>BSBK01001462.1:0-1342500 GCA_027943335.1 Chamaecyparis obtusa | reverse complement strand
CTATAATCAACAAACCTTTTTATGGATGTGAGGTCGGTGAAGTAGTATTTTATATTTTTCACTTGATATTACTTTTCTTCAAAAATAATAACTTTGAAGAAATAATTTTGTGTGAGATTTCTGAAAATAAGAAAAATTGTGACAAGATGCAACCAATAATAACTTTTCAAAACAAATATGTCTTCAAACCAAATGAATCAACTGAGGATGATAATCATTGTTCCCATGCTTCATTTAAATTTTTATTGAAGAAGTGGGCTAGATAATTACTAACTAAGGGAAATCATAATTGTGCTTTGAACACATGACACTCAAAATAGCATAAAACCAACCTCCCAAAGAAAAGAAAACATAATATACAATAACAAAGGGAAACTAAACTAAATGGGAAAGAAACCTAATTTTAAATATGAAAGAAAAACCAAAAGAAAACCTAATCTAACTAGTTATAGAAGAAAGATCCATGAGGAAATCTAGGGTTGTGTTAGCACCTTCAAAATAAACTTTCTATCTCAAATTGGGGGGTACATGAGGGGTGTCTTTTAGGATGCAAATATGATAGTTCTTGTGCCAAAAAATGGAGAGGATTTTGGCCATTAAAATTTTTTTCTTTATAGTAAGGACATCCATTTGAGTGGCTACATTTTCAACAAATTAACCCCACTAGGGAAGCCTCCTAGCTTGTATAAGTTAAGCTCTACAAGTTTTTATGCACCACATGGGTACTAAGGGAGACCTTCATCCCGAAATAGAAATCACCTGCTAATTATGAAATTAATCACAACCAAATTTATTGTATATCAGTTTCAAAAGAGCTTGACATTAGATTGTTATCATTTGGATCATCCCTTGGAGCGAGTACCTCTTTTCCCACCAAGTTAGGCCCATTATAGGAAGAGATAGAAGAAACTCTCTTAAACCCAATATTCATTTAAAGGCAAGGGGAGAGGATACTTCTTGTCCTATCTTTTCATAAAATATTGTAATCTAAACAAAAAGAGATCCTTTCAAGGATTTTATCCACTTGCAAGGGTCTCTAAAAAACACTAAACACTCAAATTTTTAACCAAAAGAGGCCCTAACTAAGCTACATGCAAGTAGATTAAGAAAAACACACATGGTGGCAAAGTATAAAGAATCCACCTAAAAAACTAGTTGTTAGCAGTTTGGTTTTAAGTCTTTGACAAGCATATAATAGCTGCAAAATGGGTTAGTGGTTAGGAGAAACTAAAAATTAAAAAATAGACTAGACTAAATCAGAAACACCTAAACACATGTGGATAGTTGGATTAGTGAAAACACTAGTCAACATAAACACTGATTTATAGGAAATTTAAAAATAATAGATGTCGATTAGCGCAAATGCTAGTCAACATAAACACTAATTTATAGGAAATTTAAAAACAAAAGACTACCTAAACAACAAACCTTACAAACAAAAATTTAAATATTTTTTGGTCTTTTAAATTTTTTTTAAATTTTTAGGTTTTTTTAATATAAACGCAAGTGAAAGTAGATAAATAACACATGGATAAATATATACGTGAGATTTTACCTATGCAAAAACATGGGTTTATATTGAAGTTTCCAAAGAGAACATGTGATAATAAGTGAATGCTACAATTCTCCTACGTAAAAGAGAAGCCGAACCTACAAAAATGGGTTAGCTTGGAAAAATATGCCTTTGACAAAAACTCAAGAGAAAAAGATTAAAAAAATGTTAGAAATTGGATTCTAAGCTTATAACCTTGTAAAATTACCAGAAAATTGTTAGATTAGGGTTCTCTCAATATGAAAAATTAAATGTGTTAGTTCGAGGGTGGAGAGGCTGATTCATGGTGGAGGTGCTAAAAAGAAGAAATACCATTGCACATGACATAGATATCATTCTAGAACATGTACTTGTGAACTTGACAAAAAAACAAAAAATGAATTAGATTTTAAGGGATGTGGGTCCCACTGGGTGTGCCAAGATGTACATGGGTAAATCTTTGTGCTAGCTAAATGCAAACAAACATAAAGGAAAAGCACTTAAACTAACCAAATCTACTCATACCTTTAATTGAGAAGAATGAAGGTACCCTTATTCATTGATTTTCCCACTTTATGCATGCATGTGGATAATGCTCTCCAAAACACAACAAGATCCTTCCCCAAATTATTCCTAATGGATGATGGATTGCTAATGAATCTAAGAAGGAACCTAAATCAAGATTTTAATTCAAAATTATGTGATTGAATGTAAAAATTATGCTAAACTATGCTAAGTATGTCATTATATTAAGCTATGCAGGTAATATGATATGAAACAACTAAAAGTGTCAAGTGGAATTCTAAATTTTCTAGAGTGATTTTAGCATGGTAACAATGCAACTGAGTATTATATTAAATGCTTGAGGAGATGCTCCTATTTATAGGAATTGGAGGGAGATGGACGGTTGAGATTTGAGTTTGAAATGAAGTGCTAGGATTTGTTTGGATTGATGAGGTGGATGCCAAGTAGGCTAGGGTGGTTGGCCATGCAAGAGGGATGAGTTTCCCATGCATGTATGAGTAACCTTGAAAAGGATGGGCCATAAATGTCAAGTGGGGGAAAATGTAAGACTAGGGTGACTCAAGGTGGCTATGGGAGACAAATGTGTAAGAGGAGGGTAGCTATTTATGGAAGGTTGGTGAATTTGAAATTGGGAATGTACTCACACATGTGTGAGACAAATTTGTAGGAATCAATAAATTAACTTAATCAATCAAGGATTAATTAATTAATAGGATTTATGGTAACATGATGAGTTTTTAGGCTAGGATTAAGTTTAATTAATTTTGAATTAATTAAGCTATGGGATTAGGAAGAAGGGAGATCTTTTAAAATTTAATTGAATATTGGGTAAGGGTAAAAATAAATAAATAATTGAAATCAATTACACAATTAGGCTAAAGGGAAAAATATAATTAATTATCCAAATTAATTATATTATAAGGCTTAAGTAATTAATTAAATAAAAATCCAATTAATCACTGGGAGCATGTTAATATGAATTTAATAAATTCACAAGAGGATGATTTTGGACGTCTACAAAAGCTAAGTGATCATTGAGAGAAATGGAATGGTTCTCATATTTTTCTGCATGTTCATGTACTCCCTTTTTCAGTTACATAGTCTCAAAGTAAAGTTTAATAATTCTCCCATGCCAAAAGAAAACAAAGTTTATAGAGGTTTGTTGTCTACATGTTCCTAAAAGTTTCAAAAGGGTCATCTTTGACCTTTATATATTGTAGAAGAAGTAAATTTATGCAAAACCACATATTTTCATTGGATATGAATTAAATTTCCCACCTAATGGTGATGTATGAGGTTTGATATTTTTGTGTGACATGAAGTTAGTAGTGTTCAGATCATTTCTAATATGTGCAATTTGCTGATACACCCAAGTGACCAAATGTCTCCATTAGAATATTGCAACTCTGATGATTTCATGCTAATTCACTTGGGGATCTTGTTTGGATGTCATAAGATAGTGTGTCTGTCAATTTTATGGCTCTAGAAAAATATTTGATTAGTTTTCCAAGGTGATTCTAGAAGCCATAGTGCATGTTTAGGTTAGAGTGAAAATGTGTCAGAAGTCATGTTTTAATGCTAGCCCACTTCTTTTTTTAATTTTTCTCCAGAGGCACACATGATCATATTTAGAACACCTCATGGTGAAGTTATTTTAGAACAATGTTTTTTGCTAGGTCCTTAAGGGGACCCAACTTTCATCATGAGATTGTGAAAGAACAAAGTCAAGTAAATTTGTGCATAAAAGATGTTTATTATTTAGATCATTTAAAATGATTCAAACAATAATGCTAAAAATTGTGTGAAGATATTATTTGTGACTCATTTCATTTTGGGAGATGACAAAAATAAGGTATTTTGAAACCATTTTAGTTGAAGATGGTTTAAACATGCAACCATTAATTGTTAAATATTGGTAAATTATAAATTACCAAAAAATCTTTTAAAAATTATTTAAAACCATTGTAGAAGGAAAATAAAGCAATGGGTCCCATGATAAATTTTAAGATAGTAGGGAAAGGTACCATTCCATCCCACATGCATGAAAAGGAATATCCCCCAAGAGTTATGGCCATGCAATGTAATTGAGAAAGAAAATAATTTCTTTTTGAAAACTAACGTATTTTGTTATCTTGCAAAGGAATTGGGCTAATATGAATAAGTATGGGGGAGCACGAGGGAGATGGTGGGTTGTGACACAAGGCAAGGTGGGATGAGGAGCCAAAGGCACACCCAAATCACCAACCTCCTTGTAGAAACCACATGCAGAAGCAACAATATAAACAAGGAGAGAGAGAATGTAGATACTTCATTTATCATTCATTAATAACTTCATACATGTCAGGTTGTAAGGCCTTCCTGATTACGGCCAAATACCATCAAAATTCAATTACAAAAATCCCCCAACATGCGAGGATTTAAATTTCAGAAGCTATTCTCTATCTTCTAACACTGATCTCCCCTCTCTTGAAACTACAACCTATTTCTTTATTTATACAAGAGGCTGCCGAAACAAGTCAGTCTTCAGATCTAACATTGGAGAAGAAAACAACCAGATCTAGGTCCACACACTTCACAATGATTGATGTAAAAATTAAATATATGACCATAATTAAATGCACAAGTCAGACTCAACATAAATCCAAAATAAACCACTCAGTGAGAAAGATTATCAAGCAATAAGAAATTAACTCGGTGAACCAACCGAGCCAACTCGGTGAATGAAGGAACTGAGTAACAACTGAGCCTCATCGATGGAAACATGAATACATCACTAAGAGCCCAAAAGTAGCTACTAAGAACAACTAACAACTCTAACTTGTTTTTGGTGATACATGATTTCCAAGAAACATGAGATGCTCTTGCATCAGACACCTGGGGTTGTTTGAGATGATTCTCCAAATAATGCAGTAGGTACAACCTGAGATGAATCTAACTCAGATTGTGTGATCCATGAACTATCTTCAATCGGTATGTTCTTCCACTTTACTAGATATTCCATGTACTCTTTTCCTCTTGTACTTCTGCCAAATCTTTGTTCCAAAATCTGCTTAACTTCTTATGTCTGCTTCTTGGGATAATCATTCGATACTATCATTTCTTCATTAGATTCATGATACTCATAATAGTATGAAATGTTGAATATAAGTGACATGTCCATGTCATCAAGTAACTCAATCTCATAAGAATTTCCACTATCAAACTTTCTCAATATCTTGTAGGGACCAAATTTCTTCATTTTCAATTTTCCATAGGTTCCAACAGGAAACTTTCTTCATGTGTACCATTACTTCATCCCCAACCAAAAAAGCCTCTTGTCTTCTTGATCTATCTGCTTTGTCCTTTTATTTCTGATTACTATGTTCTAATTTAAGTTTTACTTCCTCATGCAATGTCTTCATGAACTCAAAAAAATCTTCTCCTTCAACACTTCTCTTTTCTTTGCCAGCAGTGGCCTTCAAATCTGATATACATCTTGGTTTTATGCCATTAACAATCTCAAAAGGTGTTTTACCAATACTCCTATTCATTGAATTATTGTATGAAAATTCTACTTGTGCCAACATAGAATCCCAATTACTCAGTTTATCTCCAACTAAGCATCTCAAAAAATTACCTAAAATTCTATTTACAACCTCTATTTATCCATCAGTCTGTGGGTGAAATGTATAACTATACCTCAACTCGGTACCCAACTTTCTCCATAGAGTCTTCCAAAAGTATCCAACAAACTTACTACCTCGGTCAGAGATGATACTCCTCGATAATCCATGCAATCTGCAAGTTTCCTTAAAGAAAAGATCTGATATATGCACTGCATCTGATATTTTTCTATAGGGTATAAAATGTGACATCTTATAAAATCTATCCACAAAAACAAATATAGAATCATTACCTCTTACTATCTTTGATAAGCCAAGAACAAAATCCATACTAATATCAATCCAAGGTTTCTTAGGAACATAAATTGGTGTATACAATCTAGTATTCTAACTTACGCCCTTTGCAACTTGGAAAACTCCACAACTTTTCACAAATTTCTAAACATCCTTATACAACTATGGCCAAAAGTATTCTCCTTAAGAAAATTCAATGTTTTGTCAATGCCAAAATGTCCTGCCAAACCACTACTATGTTTCTCCTTTATCAAATTAGTTCTCATTGATCCTCTCAGTATACATGACTAAATACCTTTAAACAAAATACCTTCTTGAATGAAATATTCTTTCCATTTAGTACTCGGTTGATCTTGAATGGGTGCTTTACACTTTCTCCACAAATCAAAAAAATTAGGGCCAGTTTCATACAAATCTTTCATGTCATCAAAACCAAGAACTTCAATTCTAATTTCGGTTATCAAAGATCTTCTACTCAATGCATCAACAACTTAGTTAGTGACTCCACTCTTATGTTTTATCACAAATGTATAACTCGACAAATATTCAACCCATTTCATATAACGTCTTTGATTCAACTTATTTTGACTACCCAAATATTGTAAAGCCTTATGATCAGTATATAACACAAATTTACTTATTATCTAATAATGTCTCCATTTATTTAGGGCTTGAACAATAACATAGGATACTTGATCATACACAAAATATTTCCTTTTTGCATCATTCAATTTCTCACTAAAGAAAGCAACATGTTTACCTTCTTGACTCAAAGCAGATCCTATTGCACTACCACTTGCATCACATTCAACTTGAATTACCTTATTGAAATTAGGTAAAGACAACATAGGCAATTCAACAACCTTCTGCTTCAAAGTCTCAAGACTCTTATCAGCTCCATGTATCCACTTGAATTCTCTTTTATCTCCTCTCATAGTCTCAGTCATATCATTACAAATTGAACTAAAATTTATGATAAACTTTCAGTAAAAACTTGCCAAACCATGAAATGATCTTACCTCCTTAGCATTTTTAGGTCTAGGCCAATTCAAAATAGCTTCAACCTTCTCAGGATCCATTTTCAAACCATCAACTGAAATAAAAAATACCAAATAAACAATCTCCTCTTTCATGAAGGAACACTTTTTCATATTAATCAACAACTTTTCTTCTTTCAATCTCTACAATACCTGTTTAATGTGTAACAAATGTTCTTCTCTAGTCTTACTGAATATCAAAATGTCATCTAGGTATACAATCACAAGTTTACCTAAGAATTTATTCAAAACCTCATTCATCAATATCATAAAGGTACTCGGTGCATTAGTTAAACCAAAAGGCATAACCAACCACTCATACAAACATTCTCTCATCTTGAAAGTAGTTTTCCATTCATCACCTTCTTTGATTCTAATATGATGATATCCACTTTTCAAATGAATTTTGGTAAAATAATTTTCTCCACTTAAACTATCCATTATGTCATCCATTCTCAGTATAGGAAACCTATATTTCATTGTTATCTTGTTGATTCCTCTGGAATCAATACACATTCACCACTCTCCATTCTTCTTAGGTGCCAATACCATTGGTACTGCACATGGACTCAAACTTTATCAGATCAAACCTTTCTGCAACAATTTTTGGATTTGTGAGTTGAGTTCCTGATTCTTGGTAGGTGTTAACAGATGTGGTGCCTTGTTCGGTAAGCTAGCTCCATGAATCAGATCCATACAATGATCAATGCTTCTCTTCAGTGGTAAACCATCAGGTACATTATAAAAAATGATCTCTCTATACTTGGTGAGTATCTTATCAATCTCTTCAGGGATACTATCCACTATTTTCTCACTCGGTTTGTTAGGAATCATAGAAAAACATACATCATTCTTCTTTAAATCCTTAAAAAACTTTCTTCCTTCCATCAAATAAACTTTCACAAATGTAAAAACATTACCAACAGATTCTTCAATCAAAGTTAACAATATTTGTCTTCTCCCATCAGCCCAAATAGTATATTTATGTAATCTTCCATCATATATAGCATGCTTATCAAATTGCCAAGGTCTACCCAACAGAATATGACAACAATCCATAGGCATGGTATCACATAATACATTATCATAGTACTTTCCAATTTTCAAATTAACATAACATTGTTCACTTACCAATCGTGTATGCTCATCCTTCATCCATGAAATTTGATAAGGCTTCGGGTGTTTCAACCTTTCTAACTACAAATTTGCAACCATTTCCTTAGATGCCAAATTATCCGAGCTTCCACTATCAATGATTACCTTCCACACTTCATCAACAACTCTGCATCTAGTCTTGAACAAAAATTTTCTTACTAGATCTTCCTTATTACTTTCACTCTATAGTGCTCTTCTAACCATCAAGTTCTTTTCCTTTTCTAGTTCATTCGGAGAGTCTTCTTGTACCAAAGCATTTATACTATTACCAACCTTCTTACTTGCATGCATACACTCAAATGACCTATGTCCTTCCTCTCCACAATTATAACAAGTTCTTTAGAATCCACCTCTTCTATAACCACCTCGGTAGTTATTGTTTCTTCCTCTAGAAGAATTTTCACCTTTCCACTTGGTATTTCGTTTCCAACTTGACCAAACTGATTTCCTCTTGAATAGAAACTCTTAACCCATTGAAGTATCTAGCAATTCTTTCCACCTCATCCTCAATATGTCTAGATCTGATGTATAATCTATAGAATTCCTTAGTATAGTATTTTACCGAGATATCTTTCTGCCTCAAACTTTACATTCTCCTAACTAATCTAATATGATAATCACAAGTAAGAACTTTCCTTTCAATTTATTCACCATCTTATTCCATACCTTGATTTTGTCTTTGCCTTTTCTTTTTCTATCCAATTGTAGATTCTCCCACCATAAGGATGCATGACTCTTCAACTTTGTGCTTGCAATTTTCACCTTCTTTTCCTCGGGAAAATTTTCATATTCAAAATAATTTTCCATCTTAGTTATCCAATCCATCAACTCATTCTAATCCAACCTTCCACTCTATTCAGGAGGATTGAAATGTGGTGTAGACTTCAAATTTGTCAATGCTTTCAAAAATATTTCTTCACCTTGATCCATCACAAGTCCAGGTTCTGCTTCATCTTTTTCATCTTTGAATTCTTCATCACTAACATCCTCGATATGTCTTCCTCTGCACTGGGCTATCTCAACAACTTCCAACCTAGCAAAAATTTTTCTTAGCATGTCTAACTATCTTGGATTTACATCTCACCTCCCACAAACCATATTGAAACCCTCTGCAATCGTAGGTCAGATCAAAATCTTCCACCCTACAAAAATAATCAACTAGGGTTTATAAGAAGGAACCCTTGACCTAAATTTGCAAATTTAGATCCAGATCTAACCTCGCTCTTATACCACTTGACGCAAGGCAAGGTGGGATGAGGAGCCAAAGGCACACCCAAATCACCAACCTCCTTGCAAAAACCACACACGAAAGAAAAAATACAAACAAGGATATAGAGAATGCAGATACTTCATTTATCATTCATCAGTAACTTCATACATGCCGGGTTGTAAGGCTTTCCCGATTAGGGCCAAATACCATCAAAATTCAATTACAATAGTCCCTCAACATGCGAGGATTCAACTTTCAAAATCTATTCTCTATCTTATAATAATGATCTTCCTTCTCTTACAACTAAAACCTATTTCTTGATTTATACAAGAGGCTACAAAAACAAGTTGACCTTCAGATCTAACATTGGAGAAGGAAATGAACAGATCTAGGTCCACACACTTCCCAATGACTGATGTAAATATTAACTCTACAACCAAAATTAAATGCACAAGTCAGCCTCAACAGAAATCCAAAATAAACCACTTGGTGAGCAAGATTACCGAGAAATAGGAAATTAACTCGGTGAACCAACCGAGCCAACTCGATGAATGAAGGAACCGAGTAGCAACTGAGCCCCGTTGGTGAAAATAGGAATACATCACTGAGAGCCCAAAAGTAGATACTGAGTACAACTAACAACTCTAACTTGTTTTTGGTGATTCAGGATTGCCAAGAACCCGAGATGCTCTTGCATCAAGTTGTGAGTAGATGGGCAAAGGTATTATGCACAAGAAACTCTATTGTTTTCCTTCTTCATGATGGGCACCTTTCTATTCAACATGACTAAGTGAAAAACCAAGAAATCACCATAGGGTAGTGAGGAGAAGCCAAAGAATTAGAGATGATTTTTAATTTTCTAATTTGAAAAGATTTGGTATCTCTAGATCTTGCTTCTTTGCTAAATTTTACAAGCATTTTTTAGAGGTGATAGGGTATGCATTGATTATTTCTCTTCAAAGAATGATAATGATGCCATGGCTCAAGCTAGTAGGTTTGGGTGACATTTACATAGGGAAACAAGAATGATATAACATAGGAAAATTGATATGATAAAGTCATCAAGTTGTTGACCAGTAAATTCATTTCCTTTTGTAAATTCATAAAGTGATGGTGCCCATATAAGAGTGATTAAATATGCATTTTTGGGCTACTATTTTATGTGGAATTTGTAGGAATCTTCATTGTGTTAAGTTTTTGGTAGAGGGAACACATTTTCCTCTAGTTACAATAAAGATAAAGTATGCTGAAATTTAGTAGTAGCACAAATAGCATAAAGAAAATGAGAAACTCATGTATCCATTATGCTCCTGCATCTATTCTATCCAAAAAAAATCTTTTTGGTCACTTCTTTTTGCATTGAGAAATTTCTTGCTAGTATTATGATTTATGTTGTCATTAATGTCAACCTCTAGCATGGCATTAATGTCATCTTTCTAAGGACAGAAGGTTACTATGGTTATGACATTGCTTGATGAAGAATATTTGAAGTTGTTGAGGCTTTGCCATTGATTGATGAAGAATATATGAAGAAGTTTTTGAGGCTATAATATTGATTGATGAAGAATATTAGAAGAAGTTTCTAAGGTTACGATATTGATTGATGAAAAATATTTGAAGAAGTTGCTAAGGTTATGACATTATCATAATGTGATGTTTTATGCTTATATTGGTTTATGATGTTACTGACCCCATACTTGCATGTGTATGGTTATAATGTGTGTGTACTTGTTTGGCATATTTGTGTGGTAGAAGACTGAGACATAGTTACTTGCCATGGCGAGATCCACACGTTTGACCGTACCCTATCATTGTCTACTATATTTGTATTGGATGTACATGCTTCTTCTTGTGATGTCAGGTTTACAGGTATAGGGCATCATCTTCCTTGAATTGGAAAGAGTGAACGTGCCTATAAATATTCATCTCAATGGTAAAGAGGGGAGGTAACAGTCAGACCCAAAACCCTAACCTAAGCCCATTTGTCCTAAGATTGGACAAGTATTAGTTTGACTACCTTACCCAGATTCGTCTAGTTGAAATGGATTCGTGGATCCCTTTCTTGAGCATGTTTGGTTTTATTCTATTTGGTCTCAGTTGATTGATTTCATGAATGAGTGATTTTTTGTGATTAATTGATTTAATGATTATAGTTAAAATTTAATATCAATTATGTTCCTATGTTTGTTTGAGAAAATTAATTAAAATTCAAATATTCAAATATTTGAATTTAATTAATTATTTAATTGATATTAGATTCAAATATGCTTTCATACTTTTATGCTTTACTAAATAATTAAATATTTAATTACATGTTTAATTGTGCTTTAAATATTTAATCTATTTAATACAAATTTTAATTAGTTACTTGTGCATTAGCATTGTTGAAAAGTAAATTGTTTTAAAAAAGATAACAACTTGTCTTTAGGAGTCTAAGTTGAGTTGTGCAAATAAATGTTATTTTATTTTATTTAATTAGAATTTCTTTCAATTTCTTATTGGAGTTGATTTAGGAATTAACTGGTGAATTATCATTAGGGTTTGCATGAAAGGGGGAAATTGAATCTCTTTAGGGAATTGGTCTTTCATTTTTGAGATTAGACAGGTTTTGGAGGAATTTGGAGAGAGCTTGGTATTTTGGCATCTTGAGATTTTGGGTGTTTTGGTGATTGCTTGATATTTGTTGAAAGCTTTGTTTGTGCATCTGGATCTTGGTGCTTGCATTCTTCGTGGACTCGTATCTGCAGGTTGGATCCATACTTGGAAGAATCTAAGCTTTACAGTTTCTCAAGGGCTTCCATTTTAATTTTTGCATTGGATCTAAGGTAGGGTTTGAAAATATTTCTTTGTGATTTATGTTTTGCAATTTTAATGGTTTCCTATGTTTGGATAATTCTCTTTTATCTCATTAGATCTGTTTGTTATTTCTATGTTTTTGGGTATTAGAGAAAACATAGATATGACATTTTCATATTTTATTTAAACTTGGCATAGTAGGGTTATGCTGGCAAAATTTTATTGGAAAATTCATCATAGATCCTATAGAAAATGGAAAAATCAAATCTAGACTAGTTAAACGATTCTGTTTGGTTAATAAATTTGTATTGTGGAATGAAAACCAATTTTAGTTGGAAAAAGAATTCTAGATAAAATAAAATACTCGCTGTTAAAAAAAAACAAAATAGAAAGAATAAATTTACATAGTAAAAAAATTAAAACAAGCCCAGAAAAGACAAAAATAGAAAATTCAAATATGCTATAAAAAAAAATATTAGCTCTTAGAATTTATAAAATTCTTGTTTTCTATTTTCGGATCTATTAAAAAAAATATAAATAGTAGTCACGTTTTTTTATTAAAAATGTGCTAAAAGAAAAAAAAGAAAATGATTTAAAAAAAATAAAAATAAAAAAAAATTAAATGTTTGAAGAGGGGGGGGGGGGGGGGGCACCACACCCCCTACCCCTACCCTCGGTACTGCTGTCGGTGGCAGGGTATTACCAACAGCAGTACCACTGCTGTGGGTAGTACCACTACTACACGACAGGGCTGTCATGTGGTGGCAGCACAGGGAGCGGGTGATGTCCCCCCCCACATGTAATATTTTAAAAAGTTTTTTTTTTTAAAAGAAAATTTTTGTTTTATAGAATTTTTAAATACGTTTTTTTTTTGTAATATATATATTTACATATAATTTAAATATTTGATAAAGGCAAATTGAACGATTTATTTTCATGTTGTTTTTGTAATAATGAAAATACACAAAATATGTATATTTTCTTTTAATGGTGTTAGAATTTGAAATGTGATGTGCATTTAATTACATATACAATACTGGCATTGTTTTGATGATCTCTAAAATCTGATTTTTCTAGTGAGTTAATATTTCTATGTCTAGTGCTTATTTGTGTTCATAGTAGAACTTAAATGCATATCAGAATCAATGTCAATTCTATATGATGTAAATGATGTATACCCTTTATTGAGTGTCTACTTTTTCTTAATGTGTTAATGGGGCATTAGATGACCTAGGAGGTAAACAGAGGCTGGGGTGTGAGTTCCATGGTCAGGTTTTCTGTTATATTATGATGTGTGTGTATTATGTTTCTTCACCCTAAATTGACCAATTGGGCTCATGTTTTACTATATTCTGTAAATGGGCATCTGTAGTCATATCTGGTTCTTGTGTTTGATTCTAGATATTGGGACTACTTGATTGTATACCTATGTTAGATCTATGTGAGATCTATGAGCCCAGGGTAGGTTACCTAGATATGTAGTAGGGGGTGGCTTGCAATAAGCGTCGTGGCCCACAAGTGGCTGCCATGATCACTTATTGTGAGTAATCTTAATCAAGTGAAAACCTAATATGACATTAAGGGGTATTAAAATAAACTTAGTAAGATGTGTTTCCTCACCCATTCTTGAGTGCTAGTATAGACTAAGATGGAGGATGAGGTAATGTTTGTCACCTTTGAGAGGTGTGTGTCTGGCATAGTTAATGGATTTGTCTGTATGAGAAGTCATTGATACCGTGTATGGTCACTTGAGTTCTGGGGTCCAGAGAGACTACCAAGATGAGACTTAAAGGTTAGACATACATGATGACACCTTCCTATACATAGTCTAGTTATCCTACATGTGTCGATTACCTCTGGATTAGTGAGTCTTACCTATCACTATATTTTTCCCCTTTATTACTATTTTTATCTTTCTTTGGTATTGGTTATCCGAGTGGGGTCTATTGTTATCTCCTCCACACGGTGGGGTATACCTTTGTGGATCTACATGGATGGGTGATAGTGATTCTTTACCATTTGAGATTCGATGTCCTGGTTCTTGTGCTTAATGGTGCTTCTACAGTTGGATTCTTTATGATTCTTCATTGGTGGAATTATTCTTATATTAATTCATTGTAATCTTGTATTAGAGTATTGCATGTGATACCTAATCTAGATATTGTACTATTATTGTTAGAGTGATTACTACATACCCTATGACATGTGCAGTGGATGTGAGTTTATTTAGGTTTCATGGATGTCCATGAGGATTGTAATTATTGATGTATGATGTAATTGTTTAATCTATGATATGGAATATTTTGTTGTTGTAATTTAGATGAATTTTATTCTTAATTAATTCTACGTCATGGGACCCTTGAGTTTTGTAATCTGTGTTGGATGTTGTGTTAATGTGAGTAAATGGTTATTGCTTCTGCATGAATGTTTATATTGTTATGTAAACTTTAGAAAAAAAATTATTCATCAAACTTAGTATCATGTTCTAGGTTAATCTCTCTTGGGCTCCTTGGTGAGGCATTACATTTGGTATCAAAGTGGAGTTTCTACACTGGGAACTCTGGGTATGTATGCTCATTAGGTTTTGTATAGTTAAAAACTTGAAACTAAACATAGACATACAACATTATTTCTTTTAGACTATTGCTTGTAATTATGTTAATCTTTTATTTATGTTTCGAGCTATGTTGTGAGATGTTGTATGGATCTATGAATGTTGCAGGAATCATGCATGTGACTAGAGCTGATAGAGGCTATGGTAGAGGTCATTCTGGTTATCATGGGAGGGGTAGACAACATAGCCCTTCTATGAGTGTTAGATAGGTTAGCCTTCTTCAGCAATCTTGAGATGAGTAGAGAGAGGAACATCAGGGTGAGTCTGTTGGACCAGATACTAGACAAATTTTGTAGGTGATTGTGAATCATCTTGGTCCTGAATGGGTTAGGGTGGAACAGGATGTTTCCCACCACTCTTAGGACAGAGTAGAGTAGGAGAATTCTCATCACTCTTAGAGAGAAGAGAGGGTAAGGGAGAGGTCTAGAAGTCCTCCAAGGAGGAACTTCATAGTGGATCCTATAGTTGTGGCAGCTAATCACATGAGGGATCTGATGAGAGGATGACCTATTCCCTTTGATGGGAAAGGATCTAGTTTAGAGGTAGAGACATGGCTTATAGCCTTGGAGTGGAGTTTTTCTATGCATCCCTTTAGTAGTAATACTAAAGCTAGGTATGTAGTGATGCAACTATCTGATTTTGCAGCTGTGTGGTGGAGGATATAAGAGAAGTTAGGGCTTTAGATGGATATAGTGACTTGGGAGTTATTCCTTGAGCATTTCCAAAAATGCTTCCTTCCAGATTAGTGGAGGTGATAGCGAGCGGATGAATTCCATAACCTGAGATAGTTGACCTTGACAGTGGGAGAGTATGAGTGTCAATTTTTTGAGCTCAAGCAGTATGTTGGTTTTGGACATGATACAACTCTTTTGGTTCAACACTTTGTTAGGGGGCTTAATGCTCACATAGTTGGGGATGTCAATCTCTTTGAGCCTAATACCCTCAAGGATGTGGTCATCAAGGCCACACTTGTAGAGGAAAATATGGCTTTAGGTTATGGTGGTCAGAGGGGTGTTCAGTCTAGTGGATCTAGGGGGAATCAGTCTCAGAAGAATGGGAACTTTTAGAATCCTTCTACCTTTTCTCGAGGTAATCAGGATCAACAGTAGAAGGGGTTCTCTATTCTAGCTCAGGGTGGTGGTTCTCAGTCCAAGAACTTCTGTAATGCTTAGCATAGTAAGAGTCATTCTTATAGTCATCCTACTCAGAGTGCTCAACAAAGTGTATGTAGAGGTAGTTTCCAGCAGTCTAGTGCACCTTCAACAGGGAGAGGTTTTAGCGGAGATTGTTACTCTTGTGTCAAATACATTCATAAGGTAAACAATTTTCCCTAGCATTCAATGCAGTATTTAGGACAGAGGTCGGAAACTTCTGAGCCTACAGTTGGTGATGCAAATAGATCCCATAGAGCTTTTGCAGTAGGGAATGATCCTCAGAGTTTGAACCCTAAGGCAGGAAAGGGTCCGAAAGGACCTATTAAGTGATCCTTGGTTTAATTTTTAGTTTAGTGCATTGAGATTTATGGGACGTATATCCCTATTTGTTTTCAGGCTTCCAAGAGTAAGCCTAATCCTAGGGGGGTGGATGTAGTACCCACTCAAAGTTTGCTTTCAGTTTCAGTTGCCATACTCTTTTAGGCTATTATTTTAGTTGATTGGCTGAATTCTTTTAGGCCACATTTCATGTGATCAGTTATTATTTTAGTGGATGATGATTCTAGATTATGATGATTTTATGTTTATCATATGATTTCATAGTTAAGATGATGATGTTATGTTTATCATATGCCACAATAGCCCCTACCCCTACCCTCGGTACCACTGCCGATGACAGGGTACTACTAACAATAGAACCACTGATGTGGCCACTACCATGGGTAGTACCACTACTACATGATAGGGCTGTGGTGCGGTGGCAGCGTGGGGGAGCGGGTGAAGTCCCCCCCCACATGCAATATTTTAAAAAGGTTTTTTTTTAAAAGAAAATTTTTGTTTTATAAAATTTTTTAATACATTTATTTTTGTAATATATATTTAAATATAATTTTAATATTTGATAATGGAAAATTGAATGATTTATTTTCATGTTGCTTTTGTAATAATGAAAATACACAAAATATGTATATTTTCTTTTAATGGTGTTAGAATTTTAAATGTAATGTGCATTTAATTACATATATGATACTGGCATTGTTTTTATGATCTCTGAAATCTGATTTTTCTTGTGAGTTAATATTTCTATGTCTGGTGCTTATTTGCATTCATAGTAGAACTTAAATGCATATCAGATTCAATGTCAATTCTATATGATGTAAATTATGTATACCCTTCATTGAGTGTCTACTTTTGTTTAATGTGTTAATGGGACATTAGATGACCTAGGAGGTAAATAGAGGCTGTGATGTGAGTTCCATGGTTAGGTTTTTTGTTATATTATGATGTGTGTGTATTATGTTTCTTCACCCTAAATTGGCCAATTGGGCTCATGTTTTACTACATTCTATAAATGGGCATCTGTAGTCATATTTGGTTCTTGTGTTTGATTTTGGATATTGGGACTACCTGATTGTATACCTTTGTTAGATCTATGTGAGATCTATGAGCCTAGGGTAGGTTACCTAGATATGTAGTAGGGGGTGGCTTGAAATAAGCATTGGGATCCACAAGTGGCTGCCAAGATCACTTATTGTAAGTAATCTTAATCAAGTGAAAACATAATATGACATTAAGGGGTATTAAAATGAACTTAATAAGATGTGTTTCCTCACCCATGCTTGAGTGCTAGTATAGACTAAGATGGAGGATGAGATGATGCTTGCTACCTTTGAGAGGTGTGTGTCTGGCATAGTTAATGGATTTGTCTATATGAGAAGTCATTGATATCATGTATGGTCACTTGAGTGTCAGGGTCCAGAGAGACTACCAGGACAAGATTTAAGGGTTACACGTACATGATGACACCTTCCTATACATAGTCTAGTTATCCTACATGTGTCAGTTGCCTTTGGATTAGTGAGTCTTATCACTATAATTTTCCCCTTTCTTTGTAGTTTAATCTTGGTTTGGTATTGGTTATCTAAGTGGGGTCTGTTGGTGTCCAAAATGACGCTTGTGCTCAAAAGGCTGCCAATATACCCTCAGATGGATTTTAGGAATGGTTAGCTCCAAAATTGTTATGAGGTCTTATGGTAATTGGACCAACTATAGGGACAAGACTGCCCTCTTCTACTTTTGGCTCTGCAAAACCAAGGCGGGTGCACCTAACCCGGTATAAAATATACTTCACACACCAAGGACTGGGTTCATATAATAGATGAATGGATAGTAAGAGGGCACTAAATGATAACCACACATTCATTAACTCCTCATCACTATGGGATAGGACCTCATACAACCAAATACTAAAAATCTAGGAATGGTTCTTAATCTTATATGTTTGAATCATAACAATCTAAGTTAGGATATGTCAACAAGGAAATACTCATCTAGGCCAGTGCCTCATCCATTGGGCAAATTTTCTTAGATAGATCACACACACACACCAGCATTATATCTGAGATTCAAAGCCATAAACACATCTATAATCTCCTTTACTACTTATATGAAATCCTCACATAGACAAGAGATAGACCTATGTCTCATCTAGAGCATCATTTAATCTAATCCTGGATTAGAATTGAAAAATGAAGACATATACATGGATAAACATGCAGTGAGCTAAAAAACTCAAAATCTATCTACAATGACACAGAGGAGAGATAAGAGTCATATATCTGTATTAAGTTTGAAGAATCCTTAAGTGCATACAATCCATCTAAACAAATAAGCTTGCAAACTACAACTTAAACCTGCAACTTTCCCTCAATTGTTGACAAAAGCTAAATCAGAGCATTATAATTCAGACTGGGTAGAGGACTCACAATCGAAAAAGCTTGAATACCAAACTCCCAATATCAAAAAATGATCACAAAAATCCCTTTATATCAGGGTTACAATGCAAACACGATCATTTCAAAATCAAAATTTCAAAATCACCTAACCCCACCGAGGAATAAATATAGACATGACAAGGGGTCAAGCCACAACATTCAGCTCAAATAGTCTAATCAACCAGCTGCAAACACTTCTTGAGCCAAGATTGTAATCATTCCTCATGGTACAAATCCCTCTCCAATCAACCGTCAAGCACCCTAGACCACACTGGAGCGGTGGAGAAAATTAGTTTCACCAACTCTGGCCCTTCGTATCATCAATTTCAGTCCTTCCCGGTCATTGGAAACATTCACAAAGATTAAAAAATGAAGGCAAATGGTCACAATGCACTCGTGGGCTTCATGTTTTTAACCACCCAAGCACCTCGGGCTAACTCTGCAATGGCGATGCCAAATAGTTGTCGCATGATTGCATAGCCCAAAAATGGGCTATGTGAACATGCGACACACCACTTGTATTACCTTCTCTTAACTACTGATGATACCGCTGCCACAACAGGGTTTGTCGCATGTTCGCAAGCCAAAAAACTAGCTTATGTGAACATGCGACAAGCTGCAAACATGCAACCTGTCGACTGTTAAAACACCACCAAGATACCCCCACCTGGGCCCACATTCAAACCTTAACATCCCACCAGCACGGACCAACTGGAGATTGCCACGACCTCACGTGTCACCGAGCCCACAAAATAGCTACAAACAGGCCCCAGCACACGTGGCACCCTATCGCATGATCGCATAGCCCAGAGACAGGCTATGCAAACATGAAAAAACCCGTAGACCGCTACCTTGCCGTGCATAACCACCACCACACAACTCTGCAACCGCGTCACCAGACTGTTGTCGCATGATCGCAAGCCATGGAAATGGCCCTTGCGATCATGTGACAAGGCCATTAGACCACCACATCACCACCCACCGGCTAATAGAACACTACCACTTAGCATCTGAAAGATGCCCCATCACCTACTACCAGGCCCCAGAGACACGTGGTAAGAAGTTGCATGATCGCATAGCCAAAAAAAGGGCTATGCAATCATGCAACAACCAATCATAGGCTGCCACATCACCACCTCAAACCACCAAACAACAACCACCAACTATGAAGAACTGTGACCCACACAAACAGATGGCAAGCAGTCGCATGATCACATGTCAGAAAAGTCTAACATGCAGCCATGCGATAGCCAATAAGAACATGCCATCTGTCACCCCTCTGACATCGGTCCCACTTCACTGAAGAGACACTTGGAACAGACAAAATCAATGGCAGGTGCATGATCGCATGGGGAAAGAATATTCCATGTGAGCACATGCCGACCGTTGATCTCCTCCCTCTACCACTTTGAAGAAACTGGCCCCACATCATCGCACTTGCACAGTTAAGACAGATGAACAAGGAGAGCTGATAGAAAAGAAGACATGCAAGGTTGAAAACATATAGTGTTTTCGGTGAAAGATCGAAAACACACAAAATTTTCAACATGACAGGTAAACAAGGAAGCCAAAAACACTGAGGGTTTTCATGCAGGCCAAAAAGGTCAAAAACATCATGGATTTTCTAAAACATTGTGGGTTTTTGACACTGTGGCAAATTTTGAAAACATTTCCTGTAGAGCTTGAAACTCGAATAACCTTCTGGGTTTTGCAAATTAGCTGACATGATTTGGGTTGAAGCAAGGTGACACATGAAACATACAGGGCAAGACACACACATGATGAATTATTATGGATCTTCAATGCACATCAAAACTGTGACTGCAAGTCGAGCAGGGCAACCTCAAAATTTGCAGAGAAAAGGCCATTTTAAAGGATTTTGCAATGACTGGAAAAATGGCCTAATAGTGGCTCTATCTGGGGATGATGGGTAACTTGTGCCCATGTGAGAATTCAAGATTTATGGGAGAGTAGACCACCTATAAGACAAAAATAGGGAACCCAAAAACTGGCAACCGAACAAGGAAAGGAAACACACAGCAGAAAAGGGAAAGACATTTACAGAGATTTACAGTATTTACAACCAGGCTCAAGGCCCCAAAATTATGATCAATACTTGCCTCTATCAAACAAAAAATTTTCATCTCCACACATCAGAGACAAAATAAAAATTTTGCTTCCATGTGACATAACACAATTATAACTACTTTTCAAAAGCTTAAAACAAAGATTGCCAGCACATTTCTCCTGAGGGCTGGAAAGGTAATCATACCAATTCTAAAAATGCTATGGCACATGCATGTTGCAGTCAAAAAGGAAAATGCTGAAGGAGCCATAAGAGGAACCATCCTCAATCCTATCAACAAACCCAGGAATTCTACTATCCACACGGAAAGAAAAACATTCCAGCTCTATCAAACTGTCAGTGTAATCACTATTGGATCCATTCATACCAGAAATTTGCACCTCTAAGGAGAAGATATACTGATCTTCATGCAAACACTGAGGGAACTCATCACATGGGACATGATCACCGAACATAGGAGCAACCTGCATTATGTCAGCATTTGACAAAACTAAAAATTGTTGATAGGTGGGAAGAGAAACATCAACCTATCCATGAGATGGTGAAGCTTGAGTAGCTGAAAGGCCATCCTTCCATGGCTTAGCAAAAGATTCAAAATTAGAAAAGGATTCAGAATCCACACAACTCTTCCAATCAGTACTCAAAACAATATCAGGGACCACTGAGTCATTCGAAACTGAGAAAACACTGGCAACCTCATCATTCGACACATCATATATAACAGGGTTGCTGCCTGGTGGTGCTAGGGGAAGAAGGGGAGAAGAGGCACACATGTCAAAGTCAGATCCCATTGACTCATGCTCCATATCAAAATCAATGTGTGCTGGATGTAAGAACTCAGAGCCATCACCCCCTGAATACTTGAGATACTCACAAGACAATAAATCTAAAATTTGTTCACTATGAAGTGAACAGCTGTCCTCAAGAACATCATCTTCTACCATACAATCATCAGTAGTACCTTCATCTATCCAATCCTCTTCCTCATCTGACTGATTGCATAAACTTTCTGTCCCATACTGAGAAAAGGCATCACTTTCATGACTGCAAGAAAGAGTGTCAACACCTGACACATCTCCTTCATAAATTTCATCATTCTCAATATCAGCACTACTAGACACAACCCCAAATGTATCTTCAAGACCAAGATTAGCATCATTAAGTATCCACTCCCTAAGATGCTCATAACACTCTTTATACAAGGAGGCTGGCCAATGGATTGATTTAGGAAAATAGAGCTCCAAAAATAAGCCAATGAACACAGACTCTGGAAACTCCACACCCTCTGGAAGCTGATCATATGCTTCACAAAATTTGTCATAGAACAAGGATATTGATAAATCCTTTCTACTTCCCACTTTCAGTCTTATCAATTTTATGCAATCCCTAAGGATGCCCTGGTCTAATAATGCAAGCTCCTTATTCAACTTATCGATTAAACTTAATGCAATACTTCCACATAATTTTGCCAAACTGCAATTGAAAACTTGAAGTATGCTAACCTCTGCTTACACCTTATCCTTCTTTTAGTGCTTGACCACTTTATAAGGAACATTTAAAACTTGAAAAATACCTGAGAAAATCTTGCAGAAGAAAACCTTTGGCTGTAAGGCAAGGCAGATCTTGGGCTCATCTTGAAGCTCCATTAGATAACTTTGTCATGCAGAGCCGCCACCTCCTTGAGAGGAAAATGTTTTACTATTTCTTATTTCAACTAGCACAAAGCTACACCAGGTATACACACTATTTATTAGGAGGAACACTGATCAAACAGAGAAAATCAGAGCTGCCACTCACAACTAGGTGAGAAGATATCAACAAATGCTTGTTTTTGTATTTGACTCTTTCCAATGGCTACCAGAGATTATGATTTCCTTAACAGGATTTGTTGTTTATCCCCAGCAGAGTCACCATCTTGTTGGTGTCCAAAATGACGCTTATGCTCAAAAGGCTGCCAATATACCCTCAGATGGATTTTAGGAATGGTTAGCTCCAAAATTGTTATGAGGTCTTAAGGTAATTGGACCAACTATAGGGACAAGACTTCCCTCTTCTTCTTCTGGCTCTGCAAAACCAAAGTGGGTGCACCTAACCCAGTATAAAATATACTTCACACACCAAGGACTGGGTTCATATAATAGATGAATGGATAGTAAGAGGGCACTAAATGATAACCACACATTCATTGAATCCTCATCACTATGGGATAGGACCTCATACAACCAAATACTAAAAATCTAGGAATGGTTCTTAATCTTATATGTTTGAATCATAACAATCTAAGTTAGGATATGTCAACAAGGAAATACTCATCTAGGCTAGTGCCTCATCCAGTGGGCAAATTTTCTTAGATAGATCACACACACACACCAACATTATATCTGAGATTCAAAGCCATAAACACATCTATAATCTCCTTTACTACTTATATGAAATCCTCACATAGACAAGAGATAGACCTATGTCTCATCTAGAGCATCATTTAATCTAATCCTGGATTAGAACTGAAAAATGAAGACATATACATGGATAAACATGTAGTGAGCTAAAAAACTCAAAATCTATCTACAATGACACAAAGGAGAGATAAGAGTCATATATCTGTATTAAGTTTGAAGAATCCTTAAGTGCATACAATCCATCTAAACAAACAAGCTTGCAAACTACAGCTTAAACTTGCAACTTTCCCTCAATTGTTGACAAAAGCTAAATCAGAGCATTACAATTCAGACTGGGCAGAGGACTCACAATCGAAAAAGCTTGAATACCAAACTCCCAATATCAAAAAATGATCACAAAAATCCCTTTATACCAGGGTTACAATGCAAGCACGATCATTTCAAAATCAAAATTTCAAAATCACCTAACCCCACCGAGGAATAAATATAGACATGACAAGGGGTCAAGCCACAACATTTGGCTCAAACAGTCTAATCAACTAGCTACAAACACTTTTGGAGCCAAGATTGTAATCATTCCTCATGGTACAAATCCCTCTGCAATCAACCGTCAAGCACCCTGGACCACACTGGAGGGGTGGAGAAAATCAGTTTCACCAACTCTGGCCCTTCCTGTCATCAATTTCAGTCCTTCCCAGTCGCTGGAAATGTTCACAGAGATTCAAAAATGAAGGCAAATGGTCAAAATGCACTCGCGGGCTTCATGTTTTTAACCACCCAAGTACCTTGGGCTAACTCCGCAATGGCGATGCCAAACAGTTGTCGCATAATCGCATAGCTCAGAAATGGGCTATGCGAACATGCGACACACCACTTGCATTACCTTCTCTTAACTGCCGATGCTGTCGCCGCCACAATAGGGTTTGTCACATGTTCGCAAGCCAGAAAATTGGCTTATGCGAACATGCGACAAGCCACAAACATGCAACCTGCCGACTGTTAAAACACCACCAAGATACCCCCACCTGGTCCCGTATTCAAACCTTAAAATCCCACTAGCACAAACCAACCAGAGATCACCACGACCTCACCTACCACCGAGCCCACCAAACAGCCACAAATGGGCCCCAGCACACGTGGAACCCTGTCGCATGATCACATAGCCCGGAGATAGGCTATGTGAACATGTGGCAACCCGCAGACCACTACCTTTCTGTGCATAACCGCCACCACACAACTCTACAACTGCATCACCAGACCGTTGTCGCATGATCGCAAGCCGTGGAAATGGCCCTTGTGATCATGCGACAAGGCCATTAGACTACCACATCACTACCTGCTGGCCAATAAAACACTACCACTTAGCATCTAGAAGATGCCCCATCACCTGCTACCGGGCCCCAGGGACACGTGGCAAGTGGTCGCATGATCGCATAGCCAAAAACTAAGCTATGCGATCATGTGACAACCAATCGCAGGCTACCACATCACCGCCTCAGACCACCTAACAACAACCACCAACTGCAAAGAACCGAGACCCACGTAGACAGATGGCAAGTGGTCGCATGATCGCATGTCAGAAAAGTCTAACATGCAGCCATGCGATAGCCAATAAGAACATGCCATCTGTCACCCCTTTGACACTGGGCCCACTTCACCAAAGAGACACTTGGAACAGACAAAATCAATGACAGGTGCATGATCGCATGGGGAAAGAATATTCCATGTGATCACACACTGACCGTTGATCTCTTCCCTCTGCTGCTTTGAAGAAACTGGCCCCACATCGTCGCACTTGCGCAGTTAAGATAGATGAACAAGGAGAGCTGGCAGAAAAGAAGACATGCAAGGTCGAAAACACACAGTGTTTTCTATGAAAGATCGAAAACACACAAAATTTTTAACATGACACAAAGGTAAACAAGGAAGCCAAAAACACCGAGGGTTTTCATGCAGGCCAAAAAGGTCGAAAACATCATGGATTTTCTAAAACATTGTGGGTTTTCAACACTGTGGCAAATTTTGAAAACATTTCCTGCAGAGCTTGAAACTTGAATAACCTTCTGGGTTTTGCAAATTAGCAGACGTGACTTGGGCTGAAGCAAGGTGACACATGAAACACATAGGGAAAGACATGCACACCATGAATTATTATGGATCTTCAATGCACATCAAAACTATGACTGCAGGTCTAGCAGGGCAACCTCAAAATTTGCAGAGAAAAGGCCATTTTAAAGGATTTTGCAATGACTGGAAAAATGACCTAACAGGGTCTATTGTTATCTCCTCGGCATTGTGGGGTAGACCTTTGTGGATCTACATGGACGGGTGGTAGTGATTCTTTACCATTTGAGATTCGATGTCCTGGTTCCAATGCTTGATGTTGCTTCTATAGTTGGATTCTTTATGATTCTTCATTGGTGGACTTTTTCTTATATTCATTCATTGTAATCTTGTATTAGAGTATCACATGTGATACCTAATCTGGATATTGTACTATTATTGTTAGAGTGATTACTACATACCCTATGACATGTGCAGTGGATGTGAGTTTATTTAGGTTTCATGGATGTCCATGAGGATTGTAATTATTGATGTATGATGTAATTGTTTAATCTATGATATAGAATATTTTGTTGTTGTAATTTAGATGAGTTTTATTCTTAAGTAATTCTACTCACGGGACCCTTGAGTTTTGTAATCTGTGTTGGATGTTGTGTTAATGTGAGTAAATGGTTATTGCTTCCACATGCATGTTTATCTTGTTATGTAAACTTTAGAAAAAAAATTATTCATCAAACTTAGTATCGTGTTCTAGGTTAATCTCTCTTGGGTTCCATGGTGGGGCGTTACAAATTGATGAAGAATATTGTGACTTATCCATAAGACAAAAGTGTGACATACAAGAATATGCATGAAAGAGTATTTGAAAACCTTATGGGACAACACTTTGTGTTCCTCCAAATGAGATTATGGCTACTTGTGGCTCTATAATGAATGATCAATTATTGTGAATATTGCACTATCATGTCAGGTTCCCGACTAATTATTTGACAAAGATATGATGTGTTGTTTAGCTGATAGTAAGGTTGGTTGTCAGGATTGTTTGGATAGGCTTGAAGAATTTCTTGTGTTTCTTTGAAATGGCAGTTTAAGATATGTAGTTTGGTGGACTTGGTCAAATGGTTTGTCAAATGTTTCAGTTCAAATATATTTTGATGGTTTTCTTTGTAGGTGAAGATTTGTTGTTGTATGCACTACTTTATTGCTTGCATTGGATTTTAATTGACTTAGCTATTTGTAGTGACCTGATTTGAGTATTATGGGTTTAGATATAGGTTAAGGGAAGTTATAAGAGACTTAAGATGGTTTTACCATGGCATGTCACACTTTTGATTGCACTACATGTTTTAGAGAGTGTTTTGGGTCAACTAGTAATATGTTTTTACACATTACATTAGGGAATAACTTTAGAGGAAGTTGTGATGCATATGGATGGATTATATTATTTTAAGAAGATCTTTTATGATGGGTTTAGATCCCCTTTACCTCCCGATGTGGGCCGCATTGAGTATTTTTTCAAGGTGGCCAACTTTGTATTAATAATTCTTATATTGTATGGATGACCTTGATGATGTTCTAACGATAAAATATCTATATATTTTGGTGGAAAAGGATGAGATCAATATAGGTGAATGCAAGGTAATTGTGAAGATTGCATGATTCAAGTGTGGAGATGATATTATAAAAATAAGGTAGATTTAAAGTGCATACTACTAAATTAGACAAGAAGGTTACTACCCCAAGTCAAGAGATTTAATTTTTCATTTATTGTTGGATCAATGAGTTTCTATTTAAATATATATTTAATTTTTATTGAGAATTAGTGTAACCTTGGCAGTGTGCCTAAATTGGTAGAGATAGTGAATTCCTTGGCTTCTGGCCTAAAACATTATAAATACATATTTTCATATAGTTGTAATCACCTAAAATTGGGCTAATAGAACCTAAGGCCCTATTTGCCCTTAATTCTACATATAACCTTGATTATTTTAATTTGATTCCTGATCATTAACATAAATCCTAAAAATTCAATAAAATCAATCAAATCCTAAATCAAACATTTATCACTAAGGTTTCAAGCAAAATCAAGTCAAATAACTCTAGGCATATTTAATTAATTCAATCCCACCAAATGCATGGCTAGAGTTATTAATTAAAAGAAAATCATAAATACCTCTTAAATCAAACAAACACAACAAAAACATTCTAATCATTAAGAGGCTCTCACATGGATCATGGATCAAGCCAAGATGCATCTCAACCACTCCTCACATATGCATCTCAACCGTTCAATTCCTTCAATCTTCTATAAAAGAGAATTTTCAAAAGCCTATTTCCTTCTTCTCAATACTTGGACTTCTACATGCTTGAATTTTGAGGCTTCATAATCCTTGGATTATTGAACTCTCATGCTTGGAATTTACACTTACTAATGCTTTGAATTTGATAGTTGTTCTTAGACTTTCATGCTTTTATTTCATGCTCTGGCTAATTAAGAAATCTTTCAATTGGGTTATCTAGTAAAGAATTCATGTTTTCATGCTCAATTATAGAGAATTTCTTATATCTAGCTTGATTTCATACATATTGCATTGAATCTCTCATTTTAGTGTAGATTGTCACTATTTAAGGGTCAAATCTGAGAGCTAACAACCCTCATTTCACACTTGCACTAAATAGAGAGCAATAAGATGACTTCACTTGCTAGTTTCTTGAATTTTCTTGATTAATCCTTCTAACAAGTGATATAATGTCTTATTGAAGTGCTGTGTTGTAGGTCACAAACTTACACACACATTTATGGTGCCCACCATGGGGCCTAGCACCAGATTTCCTAATTTTCTTGCATTTTAAACTAACTTTCACCGTGCCTTTTTTTGTTAGAGGATTGCATCCAGGAAGCATAGTTGCATACAACATTTCCTGGATCACATCTCGGATTCAAGGATCATTTCTGGTAATAGGGTCACATTTGGTAAAATCTAGGATCACATTTGGTGATTTAGATCGCATATGGGAAATGGGGTCATTTTTGGGAAATAGGATCGCATGTGGTAAAATTTAGGATTACATCTGGGGATTTAAATTGCATTCTTAGGTTTTCTAACTCCTAACAAGTTTTTTTGTTGATTTCTTTGGTTTTTGGCAGCTTAACTATGGTTTGCAGGTCAAAAGACAAAAACCCAAATGCTAACAATTGTTTATAATTTTCTTTCAAAGGACAAAATGAACTTAATGAATTTATTTTTAAGCACTTAAGTACAATTTAATTTCACCTTGTAAACCAAATAGAGGAATATGCTCTTTTCCCCTTGAGGGAAAATTAGAAACTCAAAATTTGGTTTACACCTTGGAGTTAAATTGAGGAATGAATGCTAACAATTGCATATTCAATTTTCCTTAAAGCATTATCTTTGGATTTTGGATTTCTAACAAGCTAATGGGTGATCTTGATGTTGTTGTTTGATTTTGAAAAACCTAACAGTGGTTTGCAAGTCATTAGCCCAAGACAAAATTAAAAGACTACTAATGCTTGTCATGCAGGTTGCCTCTAAAGAAAATTCAAAACAAATACTTCATGCTTGGTTTTTCTAGGAATATTAAAACAATTTGAGATCAAGTTACAAATCAATTAGAGGATTATGCTCTTTTCCCCTTGAGGTAAAATTAGAAACTCAAACATTGGCTTGTTATTTGGCATCAAATTGGAGTAATTGAATCTTAAATTGCATGATGTGTTTGGGATTCTTGGTGTGAGTTAGGAGATTATGCTCTTCTCCTTCATGGAGAATTAGAAATCCAGAGCTCATTATCATCTATCCATTTTCTTTATTGTACACCTTTAGAGGGCCTGTTGGTTGAGGAAAAAATCTCCCAAGAATGACCCAAGTGGGGACAAGTCTTACGCCGACTCTTCCATCCCACTATAAAATTTGATGCTTCCTTGAGGCTTAAGCCTCAGAAGACATGATATATCTTATGTTGGGAGATTGATGATCAATCCCAATGACAAACTTGGATTTTGTGTAGAGCGGAGCCACTTAAATCTTGCTTGTGAGACTACAAAATTTCAAGTTCCTATAGGGTTAACAGCCTCGATCCTGCTTGTGGGACTATGGGAGATGGTTGTGAATGGATGCCTTCATTAAAAGCCCTATGTTAGATGCTACCTGGATCACCCCCAAAAGGTTGTTATCACTTGTGTGAGGCTAATAGTAATTGCCCCAAGAAATTCACCATATCGAGACCCCATCGATGTTAACACTTGGAAAATATGGCCTCCAATATCCATTGCATGTTATTGGACTGTGATATTCTGAGGAGTCTTTGGGTGTGTTCCTAAGTCAGTGAACAAGTGGTTTCAATCTCTACCTAGTATAAGGCAAGTTAGGTGTGTCTTATTAAAATGATTTCTTGGTGTGTCTTAAATACAAATTCAGATAATCACCCCCAAATGAACAAGCATAGAGCATTTACAAGCATTTAAAAACACCTGACAATCACTAGAATTTGACAGACATGACACATTTTTCAAAAAATACTGAAATTGCAAAATCCTTGACATCATAAGATCGCATCTGGTATTCCTGAGTCGCATCCTGCATCTCGGATCACATATGTTTAAACCTGGATCAAATTTGGTGGTCACACCATTTCCCAAGTTGCATCTGGTGCACATTGCATTTCTTGAGTCGCATACAATATCTCCTGAGTCGCATCCAGGGTTCCAAATTGTCTACCAGTCACTGTATAGGATCACATCCGGGATGGAGAGTACTTCTGTACCTTCCACAAACAAATTTTTTACATTTTCAGATACCCATTTGGCCCATTAGTAAGTTCTTGTTGCCAAAACATAGTCATTTGATAACCAGAGAGTCATCTTTGAAAATGTCTTGTCACCTTGCATGGTCCAAATCTTCATTGTCCAATTGTGGAGTCAGTTTATCCAATCAGCTACAACCAAGTTCTCAGCTCACAAACAAGGCACTTTGACACCCTTTGACACTGAAACTTTCACACTATCAGACCCACTTGCACTTTGGTTCCCAACTCACAAACAAGGCACTTTAACACCCTTTGACGTTGGATCCATAAAATAACATTTCAAACCCACTCTTACATCCTTGGATCCACAATCAAACATTGCAAATAATCAGACCCACTTTTAAACACAAGACATTCATTGGTTCCTCAATCTAGTTTTCATGGTTGTTACAAGGCACAAATCTTACCATTTTGAAAAGAACCTGTTCGCAGATGAAGTACTATTGCACACATTTGAAATAGGAGAAACCTCAAGAATCAATCCCCTATTTGGTACTACACCAAGCACTACTCATACAATGACACCTGAACAAACAAACATGAACAACCAAGAAGATTATCGATGGGATGAAAGATACCATGACCAAAATAACCAAGAAGAACATGATAAACAAAATGAAGAGATACAATACTATGAAACATATAAGGATGATGACGACGATGATGAAGAAGATCCCACTGAAAAAGAATACCAAAAAGCTATAAATAGAAAATGATTCAACAAAATCCTTGAGAGAACTTTGGACAAAAACAAAGAGATATACTTCCTAGAACTCACTTCTCAAGGTGTGAAATTACCAAAGGATTATGATGTGAGTCAACTCAAGCAAAAGGAAGACCTTAGTCCTTTATCAATTCTAACAAGGTAATTAACTGCTTTATGAACAGAAATCCAAGAACTCAAAAAAGAAAAGGACAAACCAAAACAATCATATTCCTTGGAACATATATGTCCTTTCCCTTTTGACAAGGGACTCAAAATGATTCCATTTGCTAAAAATGTCACAATACCAAAGTATGAAAAATACATGGGAGATTCTAACCCTCAAGATCATGTGAGGGAGTTTTGCACAACTAGTATGGAGTTCATGCATTAACAAACATATCTCATGAGGCTATTTCCATGAAGCCTAAGTGCACAAACTATGGATTATTTTTCTAAATTACCCATAGGAATCAAAACATTTGATGAACTAGTGCAAAAATTCATACAACAATACTCCTACAATATCTAACAAATAGTCACAATATTGGATCTATGTAACACCAAACAAAAAATGGGAGAATCATTCTTGAGTTTCCTACAAAGATGGAGAAAAATATCTGCACGATATGATAGGAAGATACCTGAAAATGAAAAGATGGATATCTTCATTAACAACTTGGTTCTAGAAATGAATTTTCCAATACAATTACAAGGACCTCTAAGTTTTGACAAAATGATAGATAGTTCTATAAAAATTGAGGAAGTCCTAATCAAGAAAGGTGACATTACCATCAACAAGGAAAATAAAGACAAGTGCTATCCCACCAAGGACAAGTACAAGTTTGCAAACAAGAACAAACATGTGGTTAATAATAGATTGGTTGATACTCCTAATCCAAAACCTAAACCATATGTTTTCAATCTTACAACAAGTCTTCAAACAAACAAGAATCCAAATCCTATTGTGACACCTATTCATGCTTAGAATTGTTACCCTAAATTAGGCATTAAGCCAAAACAACAATTCTATCTTGACAATGGAAACCTCTCCTATCTATGGGTTGACTATGAATGAAGAGGAATCTCCAGATTCTAGGCTCGTTCCTATGAAATATGGAATATCATTCTTCTTGATTTGCAATTTTTTGGGAAAAGGAGAAAGAATACTGTAACTAAAAGATTAGGGTGATACACCAATGAATATTTCAGACTTTGCAAAAAGATGAAACATCAATCCTACCTCACAAATGATGATTTTAACACTATGAATCTTTGCTCAACATATAGGTTAATGAAGGCATACTATTAGGGTTTTACCACAAACAGCTTGGATAATTAACAAACATACATTTCACACACAAGGTCTTGGAGAAATTGATTATCTTAAGAAGGAACAGGAATTATTCACTTCCTTTAGACAATGAATGATTTAACACTTGTGAGAAAAGATGAAAACAAGATCCAACATCAAAACAATTTCACCAAATATGAGTCAAAATATCTGGTTCATTCCCTCTAAAAATTGATAAAAATGATTACAAAATGGCCTTCAAAGCACTTAGGAACAAAATGTTTACTATATGCCCTCTCTCCAAAATCTACAACCCTCAATTGATTATCCAAAATCAATTTTATATCCAGCTCCAGTCTCCAATCCGAAAATCAAACCTACAAGAAATGCCCAATCTTAGCCCAAAAATGTGCCAAAGATTTACTAAAACTAAGCCTATAAAAACTCGGTCTAAATGCCCCTAAATTTTGGCTAATATTAAGGAATTAAATCCTTTTACAAAAATAATTGCCAAAATTATTATTAATTTTAATATTAGAAAAAAAAAATTAATATTAAAATAAGCTCCTCATTCCTAACTTAGATAAAAAATCTAAGTATGAACTACATACAAAGTGGAAAAGTCGACAACTTTCAATCCACTTGCAACAATACATAAATCAAGGAGAGAAAAATGTAAGGTGGCACTATGAGCATTTTTCAAGGCTCTGTTGGAATTGACATCTGCATACGCATTAAAGGCATTTGCTACTTGGCGGATTCCAATTTTTATGAGGTTTATTTGATCACGGCACTTGATTTTATCTTATTCTTCACAAAGAAGATTTAGGGGAAAGAAACCCTAACACACAGGAAAGAGTTTGAAAACTAAAGGAACTCAGCACTTGACTGTGAATGAACTCGACCACTACTGGATTTGAACCCTCTGTTGCACTGGAGATCATTGGCTATTATTGACTGATGTGTATCTCATATTGGGGAACTCAGCATTGAAAACAAGCTCAAGTTTGACCAAACTGTAAGTTCATTTATAAAACTCTATGTTTATCTCTTGCAGTGAATAACATGAAATCGTAACCTATAACATAAGCTGTGGGCTTTCCTTGTGTCAATTGTTGCTTAAAATATGATTATTTCCTTTGATAATGTAGTCACGGTTATGATTTATAGTTGTATCTTTGTATTAACAGTCAAATGACTGGTGTTTACTCTCAGCTGAATATTCAACACTCGAGTTATAGCTTGTAACTTTACCTTACACAAACTCGGATACACAGAGAGTTCTCTTTTGATTTGTATAACAACGAGCATATATCATAATTCATAGCATCTTATAAGCCACAAGCTTTATTAAAACACTGTTTCATCAATCAAGAGACTGGTATTAAATTGTTCATGGCGTCATGTCTTTAGATCTGTTACTTATATATATTTTGAATTGTTCTTTGTATTTGCAAGCTGTAAACATTTCATACCCGAGCTCTACTGTTAGTTCATTTCTTTACAAACCACACATGGGTTCGAATCTCATGAACCCAAAGCTATTCAAAGCACTTTTATGAACAACTGTGAGTACATTTCAACCACTTGTGATTGGCATAAAACCATAATCTTCATATCGTGAACCAGTAACAGTCATGGGTTTTTTTTTAAAATTATCAAAGAAAATCTTTATTCATACCTATTAATAACTAGAAATCCAGTATGTAGCTTGTGGGTATTATTTGAAGTTGACATGACTATTGTTCTTTTGTCTCATATGCCAAAATACTAAGCTCATTTTTAGAAAATAATATGAACTCCTTGACAGTAAGCATTGAAAATTGATATTTTTGAAGATTTGGCTTATCCTTTTTAGCTCGAGCCCTTAACAGGCAAATAAATGACATCTTCTATTGTACATGAAGCTTGTGATAATTATGATTACATACTGGCAACATACTTCCCACTTTCATAGAATTTTGAATTACTGTCAACTGCAACTTTATCAAATTCAATATCTTCCTCAGCATATTCTATGATAACATATGAACCCCAAAATCTTGACTGGGGATTTTGAAGATAAATAGATAATTGTTCTTTTCATAATGGCTACATGAAAACACTCTTCATAAAACATGATGCTCTTAGGAATTACTAGAATTTGATTTGACAAATTTTCCGAAACAGATAAGTAGATTTCTCCTTTATGATGTTCAACTATTAGTTGTACATACTCTGTTCCAGTTTATACATATTTTACACTTTCTGTTCAGCTTGCTCTTGTAGCTTTGTCCACTATATACAATTCTTATTGATGCTGAATTTTCACTTAATATAATAAGTACTACAATATGAAAATGTTTGTTCACTGTTAATGAAGTTTGAGCATGGGCTCGTGACACTCAAAAACACCAGAATGTTAAATAATGAGGTTCAAACACGGGTTTGTGACACTCAATAAAAACAAATTGTAAACATTTTATCATTTTATGGCTCAAACTTGAAGCACTCTTTTGTATTCAATAAAAAATATGTTTATATCTTGAAAATGTACTTTTGAAACAGTAAGGACATATAACTAGTATTTATGCAACATCATTTGTAACTTGAACTTTGAAAATTAGCAATCACTGGTACTTCCTGTATTTTTCTTATCATGGGAAACCAGCTTGATTTGCATCTTTGATAATGACTGAAAGTGAAAACTAGTCAGCTGTTATCTGCAAAATAATCTGTTAAGCTTTCAAATAACATTATTATGAAGTACATAATCTAAAAAAGGTTTCTCAGTTTGAAACATACTAAGTCCCTTTAATTTAGACACTTGGTTAACAAAAGGACAACATACACCACAATAATCATTAGTAGTAAAATATTTCATGTCAGAAACAAGTCCCTTTAACACTACCTTGTAGTGAGTGTCAGTGTACATTTCCTTATTACATTTAATTTTCTAGATTGATATGTAGTATTGAAAACTTGATTGCTACAGTATGTTATTTGTTTCTCATGTATTGCTTAGATCCAATAGGATCTAACCATATTTTTCTTTCTCATGCAGATGTGAACCCTAAAGACTTAGATGCAGATGGAGACCTGGAAGATGAAGACCTAAATCCAGAGACCTAGCAGACAACCAGCTGACTCAAAGACAAGACAAGGCAATGCATGGGACCCCTATTCCATACTTCAATCTTTTCTTTCAATTCTGCAATGTACTCTAACTATTGAATTGAAATATGAAACAAGAAAGGACATTTGTATACTACATTTAGTTTGAATGCACAATGTAATGATCATTCATGAATTTTGAATTTTGAAATACTTGATCAATACTTAGAGTACAATGATGACATCTAGAATGAATTCAATAATGACATGTAAACTAACAAAACCTACAAGGTAGTGTTAATTAGACAAACAAATGCAACCTTTTCCTACTAATGCTTATTATATTGTATGCTGTATTTTTGAGTAACATTTTTGGCAACTTCTGCTGGATGTCTGCCTGCTAGACATGGCCTATAGAGTTATCATAGGGCAATAAAATTTAGGAAAACTAAACCATGAATGCAACCTTTATTGAAATGAAAATGCATATAAACTATACTCAAATGCAACCTAATGACCTAGTGCTTGGATAACACTTATTGAAATTGAAAAATTGAAAATAACCTAACCCTCAAAGCAAAGCTTGAGGTGTATTCCATTAACTAGAATTTGTAATTCTTCCCCTTCAGTTGTGGACAACTGAAAATAATTGTTTTCCTTACAGGCTATTATAACAAAAGGGCCTGACCAAAAATTATCGAATTTATCATGCTACCCTAGCCTGCTCTTTAGTACATCCCACTTGAGTACTAAATCTCTTTCCTTAAATTCTCTAAACTTAACTTTCCTATCAAAAGAGATTTTAGTTTATGCTTGCTTAAGTTCCATTATGTCAAATGCTTTTCTCCTTTCCTCTTCAAGTTGTAGCAAATCAACATACCTTAGTTTAAGGGGATATTCTTCTCCAAATAATAGCATCTGATCAGCCAACTGCAAGGCTAGAAATTCAGTGGAAATTGGCAATCTGGCCTCTTTACCATAAACTAGGACATAAGGGGAATTACCAATTACCTGTTTAGGTGTAATCCTATCCAGCCACAAGGCTGCCTTCAATTTAGAATGCTAGTCCCTCTTGTTCTCCTGCAGAGTCTTTTTGATAATTCTAATTAGATTTTTGTTTGTAGATTCTACAAGACCATTACCCTAAGGATAATAGTTAGAAGAAGTATTTAAATAAATCCCATTCTTCATAGCCCATTTTGTAATAGCTAAACCAATAAAAGCCATAGCAATATCTGAAATAATGGATTGAGGAACTCCAAACCTGGTTGTAATATCTTCATAAAACTTTAACACAACAGGTCCAGTAGCCTCTTTTAATGCAATTTCTTTAGTCCATCTCATGAAGTAATCAGTAGTAGTCAAAATCCATTTATGACCTACACTAGAATTAGGATTGATAGGACCAATAAAGTCCATACCCCACTTAGAAAATGGCTGATCAACCACAACTGGTTTTAATGGCAATGCTGCTAGCCTTTGTTTACCTACAAATAATGCACATTTCTGACATTTTCTGACCCAAACATGAGCATCCTTAAATAAATCAGGCCAATAATAGCCTGCCCTTAGTATTTTCTAGGCTGTAGTTTTAGGACTGAAATATCCTCCACAAGATCCATCATGAAACTCAGATAAAATTCTACCTTGATCTAGTGAATCAATACACTTAAGAAACATCCCAGAATAGTCTTTTCTATGTAGAACACCATCAATAAGAACATAGGGAATAGATTGTAACTTGAAGTATCTCCTTTTTGCCTTATCAAGATTACTTGGGCATTGCCTAGTTTGCAAGAATCTAGTCATATCTGTCAACCAAGTTGCAGGATTATTAAACAATACAATATCACCTTGTAAATTTTTAGATTCTTTAGAAACTTCAAACTGTTCTTCCTCTTCCACCATTTGAGCACAAAGGCCCTTGCCTCTAATCAGTTTAGTCACATGAATTTGTACATCATACTCCATAACCCTTGTTATCCAACCAACCCTCTTTTCATTAACATCCTTGTTTAACAAAAACTCTTTAATGCTAGGATGTGCAACCATTAAATGCACTTTATTTCTGGCAATTAAATGCTTAAACTTCTTCAAAGCTTTAATAATAGAAAGTACATATTTTTCAACAAAAGTGTACCTTTTCTCATAGTCATTCATACCTTTGTTGAAAAAGGCAATTGACTGCTCTTGTTTTTCATCATTCTTCTGGACCAGCATTGCTGAAATTGTGTCTGAACCACCATAGGCATACATAATAAAATCTTTAGTAAAATTAGGATTAACAAGAGTAGGGGCTAAAGACAAAGCCTGTTTTATTAGTTCAAAATTCTTTTTTCTTCATTAATCCAGCTGAAAGGAATATCCTTTTTAAGCATTGTGGTCAATGGTTTTAGTAGGTTTGCAATATCAGGAATAAACCTCCTTACAAAATTAATTCTCCCAATAAAACTCTACAATCATTTCTTGTGTTTAGGCAATGAAAGCTCAAGGATTGCATGAATTCTCTCAGGATATATTGTGGTTCCTTCCTTGGACACCTGGTATCCTAGGAGTTTCCCTTCATGAACTGCAAACACAAATTTTTTGGGGTTTAAGGAAATTCTAAATTCTCTATATCTTTGTAATATTTGTCTCAAATGATCAATATGCTGATTTGCAACCTTGCTATAAATTGTCACATCATCAAGATAAACCAGAACAAATTTATACATTAAATTCTTAAAAGCCATGTCCATTGCTTTCTGAAAAGTAGCCCCAGCATTTGATAGTCCAAATGTCATTCTTTTGTAAGCCATGGTACCCCACTTAGTTATAAAAGCTATTTTAAATTGATCAGATTCTTTGACTAAAATCTGGTTATAACCAGAATATCCATCTAAGAGTGAAAATCTCTCAGAACTTGAAACATATTGTAAAATCTGTTCCATGGAAGGAAGAGGGTGTCTATCTTTCAGAGATGCCCTATTAAGGTCTCTAAAGTCTACACAAAGTCTTATCTCTCCATTCTTCTTCCTTACTGGAACTAAGTTAGAAACCCAAGATGTGTGCTTAATAGGAAATATGATACCACCATCTAGAAGTTTTCTTAGCTCTTTTAACATTAATGGCTCTAACTTGGGGTTTATAGGCCTTTGCCTTTATCTAATTGGCCTAGCATTAGGCTCCAATTCTATAGTATGCTGGTTTAATTGGGGATCAAAACCCTTTAGATCAGAGTAATCCAATGCAAATACATCATTATATTCTCTAAAAAGATCAATAAACAGTTCTTTTTCTTTAGGAGAGTTTATTTTACCAACCTTCAACTGCTTATCTCTGAAAATTTCCACTTCTTCATAATGATCTTCTTTAATCAACAAGCTAGTTTTACCCTTCCTAAACTGATCATCAAAATTAAAAGCTGATTCCAAGCTGACTAATCCCTTTGGAAGCTTATTGGTTTTCAATTAAATAATTTGGTCTTCCATTTGCTGAATGTTTTTATTATCTCTTGAAGCTGAAAAACCATTTGTTTCTGTCAGAAAACTCAAGATATGTTCATTAGTATTGAAAACTTGCTAGTAAGTGTGATTATCCAGAATGGATGGCCTAACAATTGTCTTAATATGTGACTGGTCTGAAATCAATCTTTTATTTTCTATTATTGCAATATCAGTACCAATACCATCTAGCCTATCAGCATGCAGATTTTCCCTTCTAGGAATTGAAATCAAGTTGAAAGCATCAAATTCATCTAGAATATCAGAAACTCTAGATTTATACATTTTAAGCAAATCATTTTTAATAGTATTGATGCCTCTCACCTGCTTAACAATATGCTCACTATCACCAAATGCTCTCAGATACTTAATACCTCTCAATCTTGCCCACTCTAATCCCTGGATTAAACTCTCATATTCAATCAAATTATTAGAACAAGGAAAGGACAACTTAAAAGTAGCATAAAATTTATCACCATCAGGAGATACCAGCATAATCCCTGCACCAACTCCATCCTTATTCCTTGACCCATCAAAATACAAATCCCAAAGTTGGTTAGACACAATAGATTTAGATTCTAGATCTTTAATCAAATTAGGAACAACTGAATCCGATTCTAAAATCATGTAGTTTCCAAAACCAGCATCATACATGTCATCATTCTGCTCATTCCTAGTAGCCCATTCATCTAGAACAATATCTGGATATGCTTCAATTTTAGTATTATACGTTGAATAATTAAGTATTTCATCTTGATCCATATTCATACAACTTGCATTTATAGGACTTGGATTATAAGGCTCTATGTGATTTTTGGCCAGTGATTCTAATTTTATGGTTACCTTAGTATCATATCTAGTTCTAAAGTACAAATGTGACCAATCTGATGAAAAATAGCCATCTATTTTGGCTGTGAAATCTCTAGATAGACACATGGCAAAGTATGCTAGTAAATCAATAACATATATGTCCCGTGGAATTGAAAAATTTGGGTAGGAATGCAGGGTCAAACTTGCATTTTTAATAACTTCTAAAGTCTTAATAGAAGTTTCGTCAAGCTAGACCACACCCTTCTCAAGAGGCTCATATTTTAAGTTCAACAAATCTGCCACTTTCTTAGGCATAACAGTACTGGTTGCACCACTATCAACCATGCAATTATGAACTAATTTATTTCCAATAATCAAGGAGACATAAAAAGGAGGAGGCTTTTCATTTGGAGATTTCTTACCTTCCTTTTCTGATGTCTTTTATACATTTGATAGTTTCTTATCAGTAGCTACTACTATTTTTCCAATATTTGCAGCCTTCTTGACTTCTGGCATTATTGGCTACTAAACTTTAGCAGGATTTTCCTCTTCTTTTGATGGCTTTTCTTGAACCTTAGGAGGCTCAGAATTAGTCATGACCACACTTGGTGACTGCTGTACTATTTGCTGATAATTAGTTGCCAACTTGGACAACTCTTCTTTCAAAATTTCAATTTGTCCTAGAATAGACAAAGTTTCCCATGCAGACAAAGTAACATTTGTTTTTTTCATTGTATCAACAATATTGAAAGGAACAGTAAATTGTACCTTATGTGATGATCTAGGAGAACTCTGATCAGCATTCCTTTGAGTTTGATCTTTACTAGTGGAAACTGACAGATTCTTTAAAATAGAAACCGATGGAGAAGAAACATTCCCAGCAGATTGATCTACTTCAAGGGCTCTCTTTTTTGCTCTTGTATTTGCTGCAATTGATGAATCTTCATTAAGTCCACAAAATTCTTCCTCTTGCCAATTTAAGAATCTGGTATCTGTAGCACTTTGGCCTGATTGATTTTGGACCTCTTCAATAGACACATTCTGCTGTGAATTTATTGAATTTTGTACCATGAGAGCTTGATTAAGAATTCCATTATAACATGTTGACTGATCATGTGGCTCATTGCATGGAAAACACTAGTCAGTAGTAATGTTATTCTGAGTAGGCACAATATCCCTAACAATATTAAGAGGTGCTAGGTTATACTGTCTATTTGGTCTCATATTCCAATTCTATTTGTTTGCATTAGTATTTCCTTGAAATTGTTGCATATTAGCCTAAAAATTAGGTTGGCTAGGATATTGTGAAGAAGAACCAGCAAACTGATACTGAATAGCAGGGTTTTCCTGAGCTTGATTTCTCTTAAGGGCCACTAAATCATTACCAAAAGATTGCAACAAACTTTCAATTTTTTGCTGACTGTCCTTAATAGTCTGTAATTCATTTAAAGGAGCTACAAGAGCTATTTTTGAAGGTTTATAAGATGGGACAACAGATAATGGTGGAACTACCAATGGCATATTAGACTATATATTAGGAAAGAAAGGCATAGGAGGCCTAGGGGCTATCTTTCCTACTTGGATAAGACTATTCTCTACCCTAATAGTAGTATCAAAAGCTTGAGGCAAAGTATTACCTCCCGTAGATTGAATCATTATAGAGATATCACTATTCAAACTCTTCAAATAATATAGAAATGCATATTTAGCTAAAGTTCTTACCGTAATAGGGATCCAATTCCAAGTCTTCTAAAAATAGAGGTTGAAATCACTCATCTCCTCTTGTGGGGCTCTCTTGATTGTAGTTAATTGTTCCACAAGAGACAAGTTATTATATTTTTCCTCAAAAAATTTATATAGCCTTTCACCCAGGGCATCCCAAGTAGCAATAGAATCCACTGGGAGGGTTCTGAACCAGTCAAGGGCTTTACCCTTAAGTGACGCAGCCAACAGCTTTAAAGCCACATCTTCTTCTGTAACATGATGAACATTGCAAAGAGTTGCAACATCTCTGATGTGTTCAATGGCTATCATTGGTCCTTCTCCAGTAAATGATGGCAAGCCTTTAAGAGTAGCTAATGGAACATTGTTGTGATTTGCAATCCTAAAAGGACTGCCTTGATTGAATGTAACAAATGGCAAATTCCTAGCCATTTCTTGATGTTGAGGAGCTTGCTGCTGAATAGCTAGTGTAACAAAAGGTTGAGTAGGTTGAACTACCTTCCTTTGATAAGTCTTTAGATGCTGGGGAGTTACTGTAGTACCACTTACAGGAGCTCTGAGAATAGAATTATCTATAGATAAATTTTCAATAGTCAAAAATTCTGATCAAGTATGATTAGGAATGTCTAGATCCTCAGGAAGATTGAGTTCCTCAATGATAACCTCAAGTTCTTCTGAATTTGTAGCTTGCTCTTTGAAAAAAGGATTATCAAATGATGAGAAATCTAAATTCAAAGAAATACCTCTTGGATCATGCAATGTTCTTCCACCTCTAGATGACCTTCCTCCCCTTCTGCTTGGTTGTAATTCTTGATATACAAATCCCTCCTTATTTTCTCTAGTTGGAGTTCTGCTAATTAAAATCCACACTTAGAGCTGCAACTGAAATTTGAAACAACCATAGATCTAATAGCTCAGAATTGAGAACCAGTTCATGGTCCCACTGAGTGTGCCAAAAACTATTCAGGCTTAGAATTGTTACACTAAATCAGGCATTAAGGCAAAACAACAATTCTATCCTGACAATGGAAACCTCTCCTAGCTATGGGTGGACTATGAATGAAGAGGAATCTCCAAATTCTAGGTCGGTTCCTATGAAATATGGAATATCACTCTTCCTGATCTGCAATTTGTTGGGAAAAGGGAAAAGAATACTGTAACTAAAAGATTAGGGTGATACACCAATGAATATTTCAGACTTTGCAAAAAGATGAAACATCAATCCTAACTCACAAATGATGATTTTAACACTATGAATTTTTGCTCAACATATAGGTTAATAAAGGCATGCTATTAGGGTTTTACCACAAATAGCTTGGATAATTAACAAACATTCATTTCACACACAAGGTCTTGGAGAAATTGATTATCTTAAGAAGGAACATGAATTATTCACTTCCTTTAGACAATGAATGATTTAACACTTGTGAGAAAAGATGAAAATAGGATCCAACATCAAAACAATTTCACCAAATTTGAGTCAAAATATCTGGTTCATTACCTCCAAAAACTAATAAAAATGATTACAAAATGGCCTTCAAAGCACTTAGGAACAAAATGTTCACTATATGCCCTCTCTCCAAAATTTGCAACCCTGAATTGATTATCCAAAATCAATTTTATATCCAGCTCCAGTCTCCAATCCGAAAATCAAACCTACTAGAAATGCCCAATCTTAGCCCAAAAATGTGCCAAAGATTTGCTAAAACTAAGCCTATAAGAACTCGGTCTAAATGCCCCTAAATTTTGTCTAATATTAAGGAATTAAATCCTTTTACAAAAATAATTGCCAAAATTATTATTAATTTTAATATTAGAAAAAAAAACTAATATTAAAATATGCTCCTCATTCTAACTTAGATAAAAAATCTAAGTATGAACTACATACAAAGTGGAAAAGTCAACAACTTTCAATCCACTTGCAACAATACATAAATCGAGGAGAGAAAAATGCAAGGTGGCACTATGAGCATTTTTTGAGGCTCTGCTGGAACTGACATCCGCATACACATTAAAGGCATTTGCTGCTTGGTGGATTCCAATTTTTATGAGGTTCATTTGATCATGACACATGAGTTTATCTTATTCTTCACAAAGAAGATTTAGGGGAAAGAAACCCTAACACACAGGAAAGAGTTCAAAAACTAAAGGAACTCGGCACTTGACTATGAATGAACTTGACCACTACTGGATTTGAACCCTCTATTGCACTGGAGATCATTGGCTATTATTGACTAATGTGTATCTCATATTGGGGAACTTGGCATTGAAAACAAGCTCAAGTTTGACTGAACTGTAAGTTCATTTATAGAACTCTATGTTTATCTCTTGCAGTGAATAACATGAAATCGTAACCTACAGCATAAGCCGTGGGCTTTCCTTGTGTTAACTGTTGCTTAAAATATGATTATTTCCTTTGATAATGTAGTCATGGTTATGATTTATAGTTGTATCTTTGTATTAATAGTCAAATGATTGGTGTTTACTCTCAGCTGAATATTCAACACTCGAGTTGTAGCTTGTAACTTTACCTTACACAAACTCAGATACACAGAGAGTTCTCTTTTGATTTGTATAACAATGAGCACATATCATGTTTCACAGCATCTTATAAGCCACAAGCTTTATTAAAACACTGTTTCATCAGTCAAGAGACTGGTATTAAATTGTTCATGGCATCATGTCTTTAGATTTGTTACTTATATACATTTTGAACTGTTCTTTGTATTTGCAAGTTGGAAATATTTCATACCCGAGCTCTACTGTTAGTTCATTTCTTTACAAACCACACATGGGTTCAAATCTCATGAACCCAAAACTGTTCAAAGCACTTTTATGAACAACTGTGAATACATTTCAACCACTTGTGACTGGCATAAAACCATAATCTTCATATCGTGAACCAGTAACAGTCACGGGTTTTTTAAAAAATTATCAAAGAAAATAATTATTCGTACCTATTAATGACTAGAAATCTAGTATGTAGCTTGTGGGTATTATTTGAAGTTGACATGACTATTGTTCTTTTGTCTCATATGCCAAAATACTAAGCTCATTTTTAGAAAATAATATGAACTCCTTGACAGTAAGCATTGAAAATTGATATTTCTAAAGATTTGGCTTATCCTTTTTAGCTTGAGCCCTTAACTAGCAGATAAATGACATCTTCTACTGTACATGAAGCTTGTGATAATTATGATTACATACTGGCAACATACTTCCCACTTTCATAGAATTTTGAATTACTATCAACTGCAACTTTATCAAATTCAGTATCTTCCTCAGCATATTTTGTGATAACATATGAAGCCCAAAATCTTGACTAGGGATTTTGAGGATAAATAGATAACTGTTCTTTTCAGAATGGCTGCATGAAAACACTCTTCATAAAACATGAAGCTCTTAGGAATTACTAGAACTTGATTTAACAAATTTTCCATAGTAGATAAGTAGATTTCTCCTTTATGATGTTCAACTGTCAGCTGTACATACTCTGTTCCAGTTTATACACATTTTACACTTTTTGTTCAGCTTGCTCTTATAGCTTTGTCCATTGTATACAATTCTTATTGATGCTGAATCTACACTTAATACGATAAGTACTACAAGATGAAAATGTTTTTTCACTATTAATGAAGTTCGAGCATGGGCCTGTGACACTCAAAAACACTAGAATGTTAAATAATGAGGTTCAAACACGGGTTCATGACAGTCAATAAAAACAAACTGTAAACATTTTATCATTTTATGGCTCAATCTTGAAGCACTCTTTTGTATTCAGCAGCAAATATGTTTATATCTTGAAAATGTACTTTTGAAACAATAAGGACATATAACCAGTATTATGCAACATCATTTGTAACTTGAACTTTGAAAATTAGCAATCATTGGCACTTCTTGTAGCTTTCTTATCATGGGAAACCAGCTTGATCTACATCTATGATAATGACTAAAAGTGAAAACTAGTTAGTTCTTATCTACAAAATAATCTGTTAAGCTTTCAAATAACATTATTATGAAGTACATAATCTAAAAAAGGTTTCTCAGTTTGAAACATACTAAGTCCCTTTAATTTAGACACTTGGTTAACAAAAGGACAACATACACCACAATAATCATTATTTGTAAAAGGTTTCATGTCAGAAACAAGTCCCTTTAACACTACCTTGTAGTGAGTGTCAGTGTACATTTCCTTATTACATTTAATTTTCTAGATTGATATGCAGTATTGGAAACTTGATTGCTATAGTATGTTATTATTTTCTCATGTATTGCTTAGATCCAATAGGATCTAACCATATTTTTCTTTCTCATGCATATATGAACCCTAAAGACTTAGATGCAGATGGAGACCTGGAAGATGAAGACCTAAATGCAAAGACCTAGCAGATAACCAACTGACTCAAAGACAAGACAAGGCAATGCATGGGACCCCTATTCCATACTTCAATCTTTTCTTTCAATTCTGTAATGTACTCTAACTATTGAATTGAAATATGAAACAAGAAAGGACATTTTTATACTACATTTAGTTTGAATGCACAATGTAATGATCATTCATGAATTTTGAATTTTGAAATACTTGATCAATACTTAGAGTACAATGATGACATCTAGAATGAATGCAATAATGACATGTAAACTGACAAAACCTACAAGGTAGTGTTAATTAGACAAACAAATGCAACCTTTTCCTACTAATGCTTATTATATTGTATGTTGTATTTTTGAGTAACAACGCCAATGACAAACAATACTTTCAATAAAACTCCTTCTCAAAGGGAACCTTGGGTACCAAGGCATAAGAGAACATTTACACCATTGGGAGACACCTTGGATGTGGTTCTAAAGTCACTTGTGGATAAAAAAATCATTACAATTCCTGATTCTAAACCTTGGGATCCAGAAGACAAACCCAAGTGGTGGAATGATAATGATTACTGTGATTTTGACTGTAACAAGGGACACAAGACCAACAATTGTATGAAGTTGAGACATTTCATCCAAGACTTGATTGAAGAAGGAAAAGTCAAAGTAGATGGACATCACACAAACAATCACCATAAAGCATTTCAAACACCATTACCTAACTATGAGAAAGGAGAATCCTTAAAGAGTAACAAAATCAACTACAAATATTCTGATAATGACAATGTAATTCATATGGTGGAACCATGTGAACATTCCATCAATATGATCACTCTAAAAGGAGTTAAAAAAAAAATTGAATCTTCCAATGCTATAACACAAAGTCAAGCTAAGGTCACTTTCAAAGGGGCTTCAACATCTAAAGAACTGGCTACTACCACAACAACATCTAAACAAGCAGTGCTACCTCCCAAGTTTAATCTTGTGGATTAGTTACAAAAGACACCCGGTCAAATATCTATCCTAGAGTTATTGAAAATATCCCCTAGTCACAGGGAGATTCTTGATCAAGCCCTGATTAGCACCAATGTACTGAAAGATCTAGATGTGGATATATTCCAAGCTATGGTTGGTCACTTGAATTCCCCACATTACCTATCTTTTTTTGAAGAGGATGACAAATCATTGAGCCAACCACATAACCAACCTCTACATTTAGAATTCCTTATTCTTAAACACTGAGTCAAACATGTCTTGATAGATGGAGGTGTTGGTTTGAACATTTGCACATACAATTTGATAAAATAGTTGGGTTTCTCAGAACATGCAATTGAGCCTAGGAGAAAGATAACCATCAAGGCTTATGATGAAGAAGAGAGATCATCCAAAGGATTAGTTGTTTTACATATTAGAGTGGGACTAGTGGAGCAAGATGTCTTATGTCAAGTTCTTGATCTACCCCTTGCTTACAACATTCTTCTTGGAAGACCATGGATACACTCAATGCAAGCTGTGCCTTCAACTTACCATCAATGCCTAGAATTTCCTCATAATGGAGTAGAGGTCACTATTCTAGTAGATACTAAATACTCTTGCAACAATCTCAAGAAAATAGAAAGCATGGTTCCTCATAACAAGGAAAGCTCTCACAAAGTGGAAACATCCAAAGAAATGGTTTTGAAAATCTTTTCTAAAAAGATAAACATCCAATAAACAAGCATGGGAGAATACAAGATAGACCCCACAATGTCTTTAACAGATCTTCCCATATCTCCTAGAAGACAAGGAAGACCTTCATCTACATTCACACCATCCAATGGTAGGGATCTAACTATACATGAAGGAACCAGAATGGTGAAAGAAAAAATATCCCTTGAAGAAGAAAATGAAGAAAAGGCTATTTTGAAATGGCTGTACAAAGAAAATGAAGAGGATGGAAATGTAAAACATGGGGAAATAGCTCCTGAAAAATATGGAAAGGGATACAAAATCATGAAATAGATGGGTTACAAAGGAAGAGGACCATTGGGACAACACAAAAAAGGACTAGTGGAACCCCTACACATGGATTTCAAAAATCCTAAAGACAAGACTGGACTAGGCTTCAGAGAAGCAAGATTTTATCCTATAGCAGAAAGGGGTCCTATATTTGATAGATCAGGAGACTCAGATGATGAAGAAGAAGTAGAAGGACAACCTATTTCCTATGAAAGGTTGTTGATCTTATAAGAAGATCCATTATCAGAAATTGGTACAAATCTTGGACAAGAACCAAATGAAGAACAAGAAGAAGAAACTAAGGAAGGACAAGAACAAGGGCTTCCTATTTTTGATGAAGAACTAGAAATGAAAACTCCACAAGAATCATTACAAGAAGAATAGAACCATGCTAATGAAGAAAATGAAGTACCCATGACTATTGCCCACTTCTTGGGGGTTTCAGATTATAGTCAGGTAGACTCACATGAATATGAATGGGATATCCTTTTTGATGCTACCATGGACATAGAGATAGATGTGATACACAAATTTGCTTCCAGAGTCTTGATTGAAGAAGGAGAAAGTTCTAATGTTAGATCACTAGAGTTAGATTCACATAATGTTAACATGAACTCTAATAATAATGAACATGAATCTAATAATCCTAACACCTATTTAGAAGTAAACTTAATAGATGATATCTTGCAAGTTAATAATGTTGATAATAATGCTGTGCTGTCTCTTGAACCTACTAAATCTTTGTCCTTGAAATACCCTAACTTGATAGACTGGGATGAACCTACAAACACAAGCTTGCTTTCCTTCTTCCACCAGTGTAAAGAGCAAAACTATGACTGAAGAGGATATCAAGTTTCTTAGTCTCAAAATGAAAAACAAAAGGAACAAGAGATCTGATGGTGAAAACCACCTAGTGGCAGTATCAGATCCTAGAAGAGAAAAATAAAAAGACGTATCCAATGGTGAAAACTTCCTTGAGGTGCCAAAGGATGGGATTCTTGATATCCTCCCAGATCACTTTCAAGAAAGATCATCAGTTTTGATTGAACCTACACAACCAATTAATTTGGGAACAACAGAAGATCCTCAGCTAGTTCACATTGCTCAGTCATTGATAGAAGATGAAAAGATCCAATTCACCAATTTCTTCAAAGAAAAGAAGATCAATTTTTCTTGGTCTTATTCAGATATGCCTGGATTGGACACAGAATTAATCATGCATCACTCGTCTATTTCACCTAATGTAAAACCAGTAAAGCAAAAGCTCAGAAAGATGAATCCACATGTGGCATTGCTAGTAAAAGCAGAATTGGGAAAACTATTGAAAGCTAGATTCATTAAAGCTATTGATTATGCTGAGTGGATATCAAACATAGTTCATGTTTCTAAGGCAGACAAATCCATAAGATTGTGCAAAAACTTTAGGGATCTCAATAGGGCTTGCCCTAAAGATGATTTCCCACTTCCAAACATTGATATGATTGTAGATCTAATAGTTGGCTATGAAATGTATTCATTAATAGATGGATTTTCAAGATATAATTAAATCAAAATTGCTCCTGAGGATCAAGAGAAAACAACATTCACATGTGCTTGGGGGACCTATTACTAGAATGTAATGCCATTTGGTCTAAAGAATGTAGGTGCAACTTACCAAAGAGAAATGACCACTATATTCCATGACATGATGCATAAGAACATGGAAGAATATGTAGATGAAACCTTGACTAAGTCAAAGATAAGAGCTACACACATAGAAGACCTAAGGAAGATCGTTGATAGAATGGAATAGTTCCAATTAAGACTTAATCCTAAAAAGTGTGCATTTGGTGTGTCATCTAGAAAACTGTTAGGATTCATAGTTTCAGCGAAGGGAATCGAAGTGGATCCAACAAAAGTAAAAACTATTCTAGATATGCAACCACCAAGGAACATTAGTCAAATGAGAACACTACAAGGCAAGCTACAATCGATAAGAAGGTTCATATCTCAGTTGGTGGACAAAGAACAACCTTTCACAAAGTTGATGCGTAAGGGAACCACTTTCACTTGGGATGAGAAGTGTGAGGAAAAATTTTCACAAGTCAAGAAATATTTGATGAATCCTCCTATTCTAATGGCACCAATTTATGGAAAACCTCTATTACTCTACATATCAGCTACATATACATCATTAGGAGTACTTCTTGCACAAGAAGATGAAACTAAGAAAGAAAGAGCCATATATTACATCAGAAGGACCTTGGTTACATTTGAGCTGAACTATTCAATGATTGAGAAGGCATGCTTAGTAGTGGTGTTTGCATCTCAAAAGATTAGAAACTACATGTTAGCAGACAAGGTGAAGCTGGTAGCTAAAATTGATCCACTTAAATACTTGTTGAACAAAGCAATGCTGGTAGGAAGACTTGCTAAGTGGGTCCTAATCCTAAGTGAATTTGATATTGAATATGTGGACATAAAGGCTATTAAGGGACAAGTGATCACTAATCAACTTGCATACACTCCATTGACTAATGACAAGCCATTAATTGTGGAGTTTCCAGATGAATCTATCATGCACTTAACAGAACATCCCTGGAAAATGTACTTTGATGGTTCCTTCACACAACAAGGATTAGGAGCTGGATGCTTATTCATCACACCACAAGGATATAAGATTCCCAAGGCATACAAAATGATTTTTTCATGCACCAACAATATAGCAGAGTATGAAGATCTTGTGAATGGGCTTAAGTTGGCAATAGAATGGAAAATTGTTGAGTTACACATCCATGGAGTCTTGCAACTCATTATCAATCAGGTCAATGGTGACTATCAAACTAAGGATGAAAAGCTAATGCCCTACAAAACAATGGTGGATGAATTGAAAAATTAATTCATCTTCATTACATTTCAACAAATTCCAAGATCAAAGAATAAAGCAGCTGATGCGATGGCTACTTTAGCATCCATGTTGCAATTAGAGGAACACCAATTTTGCTATGACTTCCTGATGGAAGAACTCCCTTTTCTAGCTTATGACTCACTCGAATCCCAAATTTTTTGTGCCTTGGAAATCCATGTGTTATCTAGATATGCCCATATCTATTCCTATCTTAAAGACAAAAAAATTCTCGAAGGCTATTCTAGAAATGAAAAGAGATCCCTCATAAGAGCAACATCATGTTACGTAATCATCACTAATGACTTGTTTAGACGTAGTCTAGATGGCACGCTTCTTAGGTGTTTAGAACATGAAGAGTCTAATTGCGTATTAAAGGAAGTCCATGAATGTGTGTGTGGATCACACTCGAATGGTTTTTCATTAGCTAAGAAACTTTTAAGAGTTAGATATTATTGGCCCACTATGGAGAAAGATGCCATCCACTTTGCAAAAACTTGTAAGAAATGCTATATCCATGGTAATCTGATACATGCACCAACTAGAGAGCTGATTACCTTCATAACACATTGGCCATTTCAGTAGTGGGGCTTTGATTTGGTTGGTCAAATTTACCCAAATTCATCTAATGGACATAAATACATCATCACTGCAACTAAGTATTTTAGGAAATGGGTGGAAGTTGTCCTATTGTCTAATGCAACAGGAAAACAAATATCAATGTTCATCTTGAATTACATCATTTGTCATTATGGAATACCCTCGTCAATTATGATTGATAATGGGGGTCAATTTTAAAAAAAAGAGATAGATGAGTTGTGTCTTCAATTCAAAATCACCCAGCACTGTTCCTCAATCTATTACCCTCAAGGTAATGGATAGGCTGAAGCATCAAACAAGAACATTCTAAAAATCTTGTGTAGGAAAGTAAACAAATTAGGAAGGGATTGGCATTTGCAAATCAATCCAGCATTGTGGGTTTACAGAACAAGCATAAGAACACCAACTAGTGCAAATCCTTTTGCACTAGTTTATGGATAAGAGGCAATATTACCAGTTGAAGTAGAGATTCCATCACTGAGGGTATCATTGAAACATCTAGTCACTGATGAGGACTATAGAATCTCTAGACTGCAAGAAGTTGAATTACTAGATGAGCATAAGCAATAGATGTTTCATCATCTCAAAGCTTACCAAAAGAGAATGTCAAGAGGATACAACAAGAAAGTAAAACCAAGAAGTTTTCAGATAGGAGATCTAGCTCTAAGAGAAAATCCTAAGAATCAATAGAATCAAGAATAAAAGGGAAAGTTTGAACCCAACTAGCTGGGTCCCTTTTTCATTACAGCAGCATTTGGATCAGGAGCCTATCAATTAGCTATGCCTAAAGGTGATGTTTTACTAGATCCAATCAACACTCTACATCTGAAATTTTTTTATGCCTGACATTCTAGAGGTAGCTCCTGTACAGTGAAAAGAGTCATGAAAAAAGTTCAAAAACAACAAATATGGATCCTGAAAAAAATAAAAAACAATGGAAAAAGTCCTGAAAAAATGACCATCTTGGTGGAAACCTAGCAAATAGGTGCCTTGGTGAGTCCAAAAAAAATTAGAAAAGAGAAAAATACAAAAAAAATAGAAAATCAAAAAGAGCAAAAAAATTGGAAAAGATAAAAAGTGTCTTGGTGAAAACCTGGTAAATAGGCACCATGATAGAAAAAATAGAATAAAACTGTGGCCAAGTGGTGAAAACTTGGTAAATAGGCACTACTTATAATCAAAACTCTATCTATCAAGACAATGCTTGCGCATTTGGCCTCAATAAATATCAGTTTGTATATATCTTCCAGTCACTTTCGTGACATGCTAAATCCTAAAATGAACTATCCAAAGATGTGTCTTCCTAAGTTTGGAATCTGTCCACATTAGGGTCCTAGGTAAACTATTTTCCCTAGGGGGCATATGATCAAATCACATTTGTTGATAGGATATTGAGTCCGCAATTGACAATAAACTATGAACAACGGTGTCTTTCAATACCACCCTCGTCTATAATTGACAGAAAACTACAAACAATGGTGTTTTTAAACACCAACCAGCTGGACTAAAATGTGTTTCTCAACACAACATCATGATGAAAAGAGTGTTTCTAAACACTAAAATAGGTGAGACACTTATGGATGAAGAAATGAATCTTTGATTGATAATAATTGTTATGCTTGTGTTTGCAAGATTAATCAAGAGTGTTTTTAAACACTATAATCACAACTGTCTATTTCTTTTATGCAAATACAATGATCATGCTAAAGGATAAAGAAATTTTTCTTATTATCAATTTCTGATTGTTATGTTTCCTTTAGTGACTTGATGATGTCTTTGGACTAGAGAAACAAGGACTGGGGGCATAACATTTTATTTGTCTTTTGTTTGTGGTAATAAATCCAATGATCTGAGGTAATCATGGGGAATGGGTGTCTACTATAAGTGCCTCCATCATGATTGGAACACCATGTATACCTTGACCTATTTCCAATGAAAACCTTAGTGAGGTTGGATCTATTTCCTTGCCTATTTAAAACTAACAAAGATAAATTACTTCCTAGTAAAGTGCATGGTAAATCGAATTATACCTTAGGATATGAACACAAAATGAAAGGTCATTGTGGGTATACATTTACACATTATGCACTAGAAAAGAAATGGTTTATATTAAATAGGAAGTAACTGACAAAACATTATAGCTATGTGCATTAATGTTTAGGTTATCTTTCAACATGGTGAATAAAAAGGATGTATTCATATTTTTAGGATTTCTAAATCTATTGGTGAAAATTGTACTATCTTAATGAGGTCCCGCTAACAAAGGCTCTATGATGAAAAATAACCCGCTTTGAAAAATAGTGATTGTCCTAGGTGTCTTAGTCTAGGTGCATTTCATTTTAATTGTATTAGAGTTCATTTTAGTTGCATATCATATTAATGTGCATTAGGTTCATTTAGATGCATTTCATTTGTCTTTATTTGCATTGAAATTCATTTTAAATTGCATTCATTTTTAAAATCGTTGCATTTATTTTAAGTTGCATAAGCATGAAAGTGTGGATTCAACTATTTGAAACATTGATATAAGCTAAAAATCTATCTAAAACATTTTTAAGTGAGCTGAAAATTTTGAAAACATTAACCATTTGACATATGTGACCAAGTACATCACGAAATCATAAAACAACTAAAACTAAAATGATTGAGTATAAATCACTAATATCCATTTACATTCATAAATCTATTTCATATCATAAAACCATTTGCATTTTGCATCCATAATCATTCATACATAAATAAAAGTGAGATGTCCATACATCACATCACAATACATCTCATATATCCATACATTCATAAAAACTTTAAAAATAACAAAAACATGAGCATATATCAGTGAAATATATTATGATGTCATTTTATCATCACCTAATCTGATCTTGGCCAAGTATGAAAATCACATCAATATCCAAAGCATAAAACAAACATCAAATGTCCAATATGTGCAGAAATTAAAACCATCAGAGATCAGATATCAGATATAGCAAACAAGATGAATCAGATAAAAGCATCCATGAGTGAATTAGCATGAGCATCAATATATCACCAGAAATGTCCATGACAGAGTATCAAGAATGTCCATAAGCAAGTATCAAAGCATTAGTGAATCAAAGTATCAGTATATCTGAACATGAGATAGTGTATCAAGAAATAAATAGAGTCCGGAGGACATGACAGTGCATTGATAAAAAATGGTACAAGTACAAGATATCCAATAAGGTACAATATGTCTAGAGATACAAAATATGAACATCAAAGAGGTCTATGCCTCACTGAATCCCTTGTCCTCTCATGGAGGAGGTACATTTTCTCTGCTAGGTGGTAGTGGAGGAGGCATGGCACCCTTGAACTGCTATGCAATAAATGAATAAAAAGTAGCCCTCTAGGTAGCAGGAACCATACCACAATATAAAGTGAAATAGTATGTAGCCCTCTATCCCCGATGGGTGGCTATGTGTGCATATCGGTCCCTCTCAGACCTCAACTATGCCAGCTATGCATCTCTATCAGCTCGCAGCTGGGTAATCTGTGTCTCTCTCTCTAATCTAACTTGAGCCAACTGCACATTTCTCTCTGCTAACTGGGCTGTGAGAGTATCCATCTCCACTCTCAAGAAAGCCCACTCCTGCTCACACTGAGATAGCCTATCTCCATCACCACTCACAGGAGGATCCTAAGGTGTCTACTGCTATTGATCTTGATCTCCTCCTATGGCTCTTTGTGCGTGCTTATCCCTGTGTAGCAATGGCCCTGTATCCCTCCGAGGAGGAGTGACCCGTAATCTCTGTTGCCTCTACTAACTAGACTCTCCCCTGGAGGTCTGCCGTCTACTGCTCCCTACTACACCACCACCACCCCCTTGTCAACTCCATCTCCTCTACCTCCATAGGCTCCATCTCCATCTGCATCTCCTCTACCTCTACGGGCTCCATCTTTCCCTCTCCCCTTGTCAGCACCTCATGCAGCTCAGCCCTGACCACCAATGTCATCATCAGGGTCATAATCTAGAGCATCCTCAATATGTGGGATGGCATCCTCCAAAGTAGTAAACCTGGGATATGGATGTCTAAGATAATGAGCATGATACTCATCTATAACACTAGCATCATAGACATTTGCCTGATAGTCCTAGTCAACATGATCCATCTGGGAGATCTCATGAACTGTTGTCTCAAAAACCAATAGGGCTCCCCACTGGGCCTCCTCACTCCTGATATGAGCATATAAACATGTCTCATGAGACATACCTTGCACTCGGCCATACTGTTAGCATACCCAAGTAATTAGAAACTGCTCAATAATATATCTAGTGTGACCGACAAGATATCTGGTCTGAAAGAAATAGGGCATCTGCCTAGCATCTGAAGGACAAGCCTCACAATCTAGATATAGCCTCCATACTACATTAGTGACATCATCCAAAAGACGATGCTGATACTCCAACTTGCCCAGGTGAGGCTACTGAATAAGGCTAAAATACATGAATATATACAAAAATCTGATGTCGCGGTGCCTATCTACAATAGGTTAGGTCACGGGGACGTGCTCCCACACCCAGATCTATAGAACTACACTCCCAATAGTCATGGATCATGAGTGTTGATGAACTATCTCATGGAGCTCACGGTACATGTGAGCTAAAATACAACTACCCCATGCATATCTTCTAAGGGACTAGATCATTTGACTGATCACTCTCGACCAGCCATGCATAAATCTATGTTGACCCCGATCAGGCATCAACAGGCCACCTATCAAGCCAGCTAAGTATATAGGAAGAGGAGCATAGTTGGTGACCATGTTGTCCCAACTCAAGTATCAACCTATAATGGTATCATCCTGAAACACCCTCCTGGCATTAGCAATCATCGCAGGCCCAAATGCCTCGTACTCTATCTGGGTGCCCTAGACATAAACATGCAGAATCTGCCACATGTCCTCTGGCATAACAGTCATGTCACCAGTGGGTAGGTGAAAGGTGTTATGCTTAGAGTGCCATTGCTCTGCCAATATAGTCAGAAGGTCATGATTCACTTGAATATCAGGTAAATGCAGCAAGCTCTAGATTCCACACCATAGAACTAATCACTAATTATCCTCACTCAACTGATTATGCAATGCTAATACCTAGACTGGTCTCAACGATCTAAATGACATGACATCAAAATCAATCTGCACAACAAAAAATAAGGATAGTATGTTACCATTAGACAACAGAAATTGGTCAGAAAATTGCTCAAAGTTCAGAAAAACAAGTGTACTTGGATAAAAAGATAGAAAAACCAAAAGCGATCTAGGAATCTTGGTTGTGGATTAAGAAATCTGAGATGCGACCCAAAAACTAAAAGTGAGCTAGGAAATCCTAGATGCGGATTGGGAAATCTAGGATGTGATCTGGGATGCTGGATATGACTCTGTTATTCAAAAAGTACAAAAAGATTTTAAAATGTTTAAATGTCACTGGATACAAATTGAAGGGGTGCGATCCAGGAAATCTCAGATGCAATCTGGGATGCAGGATGTGACACGGGTTTGACCGAACGTGATCCCGCATTCAGGATATGATTCAAAATCAAATTGCCTATAAAATGCTCATAAATGCGTGAAATTAAAAATTTTCAAATTCACAAGGTTCGTTATCAGATACTCACAGGTGCGTCATAATGCCTCGATCAGTCATGTCACCTAGCCATCTTGAATCGATGCTTCTCTGCTGGGAACACCATTATTGCTCAGAGCTCGGTAAAATTCAAAAGGGTAAAAGTGATAATGAATAGTAAAAATTGACTTTTTGACCTATTTAAGCCTCCTGGGGGCCCTGAAACCCTAAGAGGACATTAATGCTTAGACATCATAGAGGCTTAATATCAGGACCAAAATTGAAACAGGTGATTTGTATAACCCAGATGTAGTAAAAATAGAATTCCAAAGCAAAGTCAACTTTCACAATGTAGAAGTCAAACATGGTCAAATTGCAGTCAAACAAGGGGAAATTGAGTAGAAAAGATACTGTGAGCAAGGCAAATCAGTACAACAATAATTTTCAACCAAATCAATGGCCAACAATAGTCAAATTTTAGTCAAACATGCTTAATGAGAGCTGAATAGAGCATAATTAATGCACACGAAGCTTGCCAGAAGCTATTAACAAGTGATTTTCTCACTAAAGCATGAAATTTTAATGCCAGGATATTACTTAAACATCAGTCAAACTTGGTCAAATCTCTCAAATTCTTGGTCAAACTTGGTCAAACAATGCTTCTGGGGAACTAAAATTGATCTAAATGGCTTGAAAACACTTTCCAATTAATCTCCGCTTGATCCAAGATCATTTTAATCACCACAATTCTTTCTAAATGCTTGAAACTAATGATTTTATTTGAATTTGTTCTGATTTTGGTCCTGAGGGGGCATCATCATACCAAAATCCAATTCTTTGAATCAAATTCTTTAACACCAGGGGCATGATAGTTTTCTTCAATCAAGTTGAGGCTATTAATCTTTTCGACATTGATCAATTTTATCGCTTCAAATCAAATTGGTTACTTGTCAGCATGATCAAATTCAACTAAAAATTCTTTTCAAAATCTCCTATCGGTCTTCATTCAATCAAGCTTAGAATCGATAGTGTCAATTCTTGTTCAATCAAGTTCAGAATTGATAGCTTTCAAATCAAGTAGGATTTTGTTCGATCAAGCTCGAAATTCTCAAATTCAAAGTAGTTCTCATTACTTCTCTCTAAATCTTTTAGAGTGGTCCTCACTGCTCTCTAAATCACTTGAGTTTAGAGTAGTTCTCACTGCTCTCTAAATCTCCTAGATCATGCTTTGAATCAGATTTTATTTGAATCCCTGTGCTGTTTGCAAATCAATTCAAAGAGGGGCAAATGTAATCACCTAAAATCGGGCTAATAGAACCTAAGGCCCTATTTTCCCTTAATTCGACATATAACCTTGATTATGTTAATTTGATTCCTAACCATTAACATAAATCCCAAAAATTCAATAAAATCAATCAAATCCTAAATCAAGCATTTATCACTAAGGTTTCAAGCAAAATCAAGTCAAATAACTCTAGGCCTATTTAATTATTTCAATCCCATCAAATGCATGGCTAGAGTTATTAATTAAAAGAAAATCATAAATACCTCTTAAATCAAACAAACACAACAAACACATTCTAATCATTAAGAGGCTCTCACATGGATCAAGATGCATCTCAACCACTCTTCACAGATGTATCTCAACCATTCAATTCCTTCAATCTTCTATAAAAGAGAATTTTCAAAAGCCTATTTCCTTCTTCTCAATACTTGGATTTCTACATGCTTGAATTTTGAGGCTTCATAATCCTTGGATTATTGAACTCTCATGCTTGGAATTTACACTTACTAATGCTTTGAATTTGATAGTTGTTCTTAGACTTTCATGCTTTTATTTCATGCTCTAGCTAATTAAGAAATATTTCAATTGGGTTATCTAGTAAATAATTCATGTTTTCATGCTCAATTATGGAGAATTTCTTATATCTAGCTTGATTTCATACATATTGCATCAAATCTCTCATTTTAGTGTAGATTGTCACTATTTAAGGGTCAAATCTGAGAGCTAACAACCCTTATTTCACACTTGCACTAAATAGAATGCAATAAGATGACTTCACTTGCTAGTTTCTTGAATTTGCTTGATTAATCCTTCTAACAAGTGATATAATGTCTTATTGAAGTGTTGTTTTGTACACAATAGTGAGTACATTTATCATCATGATTTTTTCCATCTTGGATTTTCCCCATAAATTTGGTGTTCATGTGTGTATGGAATCTTTGTTTTATTTTCTATTGATTGTTAATTAGATTAATTAAGATTTGTGAAAAAATTATTAAATTTTATTAATTGTGCTAATTTTCCCTCCCTCCTAGCACAAGTAGTGTTTAACAATTGGTATTAGAGAAAGGTTCCTCTGGAGAAGCTTAATCTCTTGAGGAAGATTTGAAAATGGTTTTGTGAATAGAGTACCAAAGTACCTAAGTTTGATGGAATGAATTATACCTTTTGGAAGGAGAGAATAGAATCCCATTTGAAATCTATTGCATATGGTGTTCTTGATGATATTAGAAAATGACATGTTCCTTTAGAATCAAGTACACTTACTACTCAAGAATAAATGAAGGAAGATGAAAAAAATACAAAGAAAATAAATGCAATTATTAGTAGTTTGGATGATTCAAAAGTTTTGAGAGTCAAGGGTTGAAAATATACATTTTATGTGTGGGAAAACCTTTCTAGTACTTATGAAGGAGATAAAAAGATCAAGTTGCAAAATTTGAAATATAGAATATGTCAGAAGATGAGAACATTAAAGGCTACCTACATCGAATAAATGAAGTTGTAATATCCATTAGAGGCTCTAGTAGAATTATTGAAGATAATGAGGTGGTCTTGAATGAGGAAAATGAATAAGACCTACAAAACCTTGCTGATCACTATACACAAAAGTCAAGATTTGGAGAAGTATACTTTGGAGGAGCTATATGGTGCACTCACTGAATTTGAGATATTAAAACATGAGGGTAATTAATGTGAGAAGAAAGATGCTACTTTTAGAGGTGCTCAAAACACTAAAGAAGATTATGATTTGGATGAAGAGGAAAAATTTGTTAGAAAACTGAAGGATCTAACAAATATAAAGGTCAGTTGCCTTTTAAATGTTTCAATTATGGATGAGTACGAAACTATGCTGCTAAATGTCCTTTTAGAGAGGAGAGGATGAAATTTTATGTTGATTAAAATAAATAAATTCATACAAAATCTAGTAGAAATGGTAGATAAAATGACACATTTAAGGATACGAAAAATTATTGCACAATGAAATCTCATTCATTGGAGGATGACAAAGGAAATGATTCAAACAATGATGTATTATTTGGCCATCAAGGATGAAGAAAATGTTAGATTTGAAGGAAAAAATAGTTCTCTACATGCAATACAAGAATCCAGATCTTGGATCATTAATTCTAGCTTCTCAAATCGCATGAATAGAGATAGAAATGTATTTGTACATTTGAAGAACTATGAAGGATGATAAATCTCATTTGCTAACAAAGGTTTAATACCTATATGTGGTAGGGGAACTATTTTTATTAATGATAAGATTATTGATTTATACTATGTGAAAGGATTAAGGAGAATTTTCTTGAGTGTCAGTAAGTTATGTAAAAAAGGTTTTTAAGTTAGTTTTCTTGGAGGAAAATATGAAATTAGGAATGGGTCTTGGAGTCTTGTTGAATAAAGAATAATAAATGGAAAATTTTACTATCTCAAGAAGAAAAATAGAGGCACTTTCTCAAGGAATTAAATAATGAATGTCAACTATAATACAAAAGAGTGGGACACATAAAATTTGACAACTTGATAAAGATCAATTCTTCTTACACTCTTAGAGACATGATAAGAGTTATCAGACCTATAAATACAATGTGTAAAGAATGTCAAATTGGAAAGAAAATAAATACACATTCAATAATGAGGAGTATTTAACCACAAATAGTTTGGAGCTAATACACATTGATATATTTAGACCTACAAGAACTAGAGCACTCAATAATGAAAGATAATTTATGTTGATTATTGATGATTACACTAGAATGACATGGGTAACATTTTTGAGACAAAAATATGAAGGTATAGATAGATTAAAAAAATTTCAAAAACTTAGTTGAAAATCAAATGGATAGTAGGATTAGTGTTTGAGGTTTTATAGAGGAGGAGGATTCACATCATATAAATTTAATAGTTTATATGAGAGATATAGAATTATAAGGTAATTATCAAGACCAACTACTCCACAAAAAAATGGATTTGCTGAAGGAAAAGCATGAATGTTGTTAAGATGGCTAGGCCAATGTTAAAGGATGCTAATCTATTAAATAATTACGACAGAGATGTAGTACACACTACAATTTATCTTCTTCTGATGTATAAGATGGTAAGAAACATAAAAGGGATATTTCTCAATTCATAACACACATTGGACTACAAAACCACCTTAAAGAAAATCAGGTCAATGCCCTTTGATGATGAGGATGTTAATGCAATATTTATGCCTCTTAGGGAATGTATTCATTTGTTGCTAAAAGTTGAAAGAGATGGAGATAATGGCAATATGCAAAAGACTAGATAGAGGATATGATCTAATATAATTGAAAATATAACACACAAAGAGAAAAGAAGAAGGATTGGATGCACTTGGAAACAAAATGGAGGAAATAAAACTTCATATCTGAATTCTCATATGTTAAAGTCTCATAATGACTTGTAACCACAAATTTGGAACAATGAGACCTGTAACTTGTTGTGCTTGAAATTTCATTGTGAAAAGGGAGGAACATGTTGCCACTATCACAATGTACTTGAGAATATGTCACCAATGAGATTATGTACCCAAGGTTTTTTGTCAGAAATTTCATAGAAGATCTGTCTCTATCTCTGGAAGGCTCCTCTGGTTTTAAAGCTTGATCTAGGGTCTTCTATACTTGTAGATTTGATTTTTTTTTTTTTGTGTGTGTGGATATATAGGGGTTTTCCTTAGTCAACACCCCATTTTGGTGTTTCCCACATCTATAGATAGCCAATTCAACAAAGATAATGTGTAATGATTATGAATCTAGAGTATATCTAAATTGTTATGAGCTAAGATGCAAAAATAAATGGCTAGATCTACCCTAAGTGTGATATAGTAAACCCTAGTATGAAGATGCAATCAATGAATGATTAAATGCGTTTAAATAAACATAGATATAAAATGTAAATGTATAAATCTAAAACACAAATGAATAGATCTAAAGATAACAAGAAACCATACCCAATCATAGGAGAAAGAGTACAAGATAATCATCAGTAGGTGATCTCCTAGCCATCAAGTAATCAATTTGTGTCTCCATGATGTGAAAATGATGTCTGAATTCTCAAATGCTTGAAAAAGGATGTAGATGCTTGATAGAAGTTGTTGCAGCCTTGATTCACAAGTCCTCACTTCATGGAATTTATTCAAATTAGGGCTTCAACCTTGAAATTTATTTCATCATGCCAAAATGAAGTGTGAGGGATGCTTTTATATAAAATTGAGAGATAGAATTAAGGAGACTGGCAACATATCTGGATTCCCCACAAAAACCTTGAGATAATAGCCTAAAATTTGGGCACAAAACCCAAAGGAAATGTCACCAATGGTGACATGTCATGTCGTAAACATGCCAAAACTTGGTTTGTGAACTTTGAACCATTAGAAGATGCAAGAAAATAATAGGCAGCTCATTGCGATATCAGGGAAGTATTCTGAGATCACAAAAATATAAATAGGGCCTAAGAGGTAAAATGAATTATTTTCTTGGAGGGAAAATAGAGGGGCACACTTAGAAATAAGGGCCTACCTAAATTTTGAACTAGTTTGAAGAGATTAGAGGACCCATATTCAATTTTTGGTATGCATTTAGTGCAATTATGAAGTCCTATTATGTAATCTATGATGAGAAAACACTAATATAGGTGCTAAATGATCATGAAATTATAGATCATTTAGGTTATTATAATTTAAAATGGTACATTTAGCCCCCACTTTGGAGGTATATGAAACCATGTGCATATGCAAGCTAAACTACAAGAAATCGGTAAATGAAAAGGATATGTCAAATTCTCCCAGTGTGCAATTCTTGCAAGAAAGTGTTGCTAAACGTAATATAAAAAACCAAATGTCAGTTTAAAACCATAAATCACATAGGGCTTGCTAAGAGAATGATGAAATTTATAGATAGCTATATGGCCCCTTGTTTTATCTTACTAATAGGAAGGTGAAACAAGGAGTCATGTTTACCACAACGAATTGTGAATGTGATAATTGATGATAAATTCTATTCACAATGGTTCAAAATGAACTTGAAACATTTTAAGAATTAGTTGGATAGCTAGGAAACTAAGTCACGATTCTAGTGCAACAAATGATGTGGAACTCAGAGCTTTCTAGCTCAAGTTATGATTGATTAAGTGAATGAGTGTTTAGTGACCTAGAAAGAGTTATTAAATAAAAGTGAAAAGTGGCATAAAATTAAGTGACTAAATAAGAAATTTTACCTTTTTCAAAGTATCATTTTCATTGTTTCTCTTTTTGTGCTTGCGAAGAGGAAAGAAGATGCTGAGGAGAAAGCTGATTAAGCCCACATAGATCAAGAATATGAGGTTCATAGTAGAGGAGGGGAGAACCCTAGATGAGGTATGCCTCAAATCATGTGTTTGAATTTATTGCATTACATTTGACTTTCATAGAGTAGTATGCATCGTAGGATTGACAAGTCAACCTGACCCTTCCAAGCCATAAATTTTCCAAAAACTCCACTTATCCTAGAAAATTAGACATGTACCCATAAATTCAATATGTCCCCAAAAATTTGACATGTCCCTAAAAACTTGACATGTCCCAAAAAATTGACTTGTTCCTGAAAAAGTTGACCTATCCTTGGAAATTTGACATCTACCCAAAATCCAAATTTTATTGTTTTTTGATGCATTTGTACTGGGATATATTCTTTGTATTCTGATATGATTTTGTTTGTTTATTATTATAGGAGTATCCTTTCATGCAAGAGAACTTAGGTGTGAAGATGATGTCATACTTAAGAGGAAAAACTGGGGAGATGGGTTCCATAGACCGACTCTACTCAGCAATGTGGGCATGTATTGGGTATACAACTTATCATGCATGAGATATCATAGTTCTATGTTGATGGCCCTCATGGAGAGATGAAATGAGGATACTTTGAAATTACATCTACCTATAAGAGAGATGACCATCACCCTAGAGGATATTTATTGTATCATGTGATTATCTATCTAAGGGAGGATAATGAGATGTGCTGCTTCATGATTTAATGCCAAGGTAGCCAGCATTCAACTATATTGCCTTTGGCATGCCCATTCTCATGAGCACAGTGAACAAATATCTTTATAGGAACTCCTATATGTAGAAGAGGATGTTCCTATGGTATGAAATGTGATGATTTTTACTATTGTAGTGATAGTGACACCTAACTATAGAGGGACTACCTTTCTTTCTCTCTTGGCACATGCGATTCAAAGTATGGAGGAGAAATTCATTATCTTCTCGTAAGGGAGGAGTATGCTCACCCATCTATATTATGAGTTGGGTAAGTTTGTCTATTATAAGTGGAAGAGCCTTACTCCATGCACACTACTACATGTATGAATGTTTGAGAATATTACATGTATACAGTGTGTTGGATTCCCAATGGAGATATATCCCACATATCCATGCACATTTACATATTGATTGAGCAATATATGGAAATGGGGATATTTTCTATATTAGAGAGTTATCATCAATTAGTTGTAGGAAACTAATATCATATGGAGACATTATTGATGGATGACCATGTGGATAGACACATATCTCCAATTGAGATGTATGCAAAGGGATAGGTTTTTAGAGGGGAGGCACATTTATATTTTTGTGGATTTCTATTTTGATAGGGTGAGGAGGCAACTCAAATTCCCACAGGGTGTTCCTATAGTAGTACCCATTTATATTCATGGAAAGTGATTCATTTTGAGGTCTAGGGCCCAATCAAGACCTATGCTTGATGATATAGAGGACAAAGAATCACCTATAGAGGATGAAAGTGATACCCTTGTGTCACATGCTATATTGGATGCAAGCGTTTTGAGAGAGTAACTTATATACACTGGTGTTCATGGAGTGAGACTCATCTTTCTAATGGACTACCCTACGAGAGACCTGAGGCCATGCACTAGGGTAGGGCTACTGGCAACTGGAGATGAGGAGTATGTTGAGTAGGAGGAGGATGAGGAGAGAGATGGTCAACCTATATCCAAGCTAATGAGGTACCTATAGGAGATGACCATAGATGAGATGAGGAGGAGGTGATAGAGGAGATGGAAACCACTCCCTTGAGGAGATGACCATAGAGATCCACATCAAAGAAGCCACCTAGAGGGAGGTCACCATTCAAGAGTGAGGAGATGGGAGTGGTTCCATTCTCCTAGACTCATCCTAAGGTAAAACACCACACTCTCCAACTATTGATGATTTTTAGTACGAGGAGGGAGACCCATAATTAAAATATTAATTTTTTGAGCATTTAGATTCTAGAGAAAATATTCATATGTTATGTGTTATAAATATGGTTTAAATATTTATAGTTGGTGCCAACAAATGACAAATATTTTTGAGTTGGTAGTGAGGGATATGATCCTAGTAACATGGATCCAATCATCCTCATGTATTACATATGGATCATAGTGAGACCTTAGGCAACACAAGGACATATTTTTTCCTATACAGATAGAGATGTAGATAGGGAGGGAGGAGAGAGAATGACAAGCAAATAGTGGAGAGGATGGAGAAAGAGATAGTGGATTCTAGATACAAGCTATAGGAGATGTGAGGTGTCATCCATGAATATGAGATTTAGAGCACATCTAGTAGTCAATCATGCTCCATGGCATCTCATATATAGGCATCAAATTGACAACTGCGATCTTCTCATCAAAGGCCAGAGGGCTTAGGGAGCCACTGCCCTATTGATACAAATTGATGGATATGTTTTAGGTTTGTATTTGAGTTATAGATCATATTTTTAATATTGATAACTGTGTTTATTATGTTATGCTTATATATGTGAGTTGAGACATTTTGCATGCTTACAATTATTTTAATGCTAGGTTTTTTTTTTTGTTTTAGTTCATAATCAAAATAAATGCGTACATGATGATGAATGTATTTATTTAATTCTAATTTTATTAAGATGGATAAAATCAATGCCACAATTATTTAAATGATACACATGTGATCTAATCAAAATAAATGTTTTAATTAAATAACACTACTTAATGATGTAAAGTACCTTTACAAATAGATATCATGCAATCAAGTTGAATTAATCAATAAAAATCTATCAAAACAAAGTTCATAGAATAATTAAGAAGTGTATGAATATCATTATGTAATATCTTAAGCAAATCAATAAACATGTTACCAAAATATATACAAGATAAAACAAATACATGTAATTTTTTCATGAACGAAGCAATACATGAAATAGAAAAGAAGATACTTAGCTATCTAATACATATGCTTTAATGAGAAGACACAAATACATAACTTAATCCAAAGATAAAGAATCAAGGAAATAGGAAAATGAGATAATAAAGAGAAAGTGATATGAAAAATTGGGAAGTTAGCCATAATACCCACATAAATGCATAACATTTATGGGGTCCTTAAGAGGTATACCATCCATATTTTCTATCTTATATTTTATAGAACCATAGAATCCAATAATGATATAAGGACTGATCTAGTTAGGAATGAATTTTCCCTTTTCCTCAAGTAGAGAATTAACCTTATGTTTATTTTCATAAAGAACCAAATCTCCAATTGAATTTTTTTTTCAATAGCCTTGTTGTTGTATTGCTTTTACAAAGACTTTTGATATGCACGAATATGTTCTATAGAATTAATTTTTTGTTCATTAAGCATCTCAAGTTATTGAAGGTTTTGTTCCCTATAAATGTCAATGTTGATCAAGACCTTAAGATAAATCCTTAGTGAAGGTTTCTCCAACTCCAAAGGCATAATTATGTTGATACCATAAACCAAGTTATAAGGAGTTGTTTGTGTGGCAATACAAATACTTGTCCCGTAGGCCCACAAAGAATAAGATATCTGAGTATGTGAATCCTTAGTGTGTTTACTTACAAATTTTCTAATAATTTTCTCAATTAACTTATTAAATTATTTGGCTTGCCCATTAGATTGAGGATAGTAAGTAGTAGATAAGCATTATTTGATATGGTATATGTCTAAGAATTTTGTCACTTCCTTATTTTTGAAAGGAGTTCCATTATTAGACACTATATTCAAGGGAATACCAAACTAAGATATAATATTATCTTTAAGGTATTTAAAAATGACATAACCTATAGTAGAACAAAGAGGAACAACTCTACCCATTTAGTAAAGTAATATGTGGCAGTTAATATATAGGTATGTCCCTGAGAGGAAGGAGGAGAGATTTTCCCAATAAGATCCAAACCCTATATATTAAAAGTCCATGAAGCTACCTGAGACAATATTTCATGAGAAGGAGAATGAATCAAATTTTTATGGTGTTGAGATTGAGGAAAATGACGTTTAACAAAAGCAAAAGAGTCTTGTTCCATAGTTTGCCAGTAACAACCCATACAAAGTAACTTGTTAACTAGAGATTTCAAATTGAAATGTCCCCCACAAGAATTAGCATGAGATTCTTCAAGGGCCATTGAGATCTCAATTTTCTTAATAAATTGTAAAATAAGGCCATTGTAAGAGCATTTATAAAGAACATTAGAAAGGATAATGTATTGTGTGGATAATTTTTGAATTTGAGGTCTAGTGTTCCTTGTAGAAGATTCAAGAAATGTACCATGTTGCAAGTAATAGAAGATATGTGAATACCATTCATATCAATAAATATTAAAGTAACAAGGCTCATTACTAGAACTTTTAGAAATATTAGGATTCACAAGGTTGTGTATCGTGAATTGATAACTACCAGAATAATCATCAATTGAAATAAAAAATGTGACACTTGTCATTGCATATACATGTCTATTTTCATTCCAAGGTAGAGAGTCAATAGAATAAGAGGATAATTTATTGAGCATTGTTAGATAAATATCATGATATTGAGATAATTTAGAATGTTTAGCTTGATAGGTCCTTGTAATTTGCTTCACTATTAACTAGGAATCTCCAAACAACATATATGTTTCACTTTGAGGGATAACGAAACTTTTAATATAGGAATAAGGAATTAATATTCCACAATGTTATTATTAAAAGAGAAATTAAGATGGTAAGATAAAGGAATTGGTTTTCCTAAGGGAGATACCAAAATCACACCAACATTGGAGCTAGTTTGACATCTAGATCCATCAAAATAAAGTTAGCATGTACTAGAAACATCAATATGAAAAACAAAGTCATTATAACAAATGGTAGAGTTAGATGTATTGATAGATGAAGGAGATTTTTCTAGGTGATTAGTTAAATCTTTCCCTTTGATTTCCTCTTGGGATACAAATTTAAGATCAAACTCACATAACATCATTACCCATTTAGCAAGGTGTTGGTATCCTCCAATGGCTTTAATAACTAGGTTGTTGAACCCTAACTTAGGGATTGATCATCCATACTAAGTATCTATCTTGTCATCATAAATATTCATTTTTTGTCAACCCAAGGATGAGTTACTTGAAATGGGTCAGCAAAATATATGTACTAGGAACTCATTTTATAGCCATGCTTTCTATAAATGAGAAGGAAACAATACTGGAAATAAAGTGCATGGAAAGGAAATAAGTAAAAAAATCAATAATAAATATCATATAACTTTCCAATCAACTAAAAAAAATTAAATGCATTGACAATAAAATAGGAACTACTCTGCCTGGTTTAGCTGTAGAACAAATACATGAAGGGATTTCTAGTGGCTGTATAAATAGTCAATTGTCAAGACAACAACTAACTATTGCATAAAAAATAACCACCAAGTGACCTAAATGGAATAATCATTAAGTGGCCCCCTTAGCTAGTCTTCTCAAAACTCCATTATATTCTTTCAAACTGAAATATCATATTATTGATTCAAAGTGTTGTTACATACTAATAATTGAAAATTACTTTTTTATAAACTAGAAATTGAAATTTACAATAACTATTGTTATAACTCTTGAGAAAGAGTAATTGAATCCTATTTATAGAAAAGAAACTATAAATAACCTTATCTATCATAAAGTTCACTCCCATGCTAATAGGAGGACACTACTTTATTACAACTTGAAATAGGGAGTTATGCTCTGAGAGAGAAATAGTCAAATTAGCTTCCATTACAGAGAGATAATATAGCATAACTAATATCCCTAAATTTACTCTACTTCAGAGATGATCATTAAGGTTACATTATTACACTTTATGGATTTCTTGAGAATTTTTGTTGACTTCTTCAAGATAGGTATTTTTCTTTAATTGTCTGACTTGCTAGAACCTCCTTGTTGCAAGCTCTTTGACCATTGCTTAATACTCTTGCATGACATTATTAGAATGCACAAAAGATAGGAATATATATTACATCAGAATAAACATTCATCCATTCACATGTAGAATTAACATGAACCTTTCATATAGAAACATGAGTCATATAATAGGTTCATCATTCAACCAAAAAGGAAATAAAGGACAAGTTTATAACCATTATAACAGTCTTAGTGAGTTATCTATAAAGTCAACATAAAACATATAAACAAGATATTTAAACCTTATCATAGTCTTGGAACCTCCTAAAAAAACCTCTAGAAGCATAAAAAATATAATAGAAAAGAGCCATTAAATAGGCTCATCATTCCCCCCAACCATAGCTCTTGCTGGTCCTCCAACTGGCACAAAATTTCTCATCTTGGTCTACATCCTGTAATACCCTAGGACGGTATGTCCTGATCCACCTGTAGCAAGGCTCAAGTAAAATTCTTTTCTCTCTAATCTATCCCATATGTACTTTTTAGTTGCTTCATTAAATGCATTCCCAAACTGCCTACAATTAGGAATTTGCCAAAGGAGCATTGAATATTGGAAAATGAGTGGTATCTAATTGTTATGTTTGACCCTTCCCAAATGCATATACTAGGTGGACCTGTGGATTTCTACATAGTAATTATAGAGATAATTTGGCTCTCATTTATTTAACTCATATGTCAAGGTGGCCCATCTCTATGTAAGGAATCCTAAAATTGTCAATCCTTCATTTGAACTCATTTCTCAAATTCTTGGTAAGATCCCTCTCTTAAGGCTATTATCTATGATTTAAAATCATCCCTGTATAGAATTTTTGGCCAATCATAGTAAAGAGCTTTTGGATTCTTAGACTCAACCCTAAGAGTGAGGGGAATTGATATTTCTTCACCCCTTTAATTTCTAGACTGGAATCCTCTAGTTTTCTCATTTTGTATCTATGATATCAAGGTTTGTAGATGAATATCATAAATGTAGATCAATGGATTCCATTCAGTATCTTGTGGTACATTAAGATTGAAGAGGTAAAACTTGTAAAGTAGGTTTTTGATGGCTACATGAGAGGATTGATAAAAAACATAGAACTCATGTGGGGGTTCTATGGATGAATACATGATAGAAATAATCCTTGGCAATTTTAAGGAGAGATGGAGTTATTTCAAATACAATGCATACACGCTTGGTGGAATTCTGCATTCTAGGATTTTTTGTATCAATGTTACCACATTGTCTACCTTAGAATTTAATTCTACAATTTATTCCTCTTTCATTCAATCTCCTCATTCTTTTTGTTAATTTCCTCCTACAATTGTAACTTTCTTTTCTCCATTTTTCTTCTCTTTCTACCATGTGGTTATATAATTCTAAGGCTCTAGATGTTCATGAAAAGGAAGGGGGTATTTTCCTTACCACTTGAATATTCTCTTTAACTCTTTCTTCTTCTATTTAAATTGGAACTTTCTCTACCATATGTTCAACAATAATGACAAGCCCACCTAATCCTTCTAATCCTATATTATCTTTAGGTTGAGCTTCATCTACCAAAAAGTGATGCTCCTCTTGAGGCATTTAACCTAAATTACCCCCCTAAAACACTTCCCCACCCCCTTCCTTTTCTAAATCATAGACCTCCATCAGAGGGTTATCTTGATTTTCTTCAAAAGAGTAAAACTGAGGGCTTTCTATGAGGGGTCTAGGAGGATAGTTAAAATTTATACTTTATTCCTCACTTGGGGTGGTATGAATATATTTAGATGATTCAATTTGAATGTTCACACTAGGTTCCTTGGGCATAGATACTTTTCTAAGCTTTCCTCTCAGCCCAAGGCTTCTCCTTTGAGGGGTAGAGTTATCTACCCTAGGGTTTTTCACTTGTTTTTATCTCTTGGAGGGATTCTTAGGAGTGGCTGGAGGTGAATCTTTTGCCTCTTCTTTTTTCTTTCTTGGGTTGAGAGCTTTATATTCTAATTTTTGCTTCTTTGTCTTTCATCCTGAGCCCTCTGTTTCCTTGGATTTTCCCTTTTGCCTCTTAACAACAACCCTAGTGTTTTTTAGGGTTTCATATGGTTCATCAATGTTAACTCCTATCGGTGAACCCTTATAATTACTGGAAAATGACTCTGAGGAACTTTCCTTAGCTATAGGAGAGCCTACAATAGGGGCTACCCTTGAGTTCAAAGCCCCTAGAGTAAAATTGAAAGTTACTCTATTTGTGTTAATCCTTTGGGTCATAAGAGGACTCCTAAGTCCCACATTTTCACTAAACCCCCTAATTTGAAAAAAAATCCCCCAAAGACATTTGAGAAACATTGCTTAACTCCCTTTCTACCAAAAATTTGATCAAACAATGGTGGGATACAAAATTGGGCTTACCTTTTTGAGTTTCAGATGCCATATTTGATAACAAATTACATAAAATATTTGGACCATTCACGCGCCTCCCATGTCTAATATGTCTCAACAACTTGAAGTGCATTGAATGGAGGTTTGAATATCTACCTTCACATGTTAGGTATCTGATAACACACCACCATTTGACTTTATTTTTGGGAAAAAGATAGTCATTTTTTCCCTTGCTTATCGATACTTAGCTAAGGGTCATGAGGTTTGGTAAACCCATATGTGGTAGACTGAGTATCTTTTGACTCAGGGTGATTCTCACCATCAACTGGTAATCTTGTTACTTTTTCTATCCTTTCCTCTATTACTATTACCTTCAAGCCCTTCACCATGGATTCACCATTTGAAAAGGTTTGGGAAAATTCTAGTGCAACATTGACATCAAATCCATTAAGCTTTAGAAAGTAATCAAGCCATACATATTGCTAGAATCTAGGCTCACTCACCTGGTCTTGGAGTATCACTATGTCAATTGTAGGTTCACTATGTATAGGATGATAGCCCATGACTTTTCTTATGGCTTTTGCTCTAAAATTTATGCCAATTTCTTAAAAATACACTCAATTCCTCTAAAAATAGAAAATCCCCTATAAAAATGGTAAGCTTAGAGAATACCTACAAACACTTTTTGTAACTTATTGAACACTCTGTAACTACTTTGTAATTTTTTATACTATTTCCAAGAGAAAGACTCATCCAACTTCACTATTTTTAGCATAATTATGTCAGTGCAAATGCATTCAAGGTTACACATACTAAAAAGACATTATTTGATGCAGGGGAATTCTAGGGTACTCGGTGAATTTGCATGGGAGGTGTATTGTTTGGCTAGTGTTACTCGGTTGCAGCCTTGAACGATGACCTCGGTCATTGAAGGAAGCTCGATCACTGAAGGAACTCGGTAATCTCTAGCGCTTGGTGAAAGTGTTACTCGATGATGCCTGTGGTGCTTGGTCGACACTGGTGCTCGGTGATGCTTGGATTGCTCAGTTATTTCACTATTTCTCGGTAGTTATGGTTTACCGATTGGAGTTCTATGTATTTTTTTGGCTGACTTGGTGAATTTATTTGTTGTAGCTGTTGTTACAGGCCGACATGTTGGATTAAATGTGTGTAAGGCTATTTTGATGCCGACTTGTATTGAATTTAATAATTGTTGGGGGGGAGTTAATGGTTTCATCCAGCCAACTTATGGCTGATGATTAGTATTTATAGGGTGCATGGGGTAGATGTTTAGAAGAGGATCAGGAGATCATAGAAGTTCATGACTTGGAAGACTTAGCAAATTAGATATGAGGTTTTGAAAGATGGAGTTGGCAAAGTTGTGGAAAAGATCTTGCATGATCTTGCAGATCAGATAGTTATCTGATAGTTTGTAGTTATAGAGCTAGTGGTTTGCACACTTGGAGTCAAGGAGATTTCTTAGAGGCTTGCAAGCTCAAGTTTAGATCTACCTTAGGGTTTCCATCAGCTTCTAATTATCTTCAGAGCTGAACTAGTTGAGACTGTATTGGATCTATTTGGATCTTGCATAATTATTTTTTATTGTAATTGGCCCTAACCTGGAAGGCCTTACAACTGGGCATGTGAATGAAAATTAGAGTTAAAAAATTACTTTGTTGTTGTGTTGTTGAATATTCCATTGTGTTGTTCTATTGGCTACAAGGTTGGGAGTGTCCTTAATTGGATCCACCATCCTTGACTACATCAGGTGGTATCAAAGTTGAGAGTTGATCTTGTGGAGCAAAGGTTGACCTAGCAAGGATGATCTTGTGAAGTTGATCTTGTTGGTGAAGAGATCGTATGATCTGGATTGTAGATCTATTGCACTAAACTTGTGGATCTTACCCTAGTTGTTTGTTCAAGGTGGTAGGTTGAGATCTGACTTGCATACAACTTGGAGATTGCCATAAGGTGGTTAGTGAGGGTTTGTTGTAGAGGATTTTTACATATCTTTAATGATGCCTCCAAGGATATTAGACCCTAGAGTTATTTTTGATCTTTGTGATACTGTGGAATCTTAGATCACAGAGAAGGTGAAATCAAATTTCAGATCTGAGATAGAGTTGATGAAGAATGACATGGTCACCAAGATCATGAGAGCTATTACTAGTATACCTTGGAATGTTGGTATTGAGGATGGTTATGAGGAAGCTGCTGAAGAATTTGAACCTACTGGATCTAGTGGTGATGACCAGAGGGACGAATCTAGTGAAGATAGAACTGCTTGGTTGCATAGATCTGGAGCTCAGTTTAGTAATGGTTACCGAATGGAAGTTTATACTTTCTTTGGTACTTTGAAACCTAAGAACTTGATTGATTGGATTGGTGAACTTGAAGATTTCTTTGAGCTAGAAGAAATTGAAGATCCTCTTCAGGTGAGATTAGCATAGATAAAGTTGAAAGGACATGCTGCTCTTTGGTGGAAGGAACTACAAAGAGATAGAGAGGATGAAGGTGAAACAAAGATCAATTGGTGGAGGTTGATGGTGACTAAGTTGAAAGCTAAGTTCATACCTTCTAACTATGAGCTTGACTTGTTTAAGAAGTTGCAAAATCTAAAACAGAAGGATTTGTCTATGGAAGATTATACCAAGGAGTTCTACAAACTTACTATTTGGTCTGGACACTAAGAGCTTGGTAAGGAGAAGGTAGCTCGGTATGTGAATGGTCTGAGATTCAATATTCAGGATGAGCTTGGTATGATGAAGATTGATTATGTTGAAGATGCTTATCGGTGAAGGATAAACCAACTGATGCAAAAGATGAACAAAAACCCATGGAACCGAAGAAGAAGATAGGTAGAGTTATCTTTAAGGGTACTTGCTATAACTATGGAGAGGAAGGACACCATTCTTTTGAGTGTACATAGAAGAAGCTTGGTGATCGATGAACTGTTGTGGTGAATGAGAATGAACCTAAATCTGAGAACTTGTTTCTTCGGTGAACATTTCTCAGTACAAAGGAGGAACCTTTTCAGAGGAGTAACTTGTTTAGGACCCGATGCAAGTCTGGAGGTAAACTCTATGATGTTATTGTTGATAGTGGTAGTACTGATAACCTTGTTGCTGAGGACATGGTTCAAAAACCTGGGTTGAATAGAATGAAGCATCCTTGTCCTTATAGGATTGGTTGGTTACAAGATGTTCATGCTCTAGAAGTTAGAGAACAATTATTCATTTGTTAGGATTGAGTAATACTGAAAGGGGGGGTGAATCAGTATTACAAAAGTTTATTTTCAACTTTAAACAATTATAAATAATCCAAAGTAATGCAAAAATGAAAAGAGAATATAAACATAACACATTACTCATGACACTATAATTTGTTCTCGAGGAAACCTTAATTAAAGGGAAAACCCCGGTGGGGATGGTACCCACAAATATAGACTAAAGTATAATGTCCCTGTTAAGAGATCTAACCATGTTAGGAGTTGATTGTTACATAGTACATTTCCTTGCTAGAGGATTACAAAAACCCTGTTAGGGGCATACAAAACATGTGGTTAAAGGTGGTGAGCACACTGCTCTTACAATCAATACTATCCCAAAATAGTTCACAAAAGGGGAACAATACAAGCACTTATCATGCTTTACTTAATCATCACAACTATTCATGTACCCTAATATACTATTTTACTATCTTCTCATACCTTCTAAACATTGTATCTCATACACCATCTATCCAAAACTTATGTGATCTTAACTAAAGCATTTACATATACCAAAAGACCTCTAGTTAACTTCGCAAGCCATAATACCTTGTATGTCTCCATCGCTATCCAAAACTATGGCATTGTACCCTATTTTCTTGATTCTAGACTTAGTCATTTTCATGACTGTGAATCCAGTGGAAATCTCCACACCATGCGATCATACTTATCATAAGTGTTGCCATAAATGACAACCCTTAGAGGATTTCTAGTACTCCAAATCATCACCTGCCAACAATCTCTCCCTTTGGCATTGATGGCAACACTTAGAAAAATGACTAAGTGTCACAGAGCACTTCTCTTCTTTTCCTTCTCTTTTTCTTCCTCTCCCTTTGTCATCAATAGCAAAGGTTAATCTCAAAATTTCAAAACTAAAGCATAGGTGGTCTATTTTTTTCTTACTAGATTTAAGGCATCATGGAAAGATGTTTCCAAGGTCTTAAAATCCTCAGTCCATGAAATTATCAGTAGCTCACTGACATGGATTAACCCATTCAGTGCATATGATGTCATCTTTGCTACTTTAAGCCTGGTGCAAGTAGATACTGTCATTGAACTTTCAACCTTTATCATCTCAGAGAGATGAGTCTCCAATATTGAGAGCTTGGGAGTTAATAGGTGTCTTAGCAAACCAAATCTATCAGCAACTCTCCCTTTCTCCATTTCCACTATCCTTATTTTCTCTAGTAATCTAGATGTCTCCTTGTCAATTTCTTCCACAGTTTGTGAAGATGACTCACAACTATCCATTATTCTGTCAAGACTGACCCTGTCTTTTTCTATACCCTCCTCTACATTTTTCAAATATCTGTAGGGATTTATGCAATGGCTATAGAGTTTTCTACCTTGTGCCACACAACTCTTGGCTTTAAGAGTGGTAGCCTTAAGAATGTCTAAGTCCCATGAGATGGACTTATGAACTTCGCTTAACTTCTTCTCTAAGAAGTTTCTTTCAGCCTTCTCCTCTACTATTTTTAGCAATGAGTCAAAGTGTCTATCAAAGCTATCTAGTACTATACTGAGATTCTCAATTTCATCCTTTCCTTTTAGGATAAGTGGAGAGGGTAGTAGCATGTTTAGTGTTTCTACTTCCCTGCCCATTATCTTGGCTCTTTTGTCTCCTTTTTGGGCTGATCTCTCCTTAGCTTTAGCAAATGCCATGAATGGGAGTCTCATCACTTCATCTTCATCCATGATGTCCACATCAGAACTTACTGGTTTGGCAACACTTTTCAACAATAGAGATGAATCGAGACTAATTCCAGTGGTCTCCTCTACCTTGGATTATTTTTCTTGATGTCCTTCTTGGTGTAACTCCTTCTCCTGTACTTGTTCTACTTGTTTTTCCTTTGATTTCCTCTCTTCTATCTATCCCTAGTCTTCAACTTCCATCACACTATCCATCTTGTCTATGAATGGATCATATATATCCTATGAAGTGTCAAGGCTAATAGGCACACCAGTGACAAACAAGTTTGGTTGCAAGTTATCTTGACCACTCTTATCCACTATTTGTGAACTCTCTCCTAAACCCAAGGACTTAGTTTTATCAATCCTAGGTGATGACTTCCTTTTAGGCATGTTTTGCATTAAAACATCATCTAATGCCTTTTGGGTATCTTCAATTACTTCATCGTATCTTCTAGCCATGATTTTGACTAGTCTAGTCTTTGTTCTTAAAAGAGGTTTTAGTGCTTTTATGATTCTTTCTCTTTCCTGGATAGACACAATAGGCAACATATCATCAATTATTCTATTTCTTATGTTCTCATCCTCTGAATGTGCTAACTATTTTTTGATTTCTAGCTTGTTGTATAGTTCTTTGGGAACACTAGATTCAACTTCCAACAAATTCTTTTTGAAAAATAACAAATGCTCAATGATAGTGTCTTCAATGATTGCTTCATCCTCAAGGCTATATCTCTCATAGTATCTTTTTATAGATGTAAAATTTCCATCTTTGATAACCCTCTTCTATACTGATTTCATATCAGGTTTCCACAAGGTTTATGGATTCTTTTGAACCGTTTCCTCTTCCTCCTTTTCTATACCCTTTTCTTCCTTTAGTGGGATCCTTTTCTACTGCTAATACATGTTCTACTTGCATAGATAGTACTTCAGAACTTACCTCATATCCCATAGGATAACACCATTTGGCTCTAGGTTCAACTTCCTCAAAACAGACACAATCAATTTCAACCATGAAACAGGTGGTGTCCTCATACTTTTCTACTAAGCTTTAAGGAATTATATATCTTTCTTTCATCTACCTCTGCAAGATCTTAATCATGCCAAATAGTTCTCCATCAATCCAATCCTTTTTCTACCTTCTATAATACTCTGAGATTTGTAGACTAGTGGGTTCATTATCTTTCCATGCTTTGGGATGCATACTAGGAAAATTGTGAATAATATGAAGGTACATGTGAATTAGTAGTGACCCAAACCTAAATGCCTTGGATTTGTCCTTCTTAATGACCTTAACATTTTCCAAAAACTATTGTGCTAGAACTTCACAAAGGTTGTACCACTTGTTTTCTTTAACCATTCTATAAGCCATCATGACAACTCCAGTTGATACAAAATTAAGTCTGGAATTGTGGAAAAATTTGTAGCCAGTAAGCATTTCTACCAATCTGACATCTTGAAGGTATATATCATTTACAATCATAGTGCTCTTGTCCCATTTGGAGTGCATGAGGGTTTCAACATCCTTTCTTAGGATTTTCTCTCTAACAGGTAGGGCTCCTTCATTGTCAAGTCCTATGATATCATGAATCAGCTGAGCACATATCTTTACTAGTTGATCTCCTATCCATAGGAACTAATCATGAACTCTACTCAGAATGATCTTGAACCATTTAACTTCCATGAATTTAGTGAGATGGGTTAACTTGAGTATTGGCAGGTCTTTCAAATGTTTGAATTCATCTATCAAAGACCCATTCACATCTATCATACCATTCAACTCATAGAAGATGTTGACCTCCCCAATAATTTCATACTTGCAGTGTATGTATGCCCTAATATCCTCTATGTGCAACACACCTATGGGGGTTTGGAAAAATGCCTCTTCTGAATCATCGTCACAAGATTTATATGGATGCCTTTTGAACTTGTACCTAGGCCTATCAACTACATCATAGATTACTAGTGCATCCATGAATTTTAAAGAGATTAGGTCCAAATACCTTAAATGCGCACAAATCTGATGCTTGTCTTTACGCGAGCACAAAATCTCTCTGCTAGATTACTACTTTGTCTTCACACTTCTGTTCTCCTTAGTCGTTGATAAAAAAGTGGTGGAGAAATGAAGTTTTTCAAGTCTTTTATTTATCACAAGTTGAGTGTGAGCATTAAACTCTGGTAGTTCAACTTCGCATGCCATTTGATCAATGCAAAACTCGCAAAAATAGAAGATGAATTTTCAAGTGCTGCGATCTCATCCACAGGTTCATGAACATCTGTACATATCATACATAAGCTCACACAAGCTTATTACACTCATATAGGGGTTGGATATTTTTTGTTCTCTTCATCCACTACTCCCCATGAGGCCATGAGGCCTTCTAGGCTAATGCCTCAAAGAATTCATCATGCAAAGACACAACATCACAAGCTGTCTCTCCTTGAACCACAACCTTATTTAGAACTTTTACTTGCCATATCTTTTCATTCTCTGATTTCTTATTTTCACTTATGTAATCATTTAAGATTTTACCACTATCACTAATATTTGTCCTTATGAATATAGGTGGTGGTGTTTCTGGTTCATTAAATCTTCTTGGTCCTCTTCTATCGTTATCTCCATTGTATCTACAAAACTTCGCAATGTGATCTAGATTATTACATTTGTAATAGATGGGTGGTCCTCTTCTATCTTGATTGGTCTGCAGCTTACAGTACCTTGCAGTGTGTCCAAAATTATTGCATTTCTGACATGTAATCTTGGCTGCAGTTTCTTCTTTGATATAGTCTTTCTTATACCTACATTGATCAGGTTTTCTACAATCTACCTTTTTGTGTCCATACTCATAGCAATTAAAATAGTAGCTAGTAAAGGGTTTAGAATTACCATTACTTTTGCAGTCTCTTTTCATGTGACCAACTTTGTTGCATCCAAAACATCTACCTCTGAAGGGTCTGAATTGTTCTCTATAATCTTCATTTGTAGGTCTTTCATTTGGAATAGTTTTTTCCTCATTCCTGGCTTCATTTGGTTCTTCTTGAGTTCTTGAACTTCCAACTTCATTTGGTCCACTTATGTCACATTTAGTTCTTTGTTCATTATTCTTGTCATTTCTTATGTGTAACTCCTCAATAAGTAGTTTGGCTTGAGTGAGTTTACCTTTGATGATCTGATTGTAGTTATCCAATTCTTGATATTTATCTTTGTAATGATCAAGTTCAGTCTTCATATTATCTATCTGAAGGTTGGCTTGTTTTAGTGACTCTTCAACTTTATTTCTTTCATCTTTCTCATTCTGAATCTCCTTGATCATGAAGAGATTGATTTGTTCTTTTTCTTGCTCCAGCATCTTTACTTTGTCTGATGTGTCATTGTCAGAACTTTCTTTGATTTTCTCCATAAGGTCTTGTCTCTGATCTTTTATAGTCACAAGCTGTTCTTTAAGTTTCCTCATGAAACCTTCTACTCTTCTTAATTTGAATTTTAGTTCACCATTTTCAGCTTTCATATTATCTAGATCTTCAAGTGCAGCTTCAAAGTTTACTTGAAAGTCTTCTGAATCCATTTTGATCTCCCTTAAGCTGTTAAGCTTTCTCTCAAAGGGCCAATAGCTCTGATACCAATTATTAGGATTGAGTAATACTGAGAGGGGGGGTGAATCAATATTACAAAACTTTATTTTCAAATTTAAACAATTATAAATAATCCAAAGTAATACAGAAATGAAAAGAGCATATAAGCATAACACATTACTCATGACACCATGATTTGTTCTCAAGGAAACCCTGATTAAAGGGAAAACCCCAGTGGGGATGGTACCAACAAATATGCACTAAATTATAATGTCCCTATTAAGAGATCTAGCCTTGTTAGGAGCTGATTGTTACATAGTACATTTCCTTGCTAGAGGATTACAAAAACCCTATTAGGGTCATACAAAACACGTGGTTAAAGGTGGTGAGCACACTGCTCTTACAATCAATATTGTCCCAAAATATTTCACAAAAGGGGAAAAATACAAGAACTTATCTTGCTTAGATAGTTCCAGTTATAGCTCCGCCTCCTATTGATCTCACATCTTACTTCTTCTATCTTTTTCGCAAACTTAGCATTATATCACATATCTTCTTTCATAAGAGAAATCTATATTTATACACAATTAGCCTTCCAGTCAGCTCCACAAATGTCATACTAAACATAGTAAAAAATCATGCAAATGATATATATGGAGTTGATGCTCTTATATTACCAAAGAGTTGGCACTATACTTTATTTACATGACTTAGCATGTTATCATATCCATCATGCTTTCCTTAATCATCACAACTGTTCATGTACCCTGATCTACTATTTTACTATCTTCGCATACCTTCTGAACACTATATCTCATACACCAGCTATCCAAAACTTATGCGATCTTAGCTGAAGCATTTACATATACCAAAAGACCTCCAGTTAACTTCCCAAGCCATAATACCTTGTATGTCTCCATCGCTATCCAAAACTGTGGCACTATATCCTATTTTCCTGATCCTGGACTTAGTCATTTTCATGACTGTGAATCCAGTGGCAATCTCCACACCATGCGATCATACTTATCATAAGTGTTGCCATAAATGAAAACCCTTAGAGGATTTTCAGTACTCCAAATCATCACATGCCAACATCATTGATGTTCAGATTGGCCAGTATAAGGATCTTGTGTTATGTGACATTGTGAAGATGAATAGTTGTGATCTATTACTTGGTAGACCTTGGCAATATGATTGTAGAGCTATGTATGACTGTGTCTAAAATGTGTTTATTGTTGAGAAGGATGACATGAAGTTTTCCCTAATGCCTTTTCTGGATACAATGCTTGGTAGGAGAAGCTTGAGTGTTGGTAGGCGAGTTGAGATTGTGGATCTAGAGAAAATGAATGATCAGTTTGGAGAAAAAACTTGTGTGTTGTCAAGGAAAGACTTGAAGAGATAGAGAAAATTAAAGTGGAAGAGTATGCAAGCTGAAAAGGTGGAGGACTTGTACACAAAGAACTAGTTTGGGGTTTATGTGCTGAATCCCAAAAGATGTTCTTCTCACATATGAACATCTTTTCGAACCTGGGGTGTCTGATGCAGGGGCATTCTAGGGTACTTGGTGAATCTGCATGGGAGGTGTATTGTTTGGCCGGTGTTAATCGGTTATAGCCTTAACCAATGACCTTGGTCATTGAAGGAAGTTTAGTCACTGAAGGAAATTAGTAATCTCTGGCACTTCATGAAAGTGTTACTCGGTGATGCTTGTAGTGCTCGGTTGACACTGGTGCTCGGTGATGCCTGGCATGCTTGGTTATTTCACTATTGCTCGATAGTTCTAGTTTACCAACTAGAGTTCTATGTGATTTTTTGGGCCGACTTGGTGCATTTATTGTTGGTAGCTGTTGTTACAAGCTGACATGTTGGATTAAATGTTTGTAAGGCTATTTTGATGCCGACTTGTATTGAATTTAATAATTGTTGGGGGGGAGTTAATGGTTTCATCCAGCCGACTTGTGGCTGATGATTAGTATTTATAGGGTTCTTGGGGTAGATGTTTAGAAGAGGATCAGGAGATCATAGAAGTTCATGACTTGGAAGACTTAGCAAATTAGATCTGAGGTTTTGAAAGCTAGAGTTGGCAAAGTTGTGGAAAAGATCTTGCATGATCTTGCAGATCAAATTGTTATTTGATAGTTTGTAGTTGTAGAGCTAGTGGTTTGCACACTTGGAGACAAGGAGATTTATTGGAGGCTTGCGAGCTCAAGTTTAGATCTACCTTAGGGTTTCCATCAACTTTTGATTGTCTTCAAAGCTAAACTAGCTGAGACTGTATTGGATCTGTTTGGATCTTGCATAATTGTTTCTGATTGTAATTGGCCATAACCTAGAAGGCCTTATAGCTGGGCATGTGAATGAAAATCAAAGTTAAACAATTAATTTGTTGTTGTGTTGTTGAGTATTCTATTGTGTTGTTCTATTGGCTGCAAGGTTTGAATTCTTCTTAATTAGATCCACCATCCTTGATTGCATCATTATTACAAGGAATAGGAGAAAAATTAGTACTACAAACATGCTCAAAATTTTAAATATGGGTCACATCAACACACGCATATAGCACGTAAGTTGTCACTTCAACTATAGTTCATAAGATTTTTTTTAAAAAGTGACATGCTCGCTTGGAGTTCTAAAAATTAGTCATATTGATGAAATGATATATGATGTGTCACACATGTACTCCCCCCCAACCAAAATAGAGAGAGGTGTCCGCACACATCCTAGAAAAATGGCATGATATTTGCAAGGAAATTTCTATGTGAAATATGCATTTTAATTATGTAGTAAATAAATAAAGTATTTTAAGTGATAAATATACCTAATTCTTATGTACATACATGCATTTTATAATAAATGTAGGGTATCTAATCATCACTAGATTTGGCTACATGTTGAACTTTTTGGCATAACTGATGATGTGATGGTACAATGGTATAACAATGATATAGATTTGGTTATTTAGATGATCAGCTATTGTGTTGTCATTGATGTCAAGTATTGATGTAGTGTTCTTAGTGTGTTGCCAATTATGTGAGAAGAATGAATAGTATGTTGCAAGTGGTTCTACTAGTTTCAATTCTTAAGGGAGAGTTTGGAATGTCTCTAGATGATAACTATATAACCACAACCATTGAATGCATTATTTGTGTAAATTATGAATGATTGAAATGTAACAGGGAAACTGCTAGAATAATCTATGACTAGCAATGAATCATTTGATTGGTTTATCAAATCTATGGTGAGTTAGGTGGCACAATCATAGAATTCTATTTCTAATGCTATGTTAAGTTAATGGTTATGATTGCAACTAATTTGGTTAATTGGTAAGAATTTTTTGAGGATACAAAAGTTGTTTCAGTGACCGGTGACAATATTTTTGTGTTATCGATGGTAGATCTTCTATTGAAGAACGATGATCATGTTGTGATGAATGATTTGTATTCTAGTTGTCATGTTAATGTGTATAATCTCATTTATGGTGATGATTTTTCATTACATTGATCGAGGTAGATCATTTTATCAAGATGAAGGTTGACTTGGTCAAAAAATGTTTGACTGTTCTTGATAAAATTAATTGTTTGGATCTATCATGTGGTCGACATGTTAGGTAAAGATGGTTTTTACGTTGGGATATGTATTTTGGCATGATCTCTCTCGATGAGAAGATTGCAAAAGTGATTTCAATGTGTTGGATGACATGTTAAGTTGGTGGAATGTTTAGGGCTTCATAAGTGATATTTATATCATGAAATCGAATATTTATGTGTGTAGATCATGATTATGGAGGTGCGATCAAGCCAAGGTATTATAGAGTTATCTGAGGGTAGATTGTATGTATTACAAATGATCTGATTAAGAAAAGGTATTTCTATTTACTAGATCAATCTACTTGTTATATCCTAATAGTTACAATAGGCTAAATCCCTTAATCGGGTAGATCCTAATAGATCTTTTATGTAAAAACTTTAACAGGGTGAAACTTTAGCTAGTGTTTGAAGTTCTCTAACAATGATACTCCTAAAAGGGTAAATATCCTAATAGGGATCAAGGTAAATCCCATAACTAGGTGGCACCTAATAGTAGCTTTGTAAAACTCCTAACAGGGTTAATCTCATAACAGGGCGTACTTTAGAAGAGCAAAAAATTTGTAAGTCTCATCTCACATGTGGTTATCACCCATCAGGGTTTCCATGGGAAAATATGTGTTCTATTCTTTATGATAGTTGATGTTTATCTGGTTTAAATTTCATTTTCTTATCAATTGGTAAAATTGTGAATGTTATCTTTGATGTTAAAGAATTTGAAAAGTATTAGATATTTATATTACTAATTCAACCTCCCCCTCAGTAATCTTAGACCCTTAGGACTAAAAAATGGTATCATAGCTTTGGTCCTCTTCATGAAGAGGCTTATTAGCTTGAGGTGAAGATCTAAGAATGATGGAAAAGGAAGGTCCTAAGATAACAAGGGAGAAATAATTGGTGTGGAGTGGTAGAATGAAAATTTATCTAAAAGGTATGGATAACCAGTATTGGAATCATGTTGTTAACCAGTATGTTATTCCAATCGGCCCTCTCAATGTAGATCAACTAAGGGAACAAAAAGAGAATACTTCAACTATGGAAGTTATTACAATTACATATCTGATGCAAAGTTTGTTGATATCCAAGATCTTGAAATAACATATGATGTGTGGGAGAAATTTAAGCTAGTGTATGGTGGAGACAAACATGTGCAAAAAGATAAGGTTGACATCTTGAATGGAAAATTTGATGACATAAGGATGGTTGAAGGTGAAAACACTAAGAAGTATGGTCAGAGAATCAAAGAAGTGGTTGATGCTATCAAAAGTGCTAGTGGAACTATTGAAGAAGATGATGTGGTAAGTAAAGTATTGAGAAAATTGTTACCTCTTTATTCCATTAGGGTTTCTTCCATTTAGGAGTTAAGATACCTATGAATTGTAACTTTCAGTCTTGATGCATTAATTGGAAAATTGACTTATTTTGAGCTTAGAAATTATGATAATAGTGTTCCAAGAGTTGAAGCCACATTCAAGGAATCTATGTCTCTTACACCAAAAAGGAAACAAAAGGAGGATAGTCATGAATATTCTTCTATGTCAGGTTACTCTAATGATTATGATTATATCTTGTCTAAGAAAAATAAATAGGATGAGTTGGAAGCATTGTTTCTAGGAGGCTACCTAGAGGAACCCACAAGTATAAGGGTAATCTACCTTTCAAATGCTTCTCATGTAAGAAGATTTGACACATAGCTTTTAGGTGTCTTGATGGTGAAAAGAAGGATAAGCCTAAGAGATTCAAGGAAAAGAACAAGAAGAATTGTTTTCTTGTTGAAGATGAGGGAGTTACTGATGAGGAATTTGAGGATATGAAGAAGATGTATTTACTTTTGTTGTTGTTAAGGAAAATCATCTTGTAGGTAATGAAAAATCTTTGATTTCTAGCATGGATCATGGCAAAGATTGGGTAATAGATAGTGGATGTACACATCACATGACCGGTCACTGGAGTAAGTTCACTAAGTTGGAAGAATTTGATGGTGGATTAGTAAGGTTTGGTAATAACTATCCTTACTTGGTAAAAAGAATTGGATCTATTACATTAAATAGAAAAAAAAATTGTGATGATGTTTACTAGGTAGAAGGCTTAGGGTATAATTTTTTGAGTGTAGCACAGTTGAATAAAAAAGGTTATCTTGTAGAGTTCAAATGAGGTGTTTGTAGGATACTTGGGAGATCTGGTGATTTGATTTCTATCGATATGAAGACTAAAGATAACTTATCTTGATTGAACACAATAGTAATGAGTTGAATGTTTACAAAATTTGATGATAGTTGGCGATGGCATAAGATATTTTTTCAAGTTAACTTTTATAGTTTGGTCAAAGTGAGTATGATAAATATTGATAGATGTTTGCCACAACTAGTGAAACCAGACAATGTCATGTGCAAGGAATATCATTTGGGAAAGCTAACTAGTTATATTTTTATCAATAAATCATTTTAATTTTAAGGTATTTTGGATTTAGTTCATACTTATTTGTGTGGTCCTATGAGAAAAAGAAGATACTATGGAGATATGTATTTTATGCTTTTTGTTGATGATTACTCTAGGATGATGTTGATTACTTTTATGAAAGACAAATTAGATGCATTCTATTTGTTTAAGGTGTTCAAAGCACGAGTTGAAAAATAAATAGGTAAGATTATGAAGTGCTTGAGATCTGAAAGATGTGGTGAACTCACATATTTGGAATTCACTAAATTTTGTGAAGAACATGGAATTAAGAGGCACATGTCAGCACCTAGAATCCGTCAACAAAAAAGGATTGTAGAGAGAAGGAATAGATCTATTATTGATTCTAAAAGAACAATGATGATACAAAGAGATACACCCCAAATGTTTTGGGCAGAAGATGTCAAGACTTCTATTTATACACTAAACTAGGTATAGGTGAAGAAGGGTACCGATAAGACTTAATATGAGTTATGGCATGGTAACACACCTAGTGTGAAATACTTCAATTTTTTTGGGAGCATATGCTATATAAAGAGATATATCAATACAGGTAAATTTGATCTTAAGAGTGATGGGGGAATGTTCATAGGATATTCTACAAGAAGCAAAGATTACAAGTGTCTAAACAAGAGAATCAACAAAATGATAGAAAGTGCAAATGTGAGGATTGATGAATTCCCAGAGAAAAATGTTGGTTCCAATGAGAATGAATCAGGAGATGATTAAGGGATCGTATATGTTGAACCAGTGGAGAAAGAAGTTGAAAATAAGAACAATGAGGGTGAACTAGTTCAATCAGTAGAAGAGGTTCCTAGACCTGAACCGGTAATACCAAGGTATGTCAAGTTAAATCATTCTGCTTATCAGATTATTGGAGATAAGAATGCTAGTATTCAGACTAGAAGAAAGGTTAGAGAACGTACCTATCTGATTTTTTAACATGAACCTAAATCAATAGGAGAGGCATTAAAGAAGGAAGAATGGGTTAAAGCCATGGAAGAAGAGTTAGATCAGACAAAGAAGAACAATACTTTGGTACTAGTTCCCAGACTTGTTGACACGAATGTGATAGGAACCAAGTGGGTTTTTCAAGAATAAACTCAATGAAGATGGTGAAGTAGTTAGGAATAAGCCAAGAATTGTGGTTAAGGGATATACACAAGAGGAAGGCTTGGAATATGGAGAGACTTTTGCACCAGTGGCTAGACTTGAAGGAGTAAGGATTTTTCTAGCATATGCTACTTATAAAAGTTTTAAAGTTTTTCAAATGGACGTCAAATATTCATTCTTGAATGGTATTTTGGAAGAGGAAGTTTACATAGAACAACCTAATGGTTTTGAACTATCATAAGGTGGGGACTTGGTGTACAAGTTTCAGAAGGATCTGTATAGATTGAATAAGGCACCAAGGGCATGGTATGAGAGACTTGAATCATATTTGATCAAGATCAATTTTATTAGAACAAGTGAGGATAGCAATGTTTACCTGAAGATTGAGAAAGATGATAGATTGTTGATTGCTAAAGTTTTTGTGGATGACATCATTTTTGGTGGAAATGATGAGATGAGCATTGCATTTGAAGAAGAAATGAGAACATAATTTGAGATGTCTATGTTTGGTGAGATCAAATTCTTTTTTTGGATTGTAAATATCTTAGCCTAGTGATGGAATCTACATCAATCAGACAAAGTATGTCAGGGAAGTATTGAAGACTTTTGTGTTAGAAGAATCTAAACTGGTAGCAACACCAATGGAGACTGGTTGAAAGATATCCAAGGAAGATGATTCTGAAGAGGTGAGTGCAACTTTTCATAGATCCATGATCAATAAGTTACATTATGTTGTTCACAGTAGACTTGATATAACACATGCAGTTGGGATTGTTGCAAGATTTAAATCTAATCCAAAGGAATCATATATGGTGGCTATGAAGAGAATATTTAGATACTTTCAAGGGACTAAAGAATATGGTATTTGGTATGATCATAAAGGATATTTTTCTTTGACTGTGTTTACTGATGTAGATTGGGCAGGTAATGTTGATGATAGGAAGAGAACAAGTGGAGTATCTTTATTTCTTAGAAAGAGACTTGTGTCATGGACAAACAAGAAGTAGAATTGTATTTCCCAATCTATTATAGAGGTAGAATATGTTGTTGCTGCCATTAATTGCACTCAACTTGCTTGGATGAAGAAATTATTGGAGGGAATTAAAGAAAAAGTAACTAAACTTATGATTATCTATTGTAATAACACTAGTACTATCTGTAATCACCCTAAAATGGGCTAATAGAACCAAAGACCCTATTTTCCCTAACTCAAGACCAAGTCCTTAATAATGCTAGTCTAATTATCAATAAATTGGCATAAATAATCAAAATCATAAATTTTATTAATTAATCAAAAATCCTATTAATTATCCTTGGCATGAATTAATTAAATCCAACTAATTAAATACATGGCTACAAAAATTAAATAAATTTAATTAATAAATGACTCCAAATTATATTTCACCTCTCAATGGACAATAAGGAAAAATGCAACCAATCAAGAGTTAGTCACATGGATCAATCACATGGATCAAGTGAGAGTGAAGGGAAACCCTCCATATCAAGTCAATCTCAATTGTAAAATTCATCACACTTTCTATAAAATAAATGTTTTCAAAGCTCACCTTACCTAGATTAACTGCATTCATACTTACATGCTATAGATTTTAATTCTTAATTATGCATCTTCATTCATAGCTTAAATTCACTTTTAATTTGATACTGGAATTCAATAGTTTTCAATTCAATGCTCATGTTTAGTTAATTACATGCATTCAAATATCTCATTCTAGAATTGTAATGTCACTAATTAGGATCCAATTTTGAGAGCCATCTTGATCTTATTCATACTCTTTCTAGTTAGAGAGAAATAGGATGCTATTGTAGTTCATTTTTTCTATTGAATTTTATAATTTATTGCTAATGGACTAACAAATTAATATTCTATTGAAGTGTTGTATTGCAACTTGTAGGTACAATATCCACACAAATATTTATGGAACCCATCGTCAGACCTAGCCCTGGAATTCTCACTATTTTTGAGTAATTTAACTCTTATTTTTAGGTCCAGAATCACATTTAGTAGCCAAGAGTCATATTTGAGAAGAACAGTCGCATGTAGTTAAAACAAAATTGCATCCTAGGTTTCTTGAATCACATTAAGGAAAAATTACATCCGATAAATCATTAATTGCATCTGGGAAAGCTTGAATTTGGGGTCAATTATTTAGTCACATATGGTATTTAAAGTTGTAAAATAAGATTTATAAATACTAATGGGTAAATATTATGTGTTTGAGTGATTTCAACAACCTAATAGTGGTTGTAGGTCAAATTGTCCAACACTAAAAGTTCAAAAAAGATTACTAATAGATTATGTGCAGGTTGCCTTTGAAGCAGAATAAAATGTGTTTTCTTAAAAAAATTTAGGAATTAAATTGGAAGTTGGATTTAGCCTCAAATTGATCATAAGATTATTCTCTTTCTTCCAAGTGGAGAAATCAGAAACTCAAAAGTCAATTTGAGTAGTTATTAAATTTGAACTTCTTGGGAAAGAACTTGCTTGATGTGCTTGAGAAAAGTGAAGAGGCAAAGAAGTATGCTCTTCTCTCTTTGAGAGAATCCAAACCTTAGACCCTTGGATCTGATCTATTTTATTGCTTTAACATATTAGAGGACCTATCGATTGAGGTAAAAATCTCCTGGGAATGACCCAATTGAGAACGACTAGATGCCAACTCATCCACCTCATTATAATCAATATGCTTCCTTGAGATTAAATTATTAGAAGACCTAATCATTTTGTCCTTGGAACATGGATTTGATCTTTCCTAGGACATGCTTGGATGTTGTGTAGAGTGGAGCTACTTGAATCTTACTTACGAGACTACACACATTCAAGTATCCATAGGGCTATAAGACTCAATCTTGCCTTGTGTGAGACTATGGGAGATGGTTATGAACGTATGGCCAAATTAGACACTTTAGTTTAGAGGCCACCTAGACTACCTCCAAAAGGTTGGTAATGCTTGTGCAATGGAAATAGTAATTCCCTTTAGAAAATTTGTTAGGAATAATAGTCCACCAATACAACTGAGAGGGGGGGCTAAATAAGTTGTATGACAGATTATTAAAATTTAAACTTTAAGTATCATCTACACTAAATCAAATGATAGCATAGTAAATTCCAACACAATAACACAATATTTTTTTGTCGAGGAAACCTTATTAAAGGTAAAACCCCAATGGGAATTAGCACCCACAAATGATGTACTGAGAGTATAATATCCTTGTTAAAAGATCTAGCCCTATTAGGAGCTTATTAAAACATTACAATACATAGTCCATGTTAAAGGAAAAACCTTGTTAGGATTCAAAGAAAAGAGTAGGCTCACTACCCAAATAAGGTTATGTCCACCTCCAGAACTCACTGTTCGCAACACAAGTGTATATAAAGGAAATACACAATCCTTGTGAACTATCTGATAGCAACTATCTTTTCTTGATTAGTTCCAATGAAGTATATAAACTATCCTTTGCTTTGCATCCAACATATACAAGCTCGCAGCTTCCACAATCCTCTTTTACATTCCTTTCATACTCTATGTCTTTTCAAAAGAAAAGATCTTACATATATACCTTATTACAATAAATGACCAGGTCGGCCAATTAGGATTTCCTAATAAAAAAATAATTACATAACCCCTTGCTAAGGTATAAAGAATATAGAAAATAAGTATATAACAATTATAATTCAACAATTAAGGTCCAACATCCGTAGTCCATGATTGCCATCCATAATACATGCTACAACTCTTAAGTCGGCCCCAAGTAGGTCTCCTCTAGAATACATGCCACAACTAATGTCATCAAGCTTCCCACAACTTTCTAAGATCAAAGAACATTCCTTAGTATGTTATCAAACATCCCTTAAGCTTGCATACACTGAATCCACATCGCTTGTAAGATAACTCAAAACATAGAGACTTTCTCTATCAGATTCTACTGTCACAGTCTAGAAACCAGTCTTCACCAAATCTATTGTTACTCAACCAATATGCAATATTACAGCATCCAATATTAGATATAATATCACAACACTTCACTATACACAAAACTATGTTCGCTCATTCTGAATCATCTGTATAGTATCCGTACATTGTAATAACCAGTATTTTCTCTTCATAGAAACATGTGTTGACATCAGTGAAAAAATAAAAATGACAATAATATTGATTCCAATAAAACTCAACAAGATAATGTAGTGATTAAACATATTAAATTCATCAGCAACATCCAACAATCTCCCCCTTTGGCATTGATGGCAACATATGGGAAAATCTATTAACCCAAATCTATCAAATAAAAAATACTCTCTCAATACAAATTTCTCAATATCCTCAAACAATGAACTCTTCTCCATAGTATCTCTCCCCATACAGTAAGGATTTTCTCATAGTATCTCTCCCCCTTTGAAAACAATGGTAAAGGGTGCCATAAGTCATCAACAATTTTAGTCTTCATTAACCAGGTGTTGAATCACCCAAATGTATTCTGCAAGGTTCCAATTATCACCCCCCTTGAGGAGTAGATCCATACATCAAGTCCAAAAAATGATAGAGCTTTGAAGACCTCTAGACTGATGCATCCCTACATCATTTAATTCTCGATAGGAGGGGCTTGCACCCCAAGCATACCTATGAGATACTCAAAGGCATCTTTTGGAAATGGATTTGTAAAGATGTCTGCTATTTGTTTCTTTGTGCTAATGTATTCCAACCTTATTTATTTCTCTTCTACCTTGTCTCTCAAAAGGTGATACTTAATAGAAATATGCTTAGTTTTAGAATGCATCACAAGATTCTTTGACATATTCAATGTACTAGTGTTATCACAATGGATAACCACTAGTTCAACAAAAGTTATTCCAATATATTTCAACATTTATTTCATCCAAAAAATTTGAGTGCAATTAATAGCAATAGTAACATACTCAGATTCAACAGTAGATTGAGCTATACAATCTTTCTTTTTACTTAACCATGAAACCAACCTTTTTCCAAGGAAAAATGTACCTCCACTAGTAGTCTTCCTGTCATCAATGTTCCCTACCCAATAAACATCAGTATAAGAATGTAGTTAAAAGTCATCATTTTTATCATAACATAAGCCATATTCTGTTGTTCCTTTCAGGTATCTAAATATCCTTTTTACAGCAGCCATGTATGTCTCTTTAGGATCTACTTGATATCTAGCCACAATTCCAACTGCATTAGCAATATCTGGTATGGAGTGAGTCAGATATTGTAATCTTCCAATCATAGATCTATACTTGGTCTTGAAAACACTCTTGGTCTCATCAGTATTTGTTAGTTTGTAACTAGTCACCATGGGTGTACCAACAAGTTTACAGTCTTCCATTCCAAAAAAATTCAACATTTCTTTAAGATACTTAGTATGATAAATAAAGATGCCATTCTTGCTCTGATTTATTTACAGTCCAAGAAAGAATTTCATTTCTCCAATCATGGACATATCAAATTCATTGAACATTTCTTTAGAAAAGTTCTTACACATCTCATCATTGCCTCCAAAAATAATATAATCAACAAAAACTTCTATTATCAAAATTCCATCTTGATTAGTCCTTAAGTACAAACTGTTGTCAACATTACCTTTTCTGAATACAAGTTAAAGTACTTGTCTAACCTTGCATACGAAGCCCTTGGTGCTTGCTTCAGTCCATACAATTCCTTCTTCAACTTGCAAACCATGTCTTCATCTTTTGTCAAAGGAAATCCATCAGGTTGTTCTACGTATACCTCCTCTTCAAGATCCCCATTTAGAAATGCAGATTTTATAGCCATCTGATATACCTTGAAGTCTTTATGAGCAACATAAGCTAGAAATAGTCTCACAGCTTCCAACCTAGCAATAGGAGAAAATGTCTCTTCAAAATTTATGCCTTCTTGTTGTGAATAGCCTTTGTAGACCAGTCTTGCTTTGTTTATTAGAACAATTCCTTCATTCATTTTATTTCTCAAAACCCACTTAGTTCCTATTAAATTTTTGTCTTTAGGTCTAGGAACCAATTCCCAAGTGTTATTTTTCTTTATTTGATCTAACTCTTCCTGCATAGATTTGATCCAAGATTCATCTCTACAAGCTTCATTAGTAGTCTTTGGTTCAACTTGAGAAATCAAACAAATTTCTTCCCTTATCTTTAATCTAGTCATTATTCCTTGACTTGCATTACCAATAATTTGATTTTTAGGACGGTTTTTCTTAACATACCTTGGAGTCTTAGGAGTCTCAGTAAATTCATTTGTTTCATCACCATAAATCTCATTCTCACAGTCAGTCTCAACATGTTCTTCTTCTTCTATAGTAGCAAATTCCCTGATTTCTATATTCTGATTATAATCATACATTCTCTTTTGTATCTGAAACTTTTCATCTATCTTCACATTATTACTTTCAATTGCCTTTCTCAATCTTAGGTTAAAACATTTGTAAGCCTTTATTTTAGTAGAATAGCCAAGAAAAATTCCTTCATCACTTCTAGCATCAAATTTTCCTATTTCATCATCTCTTTTGATATAGCATTTACTTCCAATTATCCTAAAATATTTTGTAGTAGGAGTATGATTAAACCATAATTCATAAGGAGTCTTATTTGTACCTTCTCTGATTTGAATTTTTTTCAATGTGTATACTGCTATCCCAACAGCTTCTCTCTAATGTACATGAGATATATTTCCTTCTAGCAACATCCAATATTATTCTATTTCTTTGCTCTACTATCCCATTTTTCTGTGGAGTCCTAGGAGAAGATGTCTATCTATGTATTCCATGTTCTTCGCAATATGAACTAAATAGATCTAAAGTAAACTCTCCACCTCCGTCTGATCTCAAACATTTTATCTTTAAGCTTGATTCATTTTCTACTTTTTCTTTGAATAACTTGAATTTGTCAAATGCTTCTGATTTCTCTTTCAAGTAAGTAATCCACATCATTCTAGAAAAGTCATCAACAAAAAGTATAAAGTACCTTTCACCATAGCATGATCTTGTCCTTGTAGGTCCACATAGGTTTGTATGTACCACATCCAACTTTCCTTTTTCTATATATGATTTACTTTTATAACTGCTTCTAGTTTGCTTTCCCATAACACACTCTCTACACATAGTGTTAGATGATTTTACAATTTTAGGTAGGTCTCTCACTGCATTAGTCAATCTTGCCTTCACAATATTATCAAAATTAGCATGACAAAAATTTATGTGCCATAACCAAATATCATCTATCTTTGCAACAAAACAAGAAGCTTCAAATGTATTTAACTCAAATATATTACCTCTAGATTTAGTACTAGTTGCAATCAAATTTACTATCTTACTTCTGATAAAACATTTCCCATCAATGAATTTCAATTGATAACCTTTTTCCATCAGCTATCCAAAACTTAAAAAATTATTCTTAAGTCCATCAACAAGTAGTACATTGTCAGTATTAGTCTTTCCATCCAAAGAAACAGATCCTACTCTAATGAAAAGCTTAGGAGCATTGTCTCCAAATCTCACAACACCACCATCACACTTATTTAGTTTAACAAAGTTGTTTTTATCTCCAGTCATATGATGTGAGAAACCACTATCTATAACCCATTTAGATTTCTTATCAACATGTGACACTAAATATTTTTCCTCATGTAATGGTTTTTCATCTTTGAGGCATAAACTGCTCAACGACTACTAAAGTACTCGGTGACCTCTGACTTGATCGACGGTAATTATTTCTCGGTAACTATAAAAAATACAAGTCCAGACATAACTCAGCCTTTACAAGATGGCTCGGTCACAGTGATGACCGGCCAACATTTCCTAGAAAATGACTAAGTGTAAGACACTAATAGACAACAAAACTTAGGGATCAACAATCTCCCCCTTTGACATTAGTGGAAAAAACACTTCGTCATGACTTTTATATTACAAAATAGTATTTAGTAGTTTGAGCACCCCCCCTAAGACTTTGACTCAGTCTTAAAAAGATTCTACATATATATACATAAGACTCTTTGACATACACTAAATATATAAATTATAAAATAGTATGTCATACCTTTCTATTATTCTCACTGTCATTTCATTTCCCCCTTTCTATTATTCCTATCATGGCATTTTATTTCCCCCTTGTTTTTGTCACTTGAAGCTGCTGGGGTGTAGGGGTGAGAAAATACTTATCCAAAAATGGTTTATGGAGCTGCATTATCATACCTAAGGCATTGTCCCATCCTGACATGATAGACTCCAAAACCTATATCTTTATTTCTAGATAGGAAGGTAGATCAACTAAACTCTTGGCAATGGAGAGATGAGGATCTCTCTGTAATAGCTCCTTTTCCATTGCTAATTCTTTCTACATAAACTCCAGATGAGGTGTTAACATTGTCTGTATAGAAATTATCTTAGTGTGGACATGGCTTTTGAGGATACCTGTATCTGAAAGCTTTCAAACCAAACAAAGATTTAGATTTTTAATCTAGCATGAAATCAATTCAAAACAAGGAAACTCTAAGCTAAGCCATCTCAGATTGAGCTGAAACAGGTGCACCCAAGCACTGTTTGATTTTCTCTTGCTTAAGGGGATGTGGGTGTGCTCTCTAAGCACTTGGAGCATGTTCCTTATGCATTTTAGGATGGATTGAGATCCATGAAAACCTCATAAATGGCACAAAATAGGTATAGAAGACCTGATTTTCCCCTAAGGCCTCAAGGATCCAAATGATGCTGAAATGAAGATTAAGCTACATGATGTTTATGCTAAGATTGATTTTAAACCAAATAGAGATGTGATATGATGCTATGCTTATGCAAAAAAATGGAAGAAACTAGGTTAATCCATTAAATCTATATTAAGATGAGCTAAAATGCTAGAAAGTAAGCTAAATTAGGATTGATTATGCTAAAGCTAGAAATAAAAGGGCATGATAACAATGCCTGAGATAAAAGCTAAGCTAATTCATTTGCTCTTGGAAGGAGGAGCATTTATAGGATTTGGGAAGGAGGAATGAGTGGCCAGGATCAAAATCCTTAAGAGAGGCCAAGATTCAATCAAAGGGGAGCACATGGATTGTGCTAGTTCAGGGCCACCTCCTTGTGACAAGTGTCACAAGGGCATTGGGTTGAAAGATGGGAGGGATGTGCACAATTTGAAAAATGTGCCTAAGGTCAAAGGGTGTAAGAAAGGGGTGAGGGGCTTCTTAAATGCATCATAAATGCATTTAAGAGGGATAAGGAGGCCTTAAATGCATTTAGTGCATGTAAGAGAAGTTTCTAGAAGTTTGTTGACTTTGGGTCAAGCTTAGCAGTTGGCTAACCTTGGTTAGGGAATGTGGCAGGATTAGGGGGGGGATTAGGATTAGGAGGACAAGGATAAGACTTTCTAGAAGAGTCTAGAACTTCCTTAGGATAAACATAGATTTTAGGAAATAGATAAAGATTTATTTATTTCCATGGTTTAGGTTTTGAGAATATTTATTAAAATGAATTTAATAAACATGAGGATTAAATATTTAATCTTAATTAAATATTTTGAGTTGGGATTAGGGTTAGGAAATGATGGGATTAGCCTTTAATCAAAATTAAAGAAGGATTAGAAGATTCTGGAAGAGGTTAGTGGTCTTAAGGAAATTGGCCAAGTTTTGGGCAAAAAAAAAAAAAAAAATTTATTTTGGAATTTTTGGTCAATTTATTAATTAAATAATTAATAAATAAGGAGATAATGTTTAAATAAGATTTAAACATTTTTGGGAGGGATTCCTTAATTAAATATTTTTAATTAAGGTAAAGGGATTTAATGAAATAAAAATAAATTAATTAATTAAATAATTAATTAATTAACAAATGATGATGTCATCAGGGATTTTCAGAAAATAAAAATACTTTATTTTCTAAAGGATTTTTAGGTGTCTACACTTAGCTTTTATTCACCTATCATTAGCCATCAACTCGGCTAATCTTCCTTGTGCATGAAGTAACCTAGTGAAATGAATGGAGCTGGAGCTGGCATCCATGCTCAGTGAATGACCGATAGACTTCAAGTCTAGTTGCAGTTTGTCAATCAACTCTTGATTGTCCTTAGTAAAATATTCTACATTACATAGATTCATGTACAGAGAATGAACATTCTGCACAACCTCTTCTAAATTAGTCACTAAGGCAGAAAGTTCTACCTATTTTACTGCTATCTCAGTTGAGACCTTTTCAAGTACCTTGGTCTCAAACTTTCTTTCAGACCACTGCATATGTTTCTCATTTGCCTCACTATCATCACTATTCACCTTCTTGACAATTTGAACTAGTTGTTCCAGGATAGGTGCAATGTTATTCACATCATCCATTTCACAGGCTTCTATGAATATACCTTTTATTTCATGCAAAACTTGTTTTTGTTGATGTTCTCTCCTTAACTCTTCTTGCTTTATTTTCTTCTTCAAAAGATCTTGCAAGATTTGCATCTACTCATAAGTCAAGTTATCAGTGTCCCATTTTGGAATCACTATAACTTCATCGAGTGTAACCTGTGTTCCTAGAGATTTCTTCTTTTTCTTCTATGATTTCTTCTTAGGTGTATTTCCACTCAGCATCTGTATAAGAGCTTTAATAACATCTTGTTGCTTAGGCTTTGGATTTTGCTCAATTTCCTCCTATGTTTTCTTATTTTCCTCCATATGAGGACCTGTCATTACTAATGCAGACTTATCTACTTGATCTTTTATGCTCTCATCTCCTTGTTCTTTCTTATCCTCCTCAGAAGGTGCATTCTCAATTGTGATTGCCGATTCATCCTATTTCTCAGCACTTGCACTATGTAATACTTGATGCTCAACTATGACCATGTGCGAACTTGAAAGTGCATTGTCTACAGATGAAGTAACTTCAATCCATGTATAATAATGTACCTATATAAGAACAAGATTGACACTTGGTAGAGGGTGACCAGAAGTTGCCTCAACAAGAAGTTGACTCTTTATCTCTTCCTCGGTCAATACATTGGTGGTCACTGGTGTATCCTCAGGGATATCCTCTATTGTGATCACATCTTGTGATCCACTTGTCTCTACATTTTTTCTTTCCTTTTCCTCAAGATTCTGAGGTTCATCAATGTCTTCCTTATTATCTAGCTCCACTTGGTTGGATGTACCTTCACCCGATTGTGGACTCTTCTCAATTAACAATCCAAAAATAATCTTCCACAACCTTGTGCTTTGCTGAACAACATCTTCAACCTTGTGTTGCAAAATGGAATAGGCCTAGAGCTTGGGTACAAACCTATTTCTGTACTTCTCAATATATGTCTTTATGTACTATGGGGATAGATCTGGCATGATCTGGGCCAATGTACTTTCCCTTATCTGATTTTCTATCATCATGGCATACTGCCATTTTTTATCAATTCTTTTATATAGTTCTTTAGGGATGAGATTACCCATTTGTAAAGGTGTCATCTTGAAAGTGCATAACATCTCTAGCATTGACTCTTCAACTCTTTCTTTGTCATCATTATTTAATTTTTAAAATTTTATTTTCTTGAAACTTGCTAGTATTGCAGTGCTTTTGTTATTGTAGCATATTTCATCCATAGTCATTTTTCATCTATGTGATGCTAATTTCACCTTTTTATTCTCATCTGTATCTATCTCTTCATCATCATCATCCTTCTCCAAGACTAAATTCCTTCTTGGTTTCTTCTTGGGGTTACTCGACACAGCTTTGGGTTGAACTGGTTTTATTTTTCTTGACCCTTCCCCTTCTATTTTCTTTGCTGGTGTCTTTTTCTAGGGTTCCATAGCTATGACAATAGAAGTTGTCCTAGTCCTCAGTCTAAGTGATGCAGGAGGAGTGGGCTTAGGTTTCTGCATTTGTCTTTTGCTAGGTTTTCCAACTGATGCCTTATTTCCCTTCTTTAGAATTTCAATGTCCACCTCATCACTTCCTTTTGACTCACTAGATTTTTTATCTCATAGACCTTGTGTTAATTCAAGAGGTGTATTTTCCTCTTCACCTTCTCCTAGCATCTTCTCTAGGTTCTTAACTATTTTCTTCCTCTTTCTCTCAAGGGTTGCAAACTTTAACCCCATAGTTATTTTAGCCTTAGCTTCCTCATAATTTCCAAAAGGTTTAGCTTTCCTATCTATCTCCTTAGCTAGTAAGGTAGTTATTACTATTGATGTTTCATCTATATTCACCTCAAAAGGTAATGGCCATTGACATGCTACTCTAGGAATAACAACCTGAACATAGGTGTCACTACTACATTTGGGGCCAAATTTTGACAGAAGTTTCCGACAGGTAACTTTTTATTACGAATTTGGTGTTTTTTTTTGTAATAGCCCCTGATGATGTCAATATTTTGATAGGTTTTTAATTGACCATTGGAATTCTGATAGATTTGGGGTATACATAAAAAAAGAAAGTGAAATGGCCTCATCATTTTTATTTCGATTAGATAGAGAAGGAGCGGGAGAAAAGGAGCGAAAGCTGAGTGCAGGAGAAGGTATGTGATTTCTTCATCTTTCAAGCCTTTGGCATCATATTTGAATGCATTTCATTTTATTTGATCATGAATGCTCTCTGAAATGACCACATTCTACTGGTATCGTGCCCTAGCCAGTGCTTTATCTCTATTATTTGATATTATTGGTGCTTGTGCTCAAGGATATCGATTCATTGTATTCAAATGTTTGGATTCACGTTTGTTGATATTACTGGCATATATGTTTAATGAAATAATTGTATATTTTTGTCACTAAAATGGCCACATTCTACTGGTGTCGTGCCCTAGCCCATGCTTTAACTCCATTATTTGATGTTATTGGTGCTTGTGCTCAAGGATATCCATTTTTTTAAAATGTTGACTGTGGTTATCAAATGGATAGCCTGTGAGCTTCTAGCTAGGTGCCTTTTGTATTGATAGCTTAGGGCATCAAATGTATTGTATCATTGATAGTTGAGACTTTGTTAAAAGGAAATAGGACAAAGAACGATTTTTATTTAGTTCTCTATTTTGATCCCTAAGTGGCTTACAACCCTAGATAAGTATATGCAGATTTATGGATGCAGTTACAGGATACATAGTAGCCAATAATTCACAAGAAATCCATGCATCCAATTTAAATATCAATTAATACAAAGAACTAGGGTCCTCTAATGGCCCAATCATCTGGACCTTGACTGTCCCCTCAACCAATGACCCTTCAAAACTAGGTTATCATGCAATCAGTGAGTGATCCTTCATTCTCTTGGTCTACCCTACATCCAAACATATTGGAAATACATAATACAATGATTACAAGTCTTTCACAATCCCCCTTCCCCCAAGGAACACTATCAACCATCCCTTCCACAGCATTTCACTATTTTATAAGTGGATTGTGCAGGAACAATTAACATTAAACAAGGAGAAAACTCCTCAACACATCTTGGAAACCATTGAATTCAATAATAAATGAAAGCTAACACCAACACTATTCCTTCCATAGTTGCAGGATACATAGCAGTCGATAATTCACAAGAAATCCATGCATTAAATTTTTATAAGGATATCCTACTAATCAATAGGAATTTTCTTGATATGACCAATGATTATGCATTTTGATGGCAGTGTGCTAGTTCAAAAGGATAATATAAATCTAAAACAATTTTTTCTGATTTTCTCACACTATAAATGTGGTTAAAGGGAAAATATTATGTGGAAAACCCACAAACCAAGCTAGAAAATTATTGTACATCAAATTATTCCTATATTCATTCAAGTATTGCTATGCTTCAGCTACCTGACCTTTGAGCTTCATCTAGAGGAATGTGTAGCTTTAAGATAGAGTTACTTCTTGGGCCTTACAATAGGGTGGAATATGATCAAGATTTGTTTAGGCTGTATCTTTGTTAGTCCCATTGTTAGGTTCTTATGGTTCATGGTTTGAATCTATTATGGTTGTGTAAGGGATTTGTAGCTACTTTTTCTAACATAATTATTGGACACCATGATTGGAACAACTGGTTGTTGGCTATTGTACACATGAATCATAACTGTCAATGGTTCTTTAAGTTCAAGAATTCATTGATCAATCTTTGAGATTTATTGTCCCAACTTTAAAAGAGTGATAAAAGATATAGTGAGTGCTATCTTTTCCAAGTGTTTTGTGGGTGCCATTATCTTCTAGGAGTAATTGCTGGAACCAAATTATGTTCTTTGCCTCTAGTAAATATTACAGGCACAATCATCTTCTTGGTGAAGGGTTGCTTCCATCCCCATGAGGCACTATTGCATGGTTTCCATTCCCTTGTAGTATAGTGAACCTAATTTAATACAAGTGTGCACTATTTTGGGATCCATAATTTTTGGCCCCTACACTATGGTTGTTAGCCTAAGACAGGCCTACCTTTGCATATAATAAGAGGCCAACATGAAACAAACATCCAGAAGTTAGGGGGTTGTTCCCTATCCATAATTTATTATTTAAGTGCTAAGTGATGATGGGTATATCATGTAATTCATACCTAGTGTGTCTCTTTCTTTCTCTCCACATTTCACATTAGGAGTATATGCTATAAAATACCAATGAAATCAACTATTGGTCAAATCTAATCAAAATTATAGTATAAAGATTAAAATAGATCTTGAAGAAATATGGGAACCATTTTTGACAGATATTGTACAAATGAAGAGAATACTCCCAAGAGGAAATGCTTCAATGTGGAACAATTGAAGGACAATATTTTACTTTTATATGCACATCTGCAATGTTTTTGATATATTTTTGAGATAACAAAACCATAGAAAGAATAGCATATAGAAGAAAGTAAAGAATAATTATCATATTTTGAGATATTGTGGAAACTTAAAGGAAAGAATGCTTGGTGGAGTTATCATGCAATCAGTGAGTAATCCTTCATTCCCCCCTCTTCTAGTGACCATTCAAAATTAGGTTATCATGCAATCAGTGAGTGATCCTTCATTCTCCTAGTCTGCCCTACATCCAAACATATTGGAAATACACAATACAATGATAACAAGCCTTTCACAATCCCCCTTCCCTCAAGGAACACTATCAACATCCAGACCTTGACTATCCCCTCAACCAGTGACCCTTTAAAATTGGGTTATCATACAATCAGTGAGTGATCCTTCATTCTCCTGGTCTACCTTGCATCCAAAAATATTGGAAATACAAAATACAATGATAAAAAGTCTTTTACAATCCCCCTTCCCTCAATGAATTACTATCAACATCCGGACCTTGACTGTCCCCTCAACTAGTGACCCTTCAAAATTGGGTTATCATGCAATCAGTGAGTTATCCTTCATTCTCCTGGTCTGCCCTGCATCCAAACATATTGGAAATACACAATACAATGATAACAAGTCTTTCACAATCCCCCTTCCCTCAAGGAACACTATTAACAAGTGATCCTTCTTCTTATTAGCTATATTCAATGTTTCATTGAAGTCATGGCCAAGAATGAAGGTCACCTTACCCATCCCATTCATGGATTTTGAAATGTTGTTCCAAACTCCTGAAAACTTTTCTATTGCTTCTTGTTGCTTCTTTAAATAATTCTTCTACCACAATGTCCTCCTGCCCCATCTTCTTGATCTTCCTGGCTAAAGCGGATGAATCCACACACAATAACCCAAAATGAAGGGTTTTGTATCCTTTAATTAATCTCAGTCACTGGTAACACATGGACAGTCAAACTAGTAGTCTCCAAAGCATTCAATAAGTGAATATGAATGTTTGAAAACTTTCCTCTCAACTTCCCCAACTACTCCTAATCAGTTAGAGGGATATTTCTAGAATCTCCACTATTCCTATACTTACCAACAATTCTTAAACATACTTTATCTGATATGATAATAACATGCTAAATTGAACCAATGGCATATTCTTCATGTGGTACAAGGAAGATTTGGCTATCAAATCTTCCTTCATGCAAGTTGAGCGCAAGAGAAGATATGTGATTTCTTCATCTTGGATTGGTATCTTTGATGGGAAACATCTTTTGATCCTTTGACATCATATTCGACCACAAATTTCAAATGCATTGCATTTTATTTGATCATGAATGCTCACTGAAATGACTGCATTCTACTGGTGTCCTACCCTAGCCCATGCTTTATCTCCATTATTTGATGTTATTGGTGCTTGTGCTCAAGGATATCGATTCACTATTTTTAAATGTTTGGATTCATGTTTGTTGATATTACAATTCATCATAGAAAATAAAGTATGTTTAAGAAGTTTTAGTGTCTAAACACTCAACTAATCCCTCTAACTGATTAGGAGTGGTTGGGGAAGTTGAGAGGAAAGTTTTCAAATATTCATATTCACTTATTGAATGCTTTGGAGACTACTAGTTTGACTGTCCATGCATTAATGTTTAGAAGACATCAATAAAGTATTTAAAGACATTCTTACATGTTTGGAGAGGTTTAAGAGGCACTTATCATGACTGTACCATCACAAATAGTGGCATAGACTAGTTTTACTAAGTTTCCTTTCTCTATTTTGAGGTTTCCTTTCTCTGCTGCAGGGGTATAGTCAGAGGGTTCATTGAAAAAATGATCCTTTGAATGGTTACTATGAATATGAATGATTTGATATAGCATATTTCTCATTTTACTTGAAGTTTGGAATAGCTTGTGCAAGGGTGAAAGTAGTTTTGATCATTTTGGTCATGACTGTTCCTCTAGACAGTCAGAAAATGTAACTGTCTAATGATTATATGTAATATTGAATGGATTAAATGCTTTATTCTTGGTAGAAGTGAATGGAAGGAATAGTGTTGGTGTTAGGTTTCATTTATTATTGAATTCAATGGTTTCCAAGATGTGTTGAGGAGTTTGCTCCTTGTTTAATGTTAACTGTTCTTGCACAATCCACTCATACAACAGTGAAATGCTATGTGATTGAAAATTTCATACAACTGGTCCTTTGGCATGTATTAAATACAATCTAGTCACTTATTGAATGCTTTGGAGAGTACTGGTTTGACTGTCCATGCGTTACCAGTGTCTGAGATTCATTAAAGGATACAAAACCCTTCATTTTGGGGTTATTGTATGTGGATTCAAATGTAGGTTTGATTAGGTTAATGTTTAGAAGAGATCAATAAAGTATTTAAAGACAATCTTACATTTTTGGAGAGGTTTGAGAGGCACTTATCATGATTGTACCCTCACAAATAGCGGCATAGACTGGTTTTACTAAGTTTCCTTTCTCTATTTTTTGAGCTTTCCTTTCTCTGCCGCAGGGGTACAGTCAGAGGGTTCATTGACAAAATGATCCCTTGAATGGTTACTATAAATATGAATGATTTGATATAGCATATTTCTCATTTTACTTGAAGTTTGGAATAGCTTATACTTGAAGTTTGGAATAGCTTGTGCTTGGGCTGGAATTCTTGGTAGAAGTGAATGGAAGGAATAGTGTTGGTGTTAGGTTTCATTTATTATTGAATTCAATGGTTTCCAAGATGTGTTGAGGAGTTTTCTCCTTGTTTAATGTTAACTGTTCCTGCACAATCCACTCATACAATAGTGAAATGCTATGTGATTGACAATTTCATACAACTGGTCCTTTGGCGTGTATTAAACAAAATAGAATTTTTAGCATATTATTATCATTCTATTTCTTTGTTTTAAACATATCATTGGTTCAGTTTTGTAAATTTTTTTCGTGTACAAGTTTTTTTTCCTATTTTTTCCATTTGATAACCATAGTCAACATTTCAAAATAGTGAATAACATCAAATAATGGAGATAAAGCATGGGCTAGGGCACGGCACCAGTAGATTAAAATTGAACCAATGACATGTTTACAACAAAGAAATAGAATGATAATAATATGTTGAAAATTCTATTATGTTTAATACATGCCAAAGGACTAGTTGTATGAAATTGTCAATCACATAGCATTTCACTGTTGTATGAGTGGATTGTGTAGGAATAGTTAACATTAAACATAGCCAGTGTTCTCTTTACTTTCTCAAATCTCTACAAGTCAAGAACATTAGAGTTGTATAATACATTGTTAGTATCTTTTTTCCATGGGTCCTAGGTCTTTGGGTCCATGGAAAGGAAATAGATTACAAAATACACTTCAAAACAAAGGAAAAACTTAGCAAATTCAATCTAACTCGTTGTAGATGAAGGAACAATCATGCTAATAGTTCCTCTAAGTCTTCCAAAACATTTATTGAACTCCCCTAAAGTCCTATTGGGTCCCCAAATTGCTTAATCCAATCAACTTACATCAGGATCATGAGAAACTTCAAAGGATTAAAAACATTACTTGGAACAGTCAAATCATTATGCTTTCAAATCAATTACCTATCGACATATCCCTTGCGAGGGAGAGAAGCCAAACACATAAAGAACATGCACATAAACACATCAGCTAAAAAACTTAAATGGAATACACCAAGAAGTACCAAATGATGAATGCTCAATTGTTGTAATGGCAAAGCATCAAAACCGTCTATTTCTAGAACTTGATTTTATAGTCTAAATGATTTTTCTATAGTCGTAATGATTTTTCTAGAACTTGATTTTCTAGTCTTAATAATTTTTCTATAGTCCTAATGCTTTTTCTATAGTACTCTTAATGATTTTTCTAGAACTTGATTTTCTAGTCTTAATGATTTTTCTATAGTCCTAATGATTTTTCTATACTCTTAATGATTTTTCTTTCATCCTAATGTTTGTTGCTCTTGATAAATTAGGCCTTGAATTTGAATTTTTGTTCACCATTTTATTTTAGCTTGATATTTCATTCATTTTTCATATACACAGAGACTACACATGCTGATAAAAAAATGAGCTATTTGATTAAGGTTAACTATTCATGATTGTAAATAGTCAATATTTTTGATGGTACTCCTTGGTGTATTCCATTTTAAAATAATCATGTTTCTATGGCTATGATAAATGTCCCTTTGTGTTGAGAAAATTAGAGTTGAAAAAATGGTTGCAAACAAATCATCCTTCTTCCACCAACATTCTAGTCAATGTACAAGTAATGAGTCATTCCATTCAAGAAAGACCATGTTTGACAATATCAATGCAGAACAAAATAAGGAGTATGCAGAATTTAGTGATTGTATCTTCCATTAGAGCCACTTCATATGCACAGGTGATGAACATGCATATTTTCCTGAGCACTATTGGGAGCTTACCCAACAACATATACCTTCTATGATGAACTCTTATATGCACAAGTGATGAACATTCAGATTTTCCTAAGCAGTACTTTTAGTAGTCCTCCTACACATATACTATTGTGGAAATCATCACAAGTCCATTTGTTGGAGGGCTACTCAAAGTACACATGTTTGGAGGTCTGAAGGAAACAAGAGAATTTGAAGAGTCACGAGTCTTAAGATTGTACTTAATATAGCCAAGCTTCATTCAATGGTACATTCAAACATGAAACAAACCATTCTTAAACTAGATTAAACTAGTAAACCAAAGGACATACTGATTATAAGTAAACTAGTAAACCAAAGGACATGCTTTTACTACTAAGTATCTATTTGTTGGCTGATTATAAGTACTTGACATATATCACAAATGTTGCTAATTAAGGTTGGCAGGATGATTACGTCTATCCTAAAAAAAGACTGTCAAATCATTATGCTTTCAAATCAATTACCTATTGACACATCCCTTGCAAGGGAGAGAAGCCAAACACATAAAGAACATGCACCTAAACACGACAACTGAAAAAATTAAATGGAATACACCAAGAAGTACCAAATGATGAATGCTCAATTGTTGTAATGGAAAAGCAATATTAAAACTGTCCATTTCTAGAACTTAATTTTTCTATAGTCCTAATGATTTTTCTTATTTCTTATCTGTGCTTGGTGACAGGATTTTGAACATTGTTGACATACTTAAATGGAATACACAATACCGAATGATGAATGCTCAATTGTTGTAATGGCAAAGCATTAGAACCGTCCATTTCTAAAATTTGATTTTGTATAGTCTTAATTATTTTTCTATAGTCCTAATGATTTTGAAAATTGTTGACAAAGAGTCTTTCTTTTTTTTATTATAGTATAAATGATTTTTCTATAGTCGTAATGATTTTTCTTATTTCTTGTCTTTTGTCCCTTTTTTATTTCCTATGTCTGTGCTTCGTGACAAGATTTTGTCACCTTCTTTTGATGGTATATTTCATTTAGTCTATGTGGAATACTATTTTGTTCACTATTTTATTTCAGCTTCATATTTCTTTCATTTTTCATATACACAGAGACTACACATGCTGATAAAAAAATGAGCTATTTGATTTAGGTTTACTTTTCATTATTGTAAATGGTTAATATTTCTAATGGTACTCCTTGGTGTATTTCATATAAAAATAATCATATAAAAATAATAAATGTAGTAATGATGGTGTGGTGCATTATTGATATATAGGCTCAATGACTTGTCAATGTGCCAAACTGTCAATGTGGTGGTGGGAAGTGTGTGTTGAAGAATTCACAGACACTGAACAACCCTAGACAACAATTTTGGTGCTACCCAAATAGAAAAAAGGTTGCTAATGTGTATATATTTAATGTTTCTAATATAAATACTATTCATTATAATATAAGAACTAATGTAGACTGGGCATCACAGGGAAATAATGGCTGCAGATACTTTAGTTGGGTCGATGACAACTCATCTGCACCTATCTGTCCATCTCCACTTATCCGCGATGAAGGATTTGAGTGCAAAAAGTGTCAGGCTAGGGAAAATTCTAAAATTGTATTTTTATGATGCCTTCTCTATATTGTAATCGCATATCTTTGTCGTGACCATATGTAGAGATGAACTTGTGAATTAGTTAGTTTAGTATTTTCATATTGTAACTAATATTTTAATATGGATATGACGTAACTTCTCTTTGCCTCAAGTGCACATATATATGGTTTACATCTTTTTTTAGAATAATTCTTCATGTTTATGGCTCAGGTGAGCCCCAATCTGCTATCAATCACATGATTTAACGTATAGTGTGTTCTTGGTTATTCCATTTGTTCCTTGACCTTGACTTCAAGCTTGAGCATGGCTTCGTATCATGCACCGTCCGTAGATTTGTACACAACACTGATTTACGAACGTAAATCACACATTGAACGTAATCTATAAATGTTGCATGGTATGAAGTCTTGCTAAAGTTTGAGCGTACTCCCTTTATTCCAGTGAGGGATTGGAATGAGTTCATTTTGGATGCAAAGGAGAAAGGGGATACTCAAAGAGTAATTACACTGGCAAATGGGAGAAGAAGATATAAACATTTTAATAGATTATTATTATTAAATAATGAAATTTGCATATAATAGTGTTCCAAGCGTCCTCATTACATGATTTAAGGTCTTAGTCCACGGACAAATTAAATTAGACTTACTATCCAAAACACATTAAAAACATGCACATAAACATGACAACTATGAAACATAAATGTAGATTTCACAATAGCTGAGAAACATAATTGTAGGCATCATAGTCACAATCTTTTGGAGACAACGTAATTGAGTTGTGTACCCAAGCGATGGAGAGAAAATTTTGCACCCCCGATTCCAAGTTGAATACATCTGTTGGAGGACCTTGTATTCATGAGAAACAAATGTAGTCAACTTGGAATCGAAGGTGCAAGAGTTGCTATCCATCATCTGGGTATACAACTCAATTACGTTGTCTTGAAAAAATTGTGACCACAATGCCTACAATTATGTTTCTCAACTGTTGTGTCCCAAGACCCCTTATGACCCTTTACGACCATTTACAATCCCTAAGAATACATCTTAGAGGTCTTAAAATGTTGTAAAGGGTCATAAGAGGCTCCTAGGAGGGGCCAGATGAGCTTCCACCTTCACGTGATTGGCCCTGTTAAGTAGAGAATGTTAAACTATTCTTGAAACAAAGAGAAGCTCAATAATTTAAGGTCTCAATCCACAGAGATGCTAAAAAAATGAAGGGAATCAATGATGGAGAGTTTTTAGATTTTGAAAAGACGTGTATGGAGTGGAGGCCAGATTGAATACCAGTGCAAAGATGATGATTTAGTAACCTACATCTATAAAACCTTCACAATTATCCCTTCTTTGGCCTCGACTCATTCCTCTTCTCAAAAATGGTTATCTAGAAACTTTGGATACTGTTTCTCATCCATGCACAAAATGTGCTAGTGATAATATAAAATTACTTTAGGCCTCCAGTATTGATGAGATGTACAAGTGTAAAATGTTTTTGCGAGACTGGGATCAATTTGTGCAATGTACATAAATGTAAGGCGGTGATTATTCTCAATGATCGACAAGTATAAGTCTTCCAAGCCTTACCCAGTAGCTAGGACTAAAGATAACACAGCTCAAGAGACCATCATAGGTTGTCTCTTTCTTTGGTCTATATTATTGACAGAATATTTTACCTTTCATTAGCTCATCAAATCCGAGGATTTGAAAGAATTTAATAGAATATTTTCATGACAACGTATATTATTTAAGTTGACGTTGCACAAATTTATCTACTTCGCACACTTGTAGACTATTAGGACGGCGATAAAGAAGAATTTGATGTTAAGTTCCAACATAAAGTGAGTAATTTTTTTTAAGTAAGAAAACAATGATAACATGAATGCATATGAAATTGAAATGTAGCCTACCGATTCTTGCTGTACACAACCTATGCGTGTTGACGACAATGAGGATGTGCATCACAGTAATATGAGTAAACATCTTAAATTGATTGGTGTAGTAATACAAATTTAATTGTAATTGGTGTTTGGATTAATGTAATAATTTGTATTGTAGGTGTAGAGAGTGTAGAGGTCATTGTTAATGAGCAGGTTGAGGTTGAGGCTGAGGCCAGACAAACTGACCTCGATGTTGATGATGTGACTAGATTAGGTAAAGAGCTATACGATTATGGCCTGTAAAGTACTGAAATACTTTAAAATGTTTTTAATGTTTTTAATTATAATAAAATATTTTTAATTTAACCCTTTTATATGTTATTGCAGATGACCCCCATTTGCATCAACAGAGAACTAGGCGTGCATTGAGATCTAATGAGAGGGTAGATGATCATCATGATGATATCGATACTCCTCTTAATGATTACTTATTAAAAACTAGAAATCAAAAGAAAAAAAAGAAATGATTGTCATCTATGCACCTTAATTGATAATGACTGATTTTTATATGCCAATGAATTTAATTATGTTGTATTGAATGTTCATAAATTTTATAATGTGTTAATGAATGTTATCATGTGATAATTAATGAATGTCACATTTTATTAATGTGTGAATGAATGTTAATGAATTTTATCATGTGATAATTAATGAATGTTACATTTTATTAATGGATGAAATAATGAATGAATGTTAGATGTTAACAAGGAATTTAGAGTGATGTTGGGGGGGGGGGGGTGGGGCCAAATGAGCTTCCACCTTCACGTGGTTGGCCCTGTTTAGTATAGAATATAAAACTATTCTCAAAACAAAGTGAAGCTCAATAATTTTGTTCCTTATATAGGGCCTCAAGTGTAGCCTTTATCCCACTCTCAACATGGCTTCAAGTGGTGTTCTAAGATTGGTTTCTCCATCTCCCACCGATATCTTATCTTTCTCCTAAGAACTCTCACCGAGCTCTGATACATGGATGAGAAAAAGATGTCCCTTACAGGCTACGCATATATAATATGGTAGATCTAGGAACAAATATACTACAACATAGAATGAGTCAACTTGAATCTATAGTTTCTTCATTCACAATGAAAATTCAAATTACAAGCCATATTTTAGATTTAATATTCATATTCATCTTCATCATGATCATAGCCGCCATCACGGTCAACATTTGGTTCAACTTCATTTGAACCACACTCCATGTCGGGTTCCATTATAAGGCATGGAGGGTGGTCATACCCATGTTACCATAATAATGATTTAGCCTATTAAATTATGAATAAAATATTGTAGGTGCACCCAAGATTGGCCCAGGCACCCAAGTTCCTACCAAAGGAACCTAAGTCAAACCCAGAGGAGAACAAAAGTAGAACCGGAACCTAGCCTCAAACAAAGAACCGGATAACTTGGAATTTTTCTAATTCAAGTTTATTTCTGAATTCTTCTCTAATTCCAACCTGATTATTCCATATTTTGTTTTCCAAATTTCCTTCTTCCTCATTCCAAATTATGTTATGTTGTTATTTCCTTTTACTAAATGTGCTATTTCAAGGATCACCACCCATGACTTGGTTAAGATGATGAATGCTGTCAATGCCTTTATTACCAAGGAAGCACCACCCGCCATTAATGAATATTAATTATCATTTTTTCCTAAGGGTAATCATTGTTTGTGTATGCTGATCACCCAAGTCTTTGGCTGTGATTTGCATGCTATGAGGTTTGTCAGAAGTGGGGGTATGACATGCTAGTTGGATTATAACATATTGACACTTACACCATGAAGAAGACAAATGATTAAATAGAAAGAGAGGACCAACTGAACCATCTTGTGGTCAGTCTATATTACATTGAGAAACAACGTCAAGACTCGAGAATCAAAACAATCAAAATTTTCTTCAAGACCATGAATGATCAACAACATTCCACCAGAAAACAAAACACTAATCTATGTTATCATTAAGCCATAAAATATGTCTTTAAATTTTAGAAGCATCACAAAAAATTTCAAGAAACATAGTACTATCCAAAATATATCTTTAAAGTTTATTTCTAATGATTATGATGATGTTGATGTTGATGTCTATAATTTATTTCACTTACTGATGCTTGCCTAGATTAAATTTTGAATTGCCAAGCTGAGAATGCTTTCAAAGTTTAGGGTTTGTTCCACATGATACTCTTAGTTACAGCTTAAATGCAACTCAACATATTTTTTATGTTGGGAAACCCACTGTAGAAACTCATCCACACGTGAAATTTAATGCTGTGAATCTTGACATTGTTAATGTTATTACTTTTCCTCACATTTCATATTTGTGAAAATGTTTTTTGGCACTATCTTCTTTTTCAATTCCTATATTTGCAACTTTTTAGATCATTAACTTAAGCATTACATGTCTTTGTTCAAAGTTTATTCTAACACTATATTATATCTTATTATTATTACAATGTTCTTTGTTGTGGGGCAGGAGCTCAAGCTTCATTGTCTTCATTGTGGGGGATAGTGAAGATTTCTCTGACAAATAGCAGGTCTTCTTTAGTATCTTATAATAACATGCTAAACTAATAAAGGTGTTATGGGCATTTAATTTGCAATTACTAATAGATTAAGCATATTATTACTATGCTTAATGTTCCATTTAAATGTATTTAACACAAAAAAAAAAATTTACAAAACTGAACCAATGGCATGTTTACAACAAAGATGTGTTGAGGAGTTTGCTCCTTGTTTAATGTTAATTGTTCCTGCACAATCCACTCATACAACAATGAAATGCTATGTGGAAGGGATGGTTGATAGTGTTCCTTGAGGGAAGGGGGATAATGAAAGACTTTTTATCATTGTATTGTGTATTTCCAATATGTTTGGATGCAGGGCAGACCAAGAGAATGAAGGATCACTCACTGATTGCATGATAACCCAGTTTTGAAGGTTCACTAGTTGAGGGGACAATCAAGGTCAGGATGATTGGGCCATTGGAGGACCCTATTTCTTTATATTAATTTCTATTCAAATTGGATGCATGGATTTCTTGTGAATTATCGGTTGCTATGTATCCTACAACTGCATCTATAAATTTGCATATACTTCTCTAGGGTTTTAAGCCACTTAGAGATCAAAATAGAGAAACTAAATCAAAATCATTCTTTGTCCTATTTCCTTTTAACAAAGTCTCAACTATCAATGATACAATACATTTGATTCCCTAAGCTATCAATACAAATGATGCCTAGCTAGAAGTTCACAGGCTATCCATTTGATAACCACAGTCAACATTTCAAAAAAATGGATATCCTTGAGCACAAGCACCAATAACATCAAATAATGGAGTTAAAGCATGGGATAGGGCATGACACCAATAGAATGTGGTCATTTTAGTGACAACAATATATAATGGCATCATTAAATGTGCCAATAATATCAACAAAAGTGAATCCAAACATTTGAAAACCAATGACATGTTTACAACAAAGGTCTAATAGAACTCCCAACAATTCTTAAACATACTTTATCTCATATGATGAATTCTTAAACAATTAAGGTTGGAGTAAACATAGTTACACACTTTTTTTTTGCGTGGTACAAGGAAGATTTGGCTAGGTCAAATCTTCCTTCGTGCTAGCAGTCTACAGAATTAGACCTTTATTAACAATTGATCATATCAGATAACTAGTATGTTTAAGAATTGTTGGGACTGGTCCTTTGGCATGTATTAAACATAATAGAATTTTCAGCATATTATTATCATTCTATTTCTTTGTTGTAAACATGCCATTGGTTCAGTTTTGTAACTTCACTATTGTATGAGTGGATTGTGCAGGAACAGTTAACATTAAACAAGGAGAAAACTCCTCAACACATCTTGGAAACCATTGAATTCAATAATAAATGAAACCTAACACCAACACTATTCCTTCCATTCACTTCTACCAAGAATAAAGCATTTAATATATTCAACATTACATATAATCATTAGACAGTTACATTTTCTGACTATGTAGAGGAACAATCACAACCAAAATGATCAAAACTATTTTCACCCTTGCACAAGCTATTCCAAACTTCAAGTAAAATGAGCAATATGCTATATCAAATCATTCATATTCATAGTAACCATTCAAAGGATCATTTTTTCAATGAATCCTCTGACTGTACCCCTGCGGTAGAGAAAGGAAACGTCAAAATAGAGAAAGGAAACTTAGTAAAACCAGTCTATGCCGTTGTTTGTGAGGGTACAGTCATGATAAGTGCCTCTCAAACCTCTCCAAACATGTAAGATTGTCTTTAAATACTTTATTGATCTCTTCTAAACATTAACCAAATCAAACCTACATTTGAATCCACACACAATAACCCCAAAATGAAGGGTTTTGTATCGTTTAATGAATCTCAGTCACTGGTAACACATGGACAGTCAAACCAGTAGTCTCCAAAGCATTCAATAAGTGACTAGATTGTATTTAATACACACCAAAGGACCAATTGTATGAAATTTTCAATCACATAGCATTTCACTATTGTATGAGTTGATTGTGCAGGAACAATTAACATTAAACAAGGAGCAAACTCCTCAACACATCTTGGAAACCATTGAATTCAATAATAAATGAAAGCTAACACCAAAACTATTCCTTTCATTCACTTCTACCAAGAATAAAGCATTTAATCCATTCAACATTACATATAATCATTAGACAGTTACATTTCCTGACTATGTACTAGAGGAATAGTCATGACCAAAACAATCCAAACATTTGAAAATAGTGAATCGATATCCTTGAGCACAAGCACCAATAACATCAAATAATGGAGATAAAGCATGGTCTAGGGCATGACACCAATAGAATGTGGTCATTTTAGAGAGCATTCATGATAAAATAAAATGCAATGCATTTGAAATTTGTGGTCGAATATGATGCCAGATGCTCGAAAGATGAAGAAATCACATATGAAGAACATGCCATTAGTTCAGTTTTGTAATTTTTTTTTTTGTGTAATTAGTAATTGGTAGATTAAATGCAGATAAAACCTTTATCAGTTTAATTAGCATGTTATTATCATATCAGATAAATTATGTTTAAGAATTGTTGGGAGTGGTCCTTTTGCGCGTATTAAACATAATAGAATTTTTAGTATATTATTATCAATCTATTTCTTTGTTCTATAACATGCCATTGGTTCAGTTTTGTAGATTTGTTTTTTGTGTTAAATACATTTTTCATGAGGAGGGGTCTTGTTCTGAGGAGATTGATGAATATTGTGCACCTCAAAAACCAATTCATAAGGTACCAATCATGTTTCCTATTCACTTATATTTTTGGATTGGTAAATCTCCTTATAAGTTTCATGTCCTTTCTTTTGATTACTATGGATGAGATATATATCTTACATTTAACATTCAACTTCTTTACATTTTAGAACATGTATTGTGTTTTTTGAGGATTTTACCAAATCAACTTTTAACATAAACTGAAAACACCAAACTGATATCTTGCCCTTTCAACTTGACAAAATATTTGGATTTGACAAATAACTGCAAGCGACTGAATGATAAATCCACATACCTGTATCTTTGTAAAATACCTGGAACATCAAAAAGATGGCTAAGTGGCTACCGCCATGATTTTTATCTACTGAATATGGGAAAAAAAAGCACCAAAAAGAATCTAATAGAAAACATGATTGGTCATTTCAGAGAGCATTCATGATCAAATAAAATGCAATGCCTTCTCTCGCGCTCGATCAACTTTCACCCGCTCGTTTTCTCCCACTCCTTTTCTCTACAATCAAAATAAAAATGATTTGGTCATTTCAAAATAGTGAATTGATATCCTTGAGCACAAGCACCAATAACATCAACTATTTTGATCTGTGGGTACCCTAATGTTGGCAAGAGTTCTTTTATTAATAAGATTACTCTGCAAGCTTGAAGAAGTGGTATATTTTGGAAAATGAAGAGTGGAAAGATGATGATGTTCCTGAGATCATGGATGGACACAATGTTGCAGATAGAATGGGAAGACATCTTTCTAGCCTAGCCCTAGATCATTTGACAATTGAGGTAGGATCCAGACCCAGGCTAAAAAGATGTCTTACTTTTTGTTGTGCAATATAGGCTCTGCTGCTGAAACAATGACAAACTGTGATGTAGATATCACAACAACTAAGAAACATAAATGTAGGCATCATGGTCACAATTTTTTGGAGACACAACATAATTGAGTGTGCCTATTCTTGGATGATGCAAAGAAACCACTACTTTGCATTGTCTGGGAAAACCACTCAATTATGTTGTGTCTCCAAAATTTTTTGACCATGATGCCTACATTTATGTTTCTCAGCTATTTTGTCCCAAGACCCCTTATGACCCTTTACGATCCCTAAGAATACATCTTAGAGGTCTTAAAATGTTGTAAAGGGTCATAAGAGGCTCCTACGAGGGGCCAGGTGATCTTCCACCTTCACGTGGTTAGCCCTGTTAAGTAGAGAATGTTAAACTATTCTTGAAACAAAGAGAAGCTCAATAATTTAAGGTCTCAGTCCACGGAGATGCTGAAAAAATGACAGGAATCAATGATGGAGAGTTTTTAGATTTTGAGAAGACGTATATGGAGTGGAGGCCAGATTGAGTACCAGTGCATAGATGATGATTTAGTAACCTACATCTATAAAACCTTCACAATTATCCCTTCTTTGGCCTCCACTCATTCCTCTTCTAAACAATGGTTATCTAGAAACTTTGGATACTGTTTCTCATCCATGCACGAAATGTGCTAGTGATCATATAAAATTACTTTAGGCCTCTAGTATTGATGAGATGTATAAGTGTAAAATGTTTTTGCGAGACTGGGATCAATTTGTGCAGTGTACATAAATGCAAGGTGGTGATTATTCTTGATGATCGACAGGTATAAGTCTTCCAGGCCTTACCCAATAGCTAGGACTAAAGATAACACAACTCAAGAGACCATCATAGGTTGTCTCTTTCTTCAGTCTATATTATTGACATAATGTTTTACCTTTCATTAGCTCATCAAATCCAAGGATTTGAAAGAATTTAATAGAATATTTTCATGACAACATATATTATTTAAGTTGATGTTGCATGAATTTATCTACTTCGTGCACTTGTAGACTATTAGGATGGTGATAAAGAAGCATCTCCTCCCATGGCCATGCTTCCTTATCGCCTTCCTCATAGTCTACAAGTGTGCGAAGTAGATAAATTTGTGCAACATCAACTTAAATAATATACTTTGTCATGAAAATATTCTATTAAATTCTTTCAAATCCCCGGATTTGATGAGCTAATGAAAGGTAAAACATTATGTCAATAATATAGACCGAAGAAAGAGACAACCTATGATGGTCTCTTGAGCTATGTTATATTTAATGTGCATATCCGTTGATTTTTTGACACTTTATAATTCATTCTGATGGCATTGCTATACATCCAACATCATTTCCCATCAGAATATAGGCCAACGCATCGCCTATCTGACAAATCAAATGTTAGAGAAAATACTTTACAACAATTATTGCGAAAATAATGCTATACGTCTAACAGGGAAACCTATCGAAGATATGTTGCACTACCGTCACTCTTCCAACAGTTAAAATGTCATAGATATGCAATTTTCAACAAACAGTTCTGACACTAATGCTACGTCACCGACGGGTTTATCTGTTAGAAATTGGTTGCAGATCTATCGATATACCAACACTTCTAATGTCAGAAAGGATATCTTTTCGACAGTTAGTTTCGATAGAGATTGTGTATTTTCGATAGGTCTTTGTATTGAAATTCCAATAGATGGACCGTAGGCAATGCCATAACAATCTTTTTTCATGTGCAAGTTTCTGACATAATGGGGTTTTGGTAAACCGATGGATATCTCTTATGTCACAATTTCCAATGCAAAAACTATGATGGACACATGTGTCAAAATTTTGACAAATGACCATTGCAAATCTAACAAATGGCCATCAGAATTTGACCTCAAATGTACTAGTGTGTGGTTGGTATCCACTAGAAAGCATATGTCATTATAGTGCTTCTCTACTAGGGATACATGGATCCTACTCCTCTTTCTCATTTTCTTTTTGAATTCTACAAAGTAGCTATCCATAACACTCTCAAAATTTTCTTCTAACTGATGAATAAATTCATTTATCTATTGTGTTACTAGTTGGTCCTTACTCCATACAACATCTCCAATTGTAGGAAAACTATTCTGAACACAGAAGAATAAATAGGTGATCAAAGAACTGAACTTACACATAGAGTTCTTGGCCTTCCTAATTGAAGTTAGGTTCTCAGTAAGATGGGTCAACTACAACTTGACAAGATCATAAGTGTAACCTTTCTTCACCATCTTCCATGCTTGATCGACCATAATGCAGGGAGCACTATCTAACCTGCTAGATTGAAATAATTTGTGAGCAACCACTCTTACTAAAAAATCTATCTCTGGATCTGTGATTGTGGATATTGTCATTCCTCTCTTATTCCAAACTACTTGAGTGTTTGTTTGAATTATCTCTTTACTCTGACATCTCATTATTTTCTTCCCTATTAGACTGGGATAGTTGGTGACTCGATGAATCATATCCTTGGTGATCTTGACTGGCCCATTCTCCTACCATATCTTCATGTCATAAAATCTACTTAATAAAATCTTGATCCATTCAAATTTGAAATTTTGAGGGAAATCTAGGGCACACACTAACCCTTTCTCAATAATTTGTTGATGTTCAGCCTTCAACATCCCATTTATACATAACTTGTTGTATGCCTCCCTTAGCTCATAATCTCTAGTTTCCCTGATTTTACACATATAGCATGAGCATGCATTATTAATCATTAAGACCCTTGACAGAATCAATGATAGGGCACCTATAAGATCTCCTTTCACTACACTTTCTGGAATAGCTTGAAACTTAGGTGGCCTACATGCATCAATCCTAACAAGTTGAAATTCATAACTTCCTTTCCTTGATTCTTAGCTGTTGCACACAAAGTAGATGCCATATCTCTAAATTTAGGGTTCAAATTACAAGTTCAAGTTACTCAGTAATACCTTGATTCAATAGTTCTTCTCGATGTTTATCGATGGCACGCTATAGAGATCTTCTCAAATTTCACTTAGCATAGACAACTCTTGTTAATCACCTTAAAATCACTCTGCAAGTTCTCAAATCATTGGATGAAATAAAAAAGAATAGTAATAATTTTCTTTATAGACCCCAAATAGATAGATTAGGGCTTCATTAAATTATTTGTGCATTAGGTAGGTGAATACAACTATCTCAACCTTCTCATGTTGACTTGGTCAATACTACCATTTCAGTTCTTCTCAGTACATATGACATCTCGGCTATCACAATAGCTCGGCACACACTAAGTGACTCGATCACTATGGACTTAAATATTGATGCTCGACATCAAATGTGCAATATAAATTCTTTCTCAAAATTTTCCTAATGCATCTCAATTTATGTAGATATGGACTTTAACATATCAAATGTCAGTAACTGATGTAAAATAATTCATTAGAAAATTTAGCTCCTCACATACCTTCCTTTCTTAGTTTGAAGTAGTGTGATCACCTGATCCATTGGATTGGGTGACTTTGGGTTCATTGGCTCCACTACTACTTGCTTCCTCTTTCTTTTTCCATGTCTTATTCATCTAGCTCCTTATCTGTTCAACAGTCTCTTCATTTTTTATTTGTTCATTGCTTGATGCATGTGCTTTGTAGTCTCTTTGTATGTGACCAATTTTGTGGCATTTTTAATAGACTAGACTTCCACTCATCCAACTCTTAGATTTACCTCTATAATGTGTCTTCATACAGTTTACTCCAATATGAACAAATTCTCCACAATAATGACAACTATACCATGTATTATAGTCCCAATTGAATGTGTTACCTTTCCTAGGTGATTTATTCTTCTTATTGGATGTCCACTTAGCTTTGGATCTACATTCTTGTGCTCTATGACCATATTTTTGACAATTAAAGAAATGTCCTTGAAATATAGGTGTAGTAAGTGGATTACTGACCTTTGACCTGCATTCATGTGCATGATATCCAAGTTTACAATTAAAAAAATTTCCATTGAACTTTGATTTAGGATTGGACTTACCATTCTTGCTTCTGCAAATGTTTTTTGTGTGTCCTAGCTTTCCATAATGATGGCATGTGGGTTTCTAGTTCTTTGACTTTGCATTCCTCTATTCTCCACTTTTTGATGATTCTCCTTCAGTGGATGTTAGGTGCTCATCATGTCCAAGTCTAGAAGTATCACTGGATCTTCTTGGTGACCTCAACAGTTCTTCAAATTATTTCACAACTTCATTTGATTTTTTCATCCTTTCATTGAGTTCCTTTTCAGATCTCAATTCATTCTTTAGTTAACTATTCTTTGATCTCAAATTGGTGATTTCCATATCTTTTTTGCTCAACTCTTGATCAGAAAGTAGCAATTGATTTACCATGTCCAATTGATTGTTTTTCAGCCTTTGCATGTCACATGTCCTTTCAAAGTCTTATAGACATTTGTCTTTTGTCTTCTTCATCCATTATCTTGTCTTCTTGGCTTTTTTTTGTTCAATTACTTCACATAATCTTACTGATTGAATTTCCCATTCTCTCTTCAGATTTCTGATGTCTTCATTTAGAATGTTGTTTCTCTCTAACAAATCTGTTATAGTTGCATCACTTTCAATGGGATTTCCATTGTCAAATAGACCTTTAGTATCCTCTTCTTGATATTGTGTATCATTCTGTTGAATTTCCAATTCTTTCCTTCTACTTAAGGATTTCTTCAATTCTCCTCTAGCTGCTTCAAGCTAGTGAAGTGCAAGATGAATGTTAATCTTTTGATTCTCTATGATCTTTCCCAACTTATAAACCTCCATCTCCAAGATCTTAACTCACAAGTGATTAGACTTCTTTAAGAGACCAAAGATCTAATACCAATTGTTGGAAATCTAATATGGGAAAGTGAGATATTGAGAGGGGGGGGGGGGGGTGAATCACATATCCACTACTAATTCCACCTTGACACAAATTAAACTTACATATCATAAACATGAAATTCAATACTAAAATAGATCTAACAATATAAATTCATCCAAGAAATGAAACACATAACAAAAAGATTTTGGTTACCCAAAAACCCTTGAAAGGAAAAATTTGGGTGGGGATGACACCCACAAATCTTCACTACTGTAGTATTAAACTTTGCCTGTTAGTGCTACAAAATTTGATGATAAACTGATGATCTACCCTATGAGGGGTCTGCCTTGTTAAGATCTTATAGAATTATACAATCTACCTTGGTTAAAGGATTTAAGACTTACAACAAAGTAAGCACTCATTTAAGAGATTTACATAGGCCTGTGAGGACCACTCTATTAAGAGATTTACCCTGATTCACCTGCTAAAATATATCAATACCTGATCCTTTGGTTTGCACTATGATGTTGATAATAGATCTTCTCCTTACAATACTTTTTTGATCTCCTCAATCAAATATAGCTTTGTTCTGCCCTTCACTACTTTTCTCAATCACTCTGACTGATCTCTACCTATATCAAAATACTTCTTTATTCTATGTATATGAGATCTCCTTTAATGCATCCAACCACATACATCATTTTAGGGTTAAGATCTCATCTTATATAGACAACAAATCAACCTCCTAGATCAAGATCAACGATCTAGATTCTCTACTTATGCATCTTAAGCATTCCCCTAATCTGATAGGTTACATGGCTTACATATGGATTAATGATTATAAATACAAGGCATAATCAACTTCATGATTCCCTAAAAAAACATTAAATATTATATAGATGTCGGCCAAAATGGTTTACCTAAGTGTTTGTACCATAAAAAACACATATGTCAAAACTGGCTTGCTCAACATATGAAGTCTCTGACACTCAGCATTACTATTCTTCATATACCGATGCTCAACATTGGATCTTCTATACAACTCGACATAAACTGCTCAGCAACTACTAAAGTACTTGGTGACCTCTGACTTGATCGACAACAACTACTGCTCGGTGTAATACCCCAAAAATGGGCTATAGGTTCATTAACCTCCTACATCATCAAGTCGAATGAAATTGACATCGAAGTCCTAACCAAAGGCACATCTGAATATCATCGAAATCCTAAGTGATTTTATCTTAAATCTACATCAAGGAATATTCCTAGTAATATTCCTATTTTATCATAATTATCTTTAATTTAATGATTATTTGGCGATATACCATTAGATCATCAATTTATCATCTAGCCATAATTATCTTTAATTTCATGCTATACCAACTATCGTACGAGCCTGTAGAAAATCATTTGAGAAATTTTGAATAGTTGTCAAAAAGTTGTCAGAATTGTCAAAGACCCAGCTTTTCTAGCCTATTTCCAAAATCTGTCAAACAAATCATTGTGTCAGGAATAGAGCAACAAATACTAAGAATCCAATCATTTTCCTAAAGTGGCCTTTTGAATCCATTTTAGCCTTCTATTTAATCGATTTGAGTCTTTATCATCTTGTGTCAAAACCTTGTCATAACTATCAATCTTCAATCAATCATCAAAATGACTAAGTGTTGTGAACTCATGTCTGCTATCTTTTGGGAATCTACCCATACATCTAGGGCACAACCTCCTTCATTTACATCTAATCTAAGCTTCAATCAATCAAACCTTGACAAGGTTGCGTCATTTGATCTTCTTGAATCAGATATTTCTTCAGTTGTCTTCATCATATTCTTTTGTTTCACCCAAGGTTAATGGTGGAAACTAGGGCTTCCTCTCACAAGAAATCTAGGGAAATATCTCATACTTTACCTTTGACTTAGATCCAAAATCCAACTTTTGAGAAACTCTACAATTTTGGTCTCTACGAAGATGACAATGTTGGCAATCTTTGATTAAAAACTAGTTACATTCCTCCTTCATCAACCCACGGAGGTAGTCAACAAACTCCTCATCAATCTATCCTAGGGAGAACTCCTACCATGTCTCAAGTAGGGACAAACTTTGGCTCTCAAAGAGCTTAATCTCAACATGGTGTAGATCAGGAACCCACACCTGAAGAAATTGCTCAATATCAAAATGATGATAACTTCAAACGAATGATGAAGCATTTCTTGAAAGAGGATAGAGAGACATACTTTTTACAATTAGCTCATCAAGGAGCCAAACTTCCTCCCAAATTTAATGTTGAAGATATCATTACACATGAGGAAGAAACTCCACTCACAGTTATGATGGAACAAATGCATGCCATGCAAATCAAACTTAATGACCTTGAGAAAGAAAAGGAACCCAAGGAGTTCTCCATGGAGGCCCTATGTCCTTTTCCATTTGACAAAGACTTGTACATGCCACCATTCTCGAAAAGAGTGGAGATGCCAAAATATGATAAGTATGATGGACACTCTGATCCTCAAGATCATGTCAGAGAATTATGTACATAATCTATGGAGTTCATGCATGAACCAACCTATCTTATGCATCTCTTTCCTCGATCTCTGGGAGGAGCACCCATTCATTGGTTTGCTAGATTGCCTTCTACTATCAAAAATTTTGAGGAGTTGATCAAAGTGTTCTATCAGCAATACTCCTACAAAATTCAAAATCCAGTCACCATGATCGATATCTGCAATCTCAAACAATATCCAAGAGAACCATTCCTGACATTTCTCAAAAGATGGAGGAAGAAATTCTCTCTATATGCTAGGCCTATTCCAAAAATTGAGAAACTAAAAATCTTCATCAATAATCTTATCCCAAAGATCAACTACCCTTTACAAATGCAAGATCATACATCTTTTGATAAGATGGTAGACAATGTGATCAAAATTGAAAAAGTACTTGTGAAAAAAGGAGAAATCACACTTCAAAAGGACAAGTATGAATCAGGATCCAGTTCTAAAGACAAGAACAAAAACTGGAACAAGAATAAAGGCATTGTCACAAATGGTGTTGTTGATACTATCCATGCCCCATCAAAGGCACCAGCTTTCAATCTAACTATTGGTACCCAAGCCATCAAAGCCTCAGAGAAAAAGGTGTCTGAACCATCTCAAAAAAGGCCAAAATACAAATCTTGGTCCTCTGATAATAAATGAAAGTTCACTCCTCTTGGAGAATCTTTGGAATTAGCTATGAGAAATTTGCTAGCTAATAACATCATTTCTTTGCCTTTGATTTGACAATCTGATCCTGATCCTAAACCAAAATGGTGGAGGGAGAATGAATTCTATGATTTCCATCGGGGTAAAGGTCACAAGACTAATAACTGCTTACACTTGAAACATACTATTCAAGATTTGATTGATAAGGGAGACATCATGATTAACAATCATAAGAGAAATACTAATCATACAACATTCATAGAACCATTTCCAAAACATGGTCAAGAAGTTTCATCTTCTCAGCCTAATATGGGGACAAAGGTCAATTATGCTTACCTTGGAAATAATGCTATTATCAATATGGTTGAACCTTGTCTCCCTGAGCATTGCAATGTCATCACAATTGTGCGAAGAGATAGAGGTCATCCTTCAGCTAATGCAGTTACTCGATCACAAGCTCAAGCACATCTGAATGGACAAATCCCAGATTCATCAAATGTCCCTAAGATGCCCTTCAATCTTTCTTCTGCTTCCAAATAGAAGGCTACTTCTAAATCTTCCAATCCTAAAGATACAAGGCCAACATCTTATAGCATTGTTCAAAAAATCCAACACACTAATGCAAAAATATCAATGTTTGAGTTGCTTTGAATATCTCCAACTCATAGAGCTATTCTAGACAAAGCTTTGCTCGGATCTAATGTTCCTCATGACCTTGATTTAGACAAGTTCTAGACTATGGTTGGACATCTTACATCTCCACAATATATATCCTTTTCAAAGGAAGATGAAAACTCCTTGAGTCACCCACATAACCAGCCCTTGCACATAGAAGTCTTGATCCAGAACCGTAGAGTCAAACGTGTGTTGATAGATGGGGGCGCTAACCTAAACATTTGTTCTTATAGCTTGGTCACACAATTGGGATTTTTAGAAATGGCTATTGATCCTAGAAAGCGGATAACTATAAAAGCCTATGATGAACAAGAAAGAACTTCTAAAGGCACCATTGTCTTACCTATTAGAGCAGGTCCAGTTATCAGAGATACTACATGTCAAGTTCTTGACCTACCTTTGGCTTACAACATCCTTCTAGGGAGACCATGGATACATGAAATGCAAGCTATTCCTTCTACATTTCACCAATGCTTGAAATTTCCTTATGAAGGCGTAGAGGTCACTATTCCAGCAAACATATCCACCACTTGCAATACATTGAAATAAAGTGCAGATAAACTTGTGCCTAATAATAGACAATCTTCCATTGAGCCAACAAAAAAAGCATCCACATCTAAAATGGAAGATGTAGCAAAAGAGGTCAATATCAAAGAAAATGGTATGGGAGAATATACTATAGAGCTAGTCCTATCCTTGACATCTCTCCCTATCTCACCTAAGTCTTATGGACAATCTTTAAAATAGTCCAAACAAGACTCTAAAGAACCTCTTGAGGCATATAAAAAGAATTTTGTAGCAGAGCAAGTATCTAAACAAGAGTTTGAAGAAGATGAAGTTGTGTTTGCATGGCTATACAAAGATGAACCTGAATCTCAAGTTGTTCAAGCTAGTGACTCTACAGCATCCAATATCCCTTCTAAGGCATATGGTCTAGGAGATAAATTAATAGCTAAGATGGGGTATTCAGGTAAAGGACCTCTAGGAGTCAGAGGAGAAGGTCTTATCACACCTATTTCACATACTGGTAGGGAAAACAAAGATACTGTTGGCTTATGCTTTAAAAAGAAACCCTTCCACCTCAAAGGTAATTATTCTCATGTCATAGAGCAAATCACACCAGGAGAACCTCTTCTTAAGAAGGAAGAAACTGAACCATCAGATAGTGATTCAGACAGCTCAAAACTTATCCCTTATGAGTGTTTGCCTAAGGAAATCAAAGATCTCCTTGAAGCTAAAGATGATCCAATAAAAAGAATCAATGTAGTAGAAACACAAGAACCTACTATCAATCAAGAGATAGTTGCAACACAAGAACCAGCTACTCTCGAAAATAATCAAGAAGAGGAAGGTTGTAGTTATTCTGAGACAGATTCCCATGAGTATGAATTCAAATTAGAATATGAGGGTAACCCTTCTTGGGGTATTCATCTTGACTTTACTCATGTTCTTAGATTTCCTAGAGGCATAGATGAAGAATCTAATGACTATGAATGGGGAGCCATTCTAGAAGAAGATGAGCTTATTACAGAGAAACATGTTGATGTTATTCACCAATATGCACCTGAACCCAATGTAAGTCTAGAGCGAAATGATGAACCTATCAAGTCTTCTCCACCTATGGCTGAAGTGGACTCCCATAATGAAATTGAGCCTATTCATGAATTGAATGTCTTAAGTTGTAATATCACCTTTGAACTTGAGCATCAGGTTAGGACCAATGATGACAGATCCATATTTGTGAACACTATGTCCCAATCTTTCCCCACTTTGACTATCCAATATCCAGACCTTATTGATCAAACCTCCACAAATTCGAGCCATGGTATTTATACCTTCCTGAATGACTATGCCCTTGCTTGCTACCTCAATGTAGTTGAGCCTATGATTATTTCCATCAGTGAATCAAGCATTGGCATGACGAAGTCAGACATCAAGTATCTTAGTCAAAAAAATAAGAATAAGAATAAAAAGAAAAGGAGTTCTGAGGGTGAAAACCATGTTGTGGTAGTCTCAAAACCTACAAAAGTAAAAATAAAAGACATATCCAAAGGTGAAAACCTCTTTGAGGCACCTAAGAATGAGATATTTGATGTCCTTCTAAGTCATTTATAGGACAAATCTCTAGTTCTAATTGAGCCCACTCAATCTGAGTCATTTATATGTCTCCACTATAGATACATCACTGGGGGCATTGCTAGCACAACATGATGAGAACAAAAAGGAAAGAGCTATATACTATATCAGTAGAACATTGGTTGCATATGAGAAGAACTATTCAATGATTGAGAAATCTTGTCTAGTTGTGATCTTTGCATCACAAAAATTGAGACATTACATGTTAGCTCATACCACACATTTGGTAGCTAAGATTGATCCACTCAAGTACCTACTAAGCAAAGCTGCCCTCACAAGTAGATTAGCTAAATGGGTCATGCTCTTAAGTGAATTTGACATTGAATATGTGGAAAGAAAAGCTATTAAAGGATAGGTTATTGCTGATTAATTAGCAGATGCACCTATGATTGATGATACACCAATGCAAATGGAATTTCCAGATTCCTCTATCATGACTCTTTCTTCTAGAGAATGGCAGTTATTCTTTGAAGGCTCCTACACACAGAATGGGTCAAGCACATGCATATTGTTCATAAATCCTCAAGGATACTCAATCCAAAAAGCATTCAGATTAAAGTTCCCTTGCACAAAAAATATTGCAAAATACGAAGCCCTTTTGAATGGTATGAAAATAGCAATCGAATGGAGAGTAACAAAATTACACATTCATGGAGACTCACAACTTGTTATCCATCAAGTCAATGATGTGTACCAAACTAAAGATGAAAATCTCATTCCTTACAAGAGAATGGTAGATGATCTAAAGAAGTATTTCATATCTATCACATTTGAGCAAATACCTAGAACAGAGAATAAGGCTTCTGATGCAATGGCAATGCTATCTACTCTATTATAGTAGCTTGAACATGAGCTATGCTACAAGTTCCTGGTGGAAGCACTATCTTATCCTGCATATGATTCCCCCAAAACCCGCATGATCTGCACTATTGTTGGTCATGATTCATCTAGATACAAAAATCTATTTTCCTATCTCCAAGACCAAATCATTCCCGATACCTTCAACCGCCATGAAAAGAGATACCTTATCTGTAATGCCTCCTGATATGTCATCATTAGTCATGATCTATACAAACAAGGTCTAGATGGTATGCTACTTAGATGTTTAGAATGGGAAGAGTCTCAATGTGCATTAGAGGAAGTCCATGATGGTATTTTTGGGTCACACTCAAATGGTTTAACACTAGCTCAAAAAATTATTAGGGCTGGGTACTATTGGCCTGAAATGGAGAAAGAGTCTATCAAGTTTGCTAAGAATTGTCAAAAGTGCCAAGTGCATGGCAACTTAATTCATGCTCCAAGGGGAGATCTAATTCCCTTTACTACACAATGGCCTTTTCATCAATGGGCCTTTGATCTTATAGGATCTATACATCCTCATTCTTCTAATGGACATACCCATATAATCACAGCTACAGATTATTTTACAAAATGGGTAGAAGCAATCCCTTTGACACAAGCAACTAGAAAACAAATATCTATGTTCATATTGAACTATATCATATGCAGATATGGGATACCTCATTCCATAATCACAGATAATGGTGAACAATTCAAGAACAAAGATCTAGATGATTTATGTGCTAAATTCAAGATTACACAACATTGGTCATCTATCTATTATCCTCAAGGGAATGGACAAGCAGAGGCATCTAATAAGAATCTATTGAAAATCTTGCACCATATAGTTAATAAAATAGGAAGAGACTAGCATCTCATGATTAATCTAGCTCTCTGGGCCTACAAAACAAGCATCAGAATTCCTACTGGGGCTACTCCTTTCACTTTAGTTTATGGGTCTGAAGCGGTACTACCTATTGAGGTTAAAATCCCATCACTAAGAATCAGAATGCATGGTCTAGTAACTGATGATGACTATAGAATGTCTAGGTTGCAAGAACTTGAACTACTAGATGAGCGCAGAAAAGTAGCGTATGATCATCTCAGAGTATATCATAAGAGAATGTCTAGAGGTTACAACAAGAAAGTCAGACACAGGGAATTTCAGGTTGGTGATCTAGTCTTGAGAGAGAATCCTAAAAATCAATCACATAGAGAATGCAAGGGGAAGTTTGAACCCAACTGGCTGGGTCCCTTTGTAATCACTACTACTTTTGGCTCTGGTGCCTATCAACTCTCAACGACTAAAGGAGAACAGCTCTGAGAACCAATCAACATTCTCCATCTGAAGAAATTCTACACCTAAGGCATTCAGTCTATGGTAAAATGTCCTGAAAAAAATCTTAAAAATCTAAAAAAGTCTTGAAAAAATGAACATCTTGGTGAAAACCTAGCAATAGGAAGCCTTGATGATTTACAAAAAAAGTAAAATATATCAAAAGTACAAAAAAACTGAAAAAATAAAAAATACAAAAAAAATGAGAAAAAGAAAAAAGTGCCTTGGTGAAAACCTGGAAACAGGCGCCATGGTAGCAAAAATAGAATCTTTGCCAAGATGGTGAAAACCCAGCAAACGGGCGACACTTGTTTCAAAAAGCTCCATCTATCAGCGCAATCCTGGTCTTTCCCAGCTTTCAGTCTTGCTTTAGTTTGTACATATCTCCTAGTTTATTTTTGCATTCGTATTTTCAATGAGTCGGTCTGTACACCAATCAGCTCAAGCATCTGTATCCTATCAATGTTCAAACTTGGGGGCAATCAAAGTCATATCCTATGGCCTCCAATGTATCTTAGACGTATCATATCCAGTTAGAGTCCTTTGAAGCTTCATTTGAGTCAGTCAGTTAGTCTTGTCTCCAGAAAGGATTTTGCATCTACAACAACACAATCAAACATCAAACACAAACTGAAAATAATATGTGCTTTTTACATGCTTTTATCTCCTTGTATGCTTACTGATTCTCATTGAGATTTTTGCATATTATGTTCCCTCGAGCTCTTCGATGATGTCCTTTATAGGATTTAGAGAGTGATGACTGGGGGCATAATCTTTTCTTTGTCTTCTATTTGTATGTGAAGATCTAACAACTTTGAAAATTTTGGATTGAAATGGTGTCCGACTGTAAGAGCCTCTATCTCGAATTGGATGGCCATGTGTACCTCGACCATTGATACCTGGAAACTTCAAGGAAGTTTGATCTAACTATTATCTTTTGAGTGAGTTCTTTCTCCTATTGTGAAATGATCTTACCTAAGGATGTGAATGATAAAGGGTCACTACAGGTAATTAAGATTGGATTTAGAATGATCTCTTGATTTCTTGATGTGTTTGTACCGCAAGGCATATTTTGGTCATCATGACGTTTATGTTTTGATACTTATACAAATTGCTATATCAAAATGGACATGATATTTAGGTCATCCTAGCATTTATGCCTTGATGCTTATATCTAATCTGACATTCTGAAAACAAAATCAATATTCATATATCCATGGTTTCCTAATCAGTGGGTGTTGTATTGATTCCTACGCATACAAATTGATATTCATATGTCTATGGTTTCATAACTAGTGGGCATTGTATTGATTTATCTGGTTACCTAAAAATTCAATGATGAGAATGACCGACATATGATCAGTGACTAGGTCCTAGGTCTTAGGTTGCATTTTTACATGTTTATTTGCATTTGCATGTTTGCATGATCTCACATTTGTTAAATGAACTTCAATGTTTAAACAATTCTTCAAATATCTCTTCACATCTAACAAGAGTTGAAACCTAACTCGAAGGTCTCTTCATTGAATCACAAGTAGTTATCCTCCTGGGTTAAACATCCTTTTGACATAAGATTGAGTACTTGTCTTCATCAATACCTGCAAAACATATCATGTGTATCGTTGCATTTACATATCATAATCATTTGTTACATTACAATTCATCCATGTGCATAAGCATACAATCATACATACATATTTCCATAATCAAATACATTTGCATAACATCCATACATATGAAAGAAATCATTGCATTGCATATATCCATACATACATTCTACTCTACTCATAGCATAAGCATCACATGATATCATCATAAATCAACACATGACAAGTACAAATGAAGTAACAACCAAAATATCAATCTCGTATATATCAAAAATCTTGAACTAATCAGGGGTGCACTACTGGAACAGTGTACAAAAGAATGAGCTCAGCTGAGCTATCAGAATCAGAACAGTATATCAATGATAAAAAAAAAGTTCAATATATCAGAATCAAAAGATCAAAAATGTCAGAACATATCACAAATCGATTAGCTCTCAGCCTAATCCTTTGCACTTGGTGGAGGAGGAGGTGGTGCATCTGGTACTGCCTCTACTCTAGGTGCTCTAGCTCCCTTAGATGCCATCATGTATTGTGAATAGGAGGGAACTCTATGTGCAGTAGGAACAACTGTATAATATGTGGACACATAGTAAGCTACCTGTGAGGTTTGATGAATCACCTCTACCTGTAACCTCTGTACCTCAGTACGTAGCTCAATCCACTATCTATTTGCCTCTATGTATTGCTCCTCCCATCAAACACTATGCACCTTTAGGTCCTTGACCTGTGCACTAAGCCGTCTGATAGTGTCCTGTGGAGTAGGAGTAGTAGGATCAACATTCGGCATCTCAGTATCTGGGGGAGCATGCTCAGTAGTATTTTCTCTCTGTGCCTTACGACATTTTTAATACCCCAAAAATGGGCTATAAGTTCATTAATCTCCTACATCTTCAATTCGAACGAAATCGACATCAAAGTCCTAATCTAAGGCACATTTGAACATCATCAAATCTAATTGATTATCTTAAATTCTGCATCAGGGAATATTCCTAGTAATATTCCTAATTATCTTAATTATCCTTAATTTTATAATTATTTGGCAATAAATCACATTTATCCTAAAGTTTGATTAATTGAATATTTTCATATTTAATTAATTAGATTTAATATTTGCCACTTAATTGTGTAATTAAATTTAATTCTATCTATTATTAATTATATTATTTAAATTTTGACAATAAATCTAATATCATATGAATAATTGATTAAATTCTTATTTAATTAATTAAAGCAAGTTGTCATTATTTAATAATATAATTTTTAATAAAAGTTTGATAAAATAGTTAATTAACCCATAAATTAATTATTTTATTTCAAAAAGCAGTTAAGTTGAGCATAAATCACTTTATTTATTAAATTAATTCATAAATAAAACATGCACAATCATAAAAGCAGACAACTATCAATTATCAATTAAAGCTAAACTCTATTTTGAGTTAAAGCTTAGCTTTTGCATATTTTTGTGAGTTAATTATCCTTTATTTAAAAATAACTCAAAAATTAACCAGAGTTAATTGAGTGATTTATGGCTTTTTCTCGTGCACCTCCAAAGCCCTGGATTTCTATAAAAACAAGGCGCAGCTCTTCATAATTCATCTCTCAATCATCTTTCAAATTTGCATCCAAGCATCTCTCATATTTTTGCACAATCACGCTGGAGAATTGGAATTGAAGAATCAAAGCTCTTGCAAATTGACATCTTTGTGAGATCAATCTTATTTTTGCATTCATATTGCATATCATTGTTAGATTAGCATTCATTGCATATCAATTTTCAATAGCATTCATAGCATATCAAATTCATCTAGCATAGATTCATATCAAGTTTTCATTCTTATTGCATAGAAAATCCAAAAAAATAGCTTAATTGCATTCATATTTCATATCTAGATCAATTGCATTCAAATCTTTCATTTAGGTGTCATCTAGGTCACTGATCTCGATTACAATCTGAGAACATCAATCTCGCACCTACTAGAAGGCAGTAAATCGCTTGGTTAGAGTAGATTTCAATTTTGCACGATTTTGATTATAGCTAACCTCTAATATTTTACTGAAGTGTTGTGTCTATAGATCAGGTATAATTTTCACACACACATTTTTGGCGCCCACCGTGGGGCAACCCACCTTTGCATGCTGATTTTGATTCTTGGAGCTAAAACCCTAAAGTTTCAAAGATTTAATTTTATCTCCAAAATAGCTTGTATTTTTGGTCTAAATTTTTTTTTCCAAGTTGGTGACATATCAAGGAAGCTTCGATAAAAAATTCAGAATTTTCTAAAAAATTTTGAAATTTTAATAATTTTTTTTTAATTTTTCATAAAAAATTAATTTTTGGCGCAAATCAAAATATTTTTTGGAAATTTTTACATTTTCAAAAATCTCTTAAAATTATACAGGGGGTCTATTATTTGTGTTTTAAATTTGGATGCAATTTAATAGCTCAAATAGTCAATTTGCAAAAACTAGTCTGTTTTGATAAAATGGGTCTCTAGGGCACAAATGAAGAGATTTTTCTAAAATTTTTGCATTTTTGGAAAGCTCTCTATTTTTTAGTAGGGGTCTCTATTCTAAATTTCTATTTTTGTGGCCAAAATAATATCAACAAAATCAGATCTTGTTGACTAGGTCAAATGCAGCAAAAAAAATAAAGTTTTGTGATGGGTATGCACTTATTTTTTTTACATGGTTCAATGAATGATATGAGTTGTCATTTGGGTTAATTGCTGGTTATTATTTCTGATAACAATTGATTTTTATATCTAACCCTATGGTTTTCATAAATTGAATATATTTTGCATATCTTATTTGCTTGTTTGCTTGTTGGGGAGTTTGTCACTTGCTTGCATGGAAAAACTCAACAAGAATTGCTAAAAATCAGGTAAAATCTACTAAGCGCATTGTGAGGATCATGAGGTATTCTCCTTGTTCTAAAAATATTTCAATTTGGACTTAAAATAAATCTCTCACGTGTCAAGCTTGTGTGCATCTTTTCATGCTTTTGATCTATTTCTACACACTTGCATAATTTGATACTAGGTTGTGATCCCTTAAGGATTCATTAAGTAGTCTTAGAATACTTGTGATTGATCTTGATTTCTATCTTGGGTTATTGGACTCACTAATCTACTGGCCCCTCATTTCCACCCCGTGGTTGCAATCTCAGCGCCATAAAGAGGAGGGGTCAACATGACAGAAGCGTTAAGTGTTCCACTTGGCAACCCTTTTGTGCTTTTAGGAACTCACTTGTTTTCTAAGTTGGGGACTCATTTTCAGCTTGTGTGAGGTGTTAAGTGTTCCACCTTGTGGACTCATCTCATATTCACTTTAAGCGTTAAGTGTTCCTCTTTCTGCTTTTTGGGTACTTTTGGTAGATTTGCTTTCGGGAATATATCTGTGCTCACATAGTAATTAGGCCCTATGAACACTATTCATGATTCTTGAGAGATTGGATTCCTAGCGAAATCCTTCCTTGATGATGGAATCCTTGTAGGTAGGGAGGATACTTAGTACATTTCACATTCAGCTTGGTTAGTGCATCTTCTCTTATTGATCGACACATTCTCTCTCCAAAGAGGTTGATAGATCACGTGGGGTTGATATCACGAGCTTTGGTGAATCAAAATTGGTTAGTGCATCTTCTCTTGTTGATTGATACATTCTCTCCCCGGAGAGGTTGATAGATCACGTGGAGTTGATATCACTGACCTTGGTGGAACAAAACTTTGTCTTAGCGTGTCAGATTAATCTGCTTGCTTTGTTTGGGTTAAAAGTGAAAAGGTGTCAAAAACCTTGGATCTGGAGCCAAGTCCCCTTGTGGTATAAATCTGTGAGTCACCTTTAGAGAGGGTTAACCATAGCGGACAATCCCTTCATAGGGAAAACTGCGTTGATGGAACCTCAAGTGGTAATAGCCATTTTCGCCATGGTAGTGACAGCCGCTATATAAATGTCCTTGTGAAAGAAATCTCCATGGGTATGGTTCATTGTTGGGTTGTCAGATCTCCCTAGCAGCTCTTGAAGATTAAGTTCTCAGACTGTGTCAAAACCCTGGTGCACCGAGATTGGAGTTCACCCCTTTGAATCATAAAAGTTGCAGAGTCAAACCATTACTGAAAACCCTAGAGAGGCCAATTTTTCACTTTCAGGTATGTGTGTTATTGCAAAATTTTTTAGAACATACACAATTAGTACTCTCAGGGATTAGCATAATTTGGTCACTTGATTGTTCATGCGCAAGGTTGCTTTTGCCCTTGTTCATTGTTTTCAGACGTGCTTGGAATCACTTGCTTGCTGTTCTGCGTGCTTATTTATCTACTTGGCTATTAAAAATGATCAAATCTGGTATAACCTTCAAAATCTGGACATTGAAATTTGGAAACAATCCAAATCTGAAAACTCAAAATTTGCAAAATTTGAAGTGAAATTCCTTTCTGGAGTCAAAAGTCATCTCAGGAGGTCAGAAAGTCAAACGAGTTTTCTCAAAGTGTCGTTTCATTATAACCCATCTGTCGTATGATTGAGTACCCAGTGTTGTATGAGTTTCCATGCCAGCAAATTCTAAAAGTCAAAATCCTACTTGCAACTATCGTATAAAATCTTGCAACTGTCATATGAGATTTTCAACTGTCGTTTCATAGCATACCCACTGTTGTACAAGTCTGCAGAGTGTCGTTTGGGAAATTTTTGAAAGTTGTCAAAAAAATTGTCAAAATTGCCAGATACTTCAGCTTTTACAGCCTATTTCCAAAATCTGTCAAACGAGTCACCGTGTCAAGAACAGAGCAATAGCTATTGAGAATCAATACACATGTCTCAAAGAATTAGTACACAAGAGGAAGAAGCTCTAATCACCGCTATGATGAAGCAGCTGCAAGCTATGCAAGTCCGGCTTGACAAACTTGAGAAAGAAAAAGAACCTAAAGAGTTCTCCATGGAATCTCTATACTCTTTTTCATTTGATAAAGACTTGTACATGTCACCATGCCCCCAGACAAAATTTGAGCAATATGATACCTCTTACATGGAGAGTGACACATCCAGCTTTGGAGACTATGATGACTATGACGATAGACAATGTAATGATACCTATGACACCTCTATTCCTAAGAGTCCTCATCATGTGTTCCTACTTACTACAAATGGGCCGTCACATTGGATAGATCATGATGGTGATCCATATGATTCTGATTTTGAAAGAGACTTTGATGGCTTTTGTGGACAATACCTTGATGATGATCCATCTACTACTGCTGAGGACTATAAAATACATCGTGCTAGCTTGAAACATCAATACTACAAGGATCTCTCCTCTAAGGAATCTCCTGCTGAAAATAAAGATTACACTCTCAAGCAAGATCATGTTAATGTTGGATTTTTGTCTTGTGATGGTTCCCTTCCATCCCCTACTTCCTCCAATACTCGTACATTTCCTAAAGCTTTCGAGTCTTTCAAATCTTTCACAGAACATTCATCCAACACAAGCCCTCATACTTTTCATGTGGTTCCCTATAGTTATCCTCTAGGGCTACCTCTTAAAGAAACTCAAGCTAACCTCCACTTGGCTACAAATACTTTCAATAATGATAAACTTAAAGAGCCTAAGCCTTCATATGCTATAATCCATACTTCAGCTAGTCCTCCACCATCTCTTCCAAAGTCATCCATGCAATCCCAACATGCTTCCTTGTCCTTAGAAGTGGCTCCATGTCAAGAGGACTCCAGAAATGATGAAGAAAAAAATATAAAGAAAGATCAAGATCAAGAACCCTCCATGTCATCCAATCCCTTTCGTGATGTCTCTTATCTGCTTCATGGTTCTTTTGATCCTGCACACCCTTTTTCATGCATTCCACCATGTCTTAAGTCTTCTCCTAAACAAGATCAATCTATTACTTCCAATGTTAAGCCTATTGAAAATCAAGAGAAAAATTATGCGCTTATGCTATCGAAAGATCCTTGTCAAGATCAAAGTCTTCCATCTTCTTGTTCTACCACTCCATGTTCACTTCCACTTTCTATTGTTCCTAAGTCTTTGCAAGCTTTGAACAATCCTATCAAAGAAGGTGTTCATATTCAAGATGTCCATGATTCTATTAAAAATTCTAATGCTCACTCTAAAGATGCTGATATCCTGGGTTGTCATATAGATGCTGATGAACTTATTGATTATCCTTTTGTGTCTTCCACTTCCATCCTTGGACCTCTTCCACCACTACAAATATCTTCACACCTTCCTTCCATCTTGGGTCCTTATGTCCCTTCACTTTCCCCTCCTAACTCTCCTAATTTTCCATCCATCTTGGGTCCTTACATACCTCCATCTCCCATCTTTCCTCAAGATCAACATAGATGCATACCCTTGAATCCTTTTCATCCACCCACCCATCTAAACCAGTCATCTTCTCCTTCTTCCACAAGTCCCAAGTCTTTTGGAAGTAACTTGAATGTTCAATACAAGAAAAAGAAGCAATACAAGAATCCATCAAAAAAAGAAAATCACCATGTCTCCTCTAAACAAGATGGAGGCATAAAGTCAAAAGAGATATCTAAGAAAAAAACCACAAGACAAGTATGGGTTCCAAAATCCATCATTGAAGATATTATCTCTAGATCATCAAAAGGAAATAAAAAGCCTACAACTATATGGATTCCAAAGTCTCTCTTGAAAGAGTCTGGTGTTGAACAAAAAGTGAAATTGACATTCAAGCTTCCAAAGGCTTCCACTACATCTCCTTCCAAAAATATTCTTCCATTTCATGCGCCCAAACCTCAACCTCTGCTATCCATTTGCCATATTCCTTCACGTATTCCTTCATTCACATTTCCTCCACCCTCTCGCCACCCTTCAAGGTGTGTATTTATGTTGATCTTGCCTTCATTTCCATCTACCCTTTCATAATCCTTCCATTCATTAACCTTCTACCTTCTATCCTTTTTCTTCATTTGCCTATTTCTCCTATCTTCCAACCTCACTCTCTTTACATAAAACCCTATCCTCCATTTTTCTCTTCCATGTTCCTTTCCCTATCAGCATCTTTGAGCATATCATTTTGAATCCTTGGCATATCATGGTTTATCCTTTCAAGGAGCATTATCTAAAAAGCTTGCCTTCTTCCAAAAAAATAAAAATAAAAAATAAAAAATAAAAAAATAAAAATTGAAAATGTGTCTTGGTAGCAAAAGTAAAGAGAAATAAATTCATCCTATGGTGAAAACCACTCCCTTGTGGCACCTTGGATAAGTATCATGATGAAAACCTAGCAATTAGGCATCATGCATAGTTCTTCTACATATTTCATCCATTCCATCTTCTCTCTTTGATCTTGACAATGTTGATCTATACATGAATATTTGGCTATTTTGTGAGCTATCTTACGGTGATCTTGCTCTCATTCCTTCCATGTTTAGCCTTCATATCCATCTTCCTCCATTCATTTTTGCCTATCGCTATCCTTTTCCCCTTTGGTCTTGATCTAATAAAAAAAGAAAGAAAGAGTAAAACACAGTGCTATGAAGCCTCTTGACATGTCTACTTCTTTGGACTGCATTCTTTCCTACTGTTGCATTACAATTTTGTGACTTATCTTATGCTAGCCTTTCATTGCTTGTCCAAATGTATTTTACATGACAATTTTTCCCTAGCTTGAGTATTCTTGAGGAGTTTTCTCTTGAGGATTTCTTCCCTTCATTAGCTTTCATTCTCTTGTCTTTTATCTCTTCCACCAGCTTGCTAATCCCTCTTGTTCTTCACCTTGCTAGACATTGGGACTACACGATATGATCTTGCTTGGGAGTTTGCAAATGGAAAAAGATGCTATCAAGTATACCAAGTATCAGAATAATTATCAGAACAAGTATCAGAACCAGTATCAGAACAATTATCAGAACAAGTATCACAACCAGTATCAAAACAAGTATCACAACCAGTATCAAAATAAGCATCAGAACCAGTATCAAAACAATTATTAGAATCAGTATCAGAGTCAATATTAGAACCAGTATCAGAATAATTATCAGAATCAGTATCAGAATTAGTATCAGAACCAGTATCAGAACAATTATCAGAATTAGTATCAGAATCAGTATCAGAACCAGTATCAGAACCAGTATCAGAACCAGTATCAGAACAAGTATCAGAATAGGCCTATAGGACTAGTATCAGAATGCCTATAGGGGCTACACCTTTCACTTTAGTTTATGGGTCTGAAGTAGTACTGCCTATTGAGGTTGAAATCCCATCACTCAGAATCAGAATGCATGGACTTGTCACTAATGAAGACTATAGAGTGTCTAGGTTACAAGAACTTGAATTAATAGATGAGCGTAGACAAGAAGCATATGATCATCTCAGAGTGTATCAGAAAAGAATGTCTAGAGGCTACAACAAGAAAGTCAGACATAGAGAATTTCAGGTTGGTGATCTAGTGTTGAGAGAAAATCCTAAAAATCAATCACATCGAGAACGCAAGGGGAAGTTCGAACTTAATTGGCTGGGTCCCTTTGTTATCACTGCTACTTTTGGCTCTGGTGCCTATCAACTCTCAACGACTGAAGGAGAAAAGCTCTGAGAACCAATCAACGTTCTCCATCTGAAGAAATTCTACACCTAAGGCATTCAGTGCTTGGTAAATGTCTTGAAAAAATCTTTAAAATTGGAAAAAGTCCTGAAAAAATGAACATCTTGGTGAAAACCTAGCAATAGGCGCCTTGATGATTCACAAAAAAATATATATATATCAAAAGTACAAAAAAATTGAAAAAATGAAAAATACAAAAAAAAAAAAAAAAGTGCCTTGGTGAAAACTTGGAAACAGGCACCTTGGTAGCAAAAATAGAATCTCTACCAAGATGGTGAAAACCTGGCAAACGGGCACCACTTGTTCCAAACGCTCCATTTATCAGCACAATCTTGGTCTTTCCTAGCTTTCAATCTTGCTTTAGTTGTACATATCTCCCAGTTTATTTCAACATTTCCAATTTTCAATAAGTTAGTTTGTACACCAATCAGCTTGCGTGTCTATATCCTATCAATGTTCAAACTTGGGGGCAATCAATGTCATATCCTATGGCCTCCAATGTATCTTAGACGTATCCTATCCAGTCAGAGTCCTTTGAAGCTTCAAGTTGAGTCAGTCAGTCTGTCTCATCTCCAGAAAGGATTTTGCATCTACAACAATGCAATCAAACATCAAAACTCAACTAAAAACAATCTATGCTTTTTACATGCTTTTATCTCCTTGTATGCTTACTGATTCACATTGAGATTTTTGCATATTGTGTCCCTTCGAGCTCTTCGATGATGTCCTTTATAGGATTTAGAGAGTGATGACTGGGGGCATAATCTTTTCTCTGTCTTCTGCTTGTATGTGAAAATCTAACAACTTTGGAAATTCCAGATTGAAATGGTGTCCGACTATAAGAGCCTCTATCTCGAATTGGATGGCCATGCGTACCTCGACCATTGATACCCAGACAATTCAAGGAAGTTTGATCTAACTATTGTCTTTTTGAGTAAGTTCTTTCTCCTACTGTGGAACGCAATCTTGCCTAAGGATGTGAACGATAAAGGGTCACTACGGGTAATTCACATTGGATTTAGAATGATCTCTTGATTGTTTGATGTGTTTGCAACGCAAGGCGTACTCAGGTCATCACGACATTTATATTTTGATGCTTGTACAAATTGCTATATCAAAATGGACATGATATTCAGGTCATCCTGGTGTTTGTGCCTTGGTGCTTATATCTGATCCAACATTCTGAAAACAAATCAATATTCATATGTCCATGGTTGTATAACCAGTGGGTGTTGTATTGATTCTTGTGCATACAAATCGATATTCATATGTCTATGGTTTCATGGCTAGTGGGCATTGTATTGATTTATCCGGTTACCTAAAAGTTCAATGATAATAACAAATTGACATATGATCAGTGACTAGGTCCTAGGTCTTAGGTTGCATTTCATTTTGCATGTATCATTGCATTTTGCATGTTTGCATGATCTCACAATGATTAAATGAACTTCAATGCTTAAATGATTCTTCAAATCGCATCTTCAAGTCTAACAAGAGCTGAATCTCACACGAAGGTTCCTCCAATGAAATAGCAAGTAGAATCCTTTTTCGGGATCAAAATTCAAATCTGAGATCATTCATATTATTAACTGCTTGCATATTCGACCTTCTATCATCACAGAAATCCAGTATTCAACTTAACTAATATCTAACATCAAACTATCAAAATTTCAACTTGGTCAACCATGGTCAACTCATGGTCAAACCTAGTCAAACTTGGTCTTTCGGGACCTTCCGATGATGCAGAATGCATTCTTCAACGTGTATAACCACTTTTCCCATCAATTAACATGCTTCTAAACTCTCAACGCTGACTTTTCTTGTCAGATTTCAATTTTAATCTCGAAGGGGGCATGGTATTGCACATCATTCAAAGTCTGTAAATCAAATTCTATCAATATCTTTCATCAGTGATCAAGACAAACAATCATGTCTAGTTACTGATTCATCAAAAGTCCTCATCACTCGGGGCAAATCTATCATCACTTGGGGCATATCAGATTCATCAAGATCCATATCAATCTGGTATTCTCCTAATCTTGTAAACTGTATCAATTTTTTGCAACCATCAAATCATAGTGTTCTTTCCTTGGTTCTTCGGCAACTAAAGGGTTCGGATGTGATACCTGCTAGTTCTGCTAAGACAATCGAGTCTAGAATGGGTCACTCACTTCTTATCAATCCTAAGGTTCAGAATCAGGCATTTTGACACTTTTTCACAATTATAGGTTCATTTTCTGTTATAGTGAACATTATCTTTGGTCATTAAGGACCTATTATCTCCATATCAATTCAATATCAATCAGCTTCTATCTCATATCAATTATCAATTTCAAACATCAGTTTCATATCTCTATCAAACACAGACTATCTTTGAACCACTGCGCTTTGCACAATAATTCAAAGAGGGGCAAAATGTAATACCCCAAAAATGGTCTATAAGTTCATTAATCTCCTACATCTTCAATTCAAATGAAATCGACATCAAAGTCCTAATCTAAGGCACATCTGAACATCATCAAATCTAATTGATTATCTTAAATTCTGCATCAGGGAATATTCCTAGTAATATTCCTAATTATCTTAATTATCTTTAATTTTATAATTATTTGGCAATAAATCACATTTATCCTAAAGTTTGATTAATTGAATATTTTCATATTTAATTAATTAGATTTAATATTTGCCACTTAATTGTGTAATTAAATTTAATTCTATCTATTATTAATTATATTATTTAAATTTTGACAATAAATCTAATATCATATGAATAATTGATTAAATTCTTATTTAATTAATTAAAGCAAGTTGTCATTATTTAATAATATAATTTTTAATAAAAGTTTGATAAAATAGTTAATTAACCCATAAATTAATTATTTTATTTCAAAAAGCAGTTAAGTTGAGCATAAATCACTTTATTTATTAAATTAATTCATAAATAAAACATGCACAATCATAAAAGCAGACAACTATCAATTATCAATTAAAGCTAAACTCTATTTTGAGTTAAAGCTTAGCTTTTGCATGTTTTTGTGAGTTAATTATCCTTTATTTAAAAACAACTCAAAAATCAACCTGAGTTATTTGAGTGATTTATGGCTTTTTCTCGTGCACCTCCAAAGCCCTGGATTTCTATAAAAATAAGGCGCAGCTCTTCATAATTCATCTCTCAATCATCTTTCAAATTTGCATCCAAGCATCTCTCGTATTTTTGCACAATCATGGTGGAGAATTGGAATTGAAGAATCAAAGCTCTTGCGAATCGACATCTTTGTGAGATCAATCTTATTTTTGCATTCATATTGCATATCATTGTTAGATTAGCATTCATTGCATATCAATTTTCAATAGCATTCATAGCATATCAAATTCATCTAGCATAGATTCATATCAAGTTTTCATTCTTATTGCATAGAAAATCCAAAAAAATAGCTTAATTGCATTCATATTTCATATCTAGATCAATTGCATTCAAATCCTTCATTTAGGTGTCGTCTAGGTCACTGATCTTGATTACAATCTAAGAACATCAATCTCGCACCTACTAGAAGGCAGTAAATCACTTGGTTAGAGTAGATTTCAATTTTGCACGATTTTGATTATAGCTAACCTCTAATGTTTTACTGAAGTGTTGTGTCTACAGATCAGGTACAATTTTCACACACACAACGTCTAACCTCAGCACCTAAATCAAAACTAGTATCCCCCTTTGTGAAGTCCACACCATGACCTACCACCTGCTTAGCTGCCAATACCTCATCTGCTGAACCAACTCCACCTAATGTACCACCCTCTCCCCTAGTTCATTTGTGAGAACCAAAAGATTTGCTTGCTGTAGAACTAGTGGGATGAGTGGGCCTCATCTATCCTGATGGTCTCTGTGGTGGAGCCATCACTCTGGGTCTTAGAGGTGTGGGGTGTATGATAGGAGCCTGTGTAGGTCTGGGACCCTGTCCCATCGAAGCACCAATAACGTCCATCACCTCCTCCATGGAGGGTATCAGCTTAGTCAGATCAAAAAATCTGTGAATGGGATGGTCAACAAGCCATGAGATGAATCCATCAGTAACACCAGCATCTATTACATCGGGTCTATACTCCCAATCCCTGCCAACAATAGCACTGTACTCTTGTGAACACAAAGCATAAGAGAGCCTCTGTGTCCATCCAAGTCCAATCTCATGCCCTATCCATGCATATGTAGCGTAATCCTCCAGGGCATCCTAAATATGTCCATACTGCTACTAGACCCTCATAATCAGAAATCTCTCTATAGTGGAGGATGACCTCCTAATCAGTACACGGCTCTAGAAGAAGTAACTAAATTGCTCTCGAGCAGTAAGCCAAGGCTCAATGGATACTTATGGTCTCCAGTGCATAAATGTCATATCATCAAGGCATCACCTCTAGTACTCAATGTGGCCCATTCATCCCTGTATAACATATCCAACATATCTATAAATAACAGGCTCCTGAGGCTACCTCTATGTAGTACACACTATTCTCAACACTGGGATATGCTCCCACACCCAGATTTGTAGAACTAGAGCTCCTGCAGCAAACAACTTGCTCTCTTGATACACAACCTCATGCATCTCAGAGAACATGTGAGCCAATAGACACTGACCCCATGCCAACTCAAAGGGAGTGGCCATCAAATGTGCTATCATAGGGGCCCAGCCCATCAAAAGACCATTCTGTTGATGGTCAGACATGATAATGCCACCAATCATCTCGAAAATGATGCACTCTAGCCGGTGTGTCTGTCCATATCTTTGCACTAGGGTCTCCCAAGAGATGGAGGCCATCATCTAAGTATCATCTTTGAAGAGATGTCTAAAAGCTAACACACCTGAGTTCCCTGAACTCACATACTTTGGTCACCAGCCTGCATGAAATGCAATGTTCAGTATACAGTAAATGTCCTCAGGGGTAACAGTGATCTCCCCAGTCGGCAAGTGGAAGGTCTGTGTCTCTGAGTGGAACCTCTCAATCAGTGCAGTCAACAGTCCGTGATTTACCCTAATCTCAGGTAAATGTATCAAGTGCTCAAATCCACAAGAAGCAAGGTGGACCCTCATAGGGACTGGCAATGACACACATAATCTCTGAGTAGCAGGATGTGAGATCCGCACATGTACATCTGGATAAATGACGTACACAACATAGACACGGGGAATCCTATCAGTCCATTGGGTCACAGAATAGGTTATAGGGGCACAAATAGGGTAGTTTAGTATTTCAGAAGGTAGGCTAACAGGTCAGTAATCAGGCTAAAATATCAAAAAAATAAAAAATTTGACCTAATACTAAGTTTTAAGCTCGTTGTTTTCCATATGACATTTCAAACTAGCATGAAGAGTCGTATGAATTTCTACATCATACCAAATGATAAACCATAGTAGCACAACAATGCATCCCTTATCGTACGAGTTATGAGGGACCCGACGGAATGTCGTACGACTCATGGCTCCCTCTGGTACAAGTCATGGGGTCCTATGAAATGACAATCTAGCTACCGTTGAAAAGTTGTACGAGTCTCACTGGAGAGTCGTATGAGTTTTCATGCATGCAAAATTCAAAAATGGAAAAACATATGAAAATTTGCTAAAATCCTATCAAACATGGAAAATTTGACATTTTAGCAAAGCACAGAGGTCCACCTACCGCATGTCCATACTGTCGAGGTCTCTGGTGTCTTCGACTGCACTCAAATTGGTGTGAACTCACAAGTACATTTAGTTCTACTGCTCTATCTTCCATTTTTTCTCAGAGGGCTCCACAAGTTTCTAAAGTCAAAAGGTTGAAATGAATTGAAAATGACCCTTCTGGCCTTTATATAGCTTTTGACCTAATTTTCAAAAGTACTCCATTTTTCATGAAAATTGCACCCCTGGCTAATTTCGACGTTCTAAATCCATTTTTTAGATCAAAATTAAAATTTGAGATCGTTTATATTATTCACTACTTGCATAATCAACCTTCAATCATTAAAGAAATCTTGAATTCAACATAACTGATTATCTTACATTAAACTATAAAAATTTCAACTTGGTTAACCATGGTCAACTCATGGTTTAACCTAGTCAAACTTGGTCTCCAGGACCTCTAAATGATGTAGAACACATTCCCGGACGTGTATAACCACTTCTCAAATCAATTAACATGCTTCTAAACCATTCAATGCTGACTTTTCTTGTCAGATTTCAATTTTATCCCGAAGGGGGCATGGTATTGCACATCATTCAAGTCTGTAAATCTAATTTTGTCTATCAATCTTTCCTCAATAATCAAGACAACAACCACGTCTAGTTGCTGACTCATCAAAATTCCTCATCGCTTGGGGAAAATCTATCATCGGTTGGGGCATATCAGATTCATCGAGATCCATATCAATCTGGTATCCTAATCTATCTTGTAAACTGTATCAGCTCATTAGTTCATTAGTGTTATTTCCTTGGTTCTTCATAACTGAAGGGTTCAAATGTGATACCAATGTGATTGATACAAGGACAATCAAGTCTGGAATCGGTCACTCACTTCTTCGCAATCATAAGGTTTAGAATCAAGTGTTTTGGCACTCACCGGTTCATTGCTGTTATAGTTAACATTATCTTTGGTCATTCAGAACCTAACATCTTCAAATCTTTCAATCGATTCCTATCTCAGAATCATTTCATCTTTCAAATCAATCTCAGACATCTTTATCATACACAAACTATCTTTGAAACACTACATTTTGCACAGTAATTCAAAGAGGGGAAAAATGTAATACCCCAAAAATGGGCTATAGGTTCATTAACCTCCTACATCATCAAATTGAACGAAATTGACATCAAAGTCCTGACCAAAGGCACATCTGAATATCATCGAAATCCTAAGTGATTTTATCTTAAATCTGCATTGGGGAATATTCCTAGTAATATTCCTATTTTATCATAATTATCTTTAATTTAATGATTATTTGGCGATAAATCCTATTTATCCTAAAGTTTGATTAATTGAATATTTTTCTAATATTTAATTAATTAGATTTAATACTGCCACTTAATTATTTAATTAGATTTAATTATATTTATTCCTAAATTGTATCATTCCATTTTGACAATAAATCAAATATCTTATGACTAATTGATTAAATTCTTATTTAATTAATTAATGTCAATTGTCAAATTTAATAATATAGTTTTTGAATAAAAGTTTGATTTAATAATTGATTAACCCATAAATCAATTGTTTTATTTTAAAAAAATCAGTTAAGTTAAGGATAAATCACTTTATTTATTTATTTAATTCATAATTAATTATGCACATCCAAAAAATAGTTAAACTATAAATCAAAAAATCAATTCAAGTTGTTTTAAAAATAAACTCAACTCTCTTTTGAGTTAAAAGCTGATCTCAACTTCTTATTTAAATCAAAAAGCTATTTGTGCATGATTTTTTGTGAGCTAACTATCTTTAATTCCTTGTTGACTCAAAAATCAACTAGAGTGATTTATGGATTTTTCCATGCATCCCCAAAGCCCTGGATTTCTATAAAACCAAGGCTCAGCTCTTCAATCTCATATCTCAGAAATTGCAAACTTATGCTGGCGAATTGGTGTTTGAAGAATTGAAGCTTCTTTGCAAATCAACAACTTTGTGAGATCATTCATATTTGAGTATATCATTGTTAGATTAATTATATTGCATATCAATTTTTCATATAGATTAGATTTCATATCAGATTTTTCATATTATTGCATCTAAAAACCAAAAAAAAAATAGATTAATTTGCATCTAATTCATATCTAGATTTTGCATTCAAATCCTTCGTTTAGGTGTCGTCAAGGTCACCGGTCTCGGTCCAATCTAAGAATACATACTCGCATCTACTAGAAGGCAGTAAATCACCTGGTTAGTTTACTTTTCAATTACTTGCACAATTTCAATTTCAACTAACCTCTAATGTTTTACTGAAGTGTTGTGTTCTACAGATAGGTACAAAATTCACACACACACTTGGTAACTATACAAAATACAAGTCTAGACATAACTCGACCTTTACAAGATGGATCAGTTGTAGTGATGACCGACCAACATTGCCTAGAAAATGACTAAGTGTAAAACACTAATAGACAAAAAAACTTAGGGATCAACAACAACATCCTTGGGTAGTTGGCAATCTTGCATCACTTGAAAAGATTTTCCTTTTACTTTGATTGTTTACTGTTCTAGTTGGGTAGTTTCTATATTTTTAGTTATGGTTGATCTAGTTGGAATATCATCTAATGCAATTGTAATAGCATGTTCTAGACATCATGAAGATATCATGTCTATGACCGCATCAAGATCTATTGTTTCTAGATAAAGATATCCTATGATTGGTCTGGTCCTATATTTATTTCCTATTCTTGACGACTAGGGTAGCGAGATATGACTTGCGGTGAAGATTCACAATTTTTGGTTTCTCATGGCACTTTGTTTGATGTTATTAAATTCATGGCCAACCTCCTTACACAATTTCACATTATGTTATATCAATTTTGGGGTGTTAATATGGATTTATGTCCTATTGTATTTGATGTAATATGTCTCCTTTATCTTGGAATTTGTTGATTGGATAAGCTGACTTGTGATTGGAAATATTGTATATAAGTAGGTTAGTAGTTCTTTTTTAATAAGGGAGAGAGAGAGAGAGAAATGAGGGAACTGAGGTATTAAAGAATCAAACCAAGAAGAGCTTGTAGAGAAGGTAAGTTGTAAAAAAGAAACAATAGGAAGGCTAGTTTCAAGATTATGAGCTTGTAGATGCAGAGATTACTTGGTAATGAGGTTGTCTCTATGGAATGTATGTAATTTTGAGGAACACTCAAATGCATATAAGAGATTGATATTGAGAGCAACAAATTTGAATGCTTACTATTGTATATTGATAATGGTGAATTTGTAAAGTTGCATGTTGCAAGTTAGCTGAATGTAATTATTTATTCCAGTTGATAATGACATTTTGTTTCTTTCTATCTATTGGTAATATTTGTTTTAGTGTTGTCATTTTCCATTGTGTAATATAAACCTACAAGGTTGTACATCCCCATTGGGGATTTCTCCTTCCTTGACTGCATCATAATCTGAGCCATCAATGTGGACGCAGAAAGGGATTTCCCAATTAGGTCCCTTAAGAATAGGTGCTTGCATCAAGGCTACCTTTAAATTATCAAATGTTGTTTCACACTATGGGGTACATTGAAAATCAACATCCTTTTCAATAGATTATACAATGGTCCTTCCATGTTTTTGGAATTCCTTATAAACCTTCTATAATAACCTACATGTCCCATGGAACTTATGACATCTTTCTTCTTGACTAGAGTTGAAAGGTTTCATATGACCTCAATTTTTGTAGGTTCTACTTGGATACCTTCTTGAGAAATGTAGTGACCAAGCACTAGTCCCTCCTTCATTATCATAAAACACTTTTCACTATTCAATAACAAGCTATGATATTCATACCTTTGCAAGACTTTTTGAAAGTTTCTCAAGGCTTCTTCATAAGTAGCACCATAAGTAGTAAATTCATTCATATATAATTCTATACAATAATGTGAAATATATTAAAATATTCTAATGAATGCTCTCTAAAATGTAGCTGGAGTATTTCACAATCCAAATGGTCAAACATAGTGGGCATAGGTTCCCTAGGGATAGGTAAATTTTGTTTTCTCTTGGTCCTCAGGTGCAATTATTATCTGGTTGTATCCACTAAAACCATATAATAATGAGAAGCATTACTTCCCTTCTAAAGATTATAGCACCTGGTCAATGAAAGGTAGTGGAAAGTGATCCTTTTTAGTGGAAGCATTAACCTCTCTATAATCTACACATGCTTTCCACTTTCCACATTTTAGGAACTATCACTAGAGGTGATACCCATTGGCTATAAAAAATTGGGTGTGTAAATTTTACATTTAGTAATTTTTTCAATCCCCCTTTTACTATCTCTCTTAATGTAGGGTTAATCTACCTTTGAGGCTTCTTTATTGTTCTACAATCCTCCTTAATATATATTCTATGTGTACATAACGTAGGATCAAGACCCTTCATATCATGATAATCCCATGTAAATGCTTTCCCATGAGACTTAAACAATTCTATCAAAGACATATGTTGCTTCTTAGTAAGTTTGTTGTTTACATTCAAACACTTACCTAGTAAAACTTCCACTTTCTTAGTTAGTTCAATCATTAGTGCTTCACTAAGGCATAGAATTTTCATTTCATGCATTAGAAAAGTATGAGTCATATCTTTAGCTATAGGAAAGTTGGTGGAAATGATACACAAAGAATGATTTTCAAAGCAAAAAGTAAGACATGGTGGTCTTAGTGGTTTCTCATATACTCATAGTGATTATGAATGATATTTGAGATTATTTCATCCTATTCTTAGAGTTTTAGGAAAAGATCCCTATTTATCATGATAAGTTGTGCAACTGAATTGGCCTACAATTTATTCCCCTATATCTAGCCACACTGGTTATCGCAAACCAGGCTTAGGTTGTGCTAGGGGATACAGAGAAATATTTTTTGTAGTCAGGCCATTAGAAATGGTCATTTCTCCTAACCTACAACCTCTAAAGGCATTTTTTGTAGCCAACCAAGGTTTGCCCACAATAATAAGATAACCTCCCAGAGTTTCTTTAGAAGAAAGAATCATAAAATCAACTAGATATTACCAAGAGTCCAAAATTACTACAAGGTCTTCTATAATACCATCAATTTTAGGAGTGGAACCATTTTCTTTTTTTAGGATAGTGGGTGTAGGCCTCAAATTAGTGATATTAATATGTTTCATGATATCCTTTGTCATTACATTGATAACAACACCTAGGTCTATTAAGACATTTTAGACTTGGGTTTCATTGATAACATCTCCAACCATAGGGATACCAGGGTCAAAGTGCTTAGGAACAATTACCTTTCAAAGCATTATATTTTCCAATTGACCTACTACATGCATTTCTTGAGGATCCTTTTTCTTCCTTCCAATTTTCTTTAAACATGATTCTTTGATAACTTTTCTATAAATTGGGACATCTTTTCTTAAAATAGAGGTATCTTGACATACATATGCTTTAATTGGTCTATTACATAAATTTTTTACTCCTCTTTTTATTTGTTCTCCTTTACCTCTAACCTTTTAGGTAAGGAGGTACTACATCAGACTTTTGGGGCAGTTTTGAATCTTTTGACTGATTTGGTTGAAGAGGTTGATTAGGAATATCATATGACTCTCACTCTTCTATAGGTAACTCAATTATGACTTTGGAAAAGGGTGATGGTAAAATTTTACTCGACCTGACATGCATATCACTAATACCAACAACATATGCAAGATAGTGATTTTGGGTCAATAGAATATATAGGCTTCTATTGTGGCTTATTATTAGGATTAGGGACAGGTTGTGCTTGTAATTGGGTAGGCCTAGGTGAGCTATAATTTTTATTTGGAGGAGGCATTAGGGATTTCTTCTGAGGTTGTGGAGGTGGTTGTAGGTAACCAACAGGGTGGTTCAACCATTTTTTTCCTCCCCTCCATTGGGATGTCTATTGCCAATTCCCTTGAGGTGGTTGCCAACCCCCTTGATATTACTGCCCATTCCCTAAGTTTTTCTACCATTGAGGTTTTTTATAATTGAGCCATGTGTTCTGAGAATTATTCCAAGGATGAGGTGGATAACCTCCAAAATTTAAATTATATGGTGGTTTCTATTGATTATTAGGAGTATATTCATTTGAATAAGGACCACTAAAAGATAAGGGGTCTTTTGGCATACCATGTCTTACAACCCATGGACTCCATTGATAATTGAATAAAATTTGGTCATGATCTCCTTCATCTGGGTTGAATTATAGTGAAAAATTTTTGCTTTCAATATTGGCTACAATTTTGCATCTATAGTCCTTATTCTGTCTACAGTGAGGAAAATATTTTTCTGACATTGCCTATGCCTCCTTGTGCTTCTTCCTGGATTGAAGTGTGTTCAACTAAGTAGCCATATTATTAATGGCGTCTTGCTTGAAGTCTAACAAAAATGTGTGATTTCCATCCTTGAGACTCCACTGGTGGTAGATGTAATCACTCAGAAATGGTCTATTAAACTTTGAGCCTCACTCTAACATTAAACATTAAAATTTAAGTACTAGACTAAATCTTGTGCTTAATCAATTTTGCATATTTATTTAATCTCTTATTTTTTTTATCAAATCATCATTTTATCATTTATTTGATTATATCCCAAAGTTTGATCACTTTATCCTAAGCTTTATTTAATTAAGAGAACATTCTCTCTTTTAATTAATTAAAAAATCTTTTAATTAAATAATAAAATAACTTTATCCTAAGCCACATTTAATTAAAAAATAATAATAAAATCCCTTTTAAATAAATAAAAAATCTTTTAATTAAATAATGGAAATCACTTTGCTAAAAATAATAAATAATAAAATAAAAATAAAAATAAAAGTGCACTTTCCAATGAGATGGAATCTTTTGACATTTGAAAAAGGCTTTTGCCTCTTTATCTCAACCACTCATTATGTTGCCTCTTAATCATGCCCATTGATTTTGCCTCTTGAGAATCTTGAGCACATGGATCAACCAAGATTTAATCTCCACCCTTGATAATTCTTTTTTGCCTCTTAATCTTGACCGTCCGTTCACTTCTAAATCCTTTAAAAGGAGACTCTCTCCTCATTCTTGATCATCATCTCTTGCATTATCATCCTCATAGAATTCTTAGCTTCTTTAGATCTTGAAATCTTATTGTAGGTTCTTGGAGTCTTGGCATCTTAGCATCTTGGAATCTTGGAGTTTTGCAATATTGGCATCTTGGAGCTATGACATTCTTAGATCTTTCATATTGAAGCATTGCATCATCATTGTCATTCTCTTTCTTGCATCTAGCTTAATCCATCTAGCTTAGATCAACTTTCTTTTCATTCTTGTATATCATTTTAGTTTAGATCTTGCATCTCATCTTAGATCTACTTTCATTTTAGCTTAGATCTTGCATTTCATCTTAGATCTACTTTTCATTAGAATTTGAATCTTCCATTTCATGGTGCACCTTGCAAGAGTCTTTCTTTAAGGTTCATTTGAGAGCTACCATTCATAATATATACATGGTTCTTGCACATCATGGATAGGAAGCTATAAGCCGCTTCTTGAGATCTCCTTCTTCATGGATTCTCTCAAGTGTAATGGTTTATAGAAGTGATCTAACTTGTTGGTACAAATTTTTGGCACCCACCGTGGGGAAAACCCACAAATTTTTGGATATTCACTTTGGTTTTTAATGCTAACCCTTGTGCATGTTGAGTTGAAGGCAAAAACCCTAGGATTTTGCAAGATTTGATCATATCTCACAAATGGCTTTGATTTTTGGTCTGAATTTGTTTTTTCAGGTTGGTGATGGATAAAAGGTGTCTCAGGCCAAAAATTAGATTTTTTTGATCATTTTTCCGTGAGTTATAATTTTTTATTGATTTTTCTTGAAAATTAATTTATGGTCACAAATTATCATATTTTTTGGAAAATTTTACATTTTCAAAAAGGTCTCAGAATTATAAATATTTCTTTTGAGACTATACTTTTTGGATGCTTCTAGTATGGGGCCAAGAGGTCTAAATATTTCTTTCAATACTATACTTTTTGGATGCTTGTAGGGCTATAGGCCTTAATTTTGCTTGCAAAACTATAGGGGATAGTCATGAACGGAGTTTACTAAAAACCTTAAGTTAGAGGCTACCCTATTAAATGAAAGTATCATAATCTTTGTGCAAGGACCAATCCAAGTGGTTTCCCGGTTCACCTCAAGATTACTCACCATCTGTATTCCTTTGGGATACCAAGTTGTGGGCAACGGTTTTGATACTAGCCTTGACCTTAGGTGGTTCTTTCTTGATGTGTTTTCAATTTGTACTAGACTCGTGGAAATATTTTTTAACATACACTTGACGTTATTGAAATATTGTAACCTATCTTTAGACTTTACAATTGCTTATATCATGCAAGGTTCCTTTGTCCCTTTCTTGATTGTTTGAAGACTACTCTATGCATCACAATTGCTTTAAAAACTTGATCTTGAAGTTCAAATTTGTTGTCAAAATTCAAGATTTGTTGTCCAAACTTCAAAGTTGCTGTCAAAACTAGAAATTGTTATTCACCTACAGTAGTGAGAAATATCGTACAACCTTTTATCCATGTTTAACTGTTGATTGGTTTCCCTGAGGTCTATTGTCCAGATTTTGATCTGAGTTAGTTTGGCCCAGACTTTCTCTTAGCTGGTTTAGGAAGCTTATACTTGACTTTTTATGGTCTCTTGGTCTGAAACAAGCAGGTTTGGGATTGCTTTTAGTTGAAAAGGATCACCTAGATACCTTGGTTATATTCTTGAGTAGTAAATTTGTTCACTTATCTATCTCTTTAGTTATATTCATCTTTATCTTGACGTTATCTCTTGACTCAAGTCACAAGTGTTGTACATAAGGATCTTACCCCACATCTTGGGCACTTTGTGGTCAATCATATTAATCTCATTTTACTCTCTTTTTACCATTTGACAAGTGAACACTTTTCTCTTCTAGGGTGGACATCAAGTTATCTTGTGTCATCTTATTTGGCTCTTTACATTCTATTTCATGCCTACTTATCAAAATGATCACATCATGAATCCAAACAATTTAACTAAAGAAGAAGAAGAGATTCTTGCGGCATACTTTTCAGAACAAATCAAATCTTTGAGATCTGAAATTCAAAAATTAAAGGAAGAAAAAGATACATCTCCTAAACAACATTCTTGGAAATCAATCTATCCTTTACATTCACCTTCTCCAAGAAAGGCCACATCTCACTCTCACAACAACTTTACCTTTGAGAAACATCTTAATATCCAACCTATCTTTGATCAAGAACCTCTTCATAAAAACATATATTTGATCGAGAACATCTTTATGACAAACCTATCTTTGATCATGAACCTATTTATGAAAAATCTATCTTTGATCGTAAACATTATCATGGCAGACCTATCTTTGACAAACCTATCTTTGATAAACCTATCTTTGACCGACCTATCTTTGATAAAGAAGAGGAAGAACTAGAGTGAACCTTTACTCCTTTTGGAGAATCTTATGAATCAACATTGGGAAAAATCCCTGAAAACAATCTTATCACGTTACCTTCAACTACTTCCAGCAGACTTTCATTCTTGCCTACCTACTATGCGTATCATCAAAATAATGAACATAAAACTTCAAATTGCATGGAGTTGAAACACAAAATCCAAGATTTCATTGATGATGGCATAATTGGTGTTGATGATCCTAATGACTTACCTAATGAAGATACTACTCTCAATCTTGATCAAAACCATGAACCCATGTCTATTAATGATTCTCACACTACCTCTACCTTACCCATCATGCATTTATCTCCTAAGGAATAAAATCACTCCAAAATTCCACCATTGGACAAAGAACTTAATTCTTTTCATGCTACCTATGCATATCCTCAAGGGCTACCTCTAAAAGAGATACAAGCTAATATACATTTTTCTACAAGTCTCTTCCATGATTCAAAGGTCATAGATCCCAAGCTTCCTTGTGCTTCAACATCTATTATACCTATCATAAATGTTCCTTCATCAACCCTTTATGAACCCCTCACACATATCCAAACTCCTATTTCATCCTTAGAAGTGGTTCCATGTCAAGAGGACAATCTTAAGTGTGAAGAAATAAATATCACTAAAGATCAAGATCAAGATACCCTCCATCCTTATCCAATGGTTGACCAAAGTCCCATATCCCCCAAGTCTCATGATGATCCCCTCATATCCATTCACCTCTTCCAAGAAGATATTCCTTCACCTTCTATATCTTATCCATCTCTCGAGCAAGATCAAGATACTCCTTCCATCATCTCTAAAGAGCTTATTGAAAATCGAGAGAAAAGTACTCTTCCTATGTTATCCAAAGATCCTTGTCAAGATCAAAATATCCCAAAAACTCCTTGTTATAATGCTTCATATCCATCTCAAAAATCTCTCATCTTTCCTACTCCTCCGCATAAGAATAAATCCTCGCAAGCTCCTATTGCTCCTATCAAAGCTACTCATGAGCCTATTGGTATAAATATGGACCTTACAGATCAGAGCCTTGTCCATGTTTCTCACTCTATGGATGTTGATATCCCTATTCACTATCTTTTTGCATCTTACAAATATATCCTTGGTCCTTATAACCCAAAGGTGAAGCCTTCAAACCTTCCATCCATATTGGGACCTTATATTCCTCCATCTACTATACCTCTTGTTCCTAGCTTACCTCAAGATCAACAAGGACATGCATACTTGAGAAATCATACATCTATCCATCTAAACCAGTCATATAAACCTCTTTCATCTGTAATTCCCAAGTCTTTTGTAAGCAATTTGGATGTGCAACATAAAAATAAAAAATACAAGAATCCACTTACAAATGAAGATCACCATGTCCTATCTAATCGACATGTGACTACAAAGAAAAATGAAATATCTAAAAGACCACAAGGTTCCTCGAAGAAAAGAATGAAATCAAAGAAAGTATGGGTTCCTAAATCCATCATTGAAGAATTGTGATCAAACACATCTAAAAGTAAAGAAAAATAAAAAGCTATGTGGATTCCCAAGTCTCTCTTAAAGGACTTGGACATAAAAGAAAAATCAAAGTTGACATTCAAGCTTCCAAAGACTTCCACTCCGTATTCCTCCAAACATCCTATATCTTATCCTTCATCCATCTTGGGTCATTATGTCCCAAGATCACATCACTTCCTATATCAAAACCTCAATCTAACCAACTTATTCTCCCTTCAGTTATTCATTGCCCCTTAAGGTGTGTGTCAATGTTGATCTTTCCATCATCTCTGTATAATCCTACACAATCCTTATCTAATTTCTTACACTTACTTCTTTTCCTCTCATTCATTATCCTTCCATTCCCCTTATTCCATCCTACGCATAAATCCTTAGCTATCATGTACCTTATCCTCCATACCTTTTCCTATCATTACCTTATCAGCATCCTTGAGAATATTTATAAGTGGCCTTAGCCTATCATAGAATACCTTTCCAAAGAAGCATTATCCAAAAAGCATCAAGCTTGACTTCATCTAAAAATGAAAATATATATATACAAAAAAATAGAAAAATAGAAAAAGTACCTTGGTGAAAACCTGGAAATAGGCACCTTGGTAGAAAAAGTGAAGAGAAATATATTCATCCTATGGTGAAAACCACTACTTGTAGTTCCTTGGACAAGTACCATGATGAAAAATTGGCAAACAAGCATCATGTATAGTTCCTCTATCTTGCACTCTACACTTGGGGCAAGATGCATCCACACTAGCTATTTCATGTGCACTCATACTTCCTCTTTCTCCTTTGATCTTGACAAGGTTGAATTATCCACGAGCATCATATATCTTTCCATGTGATATCCTTTCCATCAACTTACTCACTTTCTTCCATCCATGCTACCCTATCATGATCTTTCTTATCCATAATTTTCCATTATTATTCCTAAGCATTATTTTCCTAATCCCAAACCATTCACTCATAATCTCCATCATCCTTTATCCTAATGGTTCTATCCTATCACTATCATATCCAATTAATCCCTTGGTCTTGATCAAAATAAAGAACAATATATATATATATATATATATATACACATATATACATGTATATATACATATACATATACATACATATACATATATATACATATATATATATATATGTATATATATATATACATATATATACATATATACATATATATATATGTGTGTGTGTGTATATATATATATATATACATATGTATATATATATATGTATATATATATATATATGGATATATATATATATATATATATATATATATATATATATATACATATATATATGTATATATATATATATATGTATATATATATATATATATGTATATATATATATATATATATATGTATATATATATATATATGTATATATATATATATATATATATATATATAAAGAGTCTCTTGACATCCACTCTTTGGACCACATGCTTTCATGACACCGGGTCATTATCCTATATGCTACCCAACACCACTTCATGAGCTTACATTGCTATATTTTATATTTCCCTAGCTTGGGTACTCTTGACAAGACTGTCTCTGAGGGTTGCATTATCTTTTCGCTCCCTCCTTATCATTCTACTTCCTCCATCAGCTTGATAATTCATCCATCATGTCCTATATCTTGCTAGACATTGGGGGCAAAACAATGTGATCTTCCTTAAGAACTGGTAATCTCTAAAAAATTAAAAATTGAAAAATAGTCCTGAAGAAATTTTTTTAAAAAAATCATATAAAATCTTGAAAAATTCTAAAAATCAAATAAATCTCTAAAAAATCATAAAAATCATATAATGTCCTAAAAAAATTATTATCTTGGTAAAACCTAGAAACATGTGCTACTTGTAACCTATGCGCTTATATCTATCAGCTTGTCGCTTTGCACTCTAAACACTTTTGACATCCATTTCCAATCTCCTTGGTCTGGAATTGATCTTTGTCTAGGGCTAGGGGGCATGAATTATATTTCTCCTTTGTTGTGCAATGGCATTTTATTAGTAACTCACATCAGTGTTTCTCAACACTACCCCAATTAGTGTTTCTCAACACTTCCTTTGACATCGAGTGTTTCTCAACACTTATCGGATATATTACCTTGAGTCGATGATTTGTCTTCAGTCTAGGATTGTGCGATATTTCTCACTTACATGCATGAGTCCTAGAAAGTCGGTGATTATCTTTATCTTTTTTAAACTATGCTTAAATTAAAATGATTGAGCTGTTCTTAATGATATTTTCTTTGTATGTTGTCTATTATTGAATATTTTCACTGATGTTCCCTCCTTGGTTTCTCCATGATATTACGACTAGGGGACTAGGGGCATGGGGCATATTTTCTTTGATTTCTGCTTGTGGTGTGATTCCAATGATCTTAAGTTGTCTAATAAACTGGGTGTCTGTGATAAGAGCTTCCATCATGATTGGAATGCCACACATACCTCAACCTTCTTTATTTGGGCACTTAGGTGAGGTTGGAATTATCTCCTTGACTGTTACATTGTGTTTTCTTATGCAACAACCATTTAGGTCATCATGGACTCTTATACCTTGATGCTTATGGTTAGTTGCAACATTAATTTGGAAACTATGTTCAGGTCATCTTGGCCCTTATGCCTCAGTGCTTACATATGTTTCCTACATTATATCCTATATAGATCATATTCATATCTTCATAGTTGTGCTTGCACTAGTGATGGTTGTATGATCTTTCGATGTCCCTTAATAAGGCGCAACGATAAAAACAAGGACCTATTTATTGACTCTTGCAAGTTGCACTTTGCATTTTCATAGTAGTTTGCATTTTTAGGGTTCATTCTAGTTTGCATATGAGTTAGGAGAGGGTCTCCTTCATCATTATTGGACAACTTTGGTCATCCTTTTTCAACATCGTCGATTCATTTTCAAGATCAAAACCGAAATCCACTTTCATTTTTCTATTCTTTTGAGGTTTATCTTTTCATCCTTTGAGGCAAATATTGATCATATTTTCTTCATAATTGCTTTCTTTGACCTAATGCTAATGATATACCTTCCTGGTCAACCTTATTCAAACTGGGGAAAAAATTTCATCACTTGGTGGTCAAACTTGGTTGTATGTGCTTATCAATCATCTTGAACCTTATCTTATCCTGATTTAATCAAATCTATCTCATTTCTACATCTCCTCTACCTCATTTTTCTTTCGATCCCGAGGGGGTGGGAATAACCTATCTTTCAAAGATGCAAATTGATTTTTCTATCTTATTGTCTTGTCTTTCAATCTTTGTTTAGTGTTTAGTTTCGCTTCAATTGTACATTTTAATTTCGCTATCTTTGCTAGTTCTCATTCGATCAAGTTCTGGATTAGTTTCCTTTTTGTGCTTCGTTCGATCAAGTTCAGAGTCAAATCTTTATCAAGTATCTTGTTATCTTTTCTATTTCTTGTTCGATCAAGTTTGGGATTAGTTATCTTTTTGTGCTTTGTTCGATCAAGTTCAGAGTCAGATCTCTATTAGTTACCTTGACATCATCATTCTTTGACTCAATGTGTTCCCAAATCGCTCACACATTAGTCAAAGAGGGGCAAATGTAATCACTCAGAAATGGTCTAGTAAACTTTGAGCCTCACTCTAACATTAAACATTAAAATTTAAGTACTAGACCAAATCTTATGCTTAATCAATTTTGCATACTTATTTAATCTCTTATTTTTTTTTATCAAATCATCATTTTATCATTTATTTGATTATATCCTAAAGTTTGATGATTTTATCCTAAGATTTATTTAATTAAGAGAACATTCTCTCCTTTAATTAAAAAACTTTTAATTAAATAATAAAATCACTTTATCCTAAGCCACATTTAATTAAATAATAATAATAAAATCCCTTTTAAATAAATTAAAAAATCTTTTAAATAAATAATGGAAATCACTCTGCTAAAAATAATAAATAATAAAATAAAAATAAAAGTGCACTTTCCAATGAGATGGAATCTTTTGACATTTGAAAATGGCTTTTGCCTCTTTATCTCAACCACTCATTATCTTGCCTCTTAATCATGCCCATTGATTTTGCCTCTTGAGAATCTTGAGCACATGGATCAACCAAAATTTAATCTCCACCCTTGATAATTCTTTTTTGCCTCTTAATCTTGACCGTCCGTTCATTTCTAAATCCTTTAAAAGGAGACTCTCCCCTCATTCTTGATCATCATCTCTTGCATTATCATCCTCGTAGCATTCTTAGCTTCTTCATATCTTGAAATCTTATTGTAGGTTCTTGGAGTCTTGGCATCTTAGCATCTTGGAATCTTGGCATCTTAGCATCTTGGAATCTTGGAGTCTCGCAATATTGGCATCTTGGAGCTATGATATTCTTAGATCTTTCATATTGAAGCATTGCATCATCATTGTCATTCTCTTTCTTGCATCTAGCTTAATCCATCTAGCTTAGATCTACTTTCTTTTCATTCTTGTATATCATTTTAGTTTAGATCTTGCATCTCATCTTAGATCTACTTTCATTTTAGCTTAGATATTGCATTTCATCTTAGATCTACTTTTCATTAGAATTTGAATCTTCCAGTTCATGGTGCACCTTGCAAGAGTCTTTCTTTAACATTCATTTGAGAGCCACCATTCATAATATCTACATGCTTCTTCAACGTCATGGATAGGAAGCTATAAGCAGCTTCTTGAGATCTCCTTCTTCATGGATTCTCTCAAGTGTAATGGTTTATAGAAGTGACCTCACTTTTTGGTACACAGTAGATATAATTATACTAAATTGGTAACCTCTTCCCTTCTTGATAACTTCTCTATAATAGTCCTAAAATATCTTTCTAATGTCATCCTAAGAAGCTTGAGTGATGTCTCCTCCCCCCATCAAATCTAGTGGTTCTATACAACTTTCATTAATCCCTCTTAGGAAGAGCAATTTTTGGACTCTTCATTAAGTTGATGATGTGGGTGTTAGTTAACTGAGAGGGGGGCGGTGAATTAGTTAAGTCTAGTTATCCTACAATCCCAAACACTCTCTTATGTATAAAACAAATATTTTAATTCAATTAAACAACTCGATAAAACTTTGTATGTGCCTTTATGTTCATTAACCAAATACCAGTAAATTAACTAGTGTATATACCGACCAAACTTGTAATTGTAATGTGTAAAGAAAAATAACAAATCATCACATCCATACACATATAACACTTTGATTTTTTAACATGGAAACCCTGTTAGGGGAAAAATCACTTGGGACCAATACCCAAAATAATTTCACTCTTCGAAAGTGAGCTCGATTAAGAGCTGATGTAAGATAAAACTCCCAGGCTTAGTTTTCCACTCCCACCAAGAGATTTCTCTTATCTCCTAGTATCCTATGCTTCTATAGGATTTCCTAATAGGATTAGATCATTAACTAAGTCCTATTCACTCTTTACTACAAGAGTCACACCTTGAAAACTCCACCTTGGATGATCCACACCTTAATTTTGGTTCTCTTTCTCACTTTCACTTAGATGGATCTAAGTGCCAAATCCACTAAAACTTCAAAAATTTCAAACTTCATTGTGGGGACCTTCTTCACATTTAATTCATTCATATTCCATCCCATTTGACTTATTTGGGAAGTTTCTTGGCTCATAGGCTTATCGGATTCAAGATTTCATCAAAAGAGACCTTAATTTTAGGCCTATTTCTAGTAGCCTTCACCAGTCTGTTTTTCCCCTTTGTAGTAAAATTTTCCCAAACAACTTAGAAAAATAAAACTTGATATGGATAACCTTTTGGAATTTTTAAATCTTTCATTAAGGGTTTTGGGTCTGAAAGTGACCGTACACCTCCTTCCTAATATCAAGGAGAAACATGGCTAAAAGGCCTAGTTTCTAGGACAGCTTGTCTAGGACTGATGAAAATTGCTCAAAACCTATCCTAATGGATTGGGACGACTTCCCAATGCTTAGGATGGATAAATAACATGAAAAAATATCATAAAAATTTCTGGGGATGTGTTGTACCTCCCATTCCCCACATGAAATGACTTGATTTCTCCCTGTCAAGCCTCTAACCAGGTATGTCTAACTCACCTAGGGCCTGATCATAAAGCTAGCTCCCTTGCTCATGATGCTTCCTACCTTTAGATACAATATTTAAAGAGGCCCCAATTTAATATTCAACCACTTATTTTGTGTTTCCATGGTTGAATCTCATGTGGGAGCCATTTTCACAAATTTTGTCACAGTGTGACAAAAAGAAAGTCCTGAACTAAAACAACTTGAAAACTATGATAAATCTACTCTAAACCCTTAACACATAAAATGAAAAAGTCTTAAAAATTAATATAGAACATGCCTCAACATCTTTATCAACATTTTTAAGGCTTCAAGTATGATTTTTCCTTCAAAAACTAAAATATCAGACCAAAACAAAATTGCAGAGCTCAATACATTAACTCAAACTTTTACAATATGCATCCAATGTTGGGAGATTCGAGCCATAACTCCATTAGGTGTCTCCTCCAATATTATAGGGCCTATTTTTTCAAGAATAACCTCCCACATTCAAAGGAATCCAAGGCTAGCCATGTTGCATACAATATTTGTAATTAGTGTAAATGTTGTTATGACAACATTCTTACAACACTTGGCAACTTTGATAGATGCCTTAATCCTATATTATAGGATTCTTATCCTCACATATTTTGAGGATCCAAGATCATTCATGATCATCATATTGATTTAAAAATCATTAACCATTCTTAGGCCTAAGACATATTAATGACTCAATCTCCCTAACTCCTAGCATTAAGAATTTAAATGACAACTAACAAAGGCTATTTGTGTGACCTTAGTCTTAGTGACTAATTCACCTAGCCAACATAAAACAAGATCTTATAAGGTCCTCAACCAAACTATACTAACTTCTTGACTTGGCTAGAGTCAAGTACAAGCCAAAAATTGACTAACTACTAGAGGTTAGCCTAGGTGCTCCTGCACCATCCTCCCCAAAATAAGAAGTTCAATCCACCCTTGGATTGATGAGGCTAGGATCAATTCCCAACCTTTTGAACTCTATTTCTTTGACCCAAATAGCATCAGCAGCATTCTGCCCATACCTCTGAATGAGGTGCTCCTTATACTCTTTATGTCTAGTTTTCTTGTAGGTCCTTGTGTCTAGTACACTTTCTGCCCCTGTACCTGCAGCAGTAGGAAGTTGAAGATCTTCCACATCTTTGATCACCTCATTGATGTTATGGTCACTATTTTTCTGTGGTCCCTTGTAATGGACAAGGTCTGAAACATTAAAGATATTGGATAATCCACTATCCTCCGGTAGGTCTATCTTGAAGGCATTGTCACCATACTTTTCCAATATAGGACATGGTCCTATCCTCCTCATTTGCAGCTTATGAGGGACTCCTTTTGTCAACCTGGATTTATTCAAGTGTATCATAACAAGATCACCAACTTTGAACTCTACTAACCTTCTACTTTCATCTACCTTGGCTTTGTGTTTGGTGTTGTTGTCTACCAATGTCTTCCTCACTGTTTCATGAACTTCTTGCATAGCAAATGCTAAGTCATCAGCATATACACTTGCCTTGACTCCATCTTTTAAGTCTCTCAACTCATAGACTCCTCTAGGATGTAGGCCATATACAATTTCAAATGGACTCTTCCTAGTTGATCTATTGATAGTATCATTATAGGCATATTTAGCTTGCCCAATCAACTGATCCCATTGCTGACCATACTCCTTAGTTAGGCATCTTAGAAGGTTTCCAAGACTCCTATTAACAACCTCTATTTGACCATCGGTTTGGGGATGGTAGGCTGACCCAAAAGATAACTTAGTGCCCAATCTTTTCCAAAGAGTCTTCCAAAAATGACTCAAACTTTGTGTCTCTGTCTGAAACAATGTTGATTGGTAGTCCATGTATTCTTACTATCTCTTTGAAGAATAGAGATGCTATTTGACTTGCATCATGTGTAGTCTTACATGGCACAAAGTGAGCTATCTTACTAAACCTATCAACAAAAACATAAACACTATCCATCCCTTGTCTTGTCTTGGGTAGCCCAACTACAAAATCCATGCTTAAGCATTCCCATGGCCTAGTAGGAATTGGTAGTGGCTGATAAAGACTAGCATTTGTAGAAGTTCCCTTGGCCTTTTGACATACTACACAACTCTCCACATACCTCCTAACATCAAGATTCATTCTAGGCCAAAAGTAAAACCTTGAAACAAGGTCTTGAGTCTTAGTGATCCCAAAGTGACCACTCAAAGCACCATTATGCTTTTCTTGAATCAAATTCTCTCTAATGGAGCCTCTAGGAACACACAATTCATTGCCTTTGAACAAGAGATCACTTTGCAAAGTATAATCAGCATATTTACTATGAAAATGATTCTTGTATTCAGCACATACCTTGTAGATGTCAGAAAAGTCTTCATCATCTACATATAGATCCTTGAAATGATCTATCTCCATGCTTTTCAAATGAATTTCTTGGAGTGTGAGGGCTCTTCTTGACAATGCATCAACCACCTTGTTTAGTACACCCTTCTTGTGCTTGATATTGAAGGTGTAGGCTTGTAGGTACTCAACCCACATCATGTGCTTGTGACTCAACTTCTCTTGTGAATTCAAGAAGCTAAGTGCTTGATTGTATGAATACACAATGAACTCCTTGGGAAGCAAGTAGTGCCTCCATTTTCTTAGAGCTTGGACCAATGCATACATCTCTAAGTCATATGAGGAGTACTTCCTCTTAGCCTCACTTAACTTCTTAGAATGGAAAGCCACCAGTCTGCCCTCTTGGCTTAGAACAGCCCCAATTGCTACATTGCTAGCATCACATTCAATGGTGAATAGTTTCTCAAAGCTTGACAACACCAAAATAGGTTGGGTAGCTATCCTCTCCTTCAACAACTCAAAGCTCTTATTAGCATTTTCACTCCACAAAAACTTAGTTTTCATTCCTCCTTTGATAGTGTCTAACATAGGAGCACAAATTGCACTAAATTGTCTTATAAACTTCCTATAGTATTGTTCAAGACCATGAAAACTCCTTACCTCAGTTGCTAACTTTGGAGTAGGCCAACTCATGATAGCCTCTACCTTGCTCTTATCCATTTTTAGATTGCCATGAGATAAGACAAAACCAAGATACACCAATTCTGATTTGATGAACTCACACTTCTCCAAATTGATCATCAACCTCTCTTCTTGCAGCTTCTTGAAGACAATGTTGAGGTGCTCCAAATGCTCACTCTTTGTCTTGCTAAAAATTAGTATATCATCTAGATATACAACTACAAGCTTGCCTATGTAGTCCTTGAGTACTTCATTCATGAGCCTCATGAATGTAGAGGGGGCATTTGACAATCCAAATGGCATGACAAGCCATTCATAAAACCCTTCATTGGTTTTGAAGGCTTTCTTCCACTCATCTCCTTCATGGATTCTTATTTGGTGATAGCCACTCTTCAAGTCTATCTTGCTATAGTACCTTGCTTCACCTAAATAGTCCATTAAGTCTTCAATCCTAAGGATAGGGAACCTATATCTTATGGTTATCTTATTGATAGCCCTTGAGTCAGTACATAGCCTCCAAGTTCCTCCCTTCTTAGGTGCAAGTACGGTGGGTACATCACATGGACTAATACTCTTTCTAATTGAGCCTTGGTCTAAGAGCTCTTGTATTTGCCTTGTTATTTCCTCATTTTGTTGAGGGGTCATCTTATAGGCTGCTTTGTTAGGTAGGGTAGCTCCTAGGATAAGGTCTATCCTATGACTTATGGCTCTTTGAGGGGGTAGGGCTGAAGGTTGACCATCACTTACAATGCCTTGGTAAGTCTGCAACATACCTTGAATCTCCTTTGGTAATTTTGTCTTCTTAGTCACCTTGTCTTCACCTCCTTCTCTTGGTTTCAACACCAATGCATACCCTATGCCTTCACTCTCTTCCATGGTTTGTAGGAACTCTTTTTCACCTACCATAAGAACATTTGGACCTGTTGTCTTTACTTCAGCATCCTCCAACAATGACTAAATTTTGAAGGTTGTATTATCCTTCTTGAAAGAATAGGAATTCTTTCCTCCATCATGCATGGCTTGGCAGTCAAATTGCCAAGGTCTACCTAGGAGAAAATGACATGCATCCATAGGCAACACATCACATAAAACTTTGTCTTTGTACCTTCCAATGGAGAACTCCACCCATGCTTGCTCATTCACTAACATATGTTGACCCTTATTGAGCCAAGTAACCTTGTAAGGATTGGTATGGGTTATCCTTTTCAATTTGAGCTTGCTGACTGCTTCTTCTGATACTATATTATCAGTAGAGCCTGAATCAATAATGACCCTACATACTTTCCCCATAATCTTGCATTTGATCCTAAACAAAGATCTTCTTTGGCTTGGCTCCTCCTTCACCGGTTCCTTGATTAGAGTCCTCCTCATCATGAGGTTCTCTCCTTCCTCTGAATTTAATGGAATCTCAGAATGTTTATCTACTACATTTGTATCTTCATGAACAAGGTTAGCTCTCTTATCACCTCCTTGTGATGAGCCACCTTTCTCAGGGCATCTATAGGCAGGGTGCCCCATTTGATTGCAATGGTAGCACTTCATATTGGAAAAATAATTGCCTCTTCCTCCTTGTGATGATCCACCACTTCTTCCTCTAAAGATAAAGTTATAATTTCTTCCTCTACCACCTCTACTTGAGCTTCCTTCTTGCTGCTCACTGAATTTTACCTCACCTTGAGCTCTTGAATCAAAACTTCTTCCACCATAGCCACCTCTTTGACCTTTGGTATCTTTTCCTTTGCCTTTAACTTTTGAGCTTTCTTGCTTTCTCTTGCTCTTCTCCTCTATCTTCAAGGCCATTTGATAGCACTGCCTAATGGATTTGAATTTTACTAGGCTCATCTCCTCTTGAATAGACCATTTGAGGCCATTCAAATACCTTGCTAGCTTGATGCTCTCATCTTCAACTACCTTGGACCTCAAACATAATTTTTGAAACTCCTTGGTATATGCTTGGACATCCAAATCTTTTTGCCTAAGATTGTGTCTCCTTCTATTCATTTGAACTTCATAGTCATTAGGAAGATATGTTTTATTGACTTTGGATACCATACCCTTCCATGTCACAATAGGACCTTTACCATCCTTTTCCCTCTCGGTTTGCACAAACTTCTACCAAGTAAGAGCTGAACCTCTTAGTCTAGACTTGGCCACCATTACCTTTTGTGCTTTAGAGATACCATCACATTCAAAATGGTTCTCAATGCTATCTATCCAATCCACAACTAAATCTGGATCCATTTGTCCATTAAAAAGTGGAACACCTTCTAAAGCCTTGCCACTCAATGCCTTCAATGCTTTCAAGAATGTCTCTTCAGGAAGAACAGGGTCAGGAGCTGGTGCTTCTTCCTCAAAATCCAATTATTTCTCCTTTGCTTTAGCTTCTTCTTTAAGTTCAATCTTCTCTTTGACCCTAGTAGCTTTGTCTTGGACTTCACCCAAGAGCTGCTCCATTTGAGGTAGTCTTTGCCTTAACAATTTGTTATCCTCTTCTTGCTCCTCAACCTTCTTTGCTAGTTCAACATTAGTCTCCATGGCTCTAGCTGGTGTATTCTCTCCTACTAATTCAAAATATTTATGCATTAACCACAAGCTTGATCAACCAAGCTCTGATACCAATATGATGTAAGATAAAACTCCTAGGCTTAGTTTTCCACTCCCACCAAGAGATTTCTCTTATCTCCTAGTATCCTATGCTTCTATAGGATTTCCAAATAGGCTTAGATCATTAACTAAGTCCTATTAACTCTTTACTACAAGATTCACACCTTGAAAACTCCACCTTGGATGATCCACACCTTAATTTTGGTTCTCTTTCTCACTTTCACTTAGATGGATCTAAGTGCCAAATCCACTAAAACTTCACAAATTTCAAAATTCATTTTGGGGACCTTCTTCACATTTAATTAATTCATATTCCATTCCATTTGACTGATTTTGGAAGGTTCTTGTCTCATAGGTTTATCGGATTCAAGATTTCATCAAAAGAGACCTTAATTTTAGGCCTATTTCTAGTAGCCTTCACCAGTCCATTTTTCCCCTTTTTAGTAAAATTTTCCCAAACAACTCATAAAAATAAAACTTTATTTGGATACCCTTTTGAAATTTTTAAAACTTTTATTAAGGTTTTTGGGTCTGAAAGTGACCGTACACCTCCTTCCTAATATCAAGGAGAAACGTGGCTAAAAGGCCTAGTTTCTAGGACAGCTTGTCTAGGACTGATGAAAATTGCTCAAACCTATCCTAATTGATTGGGATGACTTCCCAATTCTTAGGATGGATAAATAACATGAAAACCTACCATAAAAATTCTTGGGGATGTGCTGTACCTCCCATTCCCCACATGAAATGACTTGATTTCTCCCTGTCAAGCCTCTAACCGAGTATGTCTAACTCGCCTAGGGCCTGATCATAAAGCTAGCTCCCTTGCTCATGATGCTTCCTACCTTTAGATAAAATATTTAAAGAGGCCCCACTTGAAGATTCAACCACTTATTTTATTTTTCCATGGTTGAATCTCATGTGGGAGCCATTTTCACAAATTCTGTCATAGTGTGACCAAAAAAAAGTCCTGAACTAAAACAATTGAAAACTATGATAAATCTACTCTAAACCCTTAACACATAAAATTAAAAAGTCTTAAAAATGATTATATAACATGCCTCAACCTCTGTATCAACATTTTTAAGGCTTCAAGTATGACTGTTCCTTCAAAAACTGAAATATCAGACCAAAACAAAATTGCAGAGCTCAATACATTAACTCAAACTTTTACAATATGCATCCAATGCTTGGAGATTCGAGCCATAACTCCATTAGATGTCTCCTCCACTATTCTAGGGCCTATTTTGTCAATCATAACCTCCCACATTCAAATGAATCCAAGGCTAGCCATGTTGCATGCAATATTTGCAATTAGTGTAAATGTTGTTATGACAACATTCTTACAACACTTGGCAACTTTGATAGATGCCTTAATCCTATATTCTAGGCTTCCTATCCTCACATATTTTGAGGATCCAAGATCATTCATGATCATCATATTTATTTAACAACCATTAACCATTCTTAGGCCTAAGACATATTAATGACTCAATCTCCCTAACTCCTAGCATTAAGAATTTAAATAACTAACAAAGGCTATTTGTGTGACCTTAGTCTTAGTGACTAATTCACCTAGCCAACATAAAACAAGACCTTCTAAGGTCCTCAACCAAACTATACTAACTTCTTAACTTGGCTAGAGTCAAGTAAAAGCCAAAAATTGACTAACTACTAGAGATTAGCCTAGGTGCTCCTGCACCAAGAGCCAACCCTATTAAAGGTTACAAAACACACTATAAGGCATGACCTTGTTAGAGGATTTATCAATAACATTTCTCAGTGACCAAACATTCACTATGGGGTCAACTTGAAAACAATCAACATTCATTAAATGTAATAATAAAATAATAAAGATTGTTAAGTCCCACTTGATTATGAGATTTATCTGAAAACAATCAACTTTGTTCTTCTTGATTAAATCCTTTCTCTAATGCTCAGTGTTGTTTGTAGAATTATTCGGTTTTGTCTTTAACTTGTCTGACCAGCTTTGCATGAATGAAATCTTCTCACTTGCATCCTTCTCATAATGAATCTCTTGTCTCCTTTTATAGACATGATAAAACATTTTCTTCTCATCCATAAATTTTGCCTCTTAATCTTTACCGTTGATTTTTCCACTTAAACCTTCGTCAGAACTTGTGTCTATAACATGTTTCATTCTAGATCATTTGATCATCCTTGAATTTTTTCAGTCATTTGATCATCATAAAAAACTTTATCTTTAACCTCAGAATCATCTATATTTTTCCATCTCATCATCTTTATTCAAAAATCACATGTTCCATTTATTTCTTTCACTCGGTCAATATTGTGATGTGTTGGTGACTTCTTACTCGGTTAATATTTTACTCGATATCCACTACACTTTCTTAGTGTACACTATTTTCAACTCATTGTATACTTATTTCTTCATTTACCAACCACATAAACTTGTTCATTCTTGATCGTCAATTCACAACAAAATCATGTAATACAATCAAATCACTAACATAATGTCATAGACTCATCAATAAGTTACCCAATGAACATGATATCCATATCTTTCTCATACAACTCATTTTCATGTTAATATCTCATTCCTTCACCATTATTTCCTTCTTTAGATGTTTGTAACTATTATGATAAGTACTATCAAAACTAGTTGACATCATTGATAATATAATAGCTGATTTTATGTGTCACATATACCTTTGTATCTCGGTGATCATCAATCTCTCCCTTTGAAGTATTCAATTAGTTGTCAATCTCTCCCTTAAGATATTCAATTAGGTGTAGTATAACATGTTGATCTCCAAGTCATGTTGTCTATTAGTGTCAAATACTTAGTTATTATTAAGGCGGAGTCGGTTAGTCATCATTGCAACCGAGCCATCCTACTAAGGCCGAGTAAAGTATGAACTTCTATTTTGTATATGTATTGAGTAGTAGTTATTTCTGAGAAAGTTAGTGGTTTTCGAGTACCCCAGTAGTTACCAAGTAGTATGAAGGTCAATTTCTATAGATTAGTCAGTTTCGAGTGCCAGTATAATGATAATAGTTTTGACCAAGCACCAGAGACATCATATGCCGAGTGAATCAATTTTTGTATATATGTTTAGAATGGCACAAACACCTAAACCATTTTGGCTGACTTCTATTCATGATTTAATGATTGTTGAGATAATTAAGGAGTTGATTATGCATTAAGATCTTAATCATTAATCCCTATGCAAGTGATGTAACCAATCAAAAAAAGGGAAACAGTAAACAACAAAAGTGATGAATCTAGATTGTTGATCTTGATCTAGAAGATTGATCAATTATTTATCTAAGGTGCAATCAAGACCCTAATATAGTAACAATAAGGAGGCCTCACATGTATGCAGAGAAAGTAGAGTTTTGGATGTCAAAATCTTAGATCAGGCAAAGTGACCAAGTAGAGTAGTGAAGGACAGAACATAGCTATATTTGATTTTGAGATCAAATAAGAATTGGAAAGAGGAGATTTGTTATCAACATTTGTAGTTCATACCGAAGGATCAGATACTGATACATTCTAGCAAGTGAATTAGGATAAATCTCTTAATAGAGTGGTCCTAATAGACCTTTGTAAATCTCCTAACAGAGTGCTTACTTAGTTGTGAATTTTAAATCCTTTAATCAAGGTAGATTGTATATATGTAAGCTCTTATTAGGGATGACCCCTCATAGGGTAGATGACCAGAAGTGATTAAAACTTTGTAGCCCTAATAGACACACTTTATTGCTGCAATAGTGAAGATTTGTGGGTGTCATCCCCACCCCAGTTTTACCTTCAAGGGTTTTTGGGTTACCAAATCTTTGTGTTATGTGTTTCATTTCATGGATGATTATTAGAAGTTAGATCTATTTCAACATTGAAGTTTATGTTTATGATATATATGGTGAACTGGTTTCAAAGTGTAAAATTCTATAGATTCTGATTCACCCCCCCCCTCTCAGTATCTTACTTTCCCAATAAGACTTCCAACAATTGATATCAGAGATGTGTTCTCTTAGAAGAAGTCTAACCACTTGAGAGTTAAGAACTTGGAGATGGAGGCTTATAAGTTGGGAAAAACCATAGAGAATTAGAAGATTGACATCTAGATTTCATTGCACCAACATGAGATAGCAAGATAAGAATTGAATAAATCCTTAAAGAGAAGGAAAGAATTGGCAATACAATTGAATGAAATTCAATATCAAGAAGAAGACACTAAAGGCCTATTCAATAATGGAAATTCCAATGAAAGTGATGTAGCAATAGCAGATCTATTGGAGAGGAAAAAATCATTGAATGAAGAAGTCTGAAGTCTGAAGAGAGAACAAGAAATCCAATTTGTAAGACTATGTGAAGTGATTGAACAAAAAAAGAAAGTTGAGGAAGACAAGACAATTGAAGAAGAGGATAAGAGACAAATGGATACTAGGCTTGATGAAAGGACATGTAATGTGTAGAAGCTTACAAATAATCAATTAGACATGGTAAATCAACTGTTACTTGCAAATCAAGAGTTCAATAGGAAAGAAATATAAATTATAAATATGAGATCAGAGAACAATCAACTGAAAAATGAGTTAAGGTCTGAAAAGGAACTCAATGAGAGGATGAACAAACCTAATGAAGTTGTGAGATATTTTGAAGAACTGATGAGATCACCAAGAAGATACAATGAAACCTCTAGACTAGGCCATACTGAGAACCTATAATCCACTGAAGAAAGAGAATCATCAAAGAGTGGAGAATAGAGGAATGAAAAGCCAAAGAAAAAAAACCTACATGTCATCATTGTGGGAAACTAGGACACACAACAAACATTTGCAGAAGAAAGAATGGTAAGTCCAATCCTAAGCCTAAATTCAATGGATATTGTTTTAACTATAAAAAGCATGGACATTAGGCACATGAATGCAAGTCTAAGGCTAGAAATATACCTATTGTACCTAGATTTCAAGGACATTGTTTCAATTATAAAAATATGGTCATAGAGCACAAGAATGCAGAACTAATGCAAAACCTAAGTGGTCATCCAAGAAGTAAGACAATGCACCTAGGAAAGGTAACACATTCAATTGGGATTACAATACATGGTATAGTTATCACTATTATGGAGAATATGGTCATATTCCTAAAAAATGTATAAGAACACACTTTAGAGGTAAATCCAAGAGTTGGATGAATGAAAGTATGGTCTGTTATAGCTGTCACAAGATTGGTCATTTGAGAAAAGACTACAAGACTAGAGAACCATCACCAAGTAATGAGAAAAGAAAAGGTAAATAGACTATTGATCAGATAAAGAACACAATGAATAAGACATGGAGAAAGAAAGAGGAAGCAAGTAGTAGTGCAACTAGTGAACCTGAGGTCACCCAATCTAATGGATCAAGTGATCACACTACCTCTAACTAAGAAAAGAAGGTATGTAAGGAACTATATTTTCTAATGCTATATTTTACACTAGTTCCTAATATTAGATGTGTTAAATTCCATATTTGTACAAGTAAAGATGCATTAGAATAGATTTGAGGCAAAGAGTTAAGTTGCACAATTGATGTTGAGCATCAGTATTTATACCTATAGTGACTGAATTTCGAGTAGTATGTGTCAATCTCCCATAATGACTGAGCTTTTATATTGACTAAGCTAAAGTGGAAGTTTCAGTAATGACCGAGTCATGGTTTTGACCAAGTATAGAAATGAGTTAATCGAGCTATCATTCAATAAATGGGACAACTGTATTACACCTACTAGTGCACGAAGCATTTATTGAAGAACTAATTCAACCATTTGAATCTATATAATGAATTTTACCATTCATTTTCATTTCACCAAAAGATTGATAATTTATAAAGCGATTCAAAGGTGTTTGTGAGAGAAATTTGTGCGAAGTCAATTTGTGAAGATTCAACAGTGTGTCGTTGACAAATATTATGAAGTTTTGTTAAGACCAGTTATTACCGAGTTACACAGAATTAGTTTACAAACCCTAATTTGAGGAAATGGCATCAAGTTCATCTGCTAGAGTGAAGAAGAAAGTAAAGGAGGTACATAATGTTTAATTAGTCAAGAGTGATGCATGTAAACCCCTAAATTTTTGAGCAGTACTTGAGAGTGCGATGAAGGGAGATCTCTCAAGAGCCCTGTCATAGATCCCGCCAAAGGTCTTGATGATCCACGATGTATGAGCATGATACATGTGAAAGATTAGTGAAATTGTAGATTACAAGCTGAGGGAGGCATACAACAAAATGTGTGAAAATAGAGCGTTGAAGTCTGAACACCAACACGTTGCCGACAAAGGGTTAGTTCATGCTCTGGACTTCCCTCACAATTTTAAAATGGAATGGATTAAGATTGTTTTGAGAAGATTTCATGACATGAAATTATGGCTAGAGAATGGGTCGGTGAAGATCACTAAGGACATCATTCAATGAGTCACTAGTTACCCCATTCTTACTAGGAAGAAAACTATGTGTTGCCAGAGCAATGAACTAATTCAAGGAAACACTATGGCAGTGTGGAATAAGAGAGGAATGACAATTTCCACAATCACAGATCTTGAGATTGATTTTCTAGTGAGGGTAATTTCTGTAATACCCCAAAATTGGCACCTTATAATTTCAACCAATTTTGGTGCATTTTCTTCAATTTTACATCATTAAAGTCTTATTTTACTAGGCAATTTTCTCTCTCCTACCTGACTTTATTTGACTTGGTGCCAATTGCAAAAACTCTAAATTGCATTAATCTCACACTATAATTAATTCCTAAGTATTCTACTTTATTGGCTAAATAATCCCTATGATAAATTAATTTAATTCTAAAGTCCTAAGTGCTTTAAATTAAATTAAACCCACCCCATTTAGCTAATACACATTAAAAGAATTAATATTATTTGGTTATTTGAATGGATTATCTTTATTTGGATTTAACAAATCAAATTATTCAAAGAGTCACTCATATGTGGCAATAATCCATTCTTTTAATTAAATAATCCTTCAATATTTGTCTCAATTGGAAATGAAGAGTCAGTCATTTCATTTCAAGAAACTCTTCATCCTCTCTCCGGGCTTATCTATATTATGAACCTTATTTTCTCATTTTGAAAGAGGCCATTGTGAGAGTATCAAAACTATAGTTAAATTTTGTCTCAATTATTTTCATATTTCCAAGCTTTCATTCCACTTTAGTTTAATTCTCATTTAGTGTAGTTGCATTCTCATATTAGTGTAATTTGCTTATTGTTATTAGCTTAATTCTCATATCTCTTTCAAGTTCCTAGATTAAATTTGCATTTTACATTCTTAGATTACATTTTGCATACTCATTCTAGATTAATTGCCAATTTGTTCATCTCTCAAGATTTCAAAAAATCCTTCATATTAGCTTGGTCTTTTGGTTGTTGGCTCTCGTTCTAAGAGTAATTCAAACACCCCGGCTAATTAGGAGGTAATGGGTCGAATCAATAGAATTTTGTGAATTGAATAATTCATACTCATCTTCATAATTTGATGATCGAGGAATGACTATGTTGTGTATATGGCTGGATTAGAGGTCCATGTTCACCTATAAACATTCTGGCGCCCACTGTGGGGCAAAAAAATAATTTTGACCTCACTCTCAAAATTTTTCTGATAAGGAATTTGAACTCTGTCGTGTGTCCGTACTTGACTATGTATGGAATTTCGCACAAAATTTTAGAGTGTGTCGCATGAATTTTTGCTCCTAGTAGTATTTTGTCGCACGAAGAAACACTTTCTCGCGCAAGTCCTTGCATTTTCTTATGCCCAGTGCAGTACTTTCTCACGCGAAGATTTTCCACCAGTCATTAAATTTTCCAAATTCTGTAATTTACTGTTACTTTTCCCTGACATTTACTTTCTGTTGTTGATTTCATATTTTTGATTTTTTCTATAGCGTAACAGTCGTCTATAGGTCGCTTGTCAAAGATCATAAAAACTTGCCAACAATTTGCTTGCAGGACAGTTGTCGAAGACTTTTAAAATGTTATGCTTGTTTTTATTGCTTTCATCACATAGTATAACTAGGGCTTTGTTAAAATTTCTTAAGGGTCCTGATAGTAAAGTAGGGGAATAGGATCTTCATTACATGGAAGTGATGCCCATGGATGAAACCGAGACCCAAATGTTGCTAGAATGATGGATACCTGGGGAAGCAAAGAAAGGTAGTGAATCTTTAGCACATCTACTTGTTAGGGGATTATGCTCTTCTCTCTTTGAGAGAACCAGAAACCCAAAAGCTTGTGGATTTGGTGGAGTGAAACTAGCTCGGTGATGAATATGCTTGATGTATTTGGGTAAGGTGAAGAGGTAGAGAAGTATGCTCTTCTCTCTTTGAGAGAATCAAAAAATCTGACCCTCGAATCCAAGCCAAGTTGTGTCACCTTTAGAGGGTCTGCCGGAAGTTGAACCTCTGGGAACGACCCAAGTAAGTACACACCTATTGCCGGTGATTCCACCTCACTATAATAAAGAATGTTTTGTTGAGTCTAAAGACTCCAAAACCGTGTTAACTTCCTTCTCTTGATTTTGACTATCATCTTGAGAAGGCTATGTCTGTTGTACTAAGTGGCACCGCTCCTAGCCCTGCTTACGGGGGTGTATGACTTTTGGGTGTTGGTGTGGCTACGAGGCCCTAGCCCTGTATTAGGGGCACCGAAGGTTAGTGTGAACTGAATCCCACTAAAAAATTTCCTAGTTAGTTGCCTACCCGGATCACCTCCAAAAGGAGACATAATCTTTGCCCATGGAGGGGGAAGAATCTCTCCCATAGATTCTCACCATAGGCATGCACCTGGATGTTTGAAGGTGGTATATGACATTGGACCCTACTTCAAGGGTAACCTTTGAGCATATACTATTGATTCCTTGGAAACACCAAAAACACGGGCACCCTCTAGGGGGTGACATGGTTGGGTGAGGTGAACGCATGCGCATAAGCTGTGAGGTACGGATTTTGTCTTTTCACCATTTTTTTGTAGGGATAACTATGTGTTTGTTATCAAGTCTTAAACTTGTCCATCATGATTAAACAAAGACTCCCATAATTCTTCCAAGTCACTTTGTCCTTGGTTGAAATGTTTGCGACTACTTGCGTCACTACTGCTTGATCAAAACTTTGTGCTTGTAAACGAATGCTTGAAACCTCCAAAACCGAGATTGTTGATTCAAATTGCCTTTAAACTATCCAAAAATTGGAAATCCTATCAGAGAATAGTCCTTACTATGTCTTGAAACTTGACTTTTACCTCAAAAATTATGTCAAACTGTCAAACTTTGGTTCTTTCCCATGCAAAATTTCATTTTCTAGAGCACTTCCTCACGCGAGATTTCATTCTCTCACATGAATTTTGGCATTCTCTCACATGGCCCAGCACTTTCTCACGTGAACCTATACCCAGATTTCAAAAACAATGAGCTTATTCCCATTGACTGGTCAACTTTTTACCTGATCTAATTTTTGTCCGAGGTCTGTTTGCCTATTTTCCTATTGTTCACTGTCTGAAACTGAGTGTCTTGAGTTGCGAACTGAATGATTTTTCTTGAACTCACAATTGTCTCCTTATTATTTGTCTCATCTTTTGTGCTTTTGTACCTCATGTTGCGATAGTCTTATCTCAAATGTTCTAGCCATTATCTTGATGATTCATGTTGGGTGCATCTCGCATCTTGGTTGTTCTAGCCTTTATCTCCTTTTTGTTATTCCTAGAGATAGAGTTTTAGCATTATCCCAAGTCCTCTCTTGATACTTAAATCTTAGTCTAACTGTTATGACTAGAAGTGGCAACACTTACCCCATTCATGGTACCAGACAAGGTAGAGGTAGATCTCGTAATTAGGAAACAAGTCTTGAACCTATTGTGCAATCTGAACATTGTGAGGGATCCTCAAGTTCTTCATTGAGTACTTTGAAAGATAGCCCATCTCAATCATCACCTCCAATGCTCCAAGATTATTTTAATTTATTGTTTCAAGTGCAACCCAGTTTCTCATTTCAAGAGCAGGACAACTCATTCTTCCAAAACAACTCATTGTTTCATAAATTTGGAAGACCACTTCCTCGGACTAGTCCTATTATTGAATCTATCGATCCCACTAAAGATATCGACTCATTTGAACCTTTTGACCCTCTTGATCCTATTCACACACCAAAAAGTTACCTTAGATGTGCCCTTTCAGCATCATTCATATCATTTTATTGAGTCTTCATTTGCTGCACAGTCCTACATTGACAAGATGGGAGATCCATTCGACTTCCAACTAGGCAAATACAGCCAAACTCATGACCAATCTCAAAACAATCAGCATCATGGTCAATCTTCCAATGAACAATGTCATGCTCAACCTCAAAATGATCAACGTTATGATCAATCCCAAAATGATCAGAATCAGCACCAAGCTCAAAACAAAGCTCAAGGTGGTCACCCAGCATATCACTATTGTCCTCCTCCTTATGATCAGAGTCAAGATCAAGTCCCAAGAATTTATGAGATTCTTAGCAATGATGGTGATGACATAATAACTCAAAATGACATAGACGCTGCAAAAGAAAACAAGGGTCTTATCAAGATGATGGAGATCCTCCTAGAGGAGACAAAAAAATACTTTCTTGAGCTGGCCAAACAAGGGACCAAATTACCCTTAGATTATCAAGTCAAAATGCTTGTGGCCAAAGAAGAAGAAACTAAGACCGCTAAGTTGCAAAAGATGGTCTGAGACATGCAAGATCAGATTATCCAACTTTTGAAGAACAAGGACAAACCCGCACAACAATTCACAATGGAAAGCATTTGTCCTTTCCCCTTTGATAGGAGTCTTCACATGCCACCTTTTCCCAAAGGTGTAGAGCTACCTAAATATGAAAAATACTTGGGTACTACCGATCCCCAAGATCACTTGAGAGAGTTTGGCACTCTATCTATGGAATTCATGCATGACTAAACATATCTTATGCATCTATTTCCTTGTAACTTGGGTGGACCAGCTACGAAGTGGTTTTCTCGATTGCCCACTGGCATTAAGACTTTTGATGAAATTGCTAATCTATTTCTCCAACATTATTCACATAATATTTAGCATCCGGTCAACATCTGAGATCTTTGCAATTTGAAAAAGAGACAAGGGGAACCTCTAATAACATTTCTCCAAAGGTGGAGACAATTATGTACAAGGTTTCCTCACAAGCTACTAGAGTCTTAAAGGCTCGATATCTTTTTGGACAATCTTGTCCCAAACTTCAGATACCAAGTGCAATTACAAGGTCCCCTAACCTTTGATAGCATGATTAAACAAGCGGTGCAAATAGAGGAATTTATGATCAAGAAAAGGGAATTGACTTTGAACAAAGACAACAAACAAGGATCTTCAACCTTGAACAAAGATAAAGGGAGGTTTGTCAACAAGAATAGAGATGTTCTGAATGATGGAGTGGTTGACAATGTGACTCCAAAAATTGCTAAGTCTATTTTCAATCTCTCTTCTAGCATACAGGCGATCAAAGTTACTGAAAAGCCTATGACAAAAAATCAAAAACCTTCGAGGTTTTCTAGAAACAAACCTTGGGCCTCTCGACCCAAGCGTGAATTCACTTCCTTGGGAGAACCACTTGATGTGGTTTATAAGACTCTTGTGTAGAATCAGATACTCACTCCTTTGGAAAAATGTCCCTACGACCCACAACCATGACCTCATTGGTGGAATGACAATGCATACTGTGACTATCACCAAAACATTGGTCATAAGACTTCTACTTGTCTCCAGCTGAAACATAAGGTTCAAGATCTAAATAACAATAGTGACATTATTTTGGACAACCATAACAAGAATTAAGACCATCAAGAATTTAAAGATCCATCTCCTCCTCACGAGAAGGGTGAATCATCAAAGACTAAGAATACTAATGCTAAGGTCAATTACACGTACACTACCGATGACAATGTCATTGGAATGATTGAACCTGTTGAGATTAGGTATTGCGATGTGATTACTAGTAAGGGGAGTGGAGATACGCCTAAAACTAAGACTCCTTTCATCTTGTGTAGTTCCACGTCTCATTCATCTGAATCTGAACAACCTCAGGATTGTGCCAATGTTGTTACTTGATCACGTGGAAGGATTGTTTTGAAAGGTCCTGATCCTCCTCTATCTACTCCGAAATAAACTATGGATAAGACTGTTGCTAGTCCTACCAACAAAACCTTGAAATTGGTCCTTGCATCTAGCATAGCTAGTTATAGTATCTTAGATTAGCTCTAGCGAACCAATGCTTAGATTACAATTTTTGAGCTGTTGAAGATCTCACCTGATCACAGGCAGATTTTGGATAAAGCCGTCAACAAGGAAAATGTCCCCAAAGATCTTGATCTTGACCGGTTCCAATCTATGGTGGGTCATTTGACCTCACCTCATTATCTATCCTTATTTGAAGAAGATGATCACTCGTTAAGCCATCTGCATAATGCTCCCTTGCATATAGAAGTCATGATAGGCCCTAAGCATGTTCGTCGAGTGCTCATAGACAATGGTGTTGGTCTTAATATATGTTCTGCTAAGTTGCTTACCTAGCTAGGTTATGATGAGGATTGTATAGATTCCCACAAGAAGATTACTATCAAAGCTTATGATGAAGAGGAATGCAAATCCCAAGGTTTATTTGTGATGCCAATCCGATTTGGCCCTGTTGAGAGAGATGTTACTTTTCAAGTTCTAGACATTCCTCTTTCCTACATCTTGTTGGGTAGAACATGGATCCATGAGATGCAAGTGGTTCCATCTACATACCATCAATGCATTAAGTTTCCATTCCATGGAGTGAAAGTCACTATGCCTGCTAACACAAACTATTCTTGCAACACACTTGCACAATCTGCAGATAGTCTTGTTCCAACTAATAGAGAATCCACTAAATTCTATGATGCTAAGCTCAAGGAAATGGAACAGACTCTGAAACTTAAGGATACAAGCATGGGAGAATATCGAATTGAACCTATGCTATCATTAGCAACTCTACCTCCATCTCTGCATTCATACAGGAGACCCTCTGAAAATAACAAACCTTCTAATGACTCCCCTCAAACAGTCTATGATGGCACCTTTGTACGGGCCTCTACACCTTTAAAAAGATGAGGATGAAGAAAGGGCTATCATAGCTTGGATCTATAAAGGGAAAGAAACATCTGAAATGACTACTCCACCTCTAGACTTAGAGCAAGAGCCATAGAGTGAGGCCTTCATGATCATGAAGTGCTTTGTCTATAAAGGGAGTGGTCCTATAGGAATGAATGACAATGGTTTTCCCAATCCCATTGAAGCTACAGGTCACCACATAAAGGATACTACTAGCTTAGGCTTCAAAAAGATCCCCTTTCATTTAGGGATAAATAAATTTGTGCTAGAACCTTAACCATAATTTGAAGATACTACCCCAGAGGTAAACCTAGAGGCCAGCTCTGATGAAGACACCTTTCCATATCCTATTCCTCTGGAATTTTTTGCACTCTTTGCAGAACCGGATGAACCTGTTATACCTATCCACCTAGTAGGGACTGATTGTGATTTTGATGACACCACTTTGGTGCATCGACTCACATATGACCAATGGAGAGAAATACAAATGGTTGATTCTGATCCTCAGGGTGAATGGTACATACCACCGCATTTCCAAGAGTGGTTTGAACAAGACCAACTTCAACAAGCCATTAATGCTACAAGAGATGAAGATGAGTTAGATGATACAACTAGTGCTAATGGAATTCCCACATCAAGAACTAACTCACATGAGTATGAGTTTGATTCCTTGTTTGATGCTACTTGTGATAAAGATATAGACATGGTGCATACCTTTGAAAACCATTTTGAAGTAGGTGAAGGGTCTAGTGTTAGGACACATGAATTAGATGCCATCGGTGTTAACTTATCCTCTACTTCCGACGTGGGGTCTCATAGGGATTCAAACACTCCTTCGGATGAGATCGCTCTAGGTCTTGACTTGCTCATTCACGCTTTTGATGATTATACTGTGAACACAATTGAACTAGCCACTACCTCTCTCTCACTCAAAAATCCTGAGCTGATAAACTGGAACTCCCCCTCCTCATCCAATGAAGTCCTAACATTCCATAATGATTATGCTCTAGCCTATTACCTCCATGCTATTGAACCTGTAATGTCCTCCACCAGCGAAGGAAGTGTCAACATGACAGAGGCAGATATCAAGTATCTTAATCAAAAAATTAGAAGAAGAAAAAATAGATGGTCTGATAGTGAAAACAACATTGTGGCAGTATCAGAGCCAAAAATAGTAAAAATAAAAGATGTATCCAAGGGTGAAAACCTCTTTGAGGCACCCAAGGATGAGATACTTCATACACTCCTGAGTCACTTTCAAGAGAGATCATCAGTATTGATTGAGCTGACACAACCAATAAATTTGGGTATAGAGGCTACTCCACAAATTATTCATCTAGCACAGTCATTATCTGCAAAAGAAAAGGAAGAGTTCACTAGCTTCTTTCAAAGCAAGAAAATAAACTTTGCATGGACTACTTACTCTGATATGCCTGGATTGGACCCCAATCTAATCATGCACCATATGTCCATTGCACTAGGTATTAAACCTGTCAAATAGAAGCTTCGAAAGATGCATCCACATGTGGCACTTTTAGTCAAAGCAGAGCTAGAAAAGCTTCTTAAGGCTGGTTTCATAAGAACTATCGACTATGCAGAGTGGATTTCAAATATTGTTCCAATCACCAAACATGATAAATCCATTCATGTGTGCATAGACTTCCAGGATCTAAATAAGGCATGTCTAAAAGATGACTTCCCACTACCCAATATTGACATGATAGTGGATATGACAGTAGGTTATGAAATGTATTCCTTGATGGATGGCTTCTCTAGCTATAATCAAATAAAAATTGTGCCAGAAGATCAAGAAAAGACTACTTTCACGTGTGCCTAGGACCTTTTGCTGGAATGTCATGCCCTTTGGGCTTAAGAATGCCAGAGCAACATATCAAAGAGTTGTCACTACCATTTTCCATGATATGATGCATAAAACAATGGAAGATTATGTGGATGAAACTTTGGCCAAAAGCACGCAGCGAAAAGCTCATCTTACAGATTTGGGTCCCATACTTGACCGAATGGAACAATTTAGTCTCAGACTTAATCCCAAAAAATGTACATTCGGTGTCACTTCTGGGAAACTCTTGGGTTACATCATTTCAGCTAAAGGCATAGAGGTTGATCCTGAAAAAGTTCAAGCTATTATGGACATGCCTCCACCTAAGAACATCAGTCAGATGAGAGGACTTCAAGGAAGGCTACAATCTATCTGGTGCTTCATTTCACAGTTGGTTGACAAATCACAACCATTCACTACAACTTTGCATAAGGGTGTGACTTATGAATGGAATGAAGAATGTGACAGGGGACTCACTCAAATAAAATAGTATCTTGCAAATCCACCTATACTGATGCCTCCTATTCATGGGAAGCCGCTCATACTATACATCTCAGCCACAAACACATCTTTGGGTGCTCTCCTAGCTCAAGAGGATCATAACAACAAAGAGAGAGCAATTGATTATATCAGCAAAACATTGGTTTCTTATGAAATGAACTATTCTGTCATTGAGAAAGCTTGTCTAGCAGTAGTGTTTTCTTCACAAAAGTTGTGGCATTATATGCTCACTCACACTACAAGGCTCATTGCAAAAATTGATCCACTAAAGTACTTACTAGGCAAGGTTGCCCTCATGTGTAGATTAGCAAAATGGGTTATGATACTTAGTGAATTTGACATTGAGTATGTGGAAAGAAAAGCTATTAAAGGACAAGAAATTGTCGATCAGTTGGCGGAAGCTCCTCTAAAAGATCACCAGCCTTTGAGCATTGAATTTCCAAATGAATCCATCATGCTTCTCACACATCAAGCTTGGAGCATGTTCTTTGATGGATCATTCACTCAGCAAGGGTCAGGTGCAGGCATTCTGTTTATAACACCTCAAAGATACTCATTGCCCAAAGCTTATAAAATGTTGTTTTCCTGCACAAACAACATCGCTAAATATGAAGCTCTCATCAACAATATGAAGATAGCCATTGAATGACATGTGGATGAGCTCAAGGTCTTTGGAGACTCTCAGTTAGTCATCAGACAAGTTAATGATATCTATCAAACAAAAGATGACAAGCTAGTGCCTTACAAATGAATGGTGGATGATCTCAAATAGTATTTCAGACACATTTCTTTCTAGCAAATTCCAAGGGCAGACAATAAAGAAGCTGATGCTATGGCCACTCTTGCCTCAATGTTACAAATGCCAAAAAATGACTTCAGATATGAATTCCTGGTGGAGACATTACGCTACCCAGCCTATGACATTCCTAAATCTAGGATGATCTGTTCAGTCATTGGACATGATTCATCCCACTACCACCATATCTATTCCTACCTCTGTGACCAAATCATTCTAGACACCTATACCCAAAATGAAAAGTGTCACCTAATTCGTAATGCTTCACGGTATGTCATCATAGAAAATAACTTGTATAGACAGGGTCTAGACGGTACCCTCCTTAGGTGTCTAGAACTCGATGAGTCCAAACATGCGTTAGCTGAGGTACATGAAGGTATCTATGGGTCTCATTTGAGTGGTCTGATGTTATCTCATAAACTTATTAGAGCTGGTTACTACTGGCCAGATATGGAGAAAGAAGATGTTCAATATGCCAAGGCTTGTAAATAGTGCCAGTTTCACAGAAATCTGATCCATGCTCCTTCTAAAGAGCTTATTCCTTTCATCAGTTTCTAGCCATTCCAGCAGTGGGCCTTTGATTTGGTGGGTCAAATACATCCTTCTTCTTCAAGAGGACATAAGTTTATCATCACAGCTATAGAATATTTTACTAAGTGGGTTGAGGTAGTGCCTCTGACTATAGTTGATGGCACGTTTGTGGCTATGTATATACTAAACTATATTATATGTAGATATGGTGTACCCTCATCCACTATCACTGACAACGGGAGACAATTCAAGAACAAGGACCTAAAAGAGTTATGCACCAAATTTAGGATCATTCAGCATTGGTCATCTATCTATTATCCCCAGGGTAATGGACAAGTAGAAGCTTCTAATAAGACAATTCTCAAAATCTTGCATAGAACAGTTCATAAATCTGGTAGAGATTGGCACCTCTAGATTAATCTAGCTTTATGGGCCTATAGAACAAGCATCCGAACACCAACAAGGGCCATGCCCTTTGCCTTTTTTTATGGAGTAGATGCAGTATTGCCTATTGAGGTCAAGATTCCTACATTGCGATTCTCTCTAAGGGGCCTCATCACTGATGAAGAAAACATAATATCCCAGCTTCAAGAGCTAGATTTACTGGATGAACATCGAAAGGTGGCATTCGATCATCTTCAAGCATCCAAAAGAGAATTTATAAAGCCTACAATAAGAAATTCAGACAAAGGGAATTCCAAGTGGGTGATCTCATCCTGAGAGAAAACCCCAAAAATCAGCAGCAGCAGATCCAGAAAGGAAAGTTTGAACCAAACTGGCTTGGTCCATACATTATTACTGTAGAATTTGGGTCTGGTGCTTACCAACTCTCCACCACTGAAGGAGAATAGCTCAAAGAGCCTATCAATGCTCTACATCTGAAGAGATTCTACAACTGAGACATTCTCTATATGCTCATGTACATACTTATTGATCCTGAAAAAATCCAAAAAAATGGTATATTGTCAAAAAATCCTAAAAATTGCAAAATGTTCTGAAAAAATGATCATCTTAGTGAAAACCTGGTAAACAGGCACTTTGATAATACTCAAAAAAATAGAAAATTTGAAAAAATAGAAAAAAAAAAAAAGTGAAATATTCAAAAATACAAAAAAATAAAAAAAGAGAAAAGTACAAAAAAATTGAAAAAGAAGAAAAATGTGCCATTGATGAAAACCTGGCAAACAGGCGTCATGGTAGCAAAAATAGAATCTCTACCAAGATGGTGAAAACCTGGTAAATAGGCGCCTCTTGTTTCCCAATGCTATACTTATTGCAGCAACGCTTGGCTCTTTCTTTCCTTCTTTAGTTTTCTTTCTCGCTTTCCTTCTTTAGTTCATTTCTTGCTTTAGTTTTCTAGCTTATGCATTCTCTTTCACCTATCTTTCAGATTTTCCTCGAGTCTACATGGATTGGAACTGGTCACACTTGGGGGCACCTTCTTGGTCTAGGGTGCATTGTCCTATCACTTTTGGAGATGCTTTCTTGCATCAATCACCAGTGGTTCCCACCACGTCTGCCTGCTGATGCCCAGCTATTTTTGAGATCTCTCTCCTTGAGGGTCTCTCGTGTATCAGTCACCAGTGGTTCTCACTGTGTCTGCCTACTGATACCTAGCTATCACTTGGATCTCTCTTTTGAGGATCCCTTGTACATCAGTCACCAATGGTTCTCACCATGTCTGCCTGTTGATTTTTCACTAGTATCTCTGAGATCTCTCTCCTTGAGGATCTCTCTTGTATCGGTCACCAGCATTTCTCGCTGCATTTTCTTGCTGATACTTCGTTTAGCACTCTGATGTTCTCTTCGAGATGACTTTTTGCACCATATTCTTCCGATCTGACTTCAATCCACTTGAACACAAACTTAAAATGAAACTAAAACTGACTTTGTAGTTCTCTAGAGCATGCTGATCTTTTCTCTTTTGTGTGTTTGTTCTTTCATTTTGTCATTTCTCCTCAAGTGAATCTAAGACGTCTTTCTTGACTGAGAAACGTGAAGACTAGGGGCATGATCTTTTCTTTGCTTTATTTTTCTGGTTTAGTTCCAATGATCCAATGAATCTATCTAAGAGGGGTGTCCATATGTAAGAGCCTTCATCATGTATTGAATGGCCATGTGTACCTTGACTCCTTTTATATGGAAACTTTGGTGAGGTTGGTTCATCTCTTTGTCTATTTTGAGTGACTTCTTTCTGCTACAAGTAAAATTGCTAACACTCGTCCTGCTAAGTGAATGTAAGGGTCACTGTGAGCATCCTTTGGTGAAAGAAGGAACTCTCATGTGTCTGGCATGTTTGTATGCAAGAAACATTCAGGTAATTCTAGCAGCTATGCTTTGATGCTTATGTTAACTTGCTAAATCAAAAGGAATAGGTGTTCAGGTCATTCTGGCTTCTTGTGCCTTAATGCTTACATCTCATTCTAAAAAATCTAAGACTAATGTCATCTTCATATTCTCATGATTGCAATGTCAGTGAAGATTGTATGGCATCTTGCGACTGTCTGTTGCTAAAAACTCTATGATGATAATACGATGAGTCCAACAACCAAGTCTTAGGGTTTGCATCTAGTTTAGGCTTGCATTTTCATTCTAGGCTTGCGTTGAGATAGTGTTTTGGTGCTCTCTTGATTGTCTTCTTCTGGATCTATTCATCGAAGGTTCTCATCTTTCATCCTGGTTTCATCATGGCTGCACAAGTTTTCAGGATCGAAATCAAAATTTGACATCTCTAGATGGCTCAAAATCACGTTTTAAATTTTGGGATCCTTTGGGATCGGACGCTTGTGCAGTTAGCCTTCTAGCATCATTTTCCTGCCAGATTCTCATCTCCTCATCATTTTCTTGAGATCTTCAATGTTTTTATCTAAAGTCAACTCTAGTCAAATCTAGTCAAAATTGCTCCAAATTGCTTATGTAGCTTCTTGAATCTAGTCTGATTACTTCTATTCTACAACCTCTTGTTGTCAATCGTCCATCTGATATGTCATCTTTCAATTTCTCTCCCGAGGGGGCAAGATGATTGCATCATTTGAATCTTATCGAACCATTCTCATATCAATCTGATCTAAATCAAAGTCCTCACTGCTTGGGGCATCTCATCTCTAGGGGCATCTTTGGGTCTTGTATCTAGTCATCTTGTCATCTATCTTTTAGGTATCTGAGCAATCTAACTCGGATCCTTGAGGATCAAGCTTCATTCTGGAGATGGTTCTCAAAATCTCATTGGGTATTAGGGAAATCTAACCCTAATTCCTGAAAGTCAAGCTTTGTTCTGGAGATGGCTCTCAAAATCTCTTTTTAGACCGTTATCTGGGCAGTCTAACCCGGGTCTCAGCTAAGCTTTGTATTGGGGCAATCTAACCCTGATTCTGAAGATTAGTCCTAAATCTACATCTGTCATCATTTACTCAATGGGCATTGGGGCAATCTAACCCCGATTCCAATCTCCTCTCAAGTTGTCATTAGACCGTTGTCTTCGCAATCTAACTTAGACTTCGGAGAATCATGCCTCATTCTGAAGGTGGTTTTGCAATTTGATCTATTTTGGTGTCTTGGCATCCTAACCTTGACTACCAAGGGTTAAGCTCCATTCTGGGGATAATCCTAAAACCTCAGATGTCTCATCAAACTATTCTTTGAATCAACGCGCTTCTCACGCATCAATTCAAAGAGGGGAAAATGTAATACCCCAAAATTGGCACCTTATAATTTCAATCAATTTTGGTGCATTTTCTTCAATTTTACATCATTAAAGTCCTAAATACTAGGCAATTTTCTCTCTCCTACCTAACTTTATTTGACTTGGTGTCAATTGCAAAAACCCTAAATTGCATTAATCTCGCACTATAATTAATTCCTAAGTATTCAACTTTATTGGCTAAATAATCCCTATGATAAATTAATTTAATTCTAAAGTCCTAAGTGTTGTAAATTAAATTAAACCCACCCCATTTAGCTAATACACATTAAAGGAATTAATATTATTTTGTTATTTGAATGGATTATCTTTATTTGGATTTAACAATTCAAATTATTCGAAGAGTCACCCATATGTGGCAATAATTCATTCTTTTAATTAAATAATCCTTCAATATTTGTCTCAATTGGAAATGAAGAGTCAGTCGTTTCATTTCAAGAAACTCTTCATCCTCTCTCCGGGCTTGTCTATATTATGAACCTCATTTTCTCATTTTGAAAGAGGCAATTGTGAGAGTATCAAAACTATAGTTAAATTTTATCTCAATTATTTTCATATTTCCAAGCTTTCATTGCACTTTAGTTTAATTCTCATTTACTGTAATTGCATTCTCATATTAGTGTAATTTTCCTATTGTTATTAGCTTAATTCTCATATCTCTTTCAAGTTCCTAGATTAAATCTGCATTTTACATTCTTAGATTACATTTTGCATACTCATTCTAGATTAATTGCAAATTTATTCATCTCTCGAGCTTTCAAAAAATCCTTCATATTAGCTTGGTCTTTTGGTTGTTGGCTCTCATTCTAGGAGTAATTCAAACACCTCGGCTAATTAGGAGGCAACAGGTCGAATTGGTAGAATTTTGTGAATTGAGTAATTCATACTCATCTTTGTAATTCGATGATCGAGCAATGACTATGTTGTGTATATGGCTGGATTAGAGGTCCACATTCAGCTATAAACAATTTCACACAAGTTCTATCAGTAAAGCAAGATGGATAACGTCCCTTGCATTATAGTGGACCATGCATGGAAAATAGTGAAGAAAGATCATACATATGATCTTGTTGAGCTGCAACTGAAATAACTTGCCGAGAACCTATCATCAATTAGGAAGGCAAAGAACTCTATGTGTAAGTTTGGATCATTGATACTCTATATATTTTTCTATGTACAAAATACTTTTCCTACTATAGGTGATGTAGTCTAGAGTTAGGACCGACTTGTGACACAACAGATTAGTGAGTTTATTCAACAACTAGGAGAGAAGTTTGATAGTGTAATGGAGAACTATTTTGTTGAGTTTAAGAAGAAAATGAGAAAGAGGACCAGAATTCATGTATCCTTAGTAGAGAAATTTTATGATGTATGTTTTCTTGTGGATACTGATCACACCTATGTACAAGTTGTTGTATTGAGGGTAGCATGGTTGAGACCATTTCCCTATGAAATAAACATAGATGAGACATCTGCAACATTAACAACCTTAATAGCTAAGGAAATTGATAGAAGTGCTAAGATATTTGGGAAATATGAAGAATAAAAATCTAAGATAACCATGGGTTTGAAGTCTGCAACCCTAGAGAGGAAGAGAAAGAAGTTAGTGAAAAACTTTGAGAAAATGTTAGGTCAAGGGGAAGAGGAGAATGCACCACTTGCAATCAAACAAGGTCAAGGTGAGGTCCAATCAAGTGAGTCAGAAGATAGTGAGGATGAGGAAGTAGATGCACAAAAGAAGGGCAAAGAGGTAATGGTTGCCAAGCCCACTGTGGAGAAGAACCTAAAATATAAGCCTAATCCTCTTGCAACAACAAGACCAAGAACAAGGGCATCTTCAACTGCAACAACAGCTTAGCCACATAAGAAAACACTAATAAAGAATACTGAAGGGGGGAGGGAGCTCTGGGAAAAGGAAACAAGTTCAAACAAAGGTTGTGCCAAGAAATCCTACGAAGAAATCAAGAAGGAAAATGGTACTACAAAAGGATGATGATGATGAGGATATGACAGACACTAAAGATATTAGTAAATTAAAGGTGGGCTACATATAGGCATCCAACCAATGTGGATGAAATTTTCCACAACATCAAGAGTACCGCAGGTTTGGCAAGATTTAAATTCATTAAATTTGAAAAATTGAGTAAAATTGATAAAGCAAAGATAGAAGATGCTATGATAGAAATGTCAAGTACATTCAAGATGAAACCTTTAGAGATTGGAAATCTTATCAATGATGAATTATTTAGTAAAATTGATGAGAGATGGCAATATGCAGTTATGGAAGAAAGGCAGATCGGAGAAGGCACATTAGCACAAATTATGCCTGAGTTAACAACTAAGTAGAGAGAAAAATTCATGGAGCAATACAAAAATAGGTTTATACCTAAATTGAGAGCATACTCCATATTGAAGAATAATGTGGAAGAAGTTGTTAAACATGTTAAACAAAACACATTAATATGGAAGACAATTTTTGGATTGATAGTTGACAAGAGTGCACATAAAGATGAAGGCACATCTAGACAAGCTGAGCTTGATAATATTGAGGATATAGGTGAGCAAGAAAATATTGAGGAAGAAATAAGGTAGAAGGTAGAGAGTGAACAAAAATATGTGATCACTATTGAGGATGTACCTAAGGACACACCAGTAAATATCAATGCCTTGACCGAGGAAGAAATCAAGAGTCAAATTCTTACCAAGGCAGTCTCGGATACATTTCTACCAAGCACCAATCTAGTTCTAATACAAGTACATGATTATCCAAAGATTGAGGGTACACCAATTATGGACTCAACAACTGTTAGCCCTACCAAAGTCACAGTTGAAGAAAAGGTCACACAAGGTACAAATGCTAAGGAATAGGGTAAGCTGAGAACAACATAAATCAATACACCTATCGAGGCCAACATTGAAATCAATACAGGAGAAGGATAGGAGAGCACAAAAGAACAAGAAGATAAGTCTGCAACAAAAGTTTTAGGACCTCATGATGAGGGAACAAAGGAGACTGAGCATAATATAACCGAGGAGAGTCAGGAGCCTAAGGAGCAAGAGGCTATTCTAGCCTTAGTACAATTTCCAAGTAGTAGCACATCGAAGACCAAGAAGAAGAAGAAGTTACATAAGAAAAAGGACAAGTCTCTCGGCACTCAAGTAACATTAGAGGAATTTATAGTGATTTAGAAATGGCACATTGATAACTTGAGATATGAAAAGATATAAATTTTTCAAGATCTACTGAAGAAGAAAAGAAAACAAGAGGAACTGAGAAGGGAACATCAACAAAATAAGGTACTACATGAAATCAAAGATATATTTGTAGATGCTTTTGAACTAGAAGACATAAATGAGAATTCACCTATATTAGAGAAGTTGGTACAAGTTGTTAAAAAGGTGAGCAATGATGATAGTGAAGCAAATGAGAAGCTAATGCAATGGTCTGAGAGAAATTTTGAGACCAAAGTACTTGAGAGAGTCTCAATAGAGATTGCAGTCAAATAGGTTGAACTTTCTGACCTTGTCATTAATTTGGAAGAAGTTGTACAAAATGTTCATTCTTTGTACAAACAACTATGTGATGTAGAAAGATTTACAAATGAAAATCAATAGCTTATTGAGAAGATACAATCAAATTCGAAGTCAACATGACACTCACTGAGCATGGATGCAAGTTCCAGCTCTATTCACTTTACTAGGTTGACTCATACAAAAGGAAGATTAGCCGAGTTGATGGCTAATGATGGAAAGATAAGAGCCAAATTAATGTCTATACAAAAAATTTTGATACCTCATTTGGAGGTCATGCAGAGGGAATTAGCATCTGCAAAAGAGTTAGTACATAGAGATCCTCATCTATCTATTGCCGAGAGTTTGGTTGATCTAGCTACCCAGCTAGAAATAAAAATACAGGTTTTGGAGTCTGTTAGATTCGGTTGGGACAATACTTTAGCAATGATTCTGCAACTCCAAAAACCATTTTTGGACAAGTATTATCTAACCCCAACACCCTAACAACTCAGAGTGACAAAAACAAGCGGGAAGTAGATGAAGATAACAAGGGGGAAGATAGATGGAGATAGATTGAAATGTATAAAGGTATGAAATATTGTTTTGAATGTAATGTGTAGTACCCCTCCCATAGTTTTCTTTTCAATTTAATTAGATAGACTCTTTTAAGCCACTTTTCATGTGTGTATAAGATATTCAGATAAATTTGATTTTATTTATGTTTATGGTTTTACTGACCCCATACTTGCATGTATATGGTTGAGGTATATGTTTTATATTTTTGTTTGATGTTCCTAATATGGTTGAGGGACGGAGTCGTAGTTACTTTCTTGTGAGATCCACACGATCAGTCGATCCCCGCCATTGTTTTTTTATATTTATACATGTATTTACATACTCGTCTTTTATGCAGGTTTGCAGGTACCCGTCATAGACTTCTCTGAATTTCCAGGATGAGTGTGCCCTATCGCAATATCTCAACGGTAAGAGAGGGGAGATAACATACAAGTCCAATCCCAACCTAAGCCATTAATTATTCTAAAATAGTGGACAAGTATATGATTTTCTACCTATCCGGATTCGTCAAAATGATGTAAATTCATGAGCCCTTCCTTTAGGCTTGATTATTGTATTTTGGTGTAGTCAGTTTTATTTTATTGTTGCATGTCATGTGGTTTGATGTGGTTTTGGTGTTAAAATGGATTGAGGAATTAATTAGGATTAATTAAATGAGATTAAATAGTTACACCTTATGATACATTAAAATATTAAATATAAGGTTAATTAATTAATAAGAATTAATTAATTATCTATATTTAATAAATAATTTAATTAAAAAATCAAAATTAATTAATCAAAAAATTTAATAATTATTAAATAAAAAATTAAATTTAAATGTGCAAATTGAGTTAAGTGGTTATTAGTTGAGTTGCATATTTTAAATTAATTAAAATTAAATAATGCAACTTAAAAAGTACTTTGTTATAAAATTAGAACTTAACCTTTTAAAATCCAGTTGAGTTAAAGTGACTTAAAGTTGAGAAAATTAAATAAATAACTCTTCTAATAATTTAAAGTTGATAAAAACAATGTTGGAGTTGAGTTCTTATTTTTATGATTTGGAGTTAACTACTTTATTATTTTTAACAGTTGAGTTCTATTTTGTTATTTTGAAGTTGCATTCTTTCAACTCTGGTATCAAATTTTTCTATATAAGAGAACTAGGAGACCATTTGAGATCAATTCAATCAGGTTTTGAAGAATTCTCTCTTGGAAAAGTTTTGGAGGATTAAAGTTTTGGTGTTTGCAAAAACTTTGGGTTTTCAAGATTCGGAATTGATCTTTGATTCAGCTTTGTGTATTAAGGTAAGGTTTTAAAATTCTTAAAATTTCTCCATTGAAATCATTGTCTTCTTCATGTTTGTTTAGATCTTGTGTGTAAATGATGAGTGTTTGTTAAAAAGATGTGTTTATTTGATAATCAGGAATGTTAGGTAATCGTTTGGAAGGAAATTTTGATTAGAATTTTCTTTAAAAGTTTTTATTTGATTTGTTTTCAATTATGACCTTCTATGGTTTTGAGGGTTTTGATAGAGTTAGTTTTTAGAGAAAAGGCATACTTTTGAAATATAAATATAGATATGTGCATGTAAATGATATATTCAGTTGCATGTTAATTACTAATGATATATTTAGTTGCATGTTAGTTAGTAATGCTATATTTAGTTGTATGTTATTTAAGAAAGATATATTCATTTGCATGTTAGTTATATATGATATATTCAGTCACATGCTATTTAAAGAAGATATATTCAATTGCATGTTAGTTAGAAATGATATATCCAATTGCATGTTATTTAAGGAAGATATATTTAGTTGCATGTTAGTTAGGAATGATATATTAAGTTGCATGTTATTGTATCATCTTAAAATGGAAGCACTTCCATGTTAAGAATGTTTAGCCCTCCGAGTAAGTGGTTTAGGGTTATGTCAAATGCCTTGAATGGGTATTTGACTTGGATCTGGCTTTTTCCCCTATTTTGCCCCATTTTCCACTTCTCCCTGACATAATTCTGGCATCCTGAATTGCAAACCTGAGATTCTTGACCTCAGGGTCAAGGTCGACCTCAACCTTGACCCTAGGGTTCGAGATCCTCGGGGTTAGGTTCTGATTTCGGGGTTTCATCAAAATCTTGTCTTTTCCCTCTTCGAGGCCACTATTTCTCGGGTTAAGTGTCGAAATCTCAAATTAATATTTGAGGTGGACCTTTCTCAAGTTTTGTATAGGATTCCTAATTTATTATTGGAGATTAGTCTTTCTCAAGTTTTGTGCCTAATGCTCAAATTAACTTTGGGGTTGGCCTTACCTCAAATTTTGTGACAAAGCTCTTAAATAATTATCTTTATTTCTATATTAAGGGCGGTCCCCTTCTAGAGTTTTGTGTCAAGACTTTAATTTAATTTCTTCTCCATGTGCACCTCTCTAGAGTTTTGTGCCATGGGCCCTTAATTATTGTTTTCTATGTGGCCTCTCTAGAAGTTTGTGCCCTAGATCACTTTTAAAGGGAGCCTTCCTCTCTCATTTTCTCCATCTCATTTTCTCATCTCATCTCATCTTATCTTCAAAATCTCTCAAGTTCTCAAGCAAGCAAGAAGGAGAAGAAAAATAATTCAAGCACTCAAGAATTCAATCATTCAAGTGTTCAAGCATTCAAGATTTTTATTCATTAAGGAGATCCATTAGTAGCCATTGAAAGATTCAAGCTCTATGGAGCCCTCTTGTTGAAGATTTCACCATCCATCCATTCAAGCTTCTTCCTATTTCAAGATCCATTCCAGATTGGTATTGAAGATCTAAAGACAATTGATTTGAGACATCCTACATTCAATTCTACATTCATTTGGAGCATCCATTCTTGTGGATTCAAGGATTCGAATCCTCCATAAGGGTTTTCAACATAAGCAAGGTGAATTGTTCCATTTACTTTGTTTACTACAGCAATTCCAATTCAATTTCAAGGTTAATTCCTAAATTGGGGTTTGACTAAGACAAACCCCTCCCTCCCAAAAAATAAAACCATTTTTCTTGCAGGTACAGGTGTGGGACGAAAAATTTCAGTGCAGATCTAGATACTCTTTTCGACAAACTTTCAGGATCCATAAACAGAATTTTCGTTGGAGCAGTTGGGTCAAGGTCGACCTTTAGTGGGGGTAAGATTGTGCCCCAGGGTAAGATTGTACCCCGATCCTAAGGTCAAGGTCAACCTAGCTCAGAAAATAAAAAGATTTATGGGTTTTTTAGATCTCGCAATTTTGGTTCAAGAACACGAAAATCAACAGTTTCTAAGACTGTTTGACAAGTTTTTCAGTACATTCTTTTTCGAAGGTAAGTACCTTTATTTCTTCATCTCAACATTAGCATTTCCAGATTTACATTCCATCCCCTTAGAATTTTTATATATGTGTAAAATATTGATTTTGGGGTCTCTTTTATGTACAAACCATTGTTCTAGGATCCCATTCATATTTTTCATCTGACAGTTATTTAAGGAAGATATATTCAGTTGCATGTTAGTTGGAAATGATATATTCAGTTGCATATTATTTAAGGAAGATATATTCAATTGTATGTTAGTTAGAAATGATATATTTAGTTGCATCTTATTTAAGGAAGATATATTCAGTTGCATGTTAGTTAAAAATGATATATTCAGATGCATATTATTTAAGGAAGATATATTCAGATGCATGCTAGTTAGAAATGATATATTCAGTTGCATGTTATTTAAGGAAGATGTATTTAGTTACAAGCAAGTTATAAATGATATATTCAGTCGTATGTTATTTAAGAAAGATATACTCAGTTGCATGTTAGTTAGAAATGATATATTCAGTTGCATGTTATTTAAGGAAGATATATTCAGTTGCATGTTAGTTAAGAATGGTATATTCAGTTGCATATTATTTAAGGACGATATAGTCTGTTGCATGTTAGTTAAGAATGGTATATTTAGTTACATGTTATTTAATAAAGATATATTCAGTTGCATGTTATTGAAAGAAGATATATTTAACTGCTTGTTAGTTCGAAATGGTATATTTAGTTGCATGTTATTTAAGGAAGCTATATTCAGTTGCATGCTATTTAAGAAAGATATATTCAGTTGCATGTTATTTAAGGAATATATATTTAGTTGCATGTTAGTTAGGAATGATATATTCAGTTGCATGTTAGTTAGGAATGATATATTCAATTGCATGTAGTGGTATTCTATTTTTACAAATTCTATTTTTAGAAATAAATAAATAAATAAAATTCATACATGAGAATTCTTTTAGAAAAATAAAAATAAGAATAATAATGTTATATAATTAAATATTATTTGACGAGAATTTCATATTGATGTGTTTGTTATTGGTGTTTTTGGTTTATGTGTTTGATTATCGGTAGGGGTAGCATTAAGTTGGCTTTTAGGAATTGTTACTAGAGGCTTAGAGTTTTACATTTTTATTATGGTGTAAATATTTACAATATTTGTAAAATGATAATGGTTTCGATCTTTTTACCCAACCTTTGTTCATTTTAATCTTATTAGTTTGTGAACTCTTTGAGAGAGTATATTTTTATGATGTTATGGTTTGAGGACCAGTGTGAGTTTCAGTTATCTTTTATGGAACTGAAATTGATTATCATGTTGTATATGATTTGTGAGATCTATTTATGACTTATGAGCATAGGTAGGTTAACTAAGTGTATAGGTGAGGAGTGGCTTGCAATAGGCGTTGGGGCCAACAAGTAGCTGCCAAGATAAATTATTGCAAGTGACTTAATAAAGTGATAATGTAATAAAATCTACTAGGGTAGAAACATTAATAATATGTTTGTGTTCCTCACCCATGTCTTGAGTGCTAGTATAGGCTAGGATGGTTTGTGAGATGATGCTTTCTGCCTGCATGAAATTGGATATAGCATTTTTGGTGCCTTGTCTATATGAGAGGTTACCGATACTGCATAGATAACTCTAGAGTTGGCTCATGTGATGAAACTTCCCCATATGCATATTAGGTTTCCTACATGTGTTGGTTGCCTCTAGTTGAGTATGTTTTTACCTTTTTTATCCTATTGTACCTTTTGAGTTAGAAAGCTTTTAGGATCTATTTCTTAGTTTGTATTGTGATTGATTTTGGTTTTTTTAATCCGAGTGGGGTCTGTTGTTATCTCCTCAACATGGTGGGAGTGGACCAATTAGGTTCCACAAGGTTGGGTGGTAGTGATTCTTTTACCATTTGAGATTCTGACATTCATGTACCAATGTTGGATGATCCTTGTAGTCATTGTACCTTCTTGTTCACCATTGTTGGATGTGTATTCTTATCTTTCTTATATTATGTTCTTGTATCAGTTAGTTTGGAGATATCATATTGTACTTTGAGTTGATTATGTTACATACCCTGAGACATGTGCAATGGATGTTGATGAGTATGTGTATTTTTATCATTTAGCGACAATTATGATGTAATATGTAATTATGGTTGTAGTTGTATTTTATAGTTTCTACGTCAAGGGAACCTTGAGATGTGTAATCTACTTTGAGATTATATTTATGTTTATGTTTTTATGAACTTTATGTTTTACTTTTACTTGTTTATTCATCATTGTTTGTAAACATTTAAGAAAAAAATTATTCTACAAACCTAGTATTATGGTTTATGTTAATATCTCTTGGGTTCCCCGGCGGGGGTATTACATAATGTATACTCATTGTATGTCAGAGTCATGTATATATCTTGTACATATTATGAAGTATTTATGAAGACCGACTCACAGTCTTAGGGGAAGTATTGAAGTACTAAGTACTATTTTTGTCTATGTAATGTAAAGTTGTGACAAAGTGTTTTTGCCACTCATGTCAAAGGGGGAGATTGTTGATCTCCAAGTCACGTTGTCTATTAGTGTCAAATGCTTAGTCATTATTAAGGAAGAGTTGGTCGGTCATCACTGCGACTGAGCCATCCTACTAAGGCTGAGTAAAGTATGGACTTGTATTTTGTATATCTACCGAGCAATAGTTACTATCGAGAAAGTCAGTGGTCGCCGAGTACCACAGTAGTTATCGAGTAGTATGAATGTTGAGTTGTATAGATCAGTCAGTGCCAAGTGCTAGTATAATGATAATAGTTTTGACTGAGCACCAAAGACTTTATATGCTGAGTGAACCAATTTTTGTATGTGTTTGGAATGGCACAAACACCTAGGTAAACCATTTTGGCCGACTTGCATGCATAATTTAATGATTGTTGAAATAATTAAGGAGTTGATTATGTGTTAAGATCTTAATCATTAATCCTTATGCAAGTGATGTATCCAATCAGAAAAAGGGAAAGTATAAGCGACAAAAGTGATGAATCTAGATCCTTGATCTTGATCTAGAAGATTGATTAGTTATTTAGTTAATGTGACATCAAAACCCTAATATAGTAACAATAAGGAGACATCAAATGTGTGCAGAGGAAGCAAAGTTCTGGATGTCAAAAGCTTACATCAGGCAGAGTGACCGAGAAGATCAGTGAAGGACAAAACAAAGCTATATTTGATTTTGAGGTCAAATAAGAATTGGAAAGAGGAGACCCGTTATCAACATTTGTAGTGCATACCGAAGGATCAGGTACTGATACATTCTAGCAAGTGAATCAGGGTAAATATCTTAATAGAGTGGTCCTAACATACCTTTGTAAATCTCCTAACAGAGTTCTTTCTTAGTTGTGATTTTTAAATATTTTAATCAAGGTAGATTGTATAATTTTGTAAGCTCTTAGTAGGGTAGACCCCTCATAGGGTAGATCACCAGAAGTGATCAAAACTTTGTAGCCCTAACATACACACTTTATTGCTGCAGTAGTGAAGATTTGTGGGTGTCATCCCCACCCCAGTTTTACCTTCAAGGGATTCTGGGTTACCAAATCTTTGTGTTATGTGTTTCATTTCATGGATGATTATTAGTAGTTAGATCTATTTCAGCATTGAATTTTATGTTTATGATATAGATATTGAATTGGTTTCAAAGTGTAAAAGTTTATAGATTCTGATTCACCCCCCCTCTCAGTATCTTACTTTCCCAATAAGACTTCCAACATAACAATATCTCCCTTTGGAATTGATGGCAACACAATATGAAATATGTCATAGAATACCAAACATCTATCTACAACTCTGTATACATATACTGTGACTCGGTATTCTCTCCCTAGCTTGTGCATTTAATATGTTTAATCACTACACAACATCATTGTCATCTGTATCCAATGTTTTATGATCATTTCTCTCCCTTAGATATTTTTGTATATTTCATGCAATCTCTCTCCCTTTGACAACAATACCAAAAAGAAAATAATAATCTCTTCAGTAGCCAAATCAATATCTCTATTGTTCAGTTTAGATTCTAGTACCTTGCATGTATAGATATGTAGTTTCAATTTGTCTTTCATCTTTCACAACTTCTTCACAACCTTAGGAATCCCAAAGTGTGAACATTATGCATCAACACAATTAGATATTTTGATAAATTACAGGTTGATGCAACCTCATATTACCTTAGTGACTATTGGATAGGGGATGGACCCCTAGTCTACTTCTCAAGTATTCAAATATGTCCTTTGGTAAGTGTTTAGTGAATATATCAGCAAGTTGCTCTTGTGACTTCACATATTCCAATCTGACTTGCTTTTCCGGAACTTGCTCCCTCAAATAGTGATACTTAATAGATATGTGCTTTGTCTTTGCATGCATCACTAGATTCTTATAAATATTAATAGCACTTGTGTTATCACAATAAATTATCACTGGATCAATGATCTCCTCATTCATACCTTCCAATAGTTTTTTTATCCATGCTATATTTGAACAATTAGCAACAACAACAACATATTATTCTTCTACATTGGATTGAGAAATGCATCCTTGTTTCTTACTTATCCAAGTTACCAATCTTTCTCCTAAAAAGAATGCTCCACCAGTAGTGTTTTTTTCTATCATCAATGTTTCCAGTCCAATCAGCATCAGTGTAAACTTTCAATTAAAAATTGTCTTCTTTCTTATACCATAATCCATAATTTTCAGTATTCTTCAAATATCTCAAAATTCTTTTCACAGTAGTCATGTGTGATTCTTTAGGATTAGCAGAAAACCTAGCTACAATTCCAACCACGTGTGCAATATCAAGTCTACTATGAACAACATACATAAATTTTCCAATCATTGATCTATATAAAGTTTGATTTTCCTCAGTTGACTTGTCATCCTTTGTTAGCTTGCATCCACTTACCATAGGTGTACCAACTGGTTTTGAATCTTCCATACGAAATGTCTTCAAGATTTCTTTGATATATTTAGATTGTGTGGTATATATGCCTTCCTTCTGTTGTAGCATTTGCAATCCAAGAAAAAATTTGATCTCACCAAACATTGACATTTCAAATTCTTTCCTCATTTCATTAGCAAAAGATTTGCATAGTTTATCATGAACACATATTTCAGAAATAGGAATCTCGTCACCAGTTTCACATTTCAAATATCATGCTCTCGGTGCTTGTTTCAATCCATATAATGCTTTGTACAACTTACATACCATGTTCCTCTGATTAGGATCAACAAAACCTTCAGGTTGTTCAATATATACCTCTTCCTCAAATATCCCATTCAAACATGTAGTTTTGACATCCATCTGATATACCTTAAATCCATTGTAAGAAGCATACACTAGTAGTATTCTTACTCCTTCAAGTCTAGCAACTGGTGCAAAGGTTTCTCCATAGTCAATTCCTTATTCTTGTGCATACCCTTTGCAAACTAATCTTGCTTTGTTCCTTGTTACATCTCCATTCACATTCAATTTGTTTCTGAATATCCATTTGGTTCCAATCATATTTTTATCTTTAGGTCTTGGTACCAATGTCCATGTCTTGTTTTTCTGTATTTTCTCAGTCTCTTCATTCATTGGCTTAATCCATTCATCATTTTCCAGTGCATCTCTACCAGTTTTAGGCTCAAATTCATAAACTAAACATGTGTTGTTTCTTAACTTACTTCGTTTCATCATTCCTTCTCTTTTATCTCCAATTATCTAATCTTGTCGATGGTGTCTTGTCACATACTTTGAAAGTACATGCTCAGATCTTTGTTCTTCAATGTGTTCTCTACTCAGTGCATGATCATCATTCTCATCAATAAATATTTGTTGATGCTCGATCTGTAAAGACTATTTCTCGGTAGCATTATTCTATTTCTCGGTAATGCTAGACTATTGCTTGGGTAGAGTCTCAGGTTCTCCAATATAGACAAATCTACCATAGTCTTCCAGTTCCTTTTTGCTTTCTTCATCATTCTTTTATGCAAACTCATCAAATCTCACAATTGCATTTTAGTGAGATGAATTCCTCTTACTTGATTAACAATAAGATTATTGTCACCAAATACTTGAATGCAATTGGTTTTCCTCTTCTTTGTTAATTCTAGACCATGCATTAAGGTCTCACACCTAGCTCTATTTTTGGTGAAGTTGAAGGTAAAATTGAAAGAAGCATTATACTCCTAATATTTGGGAGACACAAGCATAGCACCTCCACCAACAATATTCTTACTCCTTAAACCATCAGAGAACATCATCCAAACTTCATCACCTTGTTCTTTGGATTGTTGTTCATCACTTTCTTCAATGTTAGGCATCATGGAATCAAATGAATGCATTAAATGCACTCTAAAACCTACATCTTCCAGTGTTTGTTGTGAATATATCTCAAGATTCTCAGCTACCAATTCATCAAGTAATATGTCTAGTATACCCTCATTTTTTGTATCACTTTGTTGGACAACAGTACCTTTTGTTCATTGACAGTCAAGTTGGCCTTCTTGGCACTAGGGACATATGAACCAATGTAATATCTGGATATAGGTTTTGATTTTATGATTACTTTGTTAACATACCTTGTTCTAAATAGCATATGGGATCAATTAGAAGATAATATCAACCACCCGATTTTATCATAAAGTCTTTGGATAAGCATGAGGAAAAGTATGGTAGAAGGTCAATATAACAAGATATCTTGTGAAGTGGAAAACTTTGGGAAATCATGCAACATTAAACTTGGTCCTTTGTTGACCCCTACTATCTTGATGGTTGTCCCATCTAGTTGTGCCACAAATTTTGCAAGATATATGTAGGTATGAACAAGCCCATCCATTATTTGTTTGGGCATTACAAAATTGCTTACAATTGAGTAATTCGTGCAATTATTAACAAGGTGTTGGCCAATAATCAATGACATGGATCATCTTTTTTTAACTATAATCAATAGAAAAATAATCAAAGACATGTAAAAAGGAGGTAGTTTTTCAGCTTTACCTTGATGTTGAAAAATGGATTGAGTAGTCTTGGTAGGTACATCCTTGGATGGGTCTTTGGTAAGCTCATTTGACAAAGCAAGGTTAGATAGATTTATTTGTATCAAGTCTTTTTGGGCTGAAATGGACAAAGAGTCTTACAAAGACATACTTAAATTTGTCTTTTTCATGTGCTCTAAAATATAGAAAGGAATTGCAGTCACTTATTGTTGTCCTTTAGGAACAACGGTATCTTCTTCTATTTGTAGTGGTTTTCGTGCTTTAATTTCTTGGAAAAAATGTGAACATTTTGACCATTAATTGACCAACAAATCCTTGACTCACATTGGGCACTTGGCGAGTTTGGAAAGTATCTTATCAACATGTTTTTTATTAAGTGAAAATCGGGTTTTGAAGGGACCTGAAACCACTTACAATGCCATAACAATAGATAAAACGTTAAAGAGCGGCAAAAAAACTAGACTGAAAAAATCAATCAACTAGAGACAACGCTGGTAGAGACAAAGATAAAGCTAGCACAAGATAAAAAAGCCAACAAACAACAAAATAGACACAAAAACCAGAAGAGAAAAATTAAACAAAGTTCTTGAGAAGCTCAGTAGCTTCCAGTTCCAGATGGTCTAGATTGATAACAACACTCTTAAGGTCTTCAATATCTTTCTCAATACTGTGTGCTTTCTTCTTGGTGCTCGCATGTGTCCTCTTCCCAGGGCCAAAAGTCTCCTTAGGGCTCATAGTCTTCTCACCATCTATCTCAATCATAACCTTCTCCTGATTAATTTGTTCCAGCTTCCTAACGAGAATCTTTAGATGTTGGTTGAAGGCTTTAAGGATATGATAACTACGTTCCCCAATTTTCTTCACTATGTCCTCTAGCTTAATGATTCTTGCATTAACATCTTCAAATTTATTATCATAGTGGGTGGCCAGAGCTTCAACATTATCCACAACGTTAGTTAGATCCTTAACATTTTCAAAGAAACTGTTGTCTTTACCAACCCCAAGTGCTTCTAAAAACTATAATTTACTAGTAAAGGCCCTTTGATTCAGCTTGATCTCTTTGATTTCATGAAAATCCCAATTAACCAGTCTATAGAAGGTCAAGGCACCATTTTTGGCCATGTCAAGAACATTAATGGTCTCGTCCTTTCTGTGATCATCTAGCTAACTGAAATCCTCATAATATTTTTTCCCCTTATCTCCCACAACCCTTTCCTCTTCCTCACTACTAGAAGGAGGCATAAACTTATCAAAAGATTCGCAAAAGCCAAGAGCAGGTGAACTAGCAACAAAAATATCTTTTTCACCAAAAGTAGTGCTGGTGACATTGAGAATGCCCTTCTCAGAAGGACCTTCCATGCTAGTCTCCCCTTTCATCTTCTTAGTATATCTTATCAACATGTTGTTCCTATATCAACAACCCTCTTTTTGGACCCCAAGTTGGCTACAATTGAGTTATAGGACTAGTTTTGTGACGATGGGTGATTGACTAAAAAAATCCTCCCTTTGCCAAATTATAAGGGTCACATCACTTTTAGCATCTTAAAAGGAAGCTACCTTGTTGTTCATGTGTCTCATGACCTAAATTTTGTGGGACACCAAAGATATTTTGGACCAAAAGGGTTTGATTTAGAATTTCATTTGTGCATGTGGCCTAATATAGGGTTGGTTACAAGCAAAACCCCAATTAGAATATCAAGCTAAGTTATTTTGGATTGGAACTAGCTCTGTAGAGGTGTTGGAAGTTTTTGGATTGTAAGTTTGTCATGGTATAGCATTCGAAGCTTTCCCTTGAACTCAAGGATTTCCTTGGTATTGAGGTCCATTGGGTGCTTGGCTTGGTGTCGGAGAAATGACTTCTTGGGTTGGTAGTTGGTAATTTAATGTTAGCGCATCAAGAATAGAAGTTGTTAAAGGTATTTGCAAAGGCAAGGGTGGCTGCACTCCAGGAAAAAGATGCATAAAAGGTCTTGGAGCAATTTCACCAACTTGTATTAGGATATTTTCAACTCTTATAGCTATGTCAAAAATATCAAGGGGAGTTCACCCAACCATAGATTGCAACATAAGTGGAATGTCACTATTTGGAGCTCTAAAATAGTAAATAAAAATATTCTCAGGTGACAAACTTACTAGTTGTGAAATTACACTCTAGGTCCTTTGAAAGTGGATGTTGAAGTTGTTTATGTGATCCCAAGGATCCCTCTTGATGGTGGTCAGTTTCTCAACAAAGGACATGTGATCTATTTTTTCCTTTATGTGTATGCAAAGTACATCACCCAACTAATTCCATGAAGTTGTAGAGCTCACTACCAAACCCCTAAACCATTACAAGAATTTTCCTTTTAAAAATGCAACACAAAATCTAATTGCAACATTTTCTTCAATGATGTTGTGTACTACACAAAGATTGACAACATCTTTTATGTGCACAATGGGTGTGTTTTGGTCTTCACTAGAAAAAATTAGACACTTTGGAAGGATGTCATCATATTAAGCCAAATTTGTGGGTTGTCTTGTTTAAATGGGACAAATGAATGTTTCATAGGTGCAACCATAAGAATGAGTGGTGTTTGTTTTTTTGGGATTCGAGGAAAGTATCTCATAAAAAGAGTAGAATGGGTTCTTCTTGAATAAACGATAGTCTTTTGGCTTGTGCTTCCCTTTCTCCTAGGTGAAGATAGTTGTAAATATTCAAAAGGAATACAACTCCCTCTTGTACTCTTCTCATATATTGTTCAACCTTTTTTTCTTTTTACCCAAGCTTCAACCTCATTGAGTATGTAATGAGAAAACCTCAAAAGGCTAGAATCACTAGTGTACATATCAAAACAATAGTAATATGGTGTCTAAAATCAGCCAAAGGGTGTTGTCACTAAAAATCTCACCCTTTTACTGAGTTGTTAACTCAATAGCCTAGTGAAACATTGGATCATTTTCAAGTTGTGGTTCACCTATCATGAAAACGAGCCTCGAGAGAAGGTTCGTTCCTTTGTTCATCACCTAAATCATAAATTTAATTTTTTTAAATGGAAAAAGGAAGAAATGATTCAAAACAAGAGCTAAAGCTATAATGGTAATCCACTAAAATGAATATTTGAAACTATTCAGTTGTCATCCTTACACAGTTACTCAATAACCATTTCTACTTCCACAATTTAATGTTTTACTTTCTAATGCATCATTATTTCACAACAAGGTTTAGTTTTCTACAATCTTTACAAAGAAAACATGTTTTTCTTAGCTAAAGTTTGTTAAAATAAGACACGACTTATGACTTGCACTTTAAGTTTGTATGCTTCAAGATGTTTGATAATGAGACATCTGATAGAATGTTTTCATATAAAACTCAATAAAATATGTCAATCATCCATTCATATAGAATAAAAAAAATATACGTAGAAGAAAAAATGATGCCTATACTACTGCAAAAGGTGTGTTTATCGTAGTACATGATTTTAAAGTATCTAGTATTTCTTTGCAAATGAAAAATAAATACCATTAGCAAAAATATGCAATAACAAAGTAATCTAATCCCCTCGAATCTTATTTATTTCTCATCTCAAATAGCAAAGAGAATCTGGGACATCTATGAAAAAAATAAATGTCGAGTTCCACCTACTTGGGTGCCTAAGAGGAGTGGTGGTTGGAGTGTACTTGTTGTCGTGGCTCCATTTGCAACATCTTTCACTTGACATGAAGTTGATTTGGCTTCAAATAGCTCCTAGATGCTTGGAATATGCTCATATTGAGTCAAAAAGCACTCAAAATTACCCAACATTTTCTTGTTGTGTCCCTACATTCTTGCTCCACCTTGTCAAACTGCTCCACAAGCTTTCCAAAGTTATAAGATGTAATTTTTATGTCTATCTTGAGAATGCTTCAAATCATATAAAATTGAAATAGGCAATTAAAAACCCCTTCAATTACTTCAAAAATTATTAAAACTCTTAAAACTTTTGATAGGGAGATCTTTCACTACAAGTCCTATCTCCTCTAGGACTTCACTAGGTCTCTTCTTAGAATTTTCTTAGGGTTCCTATGACCCTACTATCAGATAGATTCTTCATAATCTCCTCTACTTGCCAAGATCTCTCTACCAAGGTCTTCTAGTCTCCTTAACTCCTCAACTCTTTCAAATGAATTCATCCAAACCTCCATAATCGAGAATTCAACTAGTAGGTATGGGAGAGGACTCTTTTAGTCCTTATTTTCATCAACTTGGGGTGTTCCATCTATTGGCACTCTTCTCCAAGTACCCGATCTCCACATTTGGCCTAAAAAGGCTACTAGGCCTAGTAGGTCTTCAAACACACAAATGGGAGCCTAGATTTGAAAACTCCCACACGAGTACCCAAATAAATAACACTTCTAAGTACCCTTCTCAAAGTTTGTCAAGATTCCCAAACCCTTATCTCTACAGTAGGTCCGTACCGTACTATCCTACTTTATAGCCTAGTATTTAGGCCTCTTTAGCCCTCACTACTTCACAGTGAGGGTTTGATCTTTGCACCCCCAAATGACCTATTCATGAGCTCTCCTTTTCAGGAGTTATTATTTGAACATAGAAGACTCCTTTCAATGTCTTAAATTGGGTTTATCATACCCTTGGCGCTCTCCCAAACACTGCCTCAAACTTAAGCTCCTAGCCGGGTTTGTCTCTGCTCGCCTAGGGCCTGCAAGTAAACACGCCTTCTCTGCATTTGAGACTAATAAAATACATATTACATAGTACCCTAACATAATACAAGAGGTCGTAGAGTTCCAGCCATGGATTCCTAAGTTAGGGCCGTGTAAAGCACCTCCACTCTAAACAGTCCAGCAAGTTGGCTTTTAGAGGAGGATTTAATTACAGAGCTTCCAAGAACACTAACAAGCTAAAGAAAAGATTGAAAAAAATAAATTAAAGCATGAGAAATGTAAACTTCTATTCCATGACTCTGGTTCAATCCATAAACAAGGATGACCGAGTTCTTAGTTACAAAACCCTCACAGGTATAGTCTAACCGATCATAAAAATTCCAAATAGTATGTATGAAAAGTAAAATGCCAACCTTCGTCTCGATGAAAACAAGCCTTATATAGGCTTAGGACCTCCTTCTTGGTTGGTTGAAGACTCCTAACTAACTGTCATACTTGTACATGCTTAAGACCAAAAGTTGTCATGACAACTTTGACAATTTCTTGACAATTTTTGCCATAATGAACCATGAGGTCTTCATAGACCCTCACATCTATTCTAGGACTTCTAGAACCCTCAAATAATTTAACCACTATCATTTGCAAACCTTTGACAGTCAAGATTCATCATTTACTGGTTAACTCCTTCCATTGGCATACAAGCCTTTTGCTTGGGATCTTCAACAAACTCATCAAGACTAACTCTAGGACTAGGATAAAAAACTTTAGAACCTTAAAAGACCGCTAACACACTTAATAGAAAAATAAACAAATCCAAAAGTCCATCAGGACAGTGACTTGGCTACTAGTCACTACAAGCCAAAACTTAAGTGAAGGTGTCTAGGAGCTAGCCTAGGTGCTCCTACACCATACTCCCCAACAAAAAGAACCTAGTCCCATTAGGGGACAAGAGTGACATATCTATTCCCAGCTTTTTGAAACTATTCTCTTCAATCCATTGAGCCTCTGATTCAGGAAGATGCTGCCACTTCACAAGGTGTTCCATGTACACTCCATGCCTAGTCTTCTTCTTGATCCTTGAGTCTAGGATCTTCTCAGCTTGAGGCTTCACTTGGGCTGGTAGTTTAAGTGCTTGGACATCAGTATGAACATCAGGGTTGTGTTCTTTCTCCTCCACATCAGGTCATTTATATTTCACCAAGTCTTGTACATTGAAAACCGGTGAGATGGATAGGTCACTAGGTAGGCCTATCTTGTAAGCATTTGAACCATACTTCTCAAGAACCTTACAAGGTTCAAATCTCCTCATTTGCAACTTGCTTGATATGCCCTTTTGTAGCCTTTCTTTATTCAGATGTACCATTACCCAATCACCTACTTCAAATTGAAGTTCTTTCCTCCTATCAACTCTAGCTTTCACCTTTTGATTTGCTTCAATCAAGGTCCTTCTAACCTACTCATGGACTTCTTGCATGGATTGGGAAAAATCTTCAGCATGTCCACTCACTCCACTTTGGTTTCCAAGTCAACTCAACTCACACACACCTCTTGGGTGCATACCATAAACCACGTCAAAAGGACTTTTGCCAGTAGACCTATTTATGCTATCATTATAAGCAAATTCAGCTTGAGGTAAGACCTGGTCCCACACTTGTCTATACTCCTTGGTAAGACACCTTAAGAGATTTCCCAACACTCTATTGACCACCTTTTTTTGACCATCCATTTGTGGATGATAGGCTGACCCAAAACCAAGGTTAGTGCCCAATCTCTTCCACAAAGTCTTCCAAAAAAGCCCCATAAATTTCACATCTCTATCTGAGACTATGTTGATTGGTAGACTATGAATCCTTACCACCTCCTTGAAGAATAGATGTGCTATGTAGATGGCATCATGTGTGGTCTTACATGGTATGAAATGGCTCATCTTGCTAAATCTATCTACCACCACATAGATTCTATCAAAACCAGTAGTTGTCTTTGGTAAACCCACTATGAAATCCATACTTAAACATTCCCATGGCCTCTTGGGAATTGGTAAAGGCTAATATAACCCTGCATTTGATGATGTGTCTTTAGCCTTTTGACAAACCATACATTTCTCTACATACCTTCTTACATATCTTTGCATCTTAGGCCAATAATAGAACCTTTGCACTAGGTCCAATGTCTTATTCAAGCCAAAGTGTCCACTAAGAATGCCATTATGCTTCTCTTGGATTAGGTTCTCCCTCATAGAAACTCTAGGTACACATAGATGGTTACCCTTGAATAACAATCCATTTTGTAATGTATAATCAGAAAAATCACTGTGAAAGTGATTCTCAAAATCTTCACATACCTTGTAAGCTTTGGAGAAGTCCTCATCTTCCTTGTAGAGTCCTTTAAACCCTTCCACACCAATGCTTTGAAGCTGGATTTCTTGGACAGCCAGCAACCTTCTACTTAAGGCATCATCAACCTTATTGTTAAGCCCCTTCTTATGCTTGATGATGAATGTATAAGCTTGGAGGAACTCCATCCACTTGATATGCCTATGACTAAGCTTGTCTTGAGTGTTAATGTAACTCAATGCTTGGTTATCTGTGAAGACTACAAACTCCTTAGGTAATAGATAGTGCCTCCACTTTTTGAGTGCTTGAACCAATGCATACAGCTCCAAATCATATGAAAAATATTTTGACTTAGCCTCATTCAGCCTTTCACTGAAAAATGCAACCGGTCTCCCTTCTTGGTTCAACACTGCTCCCACTGATATGTTGCTTGCATCACATTCTACAATGAACAACTTATCAAAGCTTGGTAACACCAAAATAGGCTGAGTTGCCACCCTTTCTTTCAACTTCTCAAACCCTTCTTGAGCTGCCTTGGTCCACACAAACTTAGTTTTCACTCCACCTTTGATAGTATTGAGCATAGGTGCACATATCTCACTGAATCCTCTTATGAACTTCCTATAGAACTGAGCTAACCCATGGAAGCTTCTTACTTTTGTCCCTGTTTTAGGAGTAGGCCAACTTACTATGGCTTCCAATTTCCTTAGATCCATCTTGAGGTCACCTTTTGACACCACAAAGCCAAGGTACACTAGTTCTTGTTTGAGGAACTCGCTCTTCTCTAGGTTAATGGCTAACTTCTCTTCATGCAATCTTTTTAGGACAACTTCTAAGTGCTTCATATGTTCCTCCTTGGTCTTGCTAAAAGATGAGAATGTCATCTAGGTACACCACAGCAAACCTACCCATGTAGTCTTTTAGGACTTCATTCATTAACCTCATAAAGGTGCTAGGTGCATTTGTAAGTCCAAATGGCATAACTAACTATTCATAAAGACCCGCATTGGTTTTAAAAGCTGACTTCCACTCATCCCCTTCCTTCATTCTAATTTGGTGATACCCACTCTTAAGTTCAATCTTTGTAAAGTATTGAGACCCCCCAAGACAATCAAGAATGTCTTCTATTCTAGGGATAGGAAACCTATATCTAATGGTAATCCTATTGATTGCCCTAGAATCAGTACATAGTCTCCACTTACCACCTTTCTTTGGTGCCAAAACCATAGGTACAACACAAGGACTAATGCTTTTCCTTATCAGCCCTTGATCAAGAAGTTCTTGAATCTACCTTGCTATCTCTTTGTTTTTCTCTTGGGTCACCTTGTATGCTGCCTTGTTAGGTAAGGATGCTCTGGGTACAAAGTCAATTTGATGACTGATTGCTCTTTGAGGAGGAAGTGTAGCTGGTGTCCCATCACTTATGATATCTTTAAACTGATCCAAAAGTTGTTGCACTTCTTTAGGCAATGTAGGATGAAGCACTTTGGTCTCCTCCTTGCATTTCAAGACTATAGCTAGTCCCACTCCTTCTTCATTGAGTTCATGCAAGAACTCCTTTCACTCATCAAAAGTACATTAGGATCAACTAAACTTGTAGCTCCTTCCTCCACAAGTGACTGAATTTTGTAAGTCACTCCATTCTTCTTGAAGTTATACACATTTCTCTTCCCATGATAAAACAACATCCCAGTCATATTGCCATGGCCTTCCTAGTAGAAAATGGCAAGCATCCATTGGTAGGATGTCACATAGTATCTTATCTTGATAGCCACCAATCATGAAGTCTACCCACGCTTGTTCATTCACAAGAACATTCTACCTCTTATTCAACCAAGTCACTTTGTAGGGGTGTGTATGAGGTATCCTCTCAAGTTTGAGTTTTTGGACTACTTCCTCTGATATTATATTATCAGTAGAACCTGAATCAATAATGACTTTGCAAACCTTGCCAAGGATCTTACACTTGATCCTAAAAAGAGCCCTCCTATGTTTAGGTTCTTCTTTCACATGTTCCTTGAGTAGAACTCTCCTAAACATGAGGTTCTCTCCATGCTCTGAATCTAGGTTGACCTCAGGTGACTTCACACTTCCTTCTTCCTCTTGGACATAGGTTACCTTCTTCTCACCATGAGAACTTGAAGCCTTATCTGGGAATCTATATGCAGGATGGCCTAACTACCCACAATAATAGCATTTCATGTTTACAAAATGTGATCCCCTGCTGAATCCACTTGATCTTCCTCTGCCACCTTGAAACCCTCTACCTCTTCCATAACTTCCTCTTGTACTTGGCTCATTGCTTTGTTCCAACAACTTGGAGTCTCCCTAATTTCTTGATTCATTACTCCTACCACCATAACCACCTCTATGTCCTCTAGCATCTCTTCCCCTGCCTCTACCTCTAGATGAGGAATCTTGTTTCTTTCTATTCTTTTCTTCTACCTTCAATGATAATTGAAAGCATTTGTGGATAGTAGGAGTCCAAAGACTGATTTCTTCTTGGATGCTCCATTTCAAACCACTCAAATTCCTTGCAACTCAGACACTTTCCTCTTCTTGCACTTTAGACCTCAAATAGAGTTTTTGAAACTCCTCAATATAGGCAGTCACATCCATTTCTTTTTGCCTAAGATTCTGTCTTTTCTTGTGTATTTGGATCTCATGATCCTCTGGTAGGTAGTTTTCTTTGATCTTTGTGACCATAGTATTCCAATTCGCAATAGGTCTCTTCCCTTCTCTTTCCCTCTCTTCTTGAAGGAACTTCCACCATGTTAGGGCTGGTCCCCTTAGCCTTGATTTGGCTACCTTCACTCTTTGTGCCTCTAAGACACCTTCACAATCAAAGTGATTCTCCATCCCTTCAATCCACTCCATCACCAATTATGTATCCATCTTGCCTATGAACAGGAGTATTCCTTCTAAAGCTTTGCCTCGCAATGCCTTGATGGCTTTTAGGAAAGGTTCTTCTTGGATTGGTGGATTAGGTTCAAGTACATAATCTTCATCAGCAAGTGCCTTGCCCTTTTCATCTTCTCCTTCTATCTTTTCTTTCCTCTTTTCAGCAGCCTCTGCCACTAGCTCAAGCTTATCTTTCAAAGCTTCCACAGTCTCTTCTAGGATTTTGTTTCTTTCCTTTTGATCAACCACTTCTCTGGCCAATTCAGCATTGGTCACCATTGTGTTATCACCAATGGATTCACTCCTTTTTGACATACAACTCACCCAAGCCTTTCAATGGCTCTGATACCAATTTGATAGGGAGATCTTTCACTACAAGTCCTATCTCCTCTAGGACTTCACTAGGTCTCTTCTTAGACCCGTCTTAGGGTTCCTATGACCATACTATCAGAGGGATTCTTCCTAATCTCCTCTACTTACCAAGATCTCTCTACCAAGGTCTTCTAGTCTCCTTAACTCCTCAACTCTTTCAAATGAATTCAACTAGGAATTCATCCAAACCACCATAATCTAGAATTCAGTTAGCAGGTATGGGAGAGGACTCTTTTAGTCCTTATTTGCATCAACTTGGGGTGTTCCATCTATTGGCACTCTTCTCCAAGTACCCGATCTCCACATTTGGCCTAAAAAGGCTACTAGGCCTAGTAGGTCTTCAAACACACAAATGGGAGCCTAGATTTGAAAACTCCCACACAAGTACCCAAATACATTACACTTTTGAGTACCCTTTTCAAAGTTTGTCAAGATTCCCAAACCCTTATCTCTCCATCAGGTCCGTACTGTACTATCCTACTTTATAGCCTAGTATTTAGGCCTCTTTAGCCCTCACTGCTTCACAGTGAGGGTTTGATCTTTGCACCCCCAAATGACCTATTCATGAGCTCTCCTTTTCAAGAATTATTCTTTAGACATAGAAGACTCCTTTCAATGTCTTAAATTGGGTTTATCATACCCCTGGTGCTCTCCCAAACGCTACCTCAAACTCAGGCTCCTAGTCGGGCTTGTCTCTGCTCGCCTAGGGCCTGCAAGTAAACACGCCTTCTCTGCATTTGAGACTAATAAAATACTTATTTACAAAGCTTACATAGTACCCTAACATAATCCAAGAGGCCGTAGAGTTCCAGCCATGGATTCCTAAGTTAGGGCCGTGTAAAGCACCTCCACTCTAAACAGTCCAGCAAGTTGGCTTTTAGAGGAGGATTTAATTACAGAGCTTCCAAGAACACTAACAAGCTAAAGAAAAGATTGAAAACAATAAATTAAAGCATGAGAAATGTAAACTTCTATTCCATGACTCTAGTTCAATCCATAAACAAGGATGACCAAGTTCTTAGTTACAAAACCCTCACGGGTACAGTCTAACCAGTCATAAAAACTCCAAACAGTATGTATGAATAGTAAAATGCCAACCCGTGTCTCGATGAAAACAAGCCTTATATAGGCTTAGGACCTCCCTCTCGGTCGGTTGAAGACTCCTAACTAACTGTCATACTCGGACATGCTCAAGACCAAAAGTTGTCATGACAACTTTGACAATTTCTTGACAATTTTTGCCATAATGAACCATGAGGTCTTCATAGACCCTCACATCTATTCTAGGACTTCTAGAACCCTCAAATCATTTAACCACTATCATTTGCTAACCTTTGACAGTCAAGATTCATCGTTGATTGGTTAACTCCTTCCATTGGCATACAAGCCTTTTGCTTCGGATCTTCAACAAACTCGTCAAGACTAACTCTAGGACTAGGATCAAAAACTTTAGAACCTTAAAAGATCACTAATACAATTACTAGCAAAATAAACAAATCGAAAAGTCCATCAAGACAGTGACTTGGCTACTAGTCACTACAAGCCAAAACTTAAGTGTTGGTGTCTATGAGCTAGCCTAGGTGCTCCTGCACCAACTTCATTATGATATCATTATGCATATGAAAAAGATAGTTGAGAGTCATAAACTACTCATTTTTACTTTGACTAAATTGAAGATCTTCACCTCTCTTTTCCATTAGTTTTGTGACCCTATGGTTGTATAATCACTATCTTTGTATAGCCTTATTGTCTATTCTTGGACCATATTTTTTTGGGGGAAATTAACCCTTGCATGCAATAATTTTCTTCATAGTATCATATATGTGCATTGTACCTTTTCTTGTTGCTAAACTGTCTTTGACTATCCTCTTTGAGTATGTCATTGTATTTGCACTTTGAATGTCTCACAAGCAAGGAGGGTTATCATTATGATCTTTTTAATTCTCCCACTTAATTATTATCAAATTGCTAACTCATAGTCATGCTCTTTCATAGTCTTTTTGCCACTATCCTCTCTAATCCTTCTGACATTCAATAAGAACTATCACTATCATTTTCATCAAGTAACCATTTTTTTTAGTTTTGGGAAAAGAACAAGTCTCAAGATCTAATAGTGAATGTTTGACACCAACTCATACATAAGCTTCCTCCAAGATGAATACTGACCTATGATGCTTGGAATCACAAAAAAAAAAAAAGATTTCTATCCTCTTGACCTAGCTTTTAAGATATTGTCCTTTATTATAATTTATATTTAGTCATCTTTTCTCACCATCTTCCATTTAATCTTGATGAGGTTGTTGTGATCTCACAAAAAATGTGATTGTACCATATTCCTTGGTGACTACTAGCTTCTATGGCCTCTTGATTATTGGACCATGCACTATTTTCTTGTTGACCATCCCTTCATTGGGTGACTACTAGCTTCTATGGCCTCTTGATTATTGGTCCATGCACTATTTTCTTGTTGACCATCTCTTCATTGAAATGCCTCTAGAATGACAACTTTGTTGTCACTTCACTCCATTGTTCACTTTTTTCCTTCATTTAATGTCACATCACACTTCCATTCCTCAATTGATGTCTTCCCAACTTTCCGGTATATTTGGCACTATAACCAACATTCATGATGTCACTTGCTTCATGGTATTGCTTTGAGGCTGCCCATCCTTCTTTGGGATTGTCACTTATGAGACTGTCCTCTCCTTCAATTCATTGTCATTGTCACATTACACATATCAACAAGATTGGTGTCCTTAAGCAACCCTTCATGTCCTTAAGAGGTGTATGGCTCAATTCTTGAAGTATTGACTTCTTCATGCATTAATGTCATAATATTCTTTTAACAGTCATCATTTGCCCCCTCCATTAGGGTTTCTCTTTGTTCTAAACTGCTATTGCCACTTAATTATCCTACAATTGTGTTAGGAGACAATCATTATTTAAAGGGACCAATATGATTTGCATATCTTAAGAGTTAACTTTTATCACTTCATAACACTCACTCTACACTATCTTTTTCTTTTGTGTGAGCTATGATCTATACTCTTCATGTGTAGTGAGACACCCTCCATTTGCCACTATTAAATGCTCTTTAAGAATTGCGATATTGTTGACCTTGACTTGTATAGATTAATTATGGATTCTCTTGTATTCAATGATTATGTCCCTGGACCATGCGCTACATTAAATTAGATAAAATAGATAATAGTAGTAAATTAAATTTCATATGGTGATTTCTGACTGGCTTATTTCCCTGGCTGATTATTTTTGACACACCTACATTCACTATGTCAAGCATCACAGAATTTTATTTTGAAAGAAGTGATTCTAATTAAAGACAACTTTGAAAATAAAGTTATTTTCTGCACAAAATAAAATTATTTGTACACGTCCCAGTCAAATGGTATGTGCTAGATATCTTGCAAAGTCAATTCTTGCAAACTAGCATGTAAGCAAGTTTCACTAATACCATGCATTTCATATAATACTAATTCAAGTTTCCTGGCATCTGTTTGCTTCATCATTGATAATCTCATTAAGCATATGCCATCGATTGATGGCAAAAAGTCGGCATTTGCGAGGATCAAGACGGTCATAATAAGCAATATAACGCCAATTTTCAGATGTAATATAATGTCCTATAGAAAAGTGTATTTGATTTATATAATTGTCCCTCAGAAGTCAAATACTTTGAAGATAACCTATGGGCTAACTCAGACTTCTATCAAACATTTACTTTCGAAAATAAGGATGCCAATTTACTTCAGTTCATTTCTACTTTTATAAACCTGCGATCTTTCGGAGGAATTGAAAGGGTGTATTATTTAACCCATTACAAACATATCCATATAATTATGAAGAGAAGATATTCAGATAGCCCCTTCCCGAGCAGACACAAAATATTTCTGAATCAATCTAAGTACGAGAAGGCACGTGAAAAACATTTTCTCTCTTCTCTAGAATTTAAAAATTTCACTTCTACAGACACCTTAATTAAAAAAATTCCTGAAGTCCTCTGCATCTTCATTGCATTCATCAATTCTACACTCTTCAGATATATTTTAAAATTCATATATATCTTGATTTAGAGAGAATGCTCTTCAATAAGCCAAAGAAAAATATTTGGCAAATGAATGGACCAAATTTATAATGACAGCACTGTCTGCTTTAGCATCAAAAAGCAATAATCTCCTCTCCGTGAAATTTAACAAACCCTCCATTTCATATTAAATTTGATTTTGTTGAAGATAACTTCTGTTTCAGCAGGTCAATTTTATTCATCATTATCAGAAACATTTGCGGTCTCTCCATCTTCTTCAATGCAGTTATCCTTGGATATCGAATCATCTGGCATTTCTGGCATTTCTTTTCCATACTTGAAAAATATCCTTTCAAGTAACTCTTCAGATTCTAATTTAGACACCATGAGACTCAGATTTGTTCTTCCCTTCCAACACCCCACCGCAATAGTCGGCTTCTCACTGGAAGCCAGATTTGATGCCATGGGAAAATTGCTTGGGTCTGCTTCAACTGTAAAACATAGTTCAGCGGAAATTATGTTATTTTCTGGTCTATCCCTCAACTTAATGAAAATTAACAAAATATTTGATAATATGAAAGAATAAAAGGGTGTCTTAGCAGCACTTAACAAAAATATTTTTGGTATATACTTTTGGGCCTTCAGTTACCTGTGCGTAGTATGACAATGCAGCAACCCAGCGATAAATTTGAAGTATCTGTGAGAAACTCGGGATCTTGAAATGATTTAAAATACAATGTTCGGGATGACAAGAGAAGCTTGAAATCTACTAATGATGCATACAAAATTCGTTTTCTCAGATAAGGAAGAAGCATAGGCAATCCTTCTGACGATATTCTATAAACACATGTGGAGTCTTCTTCTTTTGCTGATTGGCGTTCCTGAGACATACAATGCTACTCAAAATAATAATCATAGTAGAAAAATACCAGTAAAGTACTAATTTAGGAAAGAAATTTAATTGCTAAATACCTCAACATTACATGCAATTAAGCTTATGATTCATTCTTAACAATGTTAAAGACAGCCTTTTTTCTAGTAGGAGCCTTTCCCTCTAATCCTCCTGCGTATAGTCAAAAAAATAGTTGCCCATTGATTTCACAAGAAACAGACTAAAATAGTTGAAGATCAAATGGCTTAAAAATAACCAAAGTGTAGAAAATCACATCTGGACTCTGTATGGCCCAGCTAGAATGATGTGTGCATTGGAGTCTTGGATGCAAGGCGGATCCTTTTAAAGGCACAACGGATGACCCAGATTAGCTCCAGCAATCTGATGACATTAGTCCATATGCATTGCATTGTCTAGTGAGGGTTACACCAGTTTACAGGAAAGCAAGGTCAAGCCAACTCTTCATCATAAATTTCATTCAGAACATTGAAGTTCTGAGAAAAAAAATTGCCTTTGAGTTGACTCAGCCCCAAGAGATGACCAAATGATGCAGCATTTTAAGACTAGAACATGTATTTGTGCTTCCTCCATATCACTTATTCATCAGGCGATGGAGTGAATGATCCATTCGGCATATCCTTTACAATTCCAATGGTTCTATGTTGTCTTGGTTTCTATGCAAAAGTCAAGTAGAGGATAGTAGATACTATAAGTCTTAGTCACTCCAACTTCCCTCAAACTGGGATAATTTCAAAATGAAATCAGTCAATAACAAGCCAGCTAACTGAAGTAAAGCAACGGCCAGATACACACCAGACCTATGGATAGCTGCTCCATTCCAAAAAAGCAATATTGTTGAAACTCAGGTTCACATAAGTAAAGCAAACAAACAATGGAGAAAATAAAATAATTAGCCAAGCAACCTTGAGTGAGTTACTCTCTCAGAAAAGGAAAAAGATGATAGAGCACACACATGCAATCCTCTAGCCCTCTCACCTACATGGAAAGAATGATTTGCACTCATACATTCAATTAGGAAAAATGAGCTTCACCTTGCTGAGCCTACGCTCAGAACAATTTTCAAAGGGAAGAGAAAACACTTTCCTTACGTCATGATAATGATGTAGGGTGGAGGATCCCCTCTCAATCCTCACCCCATCACTAAGAACCATCCAAACAAAAGAAACAGAAAACCCACATCTTTGGATCATAGAAGATGCACACATGCCTCAATCCTCACTTATTTTGCATATCATACCTAAGATGTCAAATGCACACCCCCGCCTGTGGATGCAAATGCAGATACATTAGGGTGTGGCTGCCGGGGGGGGGGTGGGGGGGGGGGGGGGATGCATCCGTTCACATCCGCAGGGTGTGGATGTGCACCCTAAGCACATTCGAGCGCATCCGGGTGTGCAGCGCCAAAAAAGTGACTTTTAGTCACTTTAAAAAACATTCTTATATACTTTTTTATTTTTGCCTCAAAACCCCTAAAACAGCCCAATATGAGGCCATTCATTGTTAAAACATTTCATTTTGTTTGTAATTGTAATGATTTTCTGATTTTCATCAGAATCGTGAACATAGAAATATATGATATGGCTTATTTTTATATTTGTGAACTATCAATTGGCATTTAATATTTATCTTTGGCATTTGCCATTGATCAATGATGGAGTATCATACTATCAAAAGATTTAATTCTGTATATTTCTTTAATATATATATATATATATGCACGTACCCAAACACATCCAAACACCCCCCCCCAAAAAAAAAAAAAATCATGTATCCACATACCGGCATCCGCATCCAGATTTGAACAGGTAACTTAGTATCATACTAACCAAGAGCCTTTTGTGAAAGCTAGAAGACAAACAGTGCTGCTATAAAAGGAAAGCAATTTCATTGTGCATCACCTCTCCGCAATTTCCTTTGCTCAGCCCCACAAAAAAATACATGAAAAATGCCAAAGGTGAAAGCAATATAACTCAGCCCCTTATCTCTCCTCACAGTGAAGACATCAAGTAAAGACGAAAAATGACCATTTTGTCTCAAATGATTATCAAGAGATAGCATAGCAACCATGGCAATCTGCACATTATTATCTTTCAATTGGAGCCTTTAGAATCAAATAATGAAAACATTTAATGGAAGGGAACAAGAATCTCAAATGGGACACATCACCTCTCCTCTAGCTCAATTCTCACTGTCCTCCACAAAAGAAGCCAAATATTATTCACTATAAATTATCTAGAGACATCAAATGAACCATGTTCTAGAGGAGATAGACTTAAGGTCTGAAGTCCTGAAGTCCTTAACATTAGTCACTTCATTACAGAGGGTCAAAAATATTTATCTCAAGGTTTTATACTTTCTACAGAGTCATGTTTTCAGCACAACTATTTTAAGAAAACTAACTTGTCTAGAATTTCTATAAATCATCTGAATCCAATACATAGCAGTAATTTGGGTTATATTTTCAACTCTGCTAAAAGCTCCAACCCAGCGTCCATGCATTTTTTAATTCATCTGTTTTACAATTCTTAACCTATCAAGGCAAATCCTGAATGCTATTTTCCTCCTGACCAGATTGCATCATTGCGTCCATATTGTTATAAGCTTCATCCAGAAACTAAGGTGATCCAGCATTAGCAAGACTATTGCACAACTGCTTTTCCTATCCATGACAAAGACACTCTTGAAGACAACTGATTGCTTTGAATGGAGCATTATCAGCTTGGGTACCTTCTCAATGTCAGCATCACCTTTACCCAGCATCACCTTTACAATCTATTTCTTTCATGCACAAATCACACACCCCAAACTACACATTTGGAGATTTCTAGGTTAGCTGTTAGTATGAGATAATAAATTTACTTGCAGATGGAAGGCTGTAATGTACCCCTTTTGAAATAAGATTTAATGATAAACAATAGTAATAAACTTAAAAATATAAGAATAAAAATAAATTTAAAATTTAAAATATAAAAGAATAAGATAAAAATATAACATAATTAAAATTTAAGTTTAATGAATGGTCAAAAGGTATGAAATGAAAAGTTGTGACTCCCTCAAACATGATATATAAAAGGGAGAAGAGGACTTCATATGAAAGGGGATAGGGAAGAAGGAAGAAAGGCAGAGGATGTGAATCAAGAAAGAGTTAAAAGAAAAAAAAGAGCAATGGGAAGAAAATAAGGCAGTGACTCCTTCAAAAGACCATAATTATGAAGAGTTGTGCTCTTTCAAAGGGTCGCAATTGTGAAAGGTTGTGACTCTTTTGAAGTGCAGAAATGATGAAGAGTTGTACTCTTTCAAAGGAGTGGCAATTGTGAAAGGTTGCAACTCTTTCAAAGGGCAGAAATGACGGAGTTGTACTCTTTCAAAGGATGATAATTGTGAAAGGATGTGACTTGTAAAGGGCAGATATGATGAAGAGGTGTGTCCTCTCCCTCGCATTAGGAGATATAAAGGTGAGAAGGTTTCATTTGAGGAGGACATCCAAGGGAGATCAATTTGGGAAACAATATATTACTCTCAAAGGGCAGCAATAAAGGGTGGTGTCTCCAGCCTTATGAAAGGTGGTGACCTTTTCACCAATGAAGTATAAAAGTGATCGTTCCAATCATTCAAGGATCTCTCATCAATCACCATTCATGAATCCAACCAAACAAATCCTTCTTCCATCAATCATCAATTCCTCAAGAGATCAAGGAGACAAATAATTCAGCATGCTAATCAGCATACATTTAATCATCATTCACCAATATATCAAACCAACATTCATTACATCATCACTCATCAATCATCTAATCAACAATCTCTTAGTCGTCACTCAGCCATACCTCAAATCATACAATCAAAAAAGTTCATTCAATCAATCAATCTCATACAAATATCAATCATTCAAATTGAATGATCAAGTCTGATTTGAATGGAATTCAGAAAAGGTACAGCAATCTAGAATATTAAGGAAACTGATTGGTATGCAATAATATTGTAATTACTATTTATTATATTTATAAATCTGTTAGGAAGATGCAGGAGTACAGGTCACCTCAATTAAGTGGAGGCCTATGGAGTTGGTTACTTGTGGGCACCCATTGAGTTGGTTGCTTGTGGGCCAAGAGATTGGATTGAGTTGGTTGCTTGTTCGATGCTCTTGGGCTTAATTGAGGAAGATAGTATTTATTTGATTGCCATCGAGCAATTATATAAGGGATTAGCAAGGAAACACAATAGGGAGACAAGGGAGTACAAATCTCCACAATTAAGTGGACACCCATTGAGTTGGTTGCTTGTTTGATACTTAAGGGCTTAATTGTGGAGGATAGTATCTCGACATCCTATGGTTTCTAATATGGTTGAACCTATAGTGTGCATGTTTACAAATAGGAATCTTCATTACCATTCTGTTTAATGATTAATTGATTATTCTCCTAAATTCAATTGCTATTGTGTACTTTAGCGGAAGCATACTCTTGTAAATAAGTTGTATTTTTTGGATTTGTTATTATGTTGGGCAAATTTAGGTATATCCAAAAAGGGGACATTACAAAGCTCGTAGTTTTTGCTTCGTTCCTCTCCCTATCTAAGCCTTGGCTTTGGGAAATTTTGCAATTGCCATATTTATATCATGCATATTGCCACTAGCAACTTAAGCAGTTGCCATACTGTACAAAGCATATTTGAAACTTTGAACACCAAAAAGCCTCCAAGGATCTTTTAAAGAAGAAAATAGATAACACAATGTTTGCACCTTCCCACAAATATAATGGACCTGAAAATGAGTTGAAAGCCATGAAGTGTGGTCAAGGAAAAGCAAATGGAAAGATTGCAAAGAGCCATCATTCAACCATCAATAAACTCAGATATAAAGGCTATACAAATATCTAGAAAAGAAAATGCTTGAACAAGAGTTGTGCTCAAGAAAATCTTTTAATAAGAATTGAGAGGCAAGGATGAGCACACAACCATACAGTTAATGAAGCAAAAGGAAGAAAAGGATCATTTATCTCCTCTGCCATCAATCAAAACTAGAAACAATCTAAATCCAAATCTTTACAAAGAAACCCTGATAACAACAAGGTTATTAGTTACACCACCTCCCTTCCCCCTGTACACATACTAGTGTACATGTACATATATGGCTTGGATAAGGCTTGTGTTACATGCCCACCCATACCCAAAATGTGAGCAAATGTGGAGCTGCACCAGATATGTCTGGATTAAACACCAAATATGTCTGGATTAAACAACCTAGTTGATTGTGCCATATTCAAGTCTTTAACATTTTAAAAATAAAAAAATAAAAAAATTTAAACCCTAAAACATCAAAGAAATACCCTAAAATGGAACAACAAAATTTGATATTTTACATAAGTCCAATGTTCGACCGCTCGTTGAGGACAAGGGGATGGGTTTTTGGGACGAGGGGGCAAAGGGCATAAGTTTGGGGATGGCGGGGGGTAAACAGTGGGGGTTGGTGCTCTATATATCTACATTACCAGATACACACCAGTAGCTTCTGCACCAAGTCCGAATACGCTATTGGATGCAGTCCAGATGCCCTATAGATGCGCATCCATGAACTACACACATCTGGAGAGCATTCAGGCCCAACTAAGTTTTTTCCACTCAAAATTCACATTTTAAAGTGTTTTTATACTATTTGTTTCCACAAAACCCTAAAATGGCCCTTTATGTGGCTATTCATAGTAAAAACATATCATTTTGTTTGCTATTTTTCTCTCTCCTCATTTAGTCTGCATTTTGGCATTTCAAAGGGCAAGTGATTATTTTCGAAGGGGATCGTTTGTGGGCTGTCAAATAGCTGCCACAAAGGAGATCTAAGCATTTAAGGTAAGCATTTGACCCTAATCTTGAGTCTTTTAATGAATATTTTTTTAGATTTTGAAGAAATTTTTCAAGTTTGTGATTAAAAAATTCAAGTTTTTTTGTAATTTTTTAAAGAAAAAAAAAGCTATTTTAGCTCTCTATTATCATGTTTTGTATCTTTATTTTGCACTTGTATGCTTGCATTACTTAGTTTTTTTCTAGTTTAAATTTATGTAATTTCTTATAATAGCAAGACATTAGATTGCAAGAATGGCCAGTAGTCAAAGTTCAGTGAGTGGGGAAGGAAACAATAAATTCAAAACCAATATAGGACCTCCTTTATGGAGACATGCCACAAGGATTTCACAAGTTGCAAGAGGTGGAGGATATATCTGGAGGTGTAATTATTGCAATTTACCAAAAAATAGCTCATATTCTTGAGTGAACCTTCACTTTATGGGCCCGGCTGGTAAAGGGATGGGAATGTGTAAAGGCTCAGAGAAGGGGTTGTCTCCTACACAAATAGCAAGATTTCTAAAAGAACAAGAAGAGGCTGACAAAATGGTTCTAAGAGCAAAACAAAGTGCTCATACTGGCGGAAAGAAAAAAAAATGAATTTACCCACTAATACAGTAGTGGCCTCCAAACATCCCTTCTTGCCTATACTGTTTATGAAAGATGAAGATGAAGTACAAATTACCACCCACAAAAGAGGACCATTGAACAAGGCATTTAAAATGGAGGCAAGAGATATTGCTGAACAAAAAATTGCATGTTGCCTCTATGCCAATGGTCTTCCCCTTTCAACTTGTTGAGATCACCATATTGGAGGAAAATGGTGTCGACAATCAATAGTGCACCTCTCGGTTTCACAAGTCCTGGCTTTGAAAAGGTGCGTACCACCTTATTACAAAGGGAGAGGAATGCTATAGAGATGTCCCTTCAACCAATTAGAGATTCTTGGGTTGAATTAGGTGTTTCTATTCTTTCCAATGGACGGAAAGGTATCAAAAACCGTACATTGATAAATGTTATTGCAGTGTCCCCCAAAGGGGCAAATGTCTTTGAGGGCAGTAGGTTGTGAAGGGGAACTGAAATATGCAAAGCTCATTTCCAAAATCCTCATTGAGTCCATAGAGATGGTGGGTAATGAGAATATCATTTGGGTAACTACAGACAATTCAAAAAAAAATGGAGTGCAAGTGCTTTGGTTGAGGCAAGATATGAGCACATTTTTTGGACACCATGCACCACACACTCCCTCAACTTGGTGATGCAACGAATTGGCACTCAAATAGAGTGGGTGAAACAAATATACGAAGAAAGTGAGGAGATCCAGATGTTTGTGACAAACCACCAAATGTCACAAGCAATGTTTAGATCTTTCTCAAGATTGAGTTGTTGAAGCTAAATTTAATTTCATTTATGTCATGTTCAATATCAATTTGTATATAAATTTGCTTAATATTATTATTGTTTTAGAGTGTTATTTACACATTAACTTACTATTAACATGATCCTAGGTTGCTCAGACCCGATTTGCATCTCATACAATTGTATGAGACGACTTTTGAAGGTGCGAGAGGCATTGGGTCAAATGGTTATTTAAAGCCAATGGGGTGTATGGAAGGCTTCAAATAGAGAGAGCCCAAAAGGTGAGGTCATTGGTTTTGGATGACAATGGGTGGGCTCGTGTGGAATATGTATTGGAATTTACCGAGCCTATCATGACTATGCTCCGATTTGTTGATACAAATGCACCTTGTTTGGGGGATGTCTATGATGGCATGGAGACAATGGTAGAGAGTAAAATTGGCAATACAAAAAAAATGAGAATGACTTCATAGAATGTGAAACCTTTTGCAAAAAGGTGGAATCAATCATTCATCATCATTAGGAAAAGATTTAATTTTGTAAATTTCTTTAATTTTTTTGTATATATATATACACACACCTACCCAAATGCATCCAAAACCCCCCCAAAAAATTTCCACGTATCGGGTTCTCGTACCCAAATCCAAACCAGTAATTTAGCTCTATACTATACATATAGCACTTGAAATGCTAGTTATGTAAAGATGTATAAGAAATAAAATTGCAAATGCTAAATACATGAACATTGAAGATCAATAGAATATTAGAATACTAAATAACATTTCAATTTGACAAATGAAATTGTCAAATCGGCGAATGGAAGATTTTTATTATATCAAATATACCAAAAAGATGATTACAATGAGGAGCATTATATCAAGACAAGTACAAAATGTCAAAATGTAGTAAAGGGATGCCTCTAATCATCTCTCACGGCAAACTCCTCATCACTGGAACTCAATGAAGTGGGTATAAGAACATCAACTTGATTCGACGCGATTACCCCCATCAATTTCTTCTTTTGTTTTAGAATTTGAAAGCGAGGGTCTAGGGGCAGCAGCCCCCGGTGGGGTCATTGTAGGTTCCCAAGGCAGCACTCCTTGTCCCTATTTGCTTTTTGTTTTCCCTACTGACTTTAATTTCCATTTTCTTGTTTTGTATAGATGCTTAAATTTGGTTAACTAAGTTCTACTTTGGGAAGATTGTCCAAAATGATTTTGATCTTGTACAATTTTTAAATTGCTGAAAATACAGTTGTTTTAGGACAGCGGCCCAATTTCCTTTCGCAAATTTGTAATCACAAATGGTAAAGTTATATGCAATGGCTAATTCATCGTTAGTCTAACTATATGTTCTGTGAGCTTTGGAACATTATACAAATATTGTCTAATTTTATTTTCTATAAGCACTTGCACACTATTCAGATATCGTCTTTAGTGAATCTTTTAAATGGTTATCTTTTGATACTATTTCTTGTCGATAGTCTAGAATTGTAATGTCTACTCTTTATAAATGCCCTAGTTCTTGCCCTAAATCACAAATTCCAAGAAGAACAAGTAGAATTGAATTATTAACATCATGTACCTGTTTGAGATTCTACAACATGTGAGGAAATCATTGAAACATAATCCACAAAACAGATCCTCCTTATTAGAAACATTAAAAGCATAGATCTTTCCTAAGTTGCAGCATGCATACCATGCTAGTGCGCATTGGGTCCGGATGGACTCCGATTTCGAAATGTGCTTCGGATGTGTAGACTGTAGTGTGCACCTTGTGTGCATCTAGAGTGCACCCGGGCACACCCACGAGCCAGTCACAAAAAGTGACTTAAAAAACTCATTAAAAAGTTTTTTTTTGCTTTTTTGGTCAAAACCCTAAAATGGCCCTTTATGAGACAATTCAACCTAAAACATATCATTTTGTTTGCTCTTTTTCTCTCAACTCATTTTGAATCCATTTTGGCATTTTGAAGGGCAGGTGGTTTTTTCGAAGGGGAACGTTCATGGACCAAAAATGGCTCTTTATGAGGCCATAAAATGATGTGTGCCATGGAGTTCTATGTGGTTTTAAGGTCTTAATTTGGTCTTGGCAGCAGGGGCTCTACCCCTCGAACTCGCCTTGTATCGTGACAAGGAGCACACCCTAGGTGTTGCCCTGGGAACCCGCTAGGAGCCCTGCCCCCATACCCCCACAAGTGGTACTGCCCTTGACCCTGTTGGGGGTGTTGCCGACAAACCCCGATTTGATTTTTGAAGTACAACTTTGAGTTTGTACAGTATGTGTATTTGATGATGTTATTGGGTCTTTAAGGTTTATTCAATTGGCATTTAATATTTATCTTGGCCTTTGGCATTGATCGGTGAAGTATCATACTATCAAATGACTTAGTTTTACAATTTTGTATAATTCTTTTGTTTTTGTATACACACACACACACACACGTACCCAAACCCCCTAAAAACATTTGCACATACCCACATACCGGGTTCTCGTACCCATACCCGAACCTAAACCTAAACGACAACTTAGGATCTTTCCCGTTGGGGTTAAGGACATTAATCCAATCATAAGTTATATTTAATTTATTGGAGTTAAACGATAGGAGAGCTAGTATAGGGGGCAAATTAGGGTGCCTTAAACGACCCGCAGTCCTAGGCCCAAGAGCGAACATCATGTGTCTTGGTCATCATGTGGCCCTTTGCCATCCATATAAGGGGGTATACCTAGTGAGGAATCCCATAACCATTCGCCCCTTCGATTCTCACCCTTATCCTCCTTATGATTAGAGTTCCTTAACTTAATGGTTAACCATGGTAAGGGTTTGGGGATACTACAATAGGGTGTCCGGAATGTCCTTCCATTCTAAGCCCAAGGGCAGGGCACTCCTTGCACTCCCTTGGCCTCATGGGACTATCCATCACCACCATGAGTTGGCATGCTTAGAAGAGGAACTCATAATTGTTTCCCCTCCTTGTATTCCCCTATTATCCCTACCATGATTGATTACAACAAACATATAAAGAATTCCACATTACTACCTATATTCAATATGCATACTAATTTATCCATATTGCATGTATACAATAGATGCAATGTATGCCTAGTCATTACTGCATATTATTGCATGGTAACTTCATATTCTTGTCTCTTGGACTGCATAATATCCAATGGTTGTTGAATTGTCAAACTGTTGTTGGGGATTATGGGTGGGTGTGAAGCAATATATGTATTCTGAACCAAAGATCTATATTCCTGACAGGGGCCCGTTTGTTTGTTGGAATTGACCTGGAATTTGAAAACAGGAATTTGTGAATTGGTACGGCCAATTCTCATTTTGGTCCAAAATGAGCATTCAACAAATTCCACCTCAGGACCTGGAATTAGAATTGAGGCATGGAATTGGAATTGGGAATTTAATTTTGTGTGTGGAAACAAATTCCCGTTTTCTAATTCCAGGTCAATTCCAGCAAACAAACGGTTTTGTCACGGTTCGACCTTCCTCTTACTGATTTGATCATCCTTGTTAAGTGCAGGTTGTATATAAAGATACATAGGAATTTCTTATTGTTATTCCATCTTTCCGTTTTTGCTTTTTGGTTGATCTGCTCTACTCCACCATAGATGTTATCCTTGAATGCTTGGAATAATTTCCCCTTTATGACTTATTGGTGAAAGGGTCACCACCTTCATAAAAATTGAGTCACCACTTTTCATTGTTGCCTTTAAGAAAAATATATTATTCCCCAACTTGATCTCCCTTCGACGCCCTCCTCAAATGAAACCTTCTCCCCTTTATATCTTTCAATGTGAGTTGTTTGTTTTTTTGATCCCAAGATGAAGTGATGATTGATGTGGATTTGACGATTATTTGCTTGATCTTGTTGATTGATTGTTTGCTTGATTTCTTGAGGTATTAATGATTGATAAGTCATCCTTCAATGCTTGGAATGAATTCTCCTTTATACTTTATCGGTGAAAGGGTCACCTCCTTTCTTAAAATTGACTCACCACTTTTCATTGTTGCCTCTGAGAATAATATATTATTCCCTAGATTGATTGCCCTTGCATGTCTTCAAATGAAACCTTCTCCCCTTCATATCTTCCAATGTGAGGGAGATTCACACCTCTTCATCATGTCTGCCCTTTGCAATGGTCATATCCTTTCACAATTACCAACCTTTGAAAGGGTCACAACCCTTCATCATTTCTGCCCTTTGAAAGAGTAACAACCTTTCATGACTACCCCCCTTTGAAAGAGTCACAACCCTTTGCCTTTTAAAAGAGTCACTTCTTAATTTTCTTCCCTTTCCTTTCTTCTTTCCTTAATCCTTAAATCTTATGCTCCACTCTTTCTTCCTCCTTTCATATCCCCTCCAAATGAAGTTCAATTCCTTTTATATCTCATGTTTGAGGGAGACACAACTTCTCAATTAATGCATTCTGACCATTTGTTTACCTTAACTAAATTTTAATTTTACTCTTTTATATTTTTTAAATTAATTATCATTGTTTATTATTTAATCCTATTTCAAGAAGTGAACATAACAAGGCTCTATTATTTAAAGTTGTTTTTTTATTTATTCCACTAGAATCAGTTTCAAAACGTTACATCCCATTCTGCAATTAAAATAATAATATATGATAATTGAATTACTTTTGTGATGTTACATTACATTCCACAAATTAGAAATGGAATAGTGGAATTGCCTTCGAGATATTACATTATATTGATCTATCCCAGATAGAATAATGGAACTGCTTTTCAAAAAATTAATCTCTTTTGTATTTAGCATTTCTATTACTATTTAAATTTAATAAGTTTAATACTAAACAAAATTATAAAATTCAAGTATAAAATAATGATAATCTATTGTATTTTTATATAATCAATTATTTAACAAAATATTTTTTTAATTGTATATGTATGTCCATGTGTGTATCCATGTCCTACTTATCAATTGATGAGCTTAAGGGGCTTTCTAATGAATGCTTCATAAGGCAAAACACTTGTTGAAGGTTTTGCAAATGGGGTTGCAAGCAAAGTGGGCTTAACCATGGAGGAAACTCCATAGTTAAGCGCGCTTGAGCTGGACTAGTACCAGGATGGGTGACCTCCTGAGAAGTCTCAGTGCTTCACCTCTGTGAGCATCACCTAGATGCAATGAGTGTTAAGTGTTCCATTCATTGTCATGAGAGATGGGTTCTTGTGAACCACTACGAACGAAACATGGGTCAATGAGTTTAACTCAAAAACTACATAGATGAATCTTGAAAGCAATATCATAATTTGACTTGCTGTGGAAAATATCTCCTACTTATCAATTGATGAGCTTAAGGGGCTTTCTAATGAATGATTCATAAGGCACAACACTTGTTGAAGGTTTTGCAAATGGGGTTGCAAGCAAAGTGGGTTTAATCATGGAGGAAACTTTGTAGTTAAGTGCGCTTGAGTTGGAGCAATACTGGAATGGGTGACTTCCCGGGAATTCTCAGTGCTTCACCTCTGTGAGCATCACCTAGATGCAATGAGTGCTAAGTCTTCCATTCATTGTCATGAGAGATGGGTTCCTGTGAACCACTACCCATGAAACAAGGGTCAATGAGTTTGACTCAAAAACTACATAGTTGAATCTTGATAGCAATATCAAAATTTGACTTGCTGTGGAAAATATCTCCTACTCATCAATTGATGAGCTTAAGGGGCTTTCTAATGAATGGTTCATAAGGCACAACACTTGCTAAAGGTTTTGCAAATGGGGTTACCAGCAAAGTGGGCTTAACCATGGAGGAAACTTTGTAGTTAAGCACGCTTGAGCTGGAGAAGTACTAGGATGGGTGACCTCCCGGGAAGTCCCAGTGCTTCACCTCTGTGAGCATCACCTGGATGCAATGAGTGCTAAGTGTTCCATTTATTGTCACGAGAGATGGGTTTTTGTGAACCACTACTCATGAATTAGAACCCTATTATTGCTCTTTTGTGGGCCCCCAAATCACTGTCACCCCTAAGTGAGAGATTGATCTACAAAACAATATATTTTAAAGCTCCTCTAGGGCATATGACAGTCAAATATTCTGCGGGCTGACTTTGCAAGATTTGAATATAGTTTCCAGCCACTTTAGTTGGCAAAGTATCAAGTTTTCAAGATAAAATTATGCAAAACAATACCTAAGATTCCAAACTCCATTTGTGCATCTCAAGGTGGTGTTTCAATCCTGCAATTATGAATTTTTATTACTGCAAACCACAGTTTTAAGCTGTCTTTGCAGTCACAAAACTGCAAGTTTACAACACATAATGGCAAAGATTTCAATATTATTGAGGCAGACTCCTTTCTGCTCTCAATTAAAAGTTAGAGGCTTGTCACTTGTGTCAACCACTACGATATTGAGACAAGGGAGATAGGCTCAAATAATTGCACAAATCTTTTGTAAGCCCACGGGTAGCAGAATAGTTTCTATGGTTTTTTTCATTTTGTAGTTGGAACTTGTGACCTTCGGGCATTTTCTTGTAAATGTTATGTATTAAGGATCTGTAATGTAAATGATAAATGTGTCATCAAATTTATCATATGAATATTTGAAATTTCCCCTTTTTTGAGTAGTTGGGCCTATTGCTGTCTGTTGCAGTCGTTTAGAACGGCCTCTGAAAAATCCACCCCTGAATTGCCTCGCCCCCCCCCCCCCCCCCCGCCACCCCCCATCTTGTACCATTCCTGTCCCAAAAACTTGGTGAAAGATAGCTCAAATTTCTGATCATGAAAGAATTTAGCAACAAATTTAGTTCATTTGCTGCCCAGTTGACAGATTTCCATCCAGTTGCTGCTCGAACCAGCCTTTTCATATTTAGCAACTTCATACAGGGTCACATCTAATGATTTCATAAAGCATTAGTGCATTTCTTCATCTAGAAAACTACATAATTTTTGCATTGATAGAGAGAGAGAGAGAGAGACCTTGAAATCAATGTAAGAATCTTACAATACAAACAGTCACTGGTCATTATATTATATGGATGAAAGTTATAGTACTAAGTAGATGATGCAAGAAACTTACAAACATCTTTAGTCCAACAGAAGTTATCTTTAGCTGCTGACCAGCAGAAATATTCAATTTAATTGCATCGCATACAGATGTTGACACATAGTAGATCCTTTTGACATGAACAGTGTCACTATTGCGTGTGACTAAATGTCCCAGCAGTGGAAATGACTCGTCAATACCATAAAATGTGACTATGCTATTGATTGCCTTCTCATCTGTAAAAAGTACAACGGGATCAACTCCTCGCCACCTTCCCTGCTGCTGAATCTTTCCTTTTTTAGTCTGCTTTCCAACATGAGTAAACTTTCCATCTTCAGAATCCAAATTTTCTTTCTTCTGGCTATCTCCAATAATTTGGCAAACTTCTCTCCTACATTCACCATTTTCAAGATCATCTGGGATTGATTCAATAGAATTCAGTACATCTGAATGAAGACAAGCTGTGCTACCCAATGTATCTAACTCTGTCACTTTAACATCCTGTTCACTGAATGTGTCATTTTTCACGTTAAGAGAACAAGCTGTGCTACCAAAATCTGATGAGATAATTTCTTTTAGACTTGCATCTGAATGAAGACGAGAAGCATCACCCAATGTATCCAATTCTGTCACTTCAACATCCCTTCGGCCAATGGTGTCCATTTTCATGTTACGGGAACAAACCGTGCTATCAAAATCTGATGAGATAATTTCATTTAGATTTGCATCAACTTCCGTTTTCCCTGGAACAGCTTCTTCAATATCTTGTGTCCTGAAATTCTGTTTTCTATAAGGTTCTTTTGATTTCATGTCCTTGACTACAGCATGACACAAAGTTAAATTCAGAACATGAAGCACTTGTATTACTCTTTGATGCTTAAACTTGTGTTTATTATTAAATAAACAGAAGAAAATATGCCAATTCCATATGCAATCTAGAATATTTCTTCTTAGAAAAATCTGCATCTTATTCAACGGCTCCAGTTTTGGGCTAGGGAATTGTTAGAAAAAAAGAAACTGTAATAATTTTTGGAGGGAGAAAAATGATAAACTTATTACTTTTGAAGTTAAAACCACAAGAAATGTTCTCTAAGCACAAGGCTTACCAGAGAATGGAGAAACCTTTTGAAATACAGCAATAAAAAAGCCTCCTGTATCTTGATCATGAGGCAAAATCCTCATGCACCGTTCCAAAGGAAGAGTAGTAACTTCTGTCTCTCCTTCAGAGTTATCATCCTCTTTACTATTTTCTTCAGAAGGCATTTCAGCCAGGTCATCTGATAAAAATTCATCATTATTAAGTCCCATGTAGCCTTCAGTGCTCATAAATTTGGGGGGCAGACTATTCTTGTGAGATATATTGTTACCTTCTTTCTCATTCACAACATTTTCTGAAGTTGTTTCCATCTTGATGTCATCTCTCTGACAATATTCTTGTCTAGCAGAAGGGATATTGCATTCATCCCAGGTTTTACCAGAAGGAAACATGCTAGGTACTATTGTAGTTTTTCGGGATCGAAAAACATGTCTGTAAGAAGTTAGCCAACGTCCTTTATCACGAACCTGGTATGGAAAAAACATTGAAAACAAAGATTATGTTATGTCAGAATTGGGCACCATGCTAAAACAGAAATTCAAAAATTAAAATTGTAGAAGGAAGTGTTTGCTTATTATGGTATATCTATTTAAAAACAATTGCAATAAATGGATATCAAAAATTCCTGACATTTTCACACAGAAATTTAGACATGCCTTCACAAATACTTGATAATACTAAAAATAAATGAACTATATAATACAATTTGTCTAGAATTAGGCTCCGTCACAGAAGGTGGTCCAGTAAAAGATGCAAAATTGTAACTCCTATATAAGTCTACAAGCCAATTTCAGGTCAACGACAATCACTCTCAGTAAGGCCAGCATTTTCATTATCAACATGGCCTTCATTCGTGACAGCAAACAAGGTTACAATATGATCGACATTTTAAGTTCTTGAGCTCATTTAGATGCTGAATGTGAATCAAATCCCCATAAATAGAAGTGTCCAGTCTCATTTCAAACAAGAAGTAAAAAGAGATGCTCTATTATAAAACATCCTAGCTTGACCATACAAATAAGGACCCTGTTGTGACAAGCTGGCATTCTGAAAAGAGTATAGAATGAGCTGTTGTTTTACAATATAACAAATTTTGTGGTATCATTCAGCTAGAACTTAGCTGGTCCTAAGTTCCTAAACTTGTGCAAAATTTATAAAATATATTCCAGCATCAAACAATATCTCAGTTAATTTCTATGAAAAAATGGCTGTTAGAGTTTCTAAAACCACCAGATTTATAATTACGGCAATATATATTGCATGTGTGAAAGCATATAGCAACTACATCATTTTATTAGACAGACTGTTCTCTGATTTTTTGCTGTAAATTTACAATAGAAATATGAAACCCTTAGAATTGGAGAAGCAAACCTTGCCCTTTCGAAACGGGAAACTAGCACGGATGATGTAAAATAGGATAGCATGTTTAAATTCAATTCAATCATGCATTTTCTAGTTCATGGAATTCATTTAAGTTGATGGGTAACCACTGGATTGCACAATATCATCATACGATGATTTACCTATGTTACACAGGGATGTGTTTCCTGCATAGTAACGAGAATCGCCCAGAAATCGTGTGAATCGCCAGTTTGGCCATTCGATTCGGGCCTCCCGATTTTTTTTAAATCGTTGAACCAGATCGGCGATTTCATCGCCATGAATCGTATGAATCGCCGATTCAGCGATTCATCCAAAAAATTGCCAAAATCGCCTGCATGAATCACAAAAAATCGGCCCGCACGGCTTGATAAAAAGTCAAGTCAAATTTTTAAAAAAACACATCTTTTTTTAATGTTTTTTTTTGCCTTTCCTCTTTGTTTTAACCCTAAAGGGCCTTCTACTTGTTTAGCATGAGTAGAAGAGAGGAAAACTGAGAGAGAAGAAGAGAAAAGAAAAACCACAAGTTTGCAACCAGCAAGAAGGAAGAGCACCAAAGAGATCAAAAATCCATTTGGGGAGGCCATAAGATTGCATTGGGAGCATTAAGGAGTCAATAGCAACACTCCTCAACTCATTTGCAAGAGGTAAGTGTTGATTTTTTTTTGTATGTTAGTGTATTATTCATTTTTTGTTAAATTTTTTTAGTTTTCATTTGCAAGTCTTGAATGTTTTTTAGTTTTACTAAATTGCAAAGTAGGTTTTTCTGTTTTGTTTATTAGTTTGAAACTTTGAGGTTTTACTTGAATTTTCTTATTATAGCAGCCTAAACTTTCATTTTCCACAATGGGTAAAAAAGATGAATGTTGGAAATATAGTGAAGACTTTCCTGGAAGAACAAAATTTCAAACAAAATGTATGTTTTGTAAAGATATAAATTCTGGTGGCATTTAAAAGATTCAAATACCACATTGCAGCCATACCTGGACATGATATTACAATTTGCACTCAACAAATTGCTGAGGCAAAACGCACTTGTTTAGTGGCATCAGAAAAATATGAACTGGAGAAATTAAATAAGAAAAGGCAACTTCAAGGGTTAAGGGCTATTGGCTCCCATGCTCTCACAGCCACATCTGCATCCACATCCACATCTGTAGGTTGTGTTGGAGAGGGTTCTTCTAGGCCTCCTTTTCGTCCTAGTGCTAGTGCTCATGCTAGTGTTGATGCTAATGCTAGTCGTTCTTATACTGAGATTGAGTCCAGCCTATTGCAGCCTAGAGTGTGGAAGAACAAATTGGATAGTTACTTTGTGCCCCGCACTACTCCTGGCTCACAACGCACGATTGAGGGCATGGGTTTGAACAAGGAGATTAAAGCCGAGGTTTAAAGCCCCAACTGAGGCTGAGTTGAGTGGATACCTCTTAGATGAAATGGTAGAGGATATGAAGGTTGACCTTGAGGACCACCGAAAGGAGTGGACTGAAAAGGGTTGCACATCATGACTGATGGTTGGACGGATAGGAGGAATAGAACACTCCTCAATTTTCTTGTTTCCTGTGGAGGTGATTGATCATTCTACTTTCCTACATAAATTGTGAATTGTGATTGAATAGTTTAAATTTTGATTTGTTGATTGCTAATTTGTTGATCATCCATGATAATTCATTGTTTTGTAGGATATACCGTGTTCCTCAAATCTATTGATGCTTTCGCTCATATAAAACATGCCACATACTTATGTGAGGTTATTGAGGAAGTCATAGCAAAGGTGGGGGAAGAAAATGCGGTGCAAGTGGTGACGGATAATGCAGCAAGTTATGTTGTTGTAGGTAAACTTTTAACTTTTCAAGTTTTGAAAATAAATTTATTTGAACTTTTCTAATTCTAAGTTTCCTAACATATTTAAAATTCTAATTAATTTAAAATTGTTGCAGGTAAACTTTTGATGGAGAGGCACCCCGACATATTTTGGTCTTCTTGTGCGGCACATTGCCTTGACCTCATGTTGGAGGAAATTGGCAAGCTTGAGTGGGTCAAATCATGCGTAGAAAGGGCCAAATATATATGCAAGTTTATCTACAATCATGCATTTGTCCTTAGCACAATGAGGGACTACACAGGAGGCAGGGAGTTAGCTCGTCCAAGCATCATGAGGTTTGCCTTGAATTTCATCACACTGCAGTCCTTGTTGACATCAAGGGCAGAATTGAGGAGCATGTTTGTTGGGCGGGAGTGGACTACATCTTCCTATGCTACGACCACTACATGGGTAGATGTGGCGAATTGCATCTTTGATGAGGATGGTTTTTTGAAACCTCCTAAAGAAATCCTTGAGGTAAATTTCTTACAATTTAACTTTTAGTATTTATTATTTAATTGTTTAATGATTTAGTTTTACGTTTAGTTTTATATTTAAGTTTTGACTCAAATATTTGTTTTACATTATATGCAGGTCACTGAGCCCCTCATAGCTCTCCTATGAATTGCTGATGGGGAGAAGCCCTCTATGGGCTACATATATGAGGGCATGGATAGGGCCAAGCAGGCCATTAGATCCTAGATCCTAGTATACAGGAGTGCAGGAGAAGTATGCCCCTATTTGGGAGATCATTGATAGGAGATGGCAGAATCCGCTCCACCGACCCATCCATGCAGCAGCTTATCTGAATCCAACATTTCATTTCTGTCCTGACTTCAAGGCGGATGAGGAGGTTCTCACCGGCCTATATACAGTGATCCAGAGGTTGAGTAGTGATGAGGATAGCGCAGCTGCAACCATTGAGCTAGACAAATTCAATAATAAAGAAGGGCAAATTTTCTCTAGCAGGATGGCCATAGATGCTTGGACAGCAATACAACCAGGTAAAAATAACATATTCTTGAATCTTAAGTTTATGGCTTATAAGTTGTGCATTTTAATTTTTGATTTTGTAATTTTAAAGTTGTAAATGAGACTAATTGTTTTTGTTTTCTCTTATTTCAGATAGATGGTGGCAAATGTTTGGGCCCACAACCCCAAAACTTCAGAAAATTGCCACCTGTATTCTGAGTTAGCCAAGCAGCACTTCTGGATGTGAGCGCAATTGGTCCATGTTCGAGCATATCCACTCGAAGAAGAGAAATAGGTTGTCTGTGCAGAGGTTGAATGATATTGTCTTTCATCATTACAACCTCTGTCTTAGGATTAGACAAATTTTGGGCACTGACTCCTCTCCGATCATTCTGGAGGAGATTGATCCAAAATCAGAGTGGCTCACTGAGGCTGTGGATCCGGTCTTTCACTGAGGCAGACCATGAGTGGGTTGACCAGATAGATAGAGAAGTTGAGGCTATGGCCATGGCAGAGCAGGCGGCTAGAGCACATTCAAGCACTGGTAGACACGCATGCGCACGCACAGACACAAGCCCTAGTGACGTTTGTGAGCCCATCTTACATGCGGGGGCTATGGCTCAGTAGTCCTCTAGGACCTACCTTAGACGCCTTTGTAGAAGGCAGACGGGATACTCAGAGGCTGAGGCGGTAGCCGAGCTTGAGGATGATGATGAGGCTTGAGCTAGAGCCTTTTTTTTCATTTTGGTTATAGATACTAATAGACATACGTTTCATGGATCTTCATCTTACATACATTTATGATTTAATATCTTATGGATCTTCATCTTACATACATTCTATGATTTGACTCATTATGATCCTATGATTTTTATTTACTTTAGCTAAAATTTACATTTTACGTGTAACGTATGTGATGGATTTACCATTTATGTTCCTTGTTTATGTATGTTAGCTTCTATTTGATGATGTTATAGTATGTTTAAGTTATATTCAATAAAGGGTGCATGAAATAAGTTTTAATATTAGATTGAAGGTAAAATTATGATTTGATATCTACTCCAATTTGAATTCATCATCATCAATTGTAGAGGCTCATGCACCTTAAGCATCCTATCTAATAAAATGAAATAACTAGCATATCTTGTCTCAATAGGTTTGAGTAACTACTTTGAAAATGTCTTCAAGAGAGCAAGTGAGGTGTGTTATTGCAAATGAACATTTGAATGCCTCTAGCTTCTGCCACCACATGCTTCATCCTATCTTTTTTTACCTATGACTTTTGATGTATAAACATAACATGAGGTTCAAAAGATGTGCTTGTAACTACCCTTCACCATCATACTAATCGGTTTGCTCAAATGTGTTGAATTAGTGAGGACTTGTTCAATACTTGAGGCCCCAACCTCCTCTACGGCCTCTCTCAAAATGCTTAACTAGAAGTTTGCATCTGTATGCTTCCCTAAACAATCCATGACTCTAAGAAAAGAAGGGCTAGTAGGGCATGTGACTATGCTATTGATGGGTGGCCAATGTCTAATATTAGTCCACCCATCTATCACAAGAGAACAACCTGTCCTAATCCACGTTTGCCTCATATCTTCAATTAGCAAATCAACCTTAGAATACTCTTTGTCCAAGAGGGTAGAGTTTAGCTTATGATCTCCAAGAGGTACAAATGAGGGATCAATAAGGCTACATCTTTTATCATTGTTTAAAAGAAAAGGAATGGCCCACATAAAATAGGATGGCGTGGGCATAAAAAAATTTGGCAATGGAAGACTCTATTGCATACCATGCTTGCACATCAAACATACCTTCAATTGTCCTTGCCCTCTCACCACCACTAATCTTCCCCTTTCCTCTTGCAGTAATGTCATTGCTACCTAACATGGATGGCATACTTGCAAAAGAATGTGCTAGCATTGTCACACCTTGAGATCCCATTTCCACCTCCATGTGCAACCCATGAGCCTCTACCTTCTCATCCTATTTTATTCTTGGACAAAATTTAACTTCATGGCCAATAGTTCAAAAAATGAGACCATACCCTTGTATAGCCCCCTCTAAATTCTTTCTTGCTAATGTGACAAAGCCATACCCTACTACCCAAGTGTTTTATCCTTTGGTATCAAGGGCCTCACAAGTTGGACAAGGGCTCTTTTTCTTTGATTTGCACGGTTTTGGGGACATCCTTGATACATCTCAAAAACAAGGATGCTCCATGCATCCTCAAGTTTCTTTGATGGTAGCTTGTAAACTGTTTTATGTTATGTTCCACAACATTCCAATGACAAGGATAGTGGGACAGAAGGGGACACATTTAGTGACAACATTGCAAGGGCTATTTTGTGCTATCCCTTTTTCTAGTTAATTCCAACATTCTTGGGAACTCCAACTTTCTCATAATGGATCAAATTTTATTTTAAAGGTATTTTGACAATAGAAAAGAGTCCTCGGAGCCAAGATAAGTACAATGGCATTTCCCGTGTGCAGATCCAACATTCTACGAGTGCTCGACAATTCATGAAGAAGTTTATCCTCTTGGAGAGTGCCAACTTTTATATAAACTGATATCCTATGCACTTAAGATATTGGTGGTGTGGTCAAAATTCACATTTTGGGTAATTTTAATATTTTTTGTATCTTTCGTGATTGAGCCGAAAATAATTAAATTATTAAATGATTAAATATTTAAGCTGTCCAAAAGTGGAAAATTAGAAGACAACTTATATGTAATTATCTAAAGACAAGTTATAGGAAGATATAAAAGTGACATTTATGGAGGCCCAAAACATAAAGTTAAATTATAGTCACTTTAGGTAGGAAAATCAATAATATTTTTATTATTCCCGGAAAAGATGCATAAAGAGGAGAACTGAGAAGAAAAACTCATTCTTGCCATTCTCCTTGTACAAAACCCCAATTTCGAGAAGTAAGCAACTATTCATCTTCAGGCCTAGGACAGAAATCCTAAGGGCAAAATTGGTCTCAAGGATTAAAACTCTTCTATCCAAGCTACAAGTGGATTCACCGAGGATTTACAAATGTGCTTATTGATTTGAAGAATCAAAGAGAATCACACAAGTTACTATTGATTGAAGGATTGAAGACTTCTTGAGTTTCATTTACCTGAAAAACAAAATATGTGATGTCCCCATCGAATAAAAAACAAATTAACTCTCAATAACATTTGTCGAATATTAATCGAAACATTGGAGGTCCTGAAGATTAAAATCATCAGAACATATAGTTGGGAATATTGTCTAGCATTTGATCACTACAGTGAAGAACTGAACCTTGAAGGCCACAGAGATTATTGAACAGTAGACAGGTATTGCCATCTTGGAATCACATGGAGAATTCTATTGGCATATTTATGCAAATCAAACAATTGAAGCCTTTATCTGTTGAGGTCATTGACCAGGATACATGATGGAAGCAATGTTTTAATCCAAGTCGAAAGGCACTAATATGCATTAATACCCGAGTTATTATGGTGGGCCCTGTAATACAAGGCAGAGATATCTGATATAAGCTAAGGCAGAGATATCTGATATATGCTAGGGCATTGAAATAGACTTAATATCCAACTCGATTAACCAGCATATCCATACTTTGGCAATTATAGTTTGGCAAGCAAACATATTGCACAATCATATTTAGTTTTGCATTATAATAATTAATTCAGTGACTATAGTGTTGATCGAACAATGTATCTTCAATTTGTTTTTTGATACATAGTCGAGTTCTGAAGACGAACATGGCTTATCTGTGGAGCAACGAAGTTGCAAGATAAACATTGATCTGGAGCGGAGGAAGGAATTACAATGAATTGTTATTGGCATGAGCTTCCTTCTACCATCATGGCACTAAGAGTTTCTGTATGGAGAGATTAACAAAGAACAGCGATTATTTTGTTGCAAAAGACAAGATTAGAATTAAAGGATCAATTTGTATTATTCATGATAAGGAGCAATTCAAGGAGATTGGTCATCGCCTTGATTAGAAAGAAGTTAAGGTGCAAGAATCATTATATGAAGAGAGGCATTCAAGAAAAGATGTCTCTTAAATGTCTAAAGGATGCAACTCTTCAGCAATGCAAGGTATATAATGAGGATCGAATTCCTCCTCTCAATAATCATCCATTTCTCCTTATTACATATTCATCCTTATTGGATCACTCAAGTGAGCATTAGCCTTTTGCAAATCAGGTTGCATACAATTAAGGAAAGAAATCAGGAAGAGCATCACCACTGTATATTTCTAAAGTTCAGATCAGACATGCAAAATTATCGCTATAAGCGATATTGAAGACAATTGCATACATTCAAGTTAGAAGATCAGAAACAGCAATAACATCGCTATATACGATATTGAATATACTTGCATACTTATAAAGACATCAGAAATAGCAATACATCGCAGTAAGAGATATTTAATATATTTGAATACTCGTAAAAATAGAGCAGGAGAAGCAAGACACCTCATCACTATACGCAATAGAAGCAAATCGAAGCATATTTTTTCAGTGCCATATCAGAGATAGCTATCAGCAAGATTGATTGCAAAATTCATATTGTATAACATAAGTGCAGATCAGAGATCATCCTTGCATAAATCTAATCAATATACCAGATATAGCAGTGACACTTTATCTTATATATCATATAACATCATATTATATGTGGTATCATAATTCTTGCAATTAAGTGGCGTCAATTGTCATCATTCTAAGTGTTATTGATCCTGCTTCTGGTATGCAGGTTTGTTGTGAGGTTTTCACAACACCACCCCATCATAGATGAGGACCCCCTTTTTGCTGCCTTACTGCTGTTGGCAAGGCTGCGAGTGAGTAGAATTGAAAATTTGTCCAAGTGTTGAGGTAAGATTGATCTGGTTTTAATCTTGGAGATGGGACGAAAATGGAAGTTGAGTCGGGCTGGGTAGAGATAAAATTTGGCTACTAATGAAGCGTATGGCCGAGATTTCAAAGGGCAATGATTGTGCATGCATCTGCCCCTTTCAATTTGACAATATGATCACAAATTTTGAAATTTTGACTCCCCAAAGCAGCAGTTGAACCCACAATCCCAACCTGACCTGCAAAACAAATCAAAAAATGAATTAAAATGGCTTCAAGCCTCCTTTTATATGAGGCAATTTGAAATTAAATTAGGCCAGGCCTAAATCGCATTGTTTAAACTTCAAAATGGCCCAAAATTAATGCAAATCTGGGCAATTAAACATTAGATCTGGCCCTCAATCATGAAACGTATGGCCTTAAAATGGCCTAAAATTAATATAACTCTAGGCGCCAAAATCAAATTAGAGCCTTGCCCTATATGAAGCATGAGGGCTAACAGTCTTTAAATATGTTGAAATTCGAAATTAATGGGCCCAAAATCTGCCTTGATCCAATATTTAATACAAATCCCTCGGATTAAATCCCTTACAGCCACGTTGGCCCTTAAATTGAGCGGCCATTTAATTACAAATTTTATTTAATTCAAGGCCCAAGTCGGCCCTAATCAGGTTGGCCCCTTGCAGACTTTAATTGGCGCCTATATATTGGGGAGTAACTTGATCATTTCAACCCCAATTCGATGCCAAATCTCCTCTGCTTTGTAGTGGCGAATTCGCCCTCGAATTGCAGTGAGTTTTATCCATAGCAAGCTTGTTTATCCTAGGGAGAAAATTATAAATTTGGAAGGCAAAATTAATTCCCCAAGACCTACAGCTAGCAGACCTCTCATCAATTTCGATTTTTGCTTGGCATTGGACCCAACAAACAAGAATTTCGCACCTCCAAGGCTGGTGCCCACGCCCAGCCCTATTTGTGATTTTCTATGAATTAATTGGCAATTTTTAAAATAAATAAAATTCACCTTGGGGCTATGCAATTTTCTTTATGCATTTAATTTAGTGTTGAAATGGCATTTTATTTAATTTTGTTTCCTCCATGCAAAGTCGGCCCTCTTCCTTTAAGAGGCAAAAGTCTAGTATAAAAAGAGGGCCTCCCCTCCTTATTTCTCATTCATTTTCTTGCCATTGTGTCTTGGCAGCCAGCGGCGAGGGATTTTGGAGGAAGACCGAATTTTGGCAGCAGCAAGGAGGAGCGAATTTGCAAGGGTGGTCTTCTACTTTGGTGGAGGAGTGAGTTTGTTGGTGAAGGAAGGTCTTCAATTTTCAGGATGAAAGCTGGTCTAAAAGGCAGAATTTATTTTTCTTGTTCTTTATTGGCTCATTTCCCTATTTCTTCTTGCACTACTCATCCACCACTTCATCATTCCATCTACAAGGTTTGAAGAGGAGATATAAGTGCAGTTTCATTAATAGGAAATTGAAGGGGAGATATAAGTGTTAGTCCCACACCTAGGAACGAAGTGGAGATATAAGTGTAGTCCATCTCATAAGTATTCGAAGAGGCAGAAATAAGTGGTAGTCCCACCCCTAGGAATGAAGTGGAGATATAACTGTAGTCCATCTCATAAGTATTCGAAGAGGCAGAAATAAGTGGCAGTCTCATCCATAGGATTGAAGAGGCAGAGATAAGTGTAGTACCATATTTGTAGAAAGAAGGGGCAGAAATAAGGGCTAGGATGGCGGATGCTAGTGCAAACAAGAACCAAAGGGGAATACCTACCAAAAAAGACAAGGAAGACATGATGCCCAAGACCGCCTTCTTCTCAAAATTGAAGCGAGTGGATGACACCAACATTGGCACAGTGGACATGGTACAGTTGACAAATAGATTGAAGGAAGGCCACTCCCCATGGCGAAGAAGATCAGCAAGAGTGGAATTGTGCAAGCTGTCGCCTTCCCTCCTACCTTGCCTTGTCCGGAGTTGGTGATGGAGTGTGCATCTCGGTTTGATATTGTGACTAAGTCCATCATCTTTGATGAAGGAAAGAGGGTGTTGGCCAACATCAGTGGGTAGGTGGTAGAGGAGGTGTTCAATATACCCCAGCACAAAGGCATGATAGTGGTGTTGATGGATCAGGCGGCCAAGCTCTTTCAGGATAATCAGGATAACTGCCTCACTCTACTAAGGCAGAATTGGTTGCAAGAAGGCAAGAAGGGAGTCACCAAGTCGTCAAGGCTCACCAGGTCAGATTTCAAATCAGAGTATGGCGACCTTATTGTGCTTCTCAACCGAGTCATGGGCTCCGCTCAAGGTGAACTAAAGGAGACATTCGAGACTCCAAGGAAAGACAACCAAAGAGAAAGGGCTGAATGGAGAGCAACTCTTGGAGCTCCTGGCAATGAAGTCATGGGAAGCTACTTTCCTTGGATGGCAAATCTTGGAACAACTTAGAAGATCAAAGAGAGGATGGTATCCATATCCTCCATCATCTCGCCAACAGGTGGGAAGTAAGTTCACATCAAGTTACCGAAGGGACAAGTCCAATTATTTGAGGGCATTTCCAAGTACAATCAAGTTCGAATCAGATCGGAGGCAAGTTCAAGGATGCCCACCCAAGTCATGCCATGAGGAAATTGACAAGGAGTTGATAGTTTCAGAGGAGTTAATCAAAGTTAGAAATGTTGACTATCAAGAGATATCTTCCTTTCATCAAAGATCAATCAGACCTACAGGACAAGGATGATGAGGCGGCAGTTAATTATCTCCTCCAATCAGAAAATTCTAGATTTCAAGCACAAGCAATCGCAACATGCCAAGTGTCCCATTTTCTCATTGGTGGAGAAACCTTTGTATTTTTCTTATTGGCCTGAAATTTGGTGCCCTCATGTAATTGGTTGTAGTTATGGCAACCCTAAATAGGGTTTATAGGATGCAATATGGACCCTTGATTTCAAATTTTTGCTTCTTAATCTTGGCCATTCATTGTACTTGAGCCTCCTATATAAGGCCATTTGTTCTCATTTGTAAAGGAGAGTTATGTTGGAGGATTGTTGCCAAAATACTATCAAAATTGTTCTCTATTCATTGTTGTGGCTTGCATGGTGGATATACATGATCATTTTGGTGTATTTGCATGGTTCTTTACATCTCTCAATTAAAATAGGATTTCATTTCAAAGTTGTTAAGATAAGAGTAGAAGTAGATAGATTGTGTGGTGAGATTGGTGGATGTTTGATTGGATTCTATAAAACTAGGCCACTAGCTCCTTGTAGATGTAAGGGTGCCTTGTGTGGTAATCTAGTAATTGCGCTCAAGTTCAATTGGCATTAGATCCTTAATTTGTACTCAAGTTGGATTGAGGGGAAGGTGTTGATATGAAAACCTTTTGAGATCCTTTGAACCTTTGCACTAGGTGGAGTTGAAGTCGCAGACAAGCCTCCATTTGGTAGGAATCCTAGTCCATCCATTAGTTTCCCATACATAGTTATAAATAGAAGTAATCTAGATAGTAGAAGTTTGATGAGCAAAGTTGGAAGTGATATAAATCATGGATATACTTTATCATATATTGCAAAGCTAGATCTTTAACAGTGTAAGTTGACACCCTTGAATGAAACACGTAAGCCCGCCTACGTGATTAACCAGCAAATCACATCAATATAACTGAGTTAGTATCCACAAGTGTAAGGAACCTTGGATTTTTCTCATGTTCTTCATGAGTATTTACTTTTCAAGAGAGGGTTGAGTGTTTGGTATTCTATATGAAGTATTCAATTGCTATATGTTATGTAGTGGTACAAATCTGACATCAACATTATTTGGCACTAGGAGGGCATGAACGAAGTTCATTCATGAACTATCAACGACAATGAGCTTTCATATTATATTTGAGATGTGAGAGATTTCTTCAAAAGTTCAAAAAATCCAGAAAAAATCAAAAATTAGAAAATCAAAAAAAAAAAGGGAAAAGACTTCTCAATGGATGGGCAGTGGTTTCATCGTCAAGGCATTCATCCAGTTGACATTGCTCGATTTCGGGAGGCTTTGAATGCACAATTGTATCCACAGAATTTGTTTGAATTGGCATCAGCTTGCGAGTGCAGGATTCATGAGACAACCACACATGATGAGCTTAATTGTTTGACATTTCTGTCAAGAGTGGAGTTGGTATTGTAAAAGATGTTCTTTTGGGATATCCTCAAACCAGTCCCATTTTCTGAATCGAATGATAGAGTTAACATGTTTGTGAATAATTTCAAGGAAATGATCAAGAAGTGACTAAGTGAGGAGGACCTATATGTGGAAGATATGTTGCTCTCTGGTTGGTGTAGATTACACAATGTGAGACATTCAGAATATACTTGTCAACCATGTCGGGATATCATAAAGCAGGCCAAGCAAGAGATGGGATGGTTTGACTGTGAGCAACCGAATACAGACGGAATTTGGAGTGCATACCTTGAACGAATGAGTTTGGCATCAAAGGGAGGAAAAGAAGATTGCATTCATTACTTAGGTTGGAAACCACAAGATGAGCATATTGTATCCTCATCTGACAAAGAAGAAAGCAACTTGCGAGAGGATGGCGTGGTTGAACTTAATGACCAAGACATTCATGTGGAAGATGAGCCTTCACACTTTACTCCTCAAGAGGAAGGTGTTAAGAAAGAAATCAAGGAAGCAATAGAATACATTTGAGGAAGAGAAATGATAGCAATTAAGGATAAGCATTTGGAAACCCATGGGGGTTAAAAACTACAAGAAGACCATAACAAGTTTGAAGAGGTGATCCTTGGTGAACTTTCCCTCATGCTACAAAGTCGAGTTCTTGAGGATGAGTTGGAAGAAATCTATAGCACCCTAAATAAAAGAAGCAATGAAGTGGACAAGTTGAACAAGGAATTGCAAGTTACTACAAGTGAATTAAGATATGACGAAAAGTTTGATAAAGCATTCCAGGACATCATTCTCACCATATTCTTTGGGGGGATGCTTAAGGATCTTACAGAAGAAATACGAATGGATTCATTGCCAAAGGCATCCCAAGATAGACAAGTTGTTGCAAGTGGCATAATTCGCCATCAACTCCAACCTCCAAAGGCTTTGCCACTTGGGATTGATGAACTTATGAAGACATTGGAGGACTTCCCTGTTAGTTTCGAAGATTCCAACGGTGATGAGATTCCACTTGATGAATCGCAAGATGTTCCTAAAGAGAAATCTACATGCAGCTCCATGGAAGAAGAAAGTGAAGAACAGTTTGGGTTGATGCTATTGTTGGAGGTTGCGTTTGATCAGCTTGAGGAGATATTTGAGGGAGGACTCATCATGGAATCCTTGATTTTTGAAGATACACTTAGCGATGTTCATAAAGATGCATGATTCATGCGGTATAAGGGCAAGCCACCTAAGGCGGTATTCCAAAGCCTTGATTTCACGATTGATCTTGCCTTGATCACTCACGAGTTTGATGCTGATGTTAGTGGGATGATCCATAACCAACCTCAACCTCCTGAAGCCATGGAGAGTTTGTAGGTTCCATTTGAATTTGAGTCATGCAAGGTTGTTTCTTTCCCTGCTCTTAATGCTCAAAGTTGTTATTTTGATTATGGAAATTTTGGAAAGAAAACTTGTTTATGGATTGATCATGGTCCTAATGAATTTCCTCAATTGTTGATCTTGCATGATAATTTTCTTGAGTTTGAGTTTGAGGTGACTAAATTTTTTTCGAAGTACAAGGATGAGCCTGCAAGATTGAGAACGATCACCCAAGCCTTGTTGTTCTTGAACATCCTGAGAAACCATGTTAGATCAAGTGTATATACCGGTCTAGTCAGTGTCGTCCCTTTAGAGTCTTGTGCATAGTTAGAGTAGGTTTGTCTTGAACCATTTGGTTCAAGAGGGCTAGAGTAGTTTTCCCCTTTTTGTTGGTCAGTTTAGTTGTCTTAGGAAGCCTAGATAGTAATTTTCCTTGAGTCAGTTGACTCGAAGTTTGTTTGAGGGGCTTAGTTGGTTGCCCTAGGGGGTCAGTTTGTAGGTTTGCCTTGAGTCGTTTGACCCGGGTGGTTTGCTTTAGTCTAGGAGCTTGCTTTGGTTAGTTCAGTTTAGAGGGATCCATATTTGTGAGAAAGGCGATGATCATACAAACACACTTTGGTGTTCCCCCAGTGATTTTGTTCAGTTTATTTCTTGGGTATATCTTTGTGGGGTTCCCTTGAATTGGAGATTGGATTCCTAATAGTTTTATCCTACGAAAAGGATTTGTCCTAAATTTGGATTGAGTCATGGTTGTGTTTTGAGTACACAAGTCTTTCGATTACAACATTTTTACTCACACTTAATTGCTTCAGGTTTTTTGGTAGTTTCAAAGTGAAGTTGGATTTACTGAAAATCATACACCTAATCCAGCGCCACTGTGGTCTTCCAAACCTCTGAGGGCTTCATTGCCTGCAAGCCAAGCAAAGATTGAAAGTGAGGAAAAAGAAATATCATGAGAAAAGAGAAAAATAAAAATGAAAAAAGATGAAAAAGTGAACAAAATAAATAAATAAATAAATAAAATAAAATAGAAAAGTAAAATTGGCTCAAGGGTGTGCAAGCATTTCTACTGGTGCCATAAAAATAATCACTAAAGGTAGAACCATGCTTATGGTGGACCACAAAGATAACCTCGTCAGGGCTATGGACGCCTGACTTGTGGCGAGGCTCTATCCACGATGTTTTTGCAGTAAGGATATTAAAATAGCTAAGTTCAATGGATCTAAGAGGCTTTCTAAGGGTCTTGTCGAGCGGGGAATGAATCACTTGCACAAACATAGGTAATCAAGGACGGAGGCTCTTAGCTCAATGGATGGTTTCTTCCATTTTGAGCGCATTTCCTAGTTGCAGGGTAGGTGAAAATGGAGTTGATCAAAGATTTTGGTTCCAAACGAGTTTTATCCTTGAACATTTCTTTGGATGGATGCTAGATGTTGTGAGGTTTTCAAATCACCACCCCATCATAGATGAGGACCCCCGTTTTTGCTGCCTTACTGCTGTTGGCACAGCCATGAGTGAGTAGAATTGAAAATTTGTCTACGTGTTCAGGTGAGATTGATCTGGTTTTAATCTCGGAGTTGGGATGAAAATGGAAGTCGAGTCGGGCTGGGTAGAGATAAAATTTGACTAATAATGAAGCATATGGCCTAGATTTCAAAGGGCAATGATTGTGCTTGCATCTGCCCCTTTAAATTTGACAATATGATCACAAATTTTGAAATTTTGACTCCCCAAAGCGGCAGTTGAACCCAAAATCCGAACCTGACCTACAAAACAAATCAAAATCCAAATTAAAATAGCTTCAAGCCTCCTTTTATATGAGGCAATTTAAAATTAAATTACGCCAGGCCTAAATCGCATTGTTTAAACTTCAAACTGGCCCAAAATTAATGCAAATCTAGGCAATTAAACATTAGATCTGGCCCTCAATCATGAAACATATGGCCTTAAAATGGCCTAAAATTAAAATAAGTCTGGGCGCCAAAATCAAATTAGAGCCTTGCCCTATATGAAGCATCGGGGCTAACAGTCTTTAAATATGTTGAAATTCGAAATTGATGGGCCCCAAATCTGCTTTGATCCAATATTTAATATAGATCGCTCGGATTAAATCCCTTACAGCCAGGTCAGCCCTAATCAGGTTGGCCCCTTCCAGACCTTCATTGGCGCCTATATATTGGGGGGTAACTTGATCACTTCAACCCCAATTCAAAGCAATATCTCCTCTACTCTGTAGTGGCGAATTACCCCTCGAATGGCAGTGATTTTTATCCATAGCAGTCTTGTTTATCCTAGGCAGAAAATTATAAATTTGGAAGGCAAAATTCATTCCCCAAGAACTACAGCTGGCAGACCTCTCATCAATTTCGATTTTTGCTTGGTATTGGGCGCAACAAACAAGAATTTCGCACCTCCAAGAGGGGTACCCACGTCCAGCCCTATTTGCGATTTTCTATGAATTAATTGGCGATTTTTAAAATAAATAAAATTCACCTTCGGGCTGTCCGATTTTCTTTATACATTTAATTTAGTGTTGAAATGGCATTTTATTTAATTTTGTTTCCTCCATGCAAAGTCGGCCCTCTTCCTTTAAGAGGCAAAAGTTTAGTATAAAAGGAGGGCCTCCCCTCCTTATTTCTCATTCATTTTCTTGCCATTGTGTCTTGGCAGCCAGCAGGAAGGGATTTTGGAGGAAGAGCGAATTTTGGCAGCAGCAAGGAGGAGCGAATTTGCAAGGTTGGTCTTCTTCTTTGGTGGAGGAGTGAGTTTGTTGGTGAAGGATGGTCTTCAATTTTGAGGATGAAAGCTGGTCTAAAGGGCAGAATTTATTTTTCTTGTTCTTTCTTGGCTCATTTCCCTATTTCTTCTTGCACTACTCATCCACCACTTCATCATTCCATCTACAAGGTTTGAAGAGGAGATATAAGTGCAGTTTTATTAATAGGAAATTGAAGGGGAGATATAAGTGTTAGTCCCACACCTAGGAACGAAGTGGAGATATAAGTGTAGTCCATCTCATAAGTATTCGAAGAGGCAGAAATAAGTGGTAGTCCCACCCCTAGGAACGAAGTGGAGATATAACTGTAGTCCATCTCATAAGTATTCGAAGAGGCAGAAATAAGTGGCAGTCCCATCCATAGGATTGAAGAGGCAGAGATAAGTGTAGTACCATATTTGTAGAAAGAAGAGGCAGAAATAAGGGCTAGGATGGCGGATGATAGTGCAAACAAGAACCAAAGGGGAATACCTACCAAGAAAGACAACGAAGACATGATGCTCAAGACCGCCTTCTCAAAATTGAAGCGAGTGGGTGACACCAACATTGGCACAGTGGACATGGTACAGTTGACAGATAGATTGAAGGAAGGCCACTCCCCCATGGCGAAGAAGATCAGCAAGAGTGGAATTGTGCAAGTTGTCGCCTTCCCTCCTACCTTGCCTTGTCCGGAGTTGGTGATAGAGTGTGCATCTCGGTTTGATATTGTGACTAAATCCATCATCTTTGATGAAGGAAAGAGGGTGTTGGCCAACATCAGTGGGTAGGTGGTAGAGGAGGTGTTCAATATACCACAGCACAAAGGCATGATAGTGGTGTTGATGGATCAGGCGGCCAAGCTCTTTCAGGATAATCAGGATGCCTGCCTCACTCTACTAAGGCAGAATTGGTTGCAAGAAGGCAAGAAGGGAGTCACCAAGTCGTCAAGGCTCACCAGGTCAGATTTCAAATCAGAGTATGGTGACCTTATTGTGCTTCTCAACCGAGTCATGGGCTCTGCTCAAGGTGAACTAAAGGAGACGTTCGAGACTCCAAGGAAAGACAACCAAAGAGAAAGGGCTGAATGGAGAGCAAATCTTGGAGCTCCTGGGAGCGAAGTCATGGGAAGCTATTTTCCTTGGATGGCAAATCTTGGAAAAACTTAGAAGATCAAAGAGAGTATGGTATCCATATCCTCCATCATTTCGCCAACAGGTGGGAAGGAAGTTCACATCAAGTTACCAAAGGGACAAGTCCAATTATTTGAGGGCATTTCCAAGTACAATCAAGTTCGAATCAGATCGGAGGCAAGTTCAAGGATGCCCACCCAAGTCATGTCATGAGGAAATTGACAAGGAGTTGATAGTTTCAGAAGAGTTAATCAAAGTTAGAAATGTTGACTATCAAGAGATATCTTCCTTTCATCAAAGATCAATCAGACCTACAGGAGAAGGATGATGAGGTGGCAGTTAATTATCTCCTCCAATCAGAGAATTCCTGATTTCAAGCACAAGCAATCGCAACACGCCAAGTGTCCCATTTTCTCATTGGTGGAGAAACCTTTGTATTTTTCTTATTGGCCCGAAATTTGATGCCCTCATGTTATTGGTTGTAGTTATGGCAACCCTAATTAGGGTTTATAGGATGCAATCTGGGCCCTTGATTTCAGATTTTTGCTTCTTAATCTTGGCCATTCATCGTACTTGAGCCTCCTATATAAGGCCATTTGTTCTCAATTGTAAAGGAAAGTTATGTTGGAGGATTGTTGCCAAAATACTATCAAAATTGTTCTCTATTCATTGTTGTGGCTTGCATGGTGGATATACATGATCACTTTGGTGTATTTGCATGGTTCTTTACATCTCTCAATTAAAATAGGATTTCATTTCAAAGTTGTTAAGGTAAGAGTAGAAGTAGATAGATTGTGTGGTGAGATTGGTGGATGTTTGATTGGATTCTATAAAACTAGGCTACTAGCTCCTTGTAGATGCAAGGGTGCCTTGTGTGGTAATCTAGTAATTGAGCTCAAGTTCAATTGGCCTTAGATCCTTGATTTGTACTCAAGTTGGATTCAGGGGAAGGTGTTGATATGAAAACCTTTTGAGATCCTTTGAAGCTTTGCACTAGGTGGAGTTGGAGTCGCAGCAAGCCTCCATTTGGTAGGAATCCTAGTCCATCCATTAGTTTCCCATCCATAGTTATAAATAGAAGTAATCTAGATAGTAGAAGTTTGATGAGAAAAGTTGGAAGTGATATAAATCACGGATATACTTTATCATATATTGCAAAGCTAGATCTTTAGTAGTGTAAGTTGACACCCTTCAATGAAACACGTAAGCCCGCCTACGTGATTAACCAGCAAATCACATTAATATAACTGAGTTAGTATCCACAAGTGTAAGGAACCTTGGAGTTTTGTCATGTTCTTCATGAGTATTTACTTTTCAAGAGAGGGTTGAGTGTTTGGTATTCTATATGAAGTATTCAATTGCTATATGTTATGTAGTGGTACAAAAGTAACATCAACAAGGTTCAGCAAAGAAAAAAGTTGTTCGGGTTCCGGTTACACATACACACACACAGTTAACTTCAAAAATTGTTCCAGTTCCGATTCATTTACATTGGTTCAAAACTTCAAACTTATAATAATAATAATAAGTTAGAAGCGTGATACTCATAAATCCATAATTGCCAATAGAATTATAAATAAAATACCTCATATATCATATTCATAAATGGCAAAAGTCTGAAAATGTCATTACACAATGAAAAATCAACTTACAAGCCATATTTCATATTTAATATTCAAATTCATCTTCATCGTGCTCAAATACACACGTTAGGGGTCCACAGCCTTGGATTCCCGTGGGTCCTCCCCAGATTCCGCCTGGGTCCTCTGGCGGTCGGGTTCCCTATGGGGTCCTACATAGGGAACCCGGTCGCCAAGGAAGGACCTGAGCAGGACCCACACAAGACAACATTAAGGGACATGGGGACCCGGTATGTTAGAATAGTAGGGTCTTTTTAGAAAGAAGTCTCTTGCAATTAAATTTTGTAAGTTAATTGTCCCTATTTCCTAAGTATTAACATAAAGGGACATTACACAATATATTATCATAGCATTGCAAGATGGTAAGCTTGGCAATAATTTAGCTTATTTTGTGTATTGGCCGTACAACTCTATAGATACTAAGGGTTCAGACTTTTATCAACTATGGGTATTCTATCGAGAGATTTTCCAAAGGATTTAATCAGCTAACATTCCAGTTATAGGTTGGCATTTATACTCATTTGTTTTGGTGATAATATATGTGAAGCTAAATTGTTTCCAGTTGTTGAAATAATAAAATTGTGTCAAACATTCAGAATTTAATATCTGATTGTAATAGCAGAACAGATATTGTTATACATACACCAATATTGTAAAAGTAATATCAGTTCATACAATCTTAATTCAATTGTCATTTCATCAAACACCTACAAAGCACATAAATGGTTAGCATATCTAAATCTCGGAGATTCATCAAACAGTTATCAAAACTCCAAAAAATCAGCCTGGCACTTTACACATTTTTTGGGGGCAGCAGGGGGACAGAAAATAATATCTATATATGTGAACTTTTTTTAAAAAATAGACTACGTTACCGGGGTCACACCCTGGACCCTCGAACCGGATCCGGGTGCAAACCGGGTCCAGGTCCTCAAAATGGTATGCGTCGGGTCTGGTAGGGTTTGTACTTGGACCTATGGGTCCATCCGGGTCCGAACCACCATGGACCCATGTGAGCCCACAAGTCCAAGTACGGAGCCTGCGTGGACCCTACGCGGACCCAAGGTTAGCCTGCGTGGTCTTGGGAGGACCCCGCGCGGACCACCAAGGACCCCCGGCAGTTAAGTGAAAAGGTGGGGCCAAAACACATTAAAATGACATTTTTTTATTACTATTTTTATCCAAACCCTAAAACGACCCTAATAAGGAGCCTCCAAATACATTTCATTTCACATTTGCTCTCTCATTTGGCTCTCTCAGTTTGCTCTCTCCATCTTGCAAGTTTGAAGTGAGGTGATTGTATTCGAAGGAGATCGATTGTGGAGTTGCAAATACCTTCCAAATAGCAGATTTGAGTGTTTAAGGTATGCATTTCAACCATATTCTTTAGTTTTTTGATAGATTGTTTCAAGTTTTTGAAAAGTTATAAAAGAAATTCAAGTATTTGTAGAAGTTTTGAAGTTTGTTTTTTTTCCCATTTTTGTTATAGATTGCAACAATGACTAGTCAAAGCTCAGTGGATGGGTCTCAAAAATTTAAAATTGATAGAGGGCCTCCTCTATGGAAATACACTACAAGAATTTCTCAATGTCTTGGAGGTGGGAGGTTTGTATGGAAATGTAATTTTTGCAACTCAGAATATAGAAGGTCCTACTACCGAGTAAAACTTCAGTTTATGGGCCCTTGGGTTATGGGATTAATATGTGTGACGGTCCACCAGGGGGAGATAAGAAGGGGCTGCCACCTTGACAAATAGCAACATTCATTAAAGAACAAGAAGATGCAGATAAATTAGTTGCAAAAGGAAAACAAAGTGGTTATACTTCTGGGAAAAAAAACCAATACAAAACCACCCACTCAAACAGCCTCTAGACATCCTTTCTTGCCTATCCCTTCTAGAGAGGATGAAGATGTACATGAACCACAAGTCACCACCCACAAGAGAGGCCCACTAGATCAAGCATTTCAAAATGAGGCAAGAGATATTGTTGATGAAAAAATTGCACGTTGCCTGGTGCAAGAGCACCAGGGCCAAGGAAAAAAGGCCTAGAGGAACTAGGGTCACTGAATAGATCCTAGGGGGGAGCAAAGGATGAACATGACCTTGAAGGGTCATTTGATTGTAATAAGACCACAATGGTCATTCAATAATGTTTTGTTTATGTTTTAAATGTTTTGATTGATCACTTTGTAAAACGATCAATGATGTAAGCCTTAATGGCATTTTGGGAGTTAGAGTGTACCTAGGGGTCACTTGGGGATTCTAAGGTTGATGAAATGTTTAATGACCTTTAAAGGTCCTAATAAATGTAATATGGCCAATAAAGCCATTAAAAAGGATGTAATGCACTAAAAGTGCCCAAATGATGTAATTTGCCTAAAATGGTAAAATAGGGCTACAAGGCTTATCTATGGGGTTTAGTAAGGGTTTAAGGCTTTAAGAGTTAGGATGGGATTCCTAAGAACCTTTGAAAAGGTTGATATAAATGCTAAATAATGTGAGTTGTCCAGTTGACAACCATGTTGTCAAATTGACAGCAACATAAACAAATATAATCCATATACTAATTATAACAATCATAAAACTGACTGATTGCCGGTTAGGAGGAAGTTACATTGGGTAACCGGTTGGGAAAGGTTATTTTGTTGTGTGAATGTGAGTTTTTGAAGGGGAAGGGGAGTCTTAGAGAGTTATTAGTGAGTTTGGATCGAAGAAAAAGAAATGTAATGAAGTTTCATTCAATACAAAATTAATTCTCTGCAAATTTCCTTGAACTCTGCCGTGAGGGAACAGTCCCTTGTTGTGGATTGTTAAACTTTTTTTTTTTGGAGGCAATATTGATTAGGAATGGAGTAGGATAGTAAGGGTTTGATTCATTGTTCATTCCCATGCTTTGGCTTATTGTTTTGTGAAGTTTAAAGGAAGAAAATCTCAGATTGTCTTGACTGTTCCTTGATAGAGATTAAGTGCAATCAGCAATTTATTTTTGAAGTTTCTATGAAGACCTAGGCCCTCCCACTTACTGTGGCTATTGTGACTTGTGGGAGGAGCTAATCCATGTATAATATGTGTGCCATAAGTGTTTTTATGCAGGGAAGGTCAGATTGAGAAGAAGGTGATCACTAATTGAGCAAGTGTGAATGAAAGACTGTCTCAGAATAAAACAGTCTCAGTGCGGGGGCCCTATTTCCAAAGTTAACCGTTGGATCTTTCTAAATTTGATATATGTTATAGGAAACCTAATTGCGCACATCCTCACCAGAGGGATTGAAGAAATAATGTTTTGTTCAAACGTTATAGACACCAGTGTACGGGTCTATGTAGAGGACAGTGATAGGGCAGTTTTCCATGGATTTCTTTCATGAATGTGTTGGAGAGTTTTATAAAGGGATTAGGTGTTGTGTGGGGGTGTGTGGACAAGATTATAAAGGGGTATAGGAAGACCTAGATGGTGTCTCTTTTCATTTAGGGGTGTGGGACACATTGGAAGGGTTGGTTGTATGATTGTTCCAAAATGAGAAGGTGATTGTCATAGTGGACAGCAAGTACGAGTTTTGCATTCAAGGGTGGGATGCCTAATAGTTTTGTTTGGAGAAGACATTAAGGGTTGTAGGGGGACATATAGAAGAGTCCTTTTGTGTCAAGGAGTAGTGGATCCTTTGAGAGTGATCCTAGTTGACAGGTTATTGGAGAGAAGTGGAGTGCTGGAAGATTGGGACAGTCACAACACCATATGTTCAAAATGCATTGATGCATGAGTGGAAGGGTTCAAAGAGTGAAGACATTAAGATGTAGAGTCTAGTGGAAGATAAGATTATTGCAGACCACTAGCCTCTTCATCATTGCCTCTATCCGAATGGTCTTCCATTCAACTTAGTGAGGTCACCCTATTGGAGGGAGATGGTGACAGCAATAAATAATGCATCTTCTGGTTACCAAGGTCCTGGATTTGAAAAAGTGTGCACCACCTTATTGCATAAAGAGAGGAAAAATGTAGAGGCCCAAATAAAACCAATTAGAAATTCTTGGGTTCAAACGGGTGTGTCTATCGTCTTTGATGGATAGAAAGATTGCAAAAAATGTCCCTTAATCAATGTTATTGTTGTGTCCCCCAAGGGGGCAATGTTTTTTAAGGCAGTTGACTGTGAGAGGGAAGTAAAAGATGCAGAGTTTATTTCACGAATTCTCATTGATTCCATAGGGGCAGTGGGCATTGATAATGTTGTCCAAGTAATCACAGACAATGCAAAAGTTTGCAACGCTGTAGGTGCTTTGGTAGACGCTAGATATGAGCACATCTTTTGGACACAATGCACCGTACATTCGCTTAATTTGGTGATGCAAAAAATTGGCACCCAAGTAGAATGGGTGGAACAAATTTATGAGGGTGAGGAGATTCAAATGTTTGTGACAAACCACCATATGTCACAGGCAATTTTCAAAAATTTCTCCAAATTGGAATTATTGAAGGTAAATTTTGAAATTTAATTTATTTAGTTTCATTTATCATTTTATGTCATGTTTTGCATAATTGAATAAAATATTTTTTGCGTTGTTTACATATTTTAAATGTGTTGCAAACTTACTATTAACATGTTCTTAGGTGGCTGAAACTCATTTTGCCTCTCACACAATTGTCTTGAGACAACTTGTGAAGGTAAAGGAGGCATTGTCACAGATGGTTATTAGCAACCAATGGGGCATTTGGAAGCAGTCCAATACACCAAGGGCCCAAAAAGTGAAGGCAATGATACTGGATGATGATTGGTGGGGTCGTGTGGAGTATGTTTTGGAATTCACCGAGCCAATCATGTCAATGCTTCGCTTTGCTGACACTTATGAACCATGCCTCGGGGATGTCTATGATGCCATGAACACAATGTTGGAGAAGTTAAAAGTGGTAAGTTATAAATTTATAATACATTCCTCTATCATTGTTTATTGAGAGATATCTAAATTTTTAATTGACATAACTTACATCAAGATAACCTACATGAACATCATTTGATATCCCAGGTGATACAAAGAAGAGAGAATGATCCCGAGGACACCTTTAGTAAAAAGGTGGAAGCAATTGTTCTCCAATGCTGGAACAAAATGACCACGCCTCTTCACCTCCTCGCCTATGCTCTCTCTCCTAGATACTATAGTACACTGATACTCGTTCCTGGTAGAGTACCACCATATAGAGATGTTGAGGTTGCTAACGGGTACAAGGAGGCACTTACCAGACTCTTTCGTGATCCAGAGGTGGGGGCAGCTGTTAGGAGAGAATTTGGATTGTTCAGCTCAAGAAAAGATCTTCTCCCTACTGCTATCAACGACCAAAGCAAAATGGATGCAATTACATGGCGGTACATGAATGGTCAGGATTTTATGTACCTCCAACCTCTTGCCATTAAGATCCTCTTGCAAGTAAATGTTTATTTTTTCTTCCTTTTTTTTTGGTCACTTGCATTGTAGAATTTAACACTTAACATTCTTGAATTTATCTTGTATTTTTTATTTTTTATTTTGTTTTTTTTCTCTCCAAGTTGCAAGCTCTTCTACCACTGAGCAGAATTGGAGTACATACTCCTTTATCCACTCAGTGAAGCATAACCAGTTGGCTGCCAAAAAAGCTCAAGACTTGGTGGTTATTCACACCAATTTGCGCCTCATGGCACGCAAGGATCCGAAATACAAAAAGGGGGCAGAGAAGTTGTGGGATGTAGCACCCGAGTCCGCTGACTTGGGTTTGACCATTCAGGATCTTGCTAGAGCCACTATGCTTGATGTGGATGAAGATGATGACATGGCACTTGGTGCAACTAGTGCTAGTGGAACTGGTTTGGGTGATAATGAGGATCTACTTGCAGCTGCGGAAAATCCTATAGACGAAGATTTTTTTGATAATCCATTTGATGATTGATGAAAACTTTGATTATGGATGAACATTAAACATTGAATCATGTTACAACTTTCAAACTTTCATGAACTATATGTAATTTAATGTAATGATTTTCATTAGAATCGCGTTTTAATGTTTATCTTTGGCATTTGGCATTGATCAATGATCAAGCATCATACTATTAAATGATTTAGTTTTACACTTTTGTATATTTCTCTTATGTTTTTGTATATATATATATACACACGGACCCCTACAAACCATAATGAAAAAAAAAATTCCTCAAACCCACAAACCTGGTCCTCGTACCCAAACCCGAACCGGTAACTTAGAAAATAGAGAGAAATAGACACAGAAAATCAAATTTCTACAAGTTAATGAACATCATTATATAAGCAGCAATATAACATGACACTGTTAAAATGATGCTGGATGATGCCTACAGAAGCCTGCATGCCAACCACATTTCAAATAAAAACTGTTTGCCTGCACTTCTCACAATACTACACCGTACCAGACCATGGCTGCACCTTAATCTCTTTTGTGAGCGACAATAATAACTGACAGTATAGTGTATACCATACCAAAAAATTTAAGTTTGAGGCATTTTTGAGAAATGATATTAGAAATCCAACTTATAGCTGTTAGCATTAACTGTTATATTACTTATATCATTAGCCATGAATCTGAATCATGATATATTTATTTCTGTTATACTACTGTTGCTTCTGCCACTGCTGCCATGATTAATTATATTGCTGTCATGATAGATTTATTACTGTTGTTATAAATTATAATGCTGGCATGATATGTTTAAAAGTCTTTTTTTATGTTATGATCAGTTTTCTTTTTAAAACATTATTAACATTTGCCTTTCTGTCAGAGACATCTGGTCATCCTCGGGAAGGACAGTGGATATCTAAAACATACCCATCTGTCTCAGGCACAGCCAAACATCCCCGCAGTTTCTCCTATTTCTGCAGCACATTTCAAAATCATTTCAAAGATTTAAAGATTTTTGGGAATGGCCAGGGAGCATCTCTTGCAATCCTGCCGTACCTGAATCTCCACTGGAAATGGTGACAGAAGTTTGAGGGCCAAGGACGCATTCTCATGGAACCCAGCTTTTATCATTATGGTTTTGTGTTCTTTATGAAAACAAAAGAGTGGGAATGACATCCGAACAAAGAAAGGAAAGTAGAACGTTATATACAAAAGTATACTCTATTGTATTAAATAGTCGAAGATGTATAGGAAGATGTTACAGCAATGCATATAGCACCCATATATAGAAGTCAAAGATGTATAAGCACGATGGGTTGTGTCTATTTGACTGCTCTATTAAACAAAGGAGAGAAATAATCTTTATATAGATGATTAAAATAAGTTCTTTCCATAATGGAAATTATCAAGAATTGAAGACAAAATAGAAAGTTCATAAACTAACTAACTAGCTTACAAAAATAGAAAATTACTAACTAAACTAAGTAGATGACTTAAACAACCATTACAAGCTAAATATTACAATATTACTTTAATACCTTCCTTTAATGGTCATTCTACTAGCTAACCTACAAAAGACTTGACATAATCTGCAGGTCATGTGGCCAGGAATGCATAGAAAGCTGATTCCCCTTCGGAATGCTCTGCGACATGAGCCTGCTGCTAAGATCCTCCCAAGTTGGACTTCTGATCAGCTAAACATTTTCTACAGAATTTCCTCTTATGAGCAAGAAGAAGAACAAGCTGAGTGCCTTCCAACATACAATGTTTGCTATCCAAAGACCGAAATCAGCTTCTCAATAAACTTTGATTTTTGTTGATAAAAATCGGCAAAAAACTGAAATGTACAATTTTGTCCAAAAATTGCCAAAAAACTACAGCACCATGATTCTGTGGAAAAATCCTCAAACCCTAGATAAGACACTATTAGCAGAAATCACACACGATTTTGTGAAAAAATCAGCAATAACTCTCATTTTGTATCAAAAAAAAAACCATGATTTTTAAAAAATGACAAAAAAACAGCAAATGAACACCATGAATTTTATTTTTAAAAAATCATGCAAAAACCCCTCCTAGATCAGAAGAATCACGATTTTTGGGGAAAAAAGTGCAAAACCCTTTGAGATCAGAAAAACTAGCAACCCTCAGTCACAAGAACACAACACCCTTGCAGAATATAAATAAACTTCATTTTCTGGTAAAAAACGATTGAAGAATTTTTCAGAAAAAAAAAAATGCCAAAAACTAAAAACCCCCAATTTTATTAAAAAGAATTAAATAAGGCAAAAAATCTTTTGAAAATTTCCTCATGAAATGTTCAAGAAAAATAACGAAATTTATTTTGTAGAAAAATTTGCCAAAAAAACCCACAATTTGCTTTTAAAAAATTGGGCAAAAAAACTTCTAGAAATTTTCTGGGTAATTAAACCACGAATTTTATTGGAAAAATTCACCAAAACCAACCTTTGCTTTGATACCATGAAATGATAATGGATAGTTCTATTAAACAAAGGAGAGGAACACTCCTTATATAGATGACTACAAGTTCTTTCCATAACGGAAACGATCAAGAACTAAAGACAATAGAAAGTTACTAAACCAAAGAAGAGGAATACTCCTTATATAGACGACTACAAGTTCTTTCCATAACGGAAACGATCAAGAACTAAAGACAAAATAGAAAGCTACTAACTAACTAGCTTACAAAAATAGAAAGTTGCTAACTAAACTAAGTAGATGACTTAATTGACCATTATAAGTTAAATAGTGCAGTATTACATTAATAATGTCTTCCTGTATTTGTCAGGATAATTAATTATATATGAAATAGATGCACTACAAGCTCCCACTGCTTGAAACACTGTCTTCATAGCATGAGAAAGATGATAGCTTAATTCTCCCTAAATGCCTCGTCCTATGGTAAGTTCTCCCACTTGATTAAACACTCAATGAATTGATTCTCTCAAGATAACCCTTGTAACCAATATTGCAGTTGATTAAATACTCAAAGAATTGATTCTTTCAAGATTCCAATGTTGTCATAGATTATTCCACTTGATTGAATACATAATTAATTGAAAGGAATGCAAATTCCTATTACAAGTTTGCAGAGCACTTTAAGGTGCTGGTACCTTTTTTGCTTCTTGTCAATAACTGGTATCTCAATTTGAATGGGAAAATGCAAGGCCAATTCTTTCTTGACACAATATACATGATAAATGTCATGGGTACTGATCTTTTTAATTCCAATGCATAAGATATTGGACCATATTATTACTCATTTGGAATCGCCCATAAGACCTAGGTGATAAATTTAAATTTCAACCACTCAGCTTCAATGAGGTTTGCTTGTACATTTGAAGACATAGAAAGTCCCAGACTCCTTCAATTTCTCCCCCTGATACCACTTGGTACAAAGAAAGAGACATGTATATGAATATATACAATATTGCAATAACTATTCAGCTACATAGAACATAATGTTACAGCAATACTTTAGGCATCATTATATAAATGCTTAAGAGATATAAGTGCAATGATTGATACCTTTTCAGTATTAATTATGAAATTTAATTATATAACATACAGGTTACAGAATAGTTCCTCTTATGGCCTTTTACAATGTTTGCTCCCCATTTTTCTGCAGGGAAGGTTCAAGATAGCAGCAAAAAGAGTAAAAATTATGAAATGATTGAGGGAATTGAGATTAAACATTAGTATGAGAGAGGCATCAACCAGAGTAGGAAAAATGCACATATTCATGTTGCAGTTGAGAAAGGATCAACAGTCATAAATAATGTAGCAGAAAAGGGAATATAAATGAAGATGGAGATGAGAGGTAGTGTGAAGGCGGAGCTAACCCTTATGGGGAATTGGACTGTAGAACACAATAAACTCCACAACTTGCTCCTACATCCAGCCCGAGAAATGACAGATTAAGTAATTCCATTCACATTCAGATGCTATGTGGTGGCAAGCATAAGATAGTCTCAAAGAATGTCAGAAATTTTGTTACCACCATGGAAAAGACAGTTGAAAATTAAGAAATGTATTTTAGGTATCCCCCTATCATATTAAAGAATAACAGATATTAACCTAGGAATCCTCATATTCTATTAAGAAATAAGTGTTTACCTAAGAAGACTAAAATTTGAAATCCAATTTCATACAAGTCACAAATCCATTATTGAATGATTAAGTGTACTGATCACACCCACAAGAGAGAAAAGCTGGTATTATAAAACGTAAACCATGTTACATATCTCAAGGCAAGCTAACAAGCTGGCTAACGTTATAGCAAATTTAGCAACTTTAATACCTAGTACTCAACAGAAAACATTCAATACCATTCTTGCCTTTGAAAAATCTCTGAGAATAAATACATCTTCAACCAACTAAAAAGCTATTTGACACAAGTTTTCAGCATCTGCAAAGACTTGCAAGGAAGTATAGATTCTTTTCATATTATATAGTATACATCACAAAGCAACAAGGAAGTGTTGTGCTTCCATACAAAGAAAAAGATGATAGAGTCAAAGCCAACACTCGTTAACAAAGCAGTTTATCAAGAAGATGTTGCCAAGGCAACAGCTTTAGCCTCTGCCTTAGAATGGTGACAAAATTCAGTAGACATCCTATAGACAATAAAGGACAGTAAATTGTGTTCCATGTAGGGTACTAGAGATGCATTGAATGTTTTCAAATCAACATTTATCTTCAGTCCTTCAGATTTAGGATAGGAAATAGGGAGAGAATGGGTAGACAGGAATTCAACTTGCCTTGAAGAATTAGAAAGATATAAGAAACAAAATTAAATTGGGAATACATATGTCCTGGCCTTACTGAATGGCTTGAAGGGATATGATGATCATAGTTTCAAACCAGCAGTAGTTTACTTATTACAAGATGCAATCAACTCCCCAACCCTCAACATCGGTTTTGACGTACATCCTAGACAAAAGGCCAAACACAACATGAGAAGAGTTTCCATACCCCATCTATGGTTGTGAGAAACAACACCACAGCACAATTGCAAGCGCAGTTACAGGATCAGAATCTGTAACAAAGGAATTGAATCTCTATTATGAGATTGCAATACTGGCAATGTCCGCAAAACAGTACCAAGGACAAAATCTGAGAAGCCAAATTCGCACCCTAGCCCCCCAAACCGGGTCCGAGTCCAGTTCGAGTCTAGATTCGCAGACCGGTCTGCGCCAGATCCAAGCAGGGTCCGTGCGTGGACCTGTGGGTCGTCTGGATCCAGACCCACAGGTCCACGCACGGACCCTGTCCGGATCTGGCGCGGACCCGAGGGGATCCAGGTGAATCCTCGAGGATCCCCCACAGATCCGCGCGAATCCCCAAGGACCCGCAGCTCTAAGTTTGAAAAAAGTTCAAAAAACAATTTAAAACATCAATATTATATTTTTTTTGGCCTTTAACCCTAAAACGACCCTTATTATGGGTCTCCAAACCTATTTCATTTCTCATTTTGCTCTCTATTTTCCTCTCTCATTTTTCTCTCGCATTCTTGCAAGTTTGAAGTGAGGTGATTGTATTCGAAGGAGATGGATTGTGGAGTGGCAAATACCTTCCAAGAAGCAGATTTGAGTGATTAAGGCATGCATTTGAACCATATTCACTATTTTTTTGATAGATTATTTCAAGTTTTGAAAAGTTTTAAATTTTTTTCAAGTTTTTGTATAAGTTTTGAAGTATTTTTTTTTCATTTTTGTTATAGATTGCAACAATCATACAATGAGCAGTCAAGGCTCAGTGGGTGGGGAGGGGTCTCAAAAATATAAAATTGATAAAGGGTCTCCTTTATGGAGACACACCACAAAAATTTCTCAATGTTCTAGAGGTGGGGGATTTATATGGAAATGTAATTTTTGCAACACAATATAGAAGCTCCTACTCCCGAGTAAAATTTCTATTTTTGGGCCTTGGGGGTCAAGGGATTAACATGTGTGAGGGCCCAGGGGCAGATAAGAAGGGATTGACAGCTGCACAAATAGCAGCTTTGGTAAAAGAACAAGAAGCTGACAAAATAGTTGCAAAAGGGAAAAAGGTGCTTATACCGGGAAACATAAAACGATACCGCCACCCACTTAACTAACCTCTAGATCACATCCATTCTTGCCTATGCCTTCTAGGGATGATGATGTAGAACAACCACAAATCACCGCCCGCAAGAGAGGCCCATTAGATAGGGCATTTCAAAATGAGTTAACGGATATTGCTGATCTCAAAGTTGGGCATTGCCTCTTTGCGAATGGTGTTTCATTCAACTTAGTGAGATCACCTTATTGGAGGGAGATGGTGGAAGCAATAAATGATGCACCTTCTGGTTACCATGCCCCTGGATATGAAAAGTTGTGCACCACCATATTACATAGTGAGAGAAAAAATGTAGAGACCCAACTAAAACCAATAAGAGATTCTTGGATTCAAACAGGTGTGTCTATTGTTTCAAATGGATGGAAAGATTGCAAAACCCGTCCATTAATTAATGTAATTGTTGTATCCCCCAAGGGGTCAATGTTTTTGAAGGTGGTTGACTGTGAAGGTGAAGTAAAAAATGCAGAGTTCGTTGCCAAGATTCTCATTGATTCCATAGAGTCTGTGGGTCATGACAATGTTGTCCACGTAATTACAGACAATGCAAAAGTTTGCAAGGCTGCAGATTCTTTGGTAAAGGCTAGATATGATCACATCTTTTGGACACCGTGCACTGTCCATTCTCTCAATCTAGTGATGAAAACAATTTGCACCCAAATAGAATGGGTGAAACAGATATATGAGGGTGACAAGATTCAAATGTTTGTGACAAATCACCATATGTCACAAGCAATTTTCAGAACTTTCTCAAGATTAGAATTGTTGAAGGTAAATTTTAAAATTTAATTTATAATTTATTTAGTTTCATTTATCATTTTATAAATTTTTATGTCATGTTTTACATAATTGAGTAAAATATTGTATGTGTTGTTTAGATATTTTAAATGTGTTATTAACTCACTATTAACATAATCTTAGGTGGCTGAAACCCGATTTTCCTCTCACACAATTGTGTTGAGACATCTTGTCAAGGTGAAGGAGGTATTATCACAAATGGTTATTAGTAACCAATGGAGCATCTCGAAGCAGTCCAATACAATGAGGGCCCAAAAGCAGAAGGCATTGTTATTAGATGATGATTGGTGGGCTCGCGTGGAGTATGTGTTGGAATTCACTAAGCCTATCATGTCTATGCTTCGATTTGCCAACACTGATGAACCATGCTTGGGGGATATCTATGATAGCATGGACACAATGTTGGAGAAGATAAAATTGGTAAGTTATAAATTTAATACATTCCTCTATCTTTGTTTATTGAGAGATATCTAAATTTAAAATTGACATAATGATAACTTACATCAAGATAACTTACATGAAAATCATTTGATATCCGAGGTCATACATAGGAGAGAGAATGATCCTGAGGACACCTTTTACAAAGTCAAACCCTAGTGGTTTTTTGACCAAAACTCACAGCATAACCCATGCCCTTAAATCTCAGCTGGGTAAGTTTTGATTTTTGATTTAGGACTGTAAAAGTTTCATATCAAATGTTCTCGGTTGTTGTATATATTTTTTTTTATTTTGAGTTTTCAGATTAAATCATCTCTATGATATCAGTGAGTTAATCTCTCGTTGTTTTATAAATTGTTCTATGTTTGGTTATAATAAGATTTTTTTTTCCTTTTTAAATCTTCACTGGCATTTCATGCCAATAAACATTTCATTTATATACTGCAATGTTCAAGTTCTTTTAATATTATTTGTTTTCAAAACAAGAAAGAATGATAAAAAAAATATTAAAATAAACTTAAAATAAAATTTGGAGGTCGGACGGCATCCCTCAGCAAAGCTTGTGAGACATATACATAAGTGTATGTGTGTATATACACACCCTAGGTGTGTATATGTGTGTATATGCACACCCTAGGTGTGTATATGCACACATGTACACATGTGTGTACAAAAAAACTTGGAATCCCATCGCCTCAACCCTCTGGCTTAACCCTGCATCAAAAAAAATGATGAGATTAGGGTTTGCTTGTCTTTTAAATTTGGGGCCTAACCCTAAATTTGAATTAGGGTTAGGGTTCCCTCATTGGGATTCATTCATTTTCTAATTTTGGTTGAGTGCACTTTAAATTATTTTTGTCTGCCCTTTAATTTTTGTTTTAGTTTAATAATGATAAGTGACTTTAGAAAGTCACTTTTGTAAAATGGATTTAAACATTGTTTTATTTTATAACCTTTTTAGAAATTAGAAATGGTGGGTTTAATTGTCAAGTGAGACATATTTCCATTAATTGTAAATAAAAGCAATATTAATTTTATTTAAGATGCTAATGTTGAAAATTTTATTTAATAAATCTTTATATTAATTTAATATTATTTTGAAATTTAAGTTTTAGATTTTATGTGCTATATATTTTAATATTATTTGGGAATCAATGTCTTATTTATAGTTGAGGAAGGTTAATTTGTTATTTTTATTTAATTGACTTTTTGTTTATCAATCACTTATTATATGGATTATTAGGGGAAATAGTTTAATTTATAAATCCTAGGAAGAACCTAGGTGAATTAATTGCCCCTAATATAATATAATATTAATATTTGAATAGTAATTATAATATTTAATAATTTAAATCCCTATGTGAGCATCACCTAGATCCAATGAGTGCTAAGTGTTCCATTCATTCTCATGAGAGATGGGTTCATGTGAACCACTACTCATGAAACATGGGTCAATGAGTTTGACTCAAAACACTACACAGTTGAATCCTGATAGCAATATCACAATTAATAATGTTGTCATGCCCCAAAATCTATGGGGAAAACACACCAACAAAAATTTTTTTGGCATAAATGTTCAACTAATGTTACATGTTTCCATAATTTAAAAGCTGACTAGATTAAATTCATCTAGGGTTATATTTTCCTAATACAATTAAGTCAAATCGACTAAATCATATTCTCCCAAATAACAAAACTCAATTATCTAAATCAGTATATAAAATGTCTATACGATTATTAAAGCCCTTCTTAGTATTCAAGTATTTAATTTTAATTTAATAATTATCGTAAAATTTTCTCTACTAATATTCTACGATTAATTAAAAATCAAGTCATAACCCTTATTAATAATAATCTTTCTAAAATTATATTTCATTTATTCTTTTCAACTTAATTTAGAATCTCAAAATAATTATTTCATTGATATAGTTGAAAAATAATTTTCCCATTGACTTAAATGGTTGTACAATTTAATTCATAATTCAATAATGTATCCAATTTAATAATCTATCTCATTTAAATTTTAAATTAATAAGGTAAAGATAATTTTCTCAAATATATATTAAGTGGGTATGTGGAATCATATTCCACCAATTAAATTCCCACTCCAAAGATAAATTATATCCCACCAAATGAATTTAATCTAAGCTAAATAAATCAATAAAATAACAAATTCCCTCTTAAAGAAAGAGGGGGAAATGAAAATTTTCAAAAGCCAAGTGGGTTGACTTTTGCCCTAACCCTATTTCAAAATTAGGGTTAGGGTGAAAATAACAACACCCCAAAACTCTTTCTTTTCCTCATCTCTAATTCTTTCCTCTCTCTTTCCCCTCCAAACCCTAGATGGGTTGTTTTTTGTTTGTTGCAGGTCTGGTATGGAGGAAGAAAGGAGATATGTCAAGGGGAGCATACACAAGAGAGTCTATGCTTACCTATACACACTAGAGGTGTTTATATGTACACATATATGCTTTTGTGTATATACGAAATCCCTTACTTCTAGCAAAAGAATGGAGGACTAATAACAGCTAGCATCCCTCCAAATCTCTGGTGAGGTTTTTTTTGTACCTTTTTTACAAAAAGGTGGAAGCAATTGTTCTTCATCATTGGAACAAGATGACCACACCTTTGCACCTCCTAGCATATGCTCTATCTCCTAGGTACTATAGTGCAGAAGTACTTGCTATTCCAAGTAGAGTGGCACCATATAGAGATGTTGAGGTTGCTAATGGGTATAAGAGGGCATTTGATAAAATCTTCCGCGATCCAAATGTTGGGGTAAGTATTAGGAGAGAATTTGGATCATTTATCTCAGGAAGAGATCTCCACCCTACTTCTATCAATGACCAAAGCAGAATGGATGCTATTAGATGGTGGTACCTTCATGGGCAAGATTATGTATACCTCCAACCTCTTGCAATTAAGATTCTATCACAAGTTTTTAAGTTTTAACTTTTTTTTTTGTCACTTGCATTGTAGAATTTAACACTTAACACTCTTGAATTTATCTTGTATTTTTTTAATTTTGTTGGTTTTCTCCCTAGGTTGCAAGCTCTTCTGCTGCTGAGCGGAATTGGATTACTTACTCCTTTATCCACTCAGTCAAGCGTAACCGGTTGGCTGCAAAAAAAGCAGAAGACTTGGTGTATATTCACAACAACTTGTGTCTCCTGTCATGGAAGGATCCAAAGCACAAGATGCAGCCAGAGAAGCTTTGGGATGTAGCACCCGAGACTGCTAACTTAGATATGACCATTCGGGATCTTGCTAGAGCCACTTTGGCTGATGTGGATGATGATGATGATGAGACAATACCCTCTAGTGCTAGTGGAACCAGTTTGGGTTCCAATGATGATTTTGATCAACCACTTGCAGCTACTGAAGACCCCATTGATCTAGATTTTTTTAATAATCCATTTGATGATTGATGAAATGAAAACTTTAGTCTTTCATGATTGATGAGGCATTGAACATTGAATCATGTTTCAAACTTTAATGAACTATATTTTGAATTGTCATTTTGTAATTCAGTAATTCAATGTGCTGATTTTCTTTAGAATCGTCAACATATATCAATGATCAAGTATACTATTTGAATTTTTAATGTTTATCTTTGACATTTGGCATTGATCAATGATCAAGTATAATAGATTCATAGTATGAAATGATTTAGTTTTAGAATTATGTATATTTCCCTTATATTTTTGGATATATATATATATATATATACACACGAATCCATACGAATCATAATTGGAAAAAAAAAATTCACGAATCCACGAATTGGATTCTTGAACACAAATCCGTCCCCGAATCCGAACCGGCAACTTAGGACAAAATGGAAACATGAGATTTATTTTTATTATTTTTCATTGTAAACAGAAAATATATTAAAAAGCAGGAGAATCCAAGATAGCAAAGAGTACATGAAAGCATTACAAAAAATTAGCAACCGATGTCATAGTTTATCCAAGAAAAAATTTCAAAATGTCTCCAAACCCAATCTTATACTTACTGGATAAATACAATTCAAAGGGAAAACAAGACAAAAAAAAACCTGCCAATCCCTTCAACAGAAGCAATCTTTTCAGCAATTTATAATTTGGCAGCTGTCAATCCATCTAAGAAACATTTAGTTCTAACAATCAATGGCAAAACTAGACTAAAAACCATCAATCCCTTCAAAAAAAAATATTAGCACAACTGGCTCATCTTTTACGATTAGAGATAAAAAATACAGTGTATGGGTAGACAAAACAATTTTTAACGCATTAATGTATTTAAAATTTCTTTTACATTGAATAGATCTTTTGTACATGTTAAATTTAGATTCTAAAAATTAATGAGGAACTTATTTTAAAGTATACTCTAAGAGGGGTTTAGTTAAAAAACATTGGGCTTCCCATATAATGGTATTCCACAACAGACCATCCTACTATTTTAGGATCAGTTGTTTACCTTTTTTTTATCCATGAAGTTAAGGACATGGGGCCCTCTCTCTTTTTATATATAATTATAAAAGGATGATGAAGTTTATCTTGTGCCCACAAACAGGGGATACATATCAAAGGCTCACTTGAAAATCTGATCGGTGCTATATAAACCAATAGTTTATGACAGTCCTCCATAATGGATAATCCATTTATAACCCTTCCTATGTGAAAAAACATTATTTATTTAATCTTACACAAAAAAATTACAATAAGCATTTTCAAGGTATTGTGTCTAATTATATAAACCAATAGTTATGACAGTCCTCTATAATGGGCAATCTATTTATAAACCTTCTTAGGTGAAAAGAATTATTTATTTAATCTTACGCAAAAAATTCTGATTAGTATTTTTATAAGGTATTATGTCTAATTTTATCTCTACACACCATATGTGACATGAAATAACAAAATTCGTTGTTTTCTCTATTTTTAAAACTAGTAATTTGCATTTTACCTACTGAGTTTTTGTTGTGTTTTTCAATTTTAACCTCAACTGAATTCCATTTATATTTTTGCCACACCATGTCACTGTCATGCAAATGGAATGCTACTATGGCTTAAGCAATCAAATATTTCATATCCAATTCTCCAACATTACCTGCATACTGGCACGTCCCTTGGCTATGAACAATAATTAAATAACAGCCTACAAACAACAAAGCTCTTCAGTTTATTCTCATTTATTATATCATCAATTTTTTTGGTACATAAAATTAACTATAGTTGCAAAAAGATTATATGCGCAATGAAATGTTATGAAAATGTCTCTCTTCAGAATTTGTATTCACCAACCAATTGTGAGTTCTCCCTGTCAGTTTATCTTAACTTTTCCAAGCACAAAACAACAGATCTTGAAAATTCTTGAGAACACTCCCTTATAGTTGAAATGTTAGTTCTAAAAAAAAATATTGCAAATTAATGTCAATGACCTTCCAAGTTTTCAAGCCAGGATGCCGTTTCAACTCTGGAAGCTCCATAGACACGTCAAGAAGCTCCATTGATCCCCCACTTTGTCTAAGAACCTGAAAAAGAACAAATGTCAGCCCATTCAAAACTCTGAAAAACAACTAAATAACTTTCAAACGCCAATAACTTTCAATTTGAAGGAACTAAAAACTTCACCTTACTAACAAGAAAAGGAAAGAAACTCTGTTGTGAAATTATTTACTATTTCCAAATCAGGTATCCTTTGGTATATTATGAAAGAAAGGTAAAACTTTGCTCAAAATTTGTTGAAAATAAAACATAGCTCAACTGCTTTCAAGGTTGACATCAAAGCTATAAATCTTAAACTAACATATGCCACACAGAATGATTGTATAAACCAACAAAATTCTGTACTAAGGAAGTGAAATGACCCTAACCGGCCATCTACTGATTTTTACCAATAAATCTCATGCAGATTTGAAAACCCATAGAACATGCAAATAACCATTGATCCAATAATAACAACCAGCAGATATATTCATATAACCAGCAAATACATACTCATGAAATAACTTAGAAATATGGTTTTGTATTATACAACAGCAATACAATAACCAAGAACTACAATATCCAACCCGAAATACAACAAAGAACAGTAAGACTGGATGATAAGAACCTATAAAGAAATGGTGAACTCTGATACAAATCTGCACCGGAGATGAATTGGGTTTCCATCCAATCCACCAAGAAATGATGAAGGTTTCCGTCCTCAGATTTCAAATTCGATAGCTAAAGCTTCTTAATTTCTCAAGGAGAGATAAAAATCCATAAACTGAAGCATGCTGAAATGAGACTCTCAACCTCCTCTTATGGCTGCAGCTGTGACTCTTTAGTTTCCCCACTGTGACTCTTCATATTCCCAATTCGTCTCTTTATAATTTCACTTTAAGTCACTTTTAAATAAAATGACCGTTGAGTTATAAACTGAAATAATAAATAAAGTGAGGAATCTTCCGGCATTAAAACGGAGGCCCAAACGAGCTCCGATGCCGACATATGATAGCTTGCCGGAAAGCTCTCGGTGAGACGCTCCAAGTCCACTAATGAAAAGCTGAGAATTCTGAACCCTGTTGACTTACTATAAATAGTAAGCACCTTGGAAACCTGCAGAAACTGCTCCGATTGGCCTGGAACAGAAACCACCTAGGCCAATTATCTCTTGGAGCACTGCCACGCCACGGTTAGACCTCTGGACCAAGGTAAAAAGGCTAACAACATGGCACAATGTAATGTACCCCAAAAAGGTTACATTACAATCATCCCTTCCCGAAGATTGCTTGCCCTCAAGCAATCGGTATCTGCATGCTGAGATCAAATACCTGGATCACAAACCAACCTCAGGGAAGCGGATCCACCAACCTTTCGTGTGAAACTGACCCAGTCATTATGCTCCGATCTGGGAAGCCACTCATACAATAACCAAACAGCAGCCCATATAATGTCAGGATCCCAAATCACTGAAGGATCTGTTGAACCAATCTGCCTTGTCCTGCTATCATCTGTAAAAAAAGTCTCAACCCAACTGAGAACCTCACTCCAACTGGGACCTCCTGCGCCTCTACGGTCACATGCTGAGAAAAACCAAATCTCATACCGATCGGCTCCAAAAATGAAAACTGACCTCGAGTACGCCCCTCCTGGATCCCATAAGCAATAGAGCCCTACATCTCCCCAGCTGACTGAAATATCTTGACGCTCTATGCCCACACTGAGTGACATACCGAAAATCTCCATCTGCCAGAACCCTGCCCCTATGATTTGTAGCCTGAACCAGAGACTGCGCTGAAGAGGCAAACTATCAAGACCGCCGGACAAGGCTTCCACCTGCAAGCAAGGGAGCGTGCTCAACCAATCACTCATCCCACTCCTATCCAATAATCGAAAAAGAAGGTCCTCAATAGGTGGGCCGAATGGAAAACAAAATGCATCCCATGCAATAAGGCCAACATGCGATGCACTGAACAGCTCTACTGGAAAGCCCAAATCAGCAAAAGGGTTCCACGACTATCTCTCAATACTCGGAGTCATACAATGTATACCATTGTGTGAAAAATTCACACCAACCAGCATAACAAGCATGCCAAGCTCGATAACCCCGTACTGAACAAGTCCTCCCTGATCATCACCGTCAATGAGTGGTGGTGCACAGAAATGCATGTCACCCATCATGCCATAAGACATAACTGCCCCTCCTGGGTTGCGGGTGCACAGACCACACTGCTCACCAACCGAGCTCATCTTGCTCCTCCAACCTAGTGACCAAGGCTCACCTCTGATAACTGCACCTGGGTCCCAAACCTTGCAACTAACCTCGTCCTCATCTTGGGAATAGGAAGTATCTCTTTCATCTATCTCAAAGAGGGGATTATCAAAAGTCAACTCTGCACCCATCTCAAACAAGGAGTTATCCATCGTCTGGAAGTGGTCTAACTCATCAAGAAACTCTTTGTGACCCAACAATCTTCTTGGACAATTGCCCAAGTCATAGGTCTGTTGTATGCTATCAAGCTCCTAAATCACCTCCTGATAGAATTCGGACCTACCCCTATCATCCTGCTCCCTGTACTGGCTAGAGACTACAATCTGATTTCTCGCATCCTGGAGAGCAATACGGGTATGCTCTAAAGTGCCTTGAGTAGCACTAAGCTCCCTATTGAGCTTATCGACCTCAACCTCCTTATTCCTCAACTGCTCAACATAATTCCCGACAACCTGTAACAGGTGGTCACGGTCTGTAAGTAGTCTCAAATACTTTGATTCCCAATCCTCAAATGCTATCCTGACCCCCTGTAAATCTGCAGTATAAGATCCAATCCTTATGCCGTCTTTCCCTCTATCCCTCTGAGTTGTCCTGTACAGATCATCAATGATTTGGTGAGTGCTATCGTGGTGAATTAGTGCTGCAATAATGGCATCATCACTAACTTTCAATTGACTCTTTAAGACACACTTCTCATCAGTGTTATCCTGAGATGTACTACCAAAAGGGTCGTCCATATCCATGTGATGCAAAAGTGAAGTGTTGCTAAAGAAGTCACATGATTCCTCATTACCAGAATCGCTGAAGGTCTCCAACTGGTTACCACAACCTATAACCATGGAGTTATCAAACTCTGCCATCAAGTCACTAAAGTAGAGTTCTGAATACTCACCACTATGTCTGGAAAGTGGGGTAGTCTCAACTGTAATGTTTCTATCACTAGGTCCCACCTATCTTCCCCTTGATCAACCTTGCAAACATACCCCTGTGACCAGCCCTCCTGGCATAAGAAACAAATCTGCCCTATACTCACTAGGTCATGGCCTATCACCGGAGATCCTGCAACCTGTAAGCCTAATGAGAATCGTTCATTTTCAGACAATGAACTCATGAATTTTTCAGCCTGATGCTTGATTAATTCAGCTAAGAGTTCATATGTCATGGATGTGTACCTTATTCCTCCTCTCCATAATGCCAACAATTCAGATCGCAATTGTTTGCATACGTTACAGTCCTCTTCTAAGAGCGAGGATAAGATAGTCCTTATGCAAGTCTTTACCCCATCTGAATGACGCTCCCTGTAATTATTTAGGAGACACTGAAATAATTGTTGAATCATTTTATCATAACCTGGATTCAACATGTGACTGAAGACTCTAGTGCTGGCCACTAACTCCAAGATTTTTACTTGCTTATCAAAGGTAGAGTCTCAGTCATATTTCAGTCCATCTAAGCTGTCTGCAATCAATAGTAACAGATGTCTCCAAATGTGTTCGGTGTAAGGAATGATAGGAGCTGTAATTCGAGTGATCTCACTGAGACATGAGGCGACTGCGAGCCTAACATCTCGAAGTGGATGACTCATAAATCTGCGTTGCACTAAGGCAACCATTGTGGGATGCATGGACCAATTAAAAAGTCTGCAATCAGTTTGATCTATCCTGGATAGATATGAATTTATTTCATTGAGTTTGGCCAGCATGCTGCTTATAATTTTCTGCTCCTCCAATTGCCATCCAAGGCAACATAATTCATTCCCGATTTCCATTTCTTTTCGGATATCTCTGAGCTAGACACGGTAGAATGTGCCATTGAATTCCTTCGAGAACACTGGGCTTTCCAATGACTCCATGATTCAATTTTCTCCAAGATTCTCACACGGGACTGAATCAACTTCTGCTACTATAGAATGTTGTTATCACAATAAAATCTCAGATTTGATGATATTGAGAGCATTGTTGTCCAACTGCTTGTGTCTTGGTTCTTTCCAGATTTCGGCATATAATGTATATGCATAAATAGCAAATACTGAATACTATAAATCAGTATTACCAAGCTGAAGATGTTCTCAATTAACTTACTGTTGCATCAGTATTTGTCCTTACTGATAAAAGAAAATCTTTCTTTCTCCAATAGTTCAATTTAGAACTGACTGTTTCACACGATATTGTTTCAAATTAATGTTTTTGCAGATAAATGGTTGTCTCGTTTAGAGGTATAAGCCTAGTTATGGAGTATTCAACAAGCACAATGCACTTCCAAATAACAGTTAATGACTCCAAACACACCAGTACTAAGCAAAATATTTAGTAACTATAATGTCAGAGATTATCACAGACAAACATTATTACTAGAATCTTCAGGACTTCGCTTAAACATTCATAAACATGAGCAATTCTGCCAAAGAACAAAAGCAGATCATCATATGCACCTGGTAGTTCTCAGTTTGTGGTGATGTTAGGCTGTCGATGTCTTGAAAATAGAGAATGCGATTCTAGTCTAGGGGGCTGTTGTGTTTGAAGAGTTGATGTGGCTCCGTAATGCTAGAGCTTGCAGCATCAACCAAGCATTAGCTACAACCTCACGCGGTGTCGCAAACAGCCATACTCAAGCCATGTCCCTTCCCTTTTCCTTACCGCATGCGCTAAGTCAAGACTGCAACTCTCCTCACGCGCTATTCTTCTTTACGCAAGGGAGTCACTCTCTGCCAAATGGTTCCTATGACGGTTTAGTGTAGCAGGAGAACTCCGTGGAATCTCCGTCCTGGACCCGTGTGGTTCATAGTTAAGAATCAGTGCCACCTTTCTGCCATCTAATATCAACCTGTATAGGAGCGGTTGCACCCGCGTGTATCACTAAAGGTCGTGCCAACTATTATGTACAGGCAACTTCATGCATGTGTGTCTTCTCTAGGGTGCATGGTCACTTAGAAACTCCTAACCAATGTAAGATTCAATCAAAGAACATTCAGCCTAGGCGAGTGCTTTGGTCCTCCGCCAAGTTAAAATATAATTCTTTCTAACGCCTCCATAAAATCTTCACATACACTAGGTCATAGGATAATCAACGGCACTTAGATTAACACTGCATTGATATTTAAATCAACACATAAGTGGCGCCCACCTCTGCATAATTTAATAATCGCATGAGTCCCTTAAATAAAGCTGGGGCCCGATAACATTCTTGATCTATTAATCACCGCCTAGATATGTTAATTTTAACATAAAATCCATCCAACAAAAGTTCGACGATGGTATTATGTAATATGTTTGATGCATATAATTTGAGACTTCATCAAAGCGCTATAAAATCGATACTAAATAATATAGTCACTATGCCCGACGAAATAGAATATATCTCGAAAATCCAACCCAAAGTGTCAGCTCCACAGTATATTGTAATATTTTATTTCAAAGAGAAACAACTGCTAACTACTGGACATCACGACCGGTATACAGGTGAGGTCGCGTGAGGTAGGAAAGCGTCCAGACACACCTTGAAGTGTGGTAGTGTCTAACCACTATTCACCCGTGAGCGCTACTACCAGCACCAGTACGTAGGCAGAATGTGAAGGGAAGTTCAAACCCGATCTACTAATTCCTATTGTTTCCCATTTTGCTTTGTTGTCGCAGCCCAATAGTGTATTTGGTTCGAATCCCAATCACCGCATTTGTTAATAGTGAATATACCTGAACATAAGGTCTTCTTCCTACCACTGTGACGCACACTGAAAAACAATTGATTTCTTCTTACGCGCATATAAAATCCGGCTTAATCAATTCAATCTTAACTTTTGGAATATTTGTCACAGGATTCAGTTTTAAGAAATATGTTGACCCTTCAGGCTGGTAGGATACATGGCTTTGATACCACTGGAATGACCCTAACCGGCCATCTACTGATTTTTACCAATAAATCTCATGCAGATTTGAAAACCCATAGAACATGCAAATAACCGTTGATCCAATAATAATAACCAGCAGATATATTCATATAACCAGCAAATACATACTCATGAAATAACTCAGAAATATGGTTTTGTATTATACAACAACAATACAATAACCAAGAACTACAATATCCAACCCGAAATACAGCAAAGAACAGTAAGATTGGATGATAAGAACCTATAAAGAAATGGTGAACTCTAATACAAATCCACACCGGAGATGAATTGGGTTTCCGTCCAATCCACCAAGAAATGATGAAGGTTTCCGTCCTCAAATTTCAAATTCGATAGCTAAAGCTTCTTAATTTCTCAAGGAGAGATAAAAATCCATAAACTGAAGCGTGCTGAAATGAGACTCTCAACCTTCTCTTATGGCTGCAGCTGTGACTCTTTAGTTTTCCCACTGTGACTCTTCATATTCCCAATTCGTCTCTTTATAATTTCACTTTAAGTCACTTTTAAATAAAATGACCGTTGAGTTATAAACTGAAATAATAAATAAAGTGAGGAATCTTCTGGCATTAAAACGGAGGCCCAAACGAGCTCGGATGCCGACGTGTGATAGCTCGCCGGAAAGCTCTCAGTGAGACGCTCCAAGTCCACTACTGAAAAGTCGAGAATTCTGAACCCTGTTGACTTACTATAAATAGTAAGCACCCCGAAAACTTGCGGAAACTACTCTGATTGGCCTGGAACTGAAACCACCTAGGCCAATTATCTCCTCAAGCACTGCCACGCCACAGTTAGCCCTTCAGACCAAGGTAAAAAGGCTAACGATAGGGCACAATATAATGTACCCCAAAAAGGGGACATTACAGGAAGGTCTGGATACTTGGATGCTTAAAAAGGCTTCCCCATTTTGTTTTCTCATACATTTCATTTCCAATGGAATTGTGTTGTGAGTCATCAAATGCCTAAGTTGTCGAATCAGAATCAGGTACATGTACATGGATACAGTACACTAGTATGGCAAAAAGTTTTAGGGGGGCTGGGAATGTTTGGATCAGAGTAACGAGAATCGCCGCAATTCCGGCGATTCTGCGATCCGAGTAGCCCCTCCCGATTTTTCTTGAGACGGAATCGGAATCGGCCGATTCAGACCCCAAAAATAGCCTGAACCACAATTCATTGGCGATTTTTTCAAAAACCGGCGATTTTTCCCCCCGTGAATCGGTCGCAGCAGCATAAAAGGTTAACTTAAAAAATTAAAAAAAACACAATACTTTTCTATTGTTTGTTTGGTCGTTTGTTTGACTTAGTTATACTTGTAAATTTATATTTAATTTCTTATAGTTTAAGTTATATTTGTATAAATTATAAAATATATATACTTTAGGATGTTTGAGATAGGTTCCAGCTTCATAGGAGTTAAGATGCAGATTCTAGATTTTGAAAATTCCAGACTTAACCAAATTTCAGGATTCAACAAGCCTTTAGCAAGGTTACCTCCCACAATCCATCATGGCTTTCTAAGGTCAAACTGAAGCTAGCAAAAGGATTCTCAAAGGGTTTTAACTCGTTTTATCACAAATCACTTGGTTTCGACCCCATCTCTATGACAAACTTAGCTTAGCTCTCGCCCAAATCCCAGACATACATGACTTCCCAACAGGCCAAAATCATTCAAACCTCATTTGCCGGACCTAGGGACTTGAAAACAGCCACCAACAAAGACTACCTAAGATCTAGTTATGAAGACTTTGACATTTGGCATTGATCAATGATCAAGCATCATAGATTCATATTATGAAACGATTTAGTTTTATGGATCTTACAGATACTAATAGACATATGTTTCATGGATCTTCATCTTACATACATTTATGATTTGATGTCTTATGGATCTTCATCTTACATACATTCTATGATTTGACTCATTACAATCCTATGATTTCTATTTACTTTAGCTACTATTTACATTTTACGTGTAATGTATGTGATGGACAGTTATAGTGTGCTTATTAAGTCATATTCAATAAATGGTGCATGAAATAAGTTTTAAATCATTAAAATCTCTAAATTTCAAGGGTTTTTCACTTTGCCAATTCGTAGCCGATTCACTAGCGATTAACCGCCAATTCGCGATTCGATTTGGCCTTGCCGATTCCGAGCCGATTCCGATTCTCGTTACTTTGGTTTGGATACATCAGTACAAAAAAAATAAAAATCATTAATATATATAAATCATTGTTATTTTATATTATAAATTTTCAAAACTATGATTTCATAGAAAATTTAATATTATAATAATAAATATAAATTAAACTATTATATATTATATAGCAATTAAATAATACAATATCAATACTTTATTACTTAATTATTTTACTACCTAAATATTGTTATATGTTTCTTCACCAAATTTAAGGATGTGCTTATTAGCTGCTGATATGAAGTGCTGATTGTTAATGTTCTGGGTAGCTGCGATAGAGATCATTTTACCTGTGAAGGTTCTGCGATCTTCTTGTAGTTGATAGCTTTGCTGTGGCAGTCATGCTTCTTATCGTCTTCTCATTTAGTCGACAATAAAAGAAAATGGAAGAGTATCATTCTTGCATAACAGTAGAGATTCAAAGAGTCTCCTGTAACCGCTGTGTATGTGGCTATCGTTGCAGAAATGGCTCAACTCTTCACCGTCCTTGAATATGTATGTCGGACCAGTTTTCTTTTGGTGCTTCAAGCTGTGTAACTGTCATCATTAAAGGGATACGATGCTTTATTGAATTGGACAATGAAGAGTCACCGACTTGTGACTTTTGTGACACGTCATCTCTGGAGGATTAAGTGGACAGCTAATGCTGGAGGATTTAATTGCCTATTATTTGTAATTGTCGTCGATTCTTGAGGGGTAACAGCAATGACATTTTACATTCATTAGGAGATTTTCTATACATGTGTGGGCATTGTGGGCATCCAAAAAAGGGCCCCACGAGTCAAAAAAAACATTTAAAATCAATACAGACATTAAATATGGAGTGTACTTTGAATTTTCATTATGTAATAACATTTTGAGACATGAATATTATCGTTTTTGCAAATTATGAATACAATAATATGAGGTATTTAAATAGTTTATTTATTGGCAATCATGGATTTATGTGTATCACTCTTCTTATAGTTATACAGTATTATACTTTAGAAATTTGATGTTTGAACATGTGTGTGTGTACAGACGTACCTATACTTGAACCCAAGGGAAATAACAAATTGTTGTACCTACACCCATACTTGAATTGGCAACTTTGTGATTAGCTCATCCATACACAACTCTGAATAGGGCATTCTAATTGTCTTTAAAGAGGCCTCACAAATTTGTTAACTTGTACGTAACACTTCTATGAGATTTTTGAACCAAATCTCCAACAGTCTGAACCAAGTAGCCCAATCGTTAATCCTCATATGAATCCACCTGGAAAATGGAAATGGGTTTTCGTCCAATTCCAACAAAATCCCAAGGGTTTCCCTCCTTAGGAAACTGAACTGAAGCACAAGGCTCTCAGAGCTCTTCCCAACAGAAATTCATAAAACCAAAACATAATCTGAATAAACCTCTCACTATCCTTTTTAAGCCCATTGCAGCGACTCTTCACTTTCCTTCTGTCTGCCTTTTCTTATTTCTTTCTTTTGATTTAACTTGAAATGAGGAAGTTATAATAAAATGACTTTATTAAACATTTACTGAACTCACCATTAAATAAATTTTATATAATTTTTAAATAATTAAATTAAATTGCCACTAAATTTATTATTTTTTTACAACTTAAATTTTAATTATTTAATTAATTTCCAATGTCCAAAAAAGGGACATAACAATTGTCCACCAACTAATTAAGTTCAAGAAGAAGACATTACACTTTTGGAGTTTTAGACATACCCAACACAAGAGTTAGTGGAGTGTCTTGTGTTTCCAATAGCATTCCTAATTGAAAAAGCCATTCTTTAATATGTCAAGCCTCATCACTAATAGAAGGGCTCAGTGTTGGAGACATTGTAAGTGATGTTAAGGTGATGAATAGGACTAAATCATTCCATAATCATTGCAAAAACTGACAAACTCCTTTGATCTCAAGCACATATTGTAGGTGATGTTAAGGTAATGAAAAGGACTAATTCATCCCATACTTATTGCAAAAATCAACAAACTCCTCTGATCTCAAGCACATTGCATTAATTTGCATGGAACAATGTTCGAACTTTGAAACAACTTCTCTTGTTGATCTTCTTGTTGGAATTGCTTCAATCCATTTTGTTAAGTGATCAGTAGTAACAATGACCCAAATATGTCTTGCACTAGATTTTTCTGTGATTTCTCTAATAAAGTCAATACCCCGCTGCAAGAATGGAGCTTCAATAGTAATGGTCCTCAGCAGAAAAGCACCAAAAAACTTCATCTTTCCAAAGAGCCTATGACATGCATCACCAATTCCTACCATTCCTTGAACATCAACAAAAAGGGTAGGCCATCAATAACCATACCTAAGAATCCTATGTGCAATTTTCTTCACCATAGAATGACCTCCATATATCCCATTATGCATTTCATCTAGAATTTGAGATTCCTTATCCTCATCAACACACCTCAACATGACACCATCTCTATTTTTCCAATACAAATCACTTTGAGAAATTATATACTTTATTGCTTGTAACTTTAGAGTTCTTTTTTGGTTCTTGGTCATCCAAACAAGACATGTCATAGTTTTCCAATAATAAACAATATTTTTCTACCAAGAAGTACTTTGTGAACTAAACTCTTTAGGAGAGATTTCTTCTTCAACTTGATTGCCCCAAATAGACATAGGTTGGCTTTTGCCATCAATTTGGTTTACTCCTTGTCCTTTGACCAACTTGGTAATTTGAATATCAATATGAAATTCATGAATATTGTTTATCCACCTACATCTCCGTCATGTTACTCTCTATTGTGTGAATATGTCCCTAACTGCAAAATGAAGAACATAGGCTACTATATGGGCTCCCAATAAATAGGTCCCGAAATTTTTTACCTTCAACAAAGCATATGCTTGTTTTTCCATGATATCATACTTCAGTTTACATCCTACCGAGACTTGCTAAAGATTGAACTTGGTTGTTCATAGCATAATTCCTAGAAGCAAACTTGGCACGGACTCGGTGAGGGTGACTCGACTCGAGACTTAAGACTCGACAAAGACTTGGCAAAGTGAAAATCCAAGAAATTTAGATATTTTTTTGGATTTATAACTTGTTTCACGCACCCTTTTTTTTTTTGTTTCATAATGCACAGCGCGGTGAGAATATATATCAATTTGAAAAACAAAAAATGGATCAGCCCATAAATAGGGGTGCATTAAGATGGTCCCCACCTGGGAACAATTACGAAAAAAAGTCATTTTGCCCAAATCAAAATTGTTACTATTGCCACTTATAGTAACATAACCTATGGTATAATAAAGGCAAGCACAAGTGCTTACAGAAATTTGTAGGCACAAAGGTTGCAGGACACCTTGTTTTATGGCTAAGCAAAAATAATTAAATTTCCACCTTTTCCCCTTTCTTGGGTGACCTCAAGTTCATTTGATGTTGAGGATTTTGTTTCCTCCTCTTTACTTATGTCCATCTAGAATCTTTTGAATGGAGGCTCTCTATTTGTAGACCAACATGGTTGCCCTCACCACAGAATTCTCCAACGGTTTTGGAGAGCTAACCGAGATGGAATCTGTCAATGTGGGTGTCTTTTGTGAAATCTAAGATTCCACAGTGGACCCATTATCATTGTGGATATCAGAAGGAGCGGGATCCCCAGAAGGGGAAGGAGAACAAGCCTTTGTATCTTCAACAAGAGCTCGAGATTGATTTGAGTCTTGAGAGGAAGGAGGAATGACATAATATGATGTTGAATTCCCCGCGACAACTTGTTTTTTGTTAGTATTTTCCAGATTCACCTAGGAATGATCAAACTATAGAGGTCTTCCAAACACTAAGCACAGGATAGAATATAACATACACAAGCAAGGTGAGATGTTACCCGAATATGGAGAACTTATGACACCTTCAAAGTCTGTCCTCTTGATGATCTTGTTCCTTGGATCTGATTTAGCACATAAATCAGATTGAAAGCAACATCAGATTTGCACTCCAATGCAGTCCGATTCCAGCACAATTCGCATAAATAATACCGATGATTTCGCACCCTAATGATGTGCTGTCATTCCTCAATATAATCATATATATTCCATTATTTCTGCCCTAGTTCGGCTTCCCTAAGGCTAATGTTGTTCACCCTAGGTCCGCTCCTTTTAGGGCTTCATTCTGCCCTCACAAAATTGCTGTCCATATTAACATTGCCAATTCACTCCAGCATTTATGCATTCACTCCAGCACTCATGTAATCCATTTGCTGCTCTTGAATGTTGAGGGAGAACCGATTCTTGAAGGAAGGAGGGCACATGTTATGTTTTTTATATGCCCTTCCTCAAGATTCGATCTCCAATATATATGTGAATGGAAAGGCAACTTAAGGGGCCGACTTGTGCCTTGTTTATTTAAATTCTCCTCAAGAGGCCGACTTGGGCCCTTTAAATAAAAATTATTTATTCCATTCAATTATATATTAGATCGATCTTCTAATAAACAATAAATAACAAATATCTCTATATTTACTATTATTATTTATATATCGATTTATAATAAATATATTCTATATATTTATTATTATCCAAGGTAGTGGATATTTGCCGTAAAGGCCATAATATCAACATTTTTGACATTGGGATTAGAGGTGATCCATTGAGAAGCATTTGAAGGCAATTTCCTCATAGTCTGTAAAGAGCCTTGGCTGGCTCTTGTTTATAAACTAACTTTTTCCACAAATTAAATTGCACTTCTAAATTTTTTTCAAACATTTATAGAAATTAATGAATTACAAATATGAATTTCAATGATACTTCTCAGATTTTTAACCTCTTGATAAATAACTACAACCATTAATTCACCGCTAAATGCTTACAAAAAATCAGAATTACAATAACTATCAAATTAATTCCCTATAACAAGCATTCACAAATAAATTTGGGCACCTTTAATTACATGTGACTGCTGGAAAAGAAACGCAGCCCAAGGGAATTGAAGCACAGCTGCAAATGAAGAATGCAGCCTCCCAGATTATTATCGCAGCCTTCATTAAATGATTTGCAGCATTCTTTGGATGTTACGCAGCCTTCATTAAATGATTCGCAGCATTCTTTGGATGTTACACAGCCTTCAATAACAACCGCAGCCTTCTCATAAGTATTACGCAGCCCTCTTGAAGTTTGACACAACTCTATAAATATGCTACACCACCCTCTGATGTAGACACAGCCAAACTGGAAGATACAACAGTCTTCCAAGGACACGAGATATTCTGAGAAAATCGAACCAGAATTATGTATACCTCTGTAACAGCAGCAATTTAATAATTCTCTTCAAATTTGGTATACAACAGCACCAAATTTGCATCCACAAAATCAGAATAAATTTCCAGAATTCAATTTGCAAAATTCACCATCAATCAGTGATGATTCAAATTGCCAAAGAGAAGAATCAATCCTCAAACCCTAGCCATTTCTCACAGCCAAGAAACTTTATAAAATTTTAATCAAATGAACAATAGATATCTTAGAATGAGCTCTCAAGTCCCTTTTTATTCTTTCTTGTGAGAGCTCAAACACAATTTTTACCAATGTGGGATAAAAAGATATACTTTTTTCTTTTAATAATTCATTTACTCCAATACTTCAAATTAATACCTTGGCTTAGGCTTCCATGAATTAATTAAATAAATGGCCCCTTCCCATGATGACTCAACCCTCAACTTAAGTGAAATTATAAAGTTAAATTATAACTTTATAATAAGTCATTTAATGATTTAATAATAATTTGGCCACCAAAATAATAATAACTCCCAAAATATTTATCCTTTTAATATGTCGTCTAAAACAGGAGTCACACATATTATTTCCCCATGTGACCAAATGCACTTTCCAAAAATAGAAAGGGTCCTTCTCGAACAACATCAAGCTTACTATAAATAGTAAACGTGGCAAAACAATAGCAAATGAAGTCCGAATGACACCAAACGAAAGCCAAACCAAAGCATATTGAATCCTGAAGTAGATGCCCACTGAAAGAGACCCTCTATCCATCCTCATCAGCCTACGAGGGTCACATGATAGGCTAACCCCAAGAGCTTGAAAAAACGGGGACATTACATAGTCCACCACTTGCTTCCAGCCTCTACAGTCCATCTTCAATAGTAGTTCAGCAAAAAGACTTTTGGAGAACTCCATTCCAACACATTTTCAAGCACAGGTGGTATTCTAGAAATCAATACTTTCCTTCGAGGTGCAATGATATTTCCTCAAGCTATTTCCAATGGCTCAAAGGTAGTCAAGTTCCCAAAATTGTAGAGTAAGATACAGTAGTTGCACCCAAAAGTAAGTTGTAAAGATTTTTGTGAGTGGATCAAAGATAGGGAACCATGGTTTCATACATAAGAAATCGCCTTGAAAGATCCAAGGACCATTCTCTAGTAACAACTTTCTATCATTTTGAGAGTCAAATTCCAAAATAATGAATCCTTACGCACAGAGGTAAATGCAAATTTGACGCTGCATATATTATTTCCACTTCTCATAAATACATGAATGCAGATCACTTAATTTTGGCCACACCTTTGTGAATCTGCAAATTAGGGCATAATCATACAAAAACTCTTTCCGATCCTTGGCCAAATCATCCAAACATATCTCAATAATCAAGGACAAAGGACAGATAAGAAGAGAGGAGCACAACTAAGAAACATTGCTAAAGTTGGAAGAAGCCAACCCATTGTTGGATCTATGAAAACCATGAATAGAAAGATATGAAGTCTTCTTGAAAGTTGTGCCAAAGTTAGGTCTTGCATCAGGAAAGCCCTCCAAACCCACACTCAATGGAATACTCTCAATGCTTAGAGCCTTTTTGAATAAGGCCCTAAGGTTTGACAAACTTTGTAGAATGTCGGAGAGAACGTATGAGGGATTAGAGAGTGAAGCACTCGACATCATCCTCCCACCATTAGCATGAGCTCTTGAACCAAGTGTAGCTTTAAGATCCTGCCCAGAAGAGATTTTTTGTCTGCTTGATTCCACAACCCCGTCCAAATGGAGAGCAAAAGTCGAACCTTGGAAATCCTTATGTGACACCAAAATGGCTGAGGAATGTAGAGAGTGAGTAATTAAGCCGACATGTTGTGAGGAAGAAAAGGCCTTATCATTGACTACGCTTCCTTCCCAAGATGCCAAGCCAAGACTCACAACTGTCATTCTAAGGTTATTCGAAACCCTATTTTGCATTGCGTAGAGAGCAAAAAAAGGCAACGAAAAGCAAAGCAAAATATTTCCATGCACCCTTTATTAAATAAACTTTAGACATAATAAAATCATCAAATAGAAGCTAATTTGATCACATACACAAGTATACATAGATTGCATAAATATAAACGCAAGTTGTAACTTAAGAAAATAGCACACTTAGATATATAAATATTGTCAAATGTATACAAAACTCATGGAATATGAAATCCATGACATCAAATGTTCCAAACAAATATCAAAACAAAAACTACAAGTCTAAGGCTCAGCCACTCAGAGGAGCCTGCATCCTTCCTACGAAGGCATCTAAGGTAGGTTTTGGATGTTTTAGCAGCCATAATATTTTTTAAACTACGAATATGCAGAATTTCACAACAAAGGATATGCATTATGTAGATTTTTATGATCACGATTCATCACTAGCCTATCACTTTCTTAGACTTACAGTTTGATGTGGGTTTGGAGGCAACACGAAAACAAGGTTGAGGATAGTACCCCTCGCGAGGGTCTACAGGTGAGAAAGAGAGATAGATAAACAGGTCTAGATCTTGGGGAAGAGAGGAGAGAGTGAGATAAAAAGAGGCAGAGAGAGGGGATAGAGGAAGAGTGATAGGTCTAGAGTTCAAGGTAGATAAAGTGAGTGAAATAGAGAGAGCAAGAGAATGTTGATAGGAGCCTACTAATTACTAAAATTTAACTAGGTCTAAAAATTTAGATCTTCTAAAACCTAGAATTTGCATTGTAACTCCTAGAAATCTAAAACCACTCTCGAACATTTTGCCAATATATACATGAAATATAACATAAAGTACAAGAAAGAAAAAAGACATATTGAAATGTGACTTATACTTAAATTTTATATTTCATGTATATATTCTATTGAAGAGAATGAGATTGACTTGAAGACAATGATGGTGAGTTAAATGTTCTATTTCATGTATATTATGGGATGAAACCAAAAAGGTATTAAAAGTTTGAGACAAAAACAAAAAAAAATCAGTTTGGTTGAGTTTGAGCATTGGGACTCACTTGGACTCGACGAGTCTAGCGAGTCTTGTCTAGACTCGGCCAACTCCGAATCCGACCCCCGACTTGTCGAGGTTCACTCAGTGAGTCACGGAACTATGGTTCACAACACTCATCACTTTTTTGTAATAATACTGCAGCAATAATGCGAAAAGAAACAAAGGAAAAAAAACAAGAAAAGACATTGAGAAATTTGGAGACTTCAATACAAGAGCCTTCTTTATTGCTTCTTTGACATTCTAAAAATTTTGGATGGCTTCATCTACCCATGAAATAGATTCTCCTTTTCTAAAAAAAAATTGAAATAGCCTTTGTGTTTTCTACAAAGTTTGTAACAAATCTCCTTACAAAATCGATTTGGTCTAAGAAAGATTGTGTCCCCTTCACATTCTCAATACTAGTATCTTGTCAATAGCTGCAATCTTTTTAGGATCAATCCTGATCCCACTTCTTGATACAACATGGCCCAACAACTTTCCTTTTGTTACACTAAAAGTACAGTTTTTTTGGATTTGGTGATATGCCATACTCAATAGTCTTGATAAAAATCTTTTCAAGGTGCATGTAATGATCTTTTGATTTCTTGGAAAAAGAAATTAAATCATCTTGACATACTACCATGATAACATCAATGATCAGACAAACTTGAAAATGCAAAATTAATTGCTCTTTGAAATGTTGCTCCAGCATTGGTTACCCCAAAATGGCATTCTCACATAAAATACACACCCCATGGTGTGTTGAAAGTTGTCTTATATTGTTCTAACTCTTTTACTTTCACCCGGTTGTATCCTAAACAAAAATCCATCATAGATAATAACTCACAATCAGTTACTTTTTGTACTATTGCCTTCATATTAGGCAATGGATAATTATCCTTCAATGAAGACATGTTTAAATTTCTAAAATCAACACATAATCTGATATCACCATTCTTTTTCCTTACTGGTACTAGGTTGGAAACCCAATTGGAGTGTTTGATAGGTCTGATGATAACTCTGTCCCTAAGTTTCATTACTTACAGCTGCATTTTCAGAGCTAGAGTGGGATTTATTGGTCTTTGTTTTTGTCTAAAAAATTTACCTCTTCGTTCTAGAGGGATTTCAAGCTGGAACAAACCTTCTCTATAGTCTTTTAAATCATAATAAAACCAGGAAAATACATGCTTATATTTTCTAAGCATTGCCACTAACATTGTCCTCACTTTTGAAGCTAACTTCTTTCCAATGTACACCTTTTGGGGGGCATTTCAGTGCTTAGATTGATCTCTTCAAGATCCTGCTCATGGACATGAGCAGATTTTCTAACTTGACTATCAATTTTGTCAATGCTCTTTCTAAAGCAACTAATCCCTTTGGAATCTCTTTTGTCTTGATCTGAATGACTTCATTTTCAAACAATGTTTCTTTTGCATCCGCTACTTCAACAAAATCTTTAAAATCAAGATCTTGACCTTCATATTCATCTATGCATTGCCAAAATTTCACCAATTTTCTGTCATCATTGAAAACCCGTCAATTACAAATATCATCTAGGACTGTGGAACTTGTCTTGATTTCCACCTTATACATATCGAGAATGTCACATCATCTGGCCTGATGGCAACATTTACCACAAATCTGCTATTACACGACCTGTCAATCTGATCAATGGAAAATGCATCTAGTAACTCAATAGTATCCCAAACAGGAGACTTATAGGTTTCAATGTAATGTCCCGTTTTATTTCTGAAGGCTAAAGTGGAACAAAAACAATTAAAATTAATTACTTAATATTATTACCTAAAGTTAAATTAAAAGGCAATATTACTAAAAATTAATTGAAGTGACTTTAGTTTAAAATATTAATTAAAGTCACTAATTATTAACTGTGCCGGAACGGATGGAACTGAATTTAATATTATTTAAATGGCTTTGAGGATTGAGACTGGACATGATTTGGATGATTTGATAAATACTTTATTAATTTGAGAAGATTCTCAATTTGACACAGGATGTGTCTGGGAAACCATTTTCAGTAGTGAAAGACCTGCTCTAGATGCTCTTGGAGAAATCACTCAGATTTCTTAGTTGGATATAAATCGAGGAAAGATTTGTGAAATCCTTATTGGAAGATAAATTTCGGAAGTATTTGGCAATCTTGAATTGAAGGTTCTTATTTTATTATCAGAATAAAGGTTATGAAGAATAAACATATCCTTGAGAAATAAGTATTGAAAAGATAAAATATTATTTTTACGTATTTGTTGAAATCCAAGTTGCCATATTCGCCCAGGGGATTCCAAATTCGCCATTCAATTCGATGCAAATTTGCCATTCAATTCCAAATCGCATTTACACTGTGTAATTCGGCTCAAATTCATCAAAACGAACCTTGGACAAATTTGTTAGGTTTTGGCGCAAATTTGGAAATGTAAAAGCGAACCCGGGACGAATTTTCAACGAATTTATGCGAATTTTGACTTTCAATGCCGGTTTTTTATTTTTAAAATTGTTTTTTTATTGTTTTAAAGTTTTAAACCCTAAATGCCATGCGGGTATCGTGTTTTATTGTTTAAACTTTAATTTTTTAAAACATACATCGCGTTTACGGTTTTATGATATCGCGTGTTATTGGTATCACCGATCACGTTTTATTGGTATCACCGTTTGCAAGGGCAGACTCAGATATCGCTACAAGGGCAGACTTAGATACAGCCGTCCCTTCTAGTAAGTTGTGTTGTGTTTAAAGAAAACGTGTATTTCATCTTTAACCTCAGAACTCCAAACTTCAAAGTAAATGCTATATTCATGCCAATATAGTCTTAATAAGTTAATAGGGTTTGAATAATCTGCACTTGTTTGGAGAAAATAATATATTTGGTTTTTGAATCATGTGTTTAAAATTTTATGACTGTGTTTGTTTACAGCATTTTTCTAAACAGATGGTCAGATGGTTTATGACTGTATTTGTTTACAACATTTTTCTATGACTGTGTTTTGAATCATGTGTTTAAAGTTTTATGACTGTGTTTGTTTACAGCATTTTTCTATGACCAGTCTTCATACAAGCATATCTGCACACATCCTTCTCCTCTTGTGACTGTGTTTTTTACTCTGTCATTTCTCACTCTTGTATAAATATCTGCAATTTAATCCCCCCTTACTACAGATATTTTAAGCCTAATTCTAACCCATGCCAATGGCCAAACTATTAATAAATAAATAAATGCCATGGAGATCAACTTTTTTTAAGGTGGTCTGTGATTTTTTTAAAGAGATCCATTGCAAGAATTTCTTGTGTGTACTATAGATTTCTTATGTGTGACTAATCCATTTTAATTTTTATATCAGAGAGGTAAGTGTTTTATCTTAATATTTGCTTTGTTTGTTGTTTATAGATTCATCATTCAGACTCAAAGAATGGCTGCAACTGCTTCTAGCACCGAAAACTCCCGCTTCAAAATAGACAGACGCTCTCCACTATGGAAATATGTGGAAATGGTTAAACCAATGCCAAGTGGAGGAGGTTATATGTGGATTTGTAGCCACTACAAAGAGGAATTTAGTAGCTCTTATAGTAGAGTGAAAGCACATTTGTGCTTTATTCCTCAACAGGGCGTTAAATTTTGTACAGGGAGACCAAGAGTTAATGGGGTACTACCTAAAATCTTTCTTCCAAACCACATTGTGAACAAATATATTCAAGAGCAAAAACAAGCAGACAAAGCAGCTGGGAGGGCAAGTTCTCATCCTTTGCAAAATGCTAGGAAAAAAACAAAAACATCATCTATGTCTTCAACTTCCATTCCCAATGAACCACCCGTAGAGGGCCATCCATTCTTGTGTGGTCCTCAAGAACTAATTGTAAAGAAGAGATCAATGGGGCCCTTGGAAACATCATTTCAAAATGAAGCTAGAGACATTGTTGAGGAAGCCATAGCGAGATGCGTCTATGCATGTGGATTGGCATTTAATGTTGTTCACTCACTGTATTGGCAAAAAATGGTGAGATCAATTAATGAGGCTCCAAAGGGGTTCAAGAGCCCGAGTTATGAGAAGGTGCGCACCACTTTATTAGATAGAGAGGTGATCAATGTAGAGGCTTCCATGCAGCCCATCAAGGATTCATGGATCGAAACAGGTGTGACCATAGTATCCGATGGATGGAAAGATGCGAGAAATCGTCCTTTGGTCAATGTTATTGCAGTGTCCACAAGAGGTGCAATGTTTCTAAAAGTTGTGGATTGTGAAGGAGAGGTGAAGGATGGTCCTTTCATTGCAAACATTCTCATCCAAGCCATTGAGCAAGTTGGCCCTCAAAATGTTTAGGTAATAACCGACAACACCAAGAATTGTAGGGTTGTCGGCTTATTGGTTGAGGAGCACTTCGAACACATTTTTTTGGACACCTTGTGTTGTGCACTCACTCAACCTAATGCTGCAAAACATTGGCACTAAGATTGAGTGGATTAAAAAAAGTATGAAGAGGCACAGCAGATCCAAATGTTTGTCACAAACCACCATATAACGCAAGCAATATTTAGACAATTCTCAAAATTGGAGCTCTTGCAAGTAAGTTCAATTGTTTAAAATTTGAATATCTTTTAGAATTGTAATCACTTTAGTTTAGTAAACGTTCAATGATTTAAAATTTAATTTAAAATAGAAAGAGAGAGATAAAATTAGAAACTATCTATTATTTTATCTTGATCTTAATTTTAATTATTGTTTTGAATCTTTTGATCTTAAAATAGGTTGTTGAAACCCGCTTTGCCTCCAACACTACTGTTTTGAGACGCCTTGTCAAGGTTAAAGAGGCATTGTAAAGAATTGTAATTAGTGCTAATTGGACCATATGGAAGAAATCTAATAGTGCCAAGGCAGCTGCAATTAAGGCATTGATACTAGATGACTCTTCGTGGGATCGTGTTGAGTACCTTCTGAAGTTCACCAAGCCTATTTTGAGCATGATCTGATACACTGACATGGATAGGCCTTGCTTGGGTGAGGTATGTGATGGCATTGACTCCATGATTGAGGATATTAGAAATATCATAAATGAGAAAGAGGAAGATCCAAATGATAAGTTCTTCAAGGAGCTACAAGTAATCATGGTAGAGAGGTGGCACAAAATGACTACCCCTTCGCATTTACTTGCCTTTGCATTGAGCCCCAGGTTCTATAGCCAATCGATCCTTAGTGAGAGTACCACTAGAGTTGCCCCATATAGAGATCCTGAAGTTGCTCAAGGGTACAAGGCAGCCCTTTGAAGACTCTTTCCCGAGCACCTACGACCTACAATGAGGTCTAAATTCATGAGTTTCGCGAGCACCGATGATTGTGGTCTTGAAGCTCTTGCAGACAAGAAAAATGTTGATGCTCATAAATGGTGGTACTTCCATGGACAAATGTACCAGCTCCTGCAACCCATTGCCATCAAAATTTTATCACAAGTTCTTTACTCTGAAGATTCTAATTTCTAAATTCTTGTTGATAAATATTGAATTTATATTTTAAAAATTTATATTCAAAACTCTTAACTCTCTAATTTCAAAATTGTAAATATTGCTAGGTTGCTAGTTCATCATCATCTGAGAGGAACTAGAGCACCTACTCCTTCATCCACTCAATAAAACGCAACCGACTAAACTCCAAGAAGGCAGATAACTTGGTCTTTGTGCATTCAAACTTGAGACTCACAACACACAAAGACAATACTTACAAAAAAGGGGAGGCACATCATTGGGATGTTGAACCAAAGTCTGCGGAGTTGGAAGCCCACTTTGATGCATTTGCAATTGATGATGGTGATCGCGAGCTACTTAGTGATCCTGAGGCTGATCCTAAGGCTGGGCCTAAGGCTGCGAGTACTGATGCTAGTGGCACTGTTTGTTGTTCTAATCTGCAACAGCATAATGATGATGATTTGTTTGATGATTTTTTATGATATTTTGATCACTGATGACTGATACTGATTATTAATGTTGACATTATTGTTTTTTAACCGAAACACTGATATGGTGGTGTATTTTGACATTTTGTTATGTCATTTGAACTAAAATGACAATATATTTAGTGGTGTATTTTGCTATGTTGCTTTATTATTACCATAGTAATATATGAACTTATTTGCTGCTGCATTTGTTTACATATAGATATATGTTTTTATAAAAAAAATTCTTGTACAAACGAACCCAAAACGAATCAAACCCAGCCCAAAAAAATTTTGGACAAATTTCAAACCCGAATCTCGAACCTACATCCGAACCAGCAACTTAGGTTGAAATCTAGACAAATTATATTTTGTTGGGTTATATATTGGTTTGATGGAATGAGGCTTGTACTAAACATTACAAGTCTAACGTCAAACATTGAAATATTTCGGAGGTGACTATAGTTGGAACCAAATATTTGATTAATCCAGCCTTCCTATTTGTTCGAAACTTCGAGCCATCTTGGTAAACAATTTAGTGGTCTAACCCATAGTTACAGGACTCTGCAAGTCCCGAGCCGAGACAGGCTTGCAGGGTTTTATTGCCTCTGCTAGCTGACTTGGCCAAGTCCTGGCGAGTCCTTCGAGGACTCGTCGAGTCCACGGAATCTGCTGACTCGGCGAGTCCTGTCACCAGGACTCTGCCACGGCCAGCCAATGCACAATAGGAAAAAGTAATAATTTTAATTGGTTTTTATTTTTCTGCATTTTATAATTGTTTGTGTTGAAGTTTATTTTAGTATTTTCATATCTGATAGGTAATTTAGACCTATTTTCTGAATTTTGTATTTTCATATCTGATAGGAAAATAGGTAATTTAGACCTATTTTCTGAATTCTTATAACAGGGTTTTCTTTTTTTCTTGCATTTTGATGTTGTCTACTATGTTTTGGTTGGGACTTTCTCAAGAATTGTTTGCATTTTGTTGAAATATTATCCTACGGTTTCAAAATGCTGTTAATGTCTATGTGAGTGTAGCATTTTCTTTTCTTTCCTCTCATAAAAAAGGGTTTAATTATAGCTATGTCCAGAGAAAAAGAGATCTTACATTTTTTCTGTTTTCACATTGCATGCCATTAGTTGCTGGTATCTGTATTTTAGAATAAGCTATTTGGAACAACAAAACCACACAACAAGAGTTCCATGGCCTGTTTTCCTCTTATACCAAACTAAGAACATTAAAGGCTACAAATGGGCAAGAAAGGCCTAATAAATGGTCTTGAGCTAAATGCTCTTAATATCTGCAAATAGCTGGATCAATCAAAGCAGGACATGCTTTGTTGCTGGCATGATTAGAAGAGTGTGCAAAAACACAGCTGCAACAAAAGTGTGGCCAGCTATCAAGTCACACATTTCCTTCTAAGAGTCAGCAGACAAATTGTTTCCACCAAGAGCAATAGATAACCTGTTGCAGACTAGAAAGAAATTGTCACTGCTGTTGTAGTTTTGTGTTCTAAGCATTCCTCCAAGATTGCCTAAATATCCTAATTTCATTGTCATCCCCTTTAGGAAATGCAATTGATGAAATAGGAACAATTGCTTGATTTATTGGGCACTGTTTATCTCAATTATTGTGTCTTTGATGTTAATTGACTGAAAGATGCATGAAAAAAGTTTTAAAATCTTTGAATTTCTTGGGCTTTTCAATTTGCCGATTCTGCGTCCGAGCTCGAATCCAGCTTGTCGGGTCCGAGGCGAGTCCGAGTCTTGTAACTGTGGTCTAACCCACTATTGGATTGTGAAAGGATCCAACTTCATTACCTGTGTATTAATATCTATGCTGCATGGAGAATATCATTTCGGGACTCCCAAAGAGTTCGACCTATACCCGTATTTATTCTCCAATCAAGTGTGACACGTCATTATTCATGAGTGTAACTCATAAAGGAAAATTGCATAAATGTTTCTTGTGGCTCTTTCTCATACTAGCACAATGATGCAAAGACACTCTCACTGGTCGCAGCTATTGCCAAGCAGTGGTTGTCGTTATGTCCATTTTGTGGTTCTTGTGATACCTGAAAATACTCAGTAATAACTGACCGAAAGCACCATGTATTGATATTAATCTGAGAATGTTATGATGGTGGGAGTAATACAAATATCGTGGTGACTATATCATTAGCATTGTCATGTGGCCAAATCATGACCAAACTATCGATTCAAGCTACATAGTTCTTTATGAGACTTCATGATTCATAATAACTATCAATTTCCATCAGTTCCTTGCAAAGATCTTTCGTGGATTCATCCTATTGTAACATCAAGGGAAGAATGTATATTGTACCAACATTTAGCAAGGTTCCTTACTTATTAGCACAAGGATGGAGATTGGAACTTCCAACGAGATGTGTATCCAAAGTCTCACAAGCTTGCAAAAAATGGAGGATATGATAATAAGGTGCAATATGCTTACTTTGTATTTGGTACACAGCTGATGATCTTATTGTTATAATCTAAGTCACGTATAATATTAAAGTTGGGCATATCTCAAAACTGTTCTTTATTACACTTAAGACCTCTATTGTGTTGCAAATTCAAATTGTTCAAACCTATATACTACAAGCTCTAAATTTAAGATTGAATAAAAATTGATTGTGATAATGACTAAATGGCGAGTGGTTTATTGAGTACATGAGAACTATTTGACAAAATTACACATCAAAACTACTTGACAAATTGCAAAGAAAGAGAGGAGAATTAGTGAAAGCAGAGTTCCCAGACTCACGGCAAGTCGTCGATTTTAGGCGAGTCACGAGTTGAGTTATTCCTACCAAGTCAAAATGACTCAGACTCGTTTGGGTCAGGCATGTGACTTGTTGTGCCTCGCCGAGTCACGAGTCACGGGCTAACTCACCGAGGCTGAGCGAGTTGACTCAGCCGACGTCAATGTCTAAAAACATCCAATTTAAAATGCAAAAGTCACGTCTAGAATCCGAATGGGTCAGTGAGTTTCAATAACATCATCAAATAGAAGCTACATGAACGCCACCCTTTCGTATGGTAGCTAAAATTTCTTGGGTTCTTGTGCTTTGTTTGACAAGTAAGAGATTTGGCAGGAAGAGAATTGGAAATTGTATTTTTGGGCTTAATTAGTATTGTTTTTGGCATCTTAAAAATTCAAGAAAATAATGCACACTGTGGAGTTTTAAGTGGTTCTGAAGGTGCTAATTTGGTCTTGGCGCTGCCCCTCGACCCCGCTGGGGGCGCTACCCCCAAACCCCTGCAAGGGGCTCTGCCCATTGACCTCATTGGGGTTGCTACCCCTAGACCCTCGCAAAGGGTTCTACCCCTTGACCCCGCTAGGGGCGTTGCCCCTTGACCTCGCTTTAGGTGTTGCCCACAAACCCCCATTATATTTTTTATGTACACTACAACTTTGAGTTTGCGTAGTACAAGTCATTATCTACACTCTTGTCATTAATCTTCTTGGATATTACTTGATGTATACTTTATTACGATAATAGATAGTTTCTAATTTTATCTCTCTTTCGTCTATTTGTAATGGTCACTCTTTTTGTAATGTTTCCATAAACTCCTTCTATTCGTTATGGATACTCTCTTTCACTCTACAAGAATGTTTCTATTTCCTCTCTCATGTTCGTTATAGAAACATTCTCTTGGATCTTGTATATATAGATCATTCATGATCATTGTTTAATAACACATTCATTATTTTACCACAATATGGTATCAAAGCAAATTTCTGGCCTCTTCGAAAATCTTTAATTTCTTTTTTGAAATTATTACTTCAAGATTTTGGAAGCTTTTTTGCCCCGAGCGTGTTCAAAATTTGCATTTGTTTTTCCTCACCCACTCGTCTAGGGTTTATGCATTTTCGACTAGGGTTTTGACCCTTTAGTTCAAGTCGGAATTATTTTTTGATTGCAAATTCCTTGTGGGTTTTTTGAGAGCTCAACTGGGTTGTGGTCCGTTTTTTTTGGGTGCCTCAATTTTTGTGCCTCGATTTTCGAGCCTACGGATCCAAAATTTGCAAGCATATTCTTGGTGGGTTTTGGAGTTCTCAACTGGGCCAGTCTCACTTTTTTCTGGGTGCATCGTATTATGTGCCTCGATTTTTGAGCCAATGGATTTAGAATCTAACAGCAGATTTTATCTAGATTTTTTGAGCTCTTCACTGGGTGTCTCTTCATATTCTCTAGGTCTTCCATTAATCTACCTTGAAGTTTGTGCCCTTTTCTGATTTTTCACATTTTTTCTTTGAAAAATGTGCTATGACATCTCTCACCAGTCTTATGCTAGAAGGGAGTCAGCATTTCAACGGAAAGAATTACGACACCTGGAAGCAGCGCTTGTTGACGATTTTCAAGTATTGTCGCCTTGAGGCGCTTGTTCAGGGTACTGAGACTCGTCCTACCACAGCTGATGCAACTAAAGACAAGTTTGATGAACGTAATCGTGAAGCGGTTATGCTCATTAAGCTTTCAGTTACTGATGATCAGCTACCTCAAATCCCGTCTGGCAAGACAACTGCAGAGATCTCGACAATATTGAAGGATCTCCATGAGACATCAGATAAAAGAACAACCTTCTTTCTGAAGAATCAACTATTCTCCATTATTATGGATGAGAATATGTCCTTACAAGAACATCTTTTGAAGATTAAGGACATCAAGGATCAACTTGAGGCCATTGGTCGTACAATGGAGGAAGAGGAAATGGTGGTCATTACTCTGAAAAGCCTACCACCATCCTATGAGCACTTTATTGAGATGCTCAACATTACTGCAACTAATGTTGACTTGAAGTTCTCAGATTTGTGCACCAAACTTCTGCAGCAGGATCGTTGGAAATAACAGTTTGGTAGCAGTGCTCTTTCGTCCTCCTCTGAACAAACATTTTCATCCCAATCGTTTCACAAGGACAAAGGCCCATCTCATTCATCAGCTCTGTCTCAGGATAGCTCCAGGAAGAACATTCAGTGCAACTACTGCCACAAATTTGGTCATATGCTTCGAGACTGTAGGGCTTGCATTGCTTCTGATCAGCGAAAGCAGGGTAGAACCCAGCCACAGGCCAACATTGCAGAACATGCAGACCTCTCTGATCAGCCCGAGGCTGCCTTTTATGCTTTCTGAGGACATGCAAATTTCTATTTTTTTTAAGATAGATTGACCATTAAGGGAGGGTATTATGATAATAGATAGTTTCTAATTTTATCTCTCTTTCGTCTATTTGTAATGGTCACCCTTTTTGTAATGTTTCCATAAACTCTTTTTGTTCGTTATGGAAACTTTCTCTTTCACTCTACAAGAATGTTTCTATTTCCTCTCTCATGTTCGTTATAGAAACATTCTCTTGTATCTTGTATATATAGATCATTCATGATCATTGTTTAATAACACATTCATTATTTTACCACAATATACTTGTCGTCTGGAAGACGACTTTTTCTTTTGGGGGGGATGATGTAATCGACATAGAATGCCTATTGTTGTGTTTGATAATATTGATTATTTGTTAGTGTATTAATTTGTCATCAATGTATTAATTTGCATTTGTAGTTATGTGATCGATGTATATTTATGTATGTGATCAAATTAGCTTTTATTTGATGATGTTATTGTGTCTTTAAGCTTTATTCAATAATGGGTGCATGAAACAAGTTTTAAATCCTTAAATATCTCTAAATTTCTAGGGTTTGTTCACATTGCGGAGTCATTGATGAGTCACAAGTCAAGTCGGCCTTGCCGAGTCCAAGTTTGGGAACTTTGAGTAAAAGAGTGGACAATTGGTGAGATTTGGTGCAGGATTATTACACTCAATCATTTTTTCTTTAATGAGTATTTTCACTTTTGAGACCACCAATTTTGAATCTCCTAAAACTCTTAGCATTTGTATCCCATGCTTAACAACATTCAATACCAAAAAAAATGCTTCATATTTCGCCATATTGTTTGTGAACTCAAAGTTTAGAAGAAAAGACAATATGAAAGTTTTCCCTTTAGGTGCAACAAAAACAACTTTTGCACCAAAACATTATCTTGAACAGGAACAATACAAAAATATTGACCATAGACCATTCTTGTCATCAAATGCTTCGATTTCTTCTATCATAGGTTCTCTATAACTCTTTCTAAATTAGATGGAACAACTTTAAAACTATCAATCTCCATCAAGAAAACAAACTTGTTCTGCGAGTTCTGCATCCTCAGATAGAGTCAATAACCTCTTCTCTCTATCCAACCAGACATTTTTTCCATTAGCAAGGATCATTGCATCTGACAAGTCCAACTACACATTGCCACCCACTGTTGCAAACAATATTCTGGATAAAATCATTCCATACTGGAGTGGAAGATCACCACAGTGACATTCATGTTGTACTTCTTTTCAGGAAAAGCAGCAAGTTTGAATTCCACATCCCTTAAAATCCATATCACTGGTACCTCTTTGGAATCCATGGGCAAGCACTTCCCATATGCCTTATTTACTTGCATACCAAATTCATTCATGATTGATAAAGGCATAACATTAGTAAAGTGCCTAAATATATCATGCAATTCTTGATCAATTTATCATTAAGAAGAAAAGTAACATAAAAGGGATCTCCCTAAGAGGGCATTTGGTCAAAGTTGTTCCCAAATAGACTTCTCCATTTTCAAGATTCAATTCTTCTTCTACATCGTTTATCTGCTCTCTTCCTTTCGCAATATAATCATTAATTTTCCTGTTTGACAAAATTGCAGTACCATTTACTAAAGTTGATGCCTTGTCCTGGTCTTCTTATATTCTCATCATTTCCAACAATGGCACTCAAACTTTTATTGAGATAAAACTTGTGTCATATCAGAAGGAACATAGTATTTCACAGTAATAGTGGACTGAATTGTACCTGAAGAACTGCTCTGACCCTTTCCTGAATATGATTTTTATTAACTTTTGACATTAGCAATGCTTGAGGGACAGTCATTATCAACTGAAGAATTTTTTGCTCCTTGCTTGTCACTATCTATTTGTAATTTCTGAGTTTTAAAACCTTTACCTTTTTCTTTTGTGAATTTAATAGTCTTATGGGCAATAGCAAAATGCTAAGTTTGCTTCGCAGATAAACTAACAAATCTTCCAAGATCATCATGCTCAGATTCACCTTTTAAAATGTAATTTCTTCTATCTTGCGCAATTGCGGCAAGCTCTGATTGGCTCATCTAAGGGTCTCTTCAATACTATATCAAAATTGTTAGAGTCAAAATCATGCACTGCAAAATCTTTTTCGTCGTGATTAGAAAACACCTTCTGGCAAGAATTCTCTTTTTGACATCTTCTGTCATCTACATCTATATTTGTACCATTTTCCTCAAAAGAAGAAGAATCATCATTTATCTAATTCAAGCTAGTTGATAACAAGTTATAGCATCATCTTCGTTATAATGAGAATCATTAAATGCATCATAAGGATTAGCAACATCTTGGAAATATTGGGCAACCTGTAATGAAATAACTTGCACAATAGAAGATATAATATGAAATATGCTTCAAATAATTGATAATAATATGCCACTTTGAGGGAGCAACCTCCTTATCCACTTCAAGGGGGGTACCTTCAATAATCTTCAGTAAGAATTCAATACTCGGTATATTAAAATAAGACACACTACCTCCTAGATATACACCCCTATGCCTAATATAACACCATGGCCAACCTAAATATGAATATATAGGTGTAAGTCTAACCCAACTAACTAAATAACAATGTACTAATCATAATATGACTCAATTAGGAGTTAAGGTAGCCACATGTTCAACTATGTCAATGCTAAGAGGCTCTGCCTCATTTGTTGGGAGCTTGATCGGCCTCTTGTCAAACCCTATTTACCTGTGCTTAGAGATAAGCATTTTTCTATAGCTGATCTTGTGCAATTGGTAGTTGTACTTCTCCCAAAAGTCTCAAAATCGATAACTTTATTGGCAGCAAGGTTCAGTCCATAGACATTAGAAATGCATTCTACAATGAAACTTATCCTCTGTGCACCATTATGTGATGGCACTCTTTTGTTTTGTAGATCATATCTCCCAGCTACAACTCTGATGAAGTCAACATTCACAAATATATGTGGAGCCATGAGCTTGGCCAAGTCAAGAAATTAAACATTTGCTAATGAAAATCGGGCTTGTCTCTTCTTGTACCACTGCTCAAACAAAGACCATCCAATCACAAGAATGTCAATATCTCTACACCCACTCACATTGTCAAGCAGTCTATCCTGATACCACCCAAACCACATACATTTACAAGCATCCTTGATGAGCCTGGAAATGAAATAGAAAATTCTCGTTTAGCTCTCTTTGAGGTAGATGGATGACCGATTGAACGACTCATTTTGCTTGAATGCAAAGCTTAGGGTTTCTCACAGCAATTAGGATTTGTGAATCCTTTGCAGTTTAACTTCCTCTTCACACAATTTGACTTATACCAGCATGCAGGGATTCAAGAATAGAAAATAGATAAAATTTGAACAATTTCAAGTATAAGATCACCACTTATGCTTCACTTGCAACCCCTAGTTTTCACAAAAACACAATAAAGAGCTCGATTCACTCTTAAATTCTTGATGCAAATGAAAGAAGATGTTATGGCGACCCAAATGCACTATTTATTTTATTCCAATAACCTGGAATTGGGTTAGCAAGAAACACTTCTACCATTACTATTTGCATGCTCAAACAAAGTGTCTACAACTAACTATTCATAAGTTTGAAAGTGGGGCAATAATTTTGACTTACCGAAGCAAGATCTATGACTTTAATTGTCCAGACCAAACTTGAAAAATCCACTATGCACATTGAAAAGACATGGCCAATCAAAGTTTTCCATTCAAGATGGATTGCATACATCAGCTCTACATGTCACCATTTCGTGCTCTCCAACTCCCTACAAGGTCCCACACTTCCGACACTCCAAGCCTTTGCTAAGCCTTTTTGCTTGAACAAATACCAATGGGCCCAAGACATGTGCAAAACCGTAGTAGCATAGCGCCTACCAAGATTGGACATTCTAACCTCCGCACTAGCATGCAACCATTCTATGCTTAGAGATGCTCAGTTGGACAATCATTTCACTTAACTCTACCTGACTAAGACCCGCTAGATAGGTGGCAACATCTTGCAGCAGTTCAGCTCTAACAGAGTACAAACCTCAAGAGCTTGCATGTGCGCAAGCAAGCTTCCAAGCGCCATCATCATGCTTACTTGCTTATAGACTATAGACTTAGGCAAAAGCTTGAAACATTAAATGTTAATAGGACTAGTCGATTGTTAGGAAATGGGGCAAGTAACAAAGGATTCTTCATAGCTGACTACCGGTTAGTGCAAGTCACAGAAGAAATATAACAAAAAATTGACTAGGGCTTAGGGTGATTGTTAGAGTTTTTCATACTTTGGCAAAATGCAAACCAGACAGGACCCAAAGACCTAGAAAATGTTGTTAAATGCTACCAATGGCTCTAGTTGGGGATGTTTGAATCGAGCATAGCGACAACCACAAAAATATAGAGGGTACACCAAACTAGAGAAAACAAAATATTGGAAGACTTTTGTTAAGACCTAGATATGGCTATGGCTATGTGACATACAATGATAACATGTCATTGGAATTGTCTAATGGCATCAAAATGGCTTTTTTGGAGAATGGTCTCATGATTAGGATTGTTTGTCAATTTCAGGTTAATAAAGTTATCAAAGTGCATGAAGCGGTGCATGCATTTTGTGCTTTTGCGCAATTATTGGAGGTGACTTGGCTTCAAGGAATGGGATGTATGGACGTGTCTCTAAGCATTGCAAGATGGCTCATCTATAAAGTCCTAGTGCTTAGGCTTCTTTTTACTTTCATATTGTTATTGATGTTTTATGGTGTTGTGAGTCTATAGGCTCATGTACCTCTTCTATAAGTGGGCTTATAGTCAAGCGGTATCAGTTGTGTATGGTTTGTTTTGGAGGGGTAGTTATTGTAATTTTCTTTTTGGTTGGCCCTATTGTAGGTTATGGTAATAGTAGATTGCAGTGTTGGTGGTGGATGTATGCTTCTCTGTTCAGTGTAATAGTGTCCTTGCTTATTTGGTGTTACTATAGTTAATTTGATGATTGGGCAGCGGGCCTAGATTAATAGATCCCCTATACTTAATTGAAAACTATTAATGAAATTTTGATGTAAAGTAAAAAAAAATATTAAAATATCAATTAATAAATAACATTGTATGAAATAAAAGGACCAAAGTTTGAACTCGAGGAAAAGTCTTATAAAAGAGGTGAATCAAAACAAGAAAACAGACTGTTACAAAATGGACGGTGCATCTTCATTGCAGTTTCAGTGGCACACGAACCCTGATGGCAACACAGTAATTTTGAACACTAAAATACACCCGTAAACACAGTAGCAAAATGCAAATGGTTAAGGCTACAAAGAAAAAGACAAAATCTTCACAGAACCCCAGTGTCACGGAATTAAAACTCAGAAAAGAAAAACTCTAAAGAACATAGTCTTTTATATTTTTTATTGATAGTCAAAACCATAGTTCAAAATATCGTTATCGGCAACTTATCGCCGAGGGCAAAAAAAAAATATCGGGATATATCGGAGATAAGTAGGGAACTTATCGGCGAACTTCTCGGGAACTTAAAAAATGGCTTAAATTTAATTAGAAATGCATTTTTTTTGCAAAATTCAATAAGGAGATTCATCTAATGAGTTAGTAAATGAGTAAACAAACCAAACAAGCTGATCTAGATATATATAAATGCAAATATGTATGAAAATTGCATCCTCATGTGGAATGCTGATGGCTGGTAGCCATAGTCTGATAGTCTAAACTCTGAAGAAAACTAAAAACAGCAAATTGTCTTTGTAAAACTATAAGCAAATACATATGCCAAGTACAATATCAAACTAGTCTACATCTTCCTCTTCCCCTTCCCAGTAGCTCTAGTAAAAACTACGAGAGTGGGAGGGGGTCTAGCCCTAGTAGTCCATTGTGGCTGTGACACCTCCCTCTGCACAATTGGTTGTGACTGGACCTCCACCCTAGATGTAGATGGTGCTGACAATGGCAATGACTCCTCATCATTTGTATCCTCCTCACTCTCACTGCTCTCATGATCATCCTCCTGAATGTCATCCAATCCTGTTGTGACTCCACCCTCCTCCATAGCCTGCCTCTCCAAATCATAGATGTCATCGTCTGTGAACAATGGAGGCTGCTCCTGTGATGTCCAATCACAGTACGGATCTATGTCATCCAAATCAAGTGGCCCTGCTGCTGGTAACTCTACCTTTCTTATGCGCAACTTAAGGTTATATTGCACATAAACAGAAATTGTAGCTAAAGTAAATAGAAATCATAGGATCGTAACGAGTCAAATCATAGAATGTATGTAAGATGAAGATCCATAAGACATCAAATCATAAATGTATGAATGTATGTAAGATGAAGATCCATGAAACATATGTCTATCAGTATCTGTAAGATCCATAAAACTAAATCGTTTCATAGTATGAATCTGTGATGCTTGATCATTGATCAATGCCAAATGTCAAAGTCTTCATAACTAGATCTTAGGTAGTCTTTGTTGGTGGCTGTTTTCAAGTCCCTAGGTCCGGCAAAGGAGGTTTGAATGATTTTGGCCTGTTGGGAAGTCATGTCTGTCTGGGATTTGGGCAAGAGCTAAGCTAAGTTTGTCATAGAGATGGGGTCGAAACCAAGTGATTTGTGATAAAACGAGTTAAAACCCTTTGAGAATCCTTTTGCCAGCTTCAGTTTGACCTTAGAAAGCCATGATGGATTGTGGGAGGTAACGCTGCTAAAGGCTTGTTGACCCCTGAATTTGGAATTTTCACAACAAAATTCAGTAAACTCTAGCACTGGTTTTCACCCAATTAATTAGTCTATAGTCTTGGTGTATAAATAGATCCCACATACAGGGCATAAAATAAATTTGAAATGGCACTCTCATATACACTTTTCTTTTTGACACAAACGTTGTTTTTTGCCTTTTGAAAGACAATGACGTTATAATTCATGTCAGGAAAATTTGCCAATAAGTTAATAACCTATTTTTTAAAATAAAGCATTTTATTTAATGCACTGATTTATTATAATGAAAAATTAGAAAAATAACACAATGATTGAAATGGCAAGCAATTACCTTCATGATAAATAAAAAATTATAATATAATTTCAAAATTGCTTCCTTGTTTTCAAAAACTCAATCAGGCATGCTAAGCATATGAATAAGGAACATGCATGTATAAATTGAAAATCCAGAATGCTCTTTTATTGCTCACAGAGGATTTTTTAATATTCTTTGTGGGAAAAGCTAATACAATATAAATGCAAACTAAAAACCAGGTACAGACTGCTAAAAGTGTGCCAAGAACTCAAATGCTGGCAAAGATCAAATCAAAATGACATCATAACGATTAACAGATCAAATAGATACAAATGACCAGCTGGATTTATAACTTAACTCCAAACTTATTCACAGAAATCACTTTCAGGTACATTTATTGACCAATAAAGTACAGAAAAAAATAGCACATTCGAATTTCAAATGGTACAGAAACTGCTGAAGTTAAAAAAAAAAGAATGTGTAGCTGGTTGTTTTAAGGGTTTTCAAAACTCGACCAACCTCCCCAACAACAGCTTCATCTTCAACGGGATTTAATGAGCAGGTGGAATATATTAATTTCCCTCCAACTTTAAGCAAGGCAACACCTGAAATACATAGAAGAAAACTCTACAGCTTTATAGACTAGCTAATGCTCAGAAAACCACTTATCCAAACGAGAAATGTCAAAAGAAAATAAGCATAATAAAAATGGATGGAAGACCAAGTGAAATCCTCCAGAAGTAGTTTATTTCACTTTTGCATTTAAAATACTATAGCTTATTTTATGCTTTATCTTTTCATCGAATTTGATATAATTAGATATCTTCATAATGTAATGAAATGTGTTACTGAGTGTTTAAAGCCATAAAGTTGAAAGACAAATGCTTCAAAGTATTCTGAATATTGTTGCTTAAATTTGGATAACTACATCTCAAATTTATCAATAAATAACCATTGACATTCCTTGTTGCCTACCTTTAAAAAGACATATTTCTGAAATTCCTATTCAATAACATTTATTGTTCCTTGCCTTAGTAAACCCTGAATAAGGTTTGACTCAGCTCTTGCATTTCAACAAGACAAAAGTAGAGTTACAAAAGCTCCAATTGGCATTCCAAAAACAAATTGTACAAACATCTCCATCATTCCATCTATGTCAGAGTACACATTAGACGATCTTATATTCTCAATATGCATATCATACCAGCTTAAGCACCTTGAAATAATATTCCAGTTCTTGGCTAAAAATCATGTTGAAGACTCAAATTTCAGAACACCAAAGTCAAATAGTTGAAATTATTATAAGACAGCACTAATATACATACATACATATATATAAATATATATATATATATATATATATATATGTATGTACGTATGTATGTATGTATGTATGTATATGTATGTATGTATGTATGTTGGAATCCAAAATGGAAAATCAGGATGTACTTTGTAGGCAACTAAACATATATTGTTAGAAGACAATATCCGCAAAAATTCTGTAATTTCTGAGAACAGATTTTAGCTAAATACATACCTTGCCAGCCAATGTTGAATGACAGAATCAACTTCTGGAGAGTATAGTCTTCATATCTTCATCTAGACTATTAAGAAAAACTTCTATTGTAATGGATGCCCTTGTTTTACCAGTTTGTTTTCTTTTTTTTCCTTCTTGTTTGTTTGGCAATAATGAAATAGATATTTGAAACCAACCAATATATTGAACAGATAACAGCAATACTAATAACAGCATATATAAATGAAACCAGACACTAAATTGTAAACAGCATTATGAATAATCAACTTATACTCCAAGTCTGATACACATTGTCATTAGTCATCAATGGATACAATGGAAAGGCATAGAATGCTCAACTTTAAAATACTATGAAATGGCATACCAATTTTGTTGTCCCAATTACAGTTCAGACCTGGTACAGCCCTTCCCAATCATGTACAACACATTTATTACTGCAGATCCACACAGCCCCTCTTCCCACCACTCTCAGACTTGTTTGGCACCATGCTACTGTTACTAAACCTGTACGGCACCCCAGACTACAAACTCAGACCAGTTCAATGCAACTACTGATGTTCCTGGGCATGTGTGGCACTGCTGTAGCCAAGTCTGGTATGTACAACACTTCATCAGCCTGGCACGGCTCACACAAACTCCCAGCAAACTCAGACTTGGTAAGGCCAGAAAGGAAGGAGTGATTACCAGCAGCTTTCACTCAAACTTCTCCTTTAAACCCTCAAATCGATCCACTAAAGATGACAAACATATTCAAATGGAAATAGCAACAATCTGATTTTTTACCTTGATGCCCAATCAAATCCCCAAACTGTCTTTCGACAAAGTAGAGATTGTAAGCGAAGAGGGATTTCATCCTCCAAGCCCTTGAGAGAAACTCTCTAAACAATTTCATCAATTTCTTGTATTTTCCCGCTTGCCTAAAAGAGAGCTCTTGAATCTCTTTTATAATGCTCTCATAAGAGATCATTCACTCACCTTGCCAACATGGGATAAATAACATTACTCCCTTTTTACAACTTATGTCTCCAATGTGTTATAAAATAAAGGGACCTTTTATATTTAAATATTTCCCACTTAACTATAACCACACATTAATAAAGTTAAATATTTATAATTTACTTTATAAACCAACTTTATTAATGCATAAATAAATCATATCAGTGATAATAAAATCTTCTGTCGATATTAAAGAACTACCATCAACATGACATTGTCGTTTAAGAACCTGACCATGCCCAAATGACTTATTATAAATAGTAAGTATGCTCAAAACTACATCCAAACACCTCTGAATGATCCACAACTTAAACTTCCTAGGCCAAATGACCTCATAGTCCCTTAAATGTCCTAGTTAGCCTACAAGACGATGGGGAAATAGGCTAACAACAACATCATGCTATAACTGCTAGAAAGGGAGCATTACAGCTATAGCAAGCAAGAAACAAATAAATCATAATCATGTCCACAAATGGCCCAATGAGACTTGAAAACACACCCAGTTAAATCAAAGTCCAAATCAGCCTCAACTTTCAGACTTGGATATATTGGACAATCGAGACTCTTGAGTACGTTGAGAGTACAACCTTTGGTTGCATGAAAAGAAGGTACAAGGGCAGGGTGCACATGAAGCCATTGACCTCGATGGCATTGATAAATGCTTAGATTGGATTTATGAGCCTAAGCATGTTGATGTTGATCCATTGTTAATTGATGATGAGTTAGCTAGTTTGGAGAGAAAGGAAACTAAAAGGAAAGTGAATGTGGTAGGTTATGAGAATTCAAAAATTGAGGTTGGTGAGCCATTAGAGGCACGCTCCTCACATACATAATTTGATCCTAACACTTGGATAATAGCACCTTTTGACACCATTGTGGCTATATCATCCACTTGTGTGACACCCACTCAATGGTAATACAATTTTTTGAGCTTTAATTGTAGATGAAATTTATGGTTTACAATTTTCATTGATACTAAAACTTGAAGTTCATATTTATTCAGAGGTGAACTCCTTTTTTGGTTCAAGAATATATCTTAAACTCTAATTTTAATTTATATATGATGTAAATCGATAATATGTGCTACAAATTTTGTAGTAAGTGTGGTTTTTAAGAACATTTTTTAAACTTCATGTATTTCCAAATGTTCAAAAACTTGTTACTGCTGAGTTTAACCATGAGTTTTTGTTGAATCCCGATTTTTTCAAAATTTTGGGCTTGACAAGTTTGAGTTTTTCAACTATGGGTCTTGCAATGCCTCACTAGATCCTCCAATCCATAACTAATAAATTTGGGCAATTTATGCCTCTTAATGCTAGGGATTGATGGTGGAATCACCATATAATCTTCTAATGCAACTCTAGTGCTTGGATCCTACTCAACAAAAAGTCTTAACTCAATCATTCCAGTGCTTTCACCATATATTCTTCTAATGCAACCCTAGTGCTTGGATCCTAGTCAACAAAGAGTCTTGACTCAATCATTCCAGTGCTTCTCTCGCACTTCCAAGTTTCCAACCACACGAGAATCCTCAACTCATTTTATTTCAGCATTCCTCACACTCGTATTGCCTTCAAGTTCTCTCTTATACACACTTGACCCAAGAGTTTTTGGCTCAATTGCTTCAACCACCAATTTTTCTTCAATCAACAACTCTTTGTTGCAGTGAAGTTGCTCTCATATGCTTCTATCAATGAATCTTTAGATTCTATCTTCCACTTCTTCCTTATGTAATGGTGGTTGTACTTACTTTTTTACTTGGTCAAAAAGATAGACCTACACTTCATCAAGTACCAATGACTTGCTATCTCCTCCTACTCTACCCTCGTATGCTTCTTTTTAGTAGAAATGTTTTTGTTTTCCCAACTACAGCTCTAACTTTGACTCACATTCCAATTTTGACTCCATTCTTGGGATGGGCTCTAACTTTAGATTTGTTTGGATAGGGTTTCTTCAATTTATTCTCATAATCATCTCCTTCGTTCTCTTTGTTTCCAGATCATTAAGGATCATCTAATCTCTCGATGTTGACCACGTTAAGGTCTTGTCCAACCTTTATTGGGGTCTAAGGGCTTGAAACTATTAACTTTGACCCATATTCTTTTGTGGCAGTAATGCCAAATGTTACTCTTCTTCAATCTAATAAAACTAATACTTGAGATAATAACAAAAAAACAATACATACCAAAGATAGTCAGCCATGGATCAGACTAGTTATCATGACTATTCACAGGCTGCTTGGATTTGATGATTGCCACAGGCTGCTTGGATTCAATAATTGCCACAAGAACTCAATCATCCATCAATTGGCTCCTATAACCAGCCAAAGCCGACAAAAATTAATACACAGTTAGTTGCAACCATATTAACGAAACATAGTGAAGGCATTTTATGTTGATTACAATCATTATCTTGGTTATACTTCAAAGCTACAACCCGAATGGGTCAAAAAAAATATCCTTGGTGAAGGCAAAGGCATTTCTAAAAGTATAGAACAAAGTAGCTGGATAAGTCTCTGCCCCTCCATGGGTGGGTGTATCTGGAACAAATATTGGATATTATACACAAGTGTGCATACAAAACCTTGCTTTCCAACCATAGTAGATGGAAGGAAAGGAAGTAAATAGGCGTACCAAGCCCTCGTGTTGGATATTATATGATAACTTGGATTAAATTCAAGAAATTCTCTTTGGCCCACCTCTCCTTGAGCCCTGACTAGGTGCGCCTCAAGTAAAGAAACCACAAAACAGAAAAATGACAAGGCAAAAGACCATAGGTGAGGATAAGTCATAACGTAGGAAATTCCTAAAATTCTTCCTTCTCGTGCCATTCCATGCATCTCAACCATGTGTTGCTCCAAACAAGATTTCAAAACCAAAAAAATGCTGGGTTACACATGAATGGCACACAGACTACTATGGCTGGAACAGCACCAATTTAAACATGAATGGCAAATAGAGTGGTATGGCTCGAACAGCACCAAGTTGGAATTTTCAAAAATCTGCTCAATATCCACCAATCCTAGAATATCCTTCTTCCATGTGTTGTTCCTTAAGCCTTCATGATGTGCGCCCAAAAGGATGAAGAAAGCAAAGGGAAGGCAGGTATAAGTTTATTCCATGGATACCCTCCTAGGCCGCCATTTTTCAAACTCCCTCCATGCCCGCCATCCTTCCATGTCCATACCCTCCATTTCCAAAATTACATTCCATGAATGCTCTTGCAACCCACCATTTCCACTTCCTACATCTGATTTCCAATTCAGAACGCAAGAGTGTTATTCTAAATTCAGATCGCTCCCAAATTCCCACTTTCAAGTTCAAATCATAGAATGCTAATTTCAAATCATGAATCCAAGAATCCTAATCCTACAGTGCAGATCAGATTCCCATTCCCACTGCCAAATCCAATTTCAAGGTTCCGAATCCTAATCCTAGATTCCAAAATGTGAATTCCAATTCTTCTTTCCATGCAAGTTGAAAATCCAAATCCAAAGTGTAGGAGGATGTCCACGAATCCGTTTCAGGTCTGAAATCTGATCCATTCCAAAATGCAAGTGCTGATCTCAGAAAAAAGTTTCAAATGCATCCAATCCATTTTGAGAAGAATATGCCATTCCATATTCCTTCCAAGAACTCCTCCCTTGGTCTGATCTAACATCCTATTGCAGCAAGTTAAAACCTACCAATTGCAATCCAAAATGACTGATTATAATTAAGTTACCGATTCGGGTGCGGATTCGGATGTGGATGTGCAGATGCGTGAAATTTTTTTTTGAGGGAATGCGGGTGCGTTTGGATGGGTGTATATATATATATATATGCAAAGAAGTGCAAGAAATCTGAAATATACAAAAATAAAGCATTTGATAGTATGAATCAGAATAATGATACTGTGATACTTCACCATTGACCAAGATTCAAGATATTTCATATTTGATAGTTCAACAACTTCAACTTAAAACTTCATAGACATAGATATTCAAATTGAAAGAAGTTCAATAAGTAATTACTCATGTTCAAGATTCCAATGCAATTTGAACTACAAAATCAAAACTTAGTTCATCATTCAATGTTTATCAATCAAGAGACAAGACTCAAGATTCACTAATCAGATTCAGAATCATAAGGATTCTCAAGAAAATCCACATTCTCATTATCTCCAACTGATGCAACTTCAAGATCATTTGAACCAAGAACAGTTCCACTTGTGCTAGATGCAGCATGTGTCATGGTATCATCACCATCATCTATGATTGTAATAAGATCATGAAGCGTTGCATCAAAGTTTGCACACTCAGGGGCTACATCCCAAAGCTTGGTTGACCCTTCCTTGTATTCATTCTCATTACGTGACAAAAGACGCAAGTTGGTATGAATGTAAACCAAGTCCTCAGCTTTCTTTGAGCCGAACCGGTTGCGCTTCACTGAATGGATATAGGAGTATGTACTCCAATTCCTTTCAGCAATAGAAGAACTTGCAACCTGGATAGTGTTCACAAAATTAAACATACAAATGAAAAACAATTTAAAGAATGTTAAACACTAAATTGTAGAAACAAGTGGTAAACAAAAAACAAAAAAAAACTTACTTGTGAGAGGATCTTGATTGCAAGACCTTGTAGATGCTTGTATGGTTGACCATACATTTACCACCATGTGATAGCTCCCATTTTATATTGGTCATTCATTGCAAATGGAGACATTTTTAAACCCGAAGCAAATAAGCCAAATTCTAGCCTCACTATGTCGTGCATTTCATCATCTGGGAAAAGCCTTGTAAAAGCTTTGTAGCACCCATTAGTAACTTCTTCATCCGCATATGGTGCAAGTCTTCCTAGCATACCAAGTACTTGCTCACTATAGTACCTCAGAGATAAGGCATATGTGAGAAGGTGCAATGGGGTAGTCATCTTCTCCCAACAATGATGAATGATTGCTTCCACCTTATTGCATAAGGCTTCACATTCTGTGGGGTCATTCTCATGTTTTTGTATGGAAACTTTTACCTTCTCAACCATGGTGTCCATGCCATCATACACATCCCCCAAGCAAGGCGATCTGTATCGGCAAAGCGGACCATGGTCATGATAGGCTTGGTGAAATCCAATACAAATTGCACATGAGCCCACCAACTGTCATCCAAGACCAAAGCCTTGACCTTTTGGGCTCTTTCTAAATTCGAAGCCTTCCATATACCCCACTGGTTAGAAATAACCATTTGGCTTAATGTCATTTGCACCTTGACAAGTCGTCTCATAACAATAGTATGAGACGCAAAACGAGTCTTAGCAACCTAAGCAAGTTAACAATATGTCAATAAATATTAAGCAAAGACAAATTTATATACAATTTGATAATTGAACATGAACATAAAATTTATTCAAATTAAATAAATAAATGAAATTTAGTAATTTAGTAATTACAATTTGAATTTACCTTCAGCAGCTCCAATTTGGAGAATGATCTAAATATGGATCGTGACATGTGGTGGTTCGTCACAAACATTTGTATCTCCTCCCCCTCTTGCTAAATTTGCTTCACCCAATCTATTTGAGTGCCAATTTATTGCATGATCAAGTTAAGGGAGTGTACAGTGCATGGTGTCCAAAAAATATGATCATACCGACCCTCAATCAAAGCACCTGCACCCTTACAATTTTTGGCATTGTCTGTAACCACATGGACCACATTCTCACTACCCACCATCTCTATGGCCTCAATGAGAATTCTACAAATGAACTGTGAATCCTTCGCCTGCCCTTCACAATCAACAGCCCTCAAAAACATTGACCCTTTGGGGGACATTGCAATCACATTAATCAATGGTCGATTTCTTGCATCTTTCCATCCATCAAACACAATAGTTATACCCAAAGTTTTCCAAGAATTTTTAATTGGTTGAAGAGCCCACTCTATACCACCTTTAATAGAGTGGTACGCACCTTTTTATACCCGGGACTTACGTAATCAGTTGGGGCTTTATTGATGGCTTCCACCATTTCCTTCCAATATGGTAATCTTACCAAGTTGAAAGGAAGACCATTGGCATAGAGACAACGTGCAATGGCTTTATCAGCAAGCTCTCTTGCCTCCATTTTAAATGCGTTGTCCAATGGGCCTCTTTTGCAGGCGATAATTTCTACTTCTTCCTCTTCCTCTCCCGGTACAGGTAGTTGCAAAAATGGATGTTTGGAGGATACAATTGGTTCAGTGGGTAATTGCATTTTGTTCTTTTCGGATGCAGGTTGATAAAATCTCTTTTTTGATCTTTTAACCAAATTATCAGCCTCTTCTTGTTCTTTTACAAATGAAGCTATTTGTGCATTAGACATCCCCTTCCCACTTGTGCCTTTGCACATTGCAATATCTTTTCCAGCAGGGCCCATAAAATGAAGTTTGACTTGGGAATATGAGCTATTCAATGGTTTGCCTTTGTTACTTTGACAATAATTACACTTCCAAAGATATGAGCCACCTCCTGAAACCTGTGATACTCTTGTGGTATGTCTCCATAAAGGAGATCCTACATCAATATTAAAATTATCGGCTCTTTGCCCTCCCATTGAACTTTGACTACCAGTGGTGGCCATTCTTGCACAATACAATCAATTTTCTTGCTATAATAAGAAAATAAATAAATATAATTTAGAAAAAAACTATGAACATCAAGCTTACAAGTGCAAAACAATGATACAAAAATACTAAAATAGATACCTAAACTTGTTTCATTATTTCTTTTTAAAAAAATGAGAAAACCATGAAAAATTTATTCCCAAACTTGAAAAAATTCATCAAAACCTCAAAAAAATTCATTAAAGAACTCAACAATGGGATCAAATGTTTACCTTAGATGCCGAAAAATCCTCTGTGGAAGCTATCTCTCACCCCACGAATGATCCTCTTCGAAAATAATCACCTTAACTTCAAAATAAAAAATGGAGACCAAATGAGAAGAGAGCCAAGCTGCATACAAAATGGGATGCAAAATGTTTGAATGGCCTCTTTTCGGGCCGTTTTAGGGTTTAGGGGAAAAAAAATGAAAAAAAAATTGTAAAGAACACATGTTTTAATGTGTTTTTAAGTTGTTTTTTTGCCAAAAAAAAAGTCTGGGCCCACGGATGTCTGTGGATGCGCCCGGATGCCCTGTGGATGCCACCCGAAAGCGCATCTGGGGGCCCATGATGCGCTTCCGAGTGGCATCCACAGGGCACCCGGCTCAACACCCGCATCCATACGCATCCGCCTCTACCTCCAGGCCTGGGTGCTACGCATCGGCTAGTGAGGATTATAACTATAATTGATTGTGATGAAACTAAATTTTGATATTCTTAACCATGCCATAAACAATGATGGTTGTGATCTTTGCTTGCTATTTATTTTGTAGGTGTTCATGTATGAATGCGGAATAAGCCTCGGGAGAAATCAAGGGAGCTAGGTCTATCAGAGTTACTCAAGGACTGGAAGAAGTTACAAGGTCATCCAATAGAGTAAAAGTACAAGGGCACTTCAAATTTCTTACTCACTGAAGAATGTCATACGAACTCAAGGAGAAACTTCAGAATTTGTGAATATGCAAAAGGACCCAAAGAATATCATTGGAAGATTGGAACATTTTCAAGGAGAAAATATGTAAAAGGTACTTCATTATGAAAGGGATAGGAAATTCCCAACGTCAAATCAAATGCAATGTTGAAAAGTCAAAATTGTAATTTGTATACCTACTCTTTTGTCTTATTCTCTTATGACACCTTGGGAAGGGCATAAATTTCATCGTGTATGGGAGTAGGTAAAGCTATTTCATCTTATAGTGGAAGTAGGTGAAAAATATCATATTTTAATATCCAGATGTTTCTAGAAGACAAATTTAAGCCCTTGATGTTGAGTTAATCCTCGCCATTAATCTTGTAAGCCTTCTCTATAAAAGGCAATACTTTTCTCCTTTATAAAGTAAGTGGTTGGTAGCTAGTAGTTGTTAGAATGCAAAAATAGCAATAGGAATTGATGAATAGAAATTGTTCTAATCAACATTGGGAGTTAATGCAAGCAAATTATTGAAGTTATGGTGGGTTTCTTGTGTTCTTCCAATGTATGCATGGGCTCTATTCTTCAATGTTAGTTTCAATTCAGTGATTTTCATAGTGAAATGCAAAGATATTTGATGGACTTCTGGTTCATACCATTTGTATCTTGCTAATGTATGTTACAGTAAATGGTTAGTCTAACTCTTAGTAGCCGATGCAGGCATCCTGGGGCTGGATCCGGATGCAGATCCAGGCCCAGGTGCACTATGGATACCACCTGGAAGCGCATACTAGGCTCCCGGATGCCTGAGGATGCGTCAGGCATCCGAGAGCCAGGATGCGCTTCCGAGTGGTATCCATAGGGCACCCCGGCACATCCACGGGCCTAGTGTCCATTTAGACGTGTTTTAAAAAAAAATCACTTAAAAAACAATGTAACATGTGCAATATAACTTTTTTAATTCCTTTTTTCTTGCTCCTAAACCCTAAACGGCCCTAAAAGAGGCCATTCAATCCTTTTGCATCTCATTCTATTTGCAGCTAGGTTATCTTCTCATTTGGTCTCCGTTTTGGCATTTCGAAGGCAAGATAATTATTTTTTAAGAGGATTGTTCATATGACGAGAGATAGCTTCCACAAAGGAGTTATAAACATCTAAGGTAAGCATTTGATCCCATTCTTGAGTCCTTTAATGATTTTTTTTGAGATTTTGATGAGTTTTTTCAAGTTTGGGAAGAAATTTTTCAAGTTTTTTCATTTTTTCATTTTTTTAAAGAAATAAAGAAACAAGTTTAGCTATCTATTTTAGTGTTTTTGTATCATTTTTTTGCACTTGTATGCTTGATGTTCCCAGTTTTTTAAATTTTTCTAATTTAAATTTATTTAATTTCTTATTATAGCAAGAAATTAGATTGTATTGTGCAAGAGTGGCCACCACCAGTAGTCAAAGTTCAGTGGGAGAGCAAGGAGCCAACAGTTTCAAAATTGATGTAGGATCTCTTTTATGGAGACATACTACAAGAATATCACAAGTTTCAGGAGGTGGCTCATATCTTTGGAAGTGTAATTATTGTCAAAGTAACAAAGGCAAACCATTCAATAGCTCATATTCTCGGGTCAAACTTCATTTTATGGGCCCTACTGGCCAAGGAATAGCAATGTGCAAAGGCATTGGTGGGAAGGGGTTGTCTAATGTACAAATAGCTTCATTTGTAAAAGAACAAGGAGCTATTGTTAAATTGGTTAAAAGATCAAAACAAAGTTTTTATCAACCTCCATCTGGAAAGAAAACAATGCAATTACCCACTAAACCAATTGTATCCTCCAAACATCCATTCTTGCAAGTAACTGTACCAGGAGAGGAAGAGGAAGAAGTAGAAAATATTGCCTGCAAAAGAGGTCCTTTGGACACCGCATTTAAAATGGAGGCAAGAGAGTTTGTTGATCAAGCCATTGATTGTTGCCTCTATGCCAAATGTCTTCCTTTCAACTTGGTGAGATAACCATATTGGAAGGAAATGGTGACAGCCATCAATAAAGCACCGGCTGATTACACAAGTCTCGAGTATGACAAGGTGCGTACCACTCTATTGCAAAAAAGAAGACTTCTGTAAAGAGAGCTATTCAACCAATTAGAAAATCTTGGAAAGCTTCGGGTGTTTCTATTGTTTTTGATGGATGGTAGGATACAAAAAACCAGCCATTGATTAATGTGATTGCAGTGTCCCCCAAAAAGGCAATGTTTTTTAAGGCAGTTGATTGTGAAGGGGAGGTGAAAGATTCACATTTCATTTTTCAAAATTCTCATTGAGATCATAGAGATGGTGTGTAGTAAGAATGTGGTCCAGGTGATTACAGACAATGCCAAAAATTGTAGGGGTGCACGTGCTTTGATTGAGGGTCAGTATGACCATATTTTTTGGACACCATGCACCATACACTCCCTAATCTTCGTCATGCAACAAATTGGCACTAAAATAGATTGGGTGAAGCAAATTTGCCAAGAGAGGGAGGAGATACAGATGTTTGTGACGAACCATCACATGTCACAATCGATATTCAGATCATTCTCCAAATTGGAGTTGTTGAAAGTAAATTGTAATTACTAAATTTAATTTATTTATTTAATTTGAATAAATTTTATGTCATGTTCAATTATCAAATTGTATATAAATTTGTTTAATATTTATTGACATATTATTATTAACTTGCTTAGGTGACTGAAACCCAATTTGCGTCCCATACTATTGTTATGAGACGACTTGTCGAGGTGCAAGGGGCATTAAGCCAAATAGCCAGTGGGGTATATGGAAGACTTCAAATTCAGAGAGAGCCCAAAAGGTCAAGGCATTGATCTTGGAAGACAGTTGGTGGGCTTGTGTGCTATTTGTATTAGATTTCATGGACCCTATCGTGACTATGCTCTACTTTGCTGATACATATCAGCCTTGTTTGGGGGATGTCTATGATGGCATGGACACAATGGTTGAGAAGGTCATACTTTCCATAAAAAAACATGAGAGAGACCCCACACAATGTGAACCCTTATCCAATCAGCTGGAAACAATCACTCTTCATCGTTCGGAAAAAATGACTACCCCATTGCACCTCCTTGCATATGCCTTATCTCCAAGGTACTATAGCGAGGACATACTTGCTATGCCAAAAAAAGTAGCACCATATGTGGATGAAGAAGTTGTTAATGGGTGCTACAAAGCTTTTGCAAGACTCTTCCTAGATGATGAAATGCACAAAAAAGTTAGGCTAGAATTTGGCTTATTTGCTTTAGGAGCAAAACTTAGTCCAATTGCAATAAAGGACCAAAATGACATCAACATGGGAGCTATCACATGGTAGTACCTCTATGGTCAACCATTTAAGAATCTAAAACCTCTTGCAATCAAGATCCTCTCATAAGTTTTTTTTTTTTTGTTTAGCTCTTGTATTCTACAATTCTTTAATTTTGTAGTGTCCCCTTTTTCGAGCACTTTATTTCCTGTTACATCGTTAGCCGTCTTATCAGGGTCTTGTGGGCTAAGCAGGACTTTACATGGGTCAGTATGATATTTGGCCTAAGTAATTCCAATTTCAAGCCAATCAGAGTAGTTTCTGCGGGGTTTCTAGATACTTACTATTTATAATAAGTAAGCAGAGCTCAGTATTCTTGGCATTTCAATGTTGGACTAGGAGCGTATCGTCGAGAGCTTTCTGGCAAGCTATCACACATTGACTTCCGAGTTCGTTTGGTCATCCATTTTAATGTCAGAAGATTTCATGGTGTATTATTATGCCACTTTATTATTATATGGACATATTAATTTGAAGTGGTTAAATTGAGACATAAAGTGGAAATATGAAAGGACAGAGAAGGGAAACTGAAGAGTCACAGCTTGTTACTTTAAAAGAGGGAAAGGAGACTCCTTTAGTTCAAGCTTGATTTTATGAATTTATCTCTCTTCTCTTGGAGAATCAAACCTTCAAGCTTTCTCGGTGGATTGGACGGAAACCCAATTCATCTCTAAGGTGGATTCGCGACGGAGTTCACCATTGCACTTCCAAGTTCATGTTATCCGATCTCATTGTTGCATACTGTATTTCAAATTGGATTGTCTTGTAATTCCATTGTTGTTGTATTGTTGTTGTATAATGCAAAAACATTTTCCGAGGAATTTATTGGAGCACATTGTTGGTTTATTTATGTTGAATCGATAGTTTATTGCATGCAATTATTTGTTTAAATTTATGAGATATCTTTGAGAAACATTGGGGAAAATATCCATTGGGGATATTACAGCGGTATCAGACCTGTGTATCTTGCCATCCTACAGGGATATCAATTTGCAGTATAAAGGATTTAATATTGGTATCGGTTTTGAAGGAATAAAATCAAATGGGTCTGGAATATTATATTTACAGAGTTGGATGTTAAAACAATTCTAGAGGTGTGTTTTCTGAAGGAACACAATTTGAAGCTTTGCATTTCCAAGTCGATACTAGCTGGGAAAAAGGGAATTAATTAAATCTGAGAACGAGTATATGCATGTAAGAATTTGACCCGATTTCTACAAGTGCGGGGTGTCATCAAAAATTTCTATCTCCAGTATTGAGACTATATACTCAGGATAGAAAGTCTAAGAGTTGCTTTTAAATTACGTATTCAGCGCCAAGATAGGCATCTAGAGAGACAGGCACTTGAGAAGGAAAGGGTGAAGCTGGGAGGTTACAGATTGAATAGGACAAGTTTTCCGAACTTCTACGGATAGAAGAACAAGTGTTAAGTCTTTGTATTGTGGTTGCAGCAAAGATTATATTATCGAAAGCTTGCAATAATCAAAGATTATATTATATCCTTCGTCTTCGTATTCTTGTATCAGCAAAGATTATAATACCGACAGTTCGCAATGTATTGAAGTTTAATTTTTCCCGTGAGAGCTTGACAGAGGAATGAAATATTCCTGTAACAACGGACTAATATAAAATTGTTGTGGTTGCTAATATTATTCATCGGGCCTCACTATACAAGAAGGAAATTTTAAAATATGCAAGGGCGACTTAATTTTTTTTAAAAGCGCTTGGGAAGGAAGAAATAAATTGGCTAGTTTACTATTAAGGTACTAGTCGTGACTTATTGTTTTGTGACTTTTATTGAAAACATTTGGGCGCTTTATAAAGTGTGGACCCAATATATTAGCGGAGACTATAGTTGTCTAGCAATAATAAACTAGAAATTACACCATTGGCCAAACAACCATTGAATTGGTAATGTTTCGTGGGAAATGTAATTGTCATGGTTGGGGGCCATAATCTCCGAATGCAACTTTATTGTTTCATTACCAAAGCGGCAACCTTCCATTATGTTTCGCATGAGACTCTCACACGGTAGTTACAGAGCAAGAATGTAATGGTTCATATTCCTCATAAGAGCATTAGACAGTAAATTTGGTGATGTGCTGAGAAGATTATTCTCTATGTCTGCGGTATAAAATATAAGAGCATCTGTTTTTCTCAAATTGAAGGGCTATCATATAATTCCTTTGTGGCTTCTAGGAGAAATATGCATGGACTCTTAATAATATTTTTGAAGCCGAAAATATGCAGGAAATATTTCAATGACAATAGTTTCCAATATTAAAAAAGCCTCCTGTGTTTCCTACAAATGGTGCTTCCTAATCAACTTTAGAGGAGACGAATTTGAGAAGAATTGTCTAGGTTCAATACTTTGCTAGAATGATTCAAAATATTAAACTTCCTATGATTATACCATCACAACTCCTTAGGTTTGTCGTATCATTTGATCTGAGCATTGCAAGTGCAACCTCTTCACGAGACCTGAAGATTTTATAGAACGGACTTCTTTTGTATGATTGTCAACAGTCGCTCCAAGGGAGTAATAGGTATCAAGCTAAGCGTTTTGGGAAGCAAGGACGGTGCTGCTGGTTGTGAACAAACTTGCCGGCAAGAATATCCGGTTTAGCAGAAATCGCATCATTGTCTGGCACAATATCTTGAGTATTTCTTCAGTTGCATTGTTTGTAGAAGAAGCCATACCTTTCTGGTTATAACTGTTCAATTTAAACAACATTTTCGGTGATATTTGGATAGCTATTTCAGCCTACAAATGATGTTATTTCAATCTGGGCAGATTCCAAGTACTTGTGCATCACTATCAGTGTTTTGGGCAGCCACTTGAGGATTACAATAGCAGTTTGTCTCCACCGCTGGACATGAACACTTGAGGTTGTGGCTGATAACAACTGGAGAGATTCGCTGATGCTCCTGAGTTTATTTAAAAGGTCAAACACTTTTTCCAGGATTACTCAATGACCAGTATTTTCATGGAATGTATGCTAGTCTTTTCCTATAGCTAGTCACTCAGGTATTTCTTCAGAAACTTATTATCTACACATCAATGGAAGGGTGCTGAAGGGTTTGGCACAGAAGATGAAGTTGCAGTTCTAATCAGGGAAATTAGATAAATGTTAAGAAAATTGCTCTTATCTCTCTGTATACTGAAGCTTATTACAGCAGAGAAATTAATTGGACCCTTATATTATTAAGGCAAGTTTTCTGAGTTTCTAGATTGCTGTGTTAAATTGGGGTTCATATCAGCATTAAAAACAACAACAAAAAGTTAAATGCAATCAGAAAACAAACAGTATACTATTCACCTGATTGCATTCATGGAAGACATTAAATTGATCAAATCACCAACTGGGTATTAAAGTAGAAGCAAATCAGCATTACTAGAGAAATTACTGTGTAGTATAGAGTTCTGGAGTAGGGATTTTGAACAATGGAGAATCTGAAAGGCAAGGTGTTCTCAAAGGAATTCAATGACACCTATAAGGGTGAACATTTAAGGGACCTGCAGAAAGAAATTGAAATAGGAAATGAATTATATTGCCTTGGATGGCAATTGGAGAATACGAAAGTTATGGGAGGTGTGCTTGTCAAATTAGAAGAGATAGATTCATATTTGTCTAGGGTAGACCCGACTGATTGTAAGCTCTTCAATTGGGCTTTGCAACCCTCAATGGTTGCCTTGGTCCAACGCAGGTTTATGGAACATCCACATAAAGACGTTAGGCTTGCAGTCGCTTCATATCTTAGTGAGATCACACAGATTACTACTCCTATTACACCTTATATTGATAACATTTTGAAACAGGTATTACAACTGATTGTGGACAGTTTAGGTGGACTAAATAATGACAAAGGTCCTACCTTTGGTAAGCAGACAAAAATCTTGGAACTAATGGCAAGAACTGGAATTTCCATGCCCATGTTGAATCTCAGTTGTGACAAGATGATTCAACAGTTGTTTCAGTGCCTCCTAAGTAATTTCAGGAACCATCATCCAGACAATGTGAACGCTTGCATAAAAACTATCATGTCCTTGATCTTAGATGAGAATAATGACATATGTAAGCAGTTGCAATCAGATTTGTTGGCAATTTGGAGAGAACATAAGATCTCACCCGTGGCATATGAGCTCTCAGCTGAATTGATTGAGCATAAGGTTGAAAGATTCAAGGATTTATTGACTGAAAATGAGCTAATATCAGTAGGCATATAGGTTGCGAGACCTCCCATAAACCAAATAAGAGGAGGGCAGATTTGTTGTACATGCCAAGAGGCCTAGTCACTTGAACATGTTTGCGGTATTAGTCAGGGAGAAGATATATTGCAGCCAAGTGGTGATGAAAATGTGGCTTTGAATTAATCTCTTACACAACATGATGAAGGTACAAAGGAAAATAGTTTCCAATCAGCCAAGATGGTTAATGTGGAGGAAGAATCAATCATCACAAGTGAAGAGTATTCAAAACTATACTTTGGTGACCTAGAAGCTGAAATTGACAAAATTATGGTTAAAGATTGTGACAACCAGTTGGATGCCTTTAATAGTTCATGTCATAAGGAATTGTTGGATGACGTAACAGCAACCTCACCTCTTTATACAAATCGGTTTGAGGCCTATGATGACAATGCTAACATCTGTGAAGGATATAAGGAATCATGTGATTTCTATACCAGCACCTCACTTATGCATAATGATGACTTGGATGACCAATCAGGGAATGCTTTCCAAAATGACAATGATGAGAAGCATGCTTTGAAGAATCAGCTGAAAGTTAATGATGATGTTGTTGTTGCAGCTCTTGTACATCATGATAGCACTCACAAGATTATTAAAGATCTTTACAGGAAGGCTCAGATGGAAAAAGGACAAAGTGGTATAGGGAGTGAGTCTTATGTTGCTGATTTACAAGGGGTCAAAACAGCTTTTGAGATTTGGAAATCAAAATATCTATGTTAACTTTCAGATCGCGATTACCTGTTACAGGTTGCTAAAAAATGTACTGAACAATTGAGGGAAACAGAGGATGAGGTTAATAAGCTCAATAGGCAGCTTAATGTTGCTCAAGAAACATTAGAGCACACACAATTTGCTCTTCAAGAAGCAAGAAATCAAATTGTTTCCACTAATCAATATAGGGAACAGGACAACAAAGGAAGGTCTAAGTTCTTTCAGGAGGTGATTCAGGAACTTGATAGCATACAACGGACTTATGACTTGGATAGGTGTCCCAAAAGATCAAATAACAAATCTTTGGATCATCCAGAACTTCTTTGTGAGTTGGATAACTTTCAGTTGGTTGACAATTTCTTGTTTGAGCTAGATGCTGATTTAACATTTGATAATCCCCTGTTTGAGCTAGATGAGGAAGATATTTCCAATCCCCATGATGAGGATGACATTGATTGCAGGATTTGGGACCCACGTACAATTACTAGAGATGAGTCTTGGTCACTAGACTGGAGTGACGGCGCGATTTCAGTTGTTGAGCAGTTTGGTTCCTACATTAGCGATTCAGGATGGGCGGTTACGTCTTATTGTAGGATGGGTGATATGCTCTTCCTCGAGTTACCTCTTACTAATGGAGGGTTGTCTAGTGTTGATTGCATCTTGAGACATTTCGATTCACTCATATTTGGTGATCGTGTTAGCCTAATCGTTTGGGACCCTAGTATTAGTATGACTGATGCATTGTTGTTTTGGAGGAGTAATGGGTGGTTTCGCCTTACAGGTCATGTTTTTATCGGGGTAGTAGAGTAGCAAAGTGGGGCAACCCCCTTGAGGTTGGTATGGGACCCACGCATTTTGGTCACAGCATGCATATACCAATTGCTTGAGGGCAAGCAATCTCTGGGAAGGGAGGACAGTAATGTCCCCTTTTTCGAGCACTTTATTTTCTGTTGCATCGTTAGCCGTCTTTATCAGGGTCCTGTGGGTTAACTAGGACTTTACATGGGTCAGTATGATATTTGGCCTAGGTAATTCCAATTTCAAGCCAATCAGAGTAGTTTATGCGGGGTTTCCAAATACTTACTATTTATAGTAAGTCAACAGAGCTCAGTATTCTTGGCATTTCAATGTTGGACTAGGAGCGTATTGCCGAGAGCTTTCTAGCAAGCTATCACACATCGACTTCCGAGTTTGTTTGGTCATCCATTTTAATGCCAGAAGATTTCATGGTCTATTATTATGCCAGTTTATTATTATATGGACATATTAATTTAAAGTGGTTAAATTGAGACATAAAGTGGAAATATGAAAGGACAGAGAAGGGAAACTGAAGAGTCACAGCTTGTTGCTTTAAAAGAGGGAAAGGAGACTCCTTTGATTCATGCTTGATTTTATGAATTTATCTCTCTTCTCTTGGAGAATCCAAGAAGCTTCCATCTTTTGATTTTGAAACCTGAGGACGGAAACCTTCAGGCTTTCTCGGTGGATTGGACGGAAACCCAGTTCATCTCTGAGGTGGATACATGACGGAGTTCACCATTGCACTTCCAAGTTCATGTTCTCTGATCCCACTGTTGCATACTGTATTTCATATTGGATTGTCTTGTAATTCCATTGTTGTTGTATTGCTGTTGTATAATGCAAAAACATTTTCTGAGGAATTTATTGGAGCACATTGTTGGTTTATTTTTGTTGAATCGATAGTTTATTGCATGCAATTATTTGTTTAAATTTCTGAGATATCTTTGAGAAACATTGGGGAAAATATCCATTGGGGATATTACAAATTTGCTTTTCATTTTTATGTTTTACTCTAATTTTGTGAACATTGTCTAGGTTGCAAGTTCTTTTGCTGCTGAACAGAATTGGAGTACATACTCTTTTATCCACTTAGTGAATTATAACCAGTTGGACTCAAAAAAAGCTAAAGACTTGGTTTACATTCATACCGACTTGTGTCTTTTGTCACGGAAGGACCACTACAAGGAAGGGGAAGCCAAGCTTTGGGATGTAGAACCTGAGTGTGCGAACTTGGATGCGACGATTCAGAATCTTACTACAACCATGGATGATGAGGGTGATAACATCATGACACATGGTTCATCTAGCACAAGTGGAGCCGTTCTTGGTTCAAATGATCTTGAACTTGCAGCAGTTGGTGGAGATGGAGATGATGAGGATTTTTTTGTGAATCCATATGATTCTGATTCGGATTGATGATCATTGAATCATGAACTATATTTTGATTTTGTAATTGTAATGATTTTCTGATTTGCATTGGAATCGTGAACATAGACATATATGATATGGCTTATTAGTTATTTCAATTTGAAGATTTGTGAGCTATCAGATATCTTGATCAATGGTGAAGTATCATACTATCAAATGATTTAATTTTGTATATTTCTTGCATTTCTTTGCATATATAATAGACATATATATATATATATATATATAAACACATCCAAACACATCCCAAAACGCCCCCCCAAAAAAATACACACATCCACGCACCCGATTCTTGTATCCACATCTGAATCAGCAACTAAGGTCTAAACCCAATTGCAACATTAGTTCGATTGCAAATGCATGTTTGAGTTGTGTTAGTATTGGGTACTTGAATGTATGTTAACAATCTGAAAATCCTTCAATTCCTTTGAAAATTGCACTATTTATGTGGCGTTGTGAGTAGTCTGATTAAGTAGAAATCAGTTTGTGGGGATCTGTCTATCTTAAGCATTACCCATTATTATCATTGTCCTTAGGATCTAATAACCCTGGTTAGCTTCTTAAACCCTAGTCTTTTGCTATTTATTTTTTAGTACATTTCATTAAATTAGTGAGAGTCACTGAAAGCGCATAGTGATAGAGAGAATTGCATCCCATACTCTAGGAACATTTGTGTAAGTCCCCTTGTGAAACTAGCAATTCATATCATATACACTGAGTCTATCCGAGTGAAATCAAGACCTGACAATAGGAACCTCGGGGTTATCTCATTTTATCACACCTATAAGCACCTGAGATTTCCTTGTTCAACAGAGGATAGGATACACTTTAAGCATTTTATTCTATGTTGGAGGTGTGCAAACCCCTCATCAACACTACCTCGCTAGACCCTTGCAAACAGATAATCTATGTTGTGATTACACATCCTAATAGGTCACTAGGGCACACAAATGTATATGCTCTTTAGGCAAAAACATGGATCCATTGCAAGGTAATTGAGGGATGACACCATTATCACTTTGCAAAGGATTTTAAGTCTTGTGAAAGGTGCCATGGAAACAGATAAAGCATAGAATATAACAAGATACTATCATAAAAGTGAACAAACAACAAATTAGGTGAAAAAAATCATAAGAGAAATGAATAAGAGCCAAATACATTGTGTCTAAATAGCAGCACATTGTTGGATATAGATAAACTGGGCAATGGAATCAAAATAAAGTTACTGATAGATTATCAATAATGCGTCAATGGAGAACCATAAGAAAATCCTATTATACCATAGCCAAGATAAGGTATGTCAAAATCACAATCTTTCGGGGTTTCAGCCAGACACGTTTTGGAAATACTGTGGGGAGGGGCCAAAATGACACATAAACATCCAAGAACATCCATCTTCCAGAAATTCTCAGAGGTTTAACCCATTTTTTAATGTTTGCATGTCTCTAGTGTTACATAATCCAGATCAGGAAGATGTATAAAAGAATAAAAAATAAAGTGTCACTCAAAAATCTCTTAGAAAATTCAAAGAAATTGTGATAATGAGGCGAAAACAATTTTTAAAACCAAGGACCAATGAAATAAAGTGAATTCTATTAGCCTGCAGATTTGTATTTCCATGTATGCAGAGGCTATAGTTCTTCATTTCTATAGAATATAAAAATGTCTATTTAGGAATGGATGTTGATAGTAGATACTATTTTTGAGTACATTCTATAAACAGATCTAACCACCAAGCCAAGAATTGCACCGTATCAAAAAACCAACCATCCAAATTGTGACATCAGTACACAATGATCAGTGGAAATAACTTAATTAGCTGCTGTCACATGAAAGTAACAGTCAGTTGCATCAGAATTTAGCATAATACCTCGCATAGCAATCTGCACTTGAAGGCGATGTACCCCATTGCCTAGCCCAGTGTTCCTGATGTTTGGGTCATTTATTTTCATCCAAGCATTAGTAGAAGATAAGGCATATATCCATAAAATAAAAACATTACAAGCCTTGATAACAATCAGATCAAGTAGCAATTTAATACCATTTTCTCCATATATCAGGTGCCTTGCGTATTGTGCCATCTCCGCTGCATGGCACATCGCATAATATGCGATCGAAAGTCAAATCTCTCCTTTCAACCATCTCGACATCTCCATTGAACTCAGAACTTCCACAATCTGCTCCCCTATCAGGAACAGCTTTTTTCAACAAGCTATTATTCAGCCGGCATCCTGGAAAGTTTTGTGCTTCATGATTTGTAACCATCAAATTAGCACTACACATCCTCTTTGTCTGATGAATAAGAAGATTGCACCTCTGAACATCAACATCATTTGCTACGACCTAGCCAAGTAAATCCCAGATGAAAAAAAGAAATAAAATAATTATAAGTATTTAGGAAAACATTGTACATGACAACACAAAGGCAAACTTGTCTTTCAAATATCATTTCATTGAGAATTTTCACTGAATGGAAGAGCAAGCAAATTGGTCAGCTGCTAAAAAAATCTTATAGATAAGTGAAATCTGCTGGAAAAGAATAAAACAAATTGTACAAACGTTTTGTAAATGAGAGTAAAACTTGATATCAAGGATAGCACGAAAGTACCATTCCCTCAGGTAACGATCCAGGCTTAACTGGTTTGTGAATCATCTCTAATAGTTGGAATGTTTTTGATCCAGGTGCTGCACACACTGTATCAATGCAATTAACCAGACATGTGCTTTAATATGAACTATCCTATGAGACAAATTAACCCAATGACAAATTGCTATAATTTCAAGCCAAGTTAGAATAATAATTGTACCAGCACTTAGAAATTAAAAAAGCAGGCAAGTAAGAAATATGGTGATAGCTAAATACATGCAACAAATATTTGCAAATTGGATTACACTGTTTACAATTTTGCACCTGCCAAATGTCTTGTGAAGTACCTATTTACATTCCCAACAACTATTTCTAGTGCTTCCCACATGTATCAAAGAAAATTTCCATGGTTTCCATATATTCTACTCATCCACTTCCAACAGCAAACAATATTAAATTATGGAGTATTTAAAACTCCAACTCTAACTCAACATTCTGAAGTACAAAATAATTTGCAAACACAACATTTTCTTAAGCAGGCAACGTGCAACTTGTGAAAAGACTGCAACATTGCTTGTATTTATAAGTAAATTTTATAAAAAAGATTCATCCATAGTATATCCTTGGAGATAAAAGTTGCAAAAATTGGACAAATATGATACACTGACTTTAGTCTTCTATAGGTCAAATGACAACGGAGGTCTTCTTTGAAATTTAGCTATATAAAGAGGAAACTCCACTGGTTTCCACAAATGATCTAATAAGTGCTCTATGTTGTACAGTGGTGTAATTTATCATGTTTAAAGTCTATAGTAAATGTTGCATACGTATCATTTTAATGTAAAACATACTGGTTAAGCGATTCCTAATCATCACAGCAGTGGCACATGTACTTATATATCATCTTTATTTCTTTGAGTTGATTATATATTACTGAAAAGGATGCAAGTTACAATATAGCTCACAATCGCTTTGAGCAAACACAGCACTTAGAGACTTCACTTCAAATCAAAATGGAGAGTAGTTCTATTACTGAAAACAGAAGATGATTGCATAATTACATAGACCATGAAACCATAATGGTTCTGTAACAGATACCAAAACAAGATCAATAAAAGGAGTGCCACTGAAGCTAATAGATGTTCCAACTTTCACTGCCCATGTCACATTCAAAGAATCCAATAGGAGGGGAGATATCAGACAGATTTTTGTCATTTGATTCAACTAATTCCAGATGTTCCAACTTTCACTGCCTGTGTCACATTCAAAGAATCCAATAGGAGGGGAGATATCAGACAGATTTTTGTCATTTGATTCCACCAATTCCAGGTCAATGTCTTACGGGTTCATCAACTTTTTTCCTTCAAACCATTGTCTTCTAACAGCATCTCATATGTGTAGTTGCAGTGTCTATTCTGAAACTCCATATATTCTTTGACAAACTTATCCTTTCCTTCTTTTGCATAGGGCGAGAATTTTACAAATTTAATCTCTGCTCTTTTGATACTACTTTGTCCTGTACAAGAGATTCTCTTAACTTTTTTATCATTGGAATTCTTTAAGGTAAGAGTAACCTGCATGCATAGTAATCTGCCTCCTCTTTCCCTGCAATACAACTTCATTTCTTTCATTTTCCACAAGGACCACAAAAGCTCAGTAGTAAGATAAACCCAAAGATATTTCATTTACCATTTCACCCATTAACATGACCCAAAATAACTTCATGTCAGAAAAGAATACTAGATCTGTCACAACCACCAATAATGCAAGAAAAAAGGCTCCAAAACTTCAAACATCTCGCATGAACACAATTAAGAAAAACCTTGCTCAACAGTTTCAACACAATTACAAACAGAGAGACAATTGTTACCATCCCTAAATAAGGACAAATCAGCAGCAAGCTTCTTGAGTAACAAAAGCCACCTAAAACAAGATTTCTTAGCTTCAACAACATGAGACCAACATCTTTTAAGGACCTTAGACCACTGTGACTGACTAAGGGAAATATTCCAGCAGCAATTCAGGTGATTGAAGAGATCCAAGGGGAAGATAAGGGAATAATAGATTTTCTTTGTATTAACTTTCTCAGTTGCAGTTTTGTCCCACCATACAAGACTCTCAAAAATCTTTGTATTGAAACTGAGCCAAAGAGGAAACTAAAAATTTTGACAAGCTTTTAGTAAGTGGCAAAAGTTCTTTATTGAGTTCAGGGAAGTAAACTTATTGAATTTGGGGGAGTTCAAATTCAGAGTCTATACTCTGCCACCTTTTGAGCTCATTATTATCAAGAATATGAATGGAATCACATCTCCTTACTAAACCAAGCCTTAGGAGAACAGCCTTGAAGGAGTGCCAAATGATTATTCTTCCATTGTATATTCCACCAAATGGATCTCAAGCTGTAAACTCTACCACAACCATGATTTATCTGATTATCACCTTTAATACAACCTCTGACCAACTCCCAAGCCTTCCAGATACTCTTAAAGGCCTTAGAACCAAATGGAGTGACAAAAAACTAACCAAAATAGAAATCTTGGGGATGTGACCCCTTCCACGACAAAGTTATTAACCCTTCTTAGGAATAGCCAATTGGAAATTATTCCTGATCAACACCGTCCAAGGCTCATTCCCACAAAATGAGTTAAGAACCCATTTAGCAACTGTTAGTATTTTTCAGATTCTACTTAGGATTATTTCAATCTAGAGGACTAACAAAATACTAAGCACAGGATATAAGGTATTAATCACAACAAAGGAAACAAAATACCCGGAAATGATTCCTTTAAGCCTGTACCAAATTTGTCTTCTGAAGGATAGCTTCTTTATGTCTGCCCTAGGTCTTCCAACCAGCCCTTAAAGATGCCTTTATATTTGTGTTTGATATATACCAAGTTAGCCCATCTAGGGCTTAGCTTCAAGAAGTCATCAATCTGCCATGATCTGAACTGCATTTAGTCCTTTATGTATAACTGCAATGCATTCACTGTTAATGACAGTACTTGATGACAGACTCAATTCGCAGCCCATGATATACAGTTTGCTTCAGTATACATGCAGTCGCTCCAGCATAAAACATCCGCTCCTTAATCATTTTGTTTTTCCTTAAACTGTTTGCTGTTCCCTTCATAAATTCGCAACTCCCTTTATAAATTTGCAATTAGGTCTTGGGGAGAGAAGACATTTACTGCTGCTCCAAATTCGCTGCTATAACTCTGCCCTAGAGTGAACGATCCTTGAGAAGAAATCATATGTTATGTTTTTGATATCTTTCTTCTCAAGTTCGATCCTTATAAATATGTGAATGGAGGAGACTAATTAAGGGGCCGACCTGGGCCTTTAACTAAATAAACCTTGTTTATTTATCTTCTCCTTAAGAGGCCGACTTGGGCCCTTTAGATAAACTTGATTATTCCATTCAAATATTAAATCGATCTTTTAATAAACAATAAATAATAAATATCTCTATATTTATTATTATTATTTATATATCGAAAATATCTCAGCCAATGCATGATATATTTGTCGAAAGGCCATAATATCAACAGCAACAAGGGCAGAACCTTGACATCTCAAGTCTTTAATGCTCAGCCCCCTCTACTTTTCTACAGACAACAACACTTCCAACTTACTTCAACCCTCTGGCTTGTGCCTTCCCATCAGACCATAAGAATTTTCTAATACTTTTATGGATATCATTGAACTGAATCCACTGATATTTGCTAAACAGTCACATGGAGGCATACTACCGTAGGATGACAAACAAATTTGGCAAATTTATACTCTTCCTACCAAACACAAGTATTGGTCATTCTGCTTCAAAATTTTCTTCTCAATTTTAACAAAGATACATTTCCACACATCTTTGAATGAGGAGCTAACAGAAAATGAGATTCCCAGATATCTGACTTGTTTACAAGGACCTCCCCATTGATAAACAAACCTGTTAAGCCAAGAAGGATGATCATCCTTCCAACTAAAGATGATGGATTTTTTCTATAAGACCTTTGGCCCATATGGTCTGGAAAATATATTCAAAGCATGCATCAATTTTTCAAAATTCTTCTTCCATCTTATCAAATAATTTTATGTCATCTGCAAATTATATGTTATGGAGATTTTCTTTGTTAGGCAGGGAAATACCTCTGATGGACTCATTGCTCAAAGATTGTAATGTCCCCATTTTAGCTCACCTGGGTTTGTAGTTTGGATTAGCCTATTAGTGGCCCTCGTAGGCTAAGTCAAATGGTTAGAGGATCTCAATTGGCAGAACCGAAGGTCAATTCCCATTTCAAAGGACCAAAGTGTTCAGAATTGTTCCTCGTTTGGATCAGTTTGGCACACTTACTATTTATAGTAAGTGTTTGTTTCAGGGAAGTCAGGATTTCTATCTTTAGCAGGGCACCTGAACAAGTTGGTGGCAGTGTTGAGATTTGGCACCATTGTTTGAAGCAGTTATTCAGGCGCTTACTATTTATAGTAAGTCAATGTTGAGGAGTCACTATATCTAGCAGGGCACCTAGACTCATGGTCTACACAGGGGTTGAATCCAAATCGCAATTGGCTTAGTGGAGGATTAATATTTGGACTTATTGATATTATATTGTTTAAAGGATGTCTGAAGAGAGATAGGATCAGAATGGGAGCTATTGATATCAATCTGAGTATTAGCATCTTTAAACAGGGTACCAACCATACAACAGAATTATTTTGGAAAACCAAAGACTTCAAGCATCAGAAGAATAAAGGACCATTCAATACTGTCATATAAGTTTTCAAAATCAATAAGAAATATTCCAACATATTGCCCAGGGTATCTGGCCCATTCCATAGCTTCCCAACTAGCCATTAAGTTTTCAATAATATATTTGCCTTTGATAAAAACAGCCTGGGTGTAGTTGATAAACTTAGGCAAGATCCTTCAATCTAAGTACTCGTAACATTGCCAAAATCTTGTATGAGACACTAAGCAAGGTAATACACAGCCAAATTTTTATAAAAGATCTATCCTCCTCTTTAGGTAAGAGCTTGATTACTCTACTGATCTCATTGCCTAAGGTTCATTTCAAAATAGCCTCCTTACAGAAATTCAGCAAGTCTAGGCTCATCTAATTTACATTTTTTTATAAAATTTAGCTGCTGAACCATAAATACCAGGGGATTTATCATTCTGGAAAGAGCAAATGACTATCCTAATTTCATCCTGACTAATATCCTTACTAAGCTCTTCAGCAACATCCTTTTCAACCACCTTGGGAATTATATTATTGCAAATCTCCTAAGTTTCCTTGTAAAATGTACTATTATCTTCAGCCAAAAAGAGTTCCTAGTAAAATTTATGAAATTCCTTTTTAATATCTTCAGCATGAGTGATCTCAACATTATTAATACTGATGGGCCCAATCTCTTCAATAAAGTTTTTGGAATTCCACTTTAATATCTTCTACATTAGTGGTCTTAACATTATTAATTCTAATGGGCCCAATCTCTTCACATTTTTAGCTTTTATAAAACTAAAAAAGAATTTGGACCCTCTTCTCCTCCTTTATTCCAATCCAATTTGGCCCCACTCTTAAAACCTTTAATTGGCTCTTCAAATCTGTTGTCTAGAGTCAATTTCTTTGCAATAGTTTGAAAAAGACATTTCCAACTACTCAAGTTATTGTTCCAATGATCAATAGAGGACACCTTATTGGCCAATTTTCTATTAACTTCCCTGGTAGTGAAAATTTCATCAATACAGTATTGATTGTTGAGAAGGCTAGAATTTAGTTTAAAACTATTAGATGTCTTGAATTTCTCTGCCCCTGAAAACTTCTGCAACGGAATCTTGACATCAATAGAATGGTAATGAGATAGGGTGCTGGATAACATTGATGCAGTTTCCATCCCTCTTTTTCTCAAAATAAAAGTGCTTGTTGGCATAAAATCTGAGCAACCTACAGTATATCCTCTTAGCACTCTTCTGAGAATTACACCAGGCATCTATATAACTTTACTAACATCTTTAGCTCTTTCCAAGGGTTCAGCCAAGTTCAAACTGTTTTTGAATCTATTCCAAAAGAATTGCTCATTGACCTTTCAGTTCATATCCAATCCTCCAATGTTTATCTTCTTTGTATTCAACCATATTAAAATTACCCCCTATCAGCCAAGGAATCTTGGACAAACATGAATTCCAATTCCAAAGGCAGGCTCTTTTATTGTATTTGCTGGGGCCATAAACCAAGCAAACACCAGATATTGACTCATTCTTTTCAAGAATCACCCAAACATCCCTATTGCAAAGAAAGACACCATACTCCTTAACATAATTCATCCACTTCCTATCCAATAAAACAACAGTGCCCCCTTTACCTTTGTCATGCCTACTACAAAATTGCAAGGCCTCTTTCCATATAAACTCAAGGCTGGTTTCTAAATTGAATCCAATAGCTTTCACTTCCCGAAGGAATAGACAATCCAAAGGTCTATGACTATTTAAGAATCTCCTAACAATATGTTTTCTATCAAGGGACTCAAGACCCCTAATATTCCAACTAATGAAGTGAAGATTCATCTTCTTATAGAGGAATTAGGACCGTTAGGATTTCTACACAAGCTGTCAAAACATTTTGGAAGTTTTTCCTCTTTGCCCTTCTTTCTATTTTTAGCTTCATTATCATCCCTATTGATTTTCTTCCTCTTTTTCTTCTCTTCTTTCTTTGCATCTTTTGTTGGGAATTCCAAGTCTCATCAAAAGCAAACAACATAGGATTTTGATTAGGGTCTTCACCACTATCCTCTAAAGATGTTTCTCCTTGTAATTCCTTCTCAACTCCATTTAGGCGCTCTAAAGACTCAAAAGAGATTTTCTGTCATATTTTCATCTGAAGTTTTACTCCTGGTATAGTTGAACTAACTTGAAGGGATGAGTGTATGTTTATTTTAACTCTGAGTATAGGAAATTGATTGGATCTTTTGGAGTGCTTCTTCAAGAGTAGCTATTGGGTTTGGCATCTTGAAGAAAGACAAAGTGCTTTGGAAGAAACTTGAAGTTGTGGAGGACATAGCTACTGCTGAGAGGGAGTCTCAGCTTCTTTGATGTACTTGATTTGATTACCCACCTCTTGCACGCAATGCAAGATGGATGTTGTATCTTGGATCTTCTTTGAAAGAAGATATGTTAAAGTCCACCCTCTGCGGGCAATGTACAGTGGCAAAAGTTTTGATCATTCTCTGCGGGCAATGCAAGGTGATCCTCTTGAGACTTGTCCTCTCCCACCCTCTGCGAGTAGGTATGGTGGGTATGTTTGACCATCCTCTGCAAGTAGGCATGATGGTTCCACCCTCTGCGAGTAGGTATGGTGGATATGCTTTGACCATCGTCTATGAGTAAGCATGATGGTTCCATCCTCTACGAGTAGGCATGATGGAAAGTAATGGTATTGGCTAGAATCCTCCCTAGCTAAGAGAGAGTGTTAATGTTTTAATAGCTAGATTTGGATTCTAGCATTATAAACCTAACTTAATATTTAATTTAAATTAAACTAATATCAAATAAAGGCCAGGCCCCTTCTCAATGCTCAAACGTCTATTGTATTATGGCGCCAAGTTTATTAATTCAAGGTCGGCCTTGGAGGCCGACCTTACCTTGTATTTGTTTTTCCCTCATATAAATGAGGACTTTCGGGTATAGGAAAAAAAAAAAATTCATACATGTGAAATCTGTCTGATATTTATGCGAACTCTCCTGAGGTAATCTGCTACAGCAGCAAGCTACCACTGCGATCTCCTTACAGCTGCAAAACGTCTGCAGATTTATGTTGGTTCATATACATGCAAATTTACTACTGATATTCATGCGAAACCATTTCAGCTATCTGCGATCTCCTTATGACTGCTGGGAAACCATTGAAAATATTTGCAATCTCCTTATGGCTGCTGGGAAATGTTACTGGTTCTTTTCAACAGTATCTGATCAAGTTATTCTTCATTAGATCTGCTCCTGCTCGCTTCAGCAGCCACACACACATCAATCACTGGAGTTATCTAATCAACAGCGAGTTCATGAAGGTCTGAGCCACCAGTGAATTCGTGGTGGATATATCTCAAGGATCAAGCTCGCGTCTGGTCACAACATACAATACATCAACACACATTTGGGCTTCCATTCACAAGGCAGAGATTCTATTGGGAAGCCAAATCTAGGCCATTATTGTGTATCTATCCTTCATGGTTAATTTGCTTCATGGATCAGGGATCCTCGGCAAATTCACAGTGATATTGTTGTAAGTTAATTGGAGAAGCAATCATTATTTGGATCTGAGTGCTGGGTTTTCCTCCTAGAGGTTTCCCAGGGTAAATTGTGTTTTGTCTCTTATTATGATTTGTTTTCAATGTTCTGATTTAGTTTAGATCTGATTACTTAAAATTAACAGTCATGTCTAGTGTTGTCACCAAAGGCAAGGGTTCAAATTTCAAACCAATGGATGTTTCCTCCAAAGAGTTTCATCCAGTAAAATTTTGATGGAGATCTATGTGGTAAAATATGGATGTGAAGATGATAGTACATTTATGGATCAGAATGAATGTCCACAACATTATTTATACTCAAAAGAATAAAGAGATGTACGTAAGATTCTCGCTTTAAAAACAAATGTTGGCTGTTAGTTATAGCAGTCATTCAAATTATACGGGCTGATTCATGTATATCACTACAGTGACAGTTACTAGGTGTGTTGCAGATTAAAATGAAAACATTTTTCAGTCTACCCAGATTTCCACTGCAAAATTCTTCTATGTAAAGTGCAAAGCTACTTTGTTTTGAATTTTTACAAATGATTGACAGAATACCAATAGTCAAAGATTCTAACTTTGTGGTGAAATTGTCAAGTATTTGACAAAATGCATATAATGATCATAACGAAACAAACTAGATATATATGCATGCTTCATTCAACACATATAACTCATTACATCATTATTTTAGGAAGGAATGATTACATATTCATATTAGTATAAGGGAACCTGACTTTTCATTGGTGAGTTATACAATGAATTACAGTTGCTGCTGCCAAAGATACGCTTGTCTATCTATCTTAACAGTCCTGGATTCTTCTCAGTCACTGCTGCAAATCTACTGCTCTATTACTGTAGACTGGAAAGATTGCCAATGCCCTTATAAACTACTGTAGTTTTTTTTATTTAACAGTGATTTTAGACTTGTATAGTCTACTGTAAATTACCCATAGAGGTAGCATGCCATACAGACATAGCATAGGAGCTGTTAGCACATACATTAATAATCACTATTAATTTTATTTAAAAATATCACACTTTGGAACTGTTTATAAACTATTGTTCTCATATTGAAAATGTCTTTACATACTGAGATGGATTGCATACTAGACGTACCCACAAATGAATATTAATATTTGGACACTCAATATGCATCAGAATCTGCCCAGCACGCTGTACGGCTGCTATAGGCCCCAAATCCGCCAAGATATGCCGTGATCCCTCTTCAAGATAATATGTAATTCCCAAGGAAGGTGCCACTGGGGTAAAAGTCATGAAAGACTCCAAAAGTATGAGTTGGTCCTGCTTCCATGTACACACCTCCTTTTTTACTCTGTATGGCCTGCACTACCATATAGGGCCAGTGATAAATATTTAAGTATTCAATTGGAGAGTTGGGTGGTCAGCATGTATAAAACCTAGGGTAGATAATCCAAATAACATAGAAGGCCTTCCATATTCTTGATAATATTTGCAAGAAAATACTATTTCCTTCAAGTCTTCTTCACTTCTCAAGCTGGAACAATAAATTCAAATATGGAAATATTCATTAGAAATGCAACATAAAATATCATACATTGGGTAACCTATGAATCAACTTGATCCACTAGGTGGGTTTTCGTCCACAAAGTTCAATCTTTCACAAAAGAGAATTTGATAATGGACAAGGAATGAATAACCTCTTTTTCAAGCTCTCCTTATATAGCTATATTTTGTTACATTTTTAAAAAGGCACATTTTGCTTTTAATTGCTTTTTCAAAAAACATTCCTCTTTTTCCTCCAAGTGATTTTTAAAAATCCCCTTTTAATTTGGGCTTTACTTTCAGGCCCAAATAGAAGCCACGTTTATGTCTCCATACAACCCTTTCAAATAATTAAATATAAATTTTCTAATTTTCCACTCTACAATAACCCAAATATTTAATTATTTTCTATACAACAGGTAAATTTATGGAAATAGCCCACAACATGAATTCTGACCACACCACCAATACCAAAATGCATAAGATATCCATCTACATAAAAATTGGTACTCTCCCAAGTCAACAAACTTCTCCGAGAACCGTGGAGTAATCCCAAAGTGTCAAATCTACACACAGAAAGTATCATTGTACTCATCTTGGGCCAAGGAACTCTACCATTGTCAAAACACCTCTCTAATGAAGTTGGCACTATCCGTGAAAGCTGGGATTTCCAAAGATATTGGAATAGACCAAAAAAGGCACATTACAAAGTAAAGAAAAGAACAATTTGCAATGAAACACTTGTCATAATCATGGTTAATTGGGCCACATTCAGTGCATAATTTCAGTATTTATGCTCGGGCATTCAGACAGTCAATAGGAAAGTGTACCTACTTATTGCACTTACTACATTCTATTATTGCTCTACCATTTTGTCCTTCTTGATAACAGCTCCTTGTCCTCAATTTTCACTGCAATGGTTACTCAAGCACCATTGATTCTATGATTTCCAGAACTGTCACTTGGTCGTATATGGTGGACCATTATACGCTCTTATCAGATTCTTTCTTTCCAAGTTGAATGGACATTCATTATATCATGTATCCCGACTCCTAATTTTGCAGATTGCTCCTCCCTGTGTAATTCAGTTCTCTGATTCATGCACCAAATTCTTGTTTTCCAAAGTGAAACCCTTTTTTATTCTTGTCATTTAACAAGTTTATAACTTCCTCCAATTTAGATCCATTCCCCGCATCATTGTGACTTTTTGCAAGCACAATTTTTGTTCAACATCAAGTATTTTTTTTTATTTTATAGGTGTCTTGAAATTTATAAGTTTGAACTCAATCAGGATTTCTTTCAACAGCTTTCACAGGCCATTCGCAAACTTATGTCGTTTTACATCATCATCAATAGGGTTATCCAATATAAACTATGCTCAACATTCATCTGTGGTGATCTTTTATAGACTCTTATTTTCTTTGATTAATATTCATTAATTTAGAAAATATAGTGGCCCTTTTATTCCATTTTTTCATCTCACTAGTATATTAGAATAATGATTTCATGAAGTGTATGCTTACGCTTGTATATTATAGATTAAGTGGTTAGTTGTCAATCATTAATAAGGTTATTGTACTGGTGTTGAACTTCCAATAATGAGATGGTTGTAACATGAGGTTATTTGAATCTATATAATGCAGCACACAATGACATCCAAGCCATTTTTTTTCAATTTTTTTTCTTCATTTCTTACTATCATTGCTATTAGAGCCTGATCATGTTCAGGAAGCTCTAGAAGGGTACAACACTGATCATACAGAATTTTAAGGTCAGGAAGAGAGAAACTTGTGTCCTATAGAAAATCACAATCAAAGGGGGTCAGAGATTACAGAGCTTGTGTGGTCGAAAAATCACTAGTTCAAGAGGTCACTAGGAGTTGCAAAACTGCCAAACACCTCCTCTAAGTTGCAAGGACAAAGAACATACTTCTAAAATAAATCGTACACATCAGTATCTACTCACAAGAGCACCAAAAGTCACAAAGGGCTCTATAATTCTTGTGTTCAAAGATCATGACTAATGGATCAAAAGTCAAAAACACACGGGTATTTTCCATGGGATCATACAAATGTTATGGAAGGCCACATCGGAAGCCCAAGGGCAAATAGACTTTGCAATCAAAGGTCAATTCAACCCAAACTGCAATTAGAGAACAACAACCATTTCACAGTAAAACAATTTGAGATTTCATCACAATCATAAAGGAATTATTTACATTCGCTGGGGCAAAATATATTTGCAATGCAAAGTTAATTGTAGTTTTGGGTATTCTTTGTTTTTCCTATAACGACAATTTCGTAATTTTGTATCTTATAAGGGTAGTTTAATTCTCAAATCTAAGATTATAAAAGTTGGCATTCTATGTGGAAATTTCAGAAAAGGTTTGTTAAAAACAAATTTAAATTTGATTAAGTGTAAGATGGGTTTGTGAATGTTTTGCCGGTATTGACATGGTGTGATGGGTTAAGTTATGGTGTTATTGTTCTTGCCATCAAGGTCAAAGCCCACTCGGGTGCTATTTAATGAATGTTTAGACATGGATGAGTTCCCCTGTCTATGACCTCACCAGTTCATAACTCTGGATCAAAAGTGTTTACCCTTTTTTTTAAAGACGGGTTTGAAAGGGAACGAAGCCCTTTTAAAAACAGAAACAGCAGAAATCTAGGTTGCTGAAATGGGTACTGGTATGGGTACGGGTAAGTGGGTATGATACACCAATACAGCAAATAATTCTTTGGAGTTTGGATACGTTTAGGTACAATCATAGAAGAAACATATAACATCATAATTATACACATATTTGCACCCAAAAGACCAAAAAAATTAAAAAAGTGTAATTATAATATTAATAATTTCATTTAGAACTTAATAAATTAATATTATAATAAGCAATAATAAATATAAATTAAAAGTAATATAATTAAAATGAGTTGTTTCATATACACTTTAATAAATTTATATTATAATAAGAAATAATAAATATAAATTAAAAGATTTTATATTATATAATACTAATAAATAACAATTTGAAATAATAATATAAGAATAATATTAATAATTAATTGTTAAAATATAAATATAATTTACTAAGAACATATATGATAATTATATATTAATAATTTTATTAAACATTTACATTTATTCATTATAACATAATAAATTTAAACTATTAATTTATTACACTGTGTATTTGACATTTTAATATTTATTAAACATTCTAAATTAAAATATCTATTATTATAATTCTATTAATGAATTTAAACAATATACTTTGACAAACAAATAACCTATCATGAAGCCAAAGACATTATACAACAAGATTTTAAAGCAGGCAACATTCAAAAAAAATTCACACCACATACAGGAGTATGATATCAAAAATCAAACCCGATAGATGGCCACCACATCTAAATATGAAGTTTTTCGGTCTTTGAGGAATGGTCTGACTTCAAAATCTAGGGTTTTCATTTATTCGAAAAATGAAAACAAAGGAGGAAAATTTTGCTCAATCATCTCAGAATCTGCTTGGAAATGTCGTGTTGGCTGTGATTTTGTTGAGATTCGGTAGGATATTAGTTGAAACGTATTTACCTCAAAAAAAACAATCCATAATCCGCAGGAAAAATGGGTGATTCGGTAACTTAGGCAGAAATTATGTCAAAAGAACAACTTAGCTAATAAATAAGTGAGAGAAACACCATGCCACAACAATGCTGAAAGAAGAGGAGAACACAACAACTTCATGAGCTAATAGCCAACATCCAACAACCTTGAAGAAACACACACACTTATACTAAGAGGGGGGGTGAATCAATGATAATACAATTTTTCACTTATTAAGACTTTAGAAATCACAAAGAAATCATCAAAAGCATCCACAAAAGTAAGATCTAACAATAGAGAACACAAGATGTGCACATGAGTTTACATGGAAACCCTTGCGGGAGAAAACCACAGCAAAGTATTGTTTTTATAGGAAACTTCTTAAAACTTTGTAGGCACCAACCCACAGGAGACTCCAATCACCAACTCTACAAGAGACATCAATCTCTTGGATGAGGCACCAACCTCCCAATCTTCAAAATATATGGCACCAACCTTCAAAATGGGATATAATAATTTATTTCTAAAAACTGCACACAACTACAACAAAATTTGCCTTAAAGCTTTGCTCTCAAATCTGCAATAATGTTCCTACTCAGATTTGTAAAAAGATCTTCAATAAATGCTCATGACTCTGAAAAATATATTCACATAAATCTTCTCATAACATTGCATAGGTTCACCTCTATTCTTCCTTAAACGAGATGACATATATCTCATAAAATCTGCTCAAAAACATGACATAGATCTGAAGTAGAAGCTCTTTAACTCTGTCTTTCGTACATAAATGATCTGCTTGAAATGAGTTGCATTTGAATTACCCAATGATTCCTATAAATACCCCTCAACATACCTCTTCACCCAACAGTCATGCCTCCTTAATGAGGTCGGCCAAGATCAGCAAGTGCATTTTATTTAATTTTTACATTGCTCAAGATCAGAAAGTCACACACATTTAAAGGGACAGGTGAGGTAAGAATTCCACTAAATAATGGCATCAAATTTCTAGTACAAAATGTTAGGTATGTTCAGGGCTTGAACAAAAATTAACTTTCTATAAGCCAAACATTCTATTAATTTCATGGAAAAGAGTGCACTGTTTGTGATGCAAACCAAAATAAAGCAATTCCAAAAGAGTTAGGCTAAGCAGTGATACAGAAGCTGTAATGAACCCTTTTCGGTCCATTTCTTGATTTTCTCTAATACTCCTTTTTGTGGGTCTGAATCGTACTTAGGGGTTGTAATTTGTAATGTTTTCAAGCTTAGAGAACGTTAATTCTCACTAATTATCATAGATCATCATATTTAGAAACAATACATACTTAAGCTTCAATTCCTTAATCCTCTCCTAATCACTAACACTAATGCGGATGGTAGAATTACTGTGCTCAGGTAGAAACAGTCTCCAAGAGGCTCCCTCATGAACAAAGCCCGTTTTGGGAATCTTCACCTCACTGTGACCGGATTATTCTCCCTTTCACAAACTCCCTATCCGCTTGGTTGTATTAGTGAGTGATTAAAGAATTAGCTAAATATATATATTATAATGTTAAATACACTACAAATATAAGTCTAGACCTGACATACCTGACATGCAATTGTGAGTTTGACATATCCTAAATTATTCCACTATTTGAATATATATTTTGTTAGCATATTTCATTATATGCATTATCTCACACATACATATATATATATATATATATATATATATATATATATATATATATATATATATATATATATATATATATATTCTAAATTCACACATATTCTCTCATATATATATATATATATATATATATTTTTTATTTTTTTTATTATCAATATTAACTTGTTGATGTTGATCATACGCAACTCTTTTCCATAATTGAATATATATCTTTCTACTCTTATATAATCTCCTATTCATTTACTATCTCTGTATATGCATAAATATATATTATAAATATATTGATAATATTTAATCTTTGTCATATTATTGTTATTAATATACAGATATGCACATATATATATCTGTATATATATAAACAACATTATTTGCGGCATAGTAAATATTTATTCTATAAGTCCTAGTCCAAAACTTTTCTTTATTTACTACTGTATAATATGGTCGCTGCACCAGCGCTTAGTATGTTGACGCAGCATAGTACAGGAGCCTTCAACGTTTGTGACTCATTGCAGGAAGACCAGTCTTACTGCTGTTGTATTATTTCCCATACTATAACAATACATTGCCTCCTATCCATTGATGCATGTATACGGAAGCATTTCCAACTATAAAATTTAATAACGCTCTGTAATGAATTGTATATTGAATGATCCCTTTCATTCTAGTCTGCGGTGGCTCTCTAAACTCGATCTTTATCTTTTATCGCTGCTTTCCTGTACCGTTTTACTAGTCTTACTGCGATGTCCTCTTCTGTATATATCAAAACATATTTATATATCTTCGGTTCTTGTCTCATGGGTCATGACCCTTCACTTGACAGGTTTGATGAAATCCGATCATCAATAACCATTTAGTATCATTAATTTATATTGTATTATATGTATTAATATAGTTTAATATTAACATTAATTATATATTGATAGGCTTCTTTGATTAATATTATTTATATATTAAAATTATATGTAGATTAATATTATTAACTATTATATTGATTAAATAATAATTGATTATAAATAGATTAATATTATAATATTATTACTTAGATATTATCAATAATATTTGAGTAATATTATTATTTGTATCAATAAGGGAATAATGCTATTGGTATTATTATTGATTAATAATATTGATTAGCTATATTTATTTGTTATGTTGATAATAATATTGACTACTACTATTTCATTGATAACTATCAGTTGATGATAGGTATTAAATATTAAATAATCAATATTATTAATTATATTGATTGTAGATATTATTAAGATTAATATGAATTTATATTAATTGTATAATAATACTAATATGATGGCTTAGTTTTTGATATTGATTATTAATACATCATTAACATAGATTAGCTATTAACTTATTAATTATTGTTATATTAATCAATATATTTAAGATCATGTTATTCACTATGTTTAAACAAGAATGTATATATTAACATATTTGTACATACATCACTTATGGCTCGTGACAGAAGCCTCTACAATATTACTAATTTTGTTTTACATGTTACGCCAGAGTAACTATAGTCCAGTCATAAATACAAGGAAGTCGAGGCAAAAGCCACTACTATGGCATCATTGATCAATTTACTTTCCAATTCATAGGGTCTTCCTATGCATCAGCCTTAAGGTGGTACTTCTCCACCTGTATATCAATAATGAGGCCAACCCCTTCTAGTATTTGCCTCCACATATTTGCATATTATGTCTCAAAGGCCCCAATGGTACATTGAATGTGAGCTTGACGATGACTTCACTACATTAGATGTGTTACCTCAGAAGATAGGAACAACAATTACTAATTCCACAAGAGAGCATGTTCATTTTGTTGTTCTTGTTTATCTTTCTCTAGTGCATGTTGTCATAAAGATTACTCATCCAAATATTATCTGCAGTTTTGCATATATCAAGAACCATATTATAAATTAATAACTAAACCTTTAAATCCTTTTCGTTTAATATTATAATAAAGTGTGTGTACACTTGTCTCTAATAGTTGTGATTTATTTGTTGCAACTTTAGTTTATTTCTAGATGATTGCCTATTTTTAGTAGGTAATTTTTCAATTTTTACAACAAGATCAATAATATATTATCATGCTCTCAACCTAAGAAAGCATGACATATTCTCTTAATCTCATTCTTCAATTCTTACCATCCATCTCTGCTCCCCTTGTCAACAAAGATCAGTGAAAATAGCTATTTGTTTCAATTTCTATGATTTGTGTGTGTGTGTGTTTGTGTGTGGGTGTGTGTGCATATGCACCACATGCATGGTGCATACACGCCACACGTGTGTATGAGAAAGGAAGACTTACTGTCAAGAACATAGTGATTCGATTGTACATCCAACAAAAGGGCTGGAACCTGTATCACACAAGTCTGAAACTTAATCCATACTACACAAATCATAAAAAATAATATATTTAAGAATAGCTGGGAAGTATACATTTTTTAAAATAGTACACTTCCATAGAAACACAAAAACATTTGTTTACCATGCTTACAGCCTCCTGCCGAGTTATATTCCCTATTTCATTCTCTTGCTTCAAGAATTCATGAATTCTGATAAAGTATAAATTAGATAATGTCAAGAACAATAGCAACTCCTTGAGATTGGATAATCAAAATTGAATCAGGAGATCATGGCAGCTAAGACTAAGAAAAGATATACAGAAGATAGATTACAAACTTCAAGAATATTTAGTTTCAGGGCAGGTTTTCATTTCGTTAAACCAGTGCATTGATATGTGATACAAAACTAACTACTCAATAGAGCTCATTCCTACAACATCGATGAATATTAAATACATAGAATAAAAGATCTGCCTCTACATATTGATACATATGAAACCTTGAAAGGAAAATATGTTCCTTTAAAAATTACATCTCCACATCCATGTTTTCCTACATGCCACACACAACAAAGCAGTTGAAAATAGAAATTTATAACACAAAATAGAGGCAATATATCAATTGTCAAGATTATTAGCCATTAAAATGTACCAAATAACAAATTTTATAAGACATGAATTTGTCCCCAGCCAATGGAGAATTATGGTACTATAACTATAATTGAATATTCTAAAGGATGTAATAATTGCTTGTATATATTAAGAGTATCCCCTAAATATTTACATAGTGTCTGCCTTACTGTATTGTAATAATCAATTCATCTATTCATTGATATATTAGTGTTAAAATTATTAACTTCTATCCAGCGGTTTGAGAGTCAAATGACCCAATAATACTATTTCTGCTAAAAAATCGTTTCCATAAGTGCTGCATGTTGAGTTCCAAAATCTCCACCAGCTGTAAAAAGTCTGGAAGTAGGACTAAGTGCAGGAAATTATCACATGAAAAACCATTGGGAAAAACTATGAACAGATTCAAACAACCTTAAATAAAACTTGAAAGGTAGAACAATAATTAGTATTAGAATCAAAAGCACCATTTAGTAGTTACATTCCTATGAATTTATGCGTGTGAGGGGTTGTATTAACTTTAAGGGCCCTCAGCCTGTTAATGGGTCTAAGAGGGTTCAACCTCTTGGTGGTATAAGGAATCAAATTATATGACAACCACCGGAAAAAGGATGGACCAAAATTAACTTTGACGGAGCATCAAAAGGCAATCTGGGACCTTCAAAGGAAGAGTATGTGGCCAGAGATGATGGAGGAAATATTCTAGCATTGGGGGCAAAACATTTGGAGGATATATCAAACAACTCAGTGGAATGTCTGGCGGCTGTTAATGCCATTTTGTTGGAGTGGAAGCTTGGAGTCAAGAAATTGCACCTAGAAGGTGATTCACAGATAGTGGTTAATGGCATCATGAAAGGGGAGATGGACACATGGTACCTTAACAAGCATATCAGAAGAATACGAGACTTGCTGGGAACATTTGAAGAATTCAGGGTTACTCGTGTTCGTAGAGATGCCAATTAGCAGATTTTCTATCCAATGTTGGGGTAAAAGGCTCATTGGAACAAAATTTTGAATTGTTTGAAAACTTCACAAACTTATTAAGTGCAGATTTGTTTGATAATTAACGGGGCAAACATCATAGAAGTGACATCCTAAGTGTGACGAAGTGATTTATGTAATTGAAGGCGTGCAAGTTTCATTGCATCACTCGAAGAGAGTACACTCATTAATGGTAGTGGAACATAGGAAGGTATGTCAGAAGATTTTCAGAGATTCACATGATATGGGAAAGGCAAAGTTTAATGACGGGGTCCTCGATTTTGGAACCTCTAGAATTTTTGAAGGGTGTTTAAAGAGCCTCAACAGTATTGAAGACGGGTGGAGTTCATTTGTTGTAAATTGTGCATGGAGTTGTGTGTTTTTGCTTGGTCGTTCATGGAGGCAAACTTCTCGCTATCTTCACCAGGGCAGACCCTAGGATTTCGAGGGGGTATATCAGTTACGAGGATGCATCACATTTTTAAGATTGATCATTTGGATTTCTGGTCAGCCATCTGCAACATGATGGGGGAAGAATTCTTGAATTCGGACATTCAGCCTCGTACAAATTTGGACATTTCGTCCTTATTTTTAGCTCTGGCTCTCATGACGGCATCTTCTCGGGAGGGGTTTTGAAGGTCTCGCGAAGTGGGCTGGTGGTCTCATTCCAATTGTGGGAAGGGCAGAAATTGGGGTTGGCATTCACATGGAGCAAGGCCCATGGCACTTGGTTGGGGTTGGACAAGGGGAATTGCAGCCTCTGGTTCTGTGGTCCTCGAACCACCCAATGGAAAAGCATATGCCAGAGGTTAGGCAACGATGGCAAGAGCTGCTTGCTTTTTTGCACAAAATGGATGGGGAGAAAATGGAGTCGGAGGGAGAGAGGACGTGGAGGAGGAAATCAACTCCTTGAAAGATGACAACACCAATGGGACCTGATGGAATTCCTATGGTGCAGAGGCAGGTTCAAGGTGGCGGGCGAGGGCGAGGGCTTGGAAAAGGGAGAGCTAGGCCAGCTTCAAAGACAGGAGTAGTATGTGAAGGAGGAGGTGATGATGTCAATTTGCTCCCTGATGATCAGAGAAGGAAGGTGGTTGAGGGTTCTTTGGTGGGTGGCAGTGGTTATGTGCAGTGGTGATGCGGCAAGGGCGCGTGGCGGTGGCACTAAACACAAACGATTTGGAGAAATTCCAAACTTTACCAGGGAAGACGCAGCTCACTAGTTTGACTAGTGTTTTCTTCTTCAAAGGTTTCGGTTGTTAGTCTTTTTTCCATTTTGCTTGGGATGTCTTTTGTTGAAACCATATTGTAAAGAACATTTGAACATGTTTTGGGGGACTTTTGCATCTCTGTCCCAGTAGGTGCTTATGGGAATTAGTATAAGGATGAATGGCATAGTAATGTATGGTGATTTCTGCCTAGGAGAGGCAGAGATTGTATAAATCCTTTTTTGAATATCAATACAAATATAACTATTACCTATCAAAAAAAACACTTTAAGGGCCCTCAAAAAGCTTCTGGCTGGAAAATTAGAGAATACAATGTCTTTTATTTATCACGAATTTTAATATTAAAAATTTCAATAGCTAACTTTTAAAGAACTATTAACTGGTGTCAAGTGTAATTATTCAGTTGTCTCTTGAGAGAAAACCCTCAGCATCTATATGATAGGTTCCCCGATGTTTTTTTTTATGCTAAAATGAGGGTTACATTGAGGCTCTCACACATAAATCAGCCAGATTTGACCAAGCAAAAAGGAACCCTTGTGATAAACCATGTTTAACTCCTAAGCGTATGCTTCAATGCAACAATTTTATAATGAGAATAAATTATGTTTTGGTATGTTGAAATCGTATAAGGAATTTTTTTAGTACAAAGTCAGGCAGCTAGGGCCTTTTTAAATGGGTGTAAAATGTATAAGTGAATTTTACCCATTTGGACAAGTACGTTTCGGTACAGTAACATTTTGGGTTTGATTTTAGGCAATTGGTTGAATTTAGTACTCGTCCAACACCCTTGAGAACATGTCATTGAGAGACATGGAAGGGCTTACTATGGCTGACTCAAGTCAACCCTCATATCTTCCCAACCAATGTGCAAATGGAGACTGTAGTAGACTTCACTTCACCATACCTTGCTCATGTGGGTGCACATGGGAGGCATGGGCTGGCATTTATGTTTGTACAAAGGTGGTTGCATAAGCAAGTGGGAGTTGATGCATCTTCATCCAATTGGATGAGAATGTGTGGAAAGGCATTCTCATATAGGTTGTCTCCTTTAACCATTTAGAAGCTAAGGGCGTTCATTTTTGTTTTCAAACTAGCGAATTTTAATAAGAAGGTGACCTCTTGTCATTTTTATGATTTCTTGGAGATTTTTCAGACTCCTTGCTGTGGGCAAAAGTTTTGTATGTTTTCCAAGAAGGAAAAATTAAGTTGGAAGAAAAATCTTGTCTTTTTCAACTAGCTAGATATATAGACTTATTTATCATAATGAATTTCAATTATTTATTTTGCATGCAGAAAAGCAAAAAGATTGATTTATTGTTGATGCTGATCTTGAAAGAATTTACTTTATAGATTTGGTTAAATATGTGTTCTTATGTGTTTTTTGGGGTTGTTGTAGCATTAGTTGAGGGAAAGTGTTGAGTCAACACTCTCCTCATCTATGTTTTGTGTGTGTGTGTGTTTAAACCTTGGTTTTGGCTCTCCCATGTGATTGAGGAAAAACAATGTACATAGGGGTTGAGAGAGATGCAAAAAACTCTCCATCATAGGCATTGTTCAATAAATTATGGTTCGCACTGAGGGAGAATAAATCATTATTGTTGTCTTGTGATTCTTAGTATTGAGATGCATTGGACAGCTAGGTGGAAAAAGGTGATTTAATATATTGTGAATCATGGTTTAAATGGTTGTTTATCTTGTTAGATTTGAGACTCTAATTTTGATTTTCCTTGGGTACAAGACCCTCCTTTATTCTTCCCATGGAGTTGTTATCCTCTTGGGTCCCCCTTTAAAAACCAAACAGTTGGTTTGGTGTATATAGCAATCCCTTGCAATGTCCCCTTTTTAGCTCACCATGGTTCGTGGTTTGGATTAGCCTATCAGTGGCCCTCGTAGGCTAAGTCAGTTGGTTTTGGCAGTTCAGTGGGTCAATTCCCTTCCAAAGGTCAGAAGTGTTCAGGATTGCTCTTTGTTTGGGTCAGTTTGGTATACTTACTATTTATAGTAAGTCATTTATCCAACATTTCTATATTTGGCAGGGCACTTGGACTGGCCTCAGTTGTCATGATAACCCTTGGCATCTTTGTTGATAAAGTATTCAAGGATTTGCTAATTATAGCAAATCAAGGGTTGATAGAGGTGGACCCTTACTACTTTTAGTAAGGCAGTTGGATGTATAGCAAGAACAGTGGTAGATCTCCTGGTTCTGATAGAATCGAGAAATCGTGAGTATTTTTTTAATTATGACATTTTAATTATTAATAAAGTAATCATTTATTTATAATTAATTAAAAGGGCACATCATTAAATGTTATTTGACTTTATTATTAAAAGAATTTATTTAATGATTATAAAGTCAAATTATAAAGTTTATATGAGGAATAATGCGAAGTGCCGATTTAAAAGGAGATGTAATTGATTATTAAGGTATAATTCATATTATTTTGTTGTGCACCAAATGGAGGGAAATATAATAAATTATTATATTTCAAACTTTGCAACAAAAGCACATATGTTCTTTAAGTTATGCAAGGTGTAAGCTTCAAGCTTCAAGCTCAATTTGTATTTGGTGAGTTATAAAAAGCCTTCACATGAGAAAATGGAAGCATTGATGACTTGTGTATTTTGCTTTGTTTGTGTGGAGAAGAAATTGAAACAAAGGTTTCACATTTCAAGCTTGAAGAATTGTGAATTCTTCCAAGTTATTTCAGCATAGTGAATTGGTGGAACACCCAACGAATAGTGCAAGAGCTTTGGCTTCATCCAGAGGTCAAGATTGTTTGTAATGTCCCCTTCTCGAAGGAAAATTTAATTAAGAAATAATAATTATATCAATTTTATAGATAGAAATATAACAATATAATATAATTATTATATAAATAATAATAATTCAAATATAAATAAATTTATTATGAATATAACAATATGATATATTATTATAATATAATATATCATTAATATAATAATAATGAAATAATACAAGATATCAAAATATATATTTAATGCAATAATATCATTCAATAAATTATTAGTAAATAATAATTAATAATTAAATAAATTATATATATATATTAGAACTAAGGTAATGAAATCTTAATAGTATTATTAATAATTATAAAAACAAACCCATCATCCCCGTGAATAATAATGCTTGGGTTAGCAATTATGGCAATGACGTAAGAATGAGTGAATGTATAGAAAACCGTCATTCCCTAAATACCCACGGCACATACTATACTGTTCACATGCCAGCATGGCATTGAATCATCGGGTTATGGTTCGATGAGGCAATATAGTTGACACAACAGCAGTCATTCTTTGTTGCATCTTTCCAATCTACTGGATAATCCACACGCTAGAGTCGACACCATTTCATAAGCATATTGTGTTGTGTCTTTGCAACGATGAAAACAAAATAGATTACAGTAAGAAAAGACCATTAATTACTACTGCTCAGGCAGTGATTAAAATATACAAAGAAATATGCAAATTAGTTTATAACCAAAAGGTGCGATATTAATAAAGGTTAATCAGCCATTCAATGGATACGTCTATTCACCATGGGATACAACCATTTGATATTTAAGAAGATTGAAATCATTCCTTTGGGGGGGATTATCAATGGCTTCTCATGTCACATAGACCTTTAGAAGAACATATTTAAATCAATTAGCAATAGAGGGAAACACAGATACAGAAAAGTTAACGAACAGAAGCAACTTCATATTGTTCAAGAGTTTGGTAGACAGTCATCATCAAAAATCGAAAACTTATCACTTTGCCATCTATAATTGAATCTGCTCAATTGGACATTTTTTCTTCTCATTTTACATTTGCAATATTGAATCTGCTCTGGAGTCATTGCCTCTTGGAAAAGAAATAGCATATATTATCCAGATTGTTAATCAGATATATTGAAGGCATTACAGGCATATACAGAACATTAATTGGATAAGGCAGCCCTTATTATAGTTGCAAGGTTATAAGTACATTTCAGAAACAGCAACCTATCATTGTTAAATTGATAACAATATATAGCACATTTCAGATTTAAGAATTAGATAAAGCAAGACAATTGCTAAAAGCAATATCTATCAATTGCACAAACACATTGCATGTTAGACATTGCATCCATACTTATTACTATAAGCGATAAGGGTAATTGTCCTTATTGTCCTGACTTAGCTAATAAGGCAACATCACAGCATATATGGAATTGTACACTTCAAGAGACCAGTGGTAGCAAATTAATACATTTTGTTCTAGGAGGTAGTATCATCTCATAATTATCAATAACACAAGTGATATCAAATACTGTAATCTTTAATGAAAAGAGAGAATTTATGGTAATTGTCCCTATTCTCCAAGTTAACAAGAGAAGGGTCATTACATTGTTATCATTGTTTGCAGAGATAAATAACTAGCAGCCCCATTTCATTTCAGCAACATCTACAAGGGCAGAAAATTAAATCAATTGCAGATTGCAGCATGTAGTAAAGGTCTGCGTATGGGGTTTCAAGTAGCCGCGGTCATTCTAGAGGCAAAGTTTTTAATTAGAAGGTGTGTGTTTAATAGAGGGAAGGCGCGTATTGATATGTGGGTGCCTACATTGCACGTTATAAGCAGTGATGCCAAGTAATTGTCCATTTCCAGAGGGCTGCGACTTATTTTGAGGAGAGTTCAACAGTTGTTCACATTCAAATTTTCAGGTTCATTGTTTAAATTGAATAATTTGTTGATGCATATAAATTTGGCATTGTAAATGTTTCTTTGGGAAATAAGGAATAAGCTTTGCTTGTGAATAGTTGCAGTAGTCGGTTGTATGCAAACTGCTTGTTGAAATGTCTTTCCTGTAGCTAGTCATTTCAGTTCATATTGAATCTCTAGTATGCGTGTCAAGTGTTTATAGAAATGTTTATCAGTTATAAGTGTTGAGTTTGCATGCCAAGTGTTTGATGATTTGTCAAGTAGCTATAGTTATTATTTCCAATCACTTATATGCATGTAAAAGCCCAAAAATCATTCGGCATAGCATTCCTATGACATTGTTGGTCAATCTTAATGGTTAGAGGCATTCAAAACATCAATTGCAATGTACAAGACCCAAACAATACAAACTGAAACAAAGAAAAATGGGTAAAGACTTTGCAGGACAAGTGTTTAACGATATTCCTTGAGCCCATAGTCAAGCAAATTGAGGTAGAAATGCAAGGAATATTACAGAGACGGAGTTAGAACTTGTTGGGGTTCTTAGAGTGGTATTAGAGTGGTTTCTTGCCATCCTGTTGGGGGAGGAAATCATTGAGCTCACACGTTTGATTTTGAGTGACGAGCACTCTTGCAGTTGTTTCAGTTATGGAAAAATCCAAGAAATCAATTAAACAGGGAAACCAATTGAATAGCATGTTTATTTCCAGGAAGTGGTCAAATATCATAATGAAAAACTTGGAGAAGATTAAGCAAAATCAAAAAAGGATGGATGGATTGCTTTCAAACCTGGCAATCATAGACAGTTTGGCACAATATATGACATCCAACTTTAAGGGGTCTACATCACAAAACAAAAAGGCAGAGAAACAAGAGGACTCTACAGGTGGGACATCTAGAAATCTTTACAATGAACTTTCAACAGCTAGTGTCCCGCATGCAGCTGATCCTATAGAGGGTAATAATCAGACTTACATTAAGAAAAATGTTGGGCACGAGATACTTCATGATGAAGAATTGGAAGTCATGGTAAACCCAAAAAGTGTTATGGGGGTGTCCATGAGTATTGGCACCCATGATACTAGTGTTGAGAAGGAAAATTGCATGGAAATAACTCATAACAATTCTGAATTTTATGGCAGAAGCATTAATTCCTCGCATAAGCATGAGATAACAGTGTTCACACATGTGCACGATGGTACCAGTGAGATGTCACATAAAAGTACTAAAGAAATGGGTACTAATGATGTATTGGCTGTTGTGGACACATGCAATGGTGAACCTGATCTTTCATATCAGACCTTAGATAATGAATCAGAAATTTTATGTTGGTAATAGGTCTCAGGATCATTCTACAGATGGACTTGCAATTACATTGGAAATGGGAGTGTGCGAGGAGACTGTCATAACAACATCCACTTTACCTGATGAGTCATTTGTTGAGGTTCTTAGCATCAGTACCTCAATTGTTGATGTGTGTGCTAATGATAGCACACATGAAGCTCCTTTTCATGAGGTGAGCGATGTAGATACGGCCTCATATCACAGTGCAAATTGTGTGTCAAAGAGCTTGCAAGGGAGCTAGGAATTTCAAAGACATCATTGGAATAATGGAGCACAATTACCTGCAACTACTTGCAGACAGAGACTATCTTCTCGAGTGGGGTTGTATTTGTTATGATGCACTGAAGGGGAAGGAAAAGGAGGTTGATAAGCTCACCCATGAGCTGGAAGTGACTATGGATTCATTGGCGAGAGAGCAATTGGCCCTTCATGAGTCTGAGTCATGGATTGAGGAGCTTACCGTGGAGTTGAGTTTGGCACAATCTTCACCAACTATAATTACAGTACAGTCGTCTGTAGTGGCAGTTGGTGAAGATCTTATATCGACGGGTTGTGGTGATGGATGTGTTGAGGGTGTGACAACATCCATTACAGATACAGGTGCAGTAGTCTTAGATGAGATGAGTGTATCTGTTGAGAGCAGTAGAGAACCACATGTTGCACAAGGTTGTCTCATGGTTACATCCACTACAAATGTTGTTAGGAATGAGTTAGATGATAGAGGTTATATTCAATACTATGACAGTTAGCACTTGACCTAGGTGGGAGCTTTTTATTGTGACTGCATAGGGAGGATTACTCATCACTACTTTTCTGAACCACACACAAAGGATCTGATGATGCATCGATGTGGATTAGCTCCGAGGTTGTACCATCCTTTGGGGGATGAGTATTTTCCATCTACAGTAGATGGGATCAGTGGCTGCAAGTTGGATTACTTGCAGAGTCAGCACATCCATGGGAGCCTTGTAGAGGATGGAGATAGTGGTAGTGATACAAACACTTTCAAATGTTCTTATCTCCATAGTCTAAATGGATGTGAATTTAGTGTGCTTTGGGACCCGAGTGATGACAGAGCTAGCACTGCAGTTTGGGTGGGTCCCATTGATTGGCTTCACCACTTTGGGCACGGTGAAGTTGAGTTCAAAGTTGAGCAGCAGGAGTCTAAGGATGTTCTTTTTGGCAAGCTTTTGTTCAGAGTTTGGGATCCTTCTAGTGCATCGTGATTTTAGATAGGACTCGCGAAGGAATTTTGGGATGTGTACATGGTGTCGAATACATGTGGTTTTACTTTTGACCCTCATGTGCATGATCTCTTTCAAGTGCACAATAAAGTTGCACATGTGTTGGACAGTGTGCATGATAGCTCACCTTGCACAATTTTGGGAAGCAAGCTTGGTCAACCTTCGAGTTGCTTCCCTATGAGATGTTAGCTCCTATAACATCTACAATGGGATTCGTTTCAGTTTGGCAAGTTCTGTCAGTTAGGTTGGTGATGATATTACGAGAGTTAGTTGGTGATCATAGGGAGATTACATAGTTCTACTCTTGGGATCTAGGTCAACTGGAGTGTTATTTGTTTCTGAGATTGCTTGGGGACAAGCAAATTTCAGGAAGGGCGGACTGTAATGTCCCCTTTTTAGCTCACCATAGTTGGTGGTTTGGATTAGCCTATCAATGGCCCTCGTAGGCTAAGTCAGTTGGTTAGAGGGTCCCGATTGGCAGTTCAGTGGGTCAATTCCCTTCCAGAGGTCAGAGGTGTTCAGGATTGCTCTTTGTTTGGGTCAGTTTGGTACACTTACTATTTATAGTAAGTCATTTATCCAGCATTTCTATATTTGGCAGGGCACCTAGACTAGCCTCAGTTGTCGTGATGGCCCTTGGCATCTTTGTTGATCAGGTATTTAGGGATTTGCTAATTATAGCAAATCAGGGCTTGATAGAAGTGCACCCTTACTATTTTTAGTAAGGCAGTTGGATGTGTAGAGGGAACAATGGTGGATCTCCTGATTCTGACAGAATCAAGAAATAATGGATATTTTTGGAGTGATGACATTTTAATTATTAATAAAGTAATACTTTATTAATAATTAATTAAAAAGTGCACATCATTAAATGTTATTTGAAATTATTAATAAAAGGGATTATTTAATGATTATAAAGTCAAATTATAAAGTGCATATGAGGAATTATGTAAAGTGCCAATTTAATGGGAGATATAAGTGATTATTTAGATATACTTTATATTATTTTGTTGTGCACCAAATGGAGGGAAATATAATAAATTATTATATTTCAAACTTTGCAATAAAAGCACATATGTTCTTTAAGTTATGCAAGGTGTAAGCTTGAAGCTTCAAGCTCAATTTGTATTTGGTGAATTATAAAAAGCCTTCACATCAGGAAATGGAGGCATTCATGACTTGTGTATTTTGCTTTGTTTGTGTGGAGAAGAAATTTAAACAAGGGTTTCAGATTTTGAGCTTGAAGAATTGTGAATTCTTCCAAGTTATTTCAGCATAGTGAATTGGTGGAACACCCAACAAATTGTGCAAGAGCTTTGGCTTCATCCAGAGGTCAAGATTGTTATCATTGTTTGCAGAGATAAATAACTAGCAGCTCCATTTCATTTCAGCGACATCTATGTAATGTCCCCAAATTTTTAATAAAGCGAATTAATCAAATAAATTAATTAAGTGGTCTCAAAGTTTAAATAATATTATAAAAGACCTTTAATTAATTAATAAAAGAGGGCCCAAGGAATAAAATATTATTTAACGTATGTCAGACTATTTGTAACCCCTTCGGGAAACTTCCCGGAGCTCTTTATAAGGTTGTGTTTGGCATTGTAGGTAATTGTTGTGGATTTTATGTCTCTTATGTATTTGCAATTCCAGTTGGAATTCGACATTGTTTGCAATTTTGGAGGTGCATGACCCTCCCTATTCTGTATTTGCAATTTTGGTGGGAGTCATTCCTCACCCTAGTCTACCATTGGAAATATCACTCTGCTATGCCATTTTGTGCTCCAAATTTGTGAAGTCTTCTATAGAAGACAAATTTGCATTAGTCAGAGATATCTGCTATTGTGTTCTAAAGATTATTGGCGATATTGATTCCTTCCAGTGAAATTCATATTTACTATTTGACCTTGGATGTAATCGTCTGGCTATTTCAAATAGGAAAATTAGCATTATATCTCATCGTTAGTTTCACCGTAATCCAAAGATCGAATACTGTCCAGTAGAACTGGGAACTGCACCTAGAGGATTAAGTGTCGTACAAGGGAGAATGAAGACCAAATAGTCTTGTCATACAAGAGTGGCGCGTACGGGTGGGTGAAGATTTGGTCTTGGTTGTACAGGTGATCTTCCATCATCGAACGGTGAACTTAGAGTCGTACGGATACCGAAGGGTGTATGGATATTGGTAGTGATAGTATCGTACAAAGGTATTTGCTTTGACTCCCTGTATGGGTGTGTAACTGTTTCTATCCTACGGAAGGGGATAAAGGAACCGTACAGTCAACTTGTTGTGCGGGTGCTTTTGCTCGTACAAAGGGAGGAAAGAGGTGCACGGTGCTTATTCATGTCGTACAAACCACATTTTGCATTCGATACATTACAATCTAGAAGGGCAGAAAATTAAATTAATTGTAGATTGCAGCATGTAGTAAAGGCCTGTGTATGGGGTTTCAAGTAACCGCGGTTCATTAAGAAGCAGCAGGAGTCATTCTAGAGGCAGCGTTTTTAATTAGAGGGTATGTGTTTAACAGAGGGAAGGAACGTATTGATATGTGGGTGCCTACATTGCACGTTATAAGCAGTGATGCCAAGTAATTCTCCATTTCCAAAGGGCTGCGACTTATTTTGAGGAGTGTTCAACGGTTGTTCACATTCAGATTTCCAGGTTCATTATTTAAATTGAATAATTTGTTGATGCATATAAATTTGGCATTGTAAATGTTTCTTTGGGAAATAAAGGAATAAGCTTTTCCTGTGAATAGTTGCAGCAGTTGATTGTATGCAAACTGTTTGTTGAAATGTCTTTCCTGTAGCCACTCATTTCAGTTCATATTGAATCTCTAGTATGCATGCCAAGTGTTTGTAGAAATGCTTATCAGTTGTAAGTGTTGAGTTTGCATGCCAAGTGTTTGATGATTTGTCAAGTAGCTGTAGTTATTATTTCCAATCACTTATATGCATGTGAAAGCCCAAAAATCAGTCAGCATAGCATTCCTATGACATTGTTGGTCAATCTTTATGGTTAGAGGCATTCAAAACATCAATTGCAGCATACAAGACCCAAACAATACAAACTGAAATAAAGAACAGCAGGTAAAGACTTTGCAAGAGAAGTGTTTGACAATATTCCTTGAGGCCATAGTCAAGCAAATTGAGGTAGAAACGCAAGGAATATTACATAGGTGGAGTTTGAACCTGTTGGGGTTCTTAAATCCCTTATGTGTTCTTGATGCTAGCATTGATATTATACATGAATGTGTGTTTATCTAGTTCTTGGATCTCTTGGCTTGGAAGTTGTTTAGAACCATGAGTAGGCCTATGATGGCATTTAGTAAGGAAGCGAAAACCTCTCATTGGCTCGGTTTTAATTAGAGCCGGATGTTGTAATATGGTATCCTACAGCACACTCCTTATTTTCCTCATTCCTGTATCACTTTGATGCAACAGGAGCTTACCCAAAACAGGACCCTTCCTAGGTGCCCTTCCTTTCATCGAAGATGGACAACCACAGTTTCATAAACCTATTTAATTTTAAAATGAACCATTGAGATCCCATGAAAACCTGGTCTTTTATTGTTTTCACTTAGAAGAGAAGATGGCGAATTTCCTTTTGGCATCATTTGGATGTCAACAGACGCCATAAGTTTCCAATACTCTTAAACACCCATAGCATGAGAGTTTTATCTCTTGAAAATGCCCCTACAAAACAACATGTCACGGATTTCTCCTTAAGAAGCCATACACTACTCTCCATTCATCCACTTAAAAATCGGCCTGGAACATAATGTGAGGCCTCACCCCGACCCATCATAGCATCTTTTCTTATTCGCATTTTGATACATTGATACACTTATGGATTATTCTGACAGAGACTCGAGACATTATGTTTGATGATGATTATTATATTATGTGGATTAGAATCTAGAGTATGTCGTGATTTTGATTATGCATGTTCAGTAATGTGAATTAATGAGAATATTGGATCATGTTTAGATTTGATCACTTCACAGATAATATGTCATGATGATTATGTAATTATGATGTTTAAACATTATTGAATGAAAAATTTGCAATTAGGACTAAATTCTGCATATAGATTACATTGTTAAATCATGAATTAAATATGTATATTTTATGTGATTTTTTCTACCTTGAACTACCGATGCTCGATGTTTAGTGTGCAGGTATGAGAACCATGGAATTATTCGGAGAACCAAGGCTAAACATATGTGAACTGAGTAAGCCAAGTTTTAATCCGATATGGGATTAAAAGCCTCGTTGTAATGTGAACTTGTTGTAAATGTGAATTTGCATGTGTGTTATTAGTTAACTTCATGTTGTCGTTCAGGACATGGCATTTTGTATGTAATGTGCAATCGTTAGTGTCACTTGACACTTGTTATGTGCTTATTTAAATTCATTTTGTTTCTAGTCACTTCTAGAGGCCAATAAGAGGTTCTACGGATCATTTTTGGCATTATTAAAGTACCTAAGTGATAGGGGTATGGGTTAGGAGGGTTTTGAGCATGTCCATAATTCCCTAGTGACCTTGGTAACCCATTTTATGACCCATTTACCCTTAGCTACGAAAATTGGATAAGTCTTGATCTTTACCCAACTCCACCCTTTCCTTTCAATCATGCATTTATCATGGGGGACAAAGAAAAAACAATAGGACCATAGGGTCAAGTCTGCATTTATTGATGGTGGGTGGGTAGAAATTGGAGGCCTTTTTAGAGGCCCTTGGTAGAGTTAGTGGGTGTTCACCCACTCTCTACTTTTAGAGACATTAGGGTTCGGATTGAGGAAGGATAAGTGGATTAGCTCTTCTCAAACTTCTTTTGCCATAACACTTGTGAAGGTTGGTTACTCACTTCCATGGAAGCTTTCTTACTTGTGCAATAGATTAGCATGGATTCTTGCTCTCTCATGCATATGAATTGTATTCTTGTTGTGATATTGTGTTGTAAGGGATGGGATTTGGGTTTGGTTTCATGTAACCTTCTTGTTTTATTTTGCTTGAATGAGGGAGTTCTTGTTCATGGGAGTGAGGCATTACTCACCCTTTGGGAAGGGAAGAAGTGGCCTTTGGGTGAAGGGGTTAGTCGGGCTCTCTATGTGGTGAGAGTCTCTTCTCTTGGAGAAGAGGGACAAATTCATGGTGTATGGGCACCTTGAAGCCATTGGTATCCTTGCATCTTGAGGATGTAGATGAGCAAAGTATGTGTATGGAGGTTTTGTTTATGTAGCCTTGAAGAGGCAATGAAATACTAATGTTGAGAAATGTTGAATACCATGGCATTCTCCCCTTGGAAAAGCCCACCTTCACCCTCTTTCAATGAGCTTGTAAGACTCATTTGTGTAGCCTTGGGAGGGAGTAAATTGTTGTATATGCATATGTGTATTTTGTGAGCATTTTGTTTGCTGAAGCATACCCGTTTAGCCTTGGTTCTCCAAGCTCGGGGGTGGTCTCATGGAGACCTAGGTTGGGAGGTGAGCATCCCATGGTTCTCTCCCTTTTTATTGCAAGTATTGATGTCTTGATTCATGTAGAAGAAGCTTGATGGAGTTCATTCTTTGGATGTGTTTGTATGGAGACACCACATGTCTTTGTTTTGGTAGATCTTGGAAGTAAGATCCTCATTTTGATGCATTTTGTAATGAAGAAACCTCTCCTTGTAGTAGGAGCATACTTGTGGATTTGGATAGTGTTATCCTTCTCTTTATTGGAGCACCATGAAATTGTATATTGTAAGGGAATTGAGAAAATCATATTCTTTTGATACTATCATCCATGTATGGTTACCAAATGTTATTTCATTGGTTGAAATGTAAAAATAAGGATTCTTTGCTATCATGTTGATGCATTCTACTTAATTGAAATGGAGGTGTAAATCTCTCATGTTAAATGTTTATCCAAGTTGATAAAGAAGAAATAATGTATTGTTTAAGGAAGAAATTTCATTGAAATGAATATTGGGAATCTCTTAATGTATTGATTGAATTTGTTTATGTTCATTATATTCTATCCTACCTTAGACAATCTTCAAACTCAATAGAAACTACTTGAGATGAGAACAACATTACCACCTCTAAATCTCTTCAAATTGTAGTATATATCAATGAACAAGTGAAATATTGGATTACTATGTGGAATTTCTATTACAACTAATACATTCAACCTACAAATCTCCTTAGTTTAGTCACTAGTAATCTATGCATTTAAATGGATCAAAAAAAATAATAAGCAAGCAAAGCAAGGAAGGAGAAACCATATTTTCTTACAATGACATTTTCCAGTTTTCTAGAGCAAATTACTCTCTGGAATTTGTATGGGAATAACATTATTCCCATACCACAGAGAATATTCTACTTCATTACATTATGTTCCTGATTAGTATTAACTTAAGCCTAAACTCCTAGCCTAACCTAACTATTAGACACTAAATCCTATTAATATAAAGTTTGCTAAACAATGTCATAAAGTCTGCTTTACCCTATGCATCTAGTGGGACCCCCCTCCAAATCACGCATACCTTTAATACTTATTTAAATCAAAACTTATAAAAACATCTTTCTCCTTTTCCTGCGCCACTTTTCAAGGTCCTCATGTACCATGGGGAGAAGTACCTACCTTGATGGCAAGTCAACATTCTTCAACTCTGCCATGCGTACCTGAACATGTTGTCATACACCTACTCCTTGGAGGCTGCGAAAATCCCCTCCTTGTGTTGTATGAATAAATTGGTGGGCCCTAGTTCTTGTCACTTTATTGAGTGCAGATCCCTATGATGGATTTCAAAATTCTCATGGGAAAAAAAGAAAAGTTTTCTTCCTTGGTATACTCACGCAGGCTTAGCAATTAAAACATTTGTTATCATTGCTAAGATTATAGATTTTGGTCATGTCAACCCCCACTTGGCAAGTGGCCTTGGGGAATAGGGGAGACTTGATGAGTGGTAGTTGTAGGAGTCATAGGTTAGTAGGTGTTAGTATAGGATAGGTTATCTATAAGTTGTAATTAGTATTTATTTTGTATTTGTTTAGTCTTACTACTTCACATTTATTAATCCCTAGTAATACTATTATCCCTGATTAGCAATAAGATAAGTTAGAATTAGTCACATATTGATTGGATGTTATTTCAAATATTAGTTAAAGGAACTTATGGATCATGGTCCCAAGCCTAATATTATTAGATTATATTGCTAGTTAATAATCTAGTAATATTAGAAATTAGTTAGAAGATCTTTTATTGGTATTTTTTTTATAGGATAACCTTTAGTGATGAAATTACTCTTTGGGTTAATAATTTATTTAGTCGGTTAGTTATGTTTTGTTCAGAAATTAATGTATTAATCCAAATTAATACTATAATTCAATTTATTCAACGATTAGCACTGGGGCACCTATAGAACTTAGTTGGCCTTAGATTAAATAGTCAATTTAACTAGAGGTTAATTAGCTAAGAGGATCTCAAATATTATTTAGACAAAAACCTCATAAGATAGAATTGTTCTAAAAGAAAAGATCAACTGAACGTATAGCTCACTATTTTTGAATTATGTTTGCTACCACTAGAATGTCATTACTAATTGGGTGACTAAGATAAGTTGTTAATTTGTCACCTTGGAATATCGTATTGAGGAACCCTAAGAAGCCCTTTCCCCAGAAGGTGTTTTTATAGTTGTTAATATAACTTTCGAAGTCTAGATAACATGGGATTCTAGTTAACATCATTAGGATCGTTATTGGATCTTAATTGATAGTACAACCTTATTCGACAGTCGTGATCCAAGTATGCATACACCTCTTAAGTAATTGATTAAACGGTATGGAATTGAATAAGTGACTAATGCCCTAGATACCTCGAATGCATCATGAGCATTAGTTTTATTGGAAACTGTATACCCTAGGGTCCCGCCCTTTGAACTCCGCCTCTTACAACATTAGTTATAAACTTGCACCTAGATTGCTCCCGGCATAACTAATGTCAACTTACACTTAACCCGTTGAACGACACTCCTTGACATATCGTTTCATCTTTAAAAAAATAAATTTGGTTGCGTTTTTGGTTGATTATTTTGGGCCTGACACATAATTTTCATTATGATATTAGCACCTGTTTTCTTTTTACGTGGGAGAATTGGAATGGATGATGGTTTGATGAGGATGGTCATCTAGTTTTGTCCGAACAAGTGGTCGAGTGCTCTCTCTAACCATTTACTTCATTTTTCTTATGTGTCTTGCATTTTCCCCTGGCTGCTTTGTTCTCAAAATAAAAGGCTGTGCAGTTCCTGCACTTGCATTATGGGACAGACTAAAGCAAGCTGGTATTTCTTCATGACAGATCAGGCATATGGAGGTATTCTCATCACCTATTAATTGCTCCCATTTCCAGCAAGATTATACCCAGCACAGATTCACTCAATCAATGTTGACATATTGTTGCAAGTTTAGCACACCCTGTTGCTTTGTGAAGTTGGATTCTGTGATATAGTCTCCTATAGCATACTCCTTACTTTCCTAAGGATTTACCCATGCCAGTAATCACTTGGAAGCAACAGGAGCTTACCAAAAATGGAACCTTCCTAGATGCTCTTCCTTTAATTTGAAAGATAGACAACTACAGCTTCATAAACCTATCTAATTTTCAGATAAACCATGGAGCTCCCAAAAAAACCTTGTCCTTTTTATTGTTTAAGCTCAGAAAAGATGATGGCAAATATGCTTTTGGCATCATTGGGATGTCAACAGATCATACAGATTTCCAATTTTTAAAAAAACCATGGCCTGAGAGTTTTAGGTCCCTAAAATGCCCCTATGAAACAACATATTAGGGCTTTCTCCTTAAGTATCCATATGCTGTTCTCAATTTCATCCACTGAAAAAATAACCTGGGGCAAAATTTCTATCCTTAGAGTAGCATGTCATTTTCTTTTTGGTGGGAAAGTTGGGGGGATGATGGCTTTTTTAGCATCGTCGTGAACAACTAAAGCAGATCTTTTTACAAATCTGATTTTTCCAATTAAAAACAGCAAATCTCAATGGGAACCAAACAAGCAGGTTAGCTTTGTGAAGAAACCATGACCTCTCCCTATAGAATTTATTTTTCAATCCATACAGCCTTTGGGCTAAGAGCTATCAGGTTTTGTGGGGTAGGTGAGGTCCAGTATGAGGTTGAGGCAGACACGTACAAAGAGATGTGTAGTGATTTTTGAAATAAATGAAAAACATGAGTAATAAGTACTCCATAGATACATAAGTATAACTATACTAGAAAAATCAACCCCACTAATAAAGTATGAGAAAACACATTTATTTACCATGATAAATAAACTTGGATGAGTTTTGGATTATCAACGCAAGAAATAGAAATCCGAACTTGTTTGCGTAGTGTCATAAATTGTACTTCTTTGATTAATGAGTCCAATTTCACACTCTCCTAGCACTCATTTTAGTTTTCCATTACTCTATGCACTCTTGGGAATTTTTATATTTAAAATAATATTTAAATCAAGAATATGACTCTTTCCCTATTTTAAATCTCAACACACTTCTCTTTGGGCCCTTATTTTAAGTGCGCCTTTTATCCTATATCATTTTACGCTTATATGGGTCCTATCTTATTGATAAGTTCAACGCAAATAAAGGCCCACTTCAATTTTGTCAACACCCATATGGATTTTAGATCTAATAACTAGGTGCAATATCCCGGGTTAATTTTCTGACACAATGAGGGGGGATGATCGAGGCCAAAGGCACACCCAACCACCAACCCGCTTGCAAAAACAACACTCGAAAGCAATAACACAAGACAAGGAGAGAGAAAATGCAGAATTTCATATATTATTCATCAGAAACTTCATACATGTCGGGTTGTAAGGCCTTCCCGATTACGGCCAAATACAATCAAAAATCAAATACAAATAGTCCTCAAACATGTGAGGAACTGCTAACCTTCAAATTCTATCTTCTATCCCCAAAAACTAATCCCTAGATCTACAACATACTATGCTAATTATACAAGAGACCACTGAATAGGTCCGCCTTAAGATCCACTAGATCCAACATTGGAGAAAGGGACGACCCAGATTTAGGTCCACATGCTTCCCAATGATCGATGCGAACATTAACTTTGCGACCAAAATCAATTGCACAAGTCGGCCTCAACAACGATCCAAAATAAACCACTTGGTGAGCATGACTACTGAGCAACCGAAACCAACTCGGTGAACAACTGAACTGAGCACCAACCGAGCCCCGTTGATGGTAAGCAAGAATACTTCACCAAGAGCCCAAAAGCAGCTACCGAGCACATCTAACAACTCTAACATGTTTTTGGTGATACAAGATTGCCAAGAACCCAAGATGCTCCTGCATTAGACACTCGGGGTTGTTTTGAGATGATTCTCTGAATCATGCAGCAGGTACAACCCAAGTTGAATCCAACTCAGATTGTGAAATACAAGAACTTTCTTCAATTGATCTGTTCTTCCACTTTACCAGATATTCCATGTACTCTTTTCTTCTTGTGCTTCTACCAACTCTCTGTTCCGAAATCTGCTCAACTTCTTCTGTTTGCTTCTTAGGATAATCATTCGGTACTGTCATTTCTTCATCAGATTCATGATACTCATACAAATCTGCAATGTTGAACATAGGTGATATATCCATGTCATCAGGTAAATCAATCTCATAAGCATTTCCACTATCAAACTTTCTCGATATCTCGCAAGGACCAAATTTCTTCATCTTCAATTTTACATAGGTTCCAACAAGAAATCTGTCTTTCTTCAAATGAACCATTACTTCATCTCCAACTGCAAAAGTCTTATGTCTTCTTGATCTATCTACTTTGTCTTTGTATTTTTTATTACTATGTTCCAACTTATGTTTCACTTCCTCATGCAATGTCTTCATGAACTCAGTAAATTCTTCTCCTTCAGCACTTCTCTTCTCCTCTTCAACAATGTTCTTCAAATCTGATATACTTCTCAGTTGTGTGCCATTAACAATATCAAAAGGTGTTTTTCCAGTACTTCTATTCACTGAATTATTGTATGCAAACTCTACTTGTGCCAACATAGAATCCCAATTACTCGGTTTGTCTCCAACTAAGCATCTCAACAAATTACCCAAACTTCTCTTTACAACCTTTGTCTGTCCATCAGTCTGTGGATGAAATGTAGAACTATACTTCAACTCAGTACCCAACTTTTTCCATAGAGTCTTCTAGAAATAGACAACAAACTTACTGTCTCGATCAGAGATGATACTCTTCGGTAATCCATGCAATCTGACAATCTCCTTAAAGAAAAGATCTGCTATATGCACTGCATCTGATGTTTTCCTACAAGGTATAAAATGTGTCACTTTAGAAAATCTATCCCCAACCACAAATATAGAATCATTGCCTCTTGCTGTCCTTAGTAAGCCAAGAACAAAATCCATACTGATATCAATCCAAGGTTTCTCAGGAACCGAAATCGGTGTATAAAATCCAGTATTCTGACTTACTCCCTTTGCAACTTGACAAACTCCACAACTTCTCACAAATTTCTGAACATCCTTATACAATTGTGGCCAAAAGTATCTGTCCTTAAGAAAATTCAATGTTTTATCAATGCCAAAATGTCCAGCCAAACCACTATTATGTTTCTCCTTTATCAAATTAGTTCTCATTGATCCTCTCGATATACACAAATGAATACCTTTAAACAACATACCTTCTTGAATGAAATAGTCTTCCCATTTAGTACTCGGTTGATCTTGAATAGGTGCTCTACACTTTCTCCACAACTCAAAAAAATCAGGGTCAGTTTCATACAAATCTTTCATGTCATCAAAACGAAGAACTTCAATTCTCATTTCAGTCATCAAAAATCTTCTTCTACTCAATGCATCAACAACTCGGTTAGTGACTCCACTCTTATGTTTTATCACCAATGTATAACTCTGCAAATATTCAACCCATTTCATGTCTTTGATTCAACTTATTCTGACTACCCAAATACTGTAAAGCCTTATGATCAATATACAACACAAATTCACTAGGTATCAAATAATTTCTCCATTTCTTTAGGGCTTGAACAATACCATAGAACTCTTGATCATACACAGCATATTTCCTTTTCGCATCATTCAATTTCTCACTAAAGAAAGCAACAGGTTTACCTTCTTGACTCAAAACAGCTCCTATTGCACTACAACATGCATCACATTCAACTTGAAATACTTTATTGAAATCAGGTAAAGCTAACACAAGCAATTCAGCAACCTTCTGCATCTAATTCTCAAAAATTTTATTAGCTCCATATGTCCACTTGAATTCTCTTTTATCTCCTCTCATAGTCTCAATCATAGCATTACAAATTGCACTAAAATTTCTAATGAAATTTTGGTAAAAACTTGCTAAACCATGAAATGATCTTACCTCACTAGCATTTTCAAGTGTAGGCCAATTCAAAATAGCTTCAACTTTCTCAAGATCCATCTTCAAACCATCAGCTGAAATCACAAATCCCAAGTATACAATCTCCTCTTTCATGAAGGAACACTTTTTCAAATTAATCAGCAACTTTTCTTCTTTCAATTTCTGCAATATCTGTTTAATGTGCAACAAATGTTCTTCTCTGGTCTTACTGAATATCAAAATGTCATCCAAGTATACAATCACAAATTTACTCATGAATTTCTTCAAAACCTCATTCATCAATCTCATAAAAGTACGCATTAGTTAAACCAAAAGGCATAACCAACCACTCATACAAACCTTCCCTTGTCTTGAAAGCGGTCTTCCATTCATCACCTTCTCTGATTCTGATCTAATGATATCCACTCTTCAAATCAATTTTGGTAGAATACTTTGCTCCACTCAAACTATCCATTCTGTCATCCATTCTCAGTATAGGAAACCGATACTTCACTGTTATCTTGTTGATTGCTCTAGAATCAGTACACATTCGCCATTCTCAATTCTTCTTAGGTGCTAATACAGTTGGTACTGCACATGGACTCAAACTTTCTCGAATCAAAGATTTTTGCAACAACTCTTGGATTTGTCCGTTATGTTCTTCATTCTCGGTAGGTGTTACCCGATGGGGTGTTTTATTTGGCAAACTAGCTCCAGGAATCAAATCCATACAATGATCAATGCTTCTCTTCGGTAGTAAACCATCAGTTACATTATCAGAAACGATCTCTTTGTACTTGGTGAGTAATTTATCAATCTCTTCAGGGACACTATCCACTGTCTTCTCACTCGGTTTGTTAGGAATCACAACAAAACATACATCATTCTCCTTCGAATCCTTAACAAACTTTCTTCCTTCCATCAAACAAACTTTCACAGAGGTACAAACATTACCAACAAATTCTTCAATCAAAGATAAAAATATTTGTCTTCTCCCATCAACCCAAATAGTATATTTATGCAATCTCCCATCATATATATCATGTCTATCATATTGCCAAGGTCTACCCAACAAAATATGACAACAATCCATAGGCATAATATCACACAACACCTTATCATAGTACTTGTCAATCTTCAAATTAACATAACATTGTTCACTTACCAAAAGGGTATGTTCATCCTTGATCCATGAAATTTGATAGGGTTTCAGGTGTTTCAACCTTTCCATCTACAACTTTGCAACCATTTCCTCAGATGCCAGATTCTCCAAGCTTCCACTATCAATGATTACCTTCCACACTTTATCAACAACTTTGCATCTAGTTTTGAACAATTTTTTCCTTAACGGATCTTCCTTATTATTTTCACTACACAATGCTCTTCTAACCATAAAGTTATTTTCCTTCTCTGGTTCATTCAGTGAGTCTTCTTGCACCAGGGCATTTCTACTGCTACTGACTTTCTTGCTTGCATGTGTACACTCAAATGACCTATGTCCTTGTCCTCCACAATTGTAACAAGTTCCTCGATATCCACTTCTGCCATAGCCACCTCGATAGTTACTGCCTCTTCCTCTAGAAGAACTTTCACCTTTCCACTCGATCTTGCCTTTATCCTGATTTGTTTTGTCTTGATCAGATCTACTGTTTTCACCATAAGATCTACCTCTTCCTCTTTGTCTTTGCTCATGTCTTTTGTTTAATTTCTCCTCAGCTTTCAGGGCAAACTGATAAGCTTCTTCAATACTTTCCAACTTGACCAAACTGATTTACTCTTGAATAGAAACTCTTAACCCATTCAAGTATCTAGCAATTATTTCTACCTCATCCTCAATATGTCCAGATCTGATGTCTAATCTATAGAATTCTTCAGTATATTCTTTTACCAAGCTATCTTTCTGCCTCAAACTTTGCATTCTCCTAAGTAGGTTAATCTGATAATCACAAGGTAAGAACTTGCCTTTCAACTTAGTCAACATCTTATTCCATACCTTGATTTTGTCTTTGCCTTTCCTCTTTCTATCCAACTGTAGATGCTCTCACCATAAGGATGCATGACTTTTCAATTTTGTACTTGCAATTTTCACCTTCTTTTCCTCTTAAACATTTTCATATTCAAAATACTTTTCTATCTTGGTTATCCAATCCATCAACTCATCTGAATCCAACCTTCCACTGTATTCAGGAGGATTGAAATGCGGTGTAGCCTTCAGATTTGTCAAAGCCTTCAAAGGTCTTTCTTCACCTTGGTCCATCACAGGTGCAAGTTATGCTTCACCTTGTTCATCCTTGGCTTCTTCATCACTAACATCGTCAAGATGTCTTCCTCTACGGTGGGCTATCTCAATAGCTTCCAATCTAGCAGCAATTTGTCTTACCATATTCGCTAAGCCTGGATCTGCATCTCGCCTTCCAAGAACCATCTTGAAACCCTCTGCAATTACAGGACAGATCATAATCTGCCACCCCACAACAAGATATCAACTAGGGCTTACAAGAAGGAACCAGATCTAACCTCGCTTTGATACCACCTGATGCAATGAGGGGGGATGACCGGGGCCAAAGGCACAACCAATCACCAACCCGCTTGCAAAAACAACACTCGGAAGCAATAACACAAGATAGGGAGAGAGAGAATACGGAATTTCATATATTATTCATCAGAAACTTCATACATGTCGGGCTGTAAGGCCTTCCTGGTTACGGCCAAATACAATTAGATACCAAATACAAACAGTCCTCATACATGCGAGGATCTGCCAGCCTTCAGAATCTATCTTCTATCCCTAAAAATTGATCCCTAGATCTACAACATACTATTCTATTTATACAAGAGACCACCTAACAGGTCAGCCTTAAGATCCATTAGATCCAACATAGGAGAAAGGGACGACCCAGATTTAGGTCCACACGCTTCCCAATTATCGATGCGAACATTAACTCCGCGACAAAAATCAATTGTACCAGTCGGCCTCAACAACGATCCAAAATAAACCACTCGGTGAGCAAGACTACCGACCAACCGAAACCAACTCGGTGAACAACCGAACCGAGTAACAACCGAGCCCCATCGGTGGAAAGAAAGAATACTTCATCGAGAGCCCAAAAGTAGCTTCTAAGCACATCTAACAACACTAACATGTTTTTCATGACACAAGATTGCCAAGAACCCAAGATGCTCCTGCATCATTTTCAAGTTGAGTTTTTCTGAGATATTTGTTTTGTTGTGTACACTAAGGGTGACGAAAATCAAAACCCTGACAATTTAAGTGTCTGACGTTGATGAAACTGGTCTTTAGTTTGACAAAACAACTTCCGACTTATTGCAATGTAGTGACTTCACAGAACATAAAGGAAATATGATATACAAACATTAAATATAAACAGCTTGAATCCAAATACAATTCTTCTCAAAAAGAGCACGACTCTCAATATCACATCTTCAAACATGCAGATACATAATAAATTCTAAAGTTGCAGGCCAAAACACAAAATACCAAAAGAAATTCTTAAGAGTCAATGCCCAAAAAACCAAAGAAATGGGTTTATAAATAACAGTAATTTGTGACCTGGGAGTTGCGATATGAATGACTAGTATAGAAGAGTTTATCTTGCATCCCAATCAGCATCCCAGTCACAATCACCCGCTTCAACAATGATTGTGTGATATATTATTTGACCTCCACGTCCAAGACTTAAATAGGTGCGATCAATACTCAGAGCTCAACAGCTCTGACTTCCCTGCAACGTTAACTCCTTCCTTCTCATATATTTATGTTGGTACCTAATATCTCATGCTAGGAACTCTGGCTCGACTTCTTCCAACAAGAGAGGCTTGTAATATGTTTTCCCTATGTGCTCAAACTTCCGTCCACACTCCTAATGCTCACACCAAACACCCACGTTAAAGAAGACAAAGGTATAATCCAATATTTGTCTGATGCGGGATTCTCTTCAATCACAAAACGGACTAGCTCCTTCCACTAATCACGCGAACTACCCACTTACTATATTTGCACCAGGAACTCTATTCTCAGAGTCTTGTATCATTTAGAGAGATATAAGCATCAACTCCGACTCAAACACCTAGAGACTATAAACTTCCTCCAACTTTACTATTCGAACCAACTATTAAAACAATGGTGAACTTTGCACTAAACTCACACCACCAAATTGGGTTTGCGTCCAATCTACTCCTCAAGATGTACGTCCCAAGGAATTTGCAATCACAGATACAATGAAGTTTTTGTTTCCAAAACCTTTTTCGATTCCAATGCTTGTTTGTTTTCTAGCAATAGCTTTCAATACTCCTCGCCATGCAAGATGCTATGTGCATTACCAATAAGGCGTTTCTACAGGTGGTGCCAAACATCAGATTTGTAATTGTTCCAGGACAAGAAGAGATTATTTGCGTTGGATATAAAATATTTTAATTTGAACTCTGCCAACAACCCACATTACTTTGTAATAAATAATTGTGGCGTCATGTAATGCTGAGCAATGTGACAAGGGTGGTCCCATACAACGTTGAAGTTACATTTTTAAATATCCAAACATTGGCATATCATCAAAGACTTAGTAACTTCATTTCATAATACTTCAATTACAGCAACTCACTGACACATCCAAAGTGTAAGCCTCCCACTGCGACCACCAACATCCCTTAGAAGAATGAACTAGCCTATCAGGATGGATAATAGGCTAATTATGCCCCATGTTGTCTACTCGAAGGAAGGGGACATGACACTAGGCCCCATTATCTTCTCATCCCCAAAATTTGAGACAATTTAGGGCAAACTAATTCGCTAACTGGATTAATCCAGCCACCTTTTTTTGGCTAAATTTAAGGGTAGATAATTTGTAGGCCTTGAGAGTCCAAGATCTAGCCTTGAAATGGGAATATGACTGTTGTAGGTCGGCCTTAATGCAAAAATAATTTGAGTACCCTATAAAGCACAACATCACATCTACAAGATTCCACTCAAGAGCAAGTAATCTTCTCAATCGCCGATCTAATTCAAGGAGCATCAAGCTACATCAAGGCATCTCAATGATGTGTTTATGATGGATTTTATGCTGATTCATCATGTTATTGCCCCACATCCAAAGTGTAAGGCTCCCAATGCGACCACCGACACCCCTTAGAAGAATGAACTAGCCTATCAAGATGGATAATAGACTAATTATTCCCCATGTTGGCTATGCTAAGAAGGGGACATGATAGTCCTCCCTTCCCGAGATTGCTTGCCCTCAAGCAATCACAAGGCTGGATGCTGCAGTATACTTTTGCCTTCCCATGTTGCATCCTCAATGGGTAAGTCTCTCCATCGCATCTAGTATTCCTTAATCGTCGTGTTTCTTAAATGCTTCTCTCTTACCTCAAGCACTTTTGAAGGCACCGTTATTAATTTTCCTTCTTCATCCAAAGGAGGCAACCTCGGAGAAGGTATGATCTACTGTCCAATAGCCCTTTTTAGGCAAGATACGTGGAAGACATTATGAATCCTGCTACCCTCCGGTAACTCCAACTCATACGCCACTTCGCCCACTCTCCTCACTATCCTGTAGGGACCATAAAATCAGAGTCTAAGCTTTTCTAAGCCACTCTTCTTCAATGAACTATGTTAGTAGGGCTGAAGATGAAGGAACACCATATCTCCAACCTCAAAGGGTCTCTCAGTCCTGTGGTGATCAGCATAAATCTTCTACTGATTTTGTGCTCGTTGAATGTTCTCCCTGAGGGCTCTAAGCATATCTTGTTGTTCCTTGAACCAATCTTTCACCAATGGGGCCCTGTTGTCAGTTAGAGCTAAATCTAGGAAGGATAATGGTTCATAACCATATAATGCTCTGAAAGGTGACATGCTAATAGTCATATGGTATGTTGAATTATAGCAATACTCGCCCAAATACAACCATTTGGCCCACGCTCTCTGCTGCCCCGCAACATAATTATGGAGGTAACCTTCTATCCATTTATTTACTGCCTCCGTCTGCCCATCCATCTGAGGATGATAGCTGGTGCTAGGAGTCATCTTTGTCCCTGCCAATCTGAATAATTCCTGCCAGAACACACTGAGAAACTTGTTGTCTTTGTCGCTAACAACGGTCTTTGGTAGACCATGCAATTTGAAAACCTCTCTGAAAAATAATTCAGCTACCTGTGAAGTTGTCCAATCAGCTGAAAAGGCGTAGAAATGTGCATATTCTGTTAACCTATCAACCACAACAAAGATGCTATCCTTTCCTTGCACCCTAAGTAGACCAGTGATAAAGTCCATAGACACACTCTCACATTTATGCTCTAGAATAGGTAGTGGCTGTAATTAACCAGCAAGAAACATGTGTTCAAACTTGCTCTGCTGACAATTCAAACACTCTCGAATATGCTTACGTACGTCATCCTTGAGGCTCTTCCAAAAGAACCTCTCTTTGATCTGCATGTAAGTCTTAAAGTACCCCAGATGACATGTTGAAGGTGTATCATCAACTACCTGTATAATCTTGTCCTTAAGTTTAGATTCAGGAACTAAATAGATTATGTTTTTATAATATATCACATCATCAATAACTCTATACCTATCATCCTAAATTTGTCCATCCATAATCTCACAAGCAAAAGTGTTTTTTGAATACTCAACTAAAAGTTGAGATTTCCAATCAGCTAAAATCTCTGATATAGCACAGCAAGTAGCAATAGGTGGCCTCCTGGAGAGTGCAACAGCTACAACGTTATTCTTCCCTTTGACATAGTCGATGTCAAAATCATAGGCCTAAACCTTGCTGACCCACTTTTGTTGCCTCTCATTCAGTTTCTTCTGCTCCAGAAAATAGCACAAATTGTTATGGTTTGTTCTCACCACAAATCTCCCACCTACCAACTACTGTCTGAATTTTGCCAAGGCATGCATGATCACCAACATCTCTTTATCGTAGGTGGAATACAATCTCTCATTCTCCTTCAATTTCTTTTTACTCGTAAGCAATGGGATGCCTATCCTGCATGAACACTGCACGTATACCCTCACCAGAATCATCACATTCCAAAACAAATGGCCTAGCGAAATCCAGAAGTGCTAACACTAGGCTAGTACTCATAACCTTCTTGAACCTGTCAAAAATCTGCTCTGCCTCATCTAACCATCTGAAAGCACCCTTCCTAGGAAGATATGTGAGTGGAGTTGCAATCTGAGAAAACCCCTTAACAAACCTCCTGTAATAAGAGAAAAGCCCCAAGAACCCTCTTAAGTTTGAAACATTCCTAGGAGGTGGCCAATCTAGAATCGCCTGTATTTCCTCTTGGTGAACCTTAACTCCATCAGCTCCTATCACATGCCCCAGATACATGTAGGTGCTCTAGCACTCCGTGGGGATCTAGTTGTACTACCACCTTCACTGTGACGACTTTGTGGTCTTCTTGGCCCTGTATTTAACTGTTGCATTGCCTCTATAAGCTGTTGCAACACATCAGCAACCTGTGTTTCTCCTATTTGGATTCCTCTCAAAGTCTCCCTTACTTCCCTTTCCTCATCTGAAACCTGTTCAGAGCTAGAAGGGGGTCCAATAATCTCTGAAACTGTCCTACATTCCAGTATAGTTGGTGGTCTCCAAACTCTGTGTGGTTCTTTGTTATATTGTCGCATTCAATTCAAAGATACCCACAGGCTGGCACGAGCGATGCTCTGATACCACTGCAATATCCAGGGTTAATTTTCAACTTGAGTTTTTCTGAGATATTTGGTTTGTCGTGTAGACTAAGGGTGAGGAAAATCAGAACCCTGACAGTTTAAGTGTCTGATGTTGCCGAAACTGGTCTTTAGTTTGACAAAACAACTTCTGGCTTATTGCAATGCAATGACTTCATAGAACGTAAAGGAAATATCATATACAAACATTAAATATAAACAGCTTGAAACCAAATACAATTCTTCTCAATAAGACCACGACTCTCAATATCAAATTGTAAAGATGCAGGCCAAAACACAAAATACCAAAAGAAATTCTTAAGAGTCAGTGCCCAGAAAACCAAAGAGATGGGTTTATAAATAACAGCAATTTGTGACCTGGGAGTTCCGATATGAATGACTGTTATAGAAGAGTTTAACGTGCATCGCAATCAGCATCCTAGTGACAATCACCCGCTTCAACAATGAGTGCGTGATTGATTATTTGACCTCCACGTCCAAGACTTAAATAGGTGAGATCAATACTCAAAGCTCAGCAACTCTGACTTCCCTGCAACGTTAACTCCTTCCTTCTGATATATTTTTGTTGGTACCCGATATGTCACGCTAGGAACTCCGGCTCGACTTCTTCCAACAAGAGAGGCTTGTAATATGTTTTCCCTATGTGCTCAAACTCCCGTCCACACTCCTAATGCTCACACCAACCACTCACATTAAAGAAGACAAAGGTTCCAATATTTGTCTGATGCAGGATTCTCTTCAATCACAAATCAGACTAGCTGCTTCCAGTGATCACGCGAACTGCCCACTTACTATATTTGCACCGGGAACTCTATTCTCAGAGTCTTGTATCGTTTGGAGAGATATAAGCACCAGCTCCGACTCAAACACCTCGAAACTATCAACTTCCTCCAACTTTACTATTCGAACCAACTGTTAAAACAATGGTGAACTCTGCACTGAACTCACATCACCAGATTGGGTTTGCGTCCAATCTACTCCTCAAGGTTTTCATCTCAAGGAATTTGCAGCCACAGATACAATGAAGTTTTGTTTTCTGAAATCTCTTTCCATTCCAATGCATGTTCTTTTTCTTCCAATAGCTTCCAATACTCCTCGCCATGCAAGATGCTATGTGTGTTACCGATAAGGCATTGCTACAGGTAGCGCCAAACATCAGATTTGTAACTGTACCAGGACAACAGGAGATTATGTGTTGGATATAAAATATTTTAATTTGAACTCTACCAACAACCCACGTTACTTTGTAATAAATAATTGTGGCGTCATCTAATGTTGAGCAATGTGACAACAAGGGTGGTCCCATACAACGTTGAAGTTACATTTTTAAATATTCAAACATTAGCATATCATCAAAGATTTAGTAACTTCATTTCATAATACTTCAATTAAAGCAACTCACTGACACATCCAAAGTGTAAGCCTCCCAAGGCGACCACCAACATCCCTTAGAAAAATGAACTAACCTATCAGGATGGATAATAGGCTAATTATGCCCCATGTTGTCTACGCAAAGGAAGGGGACATGACATTAGGCCCCATTATCTTCTCATCCCCAAAATTTGAGACAATTTAGGGCAGACTAATTCGTTAACTGGATTAATCCAGTCACCTTTTTTTGGCTAAATTTAAGGGTAGATGATGTGTAGGCCTTGAGAGTCCCAGATCTAGCCTTGAAATGGGAATATGACTGTTGTAGGTCGGCTTTAATGCAAAAATACCTTGAGTACCCTATAAAGCACAACATCACATCTACAAGATTCCACTCAAGAGCAAGTAATCTTCTCAATTGCCGATCTAATTCAAGGAGCCTCAAGCTACATCAAGGCATCTCAATGATGTGTTTATGATGGATTTTGTGACGATTCATCATGTTATTGCATCAACATCTGAAGGACTTGTTCTAAGAGCATTGCATCACCAATCAAGGGTACAATCATTTCAATTCAAGCATTTACTTCAGATCTAAGATTTCCTTTTCATGTCATCATTATTGTTTGGTTGATTCCAAACTTATGGCTTGATTAAAGCAATCCCCTATACAACACAAACACCATTTTCTCTCTGTGTTCATATAAAGGTCAAGGAACAGGTTTCATATCTAATTTGGGAATGAAAGAGCCTACTAAAGACATAAACAGAAGCAATCTGACATCATTCATTGACTAGGGCACATAGTACCATAGTACTATTTTTTGGCGATGAAAGTTGATCCAGAGGCTGTTTGGAGGCTCCTGAGACCAGTTTGACTTCTGTTTTGAACCTGGGACGCCTGGACTATGGCGCCTATTGACAGTGTCCAGCCATTTCGAGCTAAGATTGCAGACTCAAGTTCCTTTTTGCATCCCCTTTCCAGTTCTATACATCCTAGTTGATTCTCAGATCTGCATTTTTCAGTCTATGTTGATTATTGTCAATTTTGCACCTTTTAGCCTAGCTCTTGCACTATCACTCTCCAATCATATCCAAATCAAATCAAAACACAGAAGAGAGAACAATCAATCTATTGTGCCCAGCTCTTCCAAGGATTTTGTAGTTGTGCCTATTGGTTGTTCTCCAATGTAATTAATGGGATTATGGTTTGAATCCTAGCTTGTATTCTAGGTTTAGATCCCATTTCAACCACATTACAATTTGTAAATCTGTAATCAACATGAAAGAGTCATGTTTAAGCAATAAGCACAGTGTTTGATGAAGAAACGAAGTAACTGCTTTAAGAATCCCAACAAGATATACAGAATACAAATTAAAAGTGGAATTTTCAAGCATTTCAAATACCTTTCAAGTGTTTGGTTTTTCCTTAGCTGCATGCGAGAGAAGTTCAAGTGCCATGCAAGCTTGTCTGGATACCATGGTAAAGGCTTTACAAGTTCAGCAACATTGCCACCTATGTCCTAAACACAAGAACCAGCATAGACTACTTAGCCAAATCCAGTTTAAAGACTGGAGAAAAAGAGAGCATCGTGTAAAAACCATTTAAAAGAGGTGGGATATACCTCAGCATTGACAGATATCAAAAAATCATTTTCCAGCTGGGAAAGAATGTCATCAGCAAATTGCGCACTGAAACAATGAAGATTCCCAACAACATCCATATTAAGCATTGTATAGCATTATATCAGGACACTTTCAGATCACAGCCAATATAAATAAGATCTCAAATTAGTGGCCCAGATGTGAAAATCGTAAAACAATTGATTTGCTAGTATGATAAGAATAAAAGCAGGAACAAAAAAATACAAAAGATGTCTTGAAAGATTCCTAGTGTATATCCATCAAATATAGAACGTACATGTTTCAACTTGTTAACTTTGCAACACTTTTTGGAAAGTATAAAGTCCGAACTTTTGTTGATACTTACTGTCTGAGCACTAGAATGCTAACCTTCAGCCATTAAACCCAGAGAAATTTGAACAAAAAAGACATAACGCGTCTTCAAGGCATCTAAGTATATATTGAATTTTTTTTTTCATAAAATGTATTGATGCTTTCTATATAGTGCTTTTTCAGGCATTTTATAAAATTCCTGTTAGAAATCACTGCAAAAGTTATTGAAATTCAAAAAAGTATAAACCAAAAAATCCCAATATACAGGTATTGTTCAATATGATGAATTGCCCCTTTTATCTTAAAATTATGTGATGCAAACTTCTTGTGTAAAAGGAAATTTTAAACAATAAGTATAGTATCCTAAAGTAATAACCTCTTTAAACTCCATTCAATCCTTGCATGCTAAAAAAAGAACTTTGGATTTCTGTTCAATGTAAAAGATAATTGTTTTCCATCTTAGAAAAATTAAGAATTTTGGAGATAAGGAAAAAGTGAAAAAATACTATTTGGTGAATTATGTTATATACATATAATAGTTGATTACTGATCACCACTATAAAAACCAACTACACTTCACGTGATAAATATGATACACAAAATCTGATCTACAGTTGAATCCCAATTAGGCTCTGACGGCATCCAAAACTAAGCTTCGTCAGGCAGAGTTTTCAACAACTCTTTCATCTGATAACATAATTCAAGCTATGACAACATGACAGATTCGTCAATTGCATTCAATGCATAGAAAGAGATCCAGACAACCAACTCTTTCACAGTATCACCGCAGCAATCAGTCTTCCACACTTGAGAATTTTTCCTTAATCATAAATATGGTCAAGAGATCAGGTGGATTTCATTCCTTTTTCGGAACTAATTGGGCTCACGAGTTTTCAATGTGACTTGTCTAATTGTTTGACTTGGCCATTCAAACTGGCCTTGGAAATACCATTTTTCTGAATCAGTTTCATTGTTATTTATAGGTTATTTTGAGTTGACCCATAAATCCTACCCATGCTATACTTAAGGATGACCATATCTTTTATACTGTAGTCTCTAATATATGTCTTCTTTATTGTTATCAATCATTACAATGGCTATCTCTAGATGACTTCGCCCCAAATCATCAATTCTAGAGAAACTTTCAGACTTTGCAATCTTGGGTATTTTTTTCTTCACAAAAGTACAAATAGAAATGTTTGTTAGGCTGACTTTTACAATAAATGTCTTTCTCTTCTTTACAATCTGTATGAAACTTCAAATCATTGTGGTCCTTCTATGTAAGTGTGAACAAACAGTTGTGTCTTCGCTCATTGTGGAACCATTGATCAACAACTCACAGGATGGTTGTGACCGGTGGTATTTGTGGAGGAAATGGAAATGAGGGCAAAAGGTATAACTAAAGTTATGAGATTTGCCTGATTGAGCCTAGAATCAGGGCCGAGTTTGATTCAAGTCCAGGTTCGGCCCTAAGTTATCCCTTCACCAAACCCACCACGAACCCAAGCACCAGAGCAGTATCCTACGCAAACCTGATGTCATGGGTGCCCAAACAAGGGTCCCACATTAACAACCCCCCCCCCCACAACCTAATTTTGCCCTAACTTTCCCTCTTTTTGCCATTTCAACTCATTCCTTGAACACAAAAACTTGCATTCACACCATGCTTTTCCTCCAAGCTGGTTAGAAAGTTGCTGCAGTTTTTTCGAAGGTGAAGGCTATGGAAGAGTAAGAAGAACACCAAAAGCTTAGGAATCATTAGAAAATGAAGATTTAGCCATCAAAGGTGAGTAAATCTTTTTTTTTCAAGTTTTTTTAAGATTTCAAGAAGTTTAGATTTTTTAAAACTTTGTATGCATAATTTTTTTTTAAAAAAGAATTTTTTTTCCATTTTAGGTTCATTATTCATACAAAATGGCTGGAACTAGAAGTTCTACTTGATTGCCCCGGGCCAAAATGAAGAGAGTCCTTTTAGAAATGATGCAACTTCGCCACTTTGGCATTATACAACAATAATTAAGCAAATGTTTGGTGGTGGGAGATTACCAATGCAACAAAGAGCATACAAGCTAATACTATCAAGTGAAAGGTCACTTATGTGCCATCCCTAGACACAAAATAAAAGCTTGTCGAGGGCCAAATCACAAAGGGTTGCCACAAGATCTAATAATGACAGTGAGAAAGGCAGAGTACCAGCTAAGAGGTTCTATCATATCACAAAGGATCCTTTAGGAACTCGCATTGCTCAAGTAGCGGTCCCAAAAGTAGACAAGGCAAGAGGAGAAATTGAGCTAGGACAGTATGACGTAGAGGAGTATGAGTTGGGGCAAACCACTAAGAAACAGGAAGTTGAGGAGGCCCACTGATCTATTCAAACTTTAGAGGACATAATCAACAAGGAAGTGGGAAAGAAGAGAAAGTATAAAGAAGAGAACAAGAGGTTGAAGGAGAATCTTAGACAGATAATGAACCCACTTCAGCAAGCCGATCCAACTTTCATTCCTCCAATGCCTAGTTCCAACACATTTATGGCAGGACTTGAAGGAGTTGGTGTTAGAGTTTTGTAGCGTCGCTCAGATTACTCTAAACCAATGAAATCAACATTTGATTTCTATCCTTCACTCTACATTGATCTGATTATCTGTTATGATTATGGTTATCATAATTAACCTCTGATGCACATGATTAATAATCAGTGATTTAATATTTACTGATTATGTATATATATTTAATAATATTCATATTATTAAATATATATATATATGATCAATTATACTATCATGATTACTAATCATTGATTGTTGAAGGTATTGATATTTAATATTGATATATAAATCATGACGTTCATAGCATATATATATCGATCACATATTTGATTAATGATATCGCTGACATACTAAAACGGCAATTGTTATTAGTAAACGGCATTTGTTATCAGGGACATGCCTCACGTAGAGACATGTCTCTACGTGAGGCACAAAACCATTTACTAATATATTTATATGAAGTCATTCCAATACTGAGCGATGTGCATAAATCTTTAAGTGCAGAGCAATATGGTATACGGTCTTCTATAAACTGGTCTAAACAATATCGATCCATATCATATCAACATTAATATACAGCAGATAGAGATTGAGACATATCTCTGTAGTATTACTGCAGATTGATAGCAGTGATTCATTCTATACTATCGAACTATAGGATTCAATCCTTATATATTAAATCTACAGCTCTGTATAACAGCAAATTAAGATTAAAATTCTATTTACTTATAAATCTAATATAAACTTAACATGGTATCAGAGCCACAATAAGGAAGATCCAATCAGATTTATAAGCAGAGATCATCTGAACTGTCATTAAACATTTTTTAGAATTCTTTATATTCTACAAAATGGTGAATGCAGTTAGATTTGAGGACCGACTTGAAGGGGCTTCAAACTTTGTGTCTTGGAAATTCAGGATAATGCTTAACCTAAGAGAACATGAGTTAGATTCATTTGTGGAAAAGGCAATACCTGTACCTACCGAAGACAATGAGAAACTTCAATGGACGAAAAACAATAACAAAGCAATGAAGATGTTAGTGGATGCAGTAAAGGATCACATAGTTCCAATCATCTCCAAATTAGATACAGCATATTACATGTTCACAACCTTAGAGAGCATGTATGAAATAAATAACATGAGCAGGGCTCTTGCTCTAAAACAACAACTACACCATGTGAAAATGAACAAGGGAGAATCCATCACATCTTACTTTTTGAGGATAACAGAGTTAAGAGACCAGCTATCCACCATTGGTCACACGATTGATAGCAAGGAGTTAACCATGCTGGCTCTCAATGGACTCCCAACATCTTGGGAAGCATTCATTCAAGGGATAAGTTATCAATCTAAACTTCCTAAGTTTGATCGTTTAAAAACTGATTGCATTCAAGAAGAGTCAAGGCTGATCACAAGAGGGATTGGACAAAACTCCTCGAATGAAGATATTCATGTACGGAATACTCATTCTCACAAGAAGGGTAAGAGAGGAAACTTCAAAACGAAGAAAGACAAAGACTCAAATGGAAAACACTCATCCAAGAGAAGGAGACATGTCTAAAGTACAATGTTTTAGATGTGACAATATGGTCACTATGCAATGAAATGCCCGGACAGGCCTAAACCTCAAGCCTCCATTGCTGAAGTTAGTAAGACAGGCTCCAAAAGGGACTCAGAAAGACTTGTATTCTATTCAGCCCTGTCAATTCATGTGACAACCAGCCTTAACATTTGGGTTATGGATATTGAGGCATCTCTTCACATCACAGGATTTAGAGAACACCTAGATAGCTTGGTGGAAAATTCAGATGAGGAAGTTACTATTGGAAATGATTCTAACTATCCTGTGAAACGAATTGGAACATGTACTATACAATTAAAGTCAGGCATCTATCTTCAACTAACAGGTGTATTATTTGTACCTGGTATTAAGCGAAACTTGGTCTCCATATCAGCCCTTGAAGACAAAGGATACCGAATTACCTTCATGAATGGAAAAGTTGTAGCAAGGTTGAAGAATGCAAATATCAAGAGAGCTCACACCATAGGAGTTCGACATGGATGTTTATACAAGCTTTGCACTTCTCCTTCTCAAGCCTAAATTCATGATCTACAAATGCATGTGATATTTAGCATAGAACATTAGGGCATCTCCATTTTCGTGTTTTATCTTCAATAGAGAAAAAGGTGACAGGTTTACCTAAACTCAAACAAGGACATAAAGGAACTTGCAAAGCATGTGCCTTGGGAAAGAACACTAAAGGCACTTTCCATAATAGTGAAAGTAGATCTAAACATGTATTAGAACTTATTCATTCAGATTTATGTGGACCTATATCAGTAACCTCTTTAGAAGGATTCTTGTACTATGTTATTTTTGTAGATGATTATTCTAGGAAAACATGGATATATTTTTTCAAATGTAAAGAGTTTGATGAAATTCTTATGAGGTTTAAGGAATTCAAGGCTCTAGTAGAAAATGTGTCAAGAAAAAGAATTAGAACCTTAAAATCTGATAATGGGGGAGAATAGACCTCTGATAACTTCAAAACTTTTTGTAATAATGCTGCGATTAAGAAGGAGTATAGTGTTCCTTATAACCCTCAACAAAATAGGGTGGCGGAAAGGAAAAATAGGACAATTGTAGAAGCAACCAAAGCCATGATGCATGACCAAAACCTTCATACTTCTTTTTGGGCTGAAGCCTCTACAACCGTTGTCTATATTCAAAACAGATGTCCTCGCTCCCTTTTGGAAAACAAAACTACTGAAGAAGCATTTACAAGGATAAAACCTGATATAGGCCACTTGAGAATCTTTGGTTGTCCTATTTACAATCATATACCCAAGGAAAAAAGATCTAAACTCGAACCCTCAGGCAAAAAGGGAATATTTGTTGGCTACAGTGAAACATCCAAAGTCTATAGGGTTTATATTCCTCGACAAAAATTAAATGAGCTAAGCACAGATGTAATATTTGAAGAGGATGTTGCATTCAAAAGATCAAAGGACATTCATGAGATAGACATTGAAGATCAAGAGTCTCCTCAAAATATGGAAGAGGATCATGCTTCTAAGATTAAAAGGGAGACCCATGAACTTATGGAAGATGTTAATCCCCAATGAGCCTATAGATCCTGCCGATGGGCCTAGAGACACTACTGTGAACCTGAAACGACCTCTATGGGCAAGAAAAGTGATTTCAAGAGGCTGAAAATTATGCAGCACCCAAAGAAACTTTCAGGGAAAGAAAAAGACCTCATAGATACTCCAATTATGTTGCCTTAATGAGTGAAATTATCAAATCAGAACCTTCTAGTGTTGAGGAAGCTTTCAAATTTCAAGTTTGGAAAGATGCTATGACAGAAGAATATCAATCTATTCTTAATAATGATGTTTGGGATATTGTACCTAGACCAAAAGATAAATCAGTAGTTTCATCTAAATAGCTCTTCAAAATCAAACATGCTACAGATGGCAATATTAAAAAATATAAAGCAAGGTTTGTTGCCAGAGGCTTTTCTCAAAAGGAGGGAATTGATTATGAAGAAACATTTGCCCCAGTTGCTCAATATACCTCTATTAGGGTTGTGATTGCTATTGCCGCATCAAAAGGATGGAAGATTCACCAAATGGATGTGAAGATTGCTTTGCTTAATGGTATAATAGAAGAGGAAGTGTACCTAGAGCAACCTGAAGGATTTGGAGTACATGGTAATATATCTCATGTTTGCAAATTAAGGAAGGCTCTATATGGTCTTAAATAGGCTCCTTGGGCCTGGTATGAGAGGATAGACCATTATCCTTCATGCTTGGGCTTCTCCAAGAATGATGCAAATCTGCATCTATACTTCAAGGTAATTAATTGTGAAATGTTGATTCCCATTCTTTATGTTGATGAGTTATTGATTTCAGGAGAAGACCATCTCATCACTAAATGTAAACAAGATCTAGCATTTGAATTTGACATGAAGGATTTGGGTCCTCTACACTATTTCCTTGGTTTAGAAGCATGGCAGCGGGTTGATGGTATCACTCTAAATCAAGGAAAGTACACTATTGACATTCTAAAAAAGTTTAGAATGATGGATTGTAAACCCATGGCTACTCCCATGGAAACAAACTTGCATAAGTTAAAAGAGGTTGCAGCAAGGAATTGGCAGAATCCACTCTCTACCAGCAGATGATTGGGTCCTTGATGTACTTGGTCAAACTAAACCAAATATTTGTTATACAGTAAATGCACTTAGTCAGTTCATGTGTGAACCAAGACCGTTACATTTAGTTGCAGCAAAATACATTTTGAGATACGTGCATGGCACAATTGGATATGGTCTAAAATGTAACAATGTAGATCTAAATCTGCATGGATATACTAATTCAGATTGGGATGGAAGTGTAGTTGATCGAAAAAGCACATCAGGATGTTGCTTCAGCTTAGTATCAGCTATAATCTCCTGGTTTAGTAGGAAGCAATCCTCAGTTGCACAAAGTTCCACAGAAGTCGAGTACATTGTAGCATCCATGGGAGCTCAATAAGTCGTATGGCTAAGGAGACTTCTTGTAAGATTGTTTGGGCAATCCTTAGATCCTACTATCATTCAGTGTGACAACCAGAGTTGTATAAAACTTTCAGTGAATCTTGTGTTCCATGACAGATCAAAGCATATAGAAATTCCCTACCATTATGTTAGAGACATGGTGGAAAGAAATGTTATCCAGTTGAGATATATTAGTACAGGTGAACAAACAGCAGACATTCTCACCAAGCCTCTCTCCAAGACAAAGGTTGAATACTTTCGAGGTAAGCTTGGTATGATAGAAAATGTAACCTTATCTGAGATTGAGTCTCAGCAATGTTAATTTGTTGTAATAATATATTCTAAAGATGTTTAATGTGTAAACTCTTTTATTGGTCATGTGTGTGACTCCATGACTTCATGGGCCCCTATGAACATCATTGAGAGGTGACAATCTTTCAATTGTTATTGTAAGGTGACGATTTTACAATAGTTAATCAGGCTATCATGATGGATAACATGAGACTTGATATCCGTGGACATGTCATGATAGTTAATATCTGTTAAGTAATATCAAATTATGGTGGCTATCATGAGACATGATATCTATGGATAAGCCATGATGATTGATATTATTGAGATAGTCATGGTGGATATTATGTGACTTAATATCCATACATATGTGTAATGTCCCTAGATATCCTTATGGTAGGTATCATGTGACTTGATGCATGTGCACATACCATAGTGATTGATATTACATTGTGAGTTATAATGAATATCATGTGACTTGATATTCATGGACATGCCATTACTCCTAATATCACGGTGAGGTGATATCTTTCTCTCTCACAATAAATGGATCTATTGTGTTTACATCTTGGATAGAATTACTCCTCCCTAGCTAAAAGGGAGTGTTAGAGTTTTGTAGCGTCGGTCGGATTACTCTAACTGATGAAATCAACATTTGATTTCTATCCTTCACTCTATACTAATCTGATTATCTGTTATGATTATGGTTATCATAATTAACCTCGGATGCACATGATTAATAATCAATGATTTAAAATTTACTGACTATGTATATATATTAAATAATATTCATATTATTAAATATATAAATATATGATCAATTACACTGTAATGATTAATAACCATTGATTGTTGAAGGTATCGATATTTAATATCGATATATAAATCATGAGGTTCGCAGCATATATACATCGATCACATATTAGATTAATAATATCGCTGACATACTAAAACGGCAGTTGTTATTAGTAAACGGCATTTGTTATCAGTGACATGTCTCACGTAGAGACACGTCTCTACGTAGAACATGTAGTTCCACGTAGAGACATGTCTCTACGTGAGGCACAAAACCATTTACTAATATATTTATATGAAGTTGTTCCAATACTGAACAATGTACAGAAATCTTCAAGTGCAGAGCAATATGGTATATGGTCTTCTATAAACTGATCTCAGCAATATCGATCCATATCATATCAACATTAATATACAGCAGATAGGGATTGAGACATATCTTTGTAGTAGTACTGCAGATAGATAGCAGTGATTCATTCTATACCTTTGTATAACAGCGAATTAAAATTAAAATTCTATTTACTTATAAATCTGATATAAACTTAACAGTTGGACTCACAGGACAAAAGGCAAAGAGATGGGTAGCATCAGTATTGGAAGAGGCAACTATGTTGATCAAGAGATTTACTAAGACTTATGATACCGTGCCCTCCCTTCAGGAACAAAGCGAAAAGATATTGAGGCAGTGTGAGGACTTCTCATCAGGTCAGGAGGAGATTCTCTCATTTACAAGCTCTCATGGGGGTGTCATTGGATAGATTGATAAAGGATCGAGAGTTAGAAAGAGGACAAAAGGTTGATTTCCTTGCATGGCATCAAGCAATTTCTCACTAGTGTGATGTACTTAAGCAAGTGAAACCTGATTGCACAGCTACAGGGGAAGCTATTTTGGAGATGAAGAATGAGATGCTTGGATATGTGAGATCCATATTTCATTTGAGGATAGATGATAATCAAAAGATAAGTATGTAATGTACCATTTTCGGTCATTTCTTGATTTGCTCTAAAATTACCCTTTTTGGGTTTGAATCGTACTTAGGGATTGTAATTTGTAATGTTTCGAGCTAAGGGAATGTCAGTTCCCAATAATTAACATATGTCATTATGCATTTCAATCATACTATATTAAGAATAATCTCTAATTCATAATATATAATTACGCACCGATTCCTTACTTCACTCCTAATCACAGACCTTAAGAGAGATGGTAGATCTACTGTGCTATGACACTTGCACAGTCTACAAGTGGATTCCCTCAAGGCTCTACCTATCTCGGGATCTTTCCATCATGTTACTGATTTACCCGCCTCTTCCTACACACACTCCCTATCCCCTTAATAGTGATTAGAGAGTTATTAAGGAATTGACAGAGTATATATTAATATTTTATATTACAAAAAATATAAATAAATATATATAAGTAATATATAATTTCTGATTTTATTATTACTAGCAGATATATATATAATATATCTAAATATTAGATTACAAGCATAATTGATTATATTGAACCATTCACAAATATACTCTAAAATATTTAGATATATACATTAGAACAGTCATATATATATACACACACACACACACTTCACATATATTGGAGCATTGAATAATATATATAGACATATATATATAATTCTGATATTATTATTAATAGATATATACTATATATTAGTCTCTAATAGGACTACTTATCCTTAATAGAAATTAGATATATCATCTGGTATGAGATGGTATTGTTTACTGAATGTACCTACCATTCCCCTCTTAAGTGTTCGATTAAAATCTCATGTAATTCTTATAAATACCAATTGAATTATATAACTCATCCTTCATACCTTGATATATGTCATTTACTCTCCATATTAGGCCTTTTCATATCGTCTCTGACAGCTTTGATCAGTGTTAGTTAAGATCATCATCAATGATTCCTGGATCAAGAATATCAACGGGTGAGGTGATATTTAGGGAGTCAATAACATAAGACAATTCATCTAATTATCGTCTTTGTTCAAAGACTCTCTCCTTACTATAGCATTCCCTTATTACCATCGCTGTAAACTACTCAACTTTAGTAGCTCATCATTGCAAAGTTTGGCCATCATCGTGATTCTACTTATTTTATTGTATTGTACTCCTATTTATTTATCATCTACGCTAACTAGATCTTTCATAGTGCCACACATATATCTTATTCACTGAGTGAAAATGAATATATATTTTTTGCTGGTCTCTCTTGTCTTTCCCAGACTATAGTTACTGTGGACTTAAAGTCATTTCTTATTGTTGTGAACCGTATACTGATCACTGCTTCTAATATTTTTTCTTCCATTCCTTATCCTTCCCGTCTACTTACCTCCCTTTCCCTTCTATATGCTTAGTGAACGGGTATGCTTATCAACGCGACCCATTTCCATCGCTGGTCGCTAAGGACAAGTCATCGATTTTGGACTTTCCTTATTTAGTCTGTTTTAAATGATAATTTGTTAGCATCATCAATAATGATATATTATTAGTTTTATGAATTTGTTAGCATCATTAATAATGATATATTATTAGTTTTATGAATTTGTTACTATCGGATGTTGAATTAGGATGATTGTTTTATATATATAATTATAAATCAGCATTTGTTTGATATTATGATCATTATTAATAATATAATTTGTGTATATATATAATCAATATTTACTAATTTTGATTAATTTACTAATAGCATTAATTATATAATTACCATTATTTATTATTTATATAATTTATTTACTATATATGATTAGCATATTATTTAGTATTGAGAATTCAATTATGTATAGAAGATAATATGTATTTTGTCACAAATACATCATACATTAAAATTTGAATTTTTACACCATCTATGTTAATTCATGGCTCATGATAGACAGCCCCTCCTAAAATTGCTTGCCCTCAAGCAATTACTATCATAACTTTCCTTATTGAGTTACGATCTTGTATAAATTATTTCATAATATTGTCTAAGAAAGTCGTTATTAGTATGATAACAAGCATTATTATTCTAAATGGTTCTAGATCAATCAAAATTAAGTCCATTCATCTAAAAATATGAAATACATGTATGAATATATGAAGTCATGAAGCATAGACAAAGTATACACTTAAATGCATGAAGACACGGGGCATACCCAAAGTATACATATTGATGCAGGAAGACACGAAGTATAAACATTGATGCAGGAAGACACGAAGAATACACAAAGCATACACACGATACACATTGCTAGATTCATTCTTATTTATTAAGAAACAATTAATGCTAAATGTAATGACCCCTTTTTTCTTAATACTACACTATATCATCAATTGATGAAAATTATGAAAAATTAAATTAGATTAGGGGTTCTTTTTATTAAGTATTACATCCTATATGTTATCCCTCGTTATGCAGAATCATTAAAGAAATGTAAACCAACAATGGAACAAGTAAAACAACATATTTTGTATGAATGTCAACATATCTCTCGTATGGATCATGGACGAATCCCTCTCTCTCTCTCTCTAAGGCCTAGGTCACATGAAACAAGCTACAAGCGATTTCCCTCAAGGCCTAACCCCAGTGTTGGGATAACCATCATGTGCCCAAAATTACTCCGCTTCTACCTTCCACAACCTTCTCTCTCACAAGATGCTTTAGTGGGATGAAAGAGTTGAGTTCATCTTATCTATACTGAATATATCAATTCAACATTTCCAATTAGAACTTCTATTTGAATACAGAAAACATATTTATTAATCTCTCTTTGTTAGTATTGTTCCCGAGGATATTTCTAGAGTTTCACATGTTTTGCAATGCTTGAAGGAGTGCTTGGTTAGATCTTTCTATTTTGTTTTCCAAAGTTTTGTGAATTTGTTCCATGATATTTCTAAGTTCATTTGCCACTTGCTCCGCCATGGCAGCACTTCCTCTTGTTCGTTGATAGGTTTGCATGAACTAAATTTCCACGGGACGGCAGGATTATGCTCTGATACCATTTGTAATATACCCTTTTCGGTCATTTCTTGATTTGCTCTAAAATTCCCCTTTTACTTAGGGATTGTAATTTGTGATGTTTCGACCTAAAGGAATGTCAATTCCCAATAATTAACATATGTTATTATGCATTTCAATCATACTATATTAAGAATAATCTCTAATTCATAATATATACTTACGCATTGATTCCTTACTTCACTCCTAATCACTATGCTAGGACACTTGCACAGTCTACAGGTGGATTCCCTCAAGGGTCTACCTATCTTGGGATCTTTCCATCATGTGACCGATTTACCCGCCTCTTCCTACACACACTCCCTATCCCCTTAATAGTGATTAGTGAGTTATAAAGGAATTGACCAAGTATATATTAATATTTTATATTACAAAAAATATAAATAAATATATATAAGTAATATATAATTTCTGATGTTATTATTACTAGGAGATATATATAATATATCTAAATATTAGATTATAAGAATAATTGATTATATTTAACCATTCACAAATATACTCTAAAATATTTAGATATATACATTAGAACAGTCATATATATATATACACACACACACACACTTCACATATATTGGAGCATTGAGTAATATATATACTCATATATAATTCTGATATTACTATTAATAGATATATACTATATATATTAGTCACTAATAGGACTACTTATCCTTAATAGAAATTAGAGATATCATTTAGTATGAGATGGTATTGTTTACTGAATGTACCTACCATTCCCCTCTTAAGTGTTCGATTATAATCTCATGCAATTCTTATAAATACCAATTGTATTATATAACTCCTCCTTCATACTTTGATATATGTCATTTACTCTCCATATTAGGCATTTTCATATTGCCTCTAACAACTTTGATCAGTGTTAGTTAAGATCATCATCGATGATTCCTGGATCAAGAATATCAACAGGTGAGTTGATATTTAGAAAGTCAATAACATAAGACAATTCATCTCATTATCGTCTCTGTTCAAAGACTCTCTCCTTACTATAGCATTCCCTTATTCCCATCGCTGTAAACTACTCACCATTAGTAGCTCATCATCGCAAAGTTTGTCCATCATCGTGATTCTACTTATTTTATTGTATTATACTCCTATTTATTTATCCTCTATGCTAACTAGATCTTTCATAGTGTCACACATGTATCTTATTCACTGAGTGATTATGAATATATAATTTTTTGCTGGTCTCTCTTGTCTTTGACAAACTATTAGTATTGATCAAGTTTGAATTATCGCATGGCTATCTTCATCCTCACTTAGAATAGATTTCAATTTCAAGTTGTAAAGCTCGAATTTGCTTAGAGTAGTATAGTTGGATAAGAGCAATTGTGGATGTTTACTTGTTTGACTCAAACAAAACTAGGTCACTAGCCTCTTGCTGATTGTAAGTGTGCCTTGCCTGTTAAGGTAGTGATTGATAGTACTTAACTTCAATTGATATCCAATCTTTACTTTGCATCCATCGATGGGATTAAAGAGGAAATATTGATTTGAAAACCATTTAAGTATACCTTAGAAGCTTGCACTAGGTGTGTGGAGTCACTAACGAAACTACATCTAGTAGAGTCCAAGTCTTTCGTACTTCCTTGCATTCATAGTTAGGAGTAGAAGTAGAAGTCAAGTTTAGATTCAAGTTAAGGTTGAGAGTTGAAAATCTCAAAACTTATATTTTCATTGCACATTGTGAAGCCAAGTCCTTAGAAGTACATTGTCAAGTCTTGAGAAACAGCGTAAGTCCCCAAGTGTTTACCAGCATATCACATCATTTCACTGAGCGAGTATCCACAGTTAACGGAACCTTGAAGTCATTGCATGATCTTACATTGCAATCTTAGCATGAGAGATGACTTTATTCAAGAGAGGATTGAGTGTTTGATGTTTCACTTCAAAATGTTGAATATTTGATTCTGCATGTTGTAGTGGAATAAAACTCACATCAACAAGTTCCTATCAATAGTTAAGACAAAATTGAGTCATGTCTACGTCTTTTGATTAGAATAAGACAACCCAAACTTGTTGAAGCTGCTTGATCTAAAAGAAAGGGAGAGCAAATTTAAAGGGTCATTGCATTTGTATTAATCTCATCACTAGATGTCCCTATAAGCTATAATCAACACCGGCAGTTTGTTTTAGAGATTGCTCACTTATCTAGCTGCAACTGGACAAGTGGTTTGTCAATTAGAGACCGCCAATTGAGGAATTAACTGCCACTAATTTTGGATCATTGAGATAGAGTATAGGAAGCACAAGGAAGAGAAGGAAGCAGCATCATTGAAAATTACAAGCCAAAAACTTCATTCTGATTTTAAAAAACAGACGTTATAGCAAGCTTGACGCTTGAGATGAAACCCTCAGGCTCATCCAATTAGCCCTCTTGAGGATGAAAATACAATATTTTGTGCAAAGCGGTAGCAGGGACATTCTGAGTCGTTCAGTAGAACAAAGTATTAGCAAGGATTATGCAGAATTACTGTTATCAATGAGTGGTTCAAGTTTGTGTACTTTTCCTAGGTGTATGTATTTGCATTAAATACAAAGAAAAAGGGAAATATGCTAAGATATTGGGTCCCTGTAGTTTGGCTCAAAACCTAGTTCTGGTCTGATGCTGGTTCCGGTTCTGAGTCAGTCCTGCCTGGGTTCCACTCACTGGTTTTCTGCAGCTCCACTCACTGGGCCTCCAAATTTTCTTCTTCCCCTGCTGCTCATGAATGTTCGCAGACGATTGGGGTCGTCTGAATGCTCTTAGACTCCACTTGAAGATCTACTTGTTGCTTGGAAGGTTGCTATTGGTGCTATGGAACTTATATCCTTTTTGGTGCGACCTGACTATCGTTTGGTGCTGCTTGGAGGCTTCTTGCTACACTGTCTGCCTCAAATATTTTGCTACTGCTACTGCTCTGAATAAAAAGCATTTTTATTTTGAATTTATATTGTTTCCTTTCCTTTTTCTATGGTCAGTTATGGATACTTTCCTATAACACCATCTCCATTAGAGACATTACTAGTGCTATTTCTTGGCCACCTCTCATTCATGCTCAGGGAAGGTCCATTTGTTTTCTTTTGAATAACTTCCCCTCACCAGTCTTTTGAATTATGGATTTATAAGTATCATGCTTCTAACTTCTTATCGTTATTATATGTTTGAAGTTTTGAACCAATCATGAATGAACATGTATGAATCTATGATGTATATATAAATTTATAATTTTATAATATATCAAAATGTATGTATATCTATATATATATATACGTACATACATACATACATACATACATCTATATATATATATATATATATATAATAATAATATTTTTTTATATGTATATGCGGTACTGGAACCCAAACAAAAAATATTGCCGAATCCGTGTACCCAAAACCCGAACCTGTATCAAAACAGGGATCGGTAACTTAGGAAATATGTATTTACTATTAGCAATTAGACTATTTTCTAGTTTTGCTTATACATGTGTTTGGACTGGGATATCATGATCTTGCCAGCTTGTGAGAAAACAACAAAATATACATTTTTAAAAACAAAACAAAACTACACAAACAAAGAAAAAACCAAAAAAATTAGACATTTGTACCTGTGTAGGAAAGTGATAGGGAAACAAGGTATCAGCCCAAGGAACTGAGGAAGCAGAAAATGTCAAGGACAAACAATTGGATTTTTTCACAGCAATGAAATACTTAAAGGATGGTCAGCAACAGCTTATCGAACTCGTCATTTAGAGTATGCAAAGTAAGGAAAAAAATTATGCCACTTCACCTACAAAAAATTGTGCACAAGGAAAGCCTTTGTCTTCAACAATTTACAAGAACACCCAATCATGCTACTTCACCTACAGAAAATTGTACACAAGGGGAGCCTTCCTCTTCAACAAGGAACTAGAACACCCCATCAAAGTCAATTATAGGTATAGGACAGCTCAAAGTCACATTCTTGTTGAAAGAAATCTCGTCCCTAGGCAAAGATTTGTACAATCAGCAAGAGTAGGATTTGGCTGCTCTTCATACAAAATAGAGAGCAAAGAGTGCAAAATTCCAAGCAAATATTTCCTTCATGGAATTTTGTAAGGAGTTAAAACCCAGAACTAGGAATACAAGTAAAAACCCTTTGAATAGGCCTCAAAAATACTTGCAAAGCATGTTGGTAAAGCTCCTTGTCCCCTTACTCGATGGATCCAACAAAACTTCAGTCAGAACTTAAATTCAATTGCTGACCACATACTTTTCATTGAGCCCAATGTATGAGGGCAAAAACAATTAGATTTGTGATACCTCACCAAGAAGGGATTGCACATGGATGTTAATATCACAGCTCAATTACTCAAGGGCATAGCCATACTGAAAGGAAGCTAAGGTGCAGAAAGCGCTTCCTAACACTAATCTAAGGGGGGGAGATAATGCCAATTTTCTTTACAATTTTTAATTATTACAGAATAAAAAACACATTCACAAGTAGTTAATGAACATGCATAGAGATATATAATATAACACGACATCGTGGGGAAAACCCTTTTGGGAGAAAAACCCCACACTCTAAAAGCACAATACGTTGTATACCAGTAAACTAATGGTTACAATACAATATCAGCACTTAGCCTCTTCAACAAGAGTCTACAACTTACAACTCACAATCTGAATAAATTCCAGCAGCATAACACTTCACCTGCAAAACACAACATAACTTATACTCTCCAAGGCTACCTTCTATAGAGAAATACAACTCGAGGTAGCTTCTAGATGAAGATACAAGATGGGGTCGTGCAAAACATTTGGCACCATTTTTCAGCCACCTAAAAGCGTGTAAATGACAAATGTACATCTCCAAATGACTCCCCATTCAAACCTCTTAAGTTTGGCACACAAAATTTACTATATCGAGGTATGACAAATGCTCTTACGCATTTTACAGTTGTCATAAATATTGTCATTACTTACAACACTTACAGCTGTAAGAGAATCCGTCATAACTAACTATTATTAGTTGATTCTCTTATAGCCTGTCATAACCCAATTGGGGCACCCACCTTCTCCATGCAAAAAGGTATTCCGATCACTTAACCAATGTGTCATAGTCTATCATAGTATGTCACAACATGACACTTGTCAACATCCTCAAAGTGGGATGCCTACCTCCACATATACGACATATATGTCATACAGCCAGCATTCACTAGCTTAATTCAAACACTAGCTAGTTTGTGGATGTTTTATAGTTAGTATAGACCACAATAGCTTGAGTTTTTCTTACCAAACTATGACCTCAACTGGAAGGCAACAAAAATGGGTAAGCGAACTATAGGCCTACGATCATCAAATATGTTATGGGAAAGAACAAGAGGGTCATAAATGCACTCTCCAAAAGACCTAAACTATCAACCATTATTATTTAAGCATATTTTATTGGAACAATTTGTTGGCTGAGTATGCCAAAGACCACTAGCTATGAGGTCAAGAGGATACTATTGTTGCCTCAAACAAGGGTGATAGATACCAAGTGAGGCACAATATTATTTTGTACATGGACAAAACCATTGTGGTGTTGAAATCCAAGCTGAAACAAAAAAAGGTTGCAGCATTCCACAATTCTCCACTTGCTGGTCACACTGGGTATTTCAAAACTTACAAACAAGTTCAAAGCAAATATGCTTGGAAAGCCCTGAAATTGGACATTTTGCAACATGTACGAGCACACATTTTGCAACATGCATGAGCGCATGAATTATGTCTAAGGATGAAACATAAGACCACATACACAACAAATCTACTTCAACCCCTCTCATATTCCTCAATTTGAGTGGGAATCCATGTCAATGAACTTCAATATAGGCTTGCCTCAAGTGGTGGGCAAGAATCGTATCTTCGTAGTTGTGGATCATTAGACAAAAGTTGCACAATTCTTTGTTCCCGATGAGTTCAAGATTGCACAGATAACAATTATTTTCTTCAAAGAGATATTTAAAGTTTCAACTACTTGGATTACCCAATATTATGGTTACTAAAGGGATGCATGATTCATTAGTGCCTTCTGGCAAGGGTTATTCAAGATGATAGGGGCAAAATCAACGTGCATCAACTATCACTCCCAAACACATAGGTAAACAAAGAAAGTGAACAAACAGATTAAGGGGTACTTGAGGAGTATTGTGACCAATCAACAATCAGCTTATACGTACAGTGGTTGTACCAAGGGGAGCATTGCTATAGTACTACCTACCACATGTCAATCAAGATGTCCCATTTTATGATGTTATATGAACATGATGCTTCAGCCCTTGTTGAACACACTTCTAGAGAATTGAGTAGCCATAGCAAAGGGCTTCACGAGTAGAGTAGACGTGTTTTAACAAATCTACACATTTAGCTTGAATATGCACAAAATTAGAAAAGGATTTATGCTAAAAAGCATTAAATGGAGAGGAATTTTGGGGTGTGTTGATGAGTGTTTTGTGACATTTCTCAAAACAAAATAAAATACCAAGTATTCTATTGGGTGGATATTTTGCAACCGACAATTTTGGGATCAATTGCAAAATAGTGGTTCCAACAAAAGTGTGTGAGACACAATCACTCCTAATTATACAGGAAGGCTCCCCCTGTCTATTGTTACTGAAAGCAATCTACACTAAACTAACACCTAAGATTATGTACACTAAGCTAATTCATGGGACGTTACATTCACAATACTCTCTTCTTTCAGAGTGGGTGTTCTTTCGTCATATTCTTTTATTTCAGAATACGCATTTCTATCTTAAGTACAATTCAGCAAAGTTAAAAACAAGAAGCTCATGAAAGTTCAAACTTCAAAGTCTTTCCACAACTCCTTATGTGACTTTAGGAACAAGGATGAAACATGCGTGCAGCTCGAATTCTCCGACATATACTTCACCTTACATGAACAAACACAGAAAATTAAGATAACACAAAGTCTAAAAGTTACGTCCTTGCTTGAGCATTCTACACTAGTTTCAAATGTGATAAGCAGCTCAAAGTCTACAAGACCAAATTTGAAACCAAACTATAACTCTAAACACAATAAGCAACTCAAAGTTTGCAAGATTGAATTTAAATCTCTTTTAGACAAAAGAAAAACATTCACAACCAACTCTAAAAAATGTCGTCACATGACAACTTGAATTAGCAAAAAGTCTGAAAGCAACCTGCCTCTTTTATTGATTGCAGTTTGATTTACATCTAAACACAAAGTCTTAGAGTGCTCAACAAACCAGCAAATTTTTGTTGCCTTCCCCAAAACATGTTTATTTACAATGAGCCCTCTTGAATTTATAGAAGTGATGTTGTAAGAAAAAGGTGGAAAACTAATTACCTGGCGTTGACTTATTCAACATTACAATCCTATTGTAACTTGACATGTAGTGTGGCTACATGCAATTGCATTTTACAATTCAACATGCAATTGCAATTTTTTGCTTTACAAGTAATTTGTCAAAAATGGATTACATATGCATGATTGAATCTGAACTAAGTGTCTAACAAGACACGACCCTTATTACATCATCCTCCATCAAAGAGGTCTTCCTATCGCTAGATTGTCAGTGTTTGGAATCTTCAAATATGTATGTCAGTGAGAACATCTAAATGGAAAATCGCACTTTGACCTTTGCATTTGATGGCATCAACAAATCACTGATCTTTATTCTAACACATGATTGAAAATTGTTCACAATCCCTCTAATTGATCTGCTACCACTTGCTTGGAATCAATCTTGAAAGCATTCTACTGCCTTCAATAAAACAATAGCATACAAATCTTGCAAGATCAAAATAATAAAAAGCTATGGCAGTTCTGCATCTTTGTATATGAACATCACTAAAACACCATCCTCATTTTCTTATATGGGGTAGTACTAGCTCTTTGGGAAAATCTTTCTACGAAGTTGAGGTATGAAGCCCGAAGTGTGACTGAGAATAGTCATAATGGCATTGCAGTGTGTAAGAACCCTTGCTGGTTCTAACTCTGACAAAAACCAAATTGTTTTACTTTTAAGATGTTTGACATTTTGTCAAACACTTAGCATGCAAACTCATAAGCTAGTTTCATTAATTATCTGATTTTGTATCTCTTAACTTCATTCATACATAAACAGACATTAAGACACACAATTGGCAGATATATCGTTCTTAAAAACACCAGACTATACAAGACATCTTGTCATACAATTTGCGTACAACCAAACTGCTGCAAACTATTCATTAGAATTCCTCTTTATTCAATTCTGGAAATGTATTACATACAATGCTTAACTAATATCATGAGGAATAATTTTATTGCAATTTAAAGAACCTGGAATAATAAGAAATGCCTCAAAATGACTGCAGCTATGGCTGTAGATGAAGAACTTTAGGGGCCAATGCAGAAATGAAACAATAAAGCATAAAAACTCCAAACATTGCCTCCCAAACACTACGTCACCTTTCTCTGACTCACGCGGCTGCTATAAACCCTGCGGCTGCCTTCAATAATTTCACATGCTGCAATTATTGGCTGCAATTTGTATTATTAGTTGATTCGTAATCCTCTACAAGAAAATTCTGAAATAAAACTATGGAATCCAAATACTAATTCATTCACCATTAAGCACAATCATGGATTTTGTATAAAGCCATCGCCGGATTGCACAAATAGGTAGATGTTTCACCAATTCAAAGTGTTGATCCTGTGTAGAATTCACAATTCCACCATGCTGAAATTCTTCAAACCCTTGTTTCTTCACTTCACCCAAATCAACAAAAGCAAATACACAATAATCATGGATGAAATGAAATCCACATCCCCTTTTATAATATTCAATTTCCATTTGTCTTCATCTCCTTTAATTTACTTTCATTTCATTTCTCATAAAGCAACTTTATATTATACTTTAAAGTTGACAAATAATAAAGTTACTTTATTAATTGAACTCCCCCATTGCTCCAAAATTAACCTTTTCACTGATATAATGGTATCTTGACACACAAGGTTCATGTTTCATGTGCCCATGATTTAAAACTTCTCATTCCGATTCCAACAAGCTATAACACTACGGTGCCCATTATAAACTATTTCAATTAAAATAGAAACCTTAGTAAATATAATTAAATTATAATCATAATTCACCCGTCTTGAGAAAATGACTGAAGAAGTATCAGAATCGAAATCTAACAGCACATGCGTGATCCTGATGATGAAAGATGATGAATGAACCTGACAGGGTGACTTACTAAAAATAGACTCTCCCTCCAAGAATCTTGGAGCCCAAACCAGAAGCCAAAAATAAAAACTAAGAGCATCATTCAACTCCTCTAACTCATTTGACCTCATCGGAACCATCCCTTGACTTACTATAAATAGTAAGTCTCACCAAACGGAGCCATAACCCTCAACAGGGTCCTCTAATCACCAGTATTAGCCTACAAGGACCCAGTAATAGGCTAAATCCATCCACTATCATGATCATGCTAAAAAGGGGACATTACACAGTGATGGATTCCGAGAATTTCCAAGTTTTGTTGACGACTTGACACAACATACGAGACGACAAACTAAAATCTCAACTAAAACCAAAATTACAAAAAGAAAAAAAAACAACTAAAAATGAGCAAAAAAATGCAATTTCGGAATTTTTAGGACACATTGCACATGAGGGAGCAAGTGTAGTTCAAGTTGTTGAGGTTCACATAATCGGAACAAAAAAGTTTCGATTATGAGAGAAAAACATAAGGTTTCATGTGAAATCAGGGTGTTTGACCCCAATTGCACATTACATTACATGTGTAGTTCATCTCCAATTGAAACTGAAAGTCCCAATTGCATTTGGAAATGTATGCATTAAGGTATGCGATTGGAATTAAAAATCCTGACCGCATATGTAATTGCATATGCAAAGGGTGTCAAAATCCCCGAAATGCATGTAGAGGGATGTCAATAGGTGCCAAAAGCTCTGATTTAGAACAAAAGGGATAGACAAAAAAATGCAACATATAATATAATCGGGGATATTGGCTGTGATTGCATATAAAACTACATGTAACAGCACATGCAATCGGGGTTAAAAACCCCGATTGCATGTACTAATACATTGCAATGGGTGTCACAAATTCCATTTTACAAAGATGAATGTAAATGCAATTGAAAATCCTGATTTTATTTTTGACAAAACAAAATATGACATCTATATATAATCTGGAGTAAAACCTCCGATTAGACAAAGACAATTTATTATTCCTTGCAAGTCATGTTGAAAGCTACGATTATAATATCCTCCTAGGATATTTTCTCCAGATTTTTTAACCAAATGATCTACAGAAATTTTAACAATAATTTGCATGCAACTGATTTCAATTAATCCAACCAATTATACTGAATATCATAAATATCAAACTAGAATTGAGACTCTAAAATGTGAAATGAATATTGCATTTAAATCTTCAATAGAGCAACAACAAAATATCCAATCGTAGCCACAAAACTTACAATCAAATTGGATAGCCAAAAGTATGAATTTGCAGCACAAGTGAGACACCTAATTGTTACCTCCAACAGACAATGGGTTTCCATCCACTGCCTCCAAGCTCGAGGGTTTTCGTCGTCAAACCTACTAAGAGCCAAAGTTTCCCAAAATTTTCCAAGAGAAACCAAACATAAAACTAAGCATGTTAAATGAATCCATCATTCTTCTTTTAAAGCTCAATGTAGTGACTCTTCATTTTCACTTTGCCTATCTCTTCATCTCCTTTCTTTTTGTCCCTTTTTAAATTCCCTTTTTAAATTAAAATGACTTTATTAATTTTCATTAAGCTCCAATAAAGTCATTTTAATAATTTATTAAGTTGTCATTTAATTTCCAATGTCCCAAAAAAAGGGACATCACAATCCTCCCTTCTTAGAGATTGCTTGTCCTTAAGCAATCATGAATCTGCATACCAATACCAGGATCCCATATAAATCTGCAAACAACTCTATGGTACATTCGAGAACAATTGAAATCAAAACCTACCACACTATAAAGCAAAATGTTCAGATGCAACTCATTCATCAATAACATCCCTGGATCCCAAGGCAATCTCAAAAACACTGCTTCACCAATCCATTGTGCCACTCTAAAAATAACAACACTATGTCTCAAGCTGTGAAGCAACTCGTCATGATCCATAAGAAACAGAGCATCGATCCATCAACACCCGAATCCCAAACTCATCTATTCATCTAACCATGGAGGTAGAAATAGATGTCTATCATTATACCATCTTCATATAACATCCACCTAAATAAGAAGTCCATCCAAAAGATGCCAAAAGAAACTCCAATATGCACATAGATTGACTTATTAGGCCACCAAATGTTGCTGCTATAACTGAGGCTAGCCACAAGAATGATGTTGAAGGTGTCAATGTACCCATGTATAGGGGAGATATCCATCTCATGTGCAATAACTAACAAGTAGTCATATCTCCACAAACTCCCATGTACTTCACTAGTTATTGTAGACCAAGTCAAATCTGCAAGTACAATGGAAACCCATCTCGGACAGCCACCAAAAATTGAAATATCTATGAAGATTAAATCGCTAACCAATAAATAAACAGCTTCCATATCATAAGAAATCAGTGACAAATCGAAAGATGAGTTGTAGTTGCCTTCATTACTCATCAAAGACAACTATGGGATTTCTTATTCACTACAAATGTCATCAATCAAACCAACATCTCCACCAATGAAATGATCACCATCAAGTGAAATTTCAAAACTAGAAAAACTCTTCTTCTCATCATCCTCATGTGAAGAAGTTGTTTCCTCATGATAATGTAAAGGCATATAACTGCTGTGGTAAAAATAAGAGTTGTTGTGGTACACTTGTGTCATACCTTCACCCCTCACGAGCACTTCTTCATTGAGAGTTCTATGGTCAAGACTTGCACTTTGAGTAGCGAGACTTGTTGATTCTTCTCCATTAATTATTTTAGATGAAAAGGCTACAAACTCATGTGAAATGAAAGAGAAACTTCTGCTGCCCCAAATCAGAATTTTAGGCTCCTTCGTCACCAAATATTGACTCTTTGCATGTCCTTCCCAAGTGGTCAAAGGTGGTGGTGTCTCAGATGATTCTTCTACAAATGATGTCACAAGGCTGCAAAGTACTTCTTTGTGGAATTCTTCAACATATTGGATGTCCCTAGTAAGTAACTTGCTGAAATCATTGTCTCCCATTTCTTCCTTAAGAGTTCATCAATCCCCTCTACTATTTGTTTGATCTCCATCTCCCTTGTACCAACTTCTTGATCTTTGGTCGTGGATAATATAGACATCCAATTTTTTTATTTGTATAGAGAGAAATGAGCCATGCTAAGCTGGTAACAAAGTTCATCAACCTCATTTTCCTTGTCTTCCCCAAATTTGATAGCAAGATCCCTATCCATTAATAGTTGCAAGTAATCTTATTTCATTCTTTCAAGTGCTTCTTTGATGGTCTGCAATTGAGTACTAGTAACACCACATGCAAAAAAAAAATTCTCTCTCATCAATATATGTTTTCAAAATAAGATCTTCAATGTATTTGTGAGAATCATCTACCCTTGTTAATACTTGCATAACCCTCTCCTCTAAGACCAATAATCTATCCTTCAAATCTTGCAATGCTAAGGGCCTATGTTCAAATTCATCTAAGGTACATGACTTGTCACACATTTCATTTTCTGATTTGTTCTCAACTGTGAGAACCTTATCTCCATCACACTCCGTTGTCTCTCTAGATGATGTCATGCACTCTTCATGTGGCACAAAAGGGACAGCATTATGATCATATATGGATTCATCAAAGAAGTTTCTCTCTTCATGTATTCTATCAATACACATCTGCAAATCACCTATAAAGAGTTTTGGGTACTCCTCACCTTTAGCAATTTATTCTTCTCCATATCATCCACCTTAGTTGATTGGAAACCATTATCCTTTTTGCTCTCACTTTGCACAGTAATGGGTGTATTCAAACCTGTTATTTTAGCTTGCTCCTCTTAAGTCATGGTACCATTCTCACTTGTACTTTTGCCTTCATCACTGCTTGGCTGCAATATGTTTTTTCCCTTACTAATTCCACATATATGATTCAGTGTCCAAGCCTTTTGACAGGTGAAACAAATCTGATCTTTCCACATGGTTCCTACTTTTTGGGGAGATCTAGCAGCCTATAATCCCAGTGAAATTAATTCTTCTTCAGCCTGTTGATTTTTGAGCTTCTCAATTTTCCACTCACAATGTTTGAGCACCTTGTTGACCAACTCATAAGCAATTTAGAAGCATCTTGTTCTTGCCTTGAAATTGCTAACAACATATGCAAAAATGGTTGGAAATAAGCATCACTCTCATTAATTGTAATAACCATAATGGTCTTCATGAATGCAATAACATCTTCAATGTGTTCTTTCTTGATTGTGACCAAGAAATTTTGAAACATGGTGTGCAGTAAGTCATACAATCCCAAGTCAAGCATAAGATTACTCAATCTGATTTCTGCAAATGCTTTTAGTATGGCAACTCTTCTAGATAAATGATGACCTCTGATGTTCCCAAGATATCGAAAACTATCAATGATTAGTTGTAGAACGCCCTTCATTATGTTATCTTCATAAGGCTCTTGAGGTGCTGAGATTCTTATGATCTTCATCAAACAAGTAGTGACAACAATCTTATCTCATCATCTGGAGGCCTTAACCATTTGTGTTGACTCAAAATAGTCAATATAGGCAACAAAATAGAAATATTGTCAAACATCCTTCCAATTGGATCAAAGTGATGAGAACATGTTCCCTTGTTTGTGATTCCAACCCCAGTTTGCTACTTGTCTCATAAAGCACTTTGGCCCACTCCAGTATGTCATTTGATGCCATTTTAAATCTAAGAACCTTTTTTTGAATTTGCCCGATAGGCTGGCAGGATACACACTTCCATTGTATCTGATGTACACTTCCACTGTAAATGCTACCGTTGTTTGCCAATAAATTTTTACCTTTTCCACACACTGTAAATTTGTCAAACAGTTTGCGAGCTCGCAAACTGATCACTGAATTTTCTGTTCTATTCTCTAAACTTTCAAATTTAGTTGTATGGACACTTCTGTAAGATTCTCAAGAGAACCGATCCACTGTAAGAAGCTACCCCCACCAGTTCTCACCCAAAATTACATCATAAATTTCACATACATGGCATGGGCATTTTGTCAAACAGTTGGCATGTTCTGTCTGGTATGATGTTTCAATGTTTGGATGCATGGTTTTCATATAATATGCAAATGTATATTTTGCATTCATAACAAGTAATGAATAACATCAAACTCAATTGAATTAAATCAAAATCTGCAACAAATTATAACTCTGACCTCTTAACCTCCATCAAATTTACTAAAAATTATCAGTAGTTATTTGCAGACTTAAATAAAATGCTCAAACACACACACACCTCATATATGTATTGTCTATGCACTGTGAATTATACAGGTATATGATTATGAACAAGTAATATTTGAAAGCAATACCCCCATAGAAAATTCTGAGTTCAGCATACATTCATCTTAGTGATCCTAAGGTACAGCCCAACTAATTCACCAGTGCTCAACAGCCAAATAAGAAGTACTAAGTAATCTGACCTCTGTAATGAGCTTAGGTTGGTCTTAACAACAATTTCCAGCTTGCTATTTATTATTTACCTCCTCAACTATAGATATGAGTTGTTGGGATCTCATTGACGGCACACCCATGAGACACAAGAAACAACAAGAAGTTTAGACAACTGAGTCTAATACGATGTGAGGAAATTAATTATGTTCCAATCACCAATGGTTTCAGGACTTCGGAACACTGAATTATATATTTATTGGTACCGCAGGTTACCCAAAAATGCATTCACCGCTTCCAAACCGCAATATCACCGTCCCAAATAATTTGTGAGGAATGATTTGCAAATGACCTCTGAATATTTTTGAGGCTGCAATTGTAACCTGGAACCTTCCACAATTCTCGTGTGGCTTCTGGGCAGTTTGACAGAATAACACCAATTCAACCAAGTGTAGATAGAATTGCAGGAAGAGACAAATATAATTTCCAGTTCGTTCACTATGAATGAACAGCAACTTGAAACTCCCATTTCAGAAATATGAATGGGCAGCTATGATTGGTGAATAATATTGTCTTCCAGGTGGGCGGTAGGAGAAATGTGATATATAAATGTCCAACTCAACAATTGAAACATAAAATAGCCTCCATCAACTCCCAGCAATTCTTGAGGTCCACTCTATTCCAATCAATTATTGTCATGACATGGAAAAACCCAACTTCGAAGATGTGAAATTCCTGTAACGGTAGCCAGATTTCTCCCACACGGCAATAGCATTAGGTGTATAGGAGATTCTTGATGCGAGCTGTAATGGCTATAGTTTATTTCCACCTCTGTCTAGAACAACTACGACATCAACAAAATCACGGCAAAGCTCATGGCAGAGATAAAAAATATTACAAATTCAAATGTTTTCTGCAAATATTTAATGAAGCCCCAAAACGATTCACCAATGTTGGCTGCATAAATATTTCTCTTCGAACTATAATGTCTCCCAAGACATAATTTATAATAATGGGCAATTTCAAACTATAAAGATCCTTTCACGCAATTTGAAACATTTAAAGTGCAGATTATAGTCTTTACAAAATAAGACGGGCCAACCAAAAATCAAACTCCCATTTATGTATGCCTTGAGTAAATAATGATTAAATCTCAATAATAATCGAACCCAAATAAAGCTTCGGCCTTTATTTATTTTTCCCCACGATATGTTAAAATTCCATCAAACATTGATATTTGTCGTCTATTGCATTTCAATGCTAAGCATTGTTTATTTAATTTTCTATTAATACTTAGAGCATTCAAGACAGGTCAGAATGCTTGATACACCAATCTCCAGAATTGCGAAAAATATTCCAATCATTTGAGTATTTTGCCATACAGCAAAAGATACACCCAATATTGACTGCGATATAATATCACATTGAAACAGCAAAGATAATACTTTACCCAATGATTAAAAATAAGCTTCCACCAATTTAAGCTCTTTGCCAAATGAGTTCAAGTTCCATGCCAGTAAAAAATACCCATAGGGTCAATGATCTATATTTATATTCCAATGTAGCCATCTCAAAATTCAACTAGGCAATCAAAGTGCACTTTTCTATTAATCATAAAACCTCACAGGGAGAACCAACTCTGATACCACTATAATATCCCCCTAGGATAAATTCTCCAGATTTTTTAACCAAATCATCCACAGAAATTTTGATTTGCATGCAACTGATTTCGATTAATCCAACAAATTATACTGAATATCATAAATATCATACTAAAATTGAGATTTTGAAATGTGAAATGAACATTGCATTTAAATCTTCAGTAGAGCAACAACAAAATATCCAATCGTAGCCACAGAACTTACAGTCAGATTAGATAGCTAAAAGTATGAATTTGCAGCACAAGTGAGACACCTGAGTGATATCTCCAACAGACAATGGGTTTTTGTCCACTGCCTCCAAGCTCGAGGGTTTTTGTCCTCAAACCTACTGAGAGCCAAAACTTCCCAAAAATTTTCAAGAGAAACCAAGTATGCTGAAATGAATCCATCATTCTTCTTTTAAAGCCCAATGTAATGACTCTTCATTTTCACTCTGCCTGTCTCTTCATCTCCTTTTTTTTTATCCCTTTTTAGATTCCCTTTTTAAAATTAAAATGACTTTATTAATTTTTATTAAGCTCCAATAAAGTCATTTTAATACTTTATTAAGTTGTCATTTAATTTCCAATGTCCCAAAAAAAGGGACATTACAAATCTACAAAGGGAAAACGCAATGTATGTGAAAAGGGAAACATAGGCAACAATGAAGATATCGATTACATATAATGATTTGACCAACCTAAGATATAATCGAAGGTTGAAACCTGAGATACATATTCTAACATTTCGAATTACAAATGTATTCGTGATTGTAAAGCCCGTTTACAGTGAAAATGATACAATTTCAATCAAAGTATCGATTTACAATAAGTAAAACTTCATTCCATGAATCGATTTCTTAATCTCATGAAACCGTAGCACACACAAACACGTGACTTTAGGGTTTGGCTAAAACAGAAAGTGAAGGATTTGGAATCAATAATCTCACAAAAACGGCACATCATTCCAATCTGTAAATTCAAAAACAACAGATACAAGCCCACACAAACAAGATGCGAGTTTTGTTTTGGTCGCAAGGATGAACTCTCAAAAACCATGGGGAAAGGCCATGAAAAATAACACAGAAATAAACAAGGGATTTGAATTTGATAGTCTAAACTCATAAGCATAGAATTGTGATGGTTGGAGCTAAGATGTGTGCACCAAACTTGTGCGCTAGCATAGGAGTTTCAAAGGAATGCAAAATGATTTTTAAAAAAATTGAAATAGACAAAACAAGGCATATAAATTTAAAAGAACTCAGTGGTTATTGACATTGACGACACTAATACATGTGATCGGAGCTAAGTTCACAAAAGTTCAAAGTCTTTCCATGACTCCCTATGAGATTTTGAGAACAAGAATGAAACACGAGTGAGCTCAAAGTTTTCAACATATATTTCATCGTGCATGCACACATAAAAGATAAAAGTAGCACAAAGCTTGCAAGTTATTTGCTTGATTGAGAATTCTACACTTGTTTCAGGCATAATAAGCAGCTCAAAGTCTACAAGACTAAGCCTGAAAATCTAACTACAACTCTAAATACAATTAGCAGCTCAAAGTCTGCAAGATTGAATTTAAATCCCTCTTGAACAATAGCGCAACACTCACAAGCAATTTCCAGAAAATATCATCACATAACAATTTGAATCAGCACAATGTTTGAAAACAACCTGCCTCTTTTATTGAATGCAATTTGATTTACATCTAAGCTCAAATTCTTAGAGTGTTTGTCAAATAGATAGAGTTTTGTTGCCTTTCCAAAAGATGCCTATTTACAATGAGCCCTCTTGTATTTATAGAAGCGAGGCTGAGAGAAAAAGGTGGAAAACTAAGTACCCGTTGTTGACTTATTCAACATTACAATCCTATGTAAAGTGATTACATGTAATTGTATTTTACAATTCAACATGCGATGTGACCACATGCAATTGCAATTTTTTGCTTTACACGTAATTTGTCAAAAATGGATTACATATGCATAATTGAAATTCATCTAAGTGTACGACAAGACACGACTCTTATTACATCATCCTCTGTTAAATAGGTCTTCCTGTCGCTAGATTGCCAAAGCTTGGAATCTTCAGATCTGTATATGGGTGAGAACATCTACATGGAAAATTGCACTTTGACCTTTGCATTTGATGGCATCAACAAATCATTGATCTTTATTTTAACCCATTATTGAAACTATTCACGATCCCTCTTATTGATTTGCTACCACTTGCTTGGAATCAATCTTGAGAGCATTCTACTGCATTTAATGAAACAATAGCATACTAGTCTTGCAAAGATCGAAATAATAAAAGGCTACAACAAGTCTCCATCTTTGTAGAAGAACATCACTGAAACACCATCCTCATCTTCTTGTATGGGGTAGTACTAGCTCTTCACGAAAATCTTTCTACAAAGTTGAGGTGTGAAGCCCAAGGTGTGATTCAGAGCAGTCATAATGGTGTTACAATGGTTGATTCTAAAAGTTTCCAAGGTTGACTGACAACTCAACACAACATACAAGATGATGGACAAAACTCCCGACTAAAAACAAAAAGACAAAAAAAAAGGACCAAAAATGCAATTCGGAGTTTTTACAGCACATTGTAGATAAAAGACATATGTTTGCAGGTGTATCAATTTCGGAGTTTTTACGACACATTGTAGATAAAAGACATACATGTTTGCAAGTGTATCACTTTACATAATCAAAACTAAAAGTTCTAATTACAGGGGAAAAACATAAGATTTCATGTGTAATTGAGGTTTTCGAGCCCGATTGCACATGATTGCACATGAGATTGCATGTGTATTTCATCTTGCAATCGAGACTAAAAGACCCGATTGCAATTACAATTGCAATATAATATTGTAGTGCAACATGCAATGTAATTTGATTTGCAACCGGGGGTTAAAACCCAATTGCATATGAAGTTGTATGTAAAACTATGTGCAATTAGGGTTTTAACCCCCAATTGTGCATCAAAATGCATGTATTAAGGTATGCAGTCAGGGTAAAAATCCCTGATTGCATGTGTAAATGCATTTGCAAAGGGTATTAAAAATCCAATTTGCAAAGACAGTGCAAAGGGGACAAAAAGTTCCAAAATGAAACTAGATGCATGTAAACATAATGTTATCGGGGGTTTTATCCCTAATTACATATGTAAACGATTCAATTCATTGCAAATATTATTACAATCAGGGGTAAAACCCTCGATTAAATATGGGCGTAGTAGAAAGCAAGTGTTATAAAACTTGCAAATAGCAAACTTGAAATACAATCAATGTCAAATGATCCGATCTATTATTGAGAGAGTAATGGATTATGGAGTTGAGAATATCAATCTCAGCTCCATAATAAATAACATGTTGCACATGTAGGCAAGATCAAAAAATCCAATGACATGGACTGGAAAACAAGTATTTCAATCATATTGTAAACATAGACAAACTCGAAACCAAAACAAAGTTAGGGTTTTCAAAAGAACGACACAAAAGAAAACCAACAAAAACAACAGCAAAGAACAAGGCATATAGATGTCAAACGAATCGATAACCAATGACCGATCTCCAATCGAAAATAAAATCACAAAAGGCAATGCATTTGAAACTTAAAAAGAAAAGGTATATCGAAAATGAGCATGAGCAAAGACATAAAAACAACGGCCAATCTTGTTCGTGCAAGAAATGAAAACACCAAAGAATGACCTCAATCGAATGAATAGATGCTCACATATGACTTGGACACGCAGCACGCAGAGGAAGAAATAATCTTAATTTGTTTCAATTCAAGTTTGAACAATTAGCAACAAGATATAAATATCAAATGAAGCTTGCTCGGCGGATTTATGAAACTCAATGTATTTGAGTTGTAGTCGGGATTTGAAATCCAAACTACAACTTCCCTCAAATGCACTACATGATGTAATTGTATACTTAAAGCCTGATGACTTAAGCAATTCAGACATTTTAGTCCGCTTTACATTGAGCATTACATGTAAAAGAATATGCAATTGCATAAAAAAGGTCCAATTTTAATGTATTTTGAGACTTTTATAACATATTGCAAAATATATTACATGTAAAGGTGCTCAAAACCCTGATTTTAATGCATTTCGGAATTTTTGGAATGATTTGCACATGACATTACATGTAAAAAGACCTTGCAATGGAGCTGAAAAACTCTAATTTATAAAGGAAATAGTAAAAACTTAAATAAAAACTTATCAAAACTAATCGAAAACAATTGAAACATAAATAGAAATACTATCCTTTTATGACAAAGACGTAAAAATGAAAACATTTATGAAAAGAAACGATTAATGTTTCGAAAACATGCAAAAAAATGGGCATAGATAATGATTTAAACGAGAATTGTATGGTCATCTTTGATTTTCAATTTTACGAAAAACGAGGACAACTTATTTTATCCTCTTGAACAAGGAAACCTCAAATGCTAAACAATATGACAATGTGTGATCAAATAAGGCAACCCCATGGTTCACACTGCAAACTAGCGACTTAATGTTGGATGTGATATTGTTGGTAACACACAAAGGGATTTATGCTATTCTTTCTCTCTATGGTGGTGCGCAAAGTTGCCACATGGAACCACACCACAATTTGTTGGGATAGCATATCTTTGGGCCGAGAAGACTTTGCGCACAAGAGGCACGTTGCTTCTTCCACGCAAACCTTGAACTGAAGTGCCAAAAGGGGCCCTCAAATTGCAAAAGAAAGGGTCTGCAAGGGGAAAACTGCCAGTGCTTAAGCTGAAATAAGGTGAAGCCTTACAAAAATTCGAAGATCAAAAACCCTTTGCAAAGGTTTGCAGAAGGAATAGTTTACAATTATCATATTCTAGGAATCAGGAAAATTTTACAAAACAACCATTCAAATGAGAAAACAAAACAAAATTGTGGTGACTTTAGTGAATCTCACAACCCTAGAAATGGGGTTGTGACATCAAATGCTTGTTCCACCCTAAACCAATCTATTATAGTTGTGATCCTAATTACTCTACAAAAAAAGCAGTATGATAAACTAAACATAAAAGACAAACATGAACACAAAAGTGTCTCACACCTAGAATTTATTCGAAAAGTTGCTGGAAGAGGCTTTTGAAGCATCGAAAGAAATTCATCCCATTCCTTTTCAGGTATAATGCCTTGCTCCTGCAGCAAAAACACTTTTGAGGATTAGCTTAATACAAAATACAGGTTGTACTTTTGCATAAACACATACCAGCATACATGTATAGAGAGCATCCATATGAAAATATAAGAGAGAGAGAGAGAGAGAGAGAGAGAGAGAACAAACCATAAAAAGGGATTAATGTGCTATACTAAACAATGTTCTAATATCCAACAATTGAAAAGGTAAGAAATCTTTTGTTTATATGTAATAACTAAAGAAAATGGTTTATTTAGTTCCTAAAAATGTCCTTTTATTACTAAAACACATAATAATAGAACAAAGTTAACAAGAAGAGAATCATTTTCATGTGTGCATTTTTATTATTCACAGAATGACCAAACTGTCTTTAAATTAAGTTGAAAATTATGTGATCAAGCTAAATTTAAAAATTTGGTCTTCATTTTAGCACTCATAAGCACTTCATAAGCCACACATATGGCTTATAAAAACGTACAAGGTCGCATTGTATGTTTATCTTGATGGAGACTGCTCACAAGAACAATACATTACTTTCTAATTTTGTTACCAAATCACTCAGAAAATGACCCGATATAGGTCCAAGTACCTAATGAATATCAACAGGGTCCTACATATCAGACACAGGTTCATCTAGGTACACTACAAAGCATACCCGAGCAAATCCAAGCTGAACCAAATAGCCAAAAACCTCTTTTTTATTTTCTTTTCTTTTCTTTTTTGACTTCAAAAATTGATTGTTCTACCATAAAAATTCTGTCATGACCCCTTCTAGTGATAATAAATAATGATTATAAGATTAAAATGTTAAATATTATAATATAAAAATAAATAAATAAATAGATTATGCTCTGCAATTATTGATGAGAAAGAGGGTTTACTTCTTTGATTACTGAAATCCCTTCCCATTCTCCTTCTGAACATACTTTTTTAATGGATCTTCCAGGAGCATCAGCCAAAACAAAAAGGGGAAACTGAAACTCCTTGATCTAGTCCTCTTGAAGTTTCAAAGAAACCTTGCAAGCTACCATTAACTGGAACTGAATATCTTGGGCTGGCTGTAAGAAAAAAAATAATGTTTAGCCATTGTTTGTAATGGCCAAAAATTTCCAATACTTTCATTAAGAATCTCCAGTCAACTCTGTCACATGTTTTTTAATATCCAATTTAAGTCGTACGATTTCTTTTAGCTGTCTTTATAAAATGCAAAACTTATTGTACTATTATCACCCCTTCTAATATTAAGTGTCTAGCAACAAAACCACTTTTCTCGTCTGCAATTATCTATGGTAACAACTTTCTCAATTTGTCTGTTATAGCTTTGGATATGATCTAATATGCTATATTACATAGAGACATTGGTTGATAATCTTCCCTTGGAAATAGGGCAATGAATGTATTGTTTAAGACTTTCAAAAGGGTTCCTTCCTTTCTTGATTCTTTAGCTGCTGACCATATGTTGTTGCCTACTATATTCCAGCATTTATGGAAAATGCTTGTTAGGAAGCCATCTGGTTCAGGAGTTTTTATCTCGATGTAGTTGTGTAATAGCTTGGTTTATTTCCTCCTCTATAAATGTGCTCATTAATAAATGGTTTTGACCCTCAATTACCAATTTTGGTATGTTTTCCATAATGCTCTTTTGTTGCTTTAAATCTGACCCTTCCTTATTATTCAAAATATTTTTGATGAATGTAACAGTTCATTCCTTAAATTTCTTGTCCTCGATTATTTTAAAAAAATACTCAGATTTTGAAAAAGAGGATATAGTTCAGGATAGAAAAGAGATGGGCAGTCAAAAGATCATTTCTTTTGATGGCAGGGGGAATTAACCAATCAATATGAAAAATTGACAAACTTGATTGTTGAAAAGAGAGGAAGAAGATCAAAAAAAGAATTATTGATCAGGGAAGGGGAGGCTGAAGTTCAAATGAAGATAAATATGATACAGAGATCTAGGAAGGGAGTTCCCCTTCCTCATGGAATGTCAGGTATCTAAATGCCTGTAACAAAAGATGCTTGGTCAAGCATCATATGGATATTTCAGATTTTGATACATTCAATCAATAAGAACAAAACTATGCAAGAAAGAAATTTTAAAGAATAGTTAACAAATTGAAAAAATACAAAGGAAACTTTGTTGAATCAATTGGAGCATCAAGAGGCTTGTCTAGCACATGGAGACTGACAACAATTAGTGTAGAAGTCATAAACCAAAATCACCATTGGCAGGTAAGTAAAATTACTATTTTCTTTACTAGAAAGGTCTCTATTTTCCCCCCATCAGGATCATAGTTCCTTATTTCATTAGTATAACCAAAAAGATCAAGCGCTATTTCAAATGTGCTCTTTTCCACAAGAGGCTTCAATTCCTCCTCCTTAGGATGGCTTCCCATTTTCTACCTCTCTCTGATTTACTTTTTGATTTTCTTCTTGGTTTTGTTCATTTTCTCTCTAGTATTAGATTCTTCACTCTAAGCAATTTGTTTTGTTATTTTATTTTCTCTTTCGTTGTATTGCCCTATCATATACTCTCTTCTCTTCCTATTAGAATTCCTAACTCTTGGCTCCTCAATTTCAATTTTTTGGCCCCATAACTCTTCCCTTGATTGAATTTTGATTAAAGATGGAAGCCTTTCTGCCAAATTTTGGTATCCAAAAATACATGCATATATGCTAAATTTTCTTTTTGTAATGTCCCAAAACAGATTTTGTTTAGATTTTGCAAATATTTGATGAAATGCATAAACCCTCGCACTTTCTAATCACCAAGATCCCAACATGGACAAAGTGAAAACATACAATGATTTGGGACACTGTCTTTCTGCTGGTAAGCCACACATATATAAATGAAGACAATGCTGGAAATGAATTTAATGCCTTGACAGCATAGCAATCCAAACTTGCATATTTAAACTTAGGTGGCAAAAATAAAAAATATAATCCAATATAAATGTTGAAACACATACATTAATTCTAGAAATTACAACAAACTCTCCTGAAATCGTTTCTATCAATAAATATGTAAAAAGTAATGGCCAGCAGTAACCAAAAATTTAATGAAACAATAACACTCAACTGTATGAAAAATTTATAGAAAATTTGCCAGCTGCAAGATTAATCAAATACAACATTGAATGGTTAAATGAAGATAATGCTAAGTTACTAACCCTCTTCAATTGTACCAATACTACAATCATTCTGCAAATCAGTATGGCACACAAACACCTTCAATTATTTTCGAGAAAATCAAAATAGTTACTACTTCAGTGGTACAGCTCACAAAATAATTGAAATTTGTTGTGGTTCCATCTCAGGGAAAGTTCACAGCATTATCAGGTTGTATGGCTTACACAAAGTCTGAAATATGCATTCCAAATTGCTATAAGACTACGCAAATGTCAATCACCCCTCTAAAACATGTACAGGCTGACTTTGAATGATACGACCAGGTTACTGAATTGGTATGCCCTAGAATGGAAAGGTACAATAGGCAGAAAACATTTATATCTGGCTGCAACACCTTACAACTTCAATCACCCCTCCCATGGATGTACAACCAACATTTAGAATGTTATGAATTGATTTGTAATGTGTAAGGCAATGTTACCAGGATCCTCTAAACCCCCCCGCTCCCCACCCTCACCCATACAAGTACAGTTCCCCACTGGTTTTGCCCATGGTCCCTCTTGGACACTCTGGGTTCCTTATGGATCCTTCATAGAAGAAACCACAAGGAACCAATAGTCCCCGAGAGGCACCTTAAGCAAACCTAGGCCAAAACTGGGTGCATCCAATGGTAGCCCAAACAAAAAAAAATTAATTTATTAAGAAAAAAAAAGCTTGTGTACATAATTTCGCCATTAAGTGATAAAATTGTGAAAATAGCATGCGTCATGAATGTTTGTGTGGTTTCAAAGGCCTTAATTTGGGCTTGGTGGCTCTACCCTAGAGAGGCAGTTCCCCTCGGATCCCATTGGTGGGCATTGCCCCATGAGAGATGCTGCCTCTCAACCCCATTTGAGAAAAGTTCTCTCATCGATTTGATAAGAAAATCTCTCAACAAACTTATCCGTTTGATAAGAAAATCTCTCAACAAACTCATCCGTTTGATAAGAAAATCTCTCGGTTTAGAGAAAAGTTCTTTCATCGATTTGATAAGAAAATCTCTCAGTTTAGAGAAAAGGGAACCTATCCATTCCATAATGGAATCTCTAAGCAAACTTATTATTCTTCTAACTATCGTAAGAAGCTCATTGTACGAGGAGCGGTCAGAAGGAAGAGATGAACTTATGCTACAAAAAGAGTCTTCTTTTTTGAGCTTTACCTCATTTATAGCTTCATTTCGTCCAGCAACCGGCAAATGTTTCGTACCCAAGAAACTTTTGGTACGATTTCCAAAATTTTGAAGAATCTCTCTTATCGAAATAAAACTGTCTTATAAAATACAAACTATTTTGAATATGTTCCCAATGATCTATTTTGGGATACATACGTACCCTCAACATAACAGATCGACTACCATTATTGGTATTCCACCAAAATCTATTCATGCAAATAAGATCTTCTAATCGATAACAAGGCCAAAGAAAACGTCTTATCTTTTGTCTTGTATCGACGATCAAATGCTCCCATTTTTTCATCAAACCTTGGTCATTTCGTATCTCTTTACTATTGAATCTTACACTCTCATCTATATGATTTTCCAAATTCAAAAGATTCAAAATTCGAAATTCCCTACGACGTCTTGGAAGAAAAACATCTTCGAAAATGAAAGAACTTGAAATTTTTTCATTTAGATCCTCAATAGGATGTATTTTTCTTCGTCGTTGAGATCTATCAAAAAGATTTACATCAATTTTTTTCTTTTTTAGTTTTAAGAAAAGACTTGCAATTTTATATACAAAGAATCGGTCATTAAAGTACCTCGGTACAAATGGCATAGATCTTCGGGTTGCCTCGGCAAAAACTCTAAGCAAATCATTTTCTTTCGGGAAGCAACTTTTGAGATACAATACAGTTTCCAATAATTCCAAATCAAGATCCCCATTTTCCGCATATGGAAAAAGTAAGTCAGCTACAGCAGCGTCGTCGCCTAATCTTTTCTTATCAAAGAAACGAGACGCATTTTTGAACTTGGAAGCCCAAGGAGCTAGTGGCAGTTTTTCGAGCTCGAATTTGGTTCTCCACCTACGAATATTTTTGGCCATTTCTCGATACGCTAATTTTTCTTTTTCCAATTCTTTTTGGGGGTCCATTCCCCTAAGTCTCATTTCCTCTTTTAATTCTACCTCCCTTGCAAGACGTTTTGCCTCCCATTGAAAGCGTTTCTATTCTTTCAGATATTTAGTTCTGGGATCTTGTGCTTGTTTATTGGCTTTCTTGGGTTTGGTCTTGGTTTCGGATGGTACTTTTACTTTTTTGTTTTTTTCATCCAATTTTGATTTAACTCGGTCCCATGCCTTCTTATCACCTTGTGATGCTTTCCTAGCATCTTGTTTCAAAATGATTTCCTTTATTGCTATTCGGACTTCTTTTTCTATATTGATTTTATCAATATTTTTTTTTGGATAATAAATATTATTGAAATCTCGAACTAGAAAATCTCTCTTCTTTTTGTTCGAATATTTATTTTTCTAACGTAATTCTTCCAATTTGCGTCTCCTTTCTTCCCTTCTGAGCTGTTCAGCTTTTTGTGCAACTATTTTTGCTAGTTGTCTAGCTCTCTGTTGCTTGATAAATCTTTGCCTTGATTCCCGCATTCTCTTTTTCTTGTTTTGGTCATCTTCTCCTTTAAATGCCCTTCTCAATCTATTTACTTCTTCTAGAGAAGTTGCCGACTCCAATTTTTTGCGCCGTTCCTCTCTTGTCTTGAGCCTCTCTTCTTTACGTTTCCTGTGTGCCTCCCTAATTTCTTCAAGGGCAGCGAGTTTTCTTCGCCTTTCCTCTTCTTTCTTTCGAAGACTTTCTATTAAATCAACATCAAAATCTTTTGGTACTTGAATCTCTCGAAATTCCCACATTTGTTCAATTTGTCTTCTTATGATATCCGGGGGAAAAACGTCACCAAGTTTGTTTGCATTTTTTATTCTTTTTCTAAGATTTGGGAACAACCAGAATTGCCATTTGTAATATCGACTTTTTTTGTAATATTTTTCCTTAGTTGCCAAGAAAAAATCGACATTTTTCTTTTTGGAAGAATTTTTCTTCTTCTTGCAAGAACCGAGATTCTGAAAATTAGTAATAGCTTGATAATCTGGTTCCGATATATATTGAATTGCGGGTCCGTGTTTATCCTCTTTCATATGATCTAGATAACTATACGCTAAAGGTCATATCTGTGACGTTTGATCCGATTCTTGAGTCGGGTTAGAAAAGACGCAAAGCACTTCTCTCCCAAAAACGATGCAAATTCACTCCATCCCAACCGGTTGCCAATAATATTTCTTTTCTTTTTGTGTGGGGCTATTCTGTAGCCAGCACACCATTTTAACCATTGCTTCCAATGGTTAGCCGTTAACTCTCGAGGATGCTTGCAATCCAATAGCCCTTGCGAATGCGAAAATTCTTCAACATTTTTTTTATAAAAGGAGATGATGTTCTTGATTCTAATAAATCCCTCACATAGAATCCCTTCATATTTCTTATTTCTCGCCATATTTTGTGAAATACATATGCCTGAAAAATTCCTTTTCCTTGGCATTTGGATTCAGCATTTTTGCTAATTGGGTCATTGCTATTGAATATTTTTTTAATTGCTTCAATACTTCTACTCAATTGCGCATGCAAAATTCCAAATTGGATTCGATCATATTGAACATACTTATTTTGAGATCAATAAGTATTAATTTCACCCTAAAATGAATAACTTTCATAAAATATGGCAATTTCTTCTTAATGAATCGAATAGTTTTCTTTTGGAAAAGCGAACGCCAAATTTTGATTCGAGTCCACTCTTTTTTCAATCTAGATTTTATGTCAGGAGAAGGTTGATCCATTATCTGTTTAAAATCAGTTTTCAATTTATTATAAATATCTAGATTGAAGAGATACTCTTCATTCAGTTGGTTGAAACTTGATTCGATCATTCATTGTGGTTGTCCAATAATCTGGATCTAGAAGATCCAAATAAATTTCCATCTGGATTGAAGATGGTTCATCTTGTACGACCTCTAAAGAAAATTTAATATTAGATGTAGGCCTAGTCCGAATCATTATGATTTTTGTCCGAGTATCTATCTTGATCTCTGTCTTAATTTTCTTATTTATCAATTGGCGGATCGGTTCGATAATAGGTTTGATAATAATTATCAATTGGCGGATAGGTTCGATAATAGGTTTTGCCTGATCGGACGTATGATTCCAAATACATTCGCAAATAGGTTTACAAAAAGAAGGCACTTTTGGGGGATTACCAAAAGGTAAGTCAATTTCTGTCTCATATATGGTTAAGAAACTAGTTGTTTTTTGGTCAATCTCAGTAGAGTTAGATTCATACCAAGGTCTCAAGCGAAAAGGATATACAATCTTAATTTGAATACCCTCTTTGATATAATCTTTTATGAACTTCTTCGGGACATCCGGGTCCGTCAGTTCATATCCATCATAATTACATTTGAGATATGCTTCCTTTTGCAAGTTGGACTAATCCTGCTCCCATTCGGGGACCTGAAATAATAAAGTACGACCAATATTTTTAGCTATTATCAAAATAGGGAAATACAATCTTTTCCTTAGATACGTATGAGTGAACAAGAGAGCAGCTTTGACATAGTGAATCACTTCTCCGTCGAAGGTTTGTTCTATTCGACGGCGACGTTCTTCTTTTCTTCTTTCACGTCTCTCTAAAAAAAATTCGTAAATTCTCAAAGATCTTGAAGTTTTTTTCATTTTTGTCTTCTCTTTGACTTCCTTCTTAGGAAAAGGTTTGTGATGTGACTTTTGAGTAGTCATCCCCTCTGGCTTTTAAGTCATTGATCTAAGTCTCCTGAAAAGAATCGACTCTGGTCTCACTATCCAATGGTTGATCGCTGAAACTTTTCGTCGTTGAAAACGGACAACTCCCTTTACTAAATCTCAACGAAAATCCCCTTCATAGGGGTAACTAAAGACATATATCTTTAAATACAAGATCTTCTTCGTCCCCCCCCTTGTCCGCTTCAGGAGTTTCTTCTTGTTCAGGAGTTTTTTCTTGTTGAAGTTTTTTGAAAGGTTGAAAGAATCCTTTTTTTTTGTCTTTTTTTTTCTTTTGTAGTTCTTTTATTTTGTCAAAGGGCCTTATAATGATTAATTGTCAAGCTTTTTTTGGACGAGTTTCGAGACAATCTTTGACAGCTAGAGGGTCGTGAACACCAGATATTAGGGTGGAGGGCAATTTAGGAACAATAAACCTGTTAAAATCTCGGATTCGAGGTTCATAATCATCAACACGGATTTTTTCCTTTTCCATAAACTTATTATAAATAAGATAAAGTTCATGGAAATTTGTAAAATCTTTCATATCTTGATCAAATTGTTTTTTTCAAATAAATCTTGATCAAAATTTGATTTATCGTTCTTATGCTTTTTCTTCTTAGTACGCTTCTTCTTAGAAGGCAGGCCCTCTTTTGAAATCTCTACAAAATCTTTCAGAATATCCTTCTGCGATATCTTAATATCCATAGATACTTCAGAATTTGAGAATTCTTTCAAATTTATAAAAAAAATCGCTCATAAAGCAAAAAAGCCTGCTCGGTAGGAAGAACACTAAGAAGTAATTCCCATTTGAGACCTGTAGTTTCAAGAAAAATATGCAACAAATAATGTGTTAGTAATTTTTTATCGCAAGAAGCAATACCTTCTTCTAGTCTTGCATTTAAAGGTGTCGAGACCAATGTTTTGAAAACATGTTCCAATGAAGATAAATTTTTAGGATAGATTTTCTCATATCTTGACTTTAAACCTTCCAAAGTAGATTCATCCAACCATTTTTTTCTATTCTATTCCTCTAATAAGAACATATGAATTTTCTCTATCCACCATTTGGAAATCATTTTTATTAGTGGTTGAACGATTCTATTTTTATTTTTTGGTGGAATTAAGCAAATTCGAAAAAGCCGGTTGGTAGAATCATGGTTCTTACATTCCGACAGTTTTTTTTTTGCTCTTTCAAATAATCCTCTGAATGGAGCATCCAAGGTGATTTAAATTGATTCATCGACCCACGAAATGGCCCGCTGAGTAAAGGATCATGAACTTCTGGAAGGTACTTCCCTTCTTTTGTTCGAGAAAATCTAATTTTTTTTCAAGAATATCTACAATAGGAGATCCATTGCTTAGAGCTCTCACCCTACTTTCAAGCTCTTCGCCTAAATAAGATTTCCTCTCCGATTTTCTCACTATCCATTCATCAAGGTTATCCTTTTGAATCAAGACTTTGATCGCCCAAGTTTGCCATTTTGGCAAAGAAAGACATACTTGGCGGAGCTGTGAAAGAAATTCTTTGATCGCCATCACTGAGACAAACATCGAAGAAATATTCAGCAACTTGGCTCTTCACAGGGCCACGAAGAATAAAATCCCCAATACTCATGTATCGTAGGGGTTGGTTAAACCGATTAGAATCAAAAAAGATTAATGGCCATCTTTTTATTAGAAAAGATGCTAAAGTCGAATCTGTCTCAATATCCAATTTGAGATCTTCTAAAGATAGAATTCTCACTAACGTTCTATAAGAAGGAGACAGAGGAATGGGCAGCTTATTAACTTGATTTTTTTTCATATTAATAGCAGCTTTAGTTTGATACTTATGCCTTTTTTTTTTCTTAGGTGTTTTCACACCTTCCCTAAAAGATTTTTTCTTATCGGATAAGTCTAACGATACCTCTTCTAACTCTTCTTGAGGACCCTGAATGAACAATCTTGAATCATTCCACTTAGTAGCGATGAGGTCTTCATTCCCAAGGCCTCATCTAGTTATTATGGTCTCTTGTCACATAAGTAACTTGATTAAAATGAGGGGTTGACGAGGAACTGGAATCTAACTCTTGAGTGTGCTAACTTGGATGTTATTGTTGCACAACTTGCCAAAAAATATCTTTCAATGTAGTAATTGTACTTTGTACAATATATGGCTAGTGGAAGTGGCATTGTAACTCATTGTGGTTCAAGTGAATCGAAACAAATGTTGACTTTGATATTTCCATGAATAGAAATATGAAGATTATTAGATATTGATTGCAATTTTTACTATGCATTGACATTTGACATTCCGAAAAGGCTAAAGCTCTTCAAAAAAGGAGAAGCCATCAAAGATGTTGGAATGATCAAAAATGGGGACATTACAAGTTACACCATCTATGGCAAAGAAATGTTAGCCATCATGCGTACTTTGGCCAAGTTTAATCAGGACCTATTTGGAGGTAAACTTGTTAAAACTAATAATGATATTCTGAAGTATTTTCTTAGCCAAAATGATCTTAAGTAGAAAAAAAATGGCTGAGTAAGTTGCAAACTTACGATTTCGACATAGAGTATGTCAAGGGTAAGAAGAATGTAATTGTTGATGCATTGTCAAGAAGACCACATTTGACCTCTATGATGGAAATTACAGCAAAAAGGAAGGAATAAATTCTTGTAGAATATGCTAAGAATCAATTCAATACTAGTATTTTGGGGGGTGTGTGGCAGGATGATAAGTATGTAGTGGTGAATGAGCTGATCCCATATAAAGGAAAAAACTTTCTGATGCTCGGATCTAAGGTAAAAGAGAAGGTTTTGAGAACTTTTTATGATGATCCCTTGACAGGTCACCAAGAATATTTCAAAGCATATAGGTGAATTTTGAAGAGGTTTTCAAGGAAAGGACTTAAGGATGATGTTCTTAAGCATATTATAGAATGTGAAGTATGTCAACAAAACAAAATAACCATACTTTTCCATGTTGGTAAACCTATGCTTATTCACAATCAAAAATGGTAAAGTATTTCTCTGGACTCCGTCACCAGGTTGCCTTTAGTACAAGCTGAAGTGCATATGTGTTGTTGTTTATAGATTGACAAATTTGCACACTTCTTTGTTGTTTCTTCAGATTGCAGAGCATCTCTAATGTATTCTTCAAAGAACTATTCAACTTGCATGGCTTACCATAAAACATTATAAGTGATAGGGACAGCAAGTTCCTAAGCTTGTTTTGGCAAGAGTTGTCCAAGTTCATCAGGACTGAGCTCACTCCTAGCACTGGTTATCACCCACATATTGATGGGCAAATTGAAATTGTAAACAAGTGGGTAGAAATTTACTTAAAAAATTATGTTTCAGAGCAACAGAAGGTTTGGATAAAATGCCTACATTTTGGAGAGTATTGTTGAGATCCTTCTTATCATATGTCAATCAAAATATCATTTTATATGTCATTGTATGGATATAAAAATCCTAGCTTCATTGGTCTCTTGCTTTGTGACAACGGGGCACCAAAAGCGAAAGATTTATTGTAGCAGGGACAAGATATGTTGAACATTCTACAAGATAACCTCCAGCATGCACAGAATCAGCAAAAACTGCATGCTGAGAAGCATAGAGTTGAGCACATTTTTTAGGTTAATGATATAGCTTATTTCAGATTGCAACCCTATAAATAGTCTACTCTTAAAAAGAGTAAAGCTGAGAAGCTTAAGCCATGAATTTACAGGTGCATAATGTAATTCATGATTCTCAAAAAGGCACTTGGTCACAATTGGTTGCTTTTGTTGAGTTGCCTCCCTTGCATGAAAAAGAGAGGTTCATCCTAAGACAAGATTAAATTCAAAGAACGCAAATTGAGGAAATCATATCTGGTAAAATAGAGAAATCTTCCACTTGAGGATGCCACATGGGAAGGAGAGTAGATTCTAGAACATCCTAGTTTGCGATTGCAAGGGGAGAAGATATTTTGGGAAGGGAGAATTGTAATATCCCCTACTCGCATGTGAGCAATTGCTTCGCATGTGAGCAATTGCTTTGTAATGTGCCCTTTTTGAAATAGGATTTAATAATAACCAATAATAATAAAATTAAAATATAACATAATTAAATTTACTTGAGTTTAATGCATCGTCAAAAGGCATGAAATGAAACGTTATGACTCCCTCAAATATGAGATATAAAAGGGAGAAGAGAACTTCATTTGAAAAGGGGGATATGGAGGAAGGAAGAAAGAAGGGAGCATAGGAAAAAAGAAAGGATTAGTGGAAAAAGAAAGGAATGGGAAGAAAATAAGGAAGTGACTCTTTCCAAAGGCAGCAATGATGAAGGGTTGTGACTCTTTCAAAGGGTGGTACGGAAGGTTTGACTCTCTCAAAGGGCACAAATGATGAAGGGTTGTGACTCTTTTGAAGGGTGTAATGTCCCCTTCCCAACAGTAGGCCATTTAGATGCATGATTGGTCTATCTATCCATCCGGATAGGCTAATGGCTTCGTTTCAGAGGATGCCAGCCAGTCACAAGTTTGTGTGGGCAAATATTTCTTATTTGGGCTCTGTTTCTATAGTCATAATCACTTTATTTTATAAAGTGTTATTATAAAGTCACTTTATGTTATAAAAGTGACTTAAGTGAGCTTTTATCCCACATGGCTTAGTTTGTTGTACTTGCACTCACTTTGAGGTTATAAAAAGGGAAAGTACATCTCAGGAAAAGCACCATAAAAGATATAAAACAAAGGAAAAGAATTCTGGTTACTTCGTGACTGGTTATTTTTCTCAAGGATGGAAACCCTTGGAGAAAATCTTGAGGCATTGGACGCAAACCCAGCATCTCTATCTTGGTGAGATCACATAGATTTCACAATCTGAGCTTCACGCATTTCGGTAAGGAAAGTCTTCCAGTTTCAGCTTCATTACAAGAAGATTCAGTAATTTGGGAAGTGGCAAATGAGCTAATCTATTCATATAGAAGAAAAGAACTTGTCAACATGGAATCTGTTATAGAAATTTAAATCCCAGTCGGGTATCACCATTGAGGTATGAGCAGTGGACATTAACTTCTTATAAGCACGGCATTCAGGCATCGAGTTGCATATCCACATCAAGCTCGCTTCACAAGTGTTTGGATGAACGGGAACTAGTTTGGTTCGACATAGTAACATGTCTACCTCTAGCGCGTGATAAAGAAGACATGGAGGTTGGAGAATAGTGAATACACGGTGACTGGCAGGGACAGCAGAGATATCCAGCAATCGTCCACCTTGCACCATCTCGCCACCCACACAGGAAATACGCATTACAGAGACCGCATGTGAACACAGCAGCGGTTGGAGGTTAACTGCGCACTACCCAGGCACGCAACAAAGGTCGCAACATACAGGCCCGAGCTTTCCCGTGAGCTCCGCATCCCACAGTCTACCGACTGGCCCCGACTTGACTATCTGCTACCTCGCAGCCATCCAATACCAGGTCCGAGCGTGTGTAGAAGGAGAACTCGCAGTCCCCAAGCTGAAGGAGCGGCCGTCAGATATACAACACCATATATGATACCTCCCACTAGTCGCTACCAGGTGCATACAGGTTCTATTCCTGCCTTTGACTTCCACGTATATGTTTATGGATGATTATGAGTTAAATATATATATGTTCAATTGTAAACCTATGTTGTTATATTTATTAAATATACTGCTTGCTCTGGTCCATTTGGAGTTATTATTGTATTGGATATATGTTGCATATGTGTGAACATTAAACAATAATCAAGCACCTTAAACCAGGACAGTCTTTTTTCTGCAATAAGCGTGACAGTCTTTAACCAGGGGGAGTTAGGGAATAAGAGAAGAGATATTTTTAGTTATCCATGAAAACGAAAACCAGTTCTGAGGCAACAGTAATTTACTGAGGTCATCTCCACCCAACCAAGAAATTTAGGACAAATCTTAGCCACGGTTGACAGAGAATATTACAAATGGTGGTAACTGTAAAAGGTTGTGACCATTACAAAGGGCAGACATGATGAAGAGGTTGACTCTCCCTCACATTGGAAGATATGAAGAGGAGAAGGTTTCATTTGACGAAGACATGCAAGGGAGATCAATCTGGGGAATAATATACTATTCTCAAAGGCAACAATGAAAAGTGATGACTCAGTTCTAAGAAAGGTGGTGACCCTTTCACCAATAAAGTATAAAGGAGAATTCACTCCAAGCATTGAAGGATGACTTATCAATCATTAATCCCTCAAGAAATCAAGCAAACAATCAATCAGTAAGATCAAGCAAACAATCATCAAATCCACATCAATCATTACTTCATCTTGGGATCAAGGAAACAAAAAACTTGGCAATCAAGCATCTCTATTAAATCAGCATTCATTCAACCATCATTCACCAATGTATCAAACCAGAATTCATTACATCATCACTCATCAATCATCTAATAAACAATCATTTAATCATCACTCACCAATACCTCAAATCATACAATCAATGAAAATAAGACCTGATATAAGAATTCTACAGGAAACAACAAACTTGTGAACTAACAAGTATTGTAGTATGCATTGTGATGATGTTGTTGAAGACATGATCTCTTATGTATTTTGGTATACTTACTAATGTGAAATGTTAATCAATCTAGATTCTTAATGTATTTATTAAAATTACTTATTTTCCTACAAAAAATCATGTAGAGGTTACTAAAGAAATACAAGTAGGGAAGGCAAAGACGGGTTCCCCTTCTAAGTAGGCCTCCTAATGTTGGATGGACAAGGTTCCAGCCACTTGACGACCAAGGGGTGTTGTATCACACCTTTGGGCTTAGTTAAGGTGAATGTTTCGGGAACCCTATTATACTTTCCTTTCGATCTCTATGATGGTAGGTTGTTAGAAATTTACTAAAGAATGGAAGCAATCATATGTCGGTCAATAAGGAGACACGAGTAGGGAGGGCAGAGACAAGTTCCCCTTCTAAGCAGGTCACCCCATGTTGGATGGATGAGGTTCCTACCACATGTGGGCCAAGGGAGTGTTGTATCACGCCTTTGGGCTTAGTTGCGACGAATGTTTTGGGCACCCTATTATGCTCTCCTCTTCAACCCCTACTATGGTTGTTTATTGGAAATAAAATTATAAATTAGATCCACATCTGAGATTTGATTTAATTTAATTGATTATTTACTTTAAAGATACAATAGCTATCATATATTTAATTAGTAACACGGGGACGCGTCCCCCCCAAAATCCTTGTCGTTCCCGGTGTTAATATTTTCCAGATTTATCTAGGAATGATCAAGCTATAGAGATCTTTCAAGACTAAGCACAGGATATAAAGAAATGATTGAGAACAAAGAGAGATAGTACCCGAATTGTAGTTCTGAAATGGTCTTCAAATCAATGCCTTCAAACTCTCCAAGATGTGTAGATATGAATGTGCCAGGTCAAACCACCTAGGGCTTCCAAAATGCCACCAATCTGTACTTTTCTTTGATCTTGGATCAGACTGTAATTCCCTTAGATCTGCCGTTAGATTGCTCCTCAAAAGTCAGATTTCGCACCTCTAGATCTGATGTAACTCACAGCTATTAAAATCAGAATTCGCAACTCTTAGACCTAACTAAGATACTCCTTCAAAGCTGATCAATATCGCCTTTAAGGGCAAAGCAATATCGCAGTTCAAAGGAAGAAGTATTTCACCATTCAATGCCAATGAATTTCACTGCTTCTCAAATATAATCTCTAGTCCAAATCGCTGCTCCAATTCGCTGACTAGATTGATTGATTCTTGGAAAGAGTATTATATGTAATGTTTTTTATATGATCTCTTCCAAGGATCGATCTGCCTTTATATGAGCTTGGAGTGCCTCCTCTAGAGGCCGACTTGGATAAAACATAATTTCCCAAGAGGCCGACTTTGGGCCCAATCTAATTATTTCCTTAAATTAGACCATTAAGCAAATATATAATCAATTTAATGATAAACAATAAATATTAAATATTTCCTTATATTTAATATTATTATTTATATATCGAATTATAAAGATAAATATATACTCTATATATTTACTGTCTTTATCCAATGCATGAGATATTTGCCGTAAAGGCCATAATATCAACACCCGGAACTTGGAGATATAAAGGCCAATGCACCCCCGGCGCTGCCACCATCCTGTCGTCGTTCCCGAGGAGACGCTGGGACATCCTGGCATCCCCGTTAGGGACTTGGAGATGCCCAAGCATCCCTCAACCCCTGAGGGAACGCCCAGAAGTCCCCTGTCACGGCAAGCCAAAAAATACAAGTTTTTAATTTTTTTTAGTTCAGGGGCAGGAGGATTTATACAAATATAACATTTAAGTATAAGTCTGATTTAATTTCTTATACTTTAAGTTATATTTGTATAAATGCTTTCAGGATGTTTGAGATAGGTTCTAGCTTCATAGGAGTTAAGATGCAAATTCTAGATTTTGGGGGTTTTCGAAAAATTCCAGACTTAGCCAAATTTCAAGCTTCAGCAAGCCTTCAATAGGGTTACCTCCCACAATCCATCATGGCTTTCTAAGGTCAAACTGAAGCTGGCAAAAGGATTCTCAAAGGGTTTTAACTTGTCTTATCACAAATCACTTGGTTTCGACCCCATCTCTATGACAGACTTAGCTTAGGGCCCGTTTGGGTGCTGGAATTAGAGCCCATATTCCAGAATTAGATTTTCAGATAATGTCAATTCCATGTTTGTGTCCATCCAAAAAATTGGAATTGGAATTTCGAAATTCCAATTTTGCCCCCAAAATGGGCATTTCATCTTCCACTCAAATAGGTGGAATTGGAATTTTGAATTCCAATTCCAATTTTTATAAAACCAAATTTAATATTTCGTGGGATCCGTGACTATAAGGATGTATATTATATTGCTATAAGGATGTATATATATACATGTGTGTATATACATATGTATATATATACACACACGTGTGTATATGTGTGTATATATACACACACGTGTGTGTATTTGTGTATATATATACACGTGTGTATATGTGTATACATGTGTATATATATATATGTGTGTGTGTGTGTGCGTATATATATATACATGTGTGTATATATAAACACACGTGTGTATATGTGTATGTGTGTATGTGTGTATATATACACATGTGCATATGTGTATACATGTGTGTATATACACACATGTATACACATATACACACATGTATATGTGTATATATACACATGTGTGCATGTGTATATATACACACATGTATGTGTATATATATACAGACATATACACACCATATTTAAAGAAATTAAAATAAAGAATTAAAATTCCTTATGCATCTTCTTAGTCATCTCCCGGGTGAACCAAACGGGTCAGCCCATATTCCAGAAATCATTTTCAGGATTTGTATCTTCCAAAATTGCAGCATCTTCCAGAATTGACTGGAATTGGCATTTGGTATTCCAACACCCAAACGGGCCCTTAGCTCTCGCCCAAATCCCAGATAGACATGACTTCCCAACTGGCCAAAATCACTCAAACCTCATTTGTCGGACCTAGGGACTTGAAAACAGCCACCAACGAAGACTACCTAAAACTTGGTTATGAAGACTTTGACATTTGGCATTGATCAATGATCAAGCATCATAGATTCATACTATGAAATGATTTAGTTTTACAATTATGTACATTTCTCTTTTTTTTTGTATATAGAAGGCATATATACACACACACACACACACACGAACCCATAAGAATCATAATGGGAAAAAAAAAATTCACGAATCCACGAACCGGATTCTCGAACCCGAATCCGTCCCCGAACCCAAACCGGCAATTTAGACTAAAACTCTTCCATTTGCTGATTGGAGTATTTAAAATTTAAAATTTATAATTATTGTTTAATATTCAATGTTCAATGATCAATCACAATGCAATGTTCAATTATTTTACATCTTTATGTCTTATATTGTTATACATCTTTTCATAACTAGCATTTTAGTACCACATGTATAGTATATACTATATACACCCCCCTCGTCCCCGCCGTCCCCAAATTGAGGCCCCTTTGTCCCCCCATCCCGGAAAACTTGTCCCCCCGTTCCCCCGTCCCCCAAGGCAGTGTAACTATGTAGAATACTCTCTATAAACAAAGTTCATTGTGGAATTGTTACTTTGGGGCAAAAATCAGGTATGCCTCAATTCAGGGACACTACACGTGTAGCCATTAGCTTATCTTCCAAGAAAAATTTCAAGGTAGTTGGCATTGGGAAAGGGAAAATAATTCATATAATTAAGTTGTTAAAAATTAACTTTAAAATTTTTCAATCACGGCTTATATTTAATTATTTAAAACGGTGCTTTCAATGAGAAGATATATTTTGCGAGGCTCAAGGTGCTAAAAAATGGTCATAAAATGAATATCCCACCCTAATCTGATTATGTAATTTTCTGATTTTTTCTCCTTTTTTTGTATTTTGCAATTATTGAATGAAACACAGGAAACAAAGGACGAAAAACAACTTCTAAAACTATCAAATAGCAATTTCCATAAGATCAAGAATTTAATTGCATTAATTTTAAATATTGAACATGCCTAGCCAAGCAAGATGTAGGAATGATGGAGAAAATATGGCCGCTGTAATAATTCTGTACAGCCGGGCTAGATCTAAAAAAATTTGCAAATTACTATCACTAATCTGCCAAGAAACCCTTATCAAAATCTGCCCTCTGAATTCCCCAAGAAACTTGTGCTAAGCCCGCTATAGTGGTACGGCCTGCACTAGTAATGGTACAATTAGGGAAGTGAATGGTAAGGCCTGCAATCTATGCCTCCAATCAACTCAAATTTGCAATCGTTCATTACTTTTAAATCTACTTTCAAAAACTTTGTCACTCCTCTTGATTAATTCAATTAAGCTCTCCTGCAATTCCTGAAATGAGATCATCTCAAGAACACCCTAGAGAGATCTTTCACTCCCATAGGTATCCAATTCTGTGAAGGATTTTATCTCCACGAGCTGCTGTGTCAAACCCTTGCTTTAGCTCTCAAGCCAAACTCTCCAAAATGAATTTTTTCTTGACTATTGAAAATGGCGCCCAAATTATCTTTTAATTCTTCTTCCTTAAAACTCACACCACTTTTAGGTTATTTTGGCAATTTAAAATAATTTCATTGCACCTTTTTATTTTTATTTTATTACCTCTTCATGGGCATCCACCTAGGGGAATTATTAAGTGACTTTATAACGTCACTTTATTATTTAATTATAAAGTAACTTTATAATTTATTCATAAAGTCACTTTATAATAAAAATAACTTTAATTTATTTAAATAAAACATTAAATTTAACTTTATATTAACTTTAATATTTAAATATTAATTCATTATCATTTCCTGGCCACTAAAACTAAAGACGAATGCTAACCATGTGGCCCACAAGTGATGTCTAAAAAGAGTAGTACCTCCTAAAAAATAGAAAGTTGGCTCTAAACTCCTGAAATATCACAAATGACCCCCTACAAGGTCCACTTGTCCCTGGATGGGTTCCCTATCCACTTTATTAGCCTACAGGAACCACTAATGATAGACTAACCCTGCTATAAATAGAAAGTGCCTAGGAATGGGACATTACAATCCACCCTCCCTAAGAATACTTGCCCTCAAGCACTCTCAACTCAAAATGTTGTAATATCTACTTGCTCTCCCACGCAGCATCCTCGACCAGAAAATCTTTCCACTTCACCAAATTCTCCATAATAACTCTCCTCCTTAGTCTATGCTCTTTGGCGTCAATAATAGCCTCAGAGACGAGAATCAATTTCCCTTCATCTAGGGGAGGTAAAACTATAGAGGGAACCAATTTGTGTCCAAATGCCTTCTTGAGGTGTTACACATGAAATACATTGTGCACCCTGCTCTCTGTCGGCAAATTCAACTCATAAGCCACCTCTCAATTCCTCTTGGAGATCTCAAATGGTCCATAGTATCATGGCTTCAACTTCTCAACTCCCTTTTTCGTAAGTGTGGATTGACAATATGGTTGCAACATCAAATACACCATGTCATCCACCTCAAATGAATGCTCAACCCTTTGCTGGTTTGCATATTGCTTCTACTAATTTTGTGCAAACTGTATATTTTCCTTCAAAGACCTCATGATGTCCCAACTCTCCTACAATAGGTCCTTGGTGCTAGGCACTCTACTATCCCCAAGCAACAAATCTAAGAAACTCAGTGTCTCATACCCATAGAGGGCCATAAACGATGACATTTGTATAGACATGTGATAAGTTGTGTTATAGAAGTACTCACACAAATGCATCCACTTAACCCATGCCTTCAGCTGCCCTAAAATGTAGTTCTAGAGATATCCTTCCACCCACTTATTAACAATATCTATCTACCCATCAATTTGCAGGTGATAGCTCGCACTCAGAGCAAGCTTTGTCCCACTGAGTATAAATAAGTCCTACTAGAAGTGACTCATAAATTTGCTATCTAGATCACTCACTATGCTCCCTAGCAATCCCTAAAGCCTGAATATCTCCCTGAAGAATAAATCAACAACCTATGTTGTTGTGTATGTGGTTGAAATTGGAAAGAAATGAGCAAACTTCGTCAACCAATCAACCACAACATAGATATAGTCCCTGCCCTAGGCCTTAGGCAAGCCCGTAATAAAATCCATGGAAATACACTCCAACTTCCAATTAGGAAAGAGTAGGGGTTGTAGTAGACTTGTTGAGAAGGACTACTCCTATTTGTTTTACTAACAAATAGGACACTCTCTCACATACTGGAGAACCTCATATTTGAGACCTTTCCATGTGAACCGCTCCTAAATTTACCTGTAAGTCTTAAAGTATCCTCGGTGTCCTCCCATTTGAACATCATGAAAGACTCAATATCTTCTTATATAATCTTGGTACCAAAAATTTTTCTCCCCTTGTAAATGATAATCTCATTCACAAGGGAGTACTTGTCATCATGCATTGTACCATCAATGATGTCTGAGGCCCATTGATCCTTGGCATAATTAGCTGAAATCCACTCTCTCCAATCCACTGTAATCCCTCCAATGGAGCACAAGTTAGGTCTCCTCAATAATGTGTCAGCACAAACATTCTTTTTTTGTTTGACGTAGACAATGTCAAAATCGTAAGTCTATAGCTTACCCACTTCTAGTAGCAGTTATTTAGGTCGTACTAGTTTAGGAAATGTTTTAGGCTGTTATGATTTGTCTTAACTACAAATTGTTTTCCCACTAAATACTGCCTAAATTTAGCCAAAGCATGCATTATGGCTAACATCTCCTTATCATATATACTGTAGCTCCACTTTGCACCCCTCAGCTTCTAGCTCTCAAATGCTATCGGATGCTTATCCTGCATTAACACTGCACTGATGCCCTGTCCTGAAACATAACACTCTAGCTCAAATGGTCTAGTGAAATACGGTATGGCAAGAACAAAACAAAAACTCGTCAATTTCTTAAATTGCTCAAAACATTGTTATGCCTGAGTTGTCCAACGAAACTCCCTCTTATTCATCAAGTTGATAAGTGGTGCTACCTGCTCTAACAACCCCTCGACAAAGCATCAGTAGAAACCACAAAGCTCGAAGAACCCCTTCAACTGAGTGAGATTCTTGGGTGGTGACCAGTCCACAATATCCCAAATTTTATCTGGATCAACTCTAACACCCTCTGAACTAATAATATGCCCCAAATATAGCAACTCTATCATACCAAACTCGCATTTGGACTCCTTAGCATACAAGGACTCCCTCTCCAATATACTCAACACCTCCTCTAGGTGCCCCAAGTGCTTGTCCCAAGTGCGGCTAAATATCAATATATCATCAAAGAAAATGAGGGTAAACTTCCTCAATTGATGATGGAATACCATGTTCATACACAACTGGAAAGTAGCAAGTGGATTGGTTAAACCTAAAGACATTGGAACGTTGTCTTCTCAACATCCTCCTCCCTCATCTAAATATGATGGTATCTAGATCTCAAATTAATTTTGGAGAGGAAACATGCCCCATGTATCTCGTCTACTAACTCATCAATGCAAAATGTGGGATACCTATTTTATATAGTCTTCTTGTTCATAAGACAATAATCAATGCACATGCAAAATGCCCCGTCTTTTTTCTTGACCAAAACAATGGCCAATGCAAAAGAGCTCTTTCTAGGTCAAATGTGTCCCATCTCAAGCAACTCCTTAATAGTTTCCTCTATCTAATTCTTAAGCCGCTTAGGGTGCCTGTATGGGGTGATAATAACAGGTTTCACACCCTCTTCCACCTCAATGATATGCTCTATGCCCCTTTCTAGTAGTCTCCCAAGTGGTATATACTAAACACCAAACTGTGTTTAGTCAAGTCCCTAGATGTCTGGAGAATAATCTCGCTTCTGTTGCTCCACTATTTGTTGCCCACTCCACCTAATCGTGTCTTATCAATCTCTCCATCCTTCTCAAGGAAACCATGTGAATGCTCCTATCAAACATCCCCCTCAACACATGTTTCCTACCGCTCACCTTGAACTTCATTTCCATTTTTCTGCAAGTTGAAGTAAAACTCCTCAATCATATGAAGCCACTTCATGCCCAAGATAACATCCATCTCACCCAAGCCAACAACATAATAATCAGCCTGGAACTCACAATCACTCAACCCCATAGTGAGATTGAGAATCCTTCTACTGCATCTGAGAATAAAACCATTAGCAACTCTCACCCTAAATCCCTCAAACTCCTCTATCTTGAGCCCACGCCTAGTCACAAGCCCTTCATCAATGAAATTGTGCGTAGCACCTGTATCAAGAAATGTGATCACTCGTTATCCTCCCAAGACTACTCTCATCCTCAATGAACCTTCTTTTTGAATGGTAGAGAGGTGAACCATACATTTATCATCCTTTTGCTCTTTCCCTAACTCCTTGGATGCGCTTTTTGCTTCATTTTCACATGTTTCAATACGCTGGTCTGAATTTTTCCGAATTAGTGTCATCTGTTGTAGAGTACTCCTTCTAGCCTTCCCTTTCAAAGGGCACTTACGACTAGGATCCCATGACGCCTTGCACTTGAAACAAACTTTTTTGGGTCTCAAGTCAATGAGTGGCTCAGCATCAATTTTTCTGGAAAGGTTTCCTTTGCTAGTCCGACCCTTTTTGAGAATGTTTCTTGTCCTTATTGCTAGGAAAAGGCTTAGACAAGAACTTTCTCTTTGGAGCAGCAAGTTCCATATTGTGGGCCTTCTTCATGGCCTCCTATAAGGTATGTGGATCGAAGGACCTAACCCAACCACGTAAAGAATCTATGAGACCCTCTATGAAGAGTACTACCAACCTCCTCTCAAAAATGTTGGGAACCGTCACAAACAACTTCTGAAAATCAGCAATGAAGATAACCCATCCTGCTTAAGTTGTGCAAGTTCTCTAAAATACATCTCTAGGTCCTTTTTGTCAAAACGTTTGATGAGTTTGTTTGTGAACTCATCATAGGCAGTAATAAGATGATGACCCAATGTCACCAGGCCATGATACCACCACTCATGTGCCACACCATCAAGGTGTAATGTAGCGAACTTAATCGCATCCTCTTTAGGCATAGGCCTCAGTGACAAATATTGTCCAACTTTTGGATCCATGATCTTGCAATACACCTATCACTGCTCACAACCTGTTGTAAATCCCTCTGACCTATAGTCATTTGTGCTCTGTTGCTCTAAATTGTCTTGATCTCCTCTTTTGATTTAGGAACTACTCCAACAACAATATATCCCTGATCTCAAGTGGAAAGGTCATGTACTCTGCATAGTGAAACCTGATCTCGTCTACAAATGATCCCTACAACTCTGGTATCTGCTCTATTGTAACTAGTGGAGTCTCCCTATGAGTAAATGTAGGTTGTAAGGGTCTCAAAATTGAACCTATGGAATGAGTACGCTCAACTCATACAGTATTCTACCCCCACCTTGAGTCCCACTGGACTCACCTTTATAAGTGGTCTACTAAGAGGTATGTTGTGTAGCTACCTGTTGTTTCATCTACCTAGCAATTGTGACATCATGTCCATCATAGTATCGAATTTGCGCATTGCACGGGAATGCAGACTAAGGGAACTAGTACGTCATATGTCCTTCTCAACCATGGCTACCTATAATGCTCTCATTGCCACTAGAAAGGGTCTTGTTAATACCAAGAATGCCCGAGACTATTTCTCCCTCTGGCAACTGTGGTGGTTGCCACTTAACGCGATGTTCTTCCCTAGTGTGAGTCTGAAACTCTGTCACGTATCAAAAAATCCTTTTTCACAACATCATAGGAAAAAATGAGCTCTAATACCATTGAAATCTCCCACCCTATTTTGATTATGTAATTTTCTGATTTTTTTTATTTTTTGACTATTATTTTTAAATTTTTCTAATCTTTCACTCTCGGGGTTATCCAATCCTATGAAGGATTTAGTCTCCACAAATGTGGCCCACTGGTGATGTCTAAAAATAACAGTACCTCCTAAAAATATAGGAAGTTGGCTTTGAGCTCCTGAAATGCCGCAAATGACCCCCTACAAGGTCCACCAATTCCTAGATGGGTTCCCTATCCACTATATTAGCCTACGGGAACCACTGTTAATAGGCTAACCCTACTAAAAATAGAAAGTGCCTAGGAAGGGGACATTACATAAAAACATTTTATTATTTTATTGAAAGATAAATGCATTTTCAATAAAAGAAATGAAAAACCAAATAAACACTTCTTAAATAAAGCAATGAAAAAGTTTTAAAAGCACATTTTCAAAAAAAAATGAAAAGTAAAAAATGATTTGTAATAAAACATCTTTTGAATAAACAGCAAGAAAACAAAAACAAGTTTTTATCATAAATGCCTTGAAAAGGTCTTAGGAGGTTAGGTCTTCAAAAGAAGGGTTACTCCATATTTTTATTTTCATTTTCTTTGAGAAAGAACATGAGCTCTTCAAATTTCTTGATGACAAAAACCCTCTTAAACTACCGATTTCAAGACGAAAACCATCCTAGCTGAACATGGTTCTTCATAGGTTTTCAAAAGAGGGGTCATTGGTTATTTTTCATTTTCATTTGCTTTGAGAAAGAACGTGAGCTCTTCAAATTTCTTGATGAGAAAAACCCTCTTAGAATACCAATTTTGAAGACAAAAAGCATCCTAGCTTAACATAGAGATTTCATCCTGAGATCACATTTGTGTTGTAAGCTGAGTTCTTTTCGTATGTTTGGTAGAATGAAAATATTTGATGTTTTTTTAAAAAGTATCTTTTGCTAAGTGTTACTGATGCAATTTCGTTGAAGATTTATGATGTGAATCCATAAAAAAAGTGAACATTGGTAGTTTTGATGAGTTTTTATGGAACTTGTACCTACTATACTAGCAGCATCAATCCATGTTTCAGACCTACAATCAGTCTGATTTGTATTTCAATCTGATATCAATTAATTTCATGTGTTTGGGATGCATTTTATTTGTTGTTCAATGGTTAGAATTGATTCCTTTCACAATGGTTGTTGTTTTAGCTTCCAAAGGTAATTTCAAAGTATTTTTACTATGCTTCAATTCTAATTTTGACATTGTGACAACAATATAAAGTTGTATCGAAGGGGATGGCACGAGCAAAGCCGCGGGAGGTGCGAAGCAAATTCAGCATAGAGGACCCGAGGAACGACCAGAAGAGGGATTGGAGGAAGGACTTCAGGATTGGCGAATGTACAACAGAGTCAAAAAGGGAAGTATCTTTGGAAGATCTTGGGGCAATATGTGAGCAATACAAGCGGAGAAAGGAACAAAGTTTTGATTACCCTAGTAGAGCTTGGAACCAGAAGCAGACAAAATTTATTGGAAGGTTCCCAAGTGCCCCAAGTTGGCAAAGAAGATTGATGCGGTCAAGACTATGCCTAGAGGTGATCAAGCAGAGATCTAGGCCAAACCACTATGCACAAACCATCTGAAGAAGAGAAAAACCCACACGATGGAGGAACCATAATAAAAATGGAGGGTATGGACCACGAAATAACTTGAAGCATTCTCAATTGAGAAACAAAGCAAGATGGTAGAAATCGAGTAAGAATCTCGCATAAAGGCCGACACACTTCGTAGGAAAGCATTGTTATGGATGGTTTTGGCAAGAAAGAGATAATTGGAAAAGAACAAGGCGAATCAGCAAAAACAAGGAAGCGGCAATGAGGAAAAAAGAAGTAATGAGTATATAAACAATGATAGGCATGGGCAGATCATAGCTAGATCAAGGGAGGAAGAACTCTGCAAACAAATGTATGTCTAAAACCCCTGGACTTTTCAAAGTGTTATATTTCAATGATAATTTAGTAGGAAGTCCAGTTTCGAGGTTAAAAGAAGTAGGGGCTTTTATCAAATGGGGTAGGGTTGGCCTACATTGTAAAAAATGGAAAGATGGTGCAAACAAAATTGGGGACCGTAGATCAAAATACGATCACTGCCAATAGGTTTCTTCTTATTAGAATGTCCTTCGAAGATGATAAATAGAAAAATCATGAATCAAGGGCCAAACCTAATGGATGAATTAGGAATCTTCATAAAGGATTGGGTATTCAATTTCGACCCTTTGAAATAGGATATCGTGTAATGTCCACATTTTTGCACCTTCCTAAACATCGGTTATTTTCAAAGGTTAGCCTATTATCAATGGTCCCCAAATGCTAACGTGGTGATTAAAGGGTCCTTTAAAGATGATTTAACATTATTCAATTGTGTGTCTGTTTCAACACTCTCCATCTCAGAGCATCAGTTTCTTTGCGGTTTGCCTTCCAAAGGTCTTGCAGGCTCCGTTTATAAATGCTTACTATTTTTAGTAAACCACTCGGACATTTGGGTCCATACTTACCATTTGTGGTAAGCCATTTGGATGGTCAAAGAGCACCACAATTATATCCCAAAAGTTGGCAAAATCAGTTGTTGGTTTGATATTTGGCATTTAATAGAGTATAATGATTTAATTTAATTACTTAAAGTCTAATCTAGCATTATCTTTAATATAATTAATTAAATTAAATATCTTTATGATTAAAGGGGATATAAGAGATCAAGTGTGCATTTAATATATAAATTATTAAATACCATAAGTATTTAATTAATATGCCAAATGGGGCACCAACATATGGAGGTATAAGGATATTAAAGTGACTTTATATTAATGAAAAAATTATATGAAGGATCACTTTATTATTATTTCTCATATGCAAGTGAGATTTTAAAATATTATTAGTGAGAAGTCTAAATAGGGTTTCCTTAAACTTCATGAGAGGGTTATAAAAAGAGCTTTCAGGAAGTCATTTGATATGCTTGGCTTATTTGTTTTCTTTTTGAGAAGTTTGAGAGCTTTGGCTTTCATGTACAAGAAATTTGAGGACAGAAACCCTTGGAAATTGATGGATTGGACAAAAAACCAACCCCGCATTGAGACGTGAATCCACCCAGGGTTCATCATTGAGCATATTTGCAAGTTTTACGTCATTTGATGATTCACCCAACTAGGGTTTGAAGGAAGGAAAATCAAATCAGCTAGGGTTTGAAGGAAGGAAAATCATATCAGCTAGGGTTTGAAGTCTATATTTACAAATGGAAGCCATATTGCTTCAAATTTGGAGGTTTATTTGCCATTTTTCCATAACCCCATGGATGGCTAGCGTTTGGCATGAATTTTGTGAAGGATTATAAAGAATTCTTGAATGTTGAAGGCTTGCTATAGTGGCATGAACGGTAACACAACAGTGATGTGAACAGTGCTTGCAGCAAGTTTAGATTTATTTGAGCAAGGGCTTGATAGTATTTCATTGCTAAGTTTGCATGGGGTTTGAGCACTTACTTTGGAGTCCTAGCGATAACCTTTAGAGGTGATTTAAGGAGCTATATCAGATTATCTACATCCTCTTTAAGATCGAGAATCTCCTCAATTTTGAAGAGATATATTCAAAGGCATTGAGGAAGAAGGAAGAAGTAGACACCCTTACCTTTCAGATCTTGGACACTAAGGACGCCCTAGAGACTACCCTAGTGGTACTACGTGAAGTAGAAAATCACGTAGATGAGCTTGGTTTAGAATTGATTTTGTCACATTCTTATTCAGCTCAATCTGAAAACCCATCTTCCCTCATCAACTAAGATACAACATTCAAATACAACAAATGTGGAGTACCAATAGATGATAAGAGTAGTTGATGAACTTCATGTGGGAGAGTTAGTACATGAAGATTTTGATTGCAGCCATGAGATTGTTACCTTATCAAATAAGACAAGTGAGCATGATACTGATTGCAAATCAGACGCGGAGGAGGAAACTTCAAATCTCATTGGCAATAATGATGGGGAAGCACATCAAGAGTTTGAACTCTTGAAAGTGGAGAAGAAAGATTCACAGGGGAGTGCAACTTGCAGCCATGAGGGAAAGGCTTTAACAAGGAATACATTTGATTTTCAGCAGGCTACAGCTCTTGGAGCAGCTCTTGAGGGTGAGCACTCAATGGAGGAAGAAGATGCACAAACCCTGGCTCGTTTTGATATTGCAAATAAATCCATTGAATACCTCATATGGATAGTTCACTTTGATGAGGGACAAGATGGGCCTAGGGATGGAGTCTTAGCATCAAGTTCGCAAACACTTAGACAAGCACTTGAAGTGATAAAATCATATTACTTGCAATTGCTTTCAGGTAGAGACTATGCCATCATGTTTGCAAGGCATCTATATAGAGCATTTGCAGGTAAAGAGGCGCAAGAAGCTACTTCAAGGGCTATAAAGATTGAACAAATTAATGATGGAGTTTATGATGCTTGAAGTAATGAAATATTTGAGGGCAGCAGTGGTTCCATTAACATCGGAGGTATACATGATGATAACACAAGTGTAGAGCAAGATGAGTGTGATTCAGTTGGGCTTAGTAGGCAGAATGTGCATGATGATGCAAGTTTTTCGCTCCATACTCTACATGGTGAGATTCCTAACTCGCACAATGAGGTATGCAATCCTAGTATTGATTCAAGACTTCCATCGGAATCTTCTAATACATTTCATTGTGATTACATCATAAGATATGCATATTCTTTCAGCCCACCTACTAATGACTTCAAACCAAACGAAATCACCCACTAAAGCAACCATAGGACCTAGCAAATAGAAAGAGAGGTAATAATGGTCACGAATACTAGGGCTATCTCCTCCATGTGAACCTGAATCCCGATCCCAATCCTGATCCTTTGTGTTATGCCTTACAAGCCCAAGTACTGCTATTCTCCTAGCTATTTGGCACGAACGGTAGATTCAACAGCTCTGATAGAAAAATAGTCAATCATACACCCATGCATCATTATTCTAGTGTGGAGTAAGTGCCACTTGCATTTGACTGATAAGGCTGGGGTGGATGACTAGTATGAGGTGCTTATTGTGGATGAAAGAGCCAAATACTACAGGCCTTCATGTTTGCTTCTTTAGGATGGTCTCTATTTTGGTATACAGGATAGGGAGGTTGTGTTGTGGCAGTGTGGCATTTCACCTACAGCCATGTTGTTCACAATATTGTATTCGCAAAATTGGCAACCCTATGCAATTTTTCATAGATTCGTAGTTTAAACTCTCTAAGATAGGCAATCCAAAGACTTTTTTGAAGGCAATTGGTTATACTTTGAACCGGCCTAAGTTTCTCGTCCTACAGATGCCATTTTCAGAAATTTTTGTTGAGTTCTTCGTCTTTCTTGCAATTTCAGGTTTTTCTTTCCTAACTACAAGTACTCGATTTTTGGAAATCTCAAGTCTTTGTTTGATTTTTCTTGTTTAGTTTGTTTGGTTTTGTTTCTCTTCTTGTCCTAGGTCTTTTGCTTTTCGAATCCCAGTCATTTTGAGCTATCGCAATCTTAGACACATGCTATAGTCTAAGAGAAATAAGGAATGAAGTTACTTGCAATCGAGTTCTTAAAACCTGATTGCAAGTCATCATTCCTTGTTCAAAAATTTGCAATATGTGATCGAAAGATCAAAGGCTTCTTAAGTCATGTGTCGGGCTTTTTCAGAGCCAACACAAGTCGTTTTTAAGAGAACACTCGCTTGTAAAGGAAGTTTTAAAGTCCGACATTATACTTGCAATGTTGCTTTGAAGGCAAATTCATTTTTAAAATGATTCTAATATGTAATCAGGCTTTTAAAGCCTGATTACGTATCTTCCTTCAAAGTCAATACTTGTAAGTTGCATTATGAAGCCCGATTCGGGCAAGTAAGTTTGTTTTTAAAATAAACAATTAAGATGTCTAATTTGCGGTCGAGCCTTTTAAGCCCAACTACAAGTGTTTTATTTATTTAAAAACAAAAGAACAACCTCTTAAAACGCGTTTATAAAAGTCTGACTAACTTTTAGTCGTTGTTTTTCATAGGGATTGCAAGTGTTGTTTTTAAAATGTCTAATATGTGGTCAGGCTTTTAAAGCCCGACTATATCATTTTATTCACTTACAAAGCACATTGTAATATTTGTTTTTAAGCGCGACTTCCCTTTATAAACCACCATTATTGCATTGTTTGCTTTGGCATCAAAGAGGCCGAACCCCGATCTCAGCATATGATCATTGTTTTTTATTGAAACATCTTGCAACACTACCTATAAAGCCTCACGTCGCCTCTCCTAATCTACATTTTAAGTAAAATGCTTTGCTCATATATGAAATCAGGCTTTTAAAAGCTTGACTACAAATATTACTTCATTTCAAACAAACATTCATGCTTGTGATCGTTGAAGCGAACCCCAACCAGGCGTTGCGGCAGCTCTCTTGATGCAAAACACAAGTTTTAACATAAAAAATGACTTGCAATTGGGTTCCAAAAGCTCGAATGTAGTTCGATTTTGGTGTTGAAAACAAAGAAGAACTTGCATTTCCTCATTCAAACCATAGTTCTACCTGGAGATCGCCATTTTTGGAAAGAAGTGCATTTGGACTTGCAAATGCAACCACGAACCCCGATTTTGGAAGTTGAATGAGTCTTTGGTCTTGCTAGTTTCAAGCATTCAGTTTTCAATCTTTGCCATTTGTCAAGGAACTCTTCAAGACTGGAAATGCATTGATGAGGAAGAGATTTGGTCAATTTTTGCTTGCCCTAGGCACCTATATAGCTGCAATTTGAAGATCTTTTCCTCGACTCAAATCAGCAATACTGGGGATTTTCTTCAAGTTTGTGCTAAGCATTCTTCATTCAAGGCAGCATTTACATTGCAATTTTGATTTCTTTTAAGAGAAATTTGTATAGGTTTTTGTCTTTCCAAGTTTGCGTATATTATTTTCATAACAAAGCAAGTTCTTCCCTACAAAAATGATGCAAGTTCCTTCCAAAAAGATGCAAGTTTTTTCCCAAAAATTAGAGCTTTAAAATGCATGTTCTTCCCCACTTGCAATCAGATTTCAAAACCCCAATTGTAAGTCCATTTTGCCAAGAAAATCAAGTTTATCCCCTACTTGTTGTTAGGATTTTAAAACCCGAATGCAAATGAAAGCTCTTCCCCAAAGTACATATAATCGGGTTTCTAAATCTCATTACAGATTCCAAAATTGCGGAAGGATACGAAGCAAGAACAATCACATCATGGGGCCGTACAAGGAGGTGTAAAAATGATGGGAGACATGGAGAGCATAGAATGCTTTCAAGACAGATAAGAGAAGATGTAACTTTGATGCAGAACAATTCGAGATGCAGGCCCAATTCTAGGACGGAATACTTTCACCGTGCCTGGAATCTTCAAAGTGTTAGCATTTGTAGCAGTATGAAAAATGACAAAAGGATGATGTAAATAGTTATCATGTCTTGTCAGACACTCAGAATAACTTTCATTATGTATTTGTAATTGCATGTGATAGTATCACCTGCAAAGTTATAACATGTAATCGCATTGCAGGACATCAAGACTTGCAATGTTGAATAAGTCAACTATAAGTAGTTAGTTGTTGAATAAGTCTCAAGTTGTTAGGGTTCTCCCACTCCTCACCTATATAAAGGAGTGGGCTTCATTGTAAAAATTATCTTTTGTTTATGCAAGTAGACTATGCTAAAATTTCTTGTGGAGTGAAAACTTTGAGTTTTATTGTACAAAGTTTCAAAGAGAATAATAAAGAACAAGTTTGCACAAACTTTGTGTTGTGAGGCTTGTGAATGATTTATGTATTCTTATGTTGCATAGATTATTCAATCTTTGATTCATTAAGTTGCTTACTTTCATAATCTTTTGAGCAATAGATTTGTGTCTTTTGTAGACTTTGTGTTGCAAAAGAGGCGGGTTAATATAGTTTAGAGTGGCTTCAAATACTAAAAGTTGAGTGACTTTGTGCCTCAGTTTCAAGTAATCTTAATAGAACTTAGAAGGTGTCCAGTGAAAGACTTTGAGCTTTACCGTGTACCCAAAATTATTAACTTGTCACTCAGGAGAAATGTAGAAGACTTTGGGTTTCTGCAACTGTTCCACACTAGAAAATAGATTGGTATCTTTTACATTGTTCTTATGTCAACTTAGAAGCTATAGATATTATTGTAGCAACAAGTCCTTTTTGTTTAAGTTTTAGTGTTGTTGAAAAGATATTTGTGAAATCATTCCTAAAAAAAGAGGAATAGATTGTGAGAACAGCCCTTTATTATAATTATCAGTTAAGTGCTTGTTGGAGCCACCTACGGTAAGAAGGGAGCCTCCCCTATCGTTGAGAGGAGAGTGTAATCTCACTTAACATTGTCTAAAGTCACAATTTTGTAAGTTGTGGTCACAGTGACTTACAAAAATTTTAGCCAACAAGCCACTATAGAGCAACAAGAGTTTTTGAATATCAGGGAAGGTGGATGACCAATTTGTCTATAGCATCCAGGTGGAGTGCACCCATGAGAAATTATGATACAGGGAGACTTTAGCAGCATATGATGATACTCAGACTGGGGATCCAAGGATTTGCATGTTGGATAAAATGCTTCCCAGGGTATTGCAGCATGATAGTGTGGTTGATGATAGTTATATTAGAGTAACGAAGCGGATTGGCAGAGCAATATCCCTGAGATTGGTATGGGATCCTGGTATTCCGACAAGAATACAGGTGTAGATAGCATTTGGTTTGGTATGCAAATGCAAATTGTTTGAGGTCAAGCAATCTTTAGGAAGGGCAGATTGTAATGTCCCCATTTTTGCGCCTTCCTAAGCATTAGTGATTTTCAGAGGTTAGTCTATTATCAGTTGTCCCTCGTAGGCTAATGTGGTGATTAGGGGATCCTTTGACAGTGATTCGATCATTCAGTTGACCCTTTGGGTGTCTATTTTAATACTTTCCATCTCAATGCATCAATTTTTGTGTGGTTTGCCTGCCAAAGGTCTTTCAGGCTGCATTCATACACACTATTTTTAGTAAATCACTTGGACGTTTGGGTCCACACTATTTATGGTAAGTCATTTGGATGGTCAGAGGGCACCACGGTTATATGCCAAAAGTTGGCAAGATCAATTGTTGGTTTGATATATGGCATTTTTTGGAGTTTAATAATTTAATTTAATTAGTTAAAGTCTAATCTAACATTGACTTTAATATAATTAATTAAATTAAATATCTTTATGATTGAAGGGGATATAAGGGGTCAAGTGTGCATTTCATGGATGGATAGGGTTTGGCATGAATTTTGTAATGGATTCCGAAGAATTCTTGAGTGTTGAAGGCTTGCTACAGTAGCGTGAACAGTAACAACAGTGCTTGCAGCAAGTTTAGATTTGTTTGAGCAAGGGCTTGATAGTAATTCATTGCTAGGTTGTGCATAGGGTTTGAGTGCTTACTTTGGAGTCCTAGCGCTAACCTTTGGAGGTGATTTAAGGATCTATTTCAGACATTTGGGACAGCCTCATCCTTGTTTCAGTTCAGCCATAAAGTCAGATTTATATTCAATTCATTAGCAGAGGTGTAATCAGCGTCCATACCTTGTTGATTGGCATTTTATGCATCATAACATTGAAGGCAAAATCAGAAAATTGCATTAGCAACAGATTATCAGATTGCATGCCACTTGTTTGACAAATTGTCAAACTACCAAAACTGAAAAATTTAGGGCAGAATAAGGATGGGGTATTACAGATTGAGGCTTTATGTGTCTGAATAAGGTTGTATAATCTTCCATCAGAATATTGGGAGAAAAAAATCTTGAAGGATATAGGTAACAAACTGGGGATTTATATCAAAATAGATGAACAAATGGAGGATCGGAAATTTGGGACGTATGCTAGGATATGTGTAAACATTTTACCATATCCATCCCTTCTGAATTTTGTAGAACTGCATTATGAGTTGGTGTCTAGACACAAGATATTGAGAGAGAAGATGGGCTAATCATTTGCCCAAACTGTGGATCAAAAGGGTATGTTAAATCAGAATGTTGGAAATTACTAGGCAACCAGAAAAACAATGGAAGTGGTGACCCCTCAAATCAAGAAAGGAAAAGAAGAATTGGAGATGAAGCAGCAGTCAGTAAGGATTTGTCTGATCAAAGACAAGAGGATGGAGAATGTAGTGCAGTTGGGGAAAAGAGCAAGGAAAAAGAAATCCCTATTCCATCAAACTTAGGAGAAAAAAAATAAACTTGCCTAAAAAGAACAATTCTCTGTTTGGGATTGAGGATGAAAAACTGAATGAAAAAGACATTGAGCAGAAAACTGAACCAAAACAGCCACTTGATTAGTATTTGCTACTGAGTGTGCAGGGGATAGGGGAAGACAAAGAGAAGATTATCAAAGACAAGACTCAAGAGGACAAACTAAATGAGGAGTTGGTAGAACTACTGGACAAAAGTTTTGATATGGCAGAACAAGTAGGGGCAAAGATTTTGAAAGATAAAACAGGAGAGGAGATTAAATCAGGGGAGGAGAGTGACTATGAGGAAGGGAAATTAGAGATTCTGGACGAAAGAACAATTGAGCAATCTTGATCTAAGTTGACGAGGGCTAACCTAAAGCCAAAAGGAAAACAGGGACCAAAGACAAACAAGAGAAAACTGGAAATTGTGGCCAATGCGAAGGGACAAAGAAAACTTAGATCGGGGAAGGAGATCATCCTCCCCCAGGGCCAATGAAGGTCCTAACATGGAATGTTAGAGGCATTATTGACCCTAACAAATGGTGGATGGTCAAGCACCAAATTGACTAGGCAAAAATTGACGTGGTCCTTCTGTATGAGACTAAGTGGAGTTAGGAAAGTGAAAAGAGATTGAGGAATTAGAGACAATGGAAAGGTAGTTTTGTGGGAGCCATTGGGGCCTCAGGGGGCTTAGGCACTTTGTAGAACCCTTTAATGGTGGAGGGGGAGAAAATTGAGGACAATCAAAACTTGTAGCTGATAAAAAATCTATATGGTCCTGTCACAACAACTAGTAAAAAATGGGTATGCGATTGCCTTTCAGAGAAGATTCAGAGCTTGGCAGGGGAAAGCATAATTCTAGTAGGATACTTTAATGGCAGGATGAACAATTCAGAAAAAATGGGTGGGGGTGGGGGATTCACAAATATTTTAGACTCGGATAAATTTCAAGATTTTAGACAATAACCAATTAAGAGACATCGTCCCAGAGAATGTGATATACACATGGACAAACAGAAGAAAAGGATTCACAAGCATTACTAAAAGGTTAGATCAATTTTTAATTGCAGGGGAGTGGGAGAGACTATCAGTAGCTCTTGAGACATCTATTCTCCCATTCATAGGATCAGACTACTACCCAGTTCTACTTCAATTCTATCCAGACAAGCCACCAAAGAGATGCCCTTTCAAGTTTGAAAATATGCGGTTCGAGATAAAAGATTGAAATATCTAGTAAAGGAATGGTAGAATGAATTCAAGATGGGAAATCAAACATGGATGTATCTAACAAGTGAAAAACTGCAATATATCAAACACAAATTGAAAGAGTGGAAAAAATCAAGCTTCAAAAATATTTTCGCAGGAAAGGAAAGAATTGAGTATGAATTAACCAAGCTTAATGAAATAGTCATAGAAATGGGGATGAGCAGCGATGACTTTGACTTAGAAAAGAGGCTTAAACAAAAATTGCTAGAAATCCTGGCAAGGGAGGAAAGCTTTTGGCGTCAGAAGTCCAAGGAAATACAGTTAAAATAGGGAGACAAAAACACCAAATTCTTTCATAAGACATTGATTACTAATAGAAGCAAAAACAGAATTGCAATGGTGAAAAGGGAGGGTGGTAGCTTTGCTCAAAACGATGAGGAAGTATGCAAAGAAGCGGTTAAATTTTATGAATCTATGCTGAACAGAGAAGTAATGGAGCATGTAGCAGACAAAGAAAAGATTCTTGGTTGCATTCCATTCCTTATATCAAACAAGTGGAACATAAGGTTAGAAAGAACTGTCACCATGGAAGAAGTTAAACTGGCCACTTTCCAGCAATGCCCAGATAAATCTCCTGGGTCGGATGGGTTCCTAGCTGGTTTCTTTCAGAAGTTCTAGGACATTGTAGGTAAGGATTTGGCTAAGGCAGTTAAAGAATCTAGAAAGAAGACTACCATGTTGGGGTCCCTCAACCACAACTTTTTGGCTTTGATACCTAAGAAGAAACATGCGCAAGAGATGGGAGACTATAGGCCTATATCCCTTTGTAATACAGCATATGCGATAGTTACAAAAGTCATGGCTAAAAGATTGAAAGAAGTTATCTTGGAGATCATTTCAATTGAGCAAAATGGGTTTGTGCCAAGGTGGTCGATTGTTGAAGGGATAATTGTAGCACATGAAGCTATACACATGGCAAGGAAGACAAGGAAAGCAAGCATAATAATCAAATTAGACACTCTACAAGCATATGATTTCGTTGATAGAAATTTCCTAGTGGAGGTTCTAACAAAGTTTGGATTTGGGGAAAGGTGGGTAAAGTGGATTAAAGGATGCATATCCAACCCAAAATTCTCAGTGCTAATCAATGGGACACCTCATGGATTCTTCTCTGCCTCAATAAGTTTATTATCAAGGTTGAGGCTTTAAGAAGAAGTATAGGCTTGATTAGAGCAAAAAGGAAATGGATTGGAATGAGTGTTGCTCAAGAAGTGGAGCCGGTAACTCATCTACAGTTTGCAGACAACATGATGTTTGGGCAGGCATGCAGAAAGGAGGCAAGGGTGATTAGATCATTACTGGAATCTTACAACAATGCGTCAAGGCAGAGGATCAATCGGAGAAAATATGAGGTTTACTTCCTCAATACATAACCTGGCCTACATTATCAAAATATTGGGTCTGTGTGTTGCAAACTTTCCTGGGAAATTCTTGGGGATGTCGTTGTTTGCTGGAGTGAATAAGAAGTGTTATTAGGAGAACTTGATAAATAGTTGCAAAAGTAGAATGGAATCATGGAAGGGGAAATTGCTAACTTCAGCAGGGAGAATTTTGATGTTGAAACCAATTTTGTCAACAATTTTAGCCATGCTGGTTCCTTATGCTCTCTTGTATCATCCCGATTATGGATCATGGAGTGTGATCTGAAACGTTGATGGAAAAAATTCTAACACAGTCTACCCAGAAGAAATCTCAAATAATCTTTACGATTGTGGAAACTTGCTATCATTAATCCCTATATACTCAATGTCATGTATGAGGATCCCCGAATTATTGGAGGATATCTTAATTCAAGTCAGGAGAAATTTCTTTTAGAATGGGGCAGAGGACCAAGGGAAATTCCCCTTAATCAGATGGTATAAGATCTGCCAACCAAAGGAGGCTGGAAGGACTGGAGTCAAACAACTTACTTTGATGAATCTAGCAATGGGAGCAAAACTGGTGTGGAATATGTACGCGCAAGGAGGACAAAAATAAGTCAAAATATTAAGAGGTAAATACTTGACTCTGATCAACCAAATAATTTTTTTACAATCAAGGATCCTTACGAGGATCGGCCATCTGGAACTTCATACTGGAGAGCAGAGATATCATCACAAGCACATCGCCTGGGAGATCAAGATGGGGAAAGTGCTTCGTCCTGGAAGGATTCATCGAAAGGCTTTGACACTTTTGATAAAAACTTGAACCTAGCAGATATCAAAAATGAGACTAGCAGAGTTTGGGGTAATAAAGCTTGCAATCATGGGGAGGTAGTAGATGCTAGAGGTCACAAAGAATGGAAATGGAAATCGTTGCAGATGATTAATGTCCATGAAGATAAGAAAGAGGTTCTGCAAAAGATTTTGCAAAACAAGAGAATAATCCCCTCAGAGGAAGAACACACTGCTCATTGGTGTTGCTCTAAAATTGGCAGGTACAAGGTGAAACTTGGCTATAAGATCAAAGAAGATGCAATGGCAAAACAAAACTGGCCAACAAAACTGTTATGGGGAAAATATTGTCTTCCAAAGGCTAGTGTGTTCACTTGGATAGCAATCCAGAAAAAGATTCTAACCAGTCGCAGGCTAAAGAGAATTAGGTTACAAGGACTAGGATGGTGTGTACTGTGTAAAGAGGCGGAGGAGAATGCTAACCATCTATTATTGGGTTGTCAATTTGCAAACTACTGTTGGAAAGCATTCATGATGAAGTTGAATTGCCAATGTCCAATGGTGCAGGATTTAAGGGATTGGTTAGTGATATAGGCGACTAAGAAGAAGGCCTTGTTCAGCAGTGTTTGGAAGGTGTTGCCCTCGAGTATAATGTGGGAAGTGTGGAAGAAATAAATAGAAGGATATTCCAGGACAAGGAACTGACAAAGGAGGAAGTGGTGAACAAGATAGAAAGGTTTATAGTTGAACTTGTCACCAATGCAGCCAGGAGTCAAAAGTTGTGCAAGAATATTTTTACAAGCTAGGATGATGAGATGACCAAGGTGTTCAATGGTCTCAGAGCTCCCCCTATTAATGGGGTTAAGAAGGTTGATCTTCCTAGTAATCCTCGGGAGAATGTCGAATAGGAAAAATCGGCAGTTGGATGGATCAAAGTGAACTTTGATGGTGCCTCAAGGGGTAATTTGGAACCAAGTAGGGCAGGTTATATTGCGAGAAACCATGATGGTAGAATAATAAGAGAAAAGTCCACTAACTAAGGAAAAATAACGAACAATGAAGCAAAATTTAAAGTGGCATTGTTGAGTCTAAGGTGTGGACTTGAGATAGGGGCGAGAAAAATACACCTAGAAGGAGATTCCTTGCTAACAGTCAATGCAATCAGATAAAATCATACTCCGAACTAGAAATTGGAAAGATAGTTGAAGCCAAGCAAAGAGCTCATGAGAAGATTCAATGAGTTTAAAATAATCCAAATATATAGGAAAGGCAATCAAGAGGTAGATAAATTAGCCAAGGATGATGTTGAGGTGGACGATGGGGTCGATTAGAAGGTGAGGTGGCAAGAAGGACTAATAGTGAGGAAGAATGAATGACATAGGACAATGAGGCTTTTACAATTTGATAGTGGTGGTACATTTCCCAATTAGGCTTGAAGTGAGTTTTAATAATGAGACAAACACTTATTATTAATGAAGGATGAATGTAATGAAGATTGTATGGTGGCATTGATGGTGCGAAGGGGATGAGGTGGTAAGCAGAGCTGAAAGGACATAAATATCTGGACCTTCTCAGGTAAAACTACACTATCAAGACCTTGTTTTGGTTTAGAGGGCCAAGATGGTACTTGGCATGAGGTGGCGTCCTTGCAGTTTTTGATGCCACATGATTATTTGAGGTGGGGTGGTGAATTGAAAGGAGAAACAATAGAGTTTATTTCACAGAGGAGAGACTGAAATTGAAATTTTGAGCACAAAAATGGATACACGTATGAGGTTGCATTGCAAGAAGAGGCAGATGTTCTTCCTATGTGAGATTTCTAGAAAAGAGGCTAAAGCAAGTTTTTTATTTTGGTCATAGTTTGATGGTTCATGCAATTCAAAGAATTCTAGGTAATGATTTTCTGAAGTCAAAGCATTCATACCGAGTAAATACAAACATTGCTGCAATGTTTGTTGCAAGCTTGCTTGATGTGGAGTTTTAAGGAGATTGTGAGCGCCCTCTGTAGGAAATTGGTAAAGAAGTGCTTTTTGGGTGAGCTCGAGGATGTAATGGAGAATGTGGACAAATGGGGGAGGATTCCTCTACCTAAAGACTACTATGAGGTTCGCAGGCATGGCAAAGAAGTGCCAAAATACCCTCTCCTGGTGTATGGAGATGATGGGTGAGCTCGAGGATGTAATGGAGATTGTGGACAAATGGGGGAGGATTCCTCTACCTAAAGACTACTATGAGGTTCACAGGCATGGCAAAGAATTACCAAAATACCCTCTCCTGGTGTATGGAGATGATGTGAGGGTTTCCAGAGGTAGACGATGGTGGAGAGAAACACGTTTCTCAAAAAGATGGTGGATCTCTCAAAGGAAGGGGGTCCTAGGTGGTTACAGAGATACCTAGTGTTAGAATGCTTGGTCAACGAAGAAAAGGAGGAAGGGGAGATTGCAGCTAAGGTGATGGCATTGTCTGCTTTTGGAAAGAATCGGCTTGTGGACGTGGGCCTTGCAAAACACTGTGCTTGTGGCCTTGACCGTCTAATGAAGGCCATGGCGATGAAGGGGAATCAAGACCGGACTTTGGTCTTCTTGTGGTTAGGGTTTGCTCCTGCTTTTTCTATGGTTTTAAAGACAGTAGTTTCATATGTAAATGATGTTGGTTTATGGCTGGGAATCACCCCAATTTTGGTGTTAGTTTGTCTATAGTGTAGTATAGTAGGAGGGTTTCAAGGATACTAGCCATCGGTAGGCTTTTCGATTCCATCGCAGGTAGTATAAATGTTGCTATGGATCAAGGATGTAGATGCAGATAAAGAAACTGGATGTAATGTTTTTTTTTAATCAAATACAGGGTGCAGCCCCATAAAGCTATAGTTTATCAATAAAAAAAAAAGAGTTGTATCGACACTATATCAACCTCTTGCTTCAATTTTCAATGTATAGTAAAACTAGTTTATTGAACACACATTCTAAGAATGATATTTGATGCTCATTTTAAGTCTTCTAGACTAATTTATAATTATGGCAACAATCTGATTTTGTAATCAGAATATTATATCAGACTTGATCCCAAAATAAATCAATCATTTATGCTATTTTTTAGTGCACTCATGCTTGTCTTGTTAACCTCGGATGGTAGTACCGCCAAAGGTATATATTTGTATTCATTTTCCCTATGTAAAATTGGATGGTTTACCACCAATTCATATGAATATCATGTTCAAAACGCTTGGTTGATTCACCACTAAACCCCCTGTATTTCGTTAGCCCGTTTTGGCATTGAACAAGCTGGTGTAATCAACCATTTTGGTTTGACCCAGCATAGGCTTCCTGCCAGTGACTTGCATTAACACACACTATCCATAACAAAGTGTTGATTAAAATCGACTCTACCGCCTACATGCTATGGTCAGTTTGCTTCCATTTCATTCTGTTTGCATATATTGTAATTAGTAATGTGGTCGAAGAACTGTATGCTCTCACCTTGTCCACTCTAGGATTTAGGTGTGAAGGGATTGCATATTCTATATCTGAAAATTCTCAAAAAAAAATGTAGGATATATAATTTGATATTTTGATTAGTTTTATCATGATTTTTGTTTTATTGTAAGTAGGTTTTATAATCAAAGGCTAATTAGAGATTTAAGAATACATATTAAAAATTTAAAACATATTTAAAAATTTTGGAAAATATACAACGCACTAGAGGAGAGAATCCTCTCCAAAAGGTACAATGTTTTTTAAATCATAGAAAATTCAAGCAAAAGTTGACATCACATGAAAACTATGATGGTTTTATTAAGTTTGACTTTAAAAAATTTAATATAAATATTCATCAAAGAAAAAAAATTTTAAATCACACTAGATTTTTAAGTACCGTACTTGGACAAAAAATCAAAAAAATATTTTGCTCTGCTTTTTGCAACATCCCAGCAACCTCAATTTTTCCCAAAAAAATAGCAATTAAAATAATTCTCTTGTATTTATTAAAAATTATATCCAATTAAATTTAAAAAAAAAATTTAAAAAAATTAACATAAACTACATTAAGTGTTCTACATTTCATTAATATATATTAATTTATAATTCAAAACATAAATATCACTTTTAGGTGGTTGAAGTTAAAAATTTGTATTTGTGTTGGCTATTTCATTTATAAAAATGTTACACAAATCTGTACTTTTACCCTCAACTATCAACAAACCAAAAACAACTGCCCTACCCTCCAGCTCATGAAGAGACTCAATATGAAACTAGTGCTTCTCATGCGAAAAATAATCTATGAACAAGAAGCTAGCTGAAGATGATGAAACATCTAATGCTTACAATCTCCAATATGATCTTGCTTTACACGCTATCCATTTGATGTTGCATTAAATTCTTCATAAAGAATGAGTTTCTAAATTTTTTGTCAGACATAGTATGGATGGTTTGAGAACACAAACATTTTGTGACATAGTGAAACTAAACATTGTCATAGAGGTGTTGATTTCCACCTGTAATGTACCTTCTACATTATAGTGTAAAAAACACTCTTGCCTTATAACTCCAAATAGCTTTGTAGACTTCAACTCCATCGACAATGAAGAACTTTCAACTCTAATTCATAACCCAAAAATGTGATGAAAGTATCACAGTGAGTTTCCAACCAACAATCTCCAACATTAACAATGAGCCTTATCACCAACTCCACTGTGCCTCATTATTGACAAATATTCAATTGCTTTTTCATTTTAAAATGTATTTCTTAAAAGCAATTTATGTTTAAAGAAGAATTGAAACATTTGGATCTGTCTACCTTCAAACACAAGCAAATTTTACTAGCATAGCATATTGGAAATTTCTACCATCACCAAGCATTCTTTATACAGTTCACTCAATCCTTGCATTGCCTGCTATATCATTGTGCAATTGATAATTTCTACCACCAAGAAACATTTAAAAACATACAATAAGTATTGACATTGCTTGAGACTTACATTACCAGACCCCTCCTCATTTTCTTAGCTTGAAATCTCTCAACTCTAGTTATTAATTCCTCCATCAACCAAAATGAAGTTTCCAACTTAGAAACATGAGCCTTCAACTTACATTTGATTCCTCGCACACAAAGATAAACTATAATGACAAAACTTGAATTGCAAACCATGGCTATATATAAAAGTTATGCCACTATCATATGCTTCAAATTGCTCAATAATATGTTCAAAACATTTTTAGGTTTTACTGTCCCCTTCATCAGCCTTCCAAAACATTTTGAATTTCTAAAGTTTATTAAAAAGAGAGAGATATCACAGTTTTACTGAGATTACATTAGACTATTATTAAAAAAGACATTTTAAAATCAAAACAATACACCAACAAATAGAATGGCACTGCATGATAACAAGCAATGCATTTGCAAGATCTTTGGAAAGTATCTCAAAATAAATGCCCTAATACCATATTGAAATTGGTTGAGCAAACACATAGATTATTACACCATTGCTGCAGATATAAAATGCAAATCAAAGCTTTTTGGGACTGTATGTTAACTTATCTCTGCTTTCAATGAACTCTATCAATGAACTTGCGTTTACATTTTCAACGTTCATTCTTTACTGAATTGAAAGAAGCAATCTTGTACATGCATCTTCCTATGATTCATAAACAGCAGTTGCTCTTATCATTGAAAACTTAATAGCAGAAATTTATGATAGTGAAAGTGGCATTGCATGTCCATTGTTTGGTCTCATCATGGTTTCATTAACTGAAAAATTCAAAAATAAATAATGGGGTGTTCTTACACCATGTGAAGTAGGAGTGATATCACTCCTGCAAGGAAATGCTTCTATGTATTCTATCACATATTCTTCAGCCAAGTAAACATTGAACGATAGTCATTTCATACGGTTTTATGAAGAGAGATTTTGGGAGCTTGTGAAAAAAGAAAGAAGTACCAAGCGTAACATGGAGGTGTCTTTGGTTCCAAGCAAAAAATATTACAATACTCAAGGGGTGGGGAAAGCATGGTGAGGATGTGGTGTAGGAATACAATTGAAGTGAAGAAAAAAAGTTGAAAAACTCAATGCAGAAATCAAAGACGACAAAAGAAGAGAGGATTGGTAGAACTAGTGGGGTGGGGAGTTAAGATATGAAGCTAGGACAACTAGGGGGCAGAAGACAGGAATATTTGGTGTTTAAGTAGGTGCAATAGAACAAAAAGAATATAAGTATGTGCTTTCGAAGATAGGGTTATGTGAGGAGAGAGAGCAAAAATGTCCCAAAATACAAGATTCAATAAAACTAGGAAAAATTAGAAATTTTGCAGGTTGCACATTTCATTCCATTCTCGGTCAATTTGAACTAAAATTACTAGATAAGCTCTTTTACACCTTGGAAAAAATCTTTCCTTCTAGGGATTCCTATTGAGTAGCTACCTTTGCCAAAAGCTCAGTTATCATATTGCTACTCTGGAATTGATGCTCCACAATACAGCTTTCTAGCTTATTTAACATTTGATGGATCTCCTAATAAAATGCAATCTACTAACCATTCTATTAAATGCTTCAAGACGTACATAGTAGCATTCAGCTTCAAAGACATGCAAGCTTATACAAGAGAAAAAGCTAAGGCTGAATACTAATGCTAATCAAGTTGCTCAACAGATCCTAAGTGCAGAGCCTGAGGCTCTATTTATGCAAGCACTAGAGCAATTGGTGCACGAAATCATGCCGTGTATTAATCATGATTCATTGTAAATTACATTGCTTTAATATATTATGCAGATGATCTGCCAAAGCTCTAAAAATTGCAAAAATGCAACATTCCATTCTTATGCTATTACCAGTAACCCTTGGAGATATTGTATTGCTTGCTATGCAAGCCATCTTCTTCATTGGTAGCATCATTTCCCCCTTTCTTTGATGATTACTTTGATAAACATACAAAGGATCTTTCTCAATCTCTATTTACCTTCCAGGTGATCTGCACTCATTCAAGATCATCAAATGACCAGTTTTCTGCTTTCCTTGTATGTATTAAGCGTGTGCTGTAACTTTTTACTTAGTCTGCAGAAGGTGATTCCAAAAGAAGACATCTTTTAAAGCCAACACTATGGATGTGCTTTTGTTATGTGTCCATAAGCAAAACATTGACATTCTTTCAAGTCAGGCATGTTTGAAAATCTTCGACCAAATGTTATGCATGAAACACAATCAGAGTGGGACCTGGCATTCCTTAGCTTTATTCTCCTTAGTAACTTACTAACCATTGGAAGCACCTCTATCTTTCAATCAATGTTAAATGTAAGAATTAAAAGCCATCTGAACCAAAAGCGACGAAGAGTTTCTAATATCATGGCATGCCAACAAGGAAAGGTGATCAACGGTGGGCAAAAGATTTTTAGAAGCTTCATTTTAAATCATCTCAAATCCTGATCAATCAATGGACTTAAATTTGATCCAAATCAAGCAAGCTATTACAAAGAGCTATAGGCGATACAGCACCACCTCACTAAATTAAACAATGTCGGATTTTCCAGCTACATCTCTGCCTATCCACCATGCAGTGGTCAAATACAAACGAACAAAAAAATGAATAAGTAAAAAAAGGAAGAATGAAACAGGAAATCAAGGCTTTGTTGTAATTAAGAGAAACGCAATCTGAACCCTGTTCCAAGCCTCCTTGAAGGTGATTCAATCCTCAGCATCTGCTTGTGGCTAATGATAACTCTACAGCCTACTGATATGAAAATCCCTGAATGAAGGCAATTATTACTGAATTGAGACCTCCAGCTCTGTTAATAACGTTATGCCTTTCACCTATCTCTTGAACAGTCGAGATCAGAGGTCAACCATGAAATGCAAAGTGATCAGTCTTCTTTGCCCATCTTACATCTCGAATTCCTCATTTATTGTCTTCTCATTATTTCTGTAAAAGAGCATTACAGTTAGCAATCATCGGGTTCACCAGTAGGGCCAATGTGGCCAGGTCTCTTTAGCACTTTTGTCCATGTCGGCCTTATTTATAAAGCAAAAAATCAGACCACAACAACAAATATACTGAATACAATAGCAGCCATCAAAACCTCGTTCGGAAAAGAGAAGAGCAGATCCTAAACCTGCTTGGCTCCCAAAGCATTTGTTTCAGCTTCTTTGCTCGAATTAATCAGGTGGGCCTTGAGCTTCTCTCTTTATCTTACAAAGTAGTCGATGTGGCTGAAGAAAGTAGAAAGGCCTTCAATGGCTTTGATTATCTTGTCCCATTATGCTTGATATACTTCCTTAATTGTATCAAATAAGACACCTTTTTTTTTCTCTTGCTTGAGCTTGGTTTTATATCAACTCAAATGCAAAAACGTCTGTATGGAATAAACGTTGATTGACAGGAGGCGAGCTACTTCAAAATTGCCTAATGCAAAATAGGGGATGCGGCTCTGCGCTACTAAATTGAACAATGTAGGTTTTCGGGCTACAGATTCCTAGTCAGGATAAATAAAATATCCTTCGTGGCAATAATTTCAAAAGTACAACACACACTAATGAGACCACTTGAGTTTGACTCAATTCTATGGAGAATAATGCGAAGTTAACAGTAATCAATTGTTTATCGAAGTACAAAACATACTTACGCTCTTTAGCTTGTCGAGATGTGGCATAACTATGATACTGTGCATCCTATCAAAAACTATATACAGATACAGATACACACACACAGGTGTTTAATCATCAAGTGTTGAAAAGGGAGGTGACCTTGTAGTACTCGTCGAAATCCAAATTGTGAGAGACGAAGGGCTCCCATGACTGTGAAGGCCGTGGCTTCTTCCAAACATCCTCTCGGCCTCCTCCTCCTTGGCGGAAATGCCGCCTCTGCGTGCGCCCTCGTTTGTTTCCTCCCATCGCTTTACAGCATGACCCAACAGAGTTGCTCTCTTGCTTTGCTGCTTCTCCTCAAACGTTTTTGGCGCTTTAATTAAGGTTTAGGGTATAGCAGATTGCACTATTACAACTTCGTCCAAAGTTCAATTCGAAGAAAGGATCTGATTATGGGACAGCAAATTTTCTTTCAGTAATTTGTCAAATGTTAATTTTGTTATTCAATTTGAGAATGAGTTATTTTATTTATTCTATAGAATTCCCAAATCATTGGAATGAATGGATGAAAGATTTTAATAACACTCGTGAGGCGGAAATAGTTTATAGGACCCTTTAAATAATACACATTTCAAAATAGGGTGTCTAAACTTTAAACATTTTGTAACTTCCTATTTAAATCAGTTTGCTTTCAATGTATTTTTATCACTAGATTTGCCATTTTATTTATATTAGTGAGTTGTATAAGTTAAACAAATGTACTTCCTTATTATGAGATAGAGAATCTAGAAATGTAAGCAAAAAACTAAATGATGATTAAGTCATGAATGAGATGTCCATGTGGTAAAAAAGAAAATAAATTGTCAACATGAATAGTGGAGAAGACTAAGTAGTTGACTCTTGCTAACACAAAGTGGTGGTGAATTGACTTCCTCAAAAATCACAAGGGTGACAAGTTAACTTTCACTTACTGAGGCACCTAATTAAGCTTAGAGCCATGTGTAAATATGCATATGCATAATACATACGATAATAAATACACTAACACACACACCCTTCCCCCAACATATCTTAAGTGGGTATAATGAAATTTTAGGTCTTAGTAACTAGGCCCAGTGAGGTACCCAAAAGCAATACAATATCTCATCAAGTGAACAAAACGAGAAATTGGGGTGGAACAAAACTCCTCCCCAAAAGAAAGAAAATACAAAAAAGTATTTTCTAAAATATGAGAAGAACAAAGATCCATGCGAGAAAAAGGTCTCACCCCCAAAAGAGAGAAGACAAAGAGAGATTATGCACCCCCCCCCCCCCCCCCCCCCATCCTGTGTAATGATGATAGATGTCTGATAGTAAATGTTAAAGATGATCCAAACTTGTCAAATAGTACTCCTTTGCTAAAGAAGAAACAAAATCAAGAATGTATGCAAGATATCTATTCCTAGAACAAAGATGAGGGGAGAAAGATGGTGTGTGATGTCTTTGTATTTTCCTAAGTTTTTCCATGTCAATGTTGAAAATTGCCACAATCAAGTCAAGTGTTCCAAGCCACATTAACGAAGATGGTAATCCATAACCTTGTGGAAACTGGGATCCAAAGGAGAAGATTGCTCCTCCAAATGATGATCAAGGCTTTCTGCACTAATGTTAAACTATGGTCAATGATTAGGGGGGGAAGGAATAAGAGATTCTAAGTGTCACTCTACAACATCTAAAGAAGAATATGCAACTCCATAGGAAGTAACTTCAAAGAGAATATAAATGTCCTTAATAGTATCCTCCAGACTATAATGTGTGATTCAACAAATAACTTTACAATATTTGGCAAAGAATAATTTGATGATGTTTGAATTGAAAGACTTGAGTTGAATTGAATGATTAAGATGAAGGAAGTGGAGGAGATGGAAGCTCGACACAAATATCATGAACTAAGGTGGATAGAAATATCCTTGGATATCTAATCCACATGCATGAGAGAGTAAACTAATTGATGGTACAACAAGATCATTTAGAGCAAAATGTAAGAGGACATAGAATCAAGATGCAAGATCAATTGTCCCAATTAAAATAACCTCTCTACTCATCAATTCTTTGATAAGTATTGAATCGAGTGTGAACTTATTGACTAAAAATTTTGTAAGCCACTAGGACTACACCTTACAAAATTGTAACTTTAGGCAATAGTATAGTGAGATAAATCTCTCCTCTCAGCAATAGGGTTGGCTCCCTTCTTACCGCAGGTGGCTTCAGTAGGACTTCAATTGAAATTAAATAAAAGGGGTGATTCTTCCAATGTGTTCCTCTTTTTTCAGGAAAGATTCACAAGTAACAACAACTTTCTAACTCTACAAAGATCTCCTATTGCTACGATAATACTGGTGACTTGGTAGTTGACATAAGAACAACTCCTAAGGCAGCAATTATAATTATATTTGGTAGATTAAAAATAAGGGCCCAAAGTGTCTTGCAATTAATCCTATTTGAAGAATAACTAGAACCAATAGTGAGGCTCAAAGTCTCTCACTAACTTTGACTTATTCAAAGTTGCATGCCTAATGCACTTGTAACTTTATTGTATGAAGTAATTATACAAGTACATGTTTCCCTGTATCTACAAAATGTTTTACTTCTACATGCAATCTTTCATACCTATTCTATTAAAGCATGAAGTATCTGAGATATTTAGAAAACATCTTCACAAAGTATCAACAAAAACTCTGAATTTTTACAGAGATTCATGGACAACTACTTCATATGGTGCTCTTGTACATTGTGCAATCACAATCACCTTTTGGATTAAGCTCATACTTCCAAAGGTAACATTCTTGTACTCAATCAGATGATTTTGCAAGCAATTGAGTGAAGTTTTGTAGCTTGTTAGCATATCAATCATACTGAAGTCAAAGTTATCTACCTCAAGCTGTAGGTGAATAACTCTTGTGAACCCAGTCAAAACATCTCTTTCTTCAACGAATTCACCATCTTCGGTAATAATTTGGCACGTCAATTTTTGAAAGCAATCACTGATCATGCATTCGTAGTTGTTGAGGCACTCCACTGCTGCCTTACTTTCTACCACCAACCCCTACATAACTTGCTCTTTATTGACCATTAGATGCAAATAATTATAGTACATTTCTACTAAAGAAATGATTCCACAGTCGCATAAGACATCTAAATCAACTTTCATCATGCTCCTTTAGACATCAAGCTCTGCGTCTAAGAATTGGAGTCGTTGATTGAAAGAAGTAAGGAGCTCATTCAATTTAGCCAAGATCTCTCTTCCCTGTTTGAATACCTTAAAAACATCCTAAATTACTTGCATGTCTTGTGATTCCAAACGAATGCCCATTTCATCTATGGCCTTTAATTTCCTTTTTACTTGCCCTCTAAGCTCAGGAGAGATAGGATTAACTGACAGAGAAGAAGCCTTCATTTTTTGTATAATATCTAGAAGTCATGTGTTCTCCTCCTTAAACCTATTATTTTTTCCCACAATTTATCATTCTTTTGAGTAAGTAGGTTGAATGCATCTTGTGCATCCTATTGACAACCTAGACATGTTTATTTTTCAAGTTCAATTATGGTGAACTTGTAGTCTATGGATTGCAACTCCTTTGTAGGTTAGATAATAAGAGGTTTAGCTACCTCTGCATACTTGACTTCATTGTTGTCAACCACGACCCTCGAAACCATTTTTGCCTTCTTGTTCTTAGGAGCCTTGGTCCTAGTAACTTTCCTATAATCATGATCCTCAGGTGGGATTTCCTCTTTCTTCCTCTTCTAAGTGATTAGGTTGAGCCACAGAGGTAGAGAAAAAGATGAAGATCTTGTTGTAAATGTAGTAACCAATGTGGTCACTAAGTTAACCTGTGCAACTGTGGCCATAATGGTGGGAGTCTCTATCTGAATAGCTACTTGAGTGGGACCAGTATGGGTGACCTCAACCATGAACTGCTCAAATTGTGTTGAAGTGGTATCCATTATCACCATAGACAAAATTGTCATAGATGGGATAGTCATGGAGTATGTGTCAAAAACATTCTCAAAACTCTGATACTAATCTACTAACAAGATCACTAGAGCAACTGATGAGATGGGCAGCGCTTGTGTTATCAATATCAAAACCTCGGAGGAGGTGCCTGCTCTGTGGAGAATGCATCCATGACTATATCCAATGGTGAATCATGTGACTCATCTGACTTGGGAAAATAGTCATGAAGTGTAGTAGCAACTGATGCACCCATAGAAGGAGGTACCATAGGAGTAGACTTTTTTGGTTGTGGTGGCAACTCATCATCACTAGAATCAATCTAGAACTTTTGAGGTTCCATGGTCTTAATCTCAATTATCCTCCTCACAACCTTACCTCCTTTGATGGAAAGAGTTGGAATAGATGCAATTGGAAGTTCTGAGACTAAGGTAGACGTACTATCTTTACCTTTACATTTAATTTCCAACCTTAAACTAATTGGACCAGCATGATCAAAGTCTTTACCTAGCTTAATCTTGTTACATTTAAGGCCTCTCCTCTTTAACCAAATATTGGTATTATCAATGATTGATTGAAAACAATCCCAAATACAAGTACTCTCCTTAGATGACCATATTGGAGGAAGAATGGGCAAATTTTCTACATGATGTTTTGTGTAGTCTAGATCAAGGAGATCATTATCATCTTCAATGCTAGGAGGGATCTCTATAAGCTTGAAGTCAATAATTTGCTTAATGGTCAAATGATAATAGTCCATTTTTTGGATATCTACCTCCATGTGCAAATCAATCCATATGTCCTCAAGGCGACGTACATGAGCAAATTGTCTCCTCATCTTGTCATTGAGGCCCCTCAAATAAAAAAAACTCCTGGGCATGAACTTCTTCAATGTGATCCTTTGGAGTTTGAACTCCATGTTCTTTGCCATGGGCACAATGTCCAAAGAGTATCCACCAATCTTTAATGGATTCCTCGAGGAAATCCCCACCCTCGGTCTATGAAATGTGGACTGGTATGCTTGCACTACCATGAGTTGCCTTTCCAACTCCATCAAAATAATTTTGTCAGTAGGGTACTGTGGGAGTGTGTGCGGTTCGCCTCTGAAATACCCAACTCACATATATGTGAAGTTAGGGAACTGTAGAAATAGGCAGCCATATTAATTCACATTGATCCATGTCTCATCTAACACTCACTTATTTGGGAGCTCTTTATCAAACAAGCACATGTAATACCCATAGAAGGCATCTTGTACTCTCTTGTAGTGCACTCAGCTGGCCCTTAGAGGTAGTTGCTTGTAATACTCCCAAACATGCACCAATGTCCTATCTCCCTTGGTAGTGAGTCCTGAGAAAGAACCCAAGACAACCGCAATATACACCAAAAAAGAATTCATGATCATTGCTTTCCTCTTTGAAATCTATGTGGCACACTCCCTTGGACCATCTAACAAGATTTGGCCTCTTGTTGATCAGCTAATTATCATTAATGTATTTGATGCAATACATTGTATCTTTGTACCACTTGTCCAAAGCCTTCTATTTTAAAATATTGGTAACTAATGGAGAAGGAGGAACCTGAAATATTCCATCAATAGTCTCAGGATCTAGGCTAATGATAGTGTTTCCATCTTGATCTCTGATGGTTCTAGATAAGTGATCAAAGTTTCTAGCACAAGCAAACACAAACTCTGGTTCAAGGGAAGCCAAGGGAAAAGTAGAAACCAAATGTATGCTATTTTGCTTTATGTAGAACATATCTTTTGTTGCTGCGACATCCACTCTTTCAAGAAAATCATCAATACCCATGTGTGAAATATATGTGTCCTTAATGTCTTCACAATATGAAACAACTTGTGAAGGAGGAATGGAGTTGTGGTATTGTTCATATTGGTATTTCATTTTTTTCTTCTCTTTACCTTTACCTGGTACAATCTTGTTTGACATAGCAAGATTGTGGGCGCAATCAGCTGTGACATGAAATTTTCAGAACATGAGAACATTTTCGAAGGATAGATCCATTCCACTCTTTCAAACACACAAGCGCGAGCCTTTAAATTTTTTGCATATAGAGTATAGATGGAAATTATGGGACAATGAGAGAATGAAAGGGTTTTAGCTCAAAAATGGTAAGGAAGACCCAAAATGGGTTTCTATTAGGTGATTACATATGTGGGCAGTAAGAAGTATAAAGGGAAACATGTATGCAAATGAGTGGACATGATATCTACTTATAATAGAACTAAGAATTCCCATTAAAAGTGATTTAGTTTTACCACCACCATGAGTTTTAAGCTATGCAAAAATGGTTAAATACATATAAACAAGGCTTATGTAAGTGGGTTTTTTGGAAGGGAAGGGAATTGCATATATGGACTTTCTCTTCTTTTAATCATGAAACGAGGTTTTTAGTCCCGACTACATATGCAAGCAAGTGGAGACTCTTGCATATGCAACTTGAGAATTGAAGACAAAAGTAGAAGGATCATTAAAGTAAACATAACATGTAAATCTGAAAATAGAAATGAAAACTGACATGTTAATCAAAAACCAAAATATGAACTTGGAAAGAAATGAGGAAGATCCTAGGGAAAAATTACCTCAACTCTTAAGAAGAAGTCTTGCCAAATATTTGAGCAAAATCTAAAATAAATCCAAGAGGATTATCAGATTTACAAAAGATGAGCTCAAAATATCATATATAGACTTCAATCCTAGTCTTAATCCACTTATTTTGGGGAGTCAATATGCAATGATTTCCAAGTGGGAATAAAAGAGAAACAAAATGCAAGAGAATAGCAACAAAATTGACCATTTCAAATGCATATGCAAAGATAATAAAAGTCTTGCAGCTTGTAGATGAGCCTTTTCGTCCCAATATTGTTGTGTGGGGAAAGTGTGGAGGGAAGTACTAGTGGTATGGATGTTACTTTTTACTTGGACTTCATCTTATTTACACAATAGATTAATAAAAATGATTGTTTAAAGAAATTCAGGAAATAACAGATATAGTTGAAAATTTAATTGAAAATCTTCCCTTTTTAGGACACACAAATTTCATAAAGGCACACAAACAACTAAAATATAGTTCTTAAAACTTCTATAGACCTATATTTTTGTTAAATGTACTGGAAATGATAAATCTAAACATGCCTGAAAGTTTAAATCATAAAATTAATTTTCAGCCAATTCTACACCCAACACACATATTTAATTGATCCACATTCCATTTGGGCACACTCAATTTTTTTAATGGAGTAAATTAAACATAGATTGATGAGCCCATTTTACCATGAATACTAAGGCAAATCTGTAAGAAAATATTAAGGGAAAATAAATTAAACAAGAAAATAAGATAAAAAATCTATTGATCCCAGGGTTTACAAAAAAATATAGGATAAAAAATAAACTAAGCAAACTATGTGCCTTGTTTGTACATTCTTATAAGTATTGATCATCACTATCTTTTCAAGAAGAGAGAATTGGGTATCATTATAGCTATGCTAATGGATATAAGGATGCCCAAGGATTTTTTGGAGACCTTCACTAGATCTATGACACAAGCTATCTCTCCCTGAAAAGGATGAGTAGAATGTTTGAAGTGGCACTTGGGAGTTACTCTTATATGATGGGTTTTGTAGGAGTTAAACCACCCCAACTTGTAGTGTTGTATATGAGGGAAGGTTGGCAACTTCAATCTCTTGACAATTTCTAAAGGTATTAAATTTTCCATGCTTATTAATAATGATGAAGTCTAGGGGTCACCTCTTTACCCACATCTATGACTTGAAAAGGAATTCGGCTTCAGCTTCCTTAGTTATTGGTTTTGAAGGCTTTATATTAGGATCCTCAACTTATTCCATTTTGAGCATACTCTTTTGTGTGTAACACTCCATGTTTGAATGATTGCAACCCTTGTGGTTGTCCCACCTTTTACCATCCATTGGATGACCTACTTTTGTCTACAAATGGTTGTTTATTTTGTGTTTGGGTTGTTTCTTACTTACTCTTTTTCCTGGAATCCTCCATGTTTATTGCATAGCAATAGGCCTCCCTCATCATCTTCATCCTAATCAACTTTAGTTTAGAATGAAATTTTACATGAAGACTGTGTTGGGAATCAAATTTGTAAGGCCCCTTTATGCTTGTGTCCTTTTGTTTTCTATGTGTTGTCTTAACCATTTTTGGGACATTATTGATAACTGATATGATAAATCTTCTAAGTTGGGTCTCCATGTTAAAGTACTGCTCAAGAGTGATAGGAAATGCTCAAGAATTTCATTGAAATAAATTAAAGTGAGTCCAAAATTATCTTGCGAGTGTTACCTGTCACCCCCAATCTGATTGGTTCATGTTTTTTTCCTTGTATGGTCATGTCCACTTAGGGATCTTGACCAAAGAAAGAAAAAAAAAAGGGGAAATAATGGAAGTCCTTTAGTGGAAAATCAACTTCCTAGTGAACTTCACATTTTAAAAGTAAAATCTGATTCAAATGACTACTCATGTTCAACCATTTATGAGAAACAATTGAATGTTTGTGGAAATCTACTGCTTGTCTGAACTTGATTGATATCTTCTTTAACATTTAACCAATTCACTTAAGTTTTTTTGTAGAAGGGACTTTTGTGGGAATCTACCCTTTATTTGATTCACACGAGATCACTTGAACACTCTCCCATCTCTTCGATCTAATAAATATAGCTCATTTTCATTGAGTTCCATATGCAATGACCCTAAGGTCTATCTCAAACTCTGGTATAGGGCTTGAATATTATTTTACTGAATTAAATTCATCATTAAATTGGAGGGAAACAAATCCATATTATGCATTTCCTTAATTTTCTTTAGCTAGAAAACTTGATATCTTGTTTATATTTTTTTTACTAAAAGACGACAAAAAGATGCAATTTGTTGTCTGTTAATAAGCGTGAGTGAAATATTCGTGTGATGTTCATATTATCTCTGTATCAATTACTTATATTATGGTATACTTACATGCATGAGGCTTATAGTGATATGAAAGATTATCATGTTTAAGGACTTGAATTTTAGGTCTAAGTAATAATGTGACTATTGCAAAGTTTGCATTAGTTTTTTAATGAAAGAATTCCTTTTCTTTGGTATTTGTTGTAGTGGCTAATAAATTTGAAAGCTAAAATTTCAAACATGCAATAATTCTCCAAGTTGATGCACTTTTGGAACATGTAAATGATGGAACTTAGTTGATTTTGTAGGAGGTTATGGAAGAAAATGAAAGAGATTTGGAAATTTAGGATTCTATCAAGTGTGTTACTAGTTAAGGAGCTCCCTTAGAAAGTTTTTTTTTTTCGCATAAAGTAGACATTTCTTGGCACTCGAGATGTAATGACTTCCTTAAAAATAGGGTATATTGATATGATAGGACTACAAGGGACTTTTGTCCATAAAATGGGTTTACCATAGAAAGGTCAAGTCAGTAATGAAACAAGTGTAATGCAAATACCTACAACTTTAGGAGATCATGGTAACTCCAACTCAAACATAGCTCATAATTTTCCTTCTTCCTTGTTGTAGCTATTAGCCTTTGCACATTCCAAACTACCTTCTTCCTTATCCTCAAGTGCCAACTCTTGACCCTTCTCAATAGTCTTTTTATCCAACAAATTGGACATGCTTATTTTAATCATATTTATAAAAAAAAATTGAGGCTCTCAAAATTTTGATGGTTGGGCTATATTTATGACGAACCTTTGCAACAAGGATTCTATACTCCCGATGACATCTCTGTAAAAAATGATACTGCCTATCTGTCAAAATTCCAATGGTAATGCTATAATTGTGAGAGACCTTTGCGATGAAGATGCTATACTCCCGATGACATTCTTGTAGTTAATTGTACTAGCAGTGAAATGACATGCCATTGGTATTGTGATAGAGATAAAATGTTTTTGATGGGCCTTTCTGACATTTATGCGTCAGAAATTTCTTTCGGCTAGTTTGTATGTTTTGACGATTTTTTCATCGAAATCGTGATGGTTACCCCCTCCGTGGTAATTTATGACGAAATAACTCTGACTTCACCTTGTGTTGAACATTCGACGGATGACCGTTTGATTTCTGACAGTTGGTTGTCATAATTTTCCCTCAAATGTACTAGTGAGCATTAATAGCTAAAAATTTGACCATTTCCAAATCTAGTGAAAGTGGTTTCAAATTGAATATATTATCACGATGAACCAAGAAACAACTTGAATCAAGAAAAACATAGCCCGTTTGCTCAAAATATAGATTATCAAAGTTTGGTCAAAGCATGGATGTCTATTTATTGTTCATAGCTAAAAATTCAAATATTTCAAAATCTGGCAAAAGAGGTTTAAAGTAGAAGATCTTGTTGAGACGAACCAAAATCAATTTGAATCGCGAAAAATAGAGCCCATTTGCTCAAGATACGGATGGTCAAAGTTAGGCAAATTAAGGAACTCCATTTAGTGTTTATAGCTAAAAATTTGACCATTTCCAAATATGGCAAAACTGGTCTCAAACTAAAGATCTTGTCGAGACAAATGAAAAACCAACTTAAATCACAAAAAATGGAGCCCATTTGCTCAAGATACGGATGGCCAAAGTATGGTCAAAGTAGGGAAGTCAGTTCAATGTTCATAGAAAAAAAATTGACCATTTCCAAATCTGGTGAAAGTGGTCACAAATGAAGATCTCATTGAGACGAACCAAAAAATAACTTGAATCATGAAAAATGGAGCTCATTTTCTCAAGATACAGATAGTCAAAGTTTGGTCAAAGCAAGGAAGTCCATATGATGAAAGTGGTCTCAAATCAAAGATCTCATCGAGATGAACCAAAAATAAACTTGAATCACAAAAAAAGGAGCATGTTTGCTGAAGATACGGACAGGAAAAGTTTTGTCAAAGGAGGGATGCCCATTTAGTGTTCATAGCTAAAATTTTGACCATATCCAAATATGGTGAAAGCGGTCTTAAATCGAAGATCTCATCGAGATGAACCAAAAAACAACTTGAATCATGAACAATGGAGCATGTTTTCTAAAGATACAAATGGTAAAACATTGGTCGAAGTAGGGAAGTCCATTCAATGTTTGTAGCTAAAAATTTGACCATTTCCAAATCTGGCAAAAGTGATCTATAATTAAAGATCTGGTCAAGACAAACCAAAAAACAACTTGACTCATGAAAAACAAAGCCTGTTTGCTATGGATACGGATGGTCAAAGTTTTGTCAAAGTAGGGAAGTCAGTTTAGTCTTTGTAGCTAAAAATTTGACCATTTTCAAATCTGGTGAAAGTGGTCTCAAATCAAAGATCTCATAGAGACAAAACAAAAAACAAATTGAATCACAAAAAATAGAGCCTATTTTCTCAAGATAGGGATGTTCAAAGTTTGGTTAAAGCAATAAGTCTATTCATAGTTTGTAGTTGAAAAAATAATCTTTTCCAAATCTAGTGAAAGTGGTCTAAAATCGAAGATTTCATCGAGACAAACCAAAAATAACTTGAATCACAAAAAATGGAGCCTGTTTGCCTAAGATATAAATGGTCATATTTTGGTCAAAGAAGGGAAGTTGGTTTAGTGTTCGTAGCTAAAAATTTGATTGCTTCTAAATCTGCAAAAGTGGTCTCAAATCAAAGATCTTGTCGAGACGAACCAAAAAACATCTTGAATCATGAAAAATGAAGCCCATTTTCTCAAGATACAGACGATTAAAGTTTTGTCAGAGGAGGGAAGTTTGATCAGTGTTCGTAGCTGAAAACTTGACCATTTCCAAATCTGGCAAAAGTGGTCTCAAATGAAAGATCTCACCAAGAGGAACCCAAAAACAACTTGAATCTCAAAAAATGGAGCCTGTTTTCTCAAGATATAGACTATCAAAGTTTGGTCAAAGAAGGGAAGTACATTTAGTGCTTGTAGCTAAAAATTTGATAGTTTCAAAATTTGGCAAAAGTGGTCTCAAATCAAATATCTTGTTGAGACAAACATAAAACAACTTGAATCGTGAAAAATGGAGCCCATTTGTGCAAGATAAAGATGGTCAAAGTTTGGTTGAATTAGGGAAGTCCGTTTACTATTTGTAGATGAAAATTTGACCCTTTCCAAATTTGGTGAAAGCGGTATCAAATAAAAGATCTCATCAAAATGAACCAATAAATAACTTGAACCATGAAAAATGGAGCTTGTTTGCTCAAGATACAAACAATCAAAGTTTGGTCAAAGTAGTGAAGTTCATTCAATGTTCATAGATGAAAACTTGACCATTTCAAAATCTAGCAAAAGTGGTCTCAAATCAAAGATCTCATCGAGATGAACTAAAAAATAACTTGAATCACAAAAAATGGAGCCATTTTGCTCAAGATACGGACGGTCAAAGTTTAATGAAAGAAGAGAAGTCAGTTCAGTGTTGTAGCTAAAAATTTGATAATTTCCAAATTTGGCAAAAGTACTCTCAAATCATAGATGTCATCGAGACAAACCAAAATAACACTTGAGTTAAAAAAAATGGAGTTTGTTTACTTAAGATACAAACAATCAATGTTTGGTCATAGCAGGGAAGTCCATTCAGTGTTCATAGCTAAAAAATTGACTATTTCCAAATCTAGCAAAAGTGGTCTCAAATCGAAGATGTCATCAAGACAAACCAAAAAGAACTTGAGTCATGAAAAATGGAGCTTGTTCACTCAAGATACGAATGGTCAAAGTTTGGTCGAAGTAAGGAAGTCAATTCAATGTTCGTAGATGAAAATTTGACCATTTCCAAATCTAGAAAAAAGTGGTCTCAAATCGAAGATCTTATTGAGATGAAGCAAAAAACAACTTGAATCATGAAGAACGGAGCCTATTTTCTCAAGATACAAATGGTCAAGGTTTGATCAAAGCAGGGAAGTTTGTTCACTATTCGTAGCTGAAAATTTGATTGTTTCCAAATCTAGGGAAAGTGGTCTAAAATCAAAGATATTGTTGAGGCAAACCAAAAAACAACTTAAATTGTAAAAAAAAGAGCCTTTTTTCTCAAGATACGGACGGTCAAAGTTTGGTGAAAGTAGTGAAGTCCGTTTAGTGTTTGTAGCTAAAAATTTGACCATTTCTAAATTTTGGAAAAGTGGTCTCAAATTGAAGATCTTGTTGAGACAAACCAAAAAACAACTTGAATCACAAAAAATGAAGCCAGTTTGCTTAAGATACAGATGGTCGAAGTTTGGTCAAAGAAAGGAAGTTCGTGTAGTGTTTGTAGCTAAAAATTTGACCATTTCCAAATTTGGAAAAAGTGGTCTCAAAACCAAGATCTTGTCGAGATGAACCAAATAACAACTTGAATCATGAAAAATAGAGCATGTTTGCTCAAGATACAGATGGTCAACGTTTGGTCAAAAAAAGGATGTCTATTCAGTGTTCACATCTGAAAATTTGACCATTTCCAAATTTGGAAAAGTGGTCTCAAATAGAAGATCTTGTCGAGATGAACCAAAAAACAACTTGAATCACAAAAAATAGAGCTCGTTTGCTCAAGAAAGGGACAATCAAAGTTTGCTCAAATTAGGAAAGTTTGTTAAGTGTTTGTAGCTAAAAATTTGATCATTTCCAAATCTGGCAAAATTGGTCTCAAATGGAAGATCTCATCGAGATAAACCAAAAAATAACTAGAATCACAAAAAATCTAGCTCGTTTCCTCAAGATATAGATAGTCATTTAGTTTTGTCAAAGAAGGGAAGTCAGTTCAATGTTCGTAGTTGAAAATTTGACCATTTCCAAATCTAGCGAAAGTGGTCTCAAATCAATGATCTCATCGAGATGAACCAAAAAACAACTTGAAAGACAAAAAATGGAGCCCATTTGCTCAAGATATGGATGGTCAAAGTTTGGTCAAATTTTGGTCAAAGTAGAGAATTTCGATCAGTGTTCATTGCTGTAAACTTGACCATTTCCAAATCTGGTGGAACTGGTCTCAAATATGAAGATCTCACCAAGTCAAACCAAAAAAAAACTTGAATCATGAAAAATATAGCCTATTTTCTCAAGATACAAATGATCAAAGTTTGGTGAAAGTAGGGAAGTTTGTTTAGTACTTTGACATGTCAGGATCTCCTACTTTTCTTATCACCATGAGATTTTAACCAATCACCTTATGGAGATCACGCGATAACCAACTTCCTCATAATCTTAGAACATTTGGCCTAACTATAGTTTGATCATGAGATTTAGCAACTAAGACATACCTCTCAATCTCTAAACACTTGACTTGATCGGGGTTCCATCATGAGATTGAGCGACAAAGACAAATCACATAATTTTTGAATGCTAGCTTTAAATCAAGTTTCATCTTGAGAATGAGCAACAAAGGCATTCTCATGGTCTCCAGATGTTAGCTCTAACCATGGTTTTATTATGAGATTCAGAGACAACATATATCCCTCAATCTCCAAATGCTTTACTTAACTCAGACAAGTTCTTGAGATTCGGCGATAGCTGTTGATCCTTGTCCTTATCCATGGTCGTCTCTTAATCTCTAAATGTTTCATGACTTGACCGTGATATACGAGACTCAGAGATAACCTTTACTTGTTTACTTCTTAACCTCTCGCCAGATCTCCAGATGCTAGACAAATAACTGCCACCCTCAAGAGATTCAGAGATAACAACACCCACCAAGTCACTGGATAATTAGACTTAACCACCGATCCTGATGAGATTGGGAGATAACCTTTTCTATCAAGTCCTTGCCCCTTTCACCAGGTCGCCAGATGTTTCAATACTTAACCATTACTTCACAAGACTTAGAGAAATCCTAATCGCCAAGTCGTTGAATGTTAAGAACTTAACTACTAACATTGTGAGATTCAAAGATAACTGCAACTGGTCATTTCTTATCCTTTTCACTTGATCTCCAAATGTTAGAGGACTTATCCGTTGTGTGACGAGATCAAAAGATCACTACCTTTGCCAAGTCACTGAAAGAAAAGAACTAACCGTCGAATATTTGGAGACTTGGAGAAAGACAAGAAAATAAAAGCCATGTGCAGAACAAGGGGACTTAAGTGACAAGAAAAGGTAATGTGAAAACATAAGAACTAGGGCACGACAAGGCAATTTTCAAAGACAAAAACCCCACCAAAGACAAACAAGACCCAGGGCTTAGGGTTTCAAACATTTTTAGAGAATAATTACCTTGAGACACATACATTCTTAGAGAATTTGTAGGAACATTGAAACAAGGATGAAGAGGCACAAATTATTTTTCACTAAGAACAAACCTTGACACTTCTATGAAAATCTAAAACTAGACCCAATAGTGGCTCTATCTGAGGATGCTTGAATGCAAATTCATAGCAAGGATCCAGGATCTATGGGAGGCAGACCACAACCACACTAACCTATTGCAGAAAACAAACACATGACAATAAGCAAACACACCTATACATAAAATACAAAACTACTGTGCAAGGAAAAATTGGGTTCAATTGAAGAAATACTTCAGAAATTGTCCATGTACTGGCAATTCCTGTTCTTCATCATTTAGATCTTTTAGAAAATAGGAATCCTTCCCATGGATCTAATGATTAACAAAGGTGCCCAACCACTGGGATTCAAATTTTGTGTGCTTCCCTTTATCCTCTGCTCTAGCATTCCATTGGAGCACCGTGTCACCAGGCTGAAACTTTCTACTACTAGCTCTTTTATCAAATAAATATTTTTTTTTTGTCGTGGCTTCAAATTCTTCTTTTGTCACTCCCTTTGTACTTCTAATTCCACAAGTTGTACCATTATTTCCTGCATAACATCAATTGTATCTAATTCTTCATCATGAATAAATTTGTACACATGAAGCAAGTTATTCAAAGGTAGCCTTGCTTGGACACCATATAGTAGTTCAAAGGGGGACTTTCTAGTAGCTTTCTTTACTGTAACCTAATCATCCCATAGAGCCAACCTTAAATTTTAATGTCAGTCTCTCTTATTACTTTATAAGGTCTTCTTTAGAATTTGCAGAATACTCTTATTACTTGATTCTACTTGCCCATTGCTTTGGGGATGATAAGGAGAAGAGTATGACATGACAATCCCATTTTCACTATAGAAATCTTTGAATTCATATGACCTGAAGCACATGTAATTATCCATTACTAGCTTAACAGGGACACCAAATTTGGTGAGTATATTATCCAGCAAGAAATCGACCACAACCTTGCTAGTTGCCTTCTTAGTAGGAACCGCCTCAACATTTTGTGAAATAATCTGTGGCGACCAAAATCCAACTATGACCACCACTAGATTTTTTTGTAAACTCTCATATGAAATCTATTCCCACATAACAAAAGGTGCTTCAACTACTATTGGATTTAGTGATAGAGAACCTGAGTATTTCATCTTAGAAGAAAACTTCTTACATGACTCTCACCTACGAATAAACTTAAAAGTATCTTTAAATATGCAAGGCCAATAATAACCAGCTCTCATAATTTTGTGGGCAGTTGTTCTGGTTGAGAAGTGTCCTCCATAAACTCCAACATGCATTTCTTTCAAAACTTTGTTAGCCTACCACTCATCTAAACACAATAAAAGCACACCCTCTTTGTCCTTCCAATATAAATCACCTTGTACTAGTGTTTATCTTTGGGCTTGTAGCCTGAGAGTCCTCTTCTAATTTTCATTCATACCCTCAGGACATCTGGTATTTTAGATAAAAAATGAAATGTCAGAATAGAAAGGTTGATTTTCAATGCTGGTCACTGATTTATCTTGCAGTCCAATAGTATTGATCTAAACTAAATCTATATTCTCTTCTATCATAAGCTTAGCTAAGCCTAATCCCCGCACAAACTTCGTGATATGGATTTCCAAATTAAACTCCCGAATCTTGTTGATCCATTTGCATCTTTTTCCAGTGACCTCATACTGGGTAAGAATATCCTTAACTATTGCATGGGGAACATATGCGACAACTCTGACACAAACCAAATAAGGTCTAAATAACTTGACAACCTTAACCAATGCATATTCTTGTTTCTCCATCATCTCATAATTCAATTCTGTAGCTTGTAAGGATTTACAAAAAAAACAATTAGGTGCTCAAATCCCTCCTCATCTTTCTGCAATAGCACAACTGCAATCATATGAAATGATGCAAAGGAAAATAGTGAGAAGGGCTTACTATAATCAGGAGACCTGAGAATAGGGGCTTCCTGAATTTCCTTATTTATTCTTTCAAGGCATCTTGTTCTTCTTCATCCCACTCAAATTTTGCATTCCTTTTCAAAAGTTTGATTATTGGCTTCACAATTTCTACAAAAATTCCTATGAATCTTCTCACGAAATTTATATTCCCCAAGAAAGACTATAATCCTTTGACATTATTTGGATCAATGACCTTTTGGATTGCTTCAACTCTCTCAAGGTCAATTCTTACTCCCTCCTTTGACACAATATGTCCCAATAACTTTCCTTTTGTCATTGCAAATTGGCACTTTTTTGGATTCAAAGATACACCATATTCCAAGGCTTTATTGAATATATTTTCCAAATGACCACAATGTTCCTTCTTCTTCTTGGAATAAGTAGTCAAATCATCCTGATAAATAACCATAAACATGTCAATAAATTCTTTAAAAACAACATCCATGGCTCTTTGGAATGTTGCCCTTGCATTTATAAGACCGAAAGCTCTCCTTACATAAACATATGTCCCCCATGGGGTAGTAAAATTAGTCTTAAACTTCTTTGAATCCTTCACTAATACTTGGTTGTAACGCAAAAATCCATCCATCATTGATAATAAGTCATAACCAGTCACCTTATGCAACATTGCCTCCATGTTAGTCAAAGAATAATTGTCCTTCAGAGATGCAATATTCAAATTTCAAAAATCAACACATAACCTTATATCACCATTTTTCTTTCTTACTGGGACCAGATTTGAAACCCAAGCTGAATGTCTAATTGGTTGAATTATGTCTGCATCTCTTAACTTCATCAACTCATGTTGCATCTCGGGAGATAATAAAGGATTTATGGGTCTCTGCTTCTATTTGAAAGGTTTGGAATCAGATTTCAAATGAATCTCATGTTGGAATAAATCCTCCCTATAGGCTTTCAGATCCTCATATGACCATGCAAACACATGCTTGTGTTTTCTTAGTGATTTTATCAAGTTTGTCCTTATACGGGAGTCTAATTTCTTTCCTATATACACCAACTGGGGTGATGTTTATGATCCCAAATTTATTTCCTCTAGATCCTCAATTTTAGCATTCGACCCTTTTAGGAAATTATCATCTTCACTTTAGGACAATGCTTCTAACTCTAGCAATCCCTTATAGATCTTATTAGAGTTTAGTTGTACTATTTCATTTAAAAAAAATAGTATCCTTACCATTTGTTACCTCAACCAAAGCATTACAATCCAAATGTTGGCCTTCAAAATGGTCTAGACATTGTATAAATTTGAGGATATCATGATCATCCTCAAAAACTTGCCAATTGCAAATATTATCTAGTATAAATGGCCTACTCTTGACTTCCAAAATTGATACCCCATTCAAAGTGAAATTATTATTCTTCAAAGCAACATTAGCTAATAAATTAGCCATGATATTTTTTGACCTTTCTATCCATTTGATATTAAAGGCGTCAAACAATTCAATATGATCCCATAAGTATGCCTATATAATTTTAGTCTGTCATTTTTTTATAGCATACCGTGATCTAACCTGTGCTACCACTAGCTCAAAATCCCCAAAAAACTTTAATAGTCTGATACCATGCCTAGTGGCAATGTCTAATCCTACAAGAAAGGCCTCATATTCAACAGTGTTATTGGTGCATTGGAAAGCCAATAAAAAGGAATACTTAAAAGTATTACCTCATGAAGAAATGAAAAGGACACCAGCTCCTGACCCTTCTTTTGAACAGGCTCCATCAAAATACATCTACCATAACCATCTTGTTGTGACTTTAGTTCATCCACCAATGGGTCAGTATTTTTGCACTGACAACACTTTTTCAATTCTAAAATTCTCCATGTCAATGTCCACACAATAGTTAAGCATATTAGGGTCCACCTTCTCAATAGTAACTAGTGCCAGTGGTTCTCTATACAACTTAACATCCTTCCCATTTATTGGAATCATGGCCCAAGACAAATCTAACTCTACATTACCCCCAATTGTTGTAGCCCATTGTCTTGATAATAGCATACCATAATTGGACTGGGTTTCCACAACAACAATGTCCATTTTATAGGTTGCCTTTGGGAATGCTTCTATTTTAACTTCAACTCCCTTCAGGGTCCCAATTACAGGGAGTTCTCTATTATCCATAGCATAACAACTCTCATAAAATGTATCTACAACCATACCCAATTCCCTCATGACCCCATATGGCATCACATTTGCTGCAACACCAAAATCTATCATACAATTTTTTACAAGCCTGTTATTTATAAGGAGAGTTACATAGAAAGGATCAACTTGTGAAGGCTCCCTAGTAATGACATTTCCTACATATACAATTGGGGTATCCTGCTCAGATCTACTATTCCATTCCTTTACTATCCTTCTTATTTTCCTTTTTACTATCACAAAGGGGTATTAGATATTCCCATCAATAATGAAAACGTTGCTTCCCTATGTTCCTTAATTTTTAACATTTCTATTAAAGGAACATATACTTTCATTTGGGTAAGAGCATGTTTCATATCAAAAGTAGGTAAGTCTAAAGCAATATCAATGGTATTCTTACTCTTACCTCCCTTGTAACTCATAACTAGCTTGTCAGTCTTGATTTCATTTTTCTCCCCTTGAGTAAAAGAAGGTTCACCTGGTTTAGCTCTATCTTTCTTGTCTTTCTCTTTGCTATGAGACTTCACAACAACTTTAGGGGCATTCTCCTTAATAATCAAAGAACCTAGTTTACCTCGATCAAGCTCTACCCTCTAATTCCTTATATTATAAGCACTTATGGCTTGATTAATTATTGCCACAGTGAGGGACCTTTTTTCCTCCACACTAGGTAATCTGAAATGGGGATACTTCTTTTCATCCCCCATCACATTAATGGTGCTTTGTATCACACCACCAGTTTCATCCTCTGAATCAGAAAAAACTTGTTGCTATTTTTCCTTATGCTCTTTTCTCTGAACATCCACACCTTCAACTGATTCATCATCTTCCGACAACCACCAATCAAGTGTATTTTGACAGTGAACATATTCACCACTAGGTCCTCATGTTCTGACCTTACTTGTTTACTGGCATCTTCTATTTGCTCTGCTAATGCCTGAGCAATAACACATTAAAAAGAGGAATGAGGCATATTACAAGCAACAAACCAATGAGTACTTTCAACATTATGAGCATTATTTCTTTTCAAAGGATCATGAGTTTCCTTATCCTCTGGTTCTCTTGATTTTCAGGAACAAGCTTACCATCTTTCCAAATTTTTTTATAGGGCATATCAGGCAAATTTGGAAATCGATCCTGCCTTTGATACTGATGCCTATTATCGTAAGATCCTTTATTATTTCTTTCAATCTTTGTAGTGAGGTCTTTCACCACATACACCAGTTTATCGACCTTGTCTTCCTCCTTATTTGGCTTATTTGGTTGTCCTTTTGAATTCTTCCACATTCTTCCATCCTCTCTTTTTCCCATCTTCCCAGATGCATTTTATTGCTTTCAATATTAATGGCCATCTTGAAAGTTTCTCTCAAAGTTCATGGGTTCTTATCCCTCAAAAGATATGACATATTTCCATCAACTACATTAAAATATGTTGTTAGACATACTTCTTCATCAAGTCTCAAGACCTAAAACAATTTGTACATGGCCTTTCGAAACCTATTTTTAAAATCTGCCATACTTTTTTTTTGGAACTTTTTTATATTGTTAAACTCATTTAACATGAAACTTGAGTTAACATATTCACCATATTGTTCCTTATAACACCTGACAAATTCATCCCAAGATGTTATACTATTTTTAGGTAACCCTCTATACCAATCCCTAACATCTTCATTCAAAGATTGAACAAATAACTTTATCACTACATCCTCATGTTCAATTTCAAAATCATTCATCTTGTCAGTGAAAGTTTTGAGGTGTTCCTCACAAGTTATAGCATCATTACCACTAAACTTTGGAATCTTGTCTCTTATCTCATTGGGGATGACATTTGGTTGTCCAAGAATCCCATCAAAGAACAATGGATGATACCTATCCAAATGAATAGGTCTCCTTTGGAAATTTCCAGCAGCATGAGTTCCACTGGTCCCAACTACAACACCTTGGTTTGTTACAATGTTTTGTGCACCACCAATAGAATGAGCACCAACAATTTGAGTGGGACCAGAGGTTTGAAAACTATGGCTAGGGACAACCACTTGAGGTCCTGATGTGTGTCCAATCACAACTGTAACTGCACTGAGCATTGAAATACTATTCATAAAAGCATTTAAGAAGGCTATCTTTTTCTTCATCTTTGTTGCTACAACCTCTGATTCAGCCTTCTCAAGTTGTTTAGAAAGGTCCTCCTTAGCTTTCCTTGCTCCCTCCAATTCAAAATCTAGTGGTAACATCCCACTAAGAACATTTCCTTTAGCCTTGGGCTCCTCAATATGAATACCAACCACCTTCTATTCTCCTTTATCCTAGACAATATTGTTTTCCTTGCTTGGCAAATCATGACCAATTTGTTGCCCCTTGGAAGGCTTCTTGATCTCCCAATCCTGCAATTGTCTCAACACAGGGCCTTCCCCTTCAAATTCATCTCTCTTTTTACTACAGCCACTTCATTGTGATATTTCTCTCAAAGCCCCCATGTCTCCAAAAACTTCCTCATTTAGGCCCTTATATTCTTCATTTAAGACCTTTTCATTCACCTTGTGTTGTGCAGTGACTCTCAATAGTATTTCCCTTTCAAGTAACAATTCTTGAATCTCTTTTCCTCTCTCCTTTTGTTTATTCTACACACTTAGTCTTCATTCTCTCTCCCTTTTTGTCAAGGACAAAACCTCTTCACGGAGCACCTCAACATTATGTTGAGTTGAGTCAGAATGATCATTATCATCAAAATCAATCAAGTCATGGTGTCCATGATTTCTCATAGGGCGATAAGGCTGATCCACTAGGTTTGGGGACATTTTACTATGATTTAACACACTATTACATGCTTTTACATGACATCTAGACCTATTTACATAAACCTTCTTATACTAAATATGAGTGAAACTATTATTTTGAGATCTATCTTTAGCTGTATCAAAGATGTGATTCGACAAAGGCTGACTATCTAACTCAGAGCTTGCATAAGACATGGAAGAATTTTCTGATATGGTGGAAATATTACTACCCTTGGGTATCCAAGACATACCAGAACCTAACTCATCTTAGTTCGGGTAATCTCTCCTAGGGTTCCTAGGAAGTTCACTTTCTAGAGAAACCTCAGGGTGTTTCTTGATAAAAGATCGAGTGTTATTTTGATATTTCATCTATAAATAATACACAAGACTACTTGATGCTTACAACAATGACACTGGTATAACACTTTTCAAGAAGAGTCACCACCTATAAATAGTCTGGGAAATAACCAATTCTCAGGAAGAAAACGCAAACACAAAAATATGACAATCAAATAAACTAAATCTGCTATCCATTTTTCCCCAATAGAGTCACCATTTTTGTTGGAGATTTTTCTTGTAGAGTTCAATATTTAACAACTTATGTCCTTGAATCCCTATTCCCACTCCAAATCTGACAAGTAAAAGATCTAACTAATGATGATTAAAACCTCCTGCACTTCGAGCTTCAATCTCAGGCGGGTGTACCTTGTGGATTCACTTCTTTAAAGAATCAACAATAGTTATTTTCATTCTTCAAACACAAATAGTAAACATCTATGCTCTTCAAACATAAACTAAAATACTTTTATCATTAAAGGATTGATGATGATAACTTCCGATCAAGTATAGACCAATGCCTAATCCCAGGGCAAAGAGTCAAATAAACACACATTCACAGAAAACTTTTAAATCAAACACACTTAGAACCCAAATTAAATGACTTACAAATCATTCTTTTCATTTTCACACTCAGACATCAAATTCTCATATAAACCCTGAATCCCCTGAAACCACCCTTAAGAATTACACTTCCCTTGAAAGAAACTTAAGAATAATCTCACAATCTACCTTATAAATGATATATTAAAATTGCCTTGCAAATTCAATACATAAGAACTCAAAATCAACACAAGAATACATCATAAATGTGTAACGGAACTCCAATGTATTCTCATTAAAATTTATTTGTTTCAATACATTCAAAATGACAAAATTCCTAGAAATAAAACCTTGAAATCCAGAAACTCTTTTTGCAGTTATGCATTCACCATCTATGTACATTACAAAAGTCTTGTTATTTATACCATTCACTAGCCATTTTGGAATCCTAGGAGAAACATGATGCAACAAGCTTCCGATGACTAGGACAAAAAAGATGCTAAAAGAAAAAAATAGTTACAATCATTTCAAACGGTGGAGAATAAAACTTGAGTAGCATCTTTGCAATCATTTTGATTCTTGAACATTTGGCACCTTTGACAGTAGATATTCAAGGTAACTTTTGAAAGTCATTATGACAATAATGATTGTCTGCCTGGGTAACATACATTATTCTTCTAAGATAATTACCCTCCCTGTGCTCATTGATCAGGTGCCAAGTGTCACATCAATCCTCCTCCATTGCCTCCAATTCTATTGTTGCATGCTTCTTCTTTTTGGACTTTGTGTTTTTGTCCCACTGTGCAACTTCCTCCTTAGATGGCCACTCGAAACTCTTTATACTTTGCAACTGTTTTACCTGCATGTCCCATTTGGAATCAGTTATGGCCCTTGTATCTATAAAGAACCTAGCATAGTATGTTTCAACTTTAAACATATCATCCATGACATTATTAAACTTGTCCATATTCAGGGTATTATCCTCGTTGAGGAAAGATTCCCACTCAATCAGCAATGCATCCAAATAATTTTTCCACTCCTCAATACCTTTTAGTTCATTGTTCTCATTATGTATGAGAGGCAAATATTTGCTGAAGTTAGGGCCAAACATATCCAATTTTGACTTTATTTGATTTTCCTTTCCCTTAAAGAAAGTAAGGGATGTACCAATTTTTTCAATCATCTCCCCAACCTGACTAATTGACTTAGGAATGTATGACATGTGGGGCCATATCATTTCTAACTTTTCAAATAAGGGACCCCTGCATGACCATATTGTGAACAAGGGACCATGGTTGCTATTGCATCCTTTACATTATTGTCAATCTTATGCAACATACCATATGACTCATGGACTACACCTAACTTTCCCTTTATCAGCTCAATTCTATGTTGTACAATATTTACCAAGGCAATGAGAGCAACATCATTTTTATCTTTGTCAGACCTCTCCACTGACTCAGTAGGATCCTCTATGACAAGAGGCATGAAAACTTCACTTTCTTGAATAGGAGGAGGAACAACCTTGGATGTCTCTTCCAATTTGACCTTCAAGTCCTCCAACTCATCTTCCAATACCTTGATTTTCATCAGGCCCTTCTTCCCATCCTTGGCCAAAGCAATTGTTTCATAAAAGAGCCTTCCATACCTATTTGATAATTGTGCTATCTTGGCCTCATTTAAATGAGGAAAATGTGTAACAACCTTAAAAACTTCTAAGTCTGTTGTATTTTGCACTGTCCAAATTATTTTATCCCCATCCATCTTCTCTGCCACACTTACTAGGGAAGGCTTTTGTGTCCTTGGGGCTAAGGACCACATGGAAAGAGTTTGGGACCTTGGATCATAACCATAGCCTTTGATCATTTCCCCTATCCGAGTCTCATAATATAATTGAGCCTCAAGCTTCCTCTTTATTTGATCTATGATAAATGCTAAGGCCAGATCCCACACTGGAACAAGCAACATCCCACTAGATTTTACTAGCTCTTTGGCATCTTGCATTGTAATAATTTTTGAATTGGGATCATAAGTTGCAAGGGCTTTTAGAGCCTCATTTCCTGTATCACTGCCATCATTTACTTGCAATTGAGTACCTATTTGCTGTTGTTTCCTCTAAATGAGGAAATTCTTGAACTCATCCCTTTTGATGAAGTCCTCATCATTTAAGAGCTCCTCTTGATTAAGCTCCCTCTCATCTCTGCACATTTGGAGGGGCAATTCAACTTCTTCTTGGGTTTCCTTATTCTTACCCTCTCTGATGTTATTTATTAATTGGTGAAGATAAGGCCTATCACTAGGAACTAATGCAACCACTCTGTCCATTTTCTTTTCATGCACCTTCAGCTTAGAGGACTCTCCCTCATTTTTTTTTTGCTTCTTTTGTGGAGGCTCACTAGTCACCTCTGTATCAGGGACATTTGATTCTTGCTCAAAACTAGGTGGCTCAATCATTTGGGGAGGGATAATCTATTTGTAGGACTCCTCACTATCTTCTTCATACTCTAAGGATGAGTACTCTTTTGGTACACCCTATTTTTCCTCTTGTATGGTGAAAAAGTGACCACACTTCTATGAATCCTTACATGCAAGAAAACTCAACAATGAGCCCTCACAAATCGATCCATAGCTCTTTATGTATGGAGTTGCAAGATTGTAAAATTGCTCTCAGCTAGAGCTATGAAGCTAATGACCTTGCTAGTCAACCACACAATGAGAGATTCAAGTGAAGACAAGGGAAAGAGTACCAATATCCCCAATGAAAACAAGATGAAATGCAATGCAATGCAAGCAAACTAAGAATGAAAATGCAAGCTAAACTAAATGAAATGCAATAACAATGTCTTCAAAGCTTGAATGCAAGAATGTCTTCAAAGAGCTCCAAATGACCTAGAAAACCTGTAGCATAACATTAGCATGAAAACCTAAGATATGAAAATGAAGGAGAGAGCTCTCCTTTTATAAGAAATGAGATGAAAATGGACCATTGAGATTAAGAGGCAAAAGTCTTAATCAAGGGTGGAGAAAAATGGAAGCTTGATCTTTGTGCACAAATATCCTCCAATAGGAAAATAGGAGTTGACTTTTGTGTCCCACATAAGACAAAAAGTGTTTTTTCCCTTTTTATGAAATAAGAATAATGCTTTATTTGTGCAACATAGGATAAGAAGAAAAGTGGGGATTTTTTATTTAAATAAAAGGGGAGGAAATTTCTTTTAATTAAATAAAGGCTTAGGATAAAGTGATTTTATTATTTAATTAAATTTTTTTTTTAATTAATTAAAAGGGAGCATGTTCTCTTAATTAAATAAGATTTTTATTTTTTTCTCTTTTAAATTAAATAAGGCTCAAACCTTAGGAAATATTGAATTGATTATGATTTGATCAAGAAAATTGATATAATTGATATTGTTGATATTTGAAATTATTGATTCAGGGATTTGACAAATTGCTAAATGGGGGCCCAAAGTCTAGGTGACCATTTTAGGGTGCATACATTTGCCCCTCTTTGACTAATGTGTGATCATTTCGGGAACACATGCAGTCAAAGAATGAAGTTGAAATGTGAGATCGATTTGGGATCACAAAACAACGTAGATGTGAGGTCAAATTCAGGATCACATCCAGACAAAACATAAGCATAAGCTGCAAGACAAGACCAACACCGTCGCTGCTAGGTGCAAATCAAGCCTTAGACAAAACTATCACCGTCACTGCTAGGCAATAATCAAGTCTGAAAAATAGGAGATAAAAATTGAAAGACAAAATCACCACCATCGCTGCTAGGTGATAATCAAGTCTAAAAAAAAGAATCTCAAGCTGAGCTGAATGATAAAGCTGAATCAAAGATGAAAGCTGATAGGTACTACCCCCTCGAAATCGAAATCAAAATCAAGTAGAGGAGAAGCAACAAATTGATAAATCTGATCAAGTCATAATAAATCATAATTGAAGGATGGAGCATGATAGGATAAACATCAAACAGTGAAGATATGCCCCAGGTTGACGAGGTTTGACTAAAAAGATATAGGATAAAGATTAAGTCAAACCTCAGAGAGAGGAAGCGAAAGGGGTGAATGAAAGACTAGAAGTTTGGAAGACATGGAAAGGAAGAAATTCCATCAAAGATCGAAGAATTATGCCTCAAAAGGTCAGCCAACTGCATAGAAGAATGAGAAAACTTGGAAACACGACTCGGATTTCAATTTTGAGTCCGAAAATAGATTGAAAATGATGTGATATGAAAGACCAAAAATGAAAGATATGATCAAGAAGAATCAGAAAATGAGCACAATTGACCAACTAGTCCGTAGATGATAAAAAGGAGAGCTCTCTCCATATGCAAGATGCAAAAACTAAACTATGATGAACCTAAGAATGCAAGCTACTATGAAAGTGGTTGACTTGCAAGGTCACAACGCCAATAGACATCTAATTATCATCATCGAGCGTTATTGGTAGTGTCGTAAGATCATACAATGCACACTAGCATAACTATGTGGATATGAATATGATCTTTATTAGATAGAAATGTGGAAATCCCACCTAGGCATCAAAGACATGGAGGTCAAGATGACTAATGCAATGAGATTACCTAAGTTTGATATGGTGAGATTATGCTTGTATCAAGACACATGAAAGTCAGGATAACTAGAAGCATGGACTCGCAAAATAATCAAGGATAATACCTTGTCAATCCATAGTGTAAAGTAAGACCAGCATAAATGCTCATGACAATTAGGATCAACAAAATATACCCATAAGCAGATAAAGAAAGAAAACATGTTCTCATACCCTCAGTCTTCTAGCTATGCATCATTGAAAACTTCTCAAGGAGAGACCACTAATCAAAGAAATCCTCATAGACAGCACACAAAGAAAAATAAAGTCAACATATCTCAAACGAGTTGATTATCTAAGTGCGTGTGTGTTGGTCATAGAGTCAGGCTCTGGTTATCACATCTATCAATGAGAAATATTGCATCATACTTAGACTATTGGGTAAGACATCTGATAAGTGTTAAGAAACACTCGACGCAAGGGTAGTGTTGAAAAATACTGTTTGGGGTGGTGTTGAAAAACACCTATTGTGGAATGCCCCAAGAGACAAATGCACCCAAAGGACCTATGCTAAAAGGTATGCCCCCTAGACAAAGACAAAGACCAATTCCAGACCAAGTCAAATAAGGTCAAGGCATGATGGAGAAAGGCTAAGTGTCGAGAGCGCATGCTAAAAGACAAGGGTGCAAAGGCCTTAAGTAGCACCTATTTCCAAGTTTTCACCACTTGGAATCTTTTTTCATTTTTTGATTTTATTTTTTTTTGTATTTTTGCTACCAAGGCACCTATTTCCAAGTTTTCACCAAGGCACTTTTTCTTCTTTTTTTTTTATATTTTTTCAAATTTTTCAATTTTTTTTGTATTTTTTCAGGACTGTATATGCTTTTTAGGATTTTTTCAGCATCATATATGAATTTTTTTGTTATTTTTTCAGGATCATAAATTATGTACAAAGGATGCCCCCAGATAGAAATGGGCATCAAGGATAGAACTTCTTTAGGTGCAAAATGTTGATGGGCTCAAGGAGCTGTTCTCCATCTTCATTCGACAGTAAATATGCACCTATACCAAAAGCTGCTGTAATAATGTATGGTCCAAGCCAATTAGGTTCGAACTTGCCCTTTTGTTCTTTGTTCTATTGATTCTTAGGGTTCTCTCTCAAAACAAGATCACCTATCTGAAATTCCCTAGGGCGAACCTTCTTGTTGAATGCTTTGGACATACGCTTCTGATATACTCTCATGTGATCAAAGGAAACCTTACGCTTCTCATCTAGAAGTTATAGTTCTTGTAACCTCATGGCGCAGTAATCCTCATTTGTAATCAAACCTTTGAGAGAGATTCTAAGTGAAGGTATCTCTACTTCTAAAGGCAACACTGCTTCAGCGCCATAGGTAAGAGAAAAAGGAGTAGCTACTATAGGTGTACGAATGCTAGTTCTATAGGCCCATAGTACCAAATTGATTTGTAAGTGCCAATCCCTACCATTCTTGTGTACTGTTCTATGAAGGATTTTAAGAATGGTTTTATTAGAGGCTTCTGCCTGTCCGTTTCCTTGTGGAAAATAGATGGAGGACCAATGTTGCTTAATTTTAAACTTCTTGCATAAATGCTTTAGGTCCTTGTTCTTGAATTGACCTCCATTATCAGTAATAATCTCAGAAGGCACTCCAAATCAGCAAATAATATGATTCAGAATAAATAGGGAAACTATTTTGCCTGAGGCAACAGAAAGAGGGACTACCTCTACCCATTTCGTGAAATAATCAGTAGCTGTGATGATAAACTTATGTCCACCTGATGAGTTGGGGTGAATTTTCCCAACAAGGTCAAAGGCCCAACGCTAAAATGGCCAATGATAAATAGAAGGAATTAGCTCCCTCCCTAGAGCGTGAATTAGGTTTCCATGTTTTTGACATTTCTCACAAGATTTAGAGAAAGCTACTGCATCAGTTTGCATTATGGGCCAGTAATACCCCACCCTAAGCAACCTTTGGGCCATGGCAAGACCATTAGAGTGTCCACCACAAATGCCCTCATGAATGTCAACTAATGCTTGGTTGGATTCCTCCTTTTCCAAGCACCTACGAAGTGTCCCATCTAAACCCCTCCTATATAAATCACCAAAGATAAGGGTGTGGCGAGAGGCATTACGAATGAGGTTTCAACATTCAGAATGGTTGAAAGTGTCAGGGACGATGCCATCACGTAGATATGAATAGATAGCACCATAGTGAGAAGACTCATGTGTGACAAGGGTACAAATGATATTGCTTTCAGATGAGTCAAATATGGGGTGGTGTAGCTCTTCCACCAGGAATTCAAATCTGGATTCATGTTGTTCCAACTGTAGGAGTGAAGCTAATGTAGCCATAGCATCTGTAGCTTTGTTTTCTGCTCTAGGGATCTGTTGAAATGTCACAAAGGTAGAGTAACATCTCAATGAATCAACCATCTTTTTGTAAGGTATCAATTTATCATCTTTGGTTTGATACTCCTTATTGACTTGGTTGATAATTAATTGTGAATCACCAAAGACATGAAACTCTGTTATGTTCCATTCTATAGCTAGTTTCAATCCATTGGTTAATGCTTCATATTCTGCAATATTGTTTGTACATGGGAATAAAAGTTTGTAGGATTTTGGTATATTATACCCATGAGGAGAAACAAACAATACTCCCGCACCTAATCCATTTTGCATGTTGGAACCATCAAAGAACATCTTCCAAGTGCGAGTGGTCATGTATAGAATGTGTTCATCTGGGAACTTTACCTGAATAGGCACACTATCCTTAACTGGAAAATCAGCTAACTGATCAGCAATAGCTTGCCCTTTTATGGCCTTTTTCTCAATGTACTCTATATCAAACTCAAATAAAACCATCATCCACTTAGCAAGTCTACCTGTGAGGGCAGCCTTACTAAGAAAGTACTTAAGAGGATCAATTTTTGCAACCAAATGTATAGTATGAGCAAGCATACAGTGTCACAACTTTTGGGAAGCAAACACTACTGCAAGACAAGACTTCTCAATGTTATTATAATTGATCTCATAAGATACTAGAGTACGACTAATGTAGTATATGGCCCTTTCTTTCCCAGTGTCATCTAATTGAGCCAACAATGCCCCCAAGGAAGACTCTGTTGCTGAAATGTACAAAATCAATGGTTTCCCTGGAATAGGAGGCATCAAAATCGGAGGATTAGCCAAATACTATTTTATTTGATCAAGGCTCTTTTGGAAATCCTCATTCCACACACATGTGACTCCCTTATGCAATGTTTTATTGAAAGGTTGTGCTTTATCTGCAAGTTATGAAATAAACCTCTGTATAGATTGGAGTCATCCTTGAAGACTTCTCATTTGACTTATGTTCTTTGGAGGTGGCATATCTAAGATAGCTTGGACCTTTTCAGGATCAACCTCTATTCCTTTTGCTGAAATTATGAATCCTAGAAGTTTACCTGAGGTAACTCCAAATGCACACTTTTTCAGATTCAATCTAAGTTGAAATTGTTCCATGCGATCTAGAATCACTTCCAAATCATTGAGGTGTGTATCCCGTTTCCTAGATTTAGCCAAGGTATCATCCACATAATCTTCCATGTTCTTATGCATCATATCATGAAAAATTATGGTCATAGCTCGTTGGTATGTTGCTCCTGCATTCTTTAGGCCAAATGGCATGATGTTCCAACAATAGGTTCCCCATGCATATGTGAAAGTTATTTTCTCTTGATCTTTGAAAGCTATTTTTATCTGGTTATATCTGGAAAACCCATCCATTAAGGAATATATCTCATAACCCGCCATCATATCCACTATCATGTCTATGTTTGGGAGTGGAAAGTCATCCTTTGGGCATGCTTTGTTGAGGTCTCTGAAGTCTGTGTAAATGTGAATGGACTAATCATATTTTGAAACTAGAACAATATTGGAGATCCACTCAGCATAGTCAATAGCTCGAATGAATCTTGCGTGTAAGAGATTTTCTAATTCAGCTTTAACAAGAAGAGCTACGTGAGGGTGCATTTTCCTCAACCTTTGTTTGATCGGTTTTATTCCTGGAGCTATAGATAGATGATGCATAATAAGATCAGTGTCAAGCCCTGGCATATCAGAATATGTCCAAGCAAAGTTAATTTTTTTCTTTTGCAAAAAACTTTGTATATGCCTCTTTTTCTTCAACTGATAGAGACTGAGCTAGGTGCACTATTTGGGGAGCCTCTTCTATATTCAAATTCACTGGTTGTGTGGGCTCAATGAGAACTGATAACCTATCTTGGAAGTAACTTGGAAAGTTATTAAGTACCCCATCCTTAGGTGCCTCAAAGAGGTTTTCACCCTTGGATACGTCATTTATTTTTACTATTTTGGGTTCTGACACCGCCACAAAGTGGTTTTCGCCATCAGAACCATCTTTCTTTTTTTCTTTTTCTTTTATTTTTAAACTGAGGTACTTAATATCAGGCTCTGTCATACTTGTTGTTGGTTCACTGGTGGAAGAGACTATGGGTTCAAGAGCATTTAGATAACAAACAATTTCATAGTCATTTTGAAAGTTTAAGAGCTGAGGCTCTTGGTGACGTTGAGACCAATCAATTAGGTGGAAATGAACAAGGGGTAGGTCAATGACTAGTTCAACATTGTGTATGTGGAAGGTGTTATCTCTGGTGACATACAATTGGGATTCATCAAGTCTCCTTCTAAGATACCCGAATTAGGATTTGTCCTACCAAACAAAGCGTCATCCACTAAGGCAATTTGAGGAGTCCAATCCTCTAGTCCTACACTAGGCTCGTTGGTCACATCGGGTTGAGTACTATAAGTATGGACAACATCCATGTCCAAATCAATTGTTGCATCTAAAAGTGAGTCCCATTCGAACTCATGTGAGTCTGTCTCTGAATCATTATTTGGGCCTCGTGATGTAAAAGCCTAAGGTTAGGAAAGGTTTCCCTTTCTCTAGCACTAGCATTGTTACTATCAATCGCAACTAGGATAGCAACACTTTCCATTGTCAATCTAGCATTCATATAGTCACTATCCGTCGCAACTGGGATAGTAGGACTGTCAATTGTCAAATCTTTTCAATCTCCCCAAAGGAGATTTGTTGAGGGCACCCAATCATCAGACATGTCTTGCTAATTAGAGAGATTAGGTGTGTAGTCTGAGTCATTGTCACTGTCCATCGCAGCTAAGACCGGGACACTTTTCTGTTTCTTATTTGTAAAACCTAAGCCAACTGTTGACTTATTCCTTCATCCAAAAAGGGCATGGTTAAGAGGTTTAGCTTTGGCATCCAACTAATGACTAAGGGGACCATGTCCTGGATAACCCATATTCTTGACCAATATATACCCTCTCCCATAAGCTCGAGGAGAAGGTGCAAAATCCTCATTATGTGGATATTTCTCCTCTCGGTAAATCCAGTCCCTAACAACAACCTCTTCTTTTACCTCTTGAATCAGAACTGAGGATTCTACAAACTTGTCGAACAATGTCATGGCTGAAGATGAGGGTTTCATATCTTGAGAAGGTTTGCCATAAGACCTAGGGGAAATTGGCAATTTTGTGAATGAATCAATTTTGTAATCCCCCATGCCAAGATCCATGGCTTTGAATTTGTCTTTGCATTGTTCAAATGTAGTATCAAAAGTGTCAGCCTCCCTATTCAATGGAATGTGAGACCCTGCTGAAATTGTGTTGACTGACAATGTGCTATCCCCGGGTATACAAACTTCTACTCCATTGTAAGGGAACTTCACACACTGATGATAAGTAGATGGGACTACTTGCATCTCATGTATCCAAGGTCTATCCAACAAAATATTGTAAGCCAAAGGACCGACATCAACAATCTAAAACAAAATATCTTTCTCTACAGGACCAATTCGGATAGGAAGAACAACCAATCCTTTAGAACTATGTTCTGCTTCATCATAAGCCTTGATAGTTATCTTCTTCCTTGTGTCAATGACTTCTTCTAAATAACCCAAGGCCTTCAATAAGCTCAAAGAACAAATATTAAGCCCAACACCCCCATCTATCAACATGCGCCTGACATGGGTCTTGTGGATCATAACCTCTATATGAAGGGCCAAATTGTGTGGGTGGCTTAATGACTTGTCATCTTCTTTTGAGAATGTAAGGTAGTGAGGGCTATCCAAGTGGTTAACCATATTCTGGAATTGATCTACATCTATATCATCAGGGACATTAGCCGCTCGCAAGGCATCCTCAAGGACACGCTTATGCTTAGGGGACAATTCCAAAAGCTCAAAGATTGAAATTTACACTGGTGTACGTTGTAATTGGTCAACAAGATTATAATTCAACTCAGGACCATCAAAAGATTTAGGAAGAACACCTTTTGACACTGGCTGCTTAGACTTACTAGAGTTAGGACCTCTAATAACAATGGGAGCTTGAGACTGACTCCTAGTGATTGCATTGAGGGGTTCAGACATCCTTTGTGAGTGAGGACCTCTTAGTACCAGAACAGGTCCTTCATCAGGCATAGGATTTGAATCCACATCATATCCATAAGGGTCTTTCCCTCTCATCATGTTGACATTATCATCAACAACTTCAAGCATATTAATAACATTTTTAGCATTTGTGTAGGTGTAGTTGATAGCAGCCTTGGCATTCTTATTGTTAGAATTCTCTCCTTTCTCATATTTGGGCAAGGGTTCTTTAAAATCTTTGTGATCCGCATTAGTGGTTAAACCATCAACTTGTAATCTTCTACTTTCAATAAAATCTTGGACAAGATGCTTAAGTTTAAAACAATTTTCTATATCATGTCCAATTCCATTGTGAAAGACATAGAAAGCCTTCTCATCCCACCAATGAGGTTTAGGATCCGGTATGCGAAACTTTGTAGGATCCTAAGGTTGTGCCAAATTATGAGCAATTAACGTCTTGAAAATGTCTGCATAGGAGTCCCCAATTTTGGTAAATTGTCTCTTTTCTATTTTAGGTCTCCCTTGATACTTGGGTTTATTTTCTTGTTGTGCTGAAGATGTTTGCAACTTCATGGCTTGGACTGCATTAGAGAGATTAAGAACTCCTTCATTCGTAGGTTGTGACGAGTCAACAACTCCATCATTGACCACGTGCTTATTCTTATTCCAATAAGAGTTCTTTTTGTCCTTATTACCATTATTATTTTGGCCATTGTTGGTATTAGTTGTTTTGGCCAAAATTCCTTGTTCTTTTAGGACATCCTCTATGCGACACGCCATTTCTACCATGGTATCAAAAGAATTAAATGGGATCTTCCTTACTTCATACCTTAATTTTGGTACCAAGTTTCTCACAATGATGTCTATTCTTTCCTCCTTAGGAATTGTCCTTGGATATTTCGAGCACAAATGTCTCCATCTTTGTAAAAATGTAACAAAGGATTCCCCTTGATTTTGCTTGAGTTTGCACAAATCAAGCATGGTGACCAACCTTGATAAGTTGTAAGCAAAATGTTGAACAAATCTTTCCACAAGCTCTCTAAATGTCTTAACTGGAGGAGTAAGGTTAGTAAACCACTCCATGGCTTGACCCTTGAGACTCCTTGGGAATAATCTCATCAAGTAAGAGTCTTCATGGTGAAAAGAAAAGCTCATTATGTAGAACTGTCTAAAATGGTCATGAGGGTCACCAACGCCATCATATTTGTCATAGGTTGGAAACTCAACTTTCTTAGGAAACTCAACCAACACCAAACTCTTGTCAATTGGGTTGGGACATATGGAGTCCAAATTAAATGTGCTCTTAGGAGCCCTCATCCTTTCTATATCCTTTCAAAGTTGTTTGATCACCTCATTAGTTGATGGATCTTGCTTCTTTACCTTTCGGTCCACATCAAAATTATATGGGACCTTAGCACCTTTATTGATGAGACTTTCTAGGAACTGATCCTTGTTTTGTTCCACATACCTTTCTACATATGCTTGAAAGGATGGTTCTTGTTGCATAGTCATAAAATCTATATGATCGAAGTTGGGATAACTTCCTCCATGTTGTGAGCCATGATGTGCTCATTGGGAGGGTTGCTTTGAAAGTCTAGGAGGTGACTGTCTCCTATGGTGATCATATCTTGAAGTCCTTCTACCTCTAGGACTTGGAGATCTTGAGGGCATCCTTAACCTTCTTCTAGGACTTGGTGAGGGAGTAGATGGGGGTGAGTGGGTCCCACTATTAGTACCCCTCCCATTGAATCAGTTTTGGAGTTTTTGTGCATAGAGTCTATCTTCTTCTTCTTGAGTGACTCTTTTCCTTATGTCCAATAATGCACGTTCCTCTTCCTCTAGTTGTCTAAATTTCTTCTTTTTAGTAGCTTGTTCATCTAGATAGGCTTGCTTCTCCCTTTCAATGCTCTTCAATCTCGTATTTGCATATCGAGAGGTATCTCTAAGTGGAGAAGGTTGCCTTGACTTTCTGATTGCATTGGCTACATTGATGTGGTGGTCACTAGATTCATTGCTTTGGTCTTCGTGTTGTGACCTTGAATCTAAGTGAGTTTGTTGGTGATGTCTCTCAGCTAGTTGGTGAGCATCAAGATACCTTGTGTTGATCAGGGGTGATCCAGGCAGACTAGCATATGCAGACCCAACAGACATCATGTTACCCCTATGCCGTTGAAATATGTCATCAAGAGTCTGGTTCATTGCTTCTCTTTGTTGTCGAGTGAAGGTGTAACTCATGTCCATACTTGATGAAATGGGTGCTAAAGAGGTACTCACTTCACTAGGATTACCTTTCAGATTAAAACAAATCTCAGATTCACTCTTAGGAGATTGATAAAAAAGGGGTCTTTTTCCCTTATACTGTTGACGAGTCTTAACTGGTGGTAACTGGCTAAAGACAACAAGGGGTCGCTTCCCTTGATTGACTTGGTACCTTGTTGTAACTGACATGAAAGAAAGAGATTCTTAATGATAGGGTGACCTCACAAAGTGTCAACACCAAACTAGGATAATCAAAGTTCTCTATTGTCCAAAATGAAATGAAAAGATAAAAATAAAGGGGCTTTACCAACACTGTCAAAAAGGTGCTAAAATCAAAGGATGAATATCCTCGCACTTTTGAATCAGGAGGTTGGACTAGGCCAAAATATAATTAAAATTGATTAAATGAAAGTGATTTGGACAATAAGAGCACTAAAATTCTCCAAGAATGTAGCTAACAATTCTAGAGATAAGCTTTCTCACCAAGAATAACCTTCTAACCTGACAACTATTTCCAAAGTGGCCTTGTAAACCAATTGATGCTATTCCTAGAGGGTAGAAACCAGAGATTTAAAGTGAAAACAAGTCTCTAATGATAGGATAGAAAATCGAGCAAGCTGTAAAAAGTTGGGTGTTTCAACTCAGGAATTCAGTTGTTTTGTGGTTTAATCAGACACATTAATAGATTTCCAACATTTTATCAAGCACATAAGACAAAAATCAAGGAGTTCAAGCAAGCAATTGTCTTCAAACAATGAGTAAGGGGCAAAGCAACCTTGCGCATAAACAAGGATAGTGACTTAGTATTTCTACTCCTTAAAGGTTCTACTTGTATATGTTCTTGAAAATGTTTTAGCAGGCACATAGAACACAACAACACCTTAACAAGCTATCTACAAAGATATACGTGGCTTTCTAAAATGAGTCCTCGATATATGTAAGGTACGCGAGGCTCAAATCTGTAGATGAGAAGAATCCAAAATCACACAATCGGGAGGAGACGGTAACCCAAATCTCCTTCTTCACTTCTCAAAGTTATAAAGTTCTTTGAGGCTTAGCCAAGAGTGATATCAAACTCAATTCCCAAGAGAGGTGTCTTTCGATTCACCACCCACTATTTATATTCTGTCAGAACATGGGAGTTAAGGTCATCCCTTGAGGTGGTGTGTCCCCAAGCAGGCCTTTTAAAAATAAAATTAAGTAATTCACTATCAAAAATATTTAAAGCACTAAAGGTGGAACACTTAACTCTTCAAGTAAATGTGAAGTGAGTCCAAAAGTGGAACATTTAACTCTTCAAGTGAATGTGAAGCGAGTCTAAAAGTGGAACATTTAACTCTTCAAGTGAATGTGAAGTGAGTCTAAAAGTGGAACATTTAACTCTTCAAGTGAATGTGAAGTGAGTCCAAAAGTGGAACATTTAACTCTTCAAGTGAATGTGAAGTGAGTTCACAAGGTGAAATATTTAACTCCTCACACAAACTCAAAGTGAGTCCAAAAGTGGAACATTTAACTCCTCACACAAACTCAAAGTGAGTTCAAAAGTGGAATATTTAACTCCTCACACAAACTCAAAGTGAGTCCACACCTTAGAAAACTAATGAGATCAAGAAAGCATAAAAAGGAGGAAAATTTGTGGAACACTTAACACTCTTTTCAAGTAGACCCCTCCCCTATGTATGAATATTGACCTTGCATCTAAAGGGCGGCAATGAGGGGAAATTAGAAATAAACGAGTCCAACACCCAATTTAGCTAACAAGATCAATCAAAAGTACTCTAAAGTTGCTTATCAATACTACTCACAAATGCAAAAGGGTTTGAACCATGGAATATTTAACTTTCCAAGTAAACATGAAGTGAGTCCACAAAGTGGTGCATTTAACTCTTCATGTAAATAAAGAATGAATCCATGCCCTTAATCATTCAATGAGATATTTGATATTGGAACCAAGAATTACTTAAAGTTTAAACACAAGCATTCACTTATATAAACTTGTAAAAACAAATCTATGTTCTTTCATTTCCCATTAAGAGCATCAATTGAAATGTGTTCTATGAAAGCATGTAAACACTCAAGACAAACACATGAGAGGTTCAATTTTAATCCAAAAATCCAAATGTTGTAGAGATAGAACAAAGTACCTCAAGTCCAACACTTTGTTTTAAGCATTTTTCATGAAAGCAAGAGCACCTTCAAATGAACAAGACAAGAAAACAAGCAAACAAGATATACAATGTATATCTAACTTATGCAAACCCTAGGGTTAGATTTGAAAATCAATTTTTAGGAGCAATAATAGCCAGCAAATAATCCAAATGATAACTCATATCATGCATTGAACAATGAAAAATAAGTGCATACCCATCACAATTTTTTATTTTTTTTGCATTTGACCTAGTCAACAAGATCTGATTTTTTTGATATGATTTCGGCCAAAAAAAATAGAAATGAAAAATAGAGAGCCCTGCTAAAAAAATAGAGAGCTTTCCAAAAATGTAAAAATTTCAGAAAAATCTCTTCATTTGTGCCCTAGAGACCCATTTTACCAAAACAGACCAGTTTTTGTAAATCAATTATTTGAGCCACTATATTGCACCCAAATTCAAAACATAAAGAATGGACCCCCTGTAGAATTTGAAGAGATTTCCGAAAATGTAAATTTTTTTGAAAAATATGCTAATTTGCGCCAAAAATTAATTTTTTTAATGAAAAATCAAGAAAAAATTATAAAAAATTGAAAATACTTCAAAAAATTCTAAATTTTTTATTGGAGCTTCTTTGATATGTCGCCAACTTGAAAATTTTTTTTTAGATCAAAACACTAAGCTGTTTGGGAGATATGATCAAATCTTTCAAAATCTAAAGTTTTCCAACTCCAAACAAATCTGCACAAGGGTTAGCTCCAAAAATAATAAAAAACTAGCATGTAAAAGTGGGTTGCCCCATGGTGGGCACCAAAAATGTATGGTGAAAAAGTGACCACACTTCTATGAATCTTTACATGCAAAAAAACTCAACAATGAGCCCTCACAAATCGATCCATAGCTCTCTATGTATGGAGTTGCAAGATTGTAAAATTGCTCTCAGCTAGAGCTATGAAGCTAATGACCTTGCTAGTCAACCACATAATGAGAGATTCAAGTGAAGACAAGGGAAAGAGTGCCAATATCCCTAATGAAATTAAGATGAAATGCAATGCAATGCAAGCAAACTAAGAATGAAAATGCAAGCTAAACTAAATGAAATGCAATAACAATGTCTTCAAAGCTTGAATGCAAGAATGTCTTCAAAGAGCTCCAAATGACCTAGAAAACCTGTAGCATAACATTAGCATGAAAACTTAAGATATGAAAATGAAGGAGAGAGCTCTCCTTTTATAAGAAATGAGATGAAAATGGACCATTGAGATTAAGAGGCAAAAGTCTTAATCAAGGGTGGAGAAAAATGGAAGCTTGATCCTTGTGCACAAATATCCTCCAATAGGAAAATAGGAGTTGACTTTTGTGTCCCACATAAGACAAAAAGTGTTTTTTCCTTTTTTATAAAATAAGAATAATGCTTTATTTGTGCAACATAAGATAAGAAGAAAAGTGAGAATTTTTTATGTAAATAAAGGGGAGGAAATTTTTTTTAATTAAATAAAGGCTTAGGATAAAGTGATTTTATTATTTAATTAAAAGAGATTTTTAATTAATTAAAAGGGAGCATATTCTCTTAATTAAATAAGATTTTTATTTTTTTCTCTTTTAAATTAAATAAGGCTCAAACCTTAGGAAATATTGAATTGATTATGATTTGATCAAGGAAATTGATATAATTGATATTGTTGATATTTGAAAATATTGATTTAGGGATTTGACAAATTGCTAAATGGGGGCCCAAAGTCTAGACAACCATTTTAGGGTGCATACACCTCTAACTGGGCTTCAAGTTGATTATACAAAGTGTCATACGTGTTGATCATTCTGTTGATCCTAGACATGTAAGGGACGCCAGGAAAGTATCCTCCAAATGAAATCCTTACCTTCTTCATTTGTGCTTCCAAATTCACCAAGTCCTAGAACTTCCCAATTCTCTGGTTAATTTCTTGTTCATCTAGTATGTTTCTAATTATATCCTCTTCATGACATCCCTCATGCTCGTGGACAGTGCCAATACTGGGAATCAATAATTTCTTTACATTATTAACAAAATCTTATGGGTCCACATACCTATACTCTGCAGTACCCATCTTGTATTGATTTAGCCATTTTCCCAATAACAAAGTCATTTACTTTGAACTGTCTAGGTGTAAATGTCCCTTTTCTATGGGGATCCAGATGCTCTTTATCTATCCACACCAATTGCCAAATGAATTCCATCAGGGCAACCCTTTGGGGAACAAATTTTGGTAACACATGTGGGGGTTGAGGGAATCCATATACTTTTAACAAAGCGAAAGTCTACCCCCAATAAAAGTCACCCCAATTGTGGTCTTGAGGCCACTTATCCACATACTGATAAGGCCTTAAAAGCCTCAACACCTTAGTAGATAGTCTAGTAATATTGACCCCAAGAAAATTAAGAATAGGACTAACAATCCAATTCTGAAAACCACAGAATTCATGCTCATTTGAGGTATAATTCTAGACCCTAATCCACAACTACACAGGATTTGGTTGGCCATTCATGATTGTTCTGGGTGTCAACATTTATATATCAAAGCTATTGACATTGTAGAATAAAATCAGATGCATCAATAGGGAATAATGCATAAAATGGGGTTGCTTGTTCTCCTTTATACTCATTAGGCCTTCATGGATTTGGTCAATCACATAGTGAATGTAGTCATAACCAGTATTGACATGAGAGTTATGGATATCAAGGATAATCATGAGAAGGTCAACAGATATTTTGTCAACATCTCTATCTACTCCTAATACTCTACACAAACCATATGTCAAATATCTCATATAGAAATGCAAGTCCTTAAACTCATAAGGTGCATTCATGTGGCTGGGTAGAGGGGCTACATATTCCCTATTTTTGGCATGAAATTAGGGATTAGGGTTTTCACCAAATTGACCCACTTCTTATATTTTTCCTTCTCCTTGCCGAAATCAATCTCAGTAGGTGAAGAAGAGTAAGTTCTAAAGGCCTTCATTAGGGAACCTCTATCAAGGGACACTAGGGAAGACTGATCACTCTTTCTAATAGTCTTAGACACTAGGTCATACTTCTTAGTCAACTCTACTAGCAAATCAACATCCAAAAACACATCTGGGACAATTAATTTTTCCAAACCTAACTTCCAAGCATTGCAGACCGAGATTTGCTTAACTCTATTACTGTAAAAGTAATTGAATAAATGATACCCTAAACAAGGAGTTATTGGGTGTCTATAATTTTCTAAGTAGTTAGAGAAAGCCTCATCACTAACCTTTTTATTTTGAGTTGACCCAGGGAGCAATGTGATGAATTCTTCAAAGAATTACTCTTTTCCTTTTGCTCTTACTCTAAATCCCTGATCTCTTTACTAGATGATTTCTTGCTAGACTCTGGTTGACTCATTTTGTTGCTTGTGTTTATCCTCTTCTCTAAAATATGCTCTCCCTAACTTCTCTACTTATTATCACAACTCAATGAAAATTTGATGAGTAGAAAGATAGCAGCATCGTGTCTTTATAACCTTCAACAATGAATGTAGCTAGCTTATCGAGATCACATAAAATCTTTCCTCAATCACTTCAACATTCACTCTACATGTATTCAATTTCAAATTTGAGCTAGTTGTGGTGTGTGAAGTTGACATGTACATTCAATTCTTGAAAAGAAAGCGAAAAAAGGCCATCATTATATCTTTTTGCTTTAAAACCCTCAAAAACTATAAAAAAACCCTAGCTTCAAACTGATTGGCCACTACTCATTCTCTTTTTCCACCTTAGTAGAGTACTTTGACATGTCAGGATCTCCTAATTTTCTTATCCCATGATACTTTAACCAATCACCTTTTTGAGATCACATGATAACTAGCTTTCTCATAATCTCAGAACGTTTGGCCTAACTATAGTTTGATCATGAGATTTAGCGACCAAGACATACCTCTCAATCTCCAAACACTTGACTTGACCAGGGTTCCATCATGAGATTGAGTGACAAAGACAAATCGCATAATCGTTGAATGCTAGCTTTAACACAAGTTTCATCTTGAGAATGAGCGACAAAGGCATTCTCATGGTCTCTAGATGTTAGCTCTAACCATGGTTTTATTATGAGATTCAAAGACAATATATATCTTTCAATCTCTAGATGCTTTAATTAACTCAGACAAGTTCTCAAGATTCGATGATAGCTGTTGATCCTTTTCCTTATCCACGGTCGTCTCTTAATCTCCAAATGTTTTGTGACTTGACCGTGATATTACAAGACTCAGAGATAACCTTTACTTGTTTACTTCTTAACCTCTCGCTAGATCTCCAGATGCTAGACAACTAACCACCACCCTCAGGAGATTCAAAGATAAAAACACCTACCAAGTCACTAGATAATTAGACTTAACTGTCGATCCTTATGAGTGTATGCACCCTAAAATGGTCACCTAGACTTTGGGCCCCCATTTATCAATTTATCAATTTCCTGAATCAATGTCTTGCAATATTTTCAATTCAAATCAATTTTCTTGATCAAATCGTAATTAATTCAAATATTTCAATATTTCCTAGGGTTTGATCATTTTATCCTAAGTTTTATTTAATTAAGAGAACATGCTCCCTTTTAATTAAATAAAAATCCCCTTTAATTAAATAAAAACAATCTTTTAATTAAATAATAAAATCACTTTATCCTAAGCCACATTTAATTAAAAGAATAAATCTCTTTTAAATAAATAAAAAATCTTTTAATTAAATAATGGAAACAACTTTGTTAAAAATAATAAATAAATAATAAAATAAAAATAAAAAGAAAAGTGCACTTTCCAATGAGATAGAATCTTTCGACTTTTTGAAATTTTTTTTTGCCTCTTTATCTCAACCACTCATTATTTTGCCTCTTAATCATGCCTATTAATTTTGCCTCTTGAGAATCTTGAGCACATGGATCAACCAAGATTTAATCTCCACCATTGCTAATTTCTTTTTGCCTCTTAATCTTGACCGTCCATTCATTTCTAAATCTTTTATAAGGAGCCCTCTCATTCTTATTTAGGCATCCAGATTTTAGAGATCCAAGATTTTATGTATTGTTATGTTGCAGGTTTGGAGAGTGATTTATGTATTATTATGCACAAATCAACATATTTTTTGGAAATTTTTACATTTTCAAAAAGTTCTTTAAATTCTACAGGGGGTCCATTCTTTGTGTTTTAAATTTGGATGCAATATCATAGCTCAAATAGTCGATTTACAAAAACTGGTCTGTTTTGGTAAAATGGGTCTCTAGGGCACAAATGAAGAGATTTTTCTAAAAATTTTACATTTTTTTGAAAGCTCTTTGTATTTTAACAAGGGTCTCTTTTCTACATTTATGGTTTGGGATCCGAATTCATGTTGTATAGGTCCAATCTTGTTGACTAGGTAAAAAATCAAAATTGAAAAAAGAAGAAGAAAAAGGGGCATTTAATGATTAGCTTGCACTTATTTTTCACATGGTTCAATGCATGATATGAGTTGTCATTTGGATTATTTTCTAGTTATTATTGCTCCTAACAATTGATTTTTAGATCTAATCCTAGGGTTTGTATAAGTTTAATATACGTTGCATATCTTGTTTGCTTGTTTGCTTGTCTTGCTTGTTGGAGAGTTTGTGGCTTGTTTGCACAGAAAAGCACAACAAAAGTAAAAATAAGGTAAAATATACTAAGCACGTTGCTTTGGACTTGAGGTATTTTGTTGCATCTCTATAACATTTGGATTTTGGAAATAAAAATGAACCTCTCATGTGTTTGACTTGAGTGTTTCTTGCTTTCATAGATCACATTTTCTATTTTTGCTCTAAAGGAAAGAATGATTCTAGATTTTCTTTCTTGCCTATATGTTTCACATAGTAATTAGGCCCTATGAACACTATTTGTGGCATTCTTGAGAGAGTGGCCTTCATTCTCTTGTCTTACATGCGAAGCTCTTCTTGAAGATAGATCCCTTTGTAGGTAGGGAAGGACTTGCTATCATCTCACGGTTCTACTTGGTTTAGTCTTCAACATTTGATGGTACATTCTCTCTTGGTCCCATTTAGAGAGATCGGTAGTCATTATTGTTAGCACACAAACTTTGGTTTAGTCTTCAATATTTGATGGTACGTTCTCTCTTGGTCTCATTTAGAGAGATCAATAGTCATTATTGTTGGCATATAAACCTTGGCTTAGTCTTCAACTTTTGATGGTACATTTTCTCTTGGTCCCACTTAGAGAGATTGGTAGTCATTGTTGTTGACATACAAACCTTGATGAAGTTATTGCAACTTAGTGTGTTAATGAATTTGCTTGCTATGTTTGGGTGAGGTGAAGAGGCTAGAGGATTATGCTCTATTCCCTGTTGGGTACATCAAAAACTCAGAACCCTTGAATCCAAGCTAAGTCCCCATGTGGTCCATTTTGTGAGTCTTCCTTGTTAGAGAGGGTTAACCATAGTGGACACTCCCTTTATTGGGTAAACCACGTGGATGAAACTTCAAGTGGTATTAGTGATTGCTGCCATGGTAGCAATAACCGCTATATAAATGTCCTTGTGGAAGAAATCTCCATAGGTGTGGTCTCTTGTTAGGCTATCAGATCTCCTCAGCATCTCTGATTGATTAAATTCTTGAAATGTGTCAAAACCTTGATGCACCTGGATTGGAATTCGCCCACTTGAGATTGCAAAAGTTATAGAGTTAACCATTACTACCAACCATAGTGCAACCAAATTTTTATTTTATAGGACTATGTGTGTGACTGCAAAACATTTTGAGAACATACACAAGTAGAGTCCTTAGGGAGTAGAATACTACATCACTATTCTTGTTTATGCGCAAGGTTCCTTTGTCGCTTGCTCATTGTTTGAAGACAATTGTTTGCTTGAACTCTCTGATTGCTATCTTGCGTGCCTGATTAATGATAAGAATCTGTTAATGCATCTGATTGGTCAATTAAAACAAAAAAAAATAGAGTTCTCGAGTCGAAAAACCAACTTTTTACAACTTGCTTGATTTTCTATCCTGTCATTTCCATTCTTCCTCGGTCGATCTGGGTCATATAAGGTCACTTATCCCACTATTAGAAGCCTGTGTGCACCTTGGATTCTTCCATTTTGACCTCTTGAACTAGTAATCTTTGATTTCATGAGTGACCTTGCTTGGAATCAGTGAGCTAGAAATCATCCTTGTTGAGAAGGTCAACCTTTGGATCCTTTGATAACACGCTTGGAGAGTTTTAGTAATCTCTTGTCCATTCACTTTCATACAAATTCAAATTCAATCAATATAACTTGGGTAAATCATCCTCCTAATCCATATGTGTTAAGGTATTCACCCGTTCATTAGGAACCTCTATGGCAGTGTTGGTTTATACCTCTTGCAAAATTTATATCCTATCATCTCTCTTTTTGGATAAGTGAGTGCTTTTACTATCCTAGTTTGGTACCAACATTTCTTAGGGTCATCCTATCACCTAGTGTCCTTTCTTTCATATCGGTTACAACAAGATATCAAGTAAATTAAGGAAAGCGACCTCAAGTAGTCTTTAACCAATTACCCTTAGTTCAAACTCGCCAAAAACTTAAGGGAAATGAACTCGTATTTGATCAATCACCCAGGAATAACTTAGAAGTTTGGTTTGATCCCAAGAGTAATCTTAGTGAGTTGAGTACACCCTTAGCATCTTCTCACTCGGACATGGATATGAGTTACACAATGAATCGATGAGAGAGGGAAGAAATGGATAAAAGCCTTGATGACATATTTGAAAGACATAGAGATACCATTCTGTTTGGTAGTTCCTCTCATGAAAATTGACCAATCTCACCCCATATCTCAACTAGATATCTAGATGCACATCAAAGGTCTGAAAGGGATAAGAGGCGAGCTTACCAAGAAGAACAATCACAACATGAAAACCAAGATGATGAACCTTATGACACTTGTGTGAATGCAGCATATACCAATAACTCATTTAGACATTCAAGGCCAAGTTCACCACTCAAAGCACCTTCAAGATACACGAGTGAAAGACTTAAGAGAATTGAGCATGAAAAGAAAGCCTTCCTAGATGAACAAGCTGAAAAGGAAGAGAAATTTAGACTCCTAGAGTCAGAGAGACAAGCCTTGTTGGAGATAGAAAGGAGAGCCTCCCAAGAAGAGCACGATAGACTCTTGGCTCAACAACTTAATGATCAATTTAACAACATATTTTTTGGTGGTGGAAATAACTCTCCTCCATCCACCCCTCCTAAAACTCCACAAAGTGGAAGACATTCAAGAACACCTTCATGATCTCCTAGTCCTAGAGGAAGAAGGGCTTCACAACATGATCATTATAGGAGACAAACACCTCCTAGGAACTCAAGACAACCTTCATAATGTGCTCACCATGGTTCTCAATATGGGGGTAGTACTTTGAGTTTTGACCTCAACGCCCAAGAATTCATGAAGATACAACAAGAACCACTCTTCTTGTAGTATGTGGAGAGATACTTGAAAAAAACAAAGACAAGTTCCTAGAGAGATTAATCAACAAGGGTGCTAGAGTCCCCTACAACTTTGATGTGGACAAGAATATTAAGAAGCAAGGTCCATCTCAAGAAGATGAGATCAAACAACTCAAGAGTATGATGGAGAAGATGTTGGCACCCAAGAGTTCATTTCACTTGACTCAATTTGTCCTAATCCTTTTGAGAAGAGTGTGAGCATGAAAGACTTTCCTAGAAAGGTTGAGATCCCTCAACATGACAAGTATGATGGTAATGGAGATCCACATGATCACGTGCATCAATTCTATACCATGAGTTTTGAGTTCCATCAAGATGAATTGTACCTCATGAGATTGTTCCCAAGGAGTCTTAAGGGTCAAGCGATGGAATGGTTCACCAACATAACTCCACCCGTTAAGACTTTCAAAGAGCTCATCTATAGATTTGTCCAACACTTTGCATACAACCTTTCAAGATCTATCACCATGTTGGACTTATGAAACTTAAAGAAAAATCAAGGGAATCCTTTGTCACTTTCCTGCAAAGGTGGAGATGACAATGCTCTTGCTACCCTAGGACCATCCCTGAAAATGAGAGGATTGACATCCTTGTTAGCAACTTGGTTCTTGAAATATGGTATGAAGTTAGGAAGATGGTTTTTGATTCCTTTGACACCATGGTTGAAACTGCATGTAGGAGGGTGAACCCACAATAGTGGGTTACACTTTTTTGCCTGAACGGACACTGAACTCTACATTTTGAAAAAAACTTTCAGATTCAAATGCATATTGTCGTTAAACCGTTTGAAATCAGAAGATGAAGTAAATTAGAGTCTTTTAGAATTTTTTGTCTATATTCTAAATATATTTTTTATTTTTATTTTTTATTTTATTTTAATGGTTATTTCTTTCTCCCACAAAAATTGGTATGTTTCTGAAAACGTCATTTTCAAAGAGTTACATTGTTTTCATAGAGCATAATTTTTTTTCTAGAATAGATATAAATGTGATTATTTTGAAATTAGTTTTGTAACATCTATACGGAGGGCATGCAATTATTTTGATGACATTATCATGATTATTTCATATTTTATTAATGTTTGACGTTGACTAAACTGTAATTTTGACATACCTTGACTACATAGCTTATAACTTGTCGTGTATTTGTCCAATTTAATTTTTTATTTTTTTTCAGAAAGAGAACTTAAATACCTAGGGCATGGATATTTTTTAGAAATTTTTTTCTTTCATTTACTATTTTTCCATAAGCGTTAAACATAGAGGTAGACATACGGTGAAATATCTAGGTTTAGTAAAACTAAAAATACAAAGCCATAATAAACTTAATATATATTAACATTATAATCATTGGAAAGATTTTTCTTAGTAGTACCATACTACATAGATAGGTTTTTCAAATGGATTTATTTGATCACCCAAAAGATAAAGTCAAAGTGATTTTTTGTTAGCATTTTAATAGGTGCGAAGGAGACTCCATTGTAGGTATGAATGAGGAGTATAGATGTTATATCAATGTTTTTTTTTATCTAAGAGGATTTGAACTAACCATTTGTAATTAATTCCTTGAAATGGAACCTCTCAAGGCTTAAATAATCATATTTTATTAAAAATTTGTGATTTCAGCAAAAATCAACATTTCTAAAAAAGTGTAACCCACTATTGTGGGGTCACCTAGGATTGATGATGTTTTGAGAGAACAAGGAATTTTGACCAAACATGGAAATAACAACAACAACAATGGTCAAAATAACAACCCTCAAAAGGATAAAGGAAAGAACTCACAATGGAATATGAACAAACACATGGTCAATGATGGAGTTGTGGATTCCTCTAAACCCAAAGATCAAGTTGTTCTCCACTTGTCTAGTGGTGTTCAAGCCATGAAACTCAATGCATCTAATCAACAAGAGCACAAACCAAGATACCAAGATAAGCCTAAGAAAGACAGATGTCAGTTTTCAAAACTTGGTGATTCATATGAGGATGTCTTGAAAACACTCATTGCCAACAACCTTGTACATCCTCAAGATCCCACAAAGCATTATATACCTGATGTTAAGCCACATTGGTGGGATGAGAAAGCCTTTTGCAAATTTCACAATGGAATTGGACATGATATTGAAAACTACTGGAAACTCAAACATATCATCCAAGATCTCATTGAGAGTGGAAAACTTAAGGTAGATGGATTGAACACTAACACCGATCATAAGGCATTCAAAGAACCTTTGCCTAAGTATGAGAAGGGGGAAACCTCTAAACCTAAGAATGACAAGGCTAAGGTCAATTACACTTACACAGTTGTAGAGAATGTTTCAACATGCTTGAAATTGTAGAAGAAAATGTCAACATGATGAGGAATAAAGATCCCTATGGTTATGATCTAGGCATGGACTCTCCTCCTATCTTTAATGAAGAACCCGTCCTAGTGCTAAGGGGTCCTAACTCCAGAGTGTCATCTCAAACTCTCAATGCTATCACATGAAGTCAAGGTCCCATTGTCATTAGAGGACCCAGTTCAAGTCAACCAAGTAAACTAAAGCAAGTGGCATCCAAGAATGTCACCTCAAAACCAGCAGTGAATCCTAAGTTGAGCTATAATCTTGTCGATCAATTGCAAAGAACCCCATCTTAGATTTTGATCTTTGAGCTCTTAGAGTTGTCCCTGAGACACAATTAGCAAGTCCTTAAGGATGCTTTACGCGTAGCAAACGTCCCCAACAATTTAGACGTTGATCAATTCTAGAACATGGTTAACCATATTTCTAGCCCTCATTACCTTACCTTTTCGGAGGATGATGATAAAGTGTTGAGCCACCTGTACAATCTTGCTCTTCATATTAAGGTCATGATCCACAAAACCTGTGTCAGGCGCATGTTGATAGATGGGGGTGCTGGGCTTAATATTTGTTCCTTGATTATTTTGAAGACGTCGGGTTATTCTGAACAAGTCATAGATACCAGAAAGAAGATCACTATCAAAGCCTATGATGAGGCGGAAAGGAGTTCCAAGGGGTTGGTCATCCTTCTTGTTAGGATTGGCCCTTTTGAAAAAGATGTTTTATTCCAAATAGTTGATGTTGGCCCCCTTGCATACAACATCTTACTCGGTAGACCATGGATTCATGATATGCAAGTAGTGTCATCTACCTACCATCAGTGTGTTAAGTTCCCTTACAATGGAGTAGAGATTTGTATACCTGGGGATAACACTTTATCTATTAACTCAGTTTCAATGAGTACTCATATTCCCCTCAATAGAGAAGTAGAAGAATTCAATACAACCTTAGCTGAATGTAAAGACAAGTTCAAGATAGTAGACCTTGGCATGGGGGGTATCAGCTCAACTCCCTCACAACACTATCAGTTTCACCTAGGTCTTATGGCAAGCCTTCAAAAGAAATGAGATCTTCCTCTTCAACTATGAATTTATTTGGTACATTTGTAGAGTCCTCAATGCCTATTCAAAATGAGAAAGAAGAGATAGTTGTCAAAGACTGGATTTATAGAGAAGAGAAATACATGCACAATGAGAACTTCTCTCCCTCTCCTAAGGCTTATGGAAGAGGGTATACTTTTGTCAAACATATGGGTTATCTTGAACATGGTCCTCTTAGTCACAGATTGGATGCTAGAGCCAAATCCCTTGATCATGATTTTTTTGGATGCAAGTCTAAGGAGACGGTTGGCCTAGGATTTGCGAATTGCAACAAGAACATTGCTCCTATCCTTGACGAGTTAGATAATGAAGATGAACTAGAATACATACCTAATTTGAAAAATTGACAAGATATGTGTGAAGATTGGGTCCCTTCCACTAATCTCCTTGGGGGAGATTCAGACAGTCCAGTCACTCATGGGATAGTTGCAAGCTTAGAACAAGATGAATCAAATGTAGCAAATCCTATCAGAGAATGCCAATGAAAGAACCTTGTTAGTTTGATGGAAGGAGAAGGTGTTACCCTTGATGAAATTAGAACTTCCACATCAAGACGTCCCAAACCTTCATGGTGTAAACATCCTAGTCGAAGTTAAGAAACAAGTTCATATGAGTATGAATGGGACTCCTTCTCAGAGCCTTCTACAGTTGACATGGATGTTGATGTTATCCACACTTATAGTTCTCAACCCAAGGTAGTTGACAAGTCACGTGTAGGATTAGAGGATTTGAACCCACATGTTTCCTTAGTAGATGATTCTTCACTTGTTAGGACAAATCCCAATTTGGGTAGCTTAGAAGGATACTTGACTGACTCTGACTCTTCGGTCACCAGAGATGATATCATTCACATCCACAACCTTGAACTAGTCATTGACTTACCTCTTGTTCATCCTAACCTCCTTGATTGGACCCAACACTATCAAGAACCTGAGCTCTTAACGTTTCAAAATGATTATGAGATAGCATGTTACTTGAATGCCATTGCACCCGTAGTCTCTTCCACCAGTGAACTGACTACCAACATGACATATCTAGACATCAAGTACTTTAGTCACAAAATAAAAAGAAAAGAAAATCAAAAGAATAAGAGTTCTGATGGTGAAAACCACTGTGTGGCGGTGTCAGAACCAAAAAAAATAAAAATAAATGATGTATCCAAGGGTGAAAACCTCTTTGAGGCACCTAAGGATGAGGTACTTGATTATCTCCCTAGCTACTTTCAAGATAGATCTTCAATGCTTATCGAACCAATACAAATAGTCAATTTGGGTGCAGATGAGGCTCCACAGATAGTACACTTGGCTCATTCCTTGTCACCATAATAAAAGGAGGCTTACACTAAGTTCCTATAGAAAAAGAAGATCAATTTTGCATGGACTTATTCAGATATGCTAGGGTTGGACACTAATCTTATCATGCACCACTTGTCCATAGCTCCGAGTGTCAAACTTGTTAAACAAAAATTGAGAAAGATGCATCCTCACATAGCTCTCTTAGTCAAAGAAAAATTAGAGAAACTCCTTGGAGCATGATTCATAAGAGCTATTGACTATGCTGAATGGATATAAAACATTGTACCAGTTTCCAAACATGACAAATCCATTTGAATTTGCACAGATTTTAGAGATGTCAATAGAGCATACCCAAAGGATGACTTTCCACTTCCCAATGATAGTGGATATGACTACGGGTTATGAGATTTATTCCTTGATGGATGGTTTTTCTGGATACAATCAAATTAAGATAGCTCCTGAAGATCAAGAAAAGACTGCATTCACTTGTGTATGGGGTACCTATTGTTGGACAGTTATGCCTTTTGGATTAAAAAATGCAGGAGCCATCTATCAATGAGCTATGACAACCATTTTTCATGACATGATGCATAAAAACATGGAAGATTATGTGGATGACACCTTATCCAAGTCTAAGAAAAGAGACACACACTTAGATGATTTAGAAGTCATTCTAGATCACATGGAGCAATTTCAACTAAGGTTAAATCCTAAAAAGTGTGCATTTGGTGTCACCTCTGGAAAACTACTAGGATTCATCATTTCAGCAAAAGGAATAGAGGTAGACCCTGAAAAAGTCCAAGCAATCATAGATATGCCACCTCCTAGAAACATTAGTCAAATGAGGGGTCTTCAAGGACATCTTCAATCCATAAGGAGATTCATTTCATAGTTGGCAGATAGAGCTCAACCTTTCAATAAGAACTTACACAAAGGAGTCAAATGTGTTTGGAATGAGGATTGTCAAAAGAGCATAGATCAAATCAAGAAATACTTGGCAAATCCTCCCATTTTAATGCCTCATATCCTAGGGAAACCACTTATTCTATACATTTCAGTGACAAAATATTCCTTGGGGGCATTACTAGCTCAACTTGATGAACATGGGAAAGAAATAGAAATATACTACATTAGCCGTACTCTTGTTTCATTTGAGGTTAACTACACCAGCATTGAGAAATCTTGCCTTGTAGTTGTGTTTGCTTCTCAAAATTTGTGACATTACATGCTTGCACACACTATACACCTCATAGAAAAAATAGATCTGCTCAAGTATTTACTAGGTAAGGCTGCCCTCACAGGTAGACTTGCTAAATGGATGATGATCCTTTCAGAGTTTGACATAGAGTACGTTGAGCGTAAATCAATCAAAGGATAAGCCATAGAAAATCAATTGGCTGATTTCCCAATAAAAGATAATGCACCTATTCAAGTTGACTTCCTAGATGAACACCTCATGTATATGACTGAAAGAACATGGAAGATGTTCTTCGATGGATCCTTTATGCAAAACGGTTCAAGAGCTAGTGTGTTGTTTGTTTCTCCTCATGGGTACATGATTCCTAAATTTTACAAGTTATGGTTCCCATGTACAAACAATATTGCTGAGTATGAAGCTTTAACAAATAGACTTAAGATGGCCATAGAATGGAGAATCACAGAGTTACACATCTATGGGGATTCACAGCTGATAATTAACCAAGTCAATGATGAATATAAAAAAAAAAATGAGAAACTGATACCTTACAAGAAAATGGTTGATTCCTTGAATTGATACTTCACATTTGTCACATTTCAGCAAATCCCTAAAGTAGAAAACAAAGCAGTTGATGCTATGGCTACACTTGCTTCACTCCTTTAGTTAGGGGAACATGAATCCAAATTTGATTTCTTGGTGAAAGAGATACATCACCCTATCTATGACTCCCAAGGAAGTCATGTCATTTGTACCCTTGTTGGTCGTGAGTCATCCCGTTATAGTGCCATTTACTCATACCTTTGTGATGGCATTATCCCTAAAACCTTTAACCGATTTGAATGCAGAAACCTTACTCGAAATGCCTCTCGTCATTCCCTTATCTCTGGTGATTTGTATAGGAGGGGTCTAGATGGAACACTTCTTAGATGATTAGAAAAGGAAGAATCCAACCAAGCATTAGTTGACATCTACGAGGGCATCTGTGGGGGACATTCCAATGGTCTTGCCATGGCCCGAAGGTTTCTTAGGGAGGGGTACTATTGGCCTACTATAGATTGATGTAGTAGCTTTTGCAAAGTCATGTGAAAAGTGTCAAAAACATGGTAACCTGATACATGCTCTAGACAGGGAGCTCATTCCCTCTATATCTCATTGGCCATTTCAATGTTGGGCCTTTGATCTTGTTGGGTAGATTCATCCCAACTCATCAGGTGGACACAAGTTTATTATCACTGCTACTGATTACTTCACTAAATGGGTAGAAGCTGTCCCACTTTTTGTTGCCTTAGGCAAGATAGTTTCTCTATTCATTCTAAACCATATCATCTATCGATATGGAGTGCCTTCTGAGATTATCACTGACAATGGAGGCCAGTTCAAAAATAAGGACCTTAAACAACTCTACAAGAAATTCACGATTAAACAACATTGGTCCTCCATTTACTTCTCACAAGGAAATGGTCAAGCAGAGGCATCAAACAAAACCATTCTTAAAATCCTACATAGAACAATTTGTAAGAGTGGTAGAGATTGGCATTTACAGATAAATCCAACTTTTTGGGCCTATAGAATGAGTATTCATACTCCTACTGGGGCTACTCCTTCTGCCCTTACATATGGAGCTGAAGCAGTGTTACCTTTATAGGTTGAGATTCCTTCACTTAGAGTTTTCCTCAAAGGTCTAGTTACAGATGAAGACTACCACGCCATAAGACTTCAAGAGTTAGAACTTCTAGATGAGAAACATCAAGCATCGTTTGACCATATGAGGGTTTATCAAAAGCGCATGTCCAAAGCCTTCAACAAAAAGGTTCTCCCTAGAGAATTCCAAGTGGGAGATCTTGTCCTACGTGAAAATCCTAAGAATCAACAACATAGAGATCAAAATGGAAAATTCAAACCTAATTGGCTTGGACCTTACATCATTACAACAACTTTTGGGATAGGTGCTTATTTATTATCTACTGCAAAGGGAGAGCAGCTCCCTAATCCTATCAATGTCTTGCACCTAAAGAAGTTCTATCCATGATGCCCATTCTATATGGGGGCATTTTTTGTACATACTTATTGATCCAAAAAAATCCCAAAAAATGATATATTGTCAACAATTCTAAAAATCAGAAAATGTCCTGAAAAAATGATCATCTTAGTGAAAACCTAGCAATAGAAGCTTTGATGTATCTCCAAAAAAAATTATATATTCCAAAAATACCCAAAAAAAAAAGAAAGTAAAAAAAAATAATATATATATATAGAAAAAGTGCCTTGGTGAAAACTTGGAAATAGGCACCTTGGTAGTAAAAATACAAAAAAATTATAAAAAGTCCTAAAAAAATAAAATAATTTTTTTTGCAATAAAATCCAAGTGGTGAAAACCTGGAAACGGGCGCTACTTGAGGCCTTTGCACCCCTGTTTCTTAGCACGTGTCCTCAACACTTAGCCTTTCTCCATCATGCCTTGTCCTTGTTGCCTTAGTTTGGAATTGGTCTTTGTCTTTGTCTAGGGGGCATAACTGTGTTAGCTTTGGTCTCTAGGATGTGTTAGTCTTTAGGATGCCTCACAAATTGTATTTTTTAACACCACCCCAACTGTGTTTTTCAACACAACCCCTAACATCGAGTGTTTTTCAACACTTATCAGTTTGGTCTTATCGAGTTTTGTCATGTGATCTTACCTGCTTGCAAGCATTTGATCCTTTTCCTCAGAACTCAATATCATTTAACACACTTAAATTTTTAAACACAACACTTAATGCTTGAGCTATGCCATGATCTTTTCTTTGTGTGCTAACTGTTATTGATTTTCGTTGAGTGTCCTTGTATAATAAGTCTCTCCGGTATGCATAGCTAGAGGACTTGGGGCATGAGACATGTTTTTATTTTCTTTCTACTTGTGGGTATGGTCTTGAAACTCTGGAGTGTCTCTTGTTGTACCCTTGAAACACTTAATAGATTTGAGGCATCATCCTTGACTATTTTTGCACAGCCATTCTTATGGTCATCCCGACATCTGTGCCTTGATGCGAGTGTGGTTTTGCTACATTAAATTGGGTAAGCTAACATCGAAGTCATCTTGACCCTTATGTCTTTGATGCTTATGTTAGAATCTTTCCACATTCCAATCCGATATAAATCACATTCATATCTTCATAGTTGTGCTTGTGACTAGTGATGATGTGTGATTTTTTGATGTCCGTTAATAATGGCCCAATGATAAAAATAAGTACCTTAACATTCTCTAATGAATGATGAACACAAAATCCTATGTTACAGTTGCTTTATCGCAAGTACACCTTTGCATTTTCATGTAGCTTGCATTGTTAAACTTCATGTTAATTTGCATTTTTAGGCTGCATTATGAGTTTGAGAGGGTTTTCCTTCATCTTTCTTTTCAACTTTTAATCAATAGTGGTCACATTTTGATCTTCATTTCCTTATCTTCTTTCATGATCTCAATCAAAATTTCCTATCTTAAACAGTTGATTGATTTTGGGGCATTCTCTTTCTTAAGGCAAATTCTCTTTCTTCTCTCCATTTCTTTCCACCTCTTCCAAACTTCTATCTTCCATTCGCTTTCACCCCACTTCTTTTCTTCTAATTCAACCTTCGGGCATAATCTTTCAGGATTGATGATCTACCTTGGTTCTGTGATCCTTATATCTTTCATCTTACATCAAGAACCTTATCTTTAGTTCAATTTGATCAAATTTATCAATTTGCTATTTTTCCTCTATCTCATTTCAATTTCGATCATGAGGGGGCAGTACCTATCAAACTTCAATCCTTGATTCAGCTTTATCAATCCTATCAATTGCTCTGCTTGAGACAACCTTGCTTGAGATTCTTATCTGGGACATGACAATTACCTATTTACAGGGGTGTTGGCCTTGTCTTTTTCAATCAGCTTATCTTTTTCCTGATGTGTTCTCATTCGTTGATCACATGTTTGGGTTGTTTTGTGATCCCAAATCAATCTCACACTTCAACTTCATTCTTTGACTACATGTGTTCCCATAAAGATCACACATTAGTCAAAGAGGGGCAAATGTATGCACCCTAAAATGGTCGCCTAGACTTTGGGCCCACATTCATCAATTTATCAATTTCCTGAATCAATGCCTTGCAATATTTTCAATTCAAATCAATTTCCTTGATCAAATTGTAATTAATTTAAATATTTCAATATTTCCTAAGATTTGATCATTTTATCCTAAGTTTTATTTAATTAAGAGAACATGCTCCCTTTTAATTAAACAAAAATCCCTTTTAATTAAATAATAAAATCACTTTATCCTAAGCCACATTTAATTTTAAAAGAACAAATCTCTTTTAAATAAATAAAAAATCTTTTAATTAAATAATGGAAACCACTTTGCTAAAAATAATAAATAAATAATAAAATAAAAATAAAAAGAAAAGTGCACTTTCCAATGAGATAAAATCTTTTGACTTTTTGAAAAAGGTTTTTGCCTCTTTATCTCAACCACTCATTATTTTGCCTCTTAATCATGCCTATTAATTTTGCCTCTTGAGAATGTTGAGCACATGGATTAACCAAGACTTAATCTCCACCATTGCTAATTTCTTTTTGCCTCTTAATCTTGACCGTCCATTCATTTCTAAATCTTTTATAAGGAGCCCTCTCCTTCTCATTTAGGCATCCAAATTTTAGAGATCCAAGATTTTATGTATTGTTATGCTGCAGGTTTGGAGAGCGATTTTGGAGGAGAGTTTGAGCACTTGAGCTTGAACATTGCAACTTCTCTTTTCTTGTCTTCTTCTCTCATGCCTCCATGGTAATCCATTTATATTAATTTTTCACTTGCATGTTAGATTAGATCCATATTTCATTTCATAGAATAATCTTGCATGCATATTTACTTTCATAGATTAGTTTGCTTTCATACATTGTTATCATATAGAATAGCTTCCATTTTCATTTGCATGCATATTTGATGATCATGGAGACTAGCACTCTTGCTTTTCCTCTTTGAATCTCTCATTTTATGGTGTACTTGCATGGGCACAAACTAGGTCTAAACTGAGGGCCTCCATTATAAACCCTTGCACTCCATGAATAGAGAGCTATGAGTAGCCATTTGAGACCTCATTCTTGATCAATCTTGGATATAATGACTCATAGAAGTGTGTCAACATATTAGCACACAATGAGATTGGGAGATATCTTTTCTGTCAAGTACTTTCCCCTTTCGCCAGGTCGCTAGATGTTTCAATACTTAACCGTTACTTCACGAGACTTAGAGAAAGCCTAATCGCCAAGTCGCTGAATGTTAAGGACTTAGTTGCTAACATTGTGAGATTCAAAGATAACTGCAATTGGTCATTTCTTAGCCTTTTCACTTTATCTCTAAATGTTAGAGGACTTATCCATTGTGTTACAAGATTAGGAGATCACTGCCTTTGCCAAGTCATTGAAAGAAAAGAACTAACCATCGAATATTTGGAGACTTGGAGAAAGATAGGACAATAAAAGCCACATGCAGAACAAGGGGACTTAAGTGACAAGAAAAGGTAATGAGAAAACATAAGAACTAGGGCATGAAAAGGAAAATTTCAAAGACAAAAACCCTACCAAAGACAAACAAGACCTAGGGCTTCGGGTTTCAGACATTTAAGATCATAATTTCCTTTAGACACATACATTCTTAGAAAATTTGTAGGAACATTGAAACAAGGATGAAGATGCACACATTATTTATCACCAAGAACAAACTTTGACACTTCTGAGAAAATCTAAAACTAGACCCAACAAAGATGAACGAAAAAACAACTTGAATTAAAAATCAATTTGAATCACAAAAAATGTAGCCTTTTTGTTTAGGATACGGATGGTCAATGTTTGGTCGTAGCAAGGAAGTTAGTTCATTGTTCATAGTTGAAAATTTTATTGTTTCCAAATTTGGAAAAGTGTACTTAAATTGAAGATCTCCTCAAGATGAAACAAAAAATAAGTTGAATCATAAAAAATAGAGCCTATTTTCTCAAAATACAGATGGTCAAATTTTAGTCAAAGTAGGGAAGTTCACTCAGTAATCATATCTAAAAATTTGACCATTTATAAATCTAGAAAAGGTGGTCTCAAATCAAAGATCGTGTTGAGACGAACCAAAAAACAACTTGAATCAAGAAAAATGGAGCCCATTTTCTCAACATATAGACAGTCAAAGTTTGGTCAAAGCAAGGAAGTCCATTCAATGTTTGTAGCTAATAGTTTGATAGTTTCCAAATTTGGTGAAAGTGGTCTCAAATCAAAGATCTCATTGAGATCAACCAAAAAATAACTTAAATTGTACAAAATTGAGCTTGTTTTCTCAGGAAACAAATGGTTAAAGTTTAGTTGAAGTAGGGAAGTCAATTCAATATTTGTAGCTAAAAATTTGACTATTTCCAAATATGGAAAAGTGGTCTCAAATAAAATATCTCCTCAAGATGAACCAAAAAAGAACTTGAATTATACAAAATGGAGCCCATTTGCTAAAGATACAAATTATCAAAGTTTGGTCAAAGTAAGGAACTATGTTCAATGTTCATATCTCATTATTTTACCATTACCATATCTGAAAAAATGGTCTCAAATCAAAGATCTCATCAAGACGAATGAAAAATTACTTGAATCATGAAAAATTGAGTCCATTTGCTCAAGATACAAATGGTCAAAGTTTGGTCAAAGAAGGGAAGTTTGTTCAGTATTCGTAGCTAAAAATTTGACCATTTCCAAATATGTAAAAATTTGTCTCAAATTAAAGATCTCATCAAGACAAACCAAAATAAAACTTGAATCATGAAATTCACACTCATTTGTTCAAGATACAGACATTCAAAGTTTGGTCAAAACAGGGAAGTCCATTCAATGTTCAAAGTTGGAAATTTAACTATTACTAAATCTGGCAAAAGTAGTCTCAAATTGAAGATCTTGTAGAGACAAACCAAAAAACAACTTGAATCATTAAAAATGGAGCTTGTTTTCTCAACATATGAATGGTCAAAGTTTGGTCAAAGTAGGGAAGTTAGTTCAGTGTTCTTAGCTAAAAATTTGACCATTTTCAAATTTGGTGAAAGTGGTCGCAAATCAAAGATCTCATCGAGAAGAACAAAAAAAATTTAAATTATGAAAAATGGAGCTCATTTGGTAAAGATACAAATCATCAAATTTTGGTCAAAGTAGTGAAGTCCATTTAGTGTTCGTAGCTAAAAATTTGTTCGTTTCCAAATCTAGTAAAAGTGGACTCAAAATAAAGATCTCATCAAGATGAACCAAAAACCAACTTGAATTGGGAAAAATGGAGCCCGTTTGCTCAAGATATGAATGATTTTCTAAAATCAAAGATCTCGTTGAGACAAACCAAAAATTAACTTGAATCACAAAAAAGGACCCTATTTTCTCAAGATACAAACAATCAAAGTTTGGTCAAAGTAGGGAAGTCCATTCAATGTTCATAGCTAAAAATTTGACTATTTCCAAATATGGTGAAAGTGGTCTCAAATAGAAGATCTCATTAAGAATAACCATAAAACAACTTGAATCAAGAAAAGTGGAGCTTGTTTTCTCAAGATACAAACTATCAAGCTTTGGTTGAAGTAGGGAAGTCCGTTTAGTGTTTGTAGTTGAAAATTTAACTTTTTTCAAATATGGTGAAAGTGGTCTAAAAGTAAAAATCTAGTCAAGACGAACCAAAAAGCAACTTGAATCATGACAAACAGAGCCCATTTGCTATGGATACAGATAGTCAAATTTTGGTCAAGGTAGGGAAGTCAATTTAGTCTTCGTAGCTAAAAATTTGACCATTTCCAAATCTAATGAAAGTGGTCTCAAATCGAAGATGTCATTGAGACAAACCAAAAAAATTATTGAATCATGAAAAATAGAGACTATTTGCTAAAGATAGGGATGGTCAAAGGTTGGTCAAAGTAGGAAATCTATTCATAGTTCGTAGCTAAAAAATTGACCATTTCCAAATCTGGAAAAAGTGCTCTCAAATCAAAGATTTTGTCAAGACGAACCAAAAAAAACTTGAATCATGAAAAATGGAGCTCATTTTCTTAAGATATAGAGAGTCAAAGTTTGGTCAAAGAAGGGAAGTTCATTCAATGTTCACAACTAAAAATATGACTCTTTGTAAATCTGGTGAAAGTGGTCTCAAATAAAAGATCTTGTTGAGATGAACCAAAAAACATCTTGAATCGTGAGAAATGAAGCCCGTTTGCTCAAGATACGAACAGTCAAAGTTTTGTCGAAGGAGGGAAGTTTGTTTAGTGTTTGTAGCTGCAAATTTAAACATTTTCAATTCTAGTGAAAGTGGTCTCAAAACAAAGATCTCATCAAGATGAACCCAAAAATAAACTAAATCATGAAAAATGGGGCCTGTTGCTCAAGATACGAATGGTCAAAGTATGAAAGTTCGTTCAGTATTCATAGTTGAAAATTTGACCATTTTCAAATCTAGAAAAAGTGGTCTAAAATCAAAGATCTTGTCGAGATGATCCAAAAAATAACTTTAATCATGAAAAATGGAGCCCGTTTGCTCAAGAAACGAATGGTCAAAGTTTTGTTGAATTAGGGAAGTCAATTTAGTGTCTGTAGCTAAAAATTTGACCATTTCAAAATTTGGGGAAAGTGGTCTCTAATTGAAGATCTCATTGAGAGGAACCAAAAAATAACTTGATTCTAAAAAAAAAGAGCCCATTTTCTCAAGATACATATTATCAAAGTTTGGTTAAAGAAGGGAAGTCTATTTAGTGTCTGTAGCTAAAAATTTGACCATTTCCAAATCTAGCAAAAGTGGTCTGAAATCAAAGATCTTGTTGAGATGTACCAAAAAATAACTTGAATCATGAAAAATGAAACCCATTTGCTCAAGATACGAACAATCAAAATTTGTTCAAAGTAACGAAGTTCGTTCTGTGTTCATAGCTAAAAATTTGACCATATGCAAATCTAGTGAAAGAGGTCTCAAATTGAAGACCTTATCGAGAGGAACCCAAAAACAAATTGAATCATGAAAAATTGAGCATGTTTGCTCAAGATATAGATGGTAAAATTTTGGTCAAAGTAGGGAAGTCCATTCAACATTTGTATATGCAAACTTTACCATTACCAAATCTGGTGAAAGTGGTCTCAAATTGAAGATCTTGTCAAGACGAACCAAAAAAACTTTGAATCATGAAAAATGGATTATGTTTGCTCAAGATGTAGACAGTCAAAGTTTAATCAAAGTAGGGAAGTCAATTCAGTATTCGTAGCTAAAAATTTGACCATTTCCAAATCTGGAAAATGAACATTCAAATCAAAGATGCCGTTGAGATGAATTGAAAAACAACATGAATTGTGAAAAATGGAGTCCATTTGCTCAAGATATAGACGATAAAATTTTGGTCATAACAGGGAAGTCCATTTAATGTTTGTAGCTAAAAATTTAACTAATTCCAAATCTGGCAAAAGTGGCTTAAATCAAAGATGTCATCAAGACAAACCAAAAAAGAACTTGAATCACAAAAAATAGAGCCTGTTTTCTCAAGATACAAATGATGAAAGTTTGGTCAAAGAAAGGAAGTTAGTTCAATGTTTGTAGCCAAAAATTTGACCATTTTCAAATATGGAAAAAGTGGTCTCAAATCAAATATATCATCGAGATCAATGAAAAACCAACTTGAATCATGAAGAATGAAGCCTATTTTCTCAAGATACAGACGATCAAAGTTTGGTCAAAGAAGGGAAGTCTATTCAATGCTCGTAGATAAAAATTTATCCATTTCCAAATCTAACGAAAGTGGTCTCAAGTCAAAGATCTTGTCAAGACAAACCAAATATCAACTTGAATCGCAAAAAATAGAGCCTGTTTGCTCAAGATACAGACTATCAAAGTTTAGCAAAAGTAGGGAAGTCCATTCACTATTTTCAACTAAAAATTTGACTATTTCCAAATTTGGTGAAAGTGGTCTTAAATTGAAGATCTCGTTGAGATAAACCCAAAAATAACTTCAATCATTAAAAATAGAGTCTGTTTTCTCAAGATATGAACAATCAAAGTTTGGTTAAAGAAGGAAAGTTTTTTAGTGTTTGTAGCTATAAATTTGACCATTGCCAAATCTAGAAAAGTGTTCTCAAAATAAAGATCACATCAAGATGAACCAAAAAACAACTTGAATCATGAAAAATGGAGCCCATTTTCTCAAGATACGAATGGTCAAAATTTAGTTAAAGAAGGGAAGTCCATTCAGTGCTCATAGATGAAAATTTGATCATTTCCAAATCTAGAAAAAGTGGTATCAAATAAAAAATCTCACCGACATGAACCAAAAAATAACTTGAATTATTAAAAATGTATCCGGTTTGCTCATGATACGAACGTTCAAAGTTTGGTTGAACTAGGGAAGTTAGCTCAGTGTTTGCAGTTGAAAATTTGACCATTCCCAAATCTAGCAAAAGTGGTCTCAAATCAAAGATACAAATGGTAAAATTTTGGTCAAAACAGGGAAGTTTGTTCAATGTTCGTAGCTAAAAATTTGACCATTTCCAAATCTTGTGAAAGTGGTCTCAAATCAAAGATCTCATTGAGACAAACCAAAAATTAAATTGAATCACAAAAAATAGAGCCTATTTTCTCAAGATACAGATGGCCAAAGTTTGGTCAAAGAAGGGAAGTCCATTTAGTATTCATAGCTGAAAATATGACCATCTGTATCTTCAGTAAATAGGAAAACAATTTGAATCGCAAAAAATTAAGTCTATTTGCTGAAGATACAAAGAGTTAATTTTGGTCAAAGTAGGGAAGTTAGTTCATTATTCGTAGCTAAAAATTTGACCATTTCCAAATCTGGTGAAAATAGTCTTAGATCAAAGATCATGTCTAGAGGAACCAAAAAACAACTTGAATCATTAAAAATAGAGCCCGTTTGCTCAAGTTATGGATGGTGAATATTTTGTCAAAGTAGGGAAGTTCGTTCAGTGTTTGTACCAAAAAATTTGACCATTTCCAAATTTGGTGAAAGTGGTCTCAAATCTAAGATCTCTTTGAGATGAACCAAAAAATAATGTGGATCTTGTTAAAAGGAGCTTGTTTTCTCAAGATACGAACAATCAAAGTTTGGTCAAAGTAGGGAAGTCTATTCACTATACATAGCTAAAAATTTGACCATTTCCAAATCTAGAAAAAGTTGTCTCAAATCAAAGAGTTCAACGAGATGAACCCAAAACAACTTGAATCATGAAAAATGGAGCCCATTTGCTCAAGATATGGATGGTCAAAGTTTGGTCAAAGTAGGGAAGTTTGTTCTGTGTTCGTAGATAAAAATTGGACCATTTCCAAATCTGGCAAAGTTGTCTCAAATTGAAGATCTCATTGAGACGAACCAAAAAACAACTTGAATCTTGAAAAATGGAGCCTATTTTCTAAAGATATAGATGGTCAAAGTTTGTTCAAATTAGGGAAGTCCATTCAGTGTTCATATCTAAAAAAATGACCATTTCTAAATCTAGCAAAAGTGGTTTTAAATCAAAGATCTTGTCGAGATAAACCAAAAATAACTTGAGTAACCAAAAATAGCTCCTATTTGCTCAAGATACGAATGGTCAAAGTTTGGTCAAAGTAGGGAAGTACATTCAATGTTTGTAGCTTAAAATTTAACTGTTTCCAAATTTGGTAAAAGTGGTCTCAAATAAAAGATCTCATCAAGATGGTCAAAGTTTGGTCAAAGTAGGGAAGTCCATTCAGTGTTCCTAGTTGAAAATTTTACCATTTCCAAATCTAGTGAAAGTGGTTTCAAATTGAATATCTCATCAAGACAAACCAAAAAAAACTTGGAACACAAAAAATAGAGATCATTTTCTTAAGATACGAATGGTCGAAGCTAGGTCAAATAAGGGAAGTCAATTCAATGTTCGTAGCTAAAAAATTGGCCATTTCTAAATCTGGTGAGAGTGGTCTCAAATTGAAGATCTCGTTGAGATGAACCGAAAAACAACTTGAATAATGAAAAATGGAGCCCATTTTCTCAAGATACGAATGGTAAAAGTTTGGTCAAAGTAAGGAGTTTCGTTTAGTGTTCATAGCTAAAAATTTGATCATTTCCAAATCTGAAGAAAGTGGTCTCAAATAAAATATCTCATCGAGATGAACAAAAAATAACTTGAATAGAAAAAAATGGAGCCTTCTTGCTCAAGATAGAGACAGTCAATGTTTGGTCAAAGTAGGGAAGTCAATATAGTGTTCACAACTAAAAATTTGACCATTTCCAAATTTAATGAAAGTGGTCTCAAATCGAAGATCTCCTCAAGATGAACCAAAAAATAAATTGAATTGCCAAAAATGGAGCTCATTTGCTCAAGATACAGATGGTCAAAGTAGGGAAGTCTATTTAGTGTTTGTAGCTAAAAATTTGACCATTTCCAAATTTGGTGAAAGTGGTCTCAAATCAAAGATCTCATCAAGACAAACTAAAAAAAAACTTGAATCACATAAAACAAAGCTCCTTTGCTCAAGATATGGACGCTCAAAGTTTGGTCCAAGTGGGGAAGTCTATTCAATATTCCTAGTTAAACATTTCACTATTTCCAAATCTATTGAAAGTGGTCTCAAATCAAATATCTCATCAAGACAAACCAAAAAATAACTTGAATCGTAAAAAATGGAGCCCATTTCTCAAGATACGAACGATCAAAGATTGGTCAAAGCAGGGAAGTCATTTCAGTGTTCGTAGCTAAGAATTTGACCATTTCCAAATCTGGTGAGAGTGGTCTCAAATCAAAGATCTCATTGAGATGAACCAAAAACAACTTGAATAATGAAAAATAGAGCCCATTTGCTCAATATATGAGTAATCAAAGTTTGGTCAAAGTAAGGAAGTCTGTTTAGTGTTCGTAGTTAAAAATTTGTATCATTTTGAAATCTAAAGAAAGTGGTCTCAAATAAAATATCTTGTTGAGAAAAATAAAAATCAACTTGAATAGCAAAAACTTGGATCTTGTTTGCTCAAGATACAGACTGTCAAATTTTGTTCAAAGCAGGGAAGTCAATATAGTGTTCGTAGCTAAAAACTTGACCATTTCTAAATCTAGCGAAATTGGTCTCAAGCCGAAGATCTCATCGATATGAACCAATAAACAAATTGAATTGCAAAAAATGGAGCTCATTTTCTCAAGATACATATGGTCAAAGTTTGGTCAAAGTAGGGAACTCTATTCAATGTTTGTAGCTAAAAATTTGACTATTTCTAAATTTGGTGAAAGTGGTCTCAAATCAAAGATATCATTAAGACAAACCAAAAATAACTTGAATTATGAAAAACAAAGCCCATTTGTTTAATAGATGAATGGTCAAAGTTTGGTCAAAGTAGGGAAGTCCATTCAATGGCCATAGCTGAAAATTTGACCATTTCCACATCTAGAGAAAATGGTCTCAAATTGAAGATCTCTTCAAGACAAACAAAAAAAATGGAGCCCATTTGCTCAAGATACGAATGGTCCAAGTTTGGTAAAACTAGGGAAGTTAGTTAAGTGTTTGTAGATGAAAATTTGAGCATTTCCAAATCTGGCAAAAGTGGTCTCAAATTAAAGATATCGTAGAGATGAACCAAAAACAACTTGAATTGTCAAAAAAAGAGCCTATTTTCTCAAGATACAGATGGTCAAAGTTTGGTCAAAGTAGGGAAGTCAGTTCGGTGTTCATAGCTAAAAATTTGACTATTTACAAATCTGGTAATAGTAGTCTAAAATCAAAGATATCATTAAGACAAACCAAAAAATAACTTGAATCACAAAAAATGAAGCTCATTTTCTCAAGATACGGACAACCAAAGTTTGGTCGAAGCAGGGAAGTCAGTTCAGTATTTGTAGCTAAAAATTTGACCATTTCCAAATCTAGTGAAAGTGGTCTCAAATCAAAGATCTCATCAAGACAAGCACAAAAACAACATCAATTACAAAAAGTAGAGCCTATTTTCTCAAGATATAGATGGTCAAAGTTTGGTCAAAGTAGGGAAGTCTGTTCAGTGTTGGTAGCTAAAAATTTTACCATTTCCACATCAAGCATAAGTGGTCTCAAATCTAATATCTTGTCAAGACAAACAAAAAAAACTTGAGAATGGTGAAAAATGGAGCCCGTTTGCCCAAGATACGAATGGTCAAAGTTTGGTTGAAGTAGCAAAGTTAGTTCAATGTTCGTAGCTAAAAATATGACCATTTCCAAATCTAGCGAAAGTGGTCTCAAATTGAAGATCTCATTGAGGCGAACCAAAAAACAACTTGAATCGCAAAAAATGGAGCCCATTTGCTGAAGATAGAGATGGTTATAGTTTGGTCAAAGCAGAGAAGTCAGTTTAGTGACCACAACTAAAAATTTGACTATTTCCAAATCTTGTAGATGTGGTCTCAAATCAAAGATCTCCTTGATATGAACCAAAAAATAAGTTGAATCGCAAAATATGGAGCCTATTTTCTCAAGATATAGATGTCAAAGTTTGATCAAAGATTGGTCAAAGTGGGGAAGTTTGTTCAGTGTTTGTAGCTGAAAATTTGATCTTCCAAATCTGGCAAAAGTGGCCTCAATTCAAAGATCTCATCGAGACAAACCAAAAAGCAACTTGAATAGCAAAAAAAGGATCATTTTTGCTCAAGATATAGACAATAAAAGTTTGGTCGAATTAAGGAAGTTAGTACAATGTTCATAGCTAAAAATTTTACCATTTCCAAATCTAACGAAAGTGGTCTCAAATCAAAGATCCTATTGAGATGAACCGAAAAATAACATGAATCACAAAAAATGGAGCCCAATTGCTCAAGATACTGATGGTTAAAGTTTGGTCAAAGTAGGAAAGTCCATTCAGTGTTTGTAGCTGAAAATTTGACCATTTCCAAATTTGGCAAAAGTGGTCTCAAATTGAAGATCTCATCAAGACAAACCAAAAAACAATTTAAATCATGAAAACCTATTTTCTCAAGTTACAGATTGTCAAAGTTTGGTCAAAGCATGGAAGTTTGTTAAGTGTTAGTAGCTAGAAATTTGACCATTTCCACATCTACTGTAAGTGGTCTAAAAAATAAGATCTTGTCAAGATGGACAAAAAAAATCTCGAGTCACAAAAAATAGAGCCCATTTACTCAAGATACAGACAGTCAAAGTAGGGAAGTCATTTCAGTGTTCATAGATGAAAAATTGACCATTTCCAAATCTGGAAAAAGTGGTCTCAAATTAAAGATCTCATTGAGACAGACCAAAAAATAACTTCGATAATGAAAAATATAACCCTTTTTCTCAAGATATGAATGGTTAAAGTTTGGTCGAAGTAGGGAATTCAATTTAGTGTTCGTAGCTAAACATTTGACCATTTCCAAATCTAGCAAAAGTGGTCTAAAATCAAATATCTCATCGAGACAAATCCCAAAAAAACTTGAATCGTAAAAAATGATGATAATTTTTTAAAGATACAAATGATCAAAGTTTGGTCGAAGTAGGGAAGCCAGTTTAGTATTTGTAGCTAAAAATTTGGCCATTTCCAAATCTGGTGAAAGTGGTCTCAAATCAAAGATCTCATCGAGAGAAACATGAAAACAACTTGAATTACAAAAAATGGAACTTGTTTTCTCAAGATATGGATGGTCAAAGTTTGGTTAAAGTAGGGAAATTCGTTCAGTGTTTGTAGCTAAAAAATTAAAATTTTCCAAATCTACCAAATGTGGTCTAAAATCAAAGATCTTGTTAAGATGAACCATAAAATAACTTCAATCACAAAAAATGGAGCCTTTTAGCTCAAGATATTGATGGTTAAAGTTTGGTTAAAGCAGGGAAGTCAATCCAGCATTCGTAGCTAAACATTTGACTATTTCTAAATCTGGCAATTATGGTCTCAAATCAAAGATCTCATCGAGAAAAATAAAAAAACAACTTAAATTGTGAGAAAAAGAAACTATTTTCTCAAGATATAGATAGTCAAAATTTGGTCAAATCAGGGAAGTTAGTTCAGTGTTTGTAGCTAAAAATTTAACTATTTCCAAATCTGGCAAAAGCGGTCTCAATTTAAAGATCTTGTTGAGATGAATGAAAAAATCACTTGAATCATTAAAAATGGAGCCCATTTGCTCAAGATATATATAGTCAAAGTTTGGTCAAAGTAGGGAAGTTTGTTCAGTGTTCATAGCTAAAAAATTGACTATTTCCAAATCTAGGGAAAGTTGTCTCAAATCAAAGATTTTGTCGAGATGAACAAAAATAATTTGAATTACAAAAAATTGAGCGTTTTATCTCAAGATATGAATGGTCAAAGTTTGGTCAAAGAAGGGAAGTCCATACAGTGTTCCTAGCTAAAAATTTGACCATTTCCAAATCAGGTGAAAGCGATCCGAAATCAAAGATCTTGTTGAGATGAACCAAAAAATAATTTGAATAAAAAAAATTGAGCCTATTTGCTCAAGATACAAATGACTAATGTTTCATCAAAATAGGCAAGTCAGTTCAGTGTTCGTAGCTGAAAATTTGACCATTTCCAAATCTATCAAAAGTGATCTCAAATCAAATATCTCATCTAGACGAGCTAAAAAACAACTTGAATCGTGAAAAATGGAGCCCATTTGCTCATGATACAGATGGTGAAAGTTTGGTCAAAGAAGGGAATTTCATTCTGTATTCATATCTGAAAGTTTTGCCATTTCTAAATCTAGAAAAAGTGGTCTCAAATCAAAGATCTCATTGAGATGAACCAAAAAATTACTTGAATTATGAAAAATGGAGCCTGTTTGCTCAAGATACAGATGGTTAAAGTTTGGTTAAAGCAGGAAAGTCTATACATTATTCGTAGATGAAAATTTGACCATTTCTAAATTTGGTGAAAGTGGTCTCAAATTGAGGATCTCATCTAGACGAACCGAAAAATAACTTGAATCATAAAAAAATGGAGCCCTTTTTCTCAATATACATATGGTCAAATTTTGGTCAAAGTAGGGAAGTCCGTTTAGTGTTCATAGCTGAAAATTTGACCATTTCCAAATCTAGAAAAAGTGGTGTCAAATAAAAGATCTCATTGAGATGAACCAAAAACAACTTGAGTGACAAAAAAATAGAGCCCATTTACTCAAGATACATATGGTCAAAGTTTGGTTGAAGCACGGAAGTCTTTTCAATGTTCATAGCTAAAAATTTGATTGTTTCTAAATCTAGAAAAAGTGGTCTCAAATTGAAGATCTTGTTAAGGTGAACCAAAAAAAACATGAATGGTGAAAAGGGAGCCTGTTTGCCCAAGATACGTATGGTCAAAATTTGGTCGAAGTAGGGAAGTCAGTTTAGTGTTCGAAGCTAAAAATTTGACCATTTCCAAATCTAGAAAAAGTGGTCTCTCATCAAAGATCTCATCGAGGTGAACCAAAAAATAACTTGAATCATGAAAAATGGAGCTTGTTTTCTCAAGATACAAATGGTCATAGTTTTGTCAAAGCAGGGAAATCCTTTCAGTGATCGTAGCTAAAATTTGACTATTTCCAAATCTATCAAATGTGGTCTTAGATTAAAGATCTCCTTGAGATGAACCAAAAAAAACTTAAATCATAAAAAATGGAGCATGTTTGCTCAAGATACAGAGGTCAAAGTTGGTCAAAGTAGGGAAGTCTATTCAGTGTTAGTAGCTAAAAATTTGATTGTTTCCAAATCTAGAAAAATTGGTCTCAAATCAAAGATCTTGTTGAGACAGACCAAAAAGCAATGTGAATAAAAAAAATAGATCATGTTTTCTCAATATACGGAAGGTCAAAGTTTTCTCAAAGCAGGGAAGTCAATACAATGTTTGTAGCTAAAAATTTGACCATTTCCAAATCTATCTAAAGTGGTCTCAAATCAAAGATCTTTTCGAGACAAACAAAAAGATAACTTGAATCGTAAAAAATGGAGCCCATTTTCTCAAGATATAGACGCTCAAAGTTTGGTTAAAGCAAGGAAGTATGTTCAGTGGTCTCAAGTCAATACAATGTTTGTAGCTAAAAATTTGACCATTTCCAAATCTATCTAAAGTGGTCTCAAATCAAAGATCTTTTCGAGACAAACAAAAAGATAACTTGAATCGTAAAAAATGGAGCCCATTTTCTCAAGATATAGACGCTCAAAGTTTGGTTAAAGCAAGGAAGTATGTTCAGTGTTTGTAGCTAAAAATTTGACCGTTTGTAAATCTGGTGAAAGTGGTATCAAATGAAAGATATAGTCATGATTAACCAAAAAACAACTTGAATCATGAAAAACATAACATGTTTTCTTAAGATACAGATTGTAAAAGTTTGGTCAAAGAATGGAAGTCCGTTCAGTGTTCGCAGCTACAAATTTTACCATTTCCACATTTGGCGTAAGTGGTCTCAATCTAAGATCTTGTCAAGATGAACCAAAAAAAAACTTGAATCACAAAAAATAGAGCCCATTTTCTGAAGATACATACGGTCAAAGTTTGGTCAAAGTAGGGATAATGGTCTCAAATTGAAGATCTCGTTCAGACAAACCAATAAACAACTCGAGTCGTGAAAAAAAGATCATTTTCTCAAGATACAAATGGTTAAAGTTTAGTCAAAGGAGGGAAGTCCATGATAGAATTCACAAAAGATGAATTCCCACAAGCCCAAGATCACCTACATGTAAATAACCTGTTACATGAAGAAACCCAAAAAACATAGAAGTGCTTTGAAAATATGAGAGATTTTATTATTCAGAGAGGGAATAAAAATGAAATACAATTACAATCCTTATAAAATGATATTGTGCAACCCTAAAAGGATTTTCAAACCTAAAGGAAAAATGTATTTAATAATTAGAATAATTATTAAATGCCTAAAATGCATAATTAAGTGAATCTTAAGAAAGGAATAAAAGGTGACTTAATTAAACTAATTAAGTGAAATACCTTTTACTCTAACACCCCCCTTAAGATGAACTTAGGGAGAAGCTACAATCTAAATGGAAATGCAACTACAAGCTAGAAATAAAATTTGGGTCCTGAAAACATAGCTTGATGAGGTACCCAATCACAACCAAATCTCTAATAAGTGGAGAAAAAAGAGAAATACAGGTGGGAAAAACTCTTCTCCAAAAAGAGATAAAAAAATAAGATACAAATGCAATGTCTCAAGAGACTCTCTCAAAACCATAAGTACAACCAACCCCTAATGAGAGAGGATTGAGACTCTAAAGTCCCCCTAGAATGATAGAACTCATGTTGTAGAGATGCTTGACAAAGGATGTTGAAGTAGATCCAAGAATGATGAATAATGTTTCTCCCTTTAGGAAGAAAAATATCATCTGGAGATACAAAATCTATTCCCATGCGAGAAGATATGAAATTGAATCAGAAGGATCCAAGAAAAGTGAAGCCCATGATGTCTCCTCATAGTACTCAATGATATCTAAGCCAAAGTTATTATGTATTAATGAAGATTCTAGATCTAGGACCACATGGATCATAGATGTATGGTGATGACTGGACTAAGATAAATCCGATTCTCCAAAATAATCCAACACAGTAAATGTTGAATGTGGCAAGGCATGAACAAAAATAAAATAAAATAATGGAGATGCAACTTCATTGAAGCTAACAACAAATAGAAGACATATGTCTTCAAGTGTGGAATCCAAATCCAAAACATGAGATTCTACAAATAACATAGCAATATCTAGTAGATATGAATCCCAAAAGGGTGGTGATGGAATAACTGGTGATGGAGAGGGAATAATCACCACAGTATTCTATTGCATGGAAAAATTGAATGTGTCAAGTTGTAATTGGTCACACTCCACGAGCATGGAAAAAGTGGTGTGAGAGAAATTGGGACAAATCTCATCACAATACTAAAGACTCCCACAACATGTGCATGCAATATTTCTGTAAGAAGCCATGTCTCTGATAAAATATCAAATTAAATAGACTACTGATTTGAAAACATCTTATTGAGAGCTTTCTGACGATATCTCATTTTCAAAAAATCGATGCCGGATGCTCAAGACATGGCCCCACAAAGGCCAAAAAATACCTCTGACCTCAATTGAAAAAAAACCTTTAAGATGAAAAAATAAAAAAATATAACCTATATCACTGGGTCGGGCTCAGGATTAGCTTTTTGGTGATATCTTGTTTGTTTGATTTCAATACTGTATGTGCAAGTTACGACAAAAATATAAAAAACTTATTAAAAAGCTTTTCAAAAGGCTTTATAAAAAGTTATAAAAAAATGCAGCTTTCAAATTTTTTTTTAAAAAAAAAGCTCTTTTTTTTAACGATGATTTTGATTTTTTTTGCCTAAAAAATAATGTCTGTACTTGTATGGTCTAGAGGGCAAATTTTTGTCCTAGATGTTCTAGTGACCAAAATAGGTCAAATTTTATATCAAAGTTTATGGAATCAACCTTCCAAAGCTGATGGCGAGGTTTGTTTGGTCTAAAAGTGCAAATAATGATAGAGATATGCCCTAGATGAAAAAAGAAAACTCCACATCCTCAAAGCTACAATTTAAAAAATAAAAATGAACAAGAAGCAATAGGTTTGGAGCTCTAATACCATGATATAGTTCATAAAAGATGAATTCCCACAAGCCCAAAATCACTTGCATGCAAATAACCTGTTACGTGAAGAAACCCAAAAAACACAACAGTGCTCTGAAAATATGAGACATTTTATTATTTAGTGAGGTAATACAAATGAAATATGATTACAATCCTTATAAAAGGATATTGTGCAGCCATAAAAGGATTTGCAACCCTAAAGGGAAAATGTATTTAATGATTAGAATAATTATTCATTGCCTAAAATACATAACTAAGTGAATCTTAAGAAAGGAATAAAAGGTGACAATTTAAATAAATTAAGTGAAATACCTTTTACTCTAACAGTTTGTTTAGTCTTTGTAGTTGAAAATTTGACCGTTTCCAAATCTAGTAAAAGTGGTCTCAAATAAAAGATCTCATTGAGATGGACCAAAAAACAACTTTAATCTAAAAAAATAGAGCTCGTTTTCTCAAGATACGAATGATCAAAGTTTTCTCAAAGCAGGGAAGTCATTTCAGTGTTCATAGCTAAAAATTTCACTGTTTCCAAATCTAGTGAAAGTGGTCTCAAATAAAATATCTCATAGATATGAACCAAAAAACAACAAGAATCACAAGAAATGGAGCCTGTCAGCTCAAGATACAGATGATCAAAGTTTGGTCAAAGTAGGGAAGAAAATTCAATGTTTGTAGCTGAAAATTTGACTATTTCCAAATCTAGTGAAAGTGGTCTCAAATTAAAGATCTCATCAAGAATAACCTAAAAACAACTTAAATCATAAAAAATATAGCCTATTTTCTCAAGATATGGATGGTCAAAGTTTTGTCAAAGAAGGGATTGTCCGTTCAGTGTTCGTAGCTGAAAAATTTGATCATTTCCAAATCTGGTGAAAGTGATCTCAAATGACAGATATCATCGAGATGAACCTAAAAACAACTTAAATCATGAAAAATGGAGCCTATTTTCTCAATATGTAGATGGTCAATATTTGATCAAAGTAGAGAAATTAGTTCCTTGTTCATAGATAAAAAATTAACCATTTCAAAATCAAGCGAAAGTGGTCTCAAATCAAAGATCTCGTTTGGATGAACCAAAAAACAACTTGAATTGCAACAAATGGAGCCCGTTTGCCCAAGATATGGATGGTTAAAGTTTGGTAAAAAAAAGGGAAGTTTGTTCAGTGTTCGTAGCTGAAAATTTGACTATTTTCAAATATGGTGAAAGTGGTCTCAAATTGAAGATCTCATCAAGACAAACCAAAAAACAACTTGAATCATAAAAAATGAGGTATGTTTGCTCAAGATTTAGATGGTTAAAGTTTGGTCAAAGAAAGGAAGTCTGTTTAGTGTTTCTAGCTAAAAAATTGAGCATTTTCAAATCTGGTGAAAGTGGCCTCAAATAGAAGATCTCATCGAAACAAACCAAAGAACAACTTGAATCATGAAAATCAAGGTATATTTTCTCAAGATAAGGATAGTCAAAGATTGGTCAAAGTAGGGAAGTCCATTCAGTGTTCGTAGTTGAAAATTTGACCATTACCGAGTCTACAGAAAGTGGTCTCAAATCAAATATCTTGTCGAGATAAACCAAAAAATAACTTGAATCATGAAAAATAGAGCCCATTTTCTCAATGTACAGATGGTCAAAGTTTGATCAAATTAGGGAAGTCAGTTCAATGTTTGTAGCTAAAAATTTGATTATTTCTAAACCTGGTGAAAGTGGCATCAAATCAAAGATCTCATTAAGATGAACCCAAAAATAACTTGAATGGTGAAAAATGGAGCCCATTTTCTCAAGGTACAAACATCTAAATTTTGGTCAAAGCGGGGAAATTAGTTCAATGTTCTTAGCTAAAAATTTGTCTATTTCCAAAGTGGGGAAAATGGTCTAAGATCAAAGATCTTGTTGATATGAACCAAAAAATAACTTGAATGGAAAAAAATGGGCCCCATTCTCTCAAGATACGAACACTCAAAGTTTGGTCAAAGCTCATAAGTCAATTTAGTGTCCATAGCTAAAAATTTGACCATTACTAAATCTGGAAAAAGTGGTCTCAAATTAAAGATCTCGTCAAGACGAACCAAAAAAAACATGGATCACAAAAAATGGAGCCCATTTTCTCAAGATATAGATGTTCAAAGTTTGGTTAAAGTATGGAAGTTCCTTTAGTGTTCGTATATAAAAATTTGACCATTTCCAAATTTGGTGAAAGTGGTCTCAAATTGAAGATCTCATCAAGATGAACCAAAAAACAACTTGAGTCATGAAAAATGGAGCCCGTTTGCTCAAGATATGACTGGTCAAAGTTTGGTCAAAGAAGGGATGTCAATTCAGTGTTTGTAGCTAAAAATTTGACTATTTCCAAATCTGGTGAAAGTGGTCTCAAATTGAAGATCCTGTTGAGATGAAACAAAAAATAACTTGAATCACAAAAATCATAGCCTGTTTGCTCAAGATATGGAGGATCAATGTTTGGTCAAAGTAGGGAAGTCAGTTCAGTATCTGTAGATGATAATTTTATCATTTTCAAATCTAGCAAAAGTGGTCTCAAATCAAAGCTCTCATGGAGATGAACCAAAAAACAACTTGAATCATGAAAAATGGAGCCTGTTTGCACAAGATATGGATGGTCAATATTTTGTCAAAGGAGGGAAGTAATTTTAGGGTTTGTAGTTAAAAAAATGACCATTTCCAAATGTGGAAAAAGTGGTCTCAAATTGAAGATCTCATCAAGATGATCCAAAAAATAACTCGAATAATGAAAAATAGAGCCCTTTGCACAAGATACAGATGTTAATGTTTAGTCAAAATAGGGAAGTCTGTTTAGTGTTTGTAGCTAAAAATTTGACCATTTCCAAATTTGGCAAAACTTGTCTAAAATGAAAGATCTCATCAAGAAAAATTAAAAAACAACTTGAATCATGAAAATAAGAGCCCCATTTTCACAAGATACAGATGGTCAAAGTAGGAAAGTCACTTCAGTGTTCATAGCTAAAAATTTGACCGTTTCCAAATCTGGCAAAAGTGGTCTCAAATTAAAGATCTTGTCAAGATGAACAAAAAAAAAATTGAATCACAAAAAATGGAGCCCTTTGCTCAAGATATGGAGAGTTAAATTTTGGCCAAAGAAGAGATGTCCATTCAGTGTTCGTAACTGAAAAATTGACCATTTCCAAATCAAGAAAAAGTGTTCTCAAATTGAAGATCTCATCAAGACGAACAAATAAATAACTTGAATCATGAAAAATGGAGCCCATTTTATCAAGATAGGGATGCCTAAAGTTTGGTCAAAGCAAAGAAGTTCATTTAGAGTTCGTACCTAAAAATTTAACTATTTACAAATCTGGCAAAAGTGGTCTCAAATTAAAGATCTCGTCAAGGAAAACTAAAAAATAACTTGAATCATGAAAATAGAACTTGTTTTCTCAAGATACAAATGGTTAAATTTTGGTGGAAGTAGGGAAGTAAGTTTAGTGTTCTTAGCTAAAAATATGACCATTTCCATATCTGGAAAAATTGGTCTCAAATCAAAGATCTCGTTGAGATGAACCAAAAAACAACTTGAATCACAAAAAATGGAGCTTGTTTGCTCAAGATATAGACAGTCAAAGTTTGGTCAAAGAACAAAATTCAATTCAATGTTCATAGCTAAAAATTTGACTATTTCCAAATCTGGTGAAAGTAGTCTCAAATCGAAGATCTCAATTAGACGAACCAAAAAATAACTTGAATCACAAAAAATGGAGCCCATTTGCTCAATATATAGAGGGTCAAAGTTTAGTCAAAGCAGGGAAGTCCATTTAGTGTTCATACCTAAAAATGTGACCATTTCCAAATCTGACACAAGTGGTCTCATATCAAAGATCTTGTCGAGATGAACCAAAAAAAACTTGAATTGCAAAAAATAAAGCATTTTTTTTCAAGATATGGAAAGTCAAAGTTTGGTAAAACCAAGGAAGTCAATTCAGTGTTTGTAGTTGAAAATTTGACTATTTCCAAATCTGACAAAATTGGTCTCAAATCGAAGATCTCCGCAAGACAAACCAAAAAACAACTTGAATCGCATAAAATGGAGCCTGTTTGCTCAAGATATGGATGGTCAAAGTTTGGTCAAAGAAGGGATGTCCATTCATTGTTCGTAGCTGAAAATTTGATAGTTTCCAAATCTAGCGAAAGTGGTCTCAAATAGATCTCATCGAGACAAACCAAAAACCAACTTAAATAAAAAAAATTGGAGCACGTTTGCTCACGATACAGATGGTGAAAGTTTGGTCAAAGCAGAGAAGTTCGTTCAACATTTGTAGCTAAAGTTTAGAATATTTCTAAATCTGGAAAAAGTGGTTTTAAATCGAAGATGTCATCAAGATGAACCAAAAAATAACTTGAATCATTAAAAATAGAGCCTGTTTGCTCAAAATATGGATGATCAAAGTTTGGTCAAATTAGGGAAGACAATTTAGTTTTCATAGATGAAAATTTGAACATTTCCAAATCTGGAAAAAATTGACTCAAATCAAAGATCTCGTCGAGACAAACCAAAAAACAACTTGAATCACGAAAAATAGTGCCTATTTTCTCAAGATAGGAATGACCAAAGTTTGGTCAAAGAAGGGAAGTTAGTTTAGTGTTTGTAGCTGAAAATTTGACCATTTCCAAATCTGGGAAAAGTTGTCTCAAATCAAAGATCTCATTGAGATGAACCCCAAAAAACTTGAATCACAAAAAAATGGAACCTATTCGCACAAGATATAGATAGTTAATGTTTGGTCAAATCAAGGAAGTCGGTTCAGTGTTCGTCATTGAAAATTTGACCATTTCCAAATTTGGCGAAAGTGGTCCCAAATCAAAGATCTTGTTGAGATGATCCAAAAAATAGCTTGATTGATAAAAAATAGAGCTCGTTTGCACAAGATACTGATGGTTAATGTTTGGTCAAAGTAGGGAAGTTAGTTTAATGTTCGTAGCTAAAAGTTTGACCATTGCCAAATCTTTTGAAAGTGATCTCATATCAAAGATCTCATCAAGATAAATGAAAAAACAACTTGAATCACAAAAAATAGAGACTATTTGCTCAAGATATAGATGGTTAAAGTTTGGTCAAAGTAGGGAAGTTAGTTTAGTGTTTGTATCTAAAAAATTGACCATTTCCAAATCTGTTGAAAGTGGTCTCAAATTGAAGATCTCATTAAGACAAATAAGAAAACAACTTGAATTGCAAAAAATGTAGGGCATTTGCTCAAGATACAAATGCTCAAAGTTTGGTCAAAGAAGGGAAGTCTATTCAATGTTTATAGATGAAATTTTGACCGTTCCCAAATCTAGAAAAAGTGGTCTCAAATTGAAGATCTCATCAAGATGAACCCAAAAATAACTTGAATCACTAAAATCAGAGCCTGTTCGCTCAAGATACAGATGGTCAAAGTTTGATCAAAGTAGGGAAGTCAGTTCGGTGTTCGTAGTTGAAAATTTGACCATTTCCAAATCTAGTGAAATTAGTCTCAAATAAAAGATCTCATCAAGACGAACCAAAAAACAACTTGATTTACAAAAAAGAAAAGCCCATTTTCTCTAGGTATGGATCATCAAAGTTTGGTCGAAGTAGGGAAGTCGGTTCAGTGTTCGTAGCTAAAAATTTGAGAGTTTTCAAATCTGGTGAAAGTGGTCTCAAATTGAAGATCTCATCGAGACAAACGAAAAAGCAACTTGGATCACCAAAAAAATAGAGCCTGTTTGCACAAGATATAGATGATTAATGTTTGATCAAATTAGGGAACTTCGTTTAGTGTTCGTGGCTAAAATTTTGACCATTTCCAAATCTAGCCAAAGTCATCTCAAATCAAAGATCTCATCGAGATGAACCAAAAATCAACTTGAATCACAAAAATTGGATCCTTTTTTCTCAAGTTACAAACGGTCAAAATTTTGTCAATGCAAGGATTTTTGTTCAATGTTCGTAGCTGAAAACCTGACAATTTCCAAATCTAGTGAATGTGGTCTCAAATTGAATATCTTTTCGAGATGAACCAAAAAATAACATGAATCACAAAAGATAAATCATATTTTCTCAAGATATGAATAATCAAAGTTTGGTCAAAGTAGGGAAGTTAGTTCAGTGTTCGTAGTTGAAAATTTGGCCATTTCCAAATCTTGCAAAAGTGGTCTCAAATTAAAGATATTGTCAAGATAAAATAAAAAATAACATGAATCATGAAAAATAGAGCTTGTTTGCTTAGGGTACAAATAGTCAAAGTTTGGTCAAAGTAGGGAAGTTCATTCAGTATTCGTATTTAAAAATCTGTCCATTTCCAAATTTGGTGAAAGTAGTCAGAAATCAAAGATCTCATCAAGACAAACCAAACAACATATTGAGTCACGAAAAATGGAGCCCATTTTCTCAAGATATAAACCATCAAAGTTTGGTAAAAGTAGGGAATTATGTTCAGTGTTCTAGCTAAAAAATTTACTGTTCCCAAATTTGGAGAAAGTAGTCTCAGATCGAAGATCTCATCAAGACAAACCAAAAAACAACATGAATCATGAAAAAGGGAGCACTTTTTCTCAAGATATAGATGGTCAAATTTTGGTCAAAGTAGGAAAATCCGTTTAGTGTTTTTAGCTAAAAATTTGACCATTTCCAAATCTAGCAAAAGTGGTATCAAATCAAAGATCTCATCAAGATGAACCAAAAAACAACTTCAATTGTGAAAAATAGAGCCCGTTTGCACAACATATGGATTGTTAATGTTTGGTGAAACTAGGGAAGACCATTCAGTTTTCATAGTTGAAAATTTTACCATTTCCAAATTTGTTGAAAGTATTCTAAAATCGAAGATCTCATTGAGATGAACAAAAAAACTTGAATCATGAAAAATGGAGCCCATTTCTCAAGATACAAATGGTCAAAGTTTGGTTGATGCAGGGAAGTCAGTTTAGTGTTCCTAGCTAAAAATTTGTCCGTTTCCAAATATGTCAAAAGTGGTCTCAAATTGAATATCTCATCGAGATGAACCAAAAAACAACTATTGGCAAGTTGGCTATACTAGTGTATATGACTTAGTATAGTGTTGTCATTATGGTAACAAAGTCATATAGTAGTTGGAGTCAGCGCACTTGATGAGAAGATCAGAAATCGGTTAAGTGTTGAAGATTGGATAGTGTACAGAGTACCTAAAGCTCAGAGCATCAGTGCACGTGCGTACAAATGAGTTATGGTGTGCGCTCTAGAAGATAAGTTGGTTAGACTATATTCATGCTTAGTCTATGAGCGCATGATCATATATGCAAGTATGAAAAAGTTACAGACAATTGAAGTTACACAGCTAGTGTGTGCCAAAGAAGAACATAGTAAGCAACCGATGTTAGCATTTTGATTTGCGGTTATATTCTAATGTTGTAAAGGCTATGCACCTATTGTAATTAGGTTGTTGACATGTAAATATGTTTGTTTGTAAACACGCTTGAGCCAATTCAATTGGAAGCGTTGTATGTAATTGGTTGAAGGGCCAACCTAGTTATTTATTTTGTATGTGCATATAAATATGAGATGCGCCCATTATAATTGGCATGGAAGTTGATATAGAGTTATGATAAGCAGAGAAGAAGTGTGTGGAGAGTCTATAAGATGTATTAGAGATTTGCAAGAGGTCAAAGCATCAGCTCATCAAAGGAATTGATCAGGCAAGCAGTGTCACAGTAATAGTCCATCTAGCAGATATAGTGTGTATCTGAGATCAGAAGGTTGTAGCCTTCACCACTTGAGCAGTGAGCTCTAGGATAGTGCGTCCACACCCCTAATAGGGTTTATTGTAAAAGACTCCTAACAGGGTTTGACCCCTGACAAGGTCTACTGTACTTAATACATTGTAAAACAACTCCTAACATGGTTAAGGATATTCTAACAAGGATCATAAAACACTAGTACAAAATATTAGTGGGTGTCAATTCCCACCGGGGTTTTTACCTATTTGGGTTTCCCCGTAACCATATTGGTGTTATGTGTTGATTTCATGTTTCATGTTTATGTGGATGTTCATTTTAGTACTTAAGCATTTAAGTTCAGTTTAAAGATTAAGTGAAAAGATAAAATACAGTGAACACTAATTCACCCCCCCTCTCAGTGTTTCCATTCCTAACAACAACTTGAATCACAAAAAAATATAGCACGTTTGCTCAAGATACCTATGGTCAAAGTTTAGTCAAAGTAGGGAAGTCCATTAAGTATTCATAGATGATAATTTAACCATTTCCAAATCTAACAAAAGTGGTCTCATATCAAATATCTCATCGAGGCAAACCAAAAAAAACTTGAATTGTGAAAAATAGAGCGTGTTTTCTCAAGATACAAATAGTCAAAGTTTGGTAAAACCAGGGAAGTCAACTCAGTGTTCGTAGATGAAAAATTTGACCATTTCCAAATCTAGTGAAATTGGTCTTAAATTGAAGATCTTGTTAAAACAAACCAAAAAACAACTTTAATTGTAAAAAATGGAGTCTATTTTCTCAAGATATAGATCGTTAAAGTTTGGTAAAAAAAGGAAGTCTATTTAGTGTTCATAGCTAAAAATTTGAAAATTTCCAAATCTAGAGAAAGTGGTTTCAAATCAAAGATCTCATCAAGACAAACCAAAAAAAAACTTGAATGATAAAAAATGAGGTCTGTTTTCTCAAGATACAAACAGGCAAAGTTTGGTCAAAGTAGGGAAGTCTGATTAGTGTTTCTAGCTAAAAAATTGAGCATTTTAAAATTTGGTGAAAGTGGTCTCAAATAGAAGATCTCGTCAAGGCAAACTAAAGAACAACTTGAATCGTGAAAATCAAGGCATATATGCTCAAGATACGGACAATCAAAGATTGGTCAAAGTAGGGAAGTCCATTCAATGTTTGTAGCTAAAAATTTGATCATTACCAAATCTAGTAAAAGTGATCTCAAATTAAATATCTTGTCAAGATAAACTAAAAAACAACTTGAATTGTAAAAAATAGAGCCCATTTTCTCAATATACGAATGGTAAAAGTTTGGTCGAATTAGTGAAGTCCTTTCAATGTTCATAGCTAAAAAATTTGATTGTTTCGTGGCCTCAAATCAAAGATCTCATCAAGATGAACCAAAAAAAACTTGAATGGCAAAAAACATAGCTCATTTTCTTAAGATACAGACAGTTAAAGTTTGGTCGAAGCGGGGAAGTTAGTTCAATGTTCTTAGCCGAAAATTTATCCGTTTCCAAATCTAGAGAAAATGGTCTCAAATCAAATATCTCGTCAAGATGAACCAAAAAATAACTTGAATGACAAAAAATGGAGCCTATTCTCTCAAGATACGAACAATCAAAGTTTGGTCTAAGCTAGGAAGTCAGCTCAATGTTCAATAACAAACAACTTACCATTGGATGATAATCAAACCCCCCTTTAATGTGACCATTCTCCCTACAATGTCTCTTTGCTGTTTTGATTTTGATTCTTCTTTTCTTTAAGCTGTTACAACTCTTGCATGGACAATAACATTTGTCATCGCCTTCACTTTGAAAGTTAGACAACAATCTAGCGATTGTCTCCCTATTTTGATCAAATTCTCTTGTATTATCTGACATGATCCTTAATGTGTATATCTGCAAAAAAAATTGGACATGTTGTACTTAATGTCATAGCTTCATATGTGTTTCATACTTCATGTATACACTTACTTCGACCAAACTCTTAATTTTCTGACAGATTTTGCCAAACGCTTTGTAGGAAACCAAGTAAGGGGTATTCTTGAGTTCAAATAACAAGTTATGATCTATTGAAACTACTCTAAAAATATTTCTCCTACCTACAAAATTGTTCAAATTCTAAGGGCATGATTTCACATGCATTCTAGAGCTAGAGGTGAATGCTAGCCATGGTTGTTGCATTGTTTTCTACTTTTAATGTTCACATTTATTTGAAAATTACAAGTCATGCTTTTAAAAGAATTAGAAGCTTTTAAGATAGTTGAAACCATGTCATGACTTGAGAACTTGATCGGAGGGATCAAGAACAGATGCTTTAACTTATAAAATATTTTAGATAAGAGAACGACATAACTTTTTTTGAAAACCACAAATTATCCGCATTAAAACTAACTATACTGAAAGCTTCTATGAATAGGAAAATAAAATTTAAAATTCATTACTTGAAACTACAACATTAGAGAAAAGTTGAATTTTATTTATGCCTTGATGGATATCTTCCTTGTACCACAAAAAAACTATGTGATAACTATGTCTACTCCAACCTTAATTTTTTAAGAATTCATCATATCGGATAAATTATGTTTAAGAATTGTTGGGACTGGTCATTTAGCGTGTATTAAATAGAATAGAATTTTTAGCATATTATTATCATTCTATTTCTTTGTTGTAAACATGCCATTGGTTCAGTTTTGTAAATTCTTTTTGTGTTAAATGCATTTAAAATAAAGGTCTAATTCTGTAGATTGCTAGCACGAAGGAAGATTTGACCTAGCAGTGTACAAAATTAGACCTCTATTTGTAGCTTTGTCTAATTCTGTAGACTGCTAGGTCAAATCTTCCTTCATGCTAGCAGTCTACAAAATATTATCATGCATTTAATCTTATAAAATTGTCAATTCTTAAGCATTAAGCATAGTAATAGGTCAATCTTCATTGTCTTCATTGTGAGGGATAATGAAGATTTGTCGGATAAATAGCAGGTCTTCTTTAGTATCTTATAATAATATGCTGAAAATTCTGAATCTATTTAAACAATTCTTATAGATTAGAATTACAACATATTGGCTAACAAACAAAGTAGGTTCAGTTTTAAGATAAAGTATGTTCAGATAAAAAATAGAATTCACAATTAATACCCAATTGTCTAATTCAATAGTCTACTCTTAAAGCATATAAAGTAGGTTCAGTTACTTCAGATAAAGTTTGTTTAATCTAGTTTAATACTTTATTAACTATGCCTACTCCAACCTTAATTGTTTAAGAATTCATCATATCAGATAAAGTATGTTTAAGAATTATTGGGACTGGTCCTTTGGCATGTATTAAATAGAATAGAATTTAATATGTAGACATAGTTAATGCACCATATTAGATAAAGTAGGTTCTATCACTAGAAAGGTCCTTGTACCACACAAAAAAAGGAATTCAATAGATTAACTAAGTAGGACTAGTCCTGACATGACTGCTAGTCCCAACAATTCTATATATACTTTATAGATTAGAATTACATCATATTGGATGACAAACAAAGTAGGTTCAGTTTTAAGATAAAGTATGTTCAGATAAAGAATAGAATTTACAATTAATACCCAATTGTCTAATTCAATAGTCTACTCTTAAAGCATATAAAGTAGGTTCAGTTACTTCAGATAAAGTATGTTTAATCTAGTTTAATACTTTATTAACTATGTCTACTCCAACCTTAGTTGTTTAAGAATTCATCATATCAGATAAAGTATGTTTAAGAATTGTTGGGACTGGTCCTTTGGCGTGTATTAAATAGAATAGAATTTAATTTGTAGACATAGTTAATGCACCATATTAGATAAAGTAGGTTCTATCACTAGAAAGGTCCTTGTACAACACAAAAAAAGGAATTCAATAGATTAACTAAGTAGGACTAGTCTTGACATGACTGCTAGTCCCAACAATTCTATATATACTTTATAGATTAGAATTACAACATATTGGCTGACAAACAAAGTAGGTTCAATTTTAAGATAAAGTATGTTCAGATAAAGAATATAATTTACAATTAATACCCAATTGTCTAATTCAATAATCTACTCTTAAAGCATATAAAGTAGGTTCAGTTACTTCAGATAAAGTATGTTTAATTTAGTTTAATACTTTATTAACTATGTCTACTCCAACCTTATTTGTTTAAGAATTCATCATATTAGATAAAGTATGTTTAAGAATGGTTGGGACTAGTCCTTTGACGTGTATTAAACAGAATAGAATTTAATCTGTAGACATAGTTAATGCACCATATTAGATAAAGTAGGTTCTATCACTAGAAAGGTCCTTGTACCACACAAAAAAAGGAATTCAATAGATTAACTAAGTAGGACCAGTCCTGACATGACTGCTAGTCCCAACAATTCTATATATACTTTATAGTTCTATCAATATGCATTACTTTAAACCTTAAGTAATGCAATAACCTTATTAGTTCAACAATGAATTACAGAGAAGGACAATAACCTTATAATTTTTTACTATTAGAATTTTCATTGTCCCCCACAAAAAACTAAGGAATAACTACTCCACTCTTAATAGTGATGAAATAAAGAATTAACGTATACTTTAATTTATTACTATTCTAAGTTAGGTTATAAGACAATAGTTATCTTAATCTAATCTGTATGGCATTCTTAGTTACTTTAGATTAAACCATCAATTCAATAGTAATTACAAATGACTTTATCTATTACTTTATATCAGTGTATTAAACTGATATTAGCAGTTTACAATTAATCTTGTGTGGTAGAACCTACTTTATCTAATATGGTGCATTGTGAGTTTGAAGATAGTTTGTGCCATGTGTGATAGAACCTAGTTTACACAATATGGTGCATTGTTAAATAAATTAAGGGTGGAGTAGTTATTACTTAGTTTTTTGTGGGGGACAATGAAGATTTGTCTGACAAATACATGCCATTAGTTCAGTTTTGTAAATTTTTTTACAAAACAAAAAAAGAAAGAAAAAGAAACACTCATTTGTAATTTTCGTGAGCTGTGAAGAGGGCACCGTTCGTGAAGAGGGAAGAGGGCACTGCACTTTTTCTTGCGAGCTGTGAAGAGGGCATCCATTTCATAGAGGTTGTTAGTGTTTTATTCATTTTTTTATTAGTAATTGGCAGATTGAATGCAGATAACACCTTTACCAGTTTAGCATGTTTAATGCATAGTGATTACAAATTGATTCTTATCCACATTGTTATAAGATGCACTTCTTGGAATGAATTACAAAGAAGGGCAATAGCCTTATAACAATGCATCTTATAACCTTATTCATTCCAAGAAGTGCATCTTATAACAATGTAGATAAGAATCAATTTGTAATTACTATGCATTAAACATGCTAAACTGATAAAGGTGTTATCTGCATTTAATCTGCCAATTACTAATAGATTAAGCATATTATTACTATGCTTAATGTTCCATTTAAATTCATTTAACACAAATTTTTTTTTACAAAACTGAACCAATGGCATGTTTACAACAAAGGTCTAATAGAACTCCCAACAATTCTTAAACATACTTTATCTGATATGATGAATTCTTAAACAATTAAGGTTGGAGTAGACATAGTTATCACACAATTTTTTGTGTGGTACAAGGAAGATTTGGCTAGGTCAAATCTTCCTTCATGCTAGCAGTCTACAAAATGAGACCTTTATTAAAAATTCATCATATCAGATAAAGTATGTTTAAGAATTGTGGGGACTGGTCCTTTGGCGTGTATTAAAGATAATAGAATTTTTAGCATATTATTATCATTCTATTTCTTTGTTGTAAACATGCCATTGGTTCAGTTTTGTATTTTTTTTTTGTGTGTTAAATGCATTTAAAATAAAGGTCTAATTTTGTAGACTATTGGTCAAACAAATCTTCATTGTCTTCTGATTGTCTTCTTTATATGCTAGCATGTATTAATTGGCTAACAAATAAAGAAGCATTTAGACAATCAGAAGACAATGAAGATAATTTTAAATGCATTTAACACAATTTTTTTTAACAAAACTGAACCAATGGCATGTTTACAACAAAGAAATAGAATGATAATAATATGCTAAAAATTGTATTCTGTTTAATACGTGCCAAAGGACCAGTCCCAACAATTCTTAAACATATTTTATCTGATATGATGAATTCTTAAACAATTAAGGTTGGAGTAAACATAGTTATCACACAGTTTTTGTGTGGTACAAGGAAGATTTGGTTGATTAAGAGTGAGGCCTTCTTTAGAATCTCATGAGTTTTGTACTACACATGCAACATATTGTGAGTTTGAAGAGAGTCCATGCCATGTGTGATAGAACCTACTTTATCTAATATGGTGCATTGTTAAACAAATTAAGGGTGGAGTAGTTATTACTTAGTTTTTTTGTGGGGGACAATGAAGATTTGCCTGACAAATAGTAGGTTTTCTTTAGTATCTCATGAATTTTTACCACATATGCATGAAATGAATATGTTATTTTTCATCTCCAATTAGTTAATGCTTTATAGCAACTCTGAAAGTATATTTAAGAGTTCCCTAGGTGACTTCTTGGAATGAATTGCAAAGAAGGACAATAACCTTATAACTAAAAAATTTAGGAGTACAAGGCCTTTCGATCATCACTATATTCATATGAAATTCTAAAATTATCAACTTTATATGGAAAAGGAAGAAACAAAACTGATTATTGCTGTAATTATTTGTAATATATATAACTGAACATAATAGTGACCAAATTTACATCATGTATGCCCATATCAAAACTCACGGGCCCCAAGTAGTGAGTAAACAAGTAATAAATGGATGCCCTAGCTTCAACTAGTGAAATACAATGCAATAAAACCAAGTAACAAAAAAGACATGGCCAAGTTTGTGCACGCAAGCAAAAGTATTTCAGTCAATTCTTGTAATATTTTTATACATTTAAACAAATAAAAAATGAATAAAACACTCACAACCTCTATGAAATGGATGCCCTAGCTTTAAACCAGTGAAATGCAATGATAAAACCAAATAACAAAAAAGACATGGCCAAGTTTTGGCACGCAAGAAAAAGTCCAATTCGGGCCTACCTCAAATCCCTGTAGAGTTAGGGCCAAGTTCGCGCACGCAAGCAAAAGTCCAGTGCCCTCTTCGTGCATGCAAGAAAAAGTCCAGTGCCCTATTCCCTCTTCACAACCCATATGAAAAAGTCTAGTGCCCTCTTCCCTCTTCGCACATGCAAGCAAAAGTCTAGTGCCCTATTCCCTCTTCTCAACCTGCAAGCAAAATTCCAGTGCCCTCTTCTCTCTTCGCGCACGGTGCCCTCTTCGCAGCTCATGAAAATTGCAAATGAGCTTTTATTTTTATTTATAATCACGCGGGTGTTGAAATTATGATGACACCGCCACTATTACAACACCATCGAGCACACTTGCAAAAAAAAATACAAAAAACACACACAAATGGTACTGCCGTCGAAATTGGCATCAAAATTTGACCCCAAATGTTGTAGTGATTGCCCCCTAGGGAAAATAGTTTACCTAGGACCTTAATGTGGACAAATTCCATCCTTAGGAATATACAATTTTTTGATAGTTCATTTCAGGATTTGGCGTGTCACGAAAGTGACTGGAAGATATGTACAAACTGAGATTTACATTGGCCAAATGTGCAAGTGTTGTCTTGATAGATAGAGCGTTGATTAGAAGTAGCACCTATTTACCGAGTTTTCACCACTTGGCCAAACTTTTCTATTTTTGCTATCATGGCGCCTGTTTACCAAGTTTTCACCAAGACACTTTTTCTCTTTTCCAAATTTTTTGTACTTTTTCTCTTATATATTTTTTTTGGACTCACCAGAGCACCTATTTGCTAGGTTTTCACCGAGATGGTCATTTTTTCTGGACTTTTTCTATTGTTTTTTATTTTTTTCATGATCCATATTTTCTATTTTGCTTTTCTTCAGGAACTTTTAATGATTTTTTTGTACTTTTTTAAGGACTCTTTTCACTGTACAGAAGCTACCTCAAGAATGTCAGGCATAAAACCTTTTTAGATGTAGAGTATTTATCAGATCTAGTAAAACATCTCCTTCAGGCGTAGCCAATTGATAGGCTCTTGATCCAAATGTTGTTGTGATGACAAAGGGACCCAGCCAGTTGGGTTAAAGTATTCCCTTTTGCTCTCGATTCTACTAATTTTTAGGATTCCCTCTTAGGACTAGATATCCCAACTGAAAAATTCTTGGTTTTACATTCTTCTTATATCCTCTTGACATTCTCTTTTGATAGACTTTGAGATGATCAAACGCCTATTGTATGCACTCATCTAGCAATTCTAGCTCTTGTAGTCTAGAGATTCTATAGTCCCGATCAGTGACTAGATGTTTCAATGATACCCTTAGTGATGGAATCTCTACCTCAACTAGTAATACTACCTTTGATCCATAAACTAGTGCAAAAGGAGTTGCACTAGTTGGTGTTCTGATGCTGGTTCTGTAAGCCCATAATGCCGGATTGATTTGTAAATGCCAGTCCTTTCTTGATTTGTTCACTGCCTGATGCAAGATTTTCAAAATAGTTTTGTTTGATGCTTCAACCTGTTCATTGCCTTGAGGGTAATAGATCGAGGAATAGTGCTGAGTGATTTTGAATTGAAGACACAACTCATCTATGTCTTTGTTTCTAAATTGACTCCCATTGTTAGTCACAATCGACGAGGGTATTCCATATTTGTAGATGATATAGTTCAAGATAAACATTAAAATTTGTTTTCTAGTTGCATTAGATAGTGGGAGAGCTTCCACCCATTTTGTGAAATACTCAGTTGTAGTAATGATGTATTTGAGTCCATTTAATGAATTTGGGTAAATCTGACCAACTAAATCAAAGGCCCATTACTGAAATAGCCAATGTATTATGAAAGGAATTAGCTCCCTAGCTAGAGCATGTATCAGGTTACCATGGATCTGGCATTTCTTGCATGTTTTTGAAAAATGGATAGCATCCTTTTCCATTGTGGGCCAATAATATCCAACTCTTAAGAGTTTCTTGGCTAATGAAACCGTTCGAGTGTGACCCACACACACCTTCATGAAATTACTTTAATGCATATTAGACTCTTCATTTTCTAAACACCTAAGAAGCGTACCATGTAACCACGTCTATACAAGTCATTATTGATGATTATATAACGCAATGCCGCTCTTATAAGGGATCTCTTTTCATTTATAGAATAGCCTTCAAGGATTGTTTGGTCTTTTAGGTAAGAGTAGATATGGGCGTATTTGGATAAAACTTGGGTTTCAAGGGTAAAAACAATTTGGGACTCGGGTGAGTCATAGGGGAAATGGGAGTTCTTCCACCAGGAAGTCATAGCAAAAATGGTGTTCTTCAAGTTGTAACATTGATGCTAAAGTAGCCATCACATTAGCTACTCTATTCTATGATCTTGGAATTTCTCAAATGTAATGAAGAAAAAGCAGCTGCACCGAAACTTAGGAAGAAGAGGAGTTCATCGGCTCTTCAAGTCATCCACCATTCTCTTGTAAGGCATGAGCTTATCATATTTTATCTGGTAGTCACCATTCACCTGATTGATAATGAGTTGTGAATCTCCATAGATGTGTAATTCAACAATTTTCCACTCTATTGCAAGTTTGAGTCCGTTCACTAGAGCTTCATATTTGAATTTGTTGTTTGTACATGGAAAGATCATCTTATATGCTTTCAGAATCTTATATCCTTGTGGCGTAATGAATAAGCATCTAGCTCCTGATCCTTGCTATGTGAAGGAGCCATCAAAATACATTTTCCATGGGTGCTTTGTCAAGTGCATAATAGATTCATCTGGAAACTCCACATGTAATGGCTTTTCATCTGTTAATGGTGTTTCTGCAAGTTGATCAGCAATCATTTGTCCTTTAATGGCTTTTCTATCAACATATTCAATGTTGAATTCACATAGAATTAAGACCCACTTTTCTAGTCTTCCTATCAGCATTGCCTTACTCAATAGATATTTGAGTGGATCAATCTTAGCCACTAGATTCACCTTATGTGCCAACATGTAATGCCTAAGCTTTTGGGATGCAAATACCACTGCTAAGCATGCTTTCTCAATCATGGAATAGTTCAACTCATATGTGACCAAAGTTTTGCTGATATAGTATATAGCTCTTTCTTTCTTAGCTTCATCTTCTTGCACAAGCAATACTCCTAATGACGTATATGTTGCTGATATGTATAACAATAGAGGTTTTCCATAGATTGGTGCCATTAGGATTGGAGGATTCATTAGATATTTCTTGACTTGGGAAAAAATTTCTTCACATTGCTCGTCCCAAGTGAATGTAGTTCCTTTGTGCATCAACTTTGTGAAAGGTTGTTCCTTATCTGCCAACTGAGATATAAATCTTCTTATCAATTTTAGCTTGCCTTGGAGCATCCTCATTTGATTAATATTTCTAGGTGGTTGCATTTCAAGAATAGATTTCACCTTTTCTAAATCCACCTCAATTCCTTTTGCTGAGACTATGAATCCTAATAGTTTTCCAGATGATACACCAAATGCGCATTTCTTAGGATTAAGCCTTAATTGAAAATATTCCATTATGTCAAAGATTTTCCTTAGATATTCTATATGTGTAGTCCTTATCTTTGACTTTGCCAATGTATCATCTACATAGTCTTCCATGTTTCTATGCATCATGTCATGGAATATTGTGGTCATTGCTCTTTTATACGTTGCACCTGCATTTTTGAGACCAAATGGCATCACATTCCAATATTATGTTCCCCATGTACATGTGAATGTGGTCTTTTCTTGATCTTCAGGAGCAATTTTGATTTGATTATATCCAGAAAATCCATCCATTAATGAGTACATCTCATAGCCTGTTGTCAAATCTACAATCATGTCTATGTTGGGAAGTGGAAAGTCATCCTTTGGAAAAGCCTTTTTTAAATCTCTAAAGTCTGTAAAAAATCTAATGGATTTGTTCTCCTTAGAAACAGTAACTATGTTTGAAATCCAGTTTGCATAATCAATAGCTCTAATGAATCCAACTTTCAATAGTTTTTCCAATTCTGCCTTTACTAGCAATGCCACATGTGGGTTCATTTTCCTTAGTTTTTGCTTTAGTGGTTTCACATCAGGAGAAATGGACAAGTGATGCATAATCAAATCTATATCCAATCTAGGCATGTCTAAATAAGACCAAGCAAAATTGATGTTCTTTTCTTTGAAGAAACTGGTGAATTGGATCTTTTCCTCTTCTGTCAATGACTGAGCAATGTGGACTAGCTGAGGAGCTTTTGTTGTTCCCAAATTAATGGGTTGTGTAGGTTCAATCAGAACTGAGGATCTTTCCTGAAAGTGATCTGGGAGGATATCAAGAATCCCATCCTTTAGTGCCTCTAGGAGGTTTTCACCATCGGATTCATCTTTTTCTTTTTATCTTTTAGGATTTGACATTGTCACTAAGTGGTTTTCACCATCAAATCTCTTGTTCTTTTTATTTTTCATTTTGAGACTGATAAACTTGATATCCTCCTCAGTCATGGTTTTTCTCTTTACACTGGTGGAAGAAAGGAAGGGTTCACAAGCGTTAAGATAACAGGCTAGAGAATAGTCATTGTCAAAAGACAACAAGCTTGTGGACGTAGGCTCATTCCAGTCTATTAATTCAGGATGTAGTAAGGACAAGGATTCAGTAGGTTCAAGAGATAACACTGTGTTATTATCAACATTATTAACTTGCAAGATGTTTTCCATTAAGTTTTCTTCTAAATAGATGTTAGGATTATTAGAGTCATTTTTCGTTATTATTAGAGTTAATGTTAATGTTATGCAAATCTAACTCTAGTGATCTAACATCAGAACTCTCTCCTTCTTCAATCAAGACTCTAGGAGAAAATTTATGTATCACATCCACTTCTATATCCATAGTACCATCAGAAAGAGCATCCGATTCATATTCATGTGAGTCTACCTGATTATCATCTGAAACCCCCCAGAATTGGGCAATAGTCATCGATACTTCATCTTCTTCATTAGCATTGTTCTCTTCTTCTTACAACGGTTCTTGCAAAGTTATCATGTCTAGTTCCTCATCAAAGTGAGGTGTGTCAAAAATAGGAAGCTCTTGATCTTGTTCTTCTTCAGGTTCTTCTACTTTTCCTTCTTCTAGTTCTTGTTCAAGATTGGTACTTGTACACTAGGGAAAGTGCCTTCATAGAATTAAGGTTAATCAATAATTGAGAATAGTAACTAAATACAACCACAAAGCAATAGAGAAACTATTTAGCAAAATAATGACTAATTGAGCATCTTATGGCTCTCTAACTAAGAATGTTAATGAATAGCTCTCAACAAGCTTCCATTAATGACAATCCTAGAATGAGAATGATAAAGATAACAATGCTATTGCTAACAATTAGATCAAAGTAAATGCTAAAATGCTTCTCAAATGCCTTTCTAAGCTCAAATTGCAAGAGGTTCAATGCAATTCTCAGATGTGTGGATGATAATTATGAAGGAATTAGGCCTTCCTTTTATAGATTTTCCAATGGTAGGGGGTGTAGTTGTATTTGATCATGATTAAGGTTGAGTTGAGTCCTTGGTTCCACCCTTTGAAGACAAAGCAAAGCTTGTGTCCTCAAAGCTTGGGACAAGTAGAAAAGATCAATGGTCAAGATTCCTTTTCACTTTGAGTGAATGAGATTGAATTTGGCTTGATCCATGTGAATGCCTTTCCTTTATTCTCATTGGTTGATTGATTTTCCTCCCTTTGTGGTTGTTGAGAGTAATTAGGATTTATTAATTGATTTAAATGAATTTGCTTAGCCATGTACCCCTTGAATGGGTTGAATTTAATTTAATCCAAGACTATACAATTAATTGAATTAATTGTATTTTGATTTGATTTCACTTGATTAAAGTGCTCTCAATTTTCATTTTGATTGAATTAAGATTTGATATTCATTTTGATTGGCTAATTATGCATTGTGATTCAATTGATTCAATTGTGTCCTTGATTTGCTTTGATTTGACTCAATTTTCTTTGAATTGTTCTTTGTCCATTTTCAGGTGATTACAAATGCCCCTCTTTGAGTTGATGTGTGAAGCATGTCGATTCAAAGAATACTCTGATTTTGCTTGATGATAGGTCCTGATTCATTGATGTTCGTTTGATGTCTTTGATGGTTGATCTTGATTTTCGATAGGAGATTGATGTAAATATGATTGATATGAAACTCTCTTGATATGGTTCTCTGATGATCATTTTGATATGATGGTCATTCTAATGATGAATCTTGATATGATGCTTGATTCAATGATTGATCCTGATATGATACTTGCTGTGATGATGGATTTCAATGCGACGCCCCATTTGTTTTGATTACGAAAATTTTTCTGATAACCACTCTTGCTTTGATTTGATGATCGATTTCTCAATTTTTTGATGATGTTATTGATGATATTGATCTGATTACCTGATGGTATGCCCCCTTAGAAATGAAATAAAATTTATACTTGATTTGGTCGTTGATAAATTCAGTATTGATGTTGATCATTTGATTTTAATAAAGTTCAAGTTTTTGATGAATTTTATTTGTATTTCCGATATCGATGTTGAATTTGCTTAATTTTAAATGCCCCGATGTCAATTATGATGATCGCATCATTTTATTAGGTCAAATGGGGTAACAATGTACTTGCATAGGTCAAAATGACCTCCTTTTAGGTCAAAAACCTATATAAAGGGGTCAAAATCCCTTTTCACTATTCATTTACCATTTACTTTTGACTTTTACTCTTGTTTGCCTTTTCCACTTTCCATGATGTCTGTCCCTATCCACAAGCATTGGTTCAAGAAATGCCAGTGATATCATCGGCTGCCTGGCTCAGGACCTTCGGTGAGTACTTGTACCTTTCCATTTTTTTTGTTTATAGCTTTTTTCCAAATTTTTCCAAATTTTTCCAAGTAAACAACCCTTTTTTGCATTTTTTTCCATGAATGGGTGCTTTTGCCACTTTTAAGGGCGCTTTCGCCTCTAAATGTGCACTTTCACACTTTTGCATTGCGCTTCTGCGAATCACTATGGCGCTTTCACTCGTCAAATTTAAGCCCTTCCGCATTTTTCCAATTTCTTTGGGCGCTTTTGCCTAGGTTTAGCACTTCCGCAACTTTAACTTGCGCTTTTGCTTAATTTCAATGCTTTTACATCTTTTAAGAGCGCTTTTGATGTGCCTTTGGGCACTTTTGAAATTTTCACCGCTTTTGCAATATAGATGTGTGCTTTTACTCCTTTAGGCAGCGCTTTCGATGTTTGTCACTTTTGCAATATAGATGTGCGCTTTTACTCTGCAAAATTTCAAATTTTTGGATTTATGACCAAGTTATAATTTTGTCGACGTCGTTAATCAATTGTCAGGTTTATGTTCCCAATTTTTGAGATTTTGTAACAAGTTGTAAGGTGTCAGTTAGGGTTTAGTTATAGTTAGGATATCCATCGTCAATCTAGATCTAGATGATGAGTGAAGATAAAAATTTTGTTCTATCTGTGTAGAAACATGAAATCTGATTATGGTTTTGATAAGTGTTGATGAATTTTTGATCGACTTAGAATAATCCCAATAATTTCTAATTTCCTTTTTGATGTGTTTAATCTTGCTTTTTGTAGTTGGAGCTTGGTTCTTTACGTATTCACAGATCTTATCCGTTGTCCTGGGACATGATTCCTGCTCTGAGTACTGCCAACCGTCAGCACATTGCCTAGTGTGGTTTGTCGTTCCTTCTTTATCTTCCTCGATTCCGTGTGAATCAGGGCCTTATTACTGCTATGGCTGAGCGTTGGCACTCAGACCATAACACATTCCATCTTCTTATGAGTGAGATGACCATCACCCCTGAGGATGTGTATCATCTTCTCTGGTTACCTACCCGAGGAGAGCTTGTATACTATGATACTGTGTATGATGGTTCAGCCTATCACCGAGTATTTGGTGATGCTTCCATTGGTGATCAACATATTCAGTGGGCTTAGTTCATCTCGTTCCCTATGTTACCTATTGTTCTTGGTACTCTTATTGGTGGCTTCCTACTTCTGGACCGGCGTGGACATGGATTTGCTATTGGTTGGGGTCCGATTTTAGAGGATTTGATGGCAGATCCTTGTCATTTTGATTGGGGTTCCTGTTTACTAGCATAGTTATATCATGAGCTCCACACTATCATGTACAGACGTTCCACTACTTTGACTGCTGGAGCCATTTTATTACAGCTGTGGACTTGGGAGCACCTCTCGGTGACATGTCCTGTGACTGCTCAAGATCATCGAGCTGGTTGGCCATTTGCATGGATGTACAATGGTATTATCAGGCAGACCCATATGGGTAAGCTTGATTACTGGCGACATCAGATAGATGACATGGATACTATCATTTGGAGGCCCTATCTTGGATGTGAGACTTGGCCAGAGGATGATAGTGAGCTTTCATATATGTTTTGTCCTCGTTGGATGATTGGTTGGTCCACTTTTGTGATCGAGAGATTTTACTTTCACCGTGTGTTCCATCAGTATGGGAACATTTAGGATATGCCTCAAGGTGTAGCGATGTATGCTCGTGTTCAGGCTGAGAGATCACTATGGGGCCCTTGTGTTGATTATGGCACAACTGTTTGAGAGATTTGGGATCTAGGGTATCATCCCTAGAACCCTAGGTCATAGGTGATGGATGCTGGCATTATAGATGAGTATGGTGCATGGCTACATAGGTATCCTTTTCCTAGATTTACTGATCCTCCTGAGAGGATTCCTAGCATTGAGGAGTTATCTGATGGAGATGATAGAGCTGATGAGGATGAGGATGATGATGATGATGATGATGATGGAGATGATGATGGAGGTGGTGGTCGTGGAAAGATTAGGGGTCGACATGGATGACAGGGTCGTCACGGAGCTAGAGCAGGTCGTATACAGATACCAGTGTTAGCTACTGCTCCTATTCCTTGTAGAGTTGGTGATCAGGGTGGAGGTGGACGAGTTGATAGACTTTTACATCAAGTTGCTAGAGTTGCTATACAGAGGCCTCATGTTAGATGATAGAGAGCTGTTGATGTAGAGATTGCACAGGTGTTGCTTGATCAGGCACAGGGTCCTCTTGCTCAGCAAGTCATTCCTCCTTTGGTTCCTCCTATTATTCCTTCTATTGTTCCTACCATTCAGGAACATGGTACTGCTTCGATGCCATCATCTTCATCACATCCTTCTTCTTCTCAGTTTGTTCCCCTGTTGGGTGATCCATCTTCATCTGCTCCCTCTTCTTATACCCCACTTCCACAGTCTGCTACAGCTCAAGGTTTTGCCCCTGCCTCAGCATCAGATGTTGCTTCCTTGCGGATTTAGATATCTTCTATTCAGCAACAAGTTTCACAGATGAGTTCTATGATGCAGTCATTTATGGCAGCTATGAGTCAGCATGGGTTATAGGCTAGTTTGAGCTGTCCACTAGATAGTGCACTTGGTCCTCAAAATGCCGATGATGGTGATGATTCTCTTGCTTGAGTGGTTTTATGAGATTTCCTTTCCTTGTTATTATCGAGACATTGGATTTATGTTGTATCATTTTTGATCGGTTGATGTTTATTTGTTTATTGATACTTTGATATGTGATTGGACACTGATCTCTAGATATTGCTTTCTTGATGATCATGCTATAGACTTTGATTTCTTGCTCATTTATGATGATGATATCATGGACTCTGATACTTTGATTGATTTGACTATATATACGATGTCATCATGTGTTGGATTTCTTTCCAGATGTTTCGTATGATATGCAGCTATATGATTCTATATGATTTTGTTTTATTTTTGCAGAATGGAATTTTCTCATGTATGCATATGTTCCAATGATGGTGAAATGGTTGTCTTATATATGACATAGAATAGATAAATGCTATGTATACTGTTTATTTACTTTATTGATGGATATTTAGATGCATAATGAATCTATTGCTTTTAATATGTAGATGTGATGCAATGATGGGCCTTCAATGATATATGTATGAATGGTACTATTATGAATGAGATGTTTGTAATGAATGATTTTAATGAATGTAATGATTTTTCCTTAATGCAATGTTATGGATGCAGCTTGATGTTGCTAATGACCTTTCTCATGCTTGAACTTTAATGATAATGGTGAACTTAATAATGTATGATCCTAATAATTCAAATGTTGGACACATCTAAATTAATGCAAGACTTAAATGATAATGATTTAATTAATGCAAGTAACCTAATGCAATGCACTTTGTTTTTTATTTCCAACACACTCGATCCTATGTAATTGGTTTTTGATGATCTTTTGATTGTTTGATTTGCATACACCCCCTTTTTGATTTAATTTCCCCTCTTGAAAATTAAGCTAAGTAAGGAAAAACAATATATACAATGCATTTAATCTAAAATGAATGTAGCTAACTATCATTATTCAAAATTTGGAGCTTATTTTCATCATCGAGCTCTTTTGGAATCCCATTTTAGTACAACCATCACTAGTTCAACTATGATGATATGAATACTTTTCACCTCTTTGTTTGCTTTCCCATCAGTCTCTTCGGTATGACTATCACTGATTGAAGCCAATCATGAGAGTGCGAATACCGATTTTGTCAGATTTTATGTTGAAAGTGGATTTTGGTATTATGATATTGAAGATTAGAATAGCCAAGGTATCCATTTGCGTAAACAAGCAGGAATCTCAATTTTATTGTATATACAAGTCCTCGATGATTCTTTGATGATCACATCCTTAGACAAATAATATGTGATTTGAAACTTTGATTTTAAGACAGTCATTCAGAAATCAAGAAAATATCATCCTTTCATCATAGCTTGTCTAGTCTAAAACTTTCATCGACTTGCTAGAAAGACATGATTTCATTAATTGAGTCAACACTTAGAAATTTTTTCCATGTTTTTCAAATTCATAGTTCAAGTGTAGTTCCATCCATTTCAAATTTTTGATCCTGATAAAGATAAGGTCATTTAAGTTCTTGGATCAATTTTTCATTTTAGGCTCAAGTTGGATTGGTATGTAGATTTGATTAAGTGTTCCTCTTTTGAGTGTGATGAATTGATTCTCTAATTTAATAAAGCTTGCTTTGATGAATCCTTTCTCCTTTGGAGTAGATTGCCCCCAGTTTGATATTGATTTTGTTTGTGGGACTTAGGACAATTTTTCGATTAGGTGACCAAAATCTTGAGGTATTTGCAAATGCAACTGTGGGGTTTTATTATGAAATATGTAAAAATGCTGGCGAATGCAATAATTACAAGGTGACCTTCTAGGTATGCAACTAACTTGGAGTTTCAATGGCACTTGTTTACTTGGTTTTCACCGATTGAATGGATCTAGCTCTTTTTTCTATTTTTAAAGCTTTTCCCTTTTTTTCTTTTTGCTACCAAGGTGCCTATTTGCTAGGTTTTCACAAAGGCACTTTTCTTCTTTTTGATTTTTTTGTATTTTTCTCTTTTTTAATTTTTTTTTCTTTTTTTTTTTCCAGGATCATATATGAATGTTTTTGCTTTCTTCGTGCTCAATTTTTCACTATTTTTAATCTTTTCTTCTTTTCAAATGTTTTGGTCTTTTTCAAGATCTCTTTTGACTATGTACAATAAATATGATGCTACTCCATCTGATACTCTTTATCCTCTTTTGTCTTCCTCATGTGTAGAACTTCTTGAGATGTATGCTATTGATTGGCTCTTGCAGTTCTTCACCATCACAATCTGCTAGTTTGTATGTGCTGGTTCCAAAATTTTCAACAATGAGAAATGGTCCTAACCAATTTGCTTCCCACTTTCCTTTCTTTTCTCATTTTTCCTGGTTCTTAGGATTTTCTCTTAAAACTAAATCCCCTATTTGAAATGTCCTTGGCTTGATGTGTTTATTGTAAGATCTTGACATCCTATTTTGGTAAACCTTTAAGTGATCAAATGCTTGCTTTTTTTTTCATCTAAAAGTTCTAGCTCTTGTAGCCTTGCAACCCTATAGTCTTCTTCATTGATCAACCCATGCATAGATATTCTCAAAGATGGAAGTTCTACCTCTAAAGGCAATACTGCTTCTGTGCCAAAGACTAAGGAGAAAGGTGTAGCTCCTGTTGGCATTCTGATACTAGTTCTATAAGCCCACAAGGTTGGGTTTATCTTGATGTGCCAATCCCTTCCTAAATCATCCACTATTCTCTTCAAAATTTTCAAGATATTTTTGTTTGTTTCTTCAGCTTGTCCATTACCTTGAGGGTAATAGATTGAAGAGGAATGGTGAATCATGTGAAACTTAGTGCATAATTCCGTTAAGTCTTTGTTCTTGAAATGCCTTGCATTATCCGTTATGATGGCATGAGGTATGCCATATCTACAAATTATGTGATTAAGGATAAACAAATAAATTTGTTTGCCTATTGTAGTTGATAGGGGTATAGCTTCCACCCACTTAGTAAAATATTCAGTTGCTATGATGATAAATTTATGACCATTCGAAGATGGTGGATAAATCATCCCTATTAGGTCTAGCCCCCACTAATAAAATGGCCATGGTGTTGTCATAGGATGAAGTTCTTGTGTGGGTGCATGTATCAAATTCCCGTGGAATTGACATTTCTTACAAGTTTTTGCAAAGTCACATGAATCTTTTTCCATGGTAGGCCAAAAATATCCTATCCTTAGAAGTTTCTTGGCTAGGGATAATCCATTTGAGTGTGATCCAAAAATTCCTTCATGGATTTCTCGTAAGGCTAAATTTGATTCTTCCTCTTCTAAACACCTAAGGAGCATTCTGTCAAGACTTTTTCGATACAATGTTTCAGAAACTATAGTATATTTGGCAGCTTGTCGAATGAAGCTTTTCTTTTGGTTTCTGGTTTGGTTTAAGGGAAGGATTTGATCCTTTAAGTAAGTATAAATTGGGCCATACTAGGGTGATTAATTTCTAGTTAGCAAGAAAATGGTGTCAGGGTGGGTTGGGTCATACGCGGGTTGAATTACTTCTTCTACCAAGAACTCATATCTAGCATTCTAATCAGGTGTCTGCAAAAGTGAGGCCAAAGTTGCCACAGCATCCGCTGCTTTGTTCTTTTCTCTTGGCACTTTCTCAAATGTAATGAGTATGAAATAATTCTTGAGATTTTCCACCATGGTTTTTTAGGGTACCAATTTGTCATCCTTTGTTTGATATTCTTCATTAACTTGATTTATGATCAATTGTGAATCTCCATAAACTTTTAATTCTGTCACTTTCCACTCTAATGCCAACTTCATTCCAATAACCAATGCTTCATACTCTACTATATTATTTGTGCATTGAAATAACAATTTGTAGGATTTTGGGATAGTAGAGCCTTGAGGAGTGATGAGAAGTATGCCTACTCTTGATCCATGATGAGTGTAAGAAACATCAAAATAAAGTTGCCATGTTTTTGCCTCAACATTCACAATCTCTGAATCTGGGAATTCAATTTGTATAGGATGATCATCATGAAGTGGTTCTTTGGCTAATTGGTTTGAAATTACTTGTCCTTTGATTGATTTTCTATCAACATATTCTATGTCGAATTCACTTAGTATCATCACCCACTTGGCTAGTCTTCCATTCAATGTTGTTTTGCTTAGTAGATAATTCAAGGGGTCAATCTTAGCAATGAGCCTTATCTTGTGTGCTAGCATATAATGGCATAATTTTTGTGAAGAAAAAACTACAGCCAAGCATGCCCTTTCCATAAATGTATAGTTTAGCTCATATTTGACTAAGGTTCTACTAATGTAGTAAATTGCCTTCTCTTTTCATGTTTCATCCTCTTGTGCTAAAAGTGCCCCCAATGAATTTTATGTTGCTAAAATGTATAAGATCAAGGGCTTGCCTCTGATAGGTGGCATCAAGATTGGTGGATTCATAAGATATTTCTTTAAAAGATTAAAGGCTTCTTCACACTTTTCATCCCATTTGAATATTGTATCTTTGTGCAAGAGTTGATTGAAATTGTGGCACTTCTCTGTTAATTGGGAGATAAATCTCCTAATGGATTGGATCCTTCCTTGTAAAGATCTCATCTGACTAATGTTCTTGGGTGCTTCCATTTCCATTATAGCCTTTACTTTAGTGGGATCAACCTCTATCCCTTTTGCAGATACAATGTAACCTAAGAGTTTGCCGGATTGAACTCCGAATGCACATTTCTTTGGGTTGAGTCTCACTTTGAATTCTTCTAGCCTTTCAAAATTTTTTGCTAAGATTGGTAGGTGTTCTTTCCTTGAATGTGATTTGGCTAGTATGTCGTCCACATAATCCTCCATGAATTTATGCATCATATCATGAAATATTATGGTCATTGCTCTTTGATAGGTCGCTCCCGCATTCTTTAACCCAAATGGCATAACATTCCAACAAAATGTACCCCATGCACATGTAAAAGTGGTCTTATCTTGGTCTTCTAGTGCTATCTTTATCTGATTATACCCACTAAATCCATCCATGAGTGAGAACATAGAGTGCCCCACCGTTAAATCTACAATAGCATCAATACTCAGAAGTGGAAAATCGTCCTTAGGACATGCCAAGTTTAAGTCTCTAAAGTCCGTGCAGATTCTGATGGATTTGTCTACTTTTGATACTGGCACTATATTTGAGATCCATTGTGCATAATCAATGGCCCTTATAAATCCCACTTTCAATAATTTTTCTAACTCCACTTTGACAAGTAGGGCTATATGAGGATGCATTTTCCTTAATTTTTGCTTAACGGGTTTTGCTCCTTCCTTGATATTGAGATGATGCATTATCAGATTTGGGTCTAAACCTGGCATATCATCATAAGACCATGCAAAGTTAACTTGTCTTTCTTTAAAGAACTTAATGAATTCTGTCCTTTCTTCACTAGATAGGGATGTTGCTAAGTGGATGAACTTTGGCTTTGTTTATGATCCAATGTTTATCTTTTCTATTGGCTCGATTAAGATCGAAGATCTTTCTTCGTAGTGTTCTGGTAGAACATCCAAACTCCCTTCCATAGGTGCCTCAGTTGGGTTTTCACCTTTGGAAACATCCTTTATTTCTTTGTTTTTTTCTTGATCTAATGTTGCCACAAAGTGGTTTTCAACACTTGATTCTTTTCCTTTTCCTTTTCTATTTTTTTTTTTTTTTTCATTTTTTCTCAGATTAGAAGTTTGGATGCTCCCTTTGATCATTTCTTCTTGATATTCTTTGATAGAAGAAGGTTCAACTACGTTGAGGTATTGGGACACCATGTTATCATTTAAGAAAGTTGGCAAGGTAGTTGGTTTAATGGCATTCCATTCAATTAGGTCTAGATAAATGAGAGTTAATGGGTCAACACTTGGGTTTGTCTTGATTGGGTTTAAGGTGTAGATCTCATTATTGGAGGGTTCATACATTATATCTTGAAAATCTTGGACATGGGCTTCCTCTAAATGTTCTAAAGAAGAAGGATCAAAGTCCCCCTCACTAGAGTCCTCTTGGGTTTCTGTGGGATAAAACTCATGTGGATTAAACCTAGCATTTGATTCTTCCATAGTAGGTCTCCATGAAGGAACGTATGGTTTGCCTACCCACTGATTGATTTCTATCTCTATACTTGGTACATCATTTAGAATCACTTGGCTAGAACTAGATGCTTGATTTGAAGTCGATTCTATCATGGGTCCTTTATTTTTGGTAGAGGCATAGGTATGAATAACATCAATACCCTTGTCTTGGCATGACTCATCTGATAGGGTCTCCCATTCCCATTCATTAGAATCCTCATCACTATGAGACTCTAATTGTAATATTTGGCTATAAAGTTGGGGATGATGTTTTTGAGTGTATCCTTCTTCAAGATACCCTATTCCTGCTTTCTCCTTAGAATCTTGCCATGTACTTTCTAAGGGTTCAATGATCCCTTCATTCTTTGTACCTAGAGGTCCTTGACCTTTGTATCCCATCTTTTACATGATTGCAAACCCTTTCCCATATTGATGTGTGGGAATGGTTATATTTTGGATATGTTTGACATGGGCACTTGATTCTTCATCCTTGTATAACCAGTTCAAAATTTCATTGTCCTCTTCATCCATGGTGGATGATGTACTTTCCCTCACAAAGTTATCATTATATCTATGAGGTAGATTTGAGGGTTTCCCAAAGGACTTGGGTGATAAAGGTAGATCCATCATAAATAAGGAGTATTCGCCCACCCCCTTTTGTTTAATCTTACATTGCTTATCAAAAATTTTCATCATTTGGTCCATCTTTTGATAATGGGCCTCTTTGGTGAATACTTGAGAAGCTTGTATATGATCTTCTTTTATTTCTTCAATAATGTTATCCTCTTTAACCCTCTCTTTTCCTTTAGTCGAGGTAGTTGGGTTAATGAGTTTTGGTTTGTCTTCAATAATAACTTCTTCCATCTTTGCCTTTCCCTTCAACCAAGAAGTGTTCTTAGAATTTTGACCTTGCTCTACTTGCTTAGGTATGGAACCTTCAACATTGTGTGGAACCAATGAGTCATTAATAGGCTTGACATTATTACAATATTGGAATGGATTTAGATCTCCACTCACCATTATCTCTTGACCTAGATATGGGAATTTTAAGCATTGATGATAAGTTGAAGGAATGGCTTGCATTTCATGGATCCATGGCCTTCCTAACAAAATATTGTAAGTCAAATTTAAGTCTAACACTTGGCATATGGTCTCTTTTTGCATGGGACCAACTCTTATGGGTAAGACTATAACTCCTCTTGATGCTCTTTCTTCATCATCATAGGCTTTTATGGTTATTTTCTTTTTTGGGTCAATAGCCTCCTCAGAAAATCCTAGGGCTTTTACCAAGCTAAGGGTACAAATATTTAGGCCAGCACCTCCATCTATATGGACTCTTTTAACCCTATGCTTGTGGATCAACACTTCTATGTGTAAGGGCAGATTTTGGGGATGATTAAGAGACATGTCATCTTGTTCAGAAAATGATAGGCAATGAGGTGCGATTAGGTGCCCTACCATATTTTGGAATTTTTCTACCTCCAAATTTAGAGGCACATTTATTTCCAACAAGGCTTTTTCCAAGATATCCTTATGAATTGGTGATAGTTTGAGCAGCTCAAGAATAGAAATTTGAGCGGGAGTTCTTTGCAATTGATCTACCAAGTTGTATTGCTTTGATGATGATGTTGAAGATTGGTTTGATATCACCACTTTTGGAGCATTGGTAGGTAGGATAATTTTTTATGCTTGCCCCCTAGTGACAACATTTGATGATACTTCCCTTGACTTATCTTTCACTATGATAACATTTATGGTTTGATCCTCTTGTAGGGTGTTTATCGTGTTATCATATGTGTGAGCAAAGTTCAATTTCTCATTACCCTTTTTATGATTTTGATTTGATGACTCACCCTTTTCATGATTCAAAAAGGGATTCTTGTAGGCCGTGTGATCCTGATTGTTTTGAGGTCCTTCAATTTTGATGGTGTTATTATCAATTAGATCTTGCACTAAGTGCTTCAATCTCATGCACTCATTGGTTGGATGACCTCTTTTTTGATGGTATTCACAATGATGGGATGCATTCCACCAATAAGGTTTGACTTCGGGTTCATAACTTGATATGTTGGGTAACGTGATAACTTGATTGGCCAACAAGGTTCTTAGTACATTCTCCAAAGGTTCACCTAAGTAGGTGAATTTCATTTTGTTATAATTGGAGTTTGATTTTGACTTATCCCAAGTCTTATTTTTGGAAGTGTTGGGATTGTTGTTGGAATTATTGGAATTAAATGGAGCTTTACTTGATTGATTAGCATTATTTGAAGAATTAGCTCCATATGGTAGTATAAAAGGGGTAGACTTTAAGTTGTGTGCTTCCACAACTCCATCATTTACAAGGTTTTTATTGTTATTCTTTGTCCAAGATTTAGATTTATCATTGTTATTGTTGGACCCTTGATTATTGAAATACTTAAGCACATAATTATTGTTGTTGCTATTATTATTGTTGTTGTTGTTGTTGGACTTGTTATCCTTAAATAATTTAACTTCACCTCTTTTGACCAAGACATCTTCAATCTTTATCCCATTTTCGATGAGTTTTTCAAATGTTGGGGGACATTGAAGTTGTAATCTATAATTCATTTCCGAGGTTAAATTGTTGGTGAAGATTTCCATCTTCTCTTTCTCTGGGATACTTCATGGATACCTTGCAAAAATGGTCCTCCACCTTTATAAGAATCCTAAAAAGGACTCTCCATCTTTTTGTTTGGTATCGCATAACTTGAGCATAGTAATTTCATGCTCAATGTTATAAGAGTAATGGGTTATGAACTTGGAGGCTAATTCCTCAAAGGACTTTATTCCTGGGGTTAGTTTTGAAAACCACTCCATTGCGGGACCTCCTAAGCTCCTAGGAAAGAGTCTCATTAGATATGTATCATTGTGCATGAACTCTATGCTTAGGGCACAAAACTCCCTTAAATGGTCCCATGGGTCTGTTTTACCCATGTACTTTATCATATTTAGGAAAGATGGTATTGAAAGGGAAAGATACCATTGCTAAAATTTTGTCGAAAGGAAAAGGACACAAAGCTTCTATAAGCTAAATTTTTTTTCTCTCATTTCCTATTTTTCCATAAGCATCAAACATAGAGGTAGACATACAGTGAAATATCTATGTTTAGTAAAACTAAATATATAAAGTTATAATAAACTTAATATATATTAACATTATAATCATTAGAAATATTTTTCTCAGTAGTACCTTACTACATAGATAGATTTGTCAAATAGATTCATTTGATCTACCAAAAGATAAAGTCGAAGTGATTTTTTGTCAGCACTTTAATAGGTGTGAAGGAGACTCCATTATAGGTATGAATGAGGAGTATAGATGTTATATCAATGTTTTTCTTATCTAAGAGGCTTTGAGCTAACCATTTGTAAATAATTCCTTCAAATGGAACCTCTCAAGGCTTAAATCATCATATTTTATTAAAAATGTGTTATTTTAGCAAAAATCAACATGTCTAAAAAGGTGTAACCCACTATTGTGGGGTCACCCTCATTTTTTTCAATAACTGTTGGTGCTCATCCTGCAACTCCTCATATTTATGTTTCAAATCTACATCTTCTCCAGAGGTAATCCTCATGTTAATATCCCTTAGGAAATCATTCTGTAACTTCAATCTTCTATTTTTTAATTTAAAAGCATTCCTCTCCTTCACCAACAGTTTCATTTAAGCTCTATTCAATTTTTCTATGTTCAAACCAATATCAATTGTTATAATTTGATCAACTTCTCCTACCTTGATCGTCACCATATGGTTGAAGGCTTTCTCTATGTCAATATTTTTAGTCTTTTATTTGGAGGATATAATGTCCAAATTAACATAGATTCTTCATTTAGGTTGAATCTTGACTCAATGTGGATCTCTTTTACTCCCTCCACATTTAACTTGTATTATTTATCATCACTGTGTACAAAACTATCAAATACTAGGGATGAACTTAAGTCCCATCTAGGGAACACCATAAATCTAGCCTCTTGCAACAATTTTATTCCCCTATAGGTGTCATGACACTGATCTCATGGTCAATATTGATTTTTAATTTATTTAGTAACTATTTCTGATTCTTTGGGGTAATAGTAGGGATTGAATCCCTCAACTTCTTATCTTTGAAATTATATATAAAGGTTTTAAATTCATCAAATTTGACAAACTAGTCATTTGATATAAAATATTCATAGGTTGAGAGCCTATAATTATTATAAACTTTCAAATCCTTGGCTACTTTCACTCCTTTATTAGGTAAATAAATATACCCATCAATCAACACCCTTGGGACTTGTTCAAACTACAAAAGCCCTACATTTTCACCAGTAGATTCCTTGTCAGATGATATGTACTATGTATTAAATACATCTCCCTTATCTTCTACTCCATCTCTCTGTTATACTTTTCAAATGCTTCCTTGGCCTCTTTATTCTCTAGATTTTTAAAAATATCCTCTACTTGAAAAGGGATACGAATGTATCCACCTAGGTTCTTCTTCTTATTTGCATAATTAATGTAGCCCTTAGGGTCATATCCCTTCCTTGGATTATCTTCCTTCAAATTGTATTGTGCCAATGATTTATCCTTGATGAGACCATATGTTTTAGTTACAATAATATTAAAATCATCAAAATTTAGTGTTCCTGGCATAAAAGATTGTTTGTGAGTTGAAGCTCGATGCATGAATCTTGAATACTCCAATTGTCTAACAATCTCTAGATATGTTATTTTTTTAGGGACTATCTTGGGCAGTTTGTATGGTGTATCCTCAAAACCAAAATCTTGGATCATGGTGAAGTCCTTGTGAACATACCAATCACCTCAATTATGGTCTACTACCTTCCTCTCATCAAAATAATTTGGTGTTAGATAATTCTTAATTTTAGTAGAAATAGAATAGTCACAAAGATGATTCTACATCCTAAAGAGATTTTTCACAAATAATTCTTCAAAACAAACATAATGTGAATCTACAAACCTAGAGTCCCAAATAGAAGTCCATAATTGGACTGGTAATGACTCACCTTATTTACCAACCTATATGATCCTTAATCATTTGGCCACATTCCAATCTCCCGATCGTAGAAAAGAACCATGTGCATCAAAATAGAGTAATGTCAAAGATAAATATATTTAGGGTCATCTTTGATACACTTAACCCAATATCTATCACCATTTAGATATATTTCGCATACTCAAATGGTCTAGGGTTATGCCATTGGATATATATTTCAATTACCATTGGGTAAGTTAGCATAAAGTCTAGGACTTCAACACCTACCACCTATCCCACTAAGTAATAGGTATGCTTCATGTATGTCTCAAATATATCAATACTAAAAGGAGGGCCATATTCATCATTTATTGGAACCAATTTTTTATTTGGTTTGAGTCTTTGCAGTGGAAATATCCACTCCTTATATGTTGTGTCTATCCTTGCATATTCACTCTCCAAGTATTTAAAATTTATAGGATATTTTGGTAGGTCATCTAGGTTAAACACTTCATTACTGTATTTTTTGATACATGTACAAAGGGTTCTCCCTGCAAGTTGCATATATATTTTTTTCTCAGAGTCATAGTGGCTAGGTAGAAACTTGAGGAGATCAATATTCACAAAGACATTTGGCACCACCAGTTTTCCTAAGTTTAGTCTCTACAACTTACAGACTGGTTCATGATAAGTTCATCTGGCATAGCGAAAAATAAACAATTCATATCCCATTGTGCTAGTCCATACATCCCCTATGTCTTTGTATCTATCCCCAATATTCTCTACATCAGGTTTTCCTTGGGAATCCTTTCTATATTTTGGTCTTGACCCTTATACATGGTCTAACATATCTTGATGTAGTTTTCTTTCTACTACTTGATCTGTATCAATTTTATTTTTTTACTATTTTTTCCCCTTCTTTCTTCTATCTTTTACCCTTAAAACTAATAGGGCTCTCTATTTGAACAATTGAATTATATAAAAAATAATTTTCTACAGATACCAGAAGAAAGAACAAAACTACTTGGGTCTGATCGAAGAATAATATTTCACCTCTATTTTCAAATCTCTTCATCTCACTGTCTTTGTAATGCTTGTTCTCAAATATTTTATTCAGGTAGAATTCTCTCTAATCAAATTGTGGAAAAAAAATTCATGTTGGTAATTAATTCTGTACAATTGGTTGTCAATGCACCAGTTTTCAAAATTTGAAATATCAAAATGGAATTTTTTATCATCGTTGAAATCCTCTTCATATCATGCCAATGAAATTTCGTTACTGGAACTATTATATAAGTTATTTTAGTAGATCAGTGAACCTTTTGAAATGTCTCTTCAATCTGATGGAGTCTTTTGAATTCCTTCTCATTCTATCATCATAACTCTCACTGATCTAATTTTATTCTTTAGACAATCCTACCCTTTTATCATTCTTCATTACTTTATGAGAGAAGCAATCCGAATGTTCTCCTGATGAACATTTCAGTAAAAAATTCTTTCCCTAGGCACTTATCTCAGAGTAACTTTTTCCAATCATTCTTTGGAAACTATTGTTTGTTCACCATCAGAATAACTTGGTCTTTCAGAAAGGTTTTGAAAGTTCATCGAAATATCTTGTGTTTTTATGATAAATTTCATATGCAAGACACAATAAAACTTCTCTTGATCGCGGTGTTCAATGATAGTATCGGTGTAACATACACTATTAAATAGGTTATTAAAAACCGCCCTGACGACAAATATTTCTCTGATGTGTGTTACCTCTTTCATGATTTTCTTTTTGCAGGAACTTACCATATGTTTATCCGATAAATATATAAGATTTCCATCGGGGTAACTCATGTGATCGGTACAGAAATTTACTTCCACTCCAATAGTTTTAATTTCCCCGATGAGAATCATCGCTGAAACTCTTTCCAATGTATTTTTTCTTTTTTGATCTTCATGGTAATATATCACATCGTTGGGACCTCTGGTGATGATTGATGATAAAAGTATCCTTCATCCATTTTAGTTCCATCATCGGCAAAGCAAATGAGACATTTCGTCGACATAGTTTGAGTAAGTGTCATTGGAGAAGCTTGTGTGATCAGAGTGATCCTTCTCTATTCATTCTGATAATGTTTTTTTTCCTAATGAATATTTCATCAATGAATCTCCTATTGATACATGATCTGCTACCACTTTCTTTAGTCATTATTGTCGATGTAATTTTCAATATAAGGTTTGGTTGATGACCGATGCTTCTCAAAAAGTGTTTTTATTTGTTTTAATCTCTTCATCGGTGAAATAGGTAGGATGTTCCTTCGATTTAACTAAGAGAAACATCATCGAGGTATCTTACAATATTGGTCTTGCCTCAATTTCTTCTTCGGATAGTGGTGGTTTACTCAATGAGAATCATTAGTGAGACCTATGTTGATGATGTATCATAAAGGACTATCAATTGAACCATAATAGTGGGTTGCACTTTTTTGGAGGAAGGAATTCCTCCTTTTCGTGGAAATCACAAAAATCACAAGTTTCGATTGTAAGTGCTTCTTACTTATAATCGGAAGTCCAAAACTTTTGATCAAAAATTCCCCAAGACCCAAGCTTCAATCAAAAGTAGGTTTCTATCGAAACCTATCTTTTATTATTATTTTATTTATGGAAATTGGTTTCGATCAAAATCTCCAATGCAAAAGGTTTTGATCAAAACCTTTTAATTTGGGGGTATTCGTAAAAATGAAACCCCACTATTAATTTCATTTTGACAGTGGGGTTTCTCTGAGCCAGTACAGAGGGAGGTTTCGACCGAAGATGAAAATGACATTTTCCAAGTTTTTAAAAAGATTTTCTTGTAATTTTTATTGTAATAGCAGTGGGGTGTTCTGACAGTTTTGCAAACAAAGTTTTGTGCATAAGAGCAGTGAAGACAAAGGCACCACTTGTCAAGAGCAGAGCGGTTTTGAAGTTGTTGCAGGGACCTTGCAGTCCAATTAGAAATTGTCTTTTGAAATCTTGTAACAACTTAGTTACTAATTAGATGTTATTCTTGCCTTTTGTGATATATCATATGTTTTATCTTTTCTTAAGTGATCTAAAGCTTGTTGCAATCCTTTCTCTATAAAAGGATTCCCAAGATCATTTAGAAGGGCTGGAAAACTAAGATAGCATTATTGCATAAATTTGTTTAGTCAGGAGTATAGACTATATCAGTATAGAAATAGAAACTTGCATATCTTTGGTTATTATTGTAGTGGTTTATATTTTGAATCAAAGTGTATACAAGAAACATGATTCAACACAGAGAAATACAAAGATTCTAGATTCAAGTCTCTCCTATGTGTTTATTTCTTGAGTTTTAAATTTTTTGATTCATTGCATTGAGTTTATTTGTGTGTATGTTGCTATTCCTTAGTTTTGATCAAGGATAAAATTAAACTACTCTGGATAGAACATAAATTCATCTGGTTTGCATAAGGATCTTCATAAGTAGTATGAGTCTCAGTTGAATAGATCAATATTGTCATAAGGTGGTAGTATTTTGGGTCATGAATCATTAACATAAGTTGGTTTATGTATTCTAGCTTTTGCATTAGAGATATTGCCCAATGGATAAGGAATTGGTCAGGAACAAGTATTTTCTACAGTGATATATGTTTGGTAGGCTTATATTCTACAATCTTAAAATAAACCATTCAAAATCCTTTAAGTAGTGTGGTTGTCAGGTTGTATGTTGTTCTTTATGATAATGGAGAATCAATGAATGATTGGTTATCATTCAATATTTTCTTATCATCTTTCTGCTATTAAAGTCCAAAGAATTATAAAATGTTGTATGTTGAGCTGGATTAGGTGTACCCGTCTTGGTCTTGTAGAACCGAAAGTGCAGAGGGAATTCTTGTCCCTATAGTTGGTCCAATTGCTTGAGATTTCCTTGTATTTGGAATTAACCACCCCCCAAAATAGATTTGTAAGTATATTGGTAGCTTTGAAAGCATAAAGTCCATTTTCAAGAACCAACAAAATGGCAACTCTATTGGGGAATAGAAATAAATCATGTTAAATAACGCAGGTTCCAAGTAGAGCCAAACTATTGGCCTGCTTCTTTATATAAGCTAATAAGTTGACCATTGAAAGCAAAGAGTTACACTTTGCCATCCCATAGATTTGTTTCATCAGTAAAGATTACTGAGATTTTCTTAGCTTCCTTGTGGTTATCTTCTTGTCTTATAAAATTCCTTATCACAATAGTCATATTACTGAGAACTAGTGTTATATTTCCCAACTTGTATTGGGTGGCGACTCAAAGAAATCTCTGCAGTAGCACTGAGCAATAAAAAATATTTTATATATACACTTTCTCAAGTATGAGTCATAGAAATACCAGATACTGGAGGAGGGATCATCCTGAAAATAAATTGGAAGGTGAGCTTCCAAGTACCTCTAGAGTTGGTCAGCCAAGAAAGAAAAATAATGATAAGAATATATCTCAGACTTGGAGACAAAAGAACACTAGGGAAGAAGACCCAATCCAACCTAGCTAGGAAGGAAATGCATCTGAGTATGAAGAGGTAGAAGACCTAGAATTGGGTATGTATGATGATTACTATTCTCCTCATTCCAAAGGAGAGGAGGGATCATGTCATACTAAGAAATTAATCAATAATGAATCTCATGGAAAAAAATAGGAGGTCAAGAAGTAAATGTAGAGATGGAGAGGATAGGAATGCACTCCTGCCCCAAGATCTTCACCCTCGAAGAGCCCTCATGTCCCAAGAGACAGGCAATATAGATTTCATGTTGAAACTTCAGAATATTAAACTACTCTCCTAGATTCTGAAGATATCTTTGAAGAAATTTATGAATTGGAGAGAAGAGTCCAAGAGAAAATTTCCATCAGACAAAAGAAGGAAAAAGAAAAAGAGGATGAGATAAGACAAGCTCAAATTAGATTGGATCAGTTAAGAAGGCAATTTCTGAGCCTGGAAGCACTAATTATGTTGCAACACATAAGAAAATTAAAGAAGAACCTGTCATCTGTCAGGTTTTTGACACTAAAAAACCTAAGGATAAAGGAAAGAAGAAGGCAACAGGAATTTCAATAAATGAACATGTAAATGACATGGTTCCAATAGATTAGATGTCTAAGTTGGATACTGATCTTGAGAAGACTAAGAGGGAGAAGGAAATATTAGCCAAGGAACTTGAGAAGGTAGAATTGGAGGCTACTGCTCTAGAGATGAAGAAGAATGATTTTCTTAGGCAGTCCTCATGGCCTTCTAATGCGACTGCTTCTTCCTCAACATTTGGTGGGAATTCTGGAAACTTTTCTAAACAAACAACCATTATTCCACCACCAATTGGTCCTAGCATTACTACTACATCGAATGCCAAAGAATCTACTTCCCAAAATGATGGATCGTTCCAAAGGAGACCAGTTCATTTCAAAAGGTACAGACAACTCCTTTTTCTTGGTATTCCTAGTTATCCTAATCCAATTTCACATGAAATTAGAGAGAAACTTCCTAAATTTGTTGGAAATAATGTCATTACATGTGAAGAGCATTTAAAGAAGTTTATTGACATGATAGATGACTATGAAATTGAACATGAAGATGTGATTATGAAACTATTTGTCCAATCACTAACTGAGGATGCCATGGATTAGTTTAGAGGACTACCACATGATTGTCTAGCATCCAGAGATAAATTCATAAATTGTTTCAAGGATCAGTATGGTGACAATACCAATGAGGGATTCATGCTAAATTAATTCAACAACATCAAGAAAAATCAGAATGAGTAAGTGCGTGAATTCAATAAAAGGTTCCAAAAGGCCATGCATAAGCTTTTCCAAGTAATGAGGTTGGATGAGAAGGTATTTCTTGCAACTTATTTGAATCATTTTGATGCCAAGATGGGATATCTTATGAGGGACAAAAATCCTAGAACCATGAGGGAAGCTTATAGGCTAGATGTTAACATTGAGAGTAATAGAAGAGTATCAAGGAAATTGGGTAGAAAGGAAAATTGGAAGCCTTCTATGTTTAATAAGAAAGAATCAGATAAGCCCACCAATGTGAAAGCCAAAGAGGAGCATAATTTGAAGAAGATCTTAAATTATTTAAAATATTTGAAGCCTAGAGAAAGTAGGAACAACGGGGTTGTAAATAATGATAAACCTTCTTTTAGCAATTTTAACAGGTAGCGAAGGCTGCAAAATTTTTGCTATAATACCAATGAAAAGATGGGAAGCCTGTGTCCCCTCCTGCAAAAACTAATAATGATAAATCTACCCCACATCCCTTAAAAAGAAATACTATGAATTTTTTTGAAGATATACCTTGGTGTATGGTTTTCCAATCCCCCCATTTACTCTAATATTGTGCAATAGCCCACTCTGATTCTGCATCTCAGAATGAAAATTATGATGAATTTAACCAAGAAGATCATAGTGACAGTATTGGATGCAACATGGTTGTTTCTTTCACGGAGTATAGTGATGTGTCATACCAGGTGGAGTCTGAAGCTAATATGAATTCACAAATATATAGAGATGAAATATTTCATAATTTTTTTTTTGATGAAGAAGACATAGATGATTTAGCATGCAATGTGTTATCTAGATCAGAACATGTGGAATTAAGAATACCTTCAAAAGAATAAATTGATAGGGTCATAACAAATATGATTTCTCAGGTCAAGAGTAATTATTAGTTGAGAAATAGAATAGTGAATGAAGATGCTAGGAAGCCTACTATCATGTTCATCAAGAAGACAAATAGCAATGCCTTTGTTGAGGGTAAGCCCAAGGATAATCTTACTGTGAAGATTAATGATCTAAAAGGAAAGAAATGGGAGCCCAAGAGAGCTGAGGTAACAAAGGAAAATGTAACACAGAATGTTGATAAGAAGGTAAAGAATGATAAACCAACCATTCCTATGGTTGGGGCTGACAAACCCAAGGTGGGAACTAAATCTGACAAACTGGGGGGAAACACATAAGAAAGAGGTATGTCTGTTGAAATACCTCCTTATAATTCAGTTGATATGATTTCATTGTTATAAAAAATTATTGTTAAGGTTCCTTTGTTAGAAATGTTAAGAATAGAAGAACATGAGAACAATAACTTGGCATGGATAGGGAGTGTAAATAATTCTAAAGCTCCTAATGATAAGCTTTCTAATAAGCCTATGGAAGAAACAAAGAAAATGAAAGAGGTAGAAGGAATAACCTCTCAGATCCCACAATTTTGTTTAGATAGCTCTACTATTGCCTCTTTGGATAATATTGATCCATTCTTCCTTAGTGTCATAGTGAATGACAAAATTATTGAGAATTGAATGATTGATTCAGGAGCATCCAAAACTGTGATGCCTTTTAAAGTGATGGAGTCATTAAGACTTAAGGTAGATACAACACAGGGCAGGTGTTGTGCCCTATTTTCAAGAGAAGTTCTTGTCATTAGAACTATTAAAGCCTTTCATCATACCCTAAAAAGGACCTAACTATGAGTGTGTTGGTTGTTGATATCCCACCCCATTATCAAATGTTACTATCTAGAAAATGGAGTGCAACTATGGGTGGAAGTTTACAATGTGATTTAACTTTTGCTACTTTCCACATTGAAGACTAGTTTGTAAAGGTGTAAAGGGAGCTTAGGGTTCCACACATGATAGAAAAGAATGTGGACAATGACATAACTTATTGCATTGATACTGATATAAATGCATTTAGAGCTGAAGTTGTTGTCATAGAGAAGGGAACTGAACTTGCCCCTATAGATGCTGAAATAAAGACATTTTCTGATATGGGGGACTTATGCACTACATACTTTGATGGTGTTATTTCAAAATGAGGTTCAGGGGCAGGTGTCTTACTAATATCACCAGAAGGAAATACATACAAGTTTTCCTTCACATTGAACTTTACCTATACAAATAATATTGTAGAATATGAGGTCATTTTTCTTGGTTTGAAGTTAGTAGCAAGACATGGAATTAAATGCCTACATGTTGCCGATGATTCTGAGCTAGTTGTATCCCAAGTAAGGTCTTCCTATGCATCTAAGAATAAGAGATTGAAACAATATAGGAATGTTGTTTTGGATTTGATAGAAGAATTTGATGCTTTTAGTATTGTATGGATGGATAGGAGTAACAATAAGATGGTAGATTTGTTAGAAAATATTGCAATTAAGCTTAATGATATAACATTTGCTGGAATATCCAAGATTGAAGTGCAGACAAGGCCATATGTACTTGATAATGTCGAGAACTAGCAAGTTTTTGAAGATGATATGGATATTCTTTAATTCATGAATTGTGAAGACAACTTTCATGGACAAGAATTGGATTGTAGTGCCTTTGTTGAAAATATTGACGAAAAGGACACCATTCTTGGAAGTGAAATAATTTAGCTGAAGACAAATGAAGTTCCAAAGGGGCTAGTTGTTTTGGAAGACATTTTTGACAACCAGGACAGAGCTAGAACATAAACAAAGGATAAAAATATTGATGAAATTGATGAAATAAATTTGGATACTAATGAAGCCCCTAAAAAGGTTTATATTGGTAAGAGGTTGTCACCTCATGTAAGGAAAAACCTGATTGAATTATTGAGAAAGTATAGACATGTTTTTTCTTTGTCATATGATGATTTGAAGGCTTATAGGGAGGATTTATTTCAGAATATTATCCCTCTTAAGATGATGTAAAACCTTTCAGGCAAAATCAAAGGCTGATTAACCCAACTCTTGCACCCAAAATGCAGGAAGAATTGATGAAACTCAGAGATGCTAGTATTATCAAGCCCATTAGGCATTCATCATAGGTTTCCATTCTAGTCCCTGTTAGAAAGAAGAATGGTGACATTAGGTTATGTGTCGATTTCAAGAATCTCAACTTGTCTTCCCTCAAAGACAATTATTATTTTCCTAATATGGAGGCTATGTTACAAAGGGCAACTGGTTCTAAACTGATGTCCATGATGGATGGTTATTCAGGATATAACCAAGTTGCAGTTCTAGAATCAAAGCAGTTTAAGATTGCATTTACTACACCATGGGGAAATTATGTGTATGTAAGAATTCCTTTTGGTCTTACTAATGTAGGAGAAAATTTTCAAAGGGTCATGGATGTTTCTTTTTTTGAATTCATTAATAGATTCTTGGTGATTTAGTAGGACTCTTTGACAACATATTCTAAGAAAGAATAAGATCATTTCTTGTATTTGCACAAGATATTTGCAAGGGCTTTAGAATATGGTGTATCTTCAAACCCAAGAAAGTGTTTCTTTGGTGTGACTGAAGGTAAATTGTTGGGTCACTTAGTTTCCAAGGAAGGTGTTAGAATTGACCCTGAGAGAGTGGTTGCCATTGATAAAATCCAGCAGCCTAAAAATGTGAAAGGTATTCAGTCTTTCTTTGGACAAGTGAATTTCTTAAGAAGGTTTGTCACTAATTTTGTAAAAATTAGCAGACCTATTTCAAAGTTGTTAAAGAAAGGTACTAAGGTTAATTGGGATGGGGAGCCATCAGTGGCTTTCCAAAGTATAAAACAAGTAAGTAAGGATGCCCATGTGCTTAAGGCTATGGATTATAATAAGCCCATACATATATTTTCTTTTGCATCCTTTCATACAGTGGTTGCAGTATCACTACAAAAAATTCAGAGGAATTTGAGCAGCCAATTGCATTCTTCTGCAAGTCACTTCAGGCTATTGAGTTAAAGTATGAAATAAATGAGAAACGAGCTTATGCACTGGTAAAAGAAGTAAAGGCTTTTAGATGTTACTTGATGGGAGCAACTATTGTTTCTTATGTGCCTAGTGTTGCATTAAAAGATATTTTCACACAATAAGAGGTCTCAAGAAGGAGATGTAGATGGATTAATAGAATCCAAGAGTTCAACGTTGATGTTCAGATTACCAAGTTGGTCAGAGGTCAAGGGCTTATACAGCTGATGACCCAATAAAATCTAGATGCCAACCAAATAAATCAGGTTGAGGAAGAACACATATCATATACTTGTGATATGGATCTTTGTGATTGGTATGTTGACATCATTTATTATTTGCAAAAAATGAAATGCCCTCCTAGTTTGAATGTAAATGATAAAAGAACCCCGAAACTTCATGCCATCAAGTATGCAATAATACTAAATAAGCTATGGTGGAGAATTGTTGATGGTATATTGTTGAAGTGTGTTAACAAGGATCAAGCGAATACAATTTTAATTGATATGCATAGTGGGATTTGTGGAGGCCATTATATGGCTAAAACAACAACACACAAGGTCATTAGAGAAGGTTTTTGGTGGTCTTCATTGTTTAAGGATGTTGTTGAGATTATGAAGAAATGTGATGCTTGCCAAATATTTTCTGGTAAGTTAAAATTTTTAGGTAATTTACCTTTGAAACCTTTTGAAGTTCAATCTCCTTTCTACCAATGGGGCATTGATTTTGTTGGTGAAATTAAAAACAAGTATAGTGGTGGTCATTCTTGGATTCTGGTGGCCACTAACTATTTTACCAAGTGGGTAGATGTTGTCCCTACTAGGAAATCCACTAGTAGGGCTGTGATGGATTTTATTTTGAATAATATTATTATCAGATTTGGATGTCTAGAGAGAATTGTGACAGATAATACAATGTGTTTCAGGTCTAATGAGTATATTTATTTTTGTGAAAATTATGGTATAAGCAGGTCTACTTCATCCCTGTACCTTCCATAGGGTAATGTGTAGGTTGAATCAAGCAACAAGAATCTATTGAAGATTATCAAATGAATCCTTGATACAAATAAGAGAGCATGAGATGCTAAGCTGCCTCTAGTAGTTTGGGCTGACAGTGTGACTATGAAGAAATCAACTAGATGTACTCCATTTGATCTTGTGTATGGGATTCATACTAGATTGCCTCATAATAACTGCAAGAAAGGATGAATGATATCTTGGAATTCAATGAAAAAAGTAGAGAGTCTACATCAAGGAATGCCAAGTTATAGATACAATTTAAGAACTTGTATGACAAAATAACTACAAAGAGAAAAATTGATGTTGATGATTTGATTCTTTTGTGGAATGCTAGGTTGGAGGATAAAGGAAAACATGGTAAATTTGATCCTATCTATTTAGGCCCCTACAAAATTCATGGAAGGTGGGGAGAAAATTCATATTTTATCAGAGAGCTTTCTGGTAACATTCATAAATTGCCTATTCATGGACAATTTCTGAAAATGTACTTCTCGTGAAGGTACTTTCTTTTCCATGAGCATTAGCTAGGTTTGTAAAGTTTTTATATATTTTCTTTAGTGTGTCTGTGTGTTTCCCTTCCTATTTTTCTTATTTTTAGGTTTAGTTTTTTGTTTCTTTCTGCGGTCCTGTTGTCAAGTTTGTGGTCTGCTCTCCCAAAAATTCTAAGATCTTGCTATGCCTAGAAGAGGCATACATCCCTAGATAGGGCCATTGGTGGTGAATTTTCCTTTCACAGTGCAAAATTTGAAGAAAATTGTTATTTCTTGCCTTAGGTTGAGGAAATAGGGTTTACTATCTTGCTAAGGATTTCAAAATATTTTTCATAAGTCCAAAACCCTACAACCAATCTATTTCTTCATTACCTTTTTGAATTCACTTAAATTCGGGTTTAAGGAATGTGTTTTAAGTTGTTGTGAAAGGGGCCAATCTTTTAAGTCATGTTTCCTAGTGGGACCCTTGTTTTAATTTTTACTAAGTCTAAAGTTTCCGGAAATGTGTTAAAAGTAAAGCAGATCCATTTTAATCCAATAGTGGGTGCGATCCCATGAACAAAAGATGCAAGAATTTTACCCTTCACGGGATCATGCCTGAATGACATGTGGCAGATGGTGGGACCTGGCTGGAGCTAAAGATAAAGATAGATCATGAGAAGATTAAATTTGATCCAACGACGGGTGTAATGTCACTATCCAAAGATGCATACCTTTTTAACCATCATGGGATCACACCTTGTTGATGTGTTTGTGCCCTAAGATCGTGGGACCAGTTTTGAAGAAGGTAAAGGTAGATCAAATCATTTTTTATCCAACAATAGGCGTATTCCCACAATGAAAAGTTTCTCACTAGTTACTAATCAAGGCATCATGCCTTGATGATGTGTGTCTAGGATGACATCACAACGTCTAGTTTTGAAGAAGGTAAAGTATGGTTAGATCAAGTTTGATCAGATGATAGGAATTATCCCGTGATCAAAAGTTTCTCACTGAATACTGATTAAGGGATCACGCCTGAATGACGTGTGTCTAGGATGACATCACATCACATGGTTTGAAAAGGTGGTAAAGTCTGGTCAAATCAATTTTGATTGGATGGTAGGTGTATTCTTGGGATCAAAAGCTACAAGAAAGTTATCCTTCAAGGCATTGTGCCTTGCTGCTGCATGTCTAGTTTGATAAAGAGGAAAAAGGGTGGGGCCTAAGCGCCAACTAATGATGATTTTTTTTCTTTCTAATTAGTCATTTTTGCTGCCATGTGGAGTGATGTGGAAAGTCCTTGATTTATTTTGATTTTTTGTGGACCGCACGATGTGCTGCAAGGGTTTAGATCAACGACTTTATTTTAAAGTTCATCTTATGATGCAAAATATTTTGTTTATCTGTTGAAATTTCTGTTATAAAATATGATGAATAAATTGCAGAGTATGAAGCCATGTTGTCAAGAATTGATACATAATTTTGTCATAGCTTATATCATAAAGCGCTCCTTTTAAAATTTCAAAAGAAACAAGACTCAAAAAGATTAAGTGGGGCCAGATTTCGAAGTGTTTGGTGCATCTTCTGGTATAAATTGAGCAGGAAAGGAGGTTGAGAAGCTAAGGACTAAATAATTTTTTTTGAACAAATAGAAGGTTGAAATTGTTAGCTTTCCTTGGCCTAATAATGATGAGGTGTTCAAAGCATGGAAAAGCGGGTATATCTCATATGTATTGAGTGAACAAGAACACCCTACTCCTATTACAATAGGTGGCAGTTCTCTACCACTTTGAAGCAGTTGATGGTTTTTCAAACAAAATTTTGTGCACAAGAGCAGTGAAGACAAAAGGCACCACTTGTCAAGAGCAGAGTAGTTTTAAAGTTGTTGCAGAGACCCTGGAGTTTGGGTAGAAATTGTCTTTTGAAATTTTGTAACAACTCAGTTACTGATTCTATTATTCTTTCATTTTGTGATATGCCATTTTTTTGTCTTTGCCTAAGTGATCTGAAGCTTGTTGCAATCCTTTCTCTATAAAAGGATTCCCAAGATCATTTAGAAGGGCTGGAAAACTAAGATAGCATTATTGCATACAAGTTTTCAGTCAAGAGAATAACAGATGCTATTAGATTATATTAGTATAGAAATAGAAAGTTGCAGATCTTTGGCTATTATTGTAGTGGTTTATATTTTGAAGCAAAGTGTATACAAGAAACGTGATTCAACATAGAGAAATACAAAGATTCCATATTCAAGTCTCTCCTATGTCTTTATTTCTTGAGTTTTGAATTTTTTGATTCATTGCATAGAGTTTATATGTGTGTATATTTCTATTCCTTAGTTTTAATCAATGATCAAATTAAACTGCTCTGGATAGAACATAAATTCATTTGGTTTGCACAAGGATCTTCATAATTAGTATGAGTTTGGGTTGAATAGATCAATATTGTCATAAGGTGGTAGTATTTTGGGTCATGAATCATTGACATAAGTTGGTTTCTATATTTTGGTTTTGCATTAGAGATATTTCCCAATGGATAAGGCACTGGTCATGAACAAGTATTTTCTATAGTGATAATGGAGAAGAAGGAGAATAAGAAGAAGGATTTGGCTATATTATACAATCTTAAATAAACCATTCAGAATCCTTTAAGTACTATGATTGTCATGTTGTATGTTGTCTTTTATGATAATGGAGAATCAATGAATGATTGGTTATCATTTAGTATTTTCTTATCATCTTTCTGCTATTAAAGTCAAGAGAATTGTAAAATGTTGCATGTTGAGCTGGATTAGGTGTACCTGCCTTGGTCTTGCAGAACCAAAAGTGTAGAGGGAAGTCTTGTCCCTATAGTTGGTCCAATTGCCTCAGATTTCCCTATATTTGGAATTAACCACTCCTGAAAATCTATTTGTAGGTTTATTGGTAGCTTTCAAAGCATAAAGTCCATTTTTAAGAACCAACAGACCGCTTAGTGAGGAATTGTCATGATGAGTCCCAGGGTGTCGAGCCATCTATCTAGTTATTTGACCTAGCTCTATACATGTTTGATATGTTACATTTGATTTTATTTTATCTAGACTTTAAATGTTTGACATGTTACGTTTGATGTTATTTGATCTCTAGACTTTAGATGTTTGATATGTTACATTTGATGTTATTTGATCTAAACTTTATATGTTTGACATGTTACATTTAATGTTATTTGATCTAGACTTCATACATATTTGACATGTTACATTTGATGTTATATGCATACATTTGATGTTATTTGATCTAGACTAAATATATGTTTGACATGTTACATTTGATGTTGAATATGTATAAATTTGACAATCTGCACTTTATATGTTTGACATATTTATTTGATGTTATACATACATGTGATTCATTGATTAGATAATTTATCTAAGATTTGATGATTAGATGCTTTACATGTGCATTAGATGTTATACCTATGTACATGTGTACACATGTGTTTAATGATCTAATTTATAAGTTTTACATGTGTAAGATATAAAAATATATTTTTATATCTATGTTGTGTTTGTTTAATGGAAAATGTTGTGGACATATAGAACTTAATAAAACATAAACACTTATCTTGAAAGGTAGCAGATTTAGAAATTACTATTTTCTGGTGTCTGTATTCAGTTTTGGGAAATTTTGCAACCGGATCTCACCTGGAAATACAGAGACATAGAAAACCCAGAAACTTTTTTCTTTTCTAAGAAAGGTCGACCTTGACCTAGGTAAAAAGGTCAACCTTGACCCCTTTATGTTGACCTTGACCTGCGTTGTTCCGACAGAAATTCTGTTTGCAGATCCTGAAAGTTTGTCGAAAAGGGTATCCATATTTGTACTGCAATTCACTGTTCCACACCTATTCCTACAATAAAAATGGTTTTATTATTTGGATGAGGGGTTTGCCTTGGTCAAACCCCGGTTTGGAATCAACCTTAAAAATGGAATTGAAATAGAGAATGCTAGCAAGTAGTAGAAGTAGATCTAACAACGAAGCTATGATATTCAATAAATATGTAATTGTATTTGAAATGTAAACAAGTATGTTAATATGAAAGCTTGGACTCAACACTAATAAATGTAAATCAAAACCTCCATGATTTTATGCTTGGAATCCACCTTGAAGGAAGAATGAATAGATCTTGAAAATGAACAAAGGATCTTGAAGGAAGATCACACCACCATGATGGATAGATCTAGGGTTTGAATGATGAATCTTGAATGCTTGAACCAAATCCCTCCAAAGGCTTGAATACTTGAATCCTTGATCTTCAATGGAGAACTTAAATTCTTGAATGTAGATGATTTATTGAATGCTTCCTTGATTGAGAATGCTTGCTTGAGTGAGAATGGATTGCACACTTGATTGATGATTGAAATGAGAGGAGAAGGCTTCCTTTTTATACTAGTCTAGGGCACAAACTTCTAGAGAGGCCTACATAGGAGAATTAAATTCCCATTTAAGTCTTTACCCATATAAATGAACCTAAATTAAATATAATTTAAGATTTTACCATTTCGAAGCCCAAAAAAGCTGACCCAGAAGCAAGAAATAAATCTTTCCGAAACCCGACATTCGGAAACCCTCATAATCTAAAATTTAAATCTTGGGTCAGGGTCAAGGTCAAACTTGAACCAGAAGGTTGACCTTGACCCTGAGGTCAAGAACCTCAAATTCACAGAGCCAGGTGCAAGAAACAGGCTGGAAATAAGTGGAAAACATAGTAGAACAGGGGAAAAGCTAGAAACAAGTCAAAGACCTATTAAAGGCATTTGACATGACCCCAAACCACCTATTCAGAGGGCTAAACCAATTCTAAATGGAAGTGCTTCCATTTTATGATGCTAAATTTAGCCCCCACTTTAGCAAGAGTATGGATTCAATACAAACTCTTGGTAAAGGAGAAGAAAGATTTGAGTGGATTCACAACGAGATAGAATATCACTTAGTTGAGGACATGAGCCCCCAAGCCAAGGATTCTAACTCAACATACATGCATGAGGGTGTGAAAATAAAGAGAAAACAAAGACAAAGCTAAAAGACACAAAAAGAGGGGTTAGTACAAAAACAAACCCAAATCAACTAGCAAAGGAAACCTTGCTAAGAAATGCTTCCTATACTAATATCATATCTGGAAAGCTATCATAAAAGCATAAATGATTACATAAGAAAGACAAGAGAAACACTATAAATAACATAGCTTCATGATCTAATCCTACTAGCATGAAAGCGAAAAGAGAGAAAAAGAGAGAGTGATTACCTCACCTAGTAAGATGCCCACCTTACTATGGCTCACCAAGGAGGGAGAGCCCAACAAGTAGAAAAAACTGATAGTTCACCCAAAAACTATGCTTTGTAGTTGTAATGTGTCTTTTGATAACTTTTGGAATACCCATTGATCCACATTCTTGTATCACTATGGAATATAAAATGTGTGTCTCTTTAGGATTTAGAAACTTATGTGCATTACCTTCCAAGGATTTAGCATATTGAAATTGAAAAATGCGTGTCTCTTCAGGATTTAGCAACTTATGTGCGTTACCTTCAGAGGATTTAGCATATTTGAAATTGAAAATGTGTGTCTCTTCAAGATTTAGCAACTTATGTGTGTTACCTTCCGAGGATTTAGCATATTTGAAATTGAAAACTATAGCATAAGGGAAACCCTATATATGCCCCCCTCCTTATCATGGCTACCTACTAGACAAGATAAGGAAGAGAAAGAGGATACCTACTTCACAAAGTAAGGAGATATTATGTTAACAACAATGTACACTATATTCTTAATGAAGGGTATTGACCCTTACATCAAAGAGCATAGATAATTGTGAAAAAGGATATGTCACTTATGGAAAAAAAAGGATCCTCAAAGAGAAAGAGATCTTATCAACAAGACCCCCACTGTAGAGGAGTGCTTTAGATAAAATATCATCTTTCAAAGAAAAGAAAAGAGAGACCAAAGATTCAATCATCAAGCCCTTGTGATCAAGCGGAAGAAGAATCTTGGAACAAAGGAATCAAACTCTAACCCTACAACAAGGGAAAGAATTTATAAAGAACATAATTTGCAAAATAAACAAGAGGTGATGACCTAGGAAAAAAACCTCTCACAAAAAAAGGATATCCATAGCCAAAACTTCAGTCAGTATAATGAAATAATGTTGTAAAATAAACAAATGCCACTAAGCTAGGGAAAGAAGATCCCTAGACAAAGAGAAAGAAGGAAGACCTTGCCCCCCAGGGATGAAAGCAAAGGATACCTTTGTAAAAAAAATGTCTTTTAGAAAAGATATCTTGAAAAGAGAACTATGGATGATTATGAACATAACACAAAACCATAGGGATAAAATATAGAAAGGATAACCAATTAAGCTCAAAACAAAGTACATGTTAAGAGCATAATGGATCCTAGAGAACTGGAAGAAATACCTCTTGCCCCCCAGTCAAAAGACAAAAGGAGAAAATATCTACATTATAGAAGAGTGAAGGGGATACCCCTTATCAAAATTATGAAGGAATTGTAAAACCACACGAGAGTGGGATATAATTCCTAAAGCAACTCTTTCTCTAACATACAACTTGAAATGCACACAATCAACAAGTAAATGTGTATTACTATAGTGAAAAGGACATTTGTACTTGGAGAGAGCATCTTTTGGCATAGGTTTAAAGATTTATTTCTTAGAATTCATTAACTGAACATACACCTTCTTAGCCACATCTTGAGGAGTATCAGGGTAATCTAAGGTAGGTGTTGGGAGGAGAACATGAAGAGGAGGATGGCGATCAAAATTAACCACCTTAAATTGAGATAACAGAAAGCCAAGTCCATGCATATCTTGTTTAGGGGATATATGAACCAGATACTTAATACCATTTTCATTAACACCAAGCTCTAAACCCTTATAACCTTGTTTAGCCATCATATTATATCATGTAATGTACATATCTTGTAAAGCTTTTGCATGAGGTGATTGTTTATTGTGATCATGATAACAGGTTGTATAAAGTGGAATAGTAGGTTTAGAAGAAGTCTCTTTTGTCTTCCCTTTAACATCATCATGGATCGGATAAGAAGGGGAAGGTAAATCCAAGAATTCTTGCACATCTGCATCATGAACCATAGTTTGAACCTCATCATAAGTGTGGGAAGAACTAGGAATAGAAGATGTATAATTAGGAATTTTAGGAATCGGATTAGGAAGGATAGGATTAGTATTAGGAAGATTAGGAGATGGTGTATCATCTACCAAATTATTCACATAATCCAAAAGAGTAATAAGTCTGCCACATAAATCCTTAATGAAAGTTTTGAAAGTAGGAAGACTAGTATTAGTCAATCTTACAATAGCATAAGCAAGTGAAACATGAAGAGTGACAAACATAATGAAATGGATGATACTCTCATAAACATCATAAGTACGATAAAGAGATGCTAAGAGGAGAATAATAAGAAAAATAGCCACACCCCAAAGCATCTTAAAGATCTTCATAGTAAATGAAATGCAAGAAATATTTTTATATTTTGTAGAGTATATAGATTTATTTTTTGTTTGTTTTTTCAATTTTTAAAATGCAAGAGCATAAAAGAAAGCTAATCTTAAGGAAATGAAGCAAAACATCCAATACCAAAAAGAAAGAGTTGTCTATCGTGGGTTCACCAAAATGTAAGATATAAAAATATATTTTTATATCTATGTTGTGTTTGTTTAATGGAAAATGTTGTGAACATATAAAACTTAATAAAACATAAACACTTATCTTGAAAGGTAGCAGATTCAAAAATCACAATTCTCTGGTGTCTGTACTTAGTTTCAGGAAATTCTGCAACCAGATCTAGCCTAGAAACACAGAGACATAGAAAACCCATAAACCTTTTTCTTTTCTGAGAAAGGTCGACCTTGACCCAGGTAAAAAGGTTGACATTGACCCCTTCATGTTGACCTTGACCTGCGTTGCTCCGACGGAAATTCTGTTCACGGATCCTGAAAGTTTGCCGAAAAGGGTATCCAAATTTGTATTGTAATTTGTTGTTCCACACATATTCCTGCACGAAAAATGGTTTTGTTTTTTGGATGAGGGGTTTGCCTTGGTCAAACCCCAGTTTGGAATCAACCTTAAAAATGGAATTGAAATAGAGAATGCTAGCAAGTAGTAGAAGTAGATCTAACAATGAAGCTATGATATTCAATAGATATGCAATTGTATTTGAAATGTAAACAAGTATGTTAATATGAAATCTTGGACTCAACACTAATAAATGTAAATCAAAACCTCCATGATTGTATCCTTGGAATCCACCTTGAAGGAAGAATGAATATATCTTGAAGATGAACAAAGGATCTTGAAGGAAGATCACACCACCATGATGGATAGATCTAGGTTTGAATGATGAATCTTGAATGCTTGAACCAAATCCCTCAAAAGGCTTGAATACTTGAATCCTTCATCTTCAATGGAGAACTTGAATTCTTGAATTTAGATGATTTCTTGATTGCTTCCTTGATTAAGAATACTTGCTTGAGTGAGAATGGATTGCACACTTGATTGATGATTAAAATAAGAGAAAGCTTCCTTTTTATACTAGTCTAGGGTACAAACTTCTGGAGAGGCCTACATAGGAGAATTAAATTCCCATTTAAGCCTTTACCCCTATAAATGGACCTAAATTAAATATAATTTAAGATTTTACCATTTTGAAGCCCGAAACAGCCGACTCGGAAGAGAGAAATAAATCTTTCCAAAACCCAACATCTAGAAACCCTCAGAATCTAAAATTTAAACCTTGGGTTAGGGTCAAGGTCAACCCTAACCAAGAAGGTCAACCTTGACCCTGAGGTCAAGAACCTCAAATTCACAGAGCCAGGTGCCAGAAATAGGTTGGAAATAAGTGGAAAACAAAGAAGAATAGAGGAAAAAGCCAGAAACAAGTTAGAGACCTATTCAAGGCATTTGACATGACCCCAAACCACCTACTCGAAGGGATAAACCAGTCCTAAATGGAAGTGCTTCTATTTTTTGACGCTAAAACATGTTGTTCCATGTGTTATATATATGTATACATGATTTGATGATTAGATACTTTCTATATGTGCATTTAACATAAGATACATTTGATTATCTATAATTTTTATGTTATGTATGTGTGCATGTAATGTATACATTTGATGATCTATTTTATATATGTTTGACATTTTGGACCAAATGTTGCGTCCATGATAATGGAATGAATCCAAGTAGGGTCAAAAAGAAAATAAGATCAATAGATCAAGGTCTAATAGTAGGGAATCATTAAACAAATATATAGTAATATTTTTTTCTAAGATAGATGATAAAGATATAAAAATAAATATAGTATTACAATGAACAACAATGAATCCCCCCCTTAAGACATGTCTAAGTAAACAACAATAAAATTTTCATAATACATTGTCATGAATACATGAATCATATTTAAGATTTTAAATCATCCCCTTAAGATATGTCCTAACTAAACAACAATGCAACTTTTATAATACAATATCATGCATACATGAATGATATAATATTTTAAATCATCCCATTAATACATGTCCTAACCAAACAACAATGAAATTTTTATAATACAATATCATGCATACATGAATGATTTTAAATAATCCCCTTAAGACATGTCCTAACTAAACAACAATGAAATTTTCAAAATACAATATCATGGATATATGAATCATATTTAAGATTTTAAATTGTTTGATTAAGATATTTCCTAACTAAACAACAATGAAATTTTTATAATACAATGTCATGCATACATGAATGATATAAGATTTTAAATCATTACCTTAAGATGTGTCCTAACTAAACAACAATAAAATTTATAAAATACAATATCATGCATACATAAATCATATTTAAGATTTTAAATTATCCCCTTAAGACATGTCCTAACTAAACAAAAAAGAAATTTTTATAAAACAATATCATGCATACATGAATGATATAATATTTTAAGTCATCCCCTTAAGATATTTCTTAACTAAAAAATGATTAAAATTTAAAAATACAATATCATGTATACATGAATCATATTTAAGATTTTAAATCATCCCCTTAAGACATGTCCTAAGTAAACAACAATGAAATTTTCACAATACAATATTGTGCATACATTCAAATGATATAAGATTTTAAATCATCCCCTTAAATCATCTCCTTAAGTCATGTATTCAGGCTTAAGAAAAATATATAATTATGTTACATTTTTAAACCAAGTCACACAAGTTGCAAACATATATACATTATTTCTATGCCACGTCAAGTGGTTCAGCTCGCTCTTGGATAACATGTAATATTCTCTCATGATCATTAGTATCTAGTCTCCACTTACGAATGCCATGTCCTATGACTAGATGAAGAGATATGGTGGTAGCAGTTACAAGGTGGCTATACTAATATACCTTATTGTCACATTGATAATCAATAAAGTGAATCCCTTGTTTAACTATTTTGATTTTTTTCAAATACTTTCCTTGCACAACAACTAAACCTGCATAGACATTTCAAACAATGAGTTTCAATTTTAATAAATTTAACATAGATACACTACTAACTTGTGGGAAATATAATTTCATTGCTTGTTTCATTATTTATTAGCTTCTTCCCCTCCTCCATGCAACGTAATAAATAGTAACTAACACCTTCTACATTTTCAAGCTTTGATATGATTGCAAAAACATGTCCTACATAATAAATTTCATGGCTCATCAATTTACTTTAAAGAGATTTGGCTTGATATATATGTTTAAATGATAGTAGATAAGTATGTATTTGTATAAATTTATAGATTGATATCATGAAGGTAAATATATGTACTAATTTTGATCAATGCGGAAATATAGTGATAATCAATACAAATCAATGGAATGTCATTGAATCTTTCATTCTCATCTTCATCATTTGTATTAGTAACATCTAGTGGCACCAAATTCCATGCACTAACATATCCACGTTGTTGGTTGATGCATTCACCATAGTTTTTAGAAATGCAGTCAATACAAAAGCATGAGTAATCTTTGGTGTACAATGACCACCTATTACTATCTGTACTCATAACAGAATGCAAGGATCTTATTTTCTCTACCCTCTTGCATCCATGCATTGATATTCTACCAACATCTTCAAGACATAAAAAAAAACAAGTTAAACATAAAGATTCAAATCAATATTTAAAGTATATTAAAATTTGATTTAATAATTTAAAAATATGGTGCATGTACCTAATATCTCCTAGAACACTCTGAATGGTACAAATCGATCCAATCCTGATGATGTGCTAACCTCATTTGGCACTACAAAGTGCACCTTTCACCATTCAACTACATCATGAGCATCTTTTATTAAAATCCCTAATAATCCATTTGATACTTTCTTAAAGCATGTTTGATGCAATCTTATGCACCATCATGTTCACCATTTTTATGTCCTCTCTCAAAGAAACTCCAAATATATGGTACCTTTTGGTATCGATGATATGTACATAGTGCATAAAATGGCCTTTCTGATTTAAATAGTGCTACACATGTATCTGACCATACAAAATGCTTTTCAATTTTTATGCCCCTATTTTCCAAATATCCAAAAAATGTCTTAAAGCAATGTTTGACAAAATGTGGGTTATGCTCTTTATCATCACTAATGTAAAAGTGATATTCTTTCTTAATGACCCATTCTTCATATGTGCTTTCAACACCATCCAAATCTGATTGTGCATGTCGATAGGACACCTAGACCATAATAGCGACCTTCTCTGTAAAGTAGTATTATGCTTGAAGCTATTTTTTATAACAAAAGAGTAATTTTATGCAAATCCAACAACCGATAAAATTTTTCCAAGTGGGAAAGTGTCTCTTAGTGTTTGGAACTATTGTTCTTTCCACTTAGCAAAAAAATCATGACGTATATATGGTTGAATCAATTTACAAAAATTCTCCATGAAAGTTCCAACAAGTATATCCTCTTCTACATATTCCAACCTTGTGGATTCTTTCCCAAATTTTGTTTCTTAAATTATGTACTTGTACCTCTTACATTTTACCATCCTCATCATGCCAATATTGTTAGAATTAGAAGACACAAATCTAAAATTTACATGCAAATATAAAAAATAATGCAAAGGAATAAAGCACACAAAAGTAGAAGAAGAAGACACAGATTTAACATGGTTCACCCAATCTTGGGCTACATCCACCAAACAAAGAGTTCATTCTTATTATCCAGTTATTTCAACCTACTACAATTTGTAATCCCTTACAACTCAATACCATTGCAAGAAGCTATGAAATTCTCATATTGACAAAACCCTAACCCTAAGCCATTATAACAAGACTTATGTTGGTTAACAAGTTAACCCTAAAAAATACTTAATGAGTCAACCTAGGGAAATACTTGATGAGTTAACTCAAAAATGCTTGACGTGTTAACCCCATGATAAATGAAAAGTATACAGTACTTGCCTAATCAGTCACCACAAACCAACAAGTATCTTCATCTCTCAAAGGAAATTTATCCAAATTACCACATGTTTCACAAGTTCCTTTTATGCAATCTATTTACCTATTGCATGATCATCTGATTTTTCTAAGATTGATGCTATGAATTGGCTTGGTTGTTTAACAAGAGCATTTTGAAAACCTTCACTTTATTCAATCATCTTTCAAAACCCTTGACAACAACAAATTTAATATGATATCAACAACAAAAAGTTTCAAAATCTTTGTTTATCTTCACATAATATGGCTTTAATCTCTCAAATATTTTTTGACCAATCTTTATGTTGGGATTTGAATTACAATTTGAGAGATACAATTCATGTTGTAAGGTGCCCAACCAGTGTTTTTTGTATGGAGATTAATCCTTAGTCCCAATCTTGTGCTTGATAACATCTCTTCTATTTGATGAAGGATGAGTATGATCAATCCAAAATGTAGTGATCAAGTTCTTGGTTGTTTCTTCAATCCTATCAGGGCAAGGAGCTCTACAAATTAGTGCCCAATTACCTTCAAATGTACTATCATCCAAATTGACTCTCCTTTTCAAATAATGTGATATTGTCCTCCTATTATACCTGATCTCAAATGGAAGTGAAGAGATTTGTCTTTTGTGTGACATATTTTTATGTTAAATAAATGTCAATATCACTCTTCTTGAAATGGACTTATCTGCAGATCTAGTTGTTTTCCCAATGGAATTCAAACCTTCCTTAACACTAAATAATATATTTTTGTAGGTTAGAAAATTTCCTCTATTTCAATGTTGTATATACACCCAAAAATTTTAATGGCTCTTTTAACTCATCTTTAAGAAGTGAAATTGATAATAGTTGGGCTTTTTCAAGTGTATCAAGACTCTCAAATTAAACAAATATTTCCTTAGACTTTTTACTCAATGTCCTCTTCCTAGTATGTGTAGCTTGTTCATCATAATATCTCAATTTTTCCACATCCATTTCAATTAAATCATCTATGATTTAATAATTAATTTTTCTCTCTAACCTTTGAGATAGATTGATATTTTCATCTATTTCTTGAACTTGGGTTGCACACAAAATAAATAAATAAATAATTCTTAAGGGGAAACACTAAAAATACATATTTATCCAAGAAGTTAAAAACACATATTAACCACAGAGAGAGAGAGAGAGAGATCCCAAAAACAAGTAGAGAGAGAGAGGGGGGGGATCTATGAAATGACTAGAAAGAGACTAAAGGGAAGTAGAGAGAGAGAGAGAGATCCCCCAAAAAGTAGAGAGAGAGAGGGGGGATCTATGAAATGACTAGAAAGAGACTAAAGGGAAGTAGAGAGAGAGAGAGAGAGAGATCCTAAAAACAATTAGAGAGATAGAGGGGGGATCTATGAAATGAATAGAAAAAGACTAAAGGGAAGTAGAGAGAGAGAGAGAGAGAGAGAGAGAGAGAGAGAGAGAGAGAGAGAGAGAGAGAGAGAGAGAGAGCACAATCATGTGTCACCTTTTAGGCTAACTTACAGCAGAACTGAATTTTAGTATTTCTAACTAAAAATTAATTTTGGTCAAACATATGGTCTAGTTAGATTCATTCTAGCTAAGTTAGATAAGTCTTTTAACTTTTCCAATTGGAAATATCTATTAAATGCATGTTTTATACCACTTTGGGTCCAATTACCATAAAAATAAAATTATTTCAGAAAAAGTGGCATTTCAATAACTCGTAATATTTTTAATGATATTTAAAAAAAAATAAAAAAATACCCTTTTGTAGAGATCAGAGTCAAGAATATCCTCATATAAATTTTATAGTGTTTTAATTAGATGTAGTTTATTGTAATTAAAAACTATTGCAAGTAGGTATTTTAACAGTCAAGGAGATGTTGATTCGGAGAAAGAAAAAAATAGTAAATCATATTAAATAAATTTGAAAAATATATGGTGCACTAGAGGAGAGAGTCCTCTTCAAGAATATATATATATATATATATATATATATATATATATATATATATATATATATATATATATATATATATATATATATATATATATATATATATATATATATATATATATATGTATATATATATATATTTGATTGGGATAGATTTGTTATGAAAAATATGTTGCGAGATGAAAACTGTCGATTTCAGTGAGTTGGAATTTCAATTGTTATAAAAGAGAAAAAATAGGTCACAAACTAATTTTTATTTCTTCATGCACTAGCTATATATGTCATCTATGAAATATTTTAAAATTAGGGGAAAAAATGTTTATTTACATATAATTTTTTGGTGGGAACTAGACCCCTAATTTTCAGCATTTTTCAGCAACTAAAAAATTATCTTTAAAAATTAAAAAAATATATCAAATTTTATTGAAAAAAATTATTAAAAATATAAATCATAAACTTCATCTATTTTATCACATTTAATTAGTTTACATCATCTTCAAATTCCAAACATAAATGTCATTTTTATATTATTGAAGTTGAACAACTTTGATTTTGTTAGCCTTTTCCTTTGTAAAAGGGTGACAACTTATTGTGATTTTACCCAAAGAGAGTCTATGAAATGACTAGAAAGAGACTAAAGGGATGTAGAGAGATAATCTAAGAGAGATCCTAAAAACAAGTAGAGAGAGAGAGTCTAAAGGGGGTCTATGAAATAAGGAGAGAGAGAGAGAGAGAGAGAGAGAGAGAGAGAGAGAGAATCTTAAGGGGATCTATGAAATAGCTAGAGAGAGAGATCCTAAAAAGAAATAGAGAGAGACTAAAGGGTGAGACAGAGTGTCAAGGGTATATATGAAAGAGAGCGAGAGAGAGAGAGAGAGAGAGAGAGAGAGAGAGAGAGAGAGAGAGAGAGAGAGAGAGAGAGAGAGAGAGAGAGAGAGAGAGAGAGAGAGAGTCTTAAGGATATCTATGAGAGAGAGAATCTAAGAGAGATCATCTTCTATGCACTAGGTATTGAAGTCCTCTTCTATCAAAAAAATTAAATTGGACAAATTCACAAGTTACAAGTTTCAAAATGAACGTATATCAAAATTACGGTTAAGTCAACTTCAAATGCTAATAAAATAAAAAATACTGAGGATAAAGTCATAAAACCAATTGCAAGCATTAGATATGGATGTTATAAAACTAAATTCGAAAGAGTCACATTGATATCTATTTTAGAAAATAATTTATGCTTTAAGAAGTGAATGTCACTCTTTAAAAATGATGTTTACAACAACGTACTAGTTTTTGGGGGAGAATGCTTAAAACAAAACCTTTATCTAAACAAGTAATACACCAAAATGAAATTTGAACCTATAATGTTGATGTTTTATACACACAAAGCATCAATTTCTTCTCAATTACACTTACACAACTCAAGAGAGAACATGATCATATATAAACATTTCATGGAGAGGCTAAGTTTCAACAACTTTAGAGGGAAGAAGATGAAGTTACTCCTCACTAGGTATTGAAGTCCTATTCTATCAAAAAACTAAAATTGGACAAATGCACAAGTTACAAGTTTCAAAATGAACGTATATCAAAATTACGGTTAAGTCAACTTCAAACGCTAATAAAATATAAAATACTAAGGATAAAGTCATAAAACCAATTGCAAGCATTAGATATGGATGTTACAAAACTAAATTCGAAAGAGTCACATTGATATCTATTTTAGAAAATAATTTATGCTTTAAGAAGTGAGTGTCATTCTTTAAAAATGATGTTTACAACAACATACTAGTTTTTGAGGGAGATAGAAAAATGGATTCAAATCAATTCCAAAAAATTTAAAATATATATATTTAGAACCTAGACAGAAAATTCTAAAAGACTCTAATATACTTCATCTTTAAATTTGTAATGGTTTAGCTGCAATATGCTGTTGAATGTAAAGTTTTTTTTCAAAATGTACATTTCAATGTCAAAGTAGGTAAAAAAGTGTAACCCACTATTATGGGACTACCCATATCAGAGTAACTCACACACTCAGACCACTTTGATTTTTATTCTCCAATAGACCATGTTACTTTGATACCATCCCACTCCATTTGTTTGTTTCTTCAATCAAAGTAACCTGATATGGTTCCTCTTGATTTGTCCATCACTTCAAAACCTTCGTCAGGGTAGCATATTGTTGGTGTAATTATATATTCACTAATTACACTTTACTTAAGTTTACTTAGGATAATGCATTTGCATATTAGTTGTCATTGTGACACCTAGGAGTTTGCATTTCATTTTAGCACATGGTTAGGAGAATTTCCACTTTAGGTGTGATAGTTGTCATCACATACCTCTTTGTGTGTGAGATCCACCTTTAGTGCTCTTATCACATTATCATCCTCTCATTGTTGCACATGTTTCACATACTTTGATGTACAATGGAGGATGATCCACCTTTGGTGGACATATGATTCCACCATGTCCAGTTGATAGCTTATCACTTGCATAAGTTCTAGTTATCATGCATTGCCTATATATTGAGGCATTCCTACATTGTATAATTCAATCAATCTATCTATTATTCATTATTTGATCATTGGATCATATCATATTTTGCTTCTCTTGCGCTATCTCTTGAGCTTTTGGATCTTGGCGTTCATTCTTTTCCTTAGGCGAATTCTTACACATATGAATTGATCCGCTAGGTTTCTCTAATGGCTCCTTATGTTCAATTTGTTTAGTCTCATAGTTTCCTAATCATTGTAAAATAGTCCACCTTCTCTAATATGTCATAACTTTCTACATAGACATAGATGAGATCGAATAAACTTGCATAATGTTCTCTCGATGAGAAATATATCCTATGAATAAACTATATGAATGGTGAAATCAAGATATTAATGGTTTATGGGTGTTTCAAGGGTAGTAATGGAAGTATTTATGGATATTTTATTGAATATTAATGAAAGGTTAGACCAGTGCTCACATGTGGGTAGTGATTATTTTAAGAAAGCTTCAATAGCTTCAAATTTTGATCAAATACAAAAGCTTGGTGATGACCAGTGGAAAATGACTATGAGAAGAGGCTATTTAGGAATGCTTAATGTTATTTAACTCCTAGGAAGCATTGTTTTAAAAAAAAATTAAGGTTTCAATAGTTACTAGAGGGGGTTTGAACCTACCCCCCACTTTAATATTACTTGTAGAACGGTTGAGTTGGTCATTTTCCCCAAAAGGCACACTTGTTTAAGGAACCACTACCATCCCAATTAATGATCTCACAAGAGGCTATCAAAACATGTCACGAATCTAGAGAGAATATAATAGACAAATTCCAACACTGAGTTAGAAGGCCTCTCAATAGTGTCCTCTAGACACCACCTTGGCTTTTAGACATCAAAAGGTGAAGGAAAATAAATTCTAAGAGACCATTTTCTATTAGATTAGTCCTATGTGTCATGATTAGTTATGCATATCAAGATTGGAGTTAGAGGCAATTTAAAGTTCAAATTGCCATCATCCAAATTGACTCTCCTTTTCAAATAATGTACTATCATCCAAATTGAATCTCCATATCAATGTACTATCATCCAAATTGACTCTCCTTTTCAAATAATGTGATATTGTCTTCCTCTTATACCCGATCTCAAATGGAAGTGAAGAGATTTGTCTTTTTTGTGACATATTTTTATGTAAAATAAATGTCAATATCACTCTTCTTGAAATTGACTTATCTACAGATCTAGTTGTTTTCCCAATGGAATTCAATCCTTCCTTAACACTGAATAATATCTTTTTGTAGGTTAGAAAATTTCCTCTTTTTCAATGTTTTATAGACACCCAACAATTTTAATGGCTCTTTTAACTCGTCTTTAAGAAGTGAAATTGATAATAGTTGGGCTTTTTCAAGTGTATCAAGACTCTCAAATCAAACAAATATTTCCTTAGACTTTTATTCAATGTCGTCTTCCTAGTATGTGTAGCTTGTTCATCATAATATCTCAATTTTTCCACATCCATTTCAACTAAATGATCTATGCTTTTATAATTAATTTTTCTCTCTAACCTTTGAGATAGATTGATATTTTCATCTATTTCTTGAACTTGGGTTGCACACAAAATAAATAAATAAATAATTCTTAAGGGGAAACACTAAAATTACATATTTACCCAAGAAGAAGTTAAAAACACATATTCACCAGAGAGAGAGAGAGAGAGACAGAGAGAGAGAGAGAGGTTCTTTCTTCCTATGATATCTTGCCAATGCTTATTCACATTGTCTTTGTTCAAATTCAGGTGAATAGTTTTTTGAAGTCTTATTTGACCTTGACCTTTTATTTCCCATCTCTTCCCTTTGAAAAAATGCTCTTTTGAAATTTCACACCAACTTGAATGCACTTTGAAATGTCTTCCTTCTGAAAAATGTGAATTATCCTTCAAATTTAATGTTTAAAAAATAAATAAATAAACATCTTTATTTATATGAAACACTTAATAGAAAAAAAGTGTTAAATTGGTTGACCAGGGTTTCTATTAGTCAAAGTATTTTTTATCAAAATTTCCCGAAATAAAATTTTGAATTCTCCCAAAATGTCAGGGACTTCTGTAGAAAGTATTTTCGATCAAAACCCCTTAGTTTCAATTGAAATTCCCTTTCTAAGTTGCTCCCCTAAAAGCCAAGCAATTTATGCACTTTTATGACCTTTTGAGCTCAATCTGAGGGCTCAAATGGGACAATATTGAAAAACCCATATGCATGAAAGAAGTAATTAGAATGAGATTTCTAATGGTTATGATTTTAATATATTTTGAGTTTATTATGCATATTTTTTTTTACATTAATCAAATATAGGTTTATTACCAAACATCAACCTCTGTGTTCGACACTCATGGAAAAATAGTAAATGAGAAAAAAAAATTCTAAAAAAATATCTATGCAGTAGGTATTGAAGTTCTCTTCTATCAAAAAAAATGAAATTGGACAAATACACAACAAGTTACAAGTTTCAAAATGAATGTAAATCAAAATTATGGTTAAGTCAACTTTAAACGCTAATAAAATATGAAATACTAAGGATAAAGTCATAAAACCAATTGCAAGCATTAGATATAGATGTTACAAAACTAAATTCGAAAGAGTCACATTGTAATGCAGTCAAGGATGGTGGATCCAGTTAAGGACAGTCTAAACCTTGCAGCCAACAATCAACACAGTGGAATACTCAACAACACAAAAACAAAATAATTGTTTAACTTTGATTTTCATTAACATGCTCAGCTGTAAGGCCTTCTGGGTTAGGGCCAATTACAATCAGAAACAATTCTACAAGATCCACAAAGATCCAATACAATCTCAGCTAGTTCAGCTCTGAAAACAATCAGCAACTGATGGAAACCCTAAGGCAGATCTATACTTGAGCTCGCAAGCCCCCAAGTAATCTCCTTGCCTTCAAGTGTGCAAACCACTAGCTCTGCAACTACAAACTATTAGATAATGATCTGATCTGCAAGATCATGCAAGATCTTTTCCACAACTTCGCCAACTCCAGCTTTCAGAACCTCAAATCTGATTCACTAAGTCTTCTAAGTCATGAACTCTCACTCCTCATCCTCTGACGACGATGATGATGATGCCTAAACAACTACCCCAACATCCTATAAATACTAATCATCAGCCACAAATCGATTAGATGAAACCATTAACTCCCCACAACAATTATTAAATGCAATATAAGTCAGCTTCAAAATAGCCTTACAAACATTTAATTTGACATGTTAGCCTGTAACAACAACTACCAACAATAAATGCACCAAGTCGGCCCAACAAATCACACAGAACTGGGTATGTGCAGGATCATGGTATACCAAACTATGGCCTTAAGTGGCAATGAAAAATAAAAAAATCAGGGTTAGTCAACTTGACATAAAAGGTTGAACATCTTATGAACCTTATGTGAAAAAGTTGTAAGAGTAGAATCTGTAGGAAATTGAATGTAGTTTCTAAACTACTAGCCCTTGTTTGAAATTTTTTTTGTCTAATTGTTCAAAATTTTAGATTTCAATGTAGTACTAGAAAAATTTCAGGGAAAAGATAAAAAGTACATGTATGTTTGACCACCTTAATCACAATCAAATGTTGATATATTTTCCCAAGATTCTAGATATAAGTAGTAGACTCATGCTTGGATATGACACATATTTTTTTGTAATTTTTGGTCAAATAAATAATTAATTATGAATTTTTTGCTACAAATTTTTTAGAATAAAAAAACTCTCGTGTCTGACCACCTTAACTAATTCAAAATTTTACCAAATTCAAAACTTTTTTTATAGTAGCCGAAGCATAGAATGTGACGCACATTTCAGATTTCAAAAAGGTTAAACAGTTTGAAAGTTATAGTTATTTTTCAATCAGTATGTCAGTTATGACTTTAAAGATAACTCAATTGAAAAGTAAGTAATAATTACTTACATAACTCAAAATTTGATAGCAATTATATCGATGGAAAGCTGATAATGTCTTTAAGAAACCCTTTTCATTTCATCAATTTTGGGTGAAAAAATAGTCGTCAGCTACATGGTCGAAGTCTCAGCATCAAGAACTATCTCCTGAAACACACCTAAAGGGTTGACCACCCACGTTGGGTAATGTCGAAGCAAATACCAAACCTAATCGGATATCCGATAAAGCCCGCCTATTTTGAAATTTCAAATACCCCACTTTTCCCAAATTCAAGTTTCATAATAAATATTATTTTTTAATAGTAATATTAATTATGTTATAAATTAAGTTGTATTATTTTTATATTAATATTAATTCAAGTTTCATATTAAATTATATTTTTCTTATGTTAATATTAATTTCATTTTAAATATTAATATTAAATAATAATAGCATAGCATAAATATTATAATATAAATATTTATATTAGTATGTATTATATTATTTGATATACAAATGATTTCGAAAAAATACATGCACAGTTGATTTGAGGACATACAGTTTTAGCCCAAATCCTCTTGAAAATATCAAGCATAGGATTTTTCTACAAACTCCTTGTAATTTTGGCGGTCTGACTATACTGAATAAGTAGATGTCAATGGACTTCCCCTTGATTGAATACAAACAATTAATTTTTTAACTCTCAAAAAGAAATTTCACATAATTGAAGAACCACCGTACGCTCATCATCTATTCTAGAAACTAACTGTAGTGGCATAAAAATTGATGTAAAAACATTTAAGGTACATTATCCACAAAAAGGTATATGAAACCTTTAAATATACATTAAAAAGTGGAGGTGAAGGCTCTAGATGTGTGTGTGTGTGTGTGTGTGTGTGTGTGAGAGAGAGAGAGAGAGAGAGATAGAGAGAGAGGTCATGAGGACTTCCTAGGGGTCCTAGTACACCTTATCATGCGTTAGGACCCCTAGGAAGTCCCCATGACCCCTTTTGACACATTTGAACACTCAAGTGTGTCCTAAGGGGTCATACAACCCCTTAGGACACACTTGAGCATTCCAATGTGTTGAAAGGGGTCATGAGAACTTCCTAGGGGTCCTAGTATGCCTTATCACGCGTTAGGACCCCTAGGAAGTCCCCCTGACCCCTTTCAACACATTAGAACACTCAAGTGTGTCCTAAGGGGTCCTACGACCCCTGAGGACACACTTGAGCATTTCAATGTGTCGAAAGGGGTCATGAGGACTTCCTAGGGGTCCTAGTACGCCTTATCACATGTTAAGACCCCTACAAAGTCCCCATGACCCCTTTAGACACATTAGAATGCTCAAGTGTGTCCTAAGGGGTCGTAGGACCCCTTAGGACACACTTGAGCATTCTAATGTGTCAAAAGGGGTCATGAGGACTTCCTAGGGGTCTTAGTATGCCTTATCATGCGTTAGGACCCCTAGGAAGTCCTCATGACCCCTTTCGACACATTGGAATGCTCAAGTGTTTCCTAAGGGGTCATAGACCCTTAGGAAACACTTGAGCATTCCAATGTGTTGAAAGGGGTCATGAGGACTTCCTAGGGGTCCTAGTATGCCTTATCATGTGTTAGGACCCATAGGAAGTCCTTGTGACCCCTTTCGACACATTTGAACATTCAAGTGTGTCCTAAGGGGTCCTACAACCCCTTGGGACACACTTTAGCATTCTAATATGTCAAAAGGGGTCATGAGGACTTCCTAGGGGTCCTAGTACACCTTATCACATGTTAGGACCCCTAGGAAGTCCTCATGACCCCTTTCGACACATTGGAATGCTCAACTATGTCCTAAGGGGTCCTACGACCCCTTAGGACACACCTGAGTGTTCCAATGTGTCGAAAGGGGTCATGAGGACTTCCTAGGGATCCTAGTATGCCTTATCATGTGTTAGGACCCCTAGGAAGTCCTCATGACCCCTTTCAACACATTAGAACACTCAAGTATGTCCCAAGGGGTCCTACGACCCCTGAGGACACACTTGAGCATTCAAATGTGTCGAAAGGGGTCATGAGGACTTCCTAGGGGTCCTAGTACACCTTATCACATGTTAGGACCCCTAGGAAGTCCTCATGACCCCTTTAGACACATTTGAATGCTCAAGTGTGTCCTAAGGGGTCCTACGACCCCTTAGGACACACTTGAGCATTCAAATGTGTCAAAAGGGGTCATGAGGACTTCCTAGGGGTACTAGTATGCCTTATCATGCGTTAGGACCCCTAGAAAGTCCTCATGACCTATTTCGACACATTAGAATGCTCAAGTGTGTCCTCAAGGGTCCTAGGACCCCTTAGGACACACTTTAGCATTCAAATGTTTCAAAAGGGGTCATGGGGACTTCCTAGGGGTCCTAGTATGTCTTATTATGCATTAGGACCCCTATGAAGTCCCCATGACCCCTTTCAACACATTAGAATACTCAAGTGTGTCCTAAGGGGTCCTACGACTTGTTAAGACACACTTGAGCATTCCAATGTGTCGAAAGGGGTCATGAGGACTTCCTAGGGGTTCTAGTACACCTTATCATGCATTAGGACCCTTAGGAAGTCCTCATGACCCCTTTCGACACATTAGAATGCTCAAGTGTGTCCTAAGGGGTCCTACGACCCTGTAGAACACACTTGAGCATTCTAATGTGTCGAAAGGGGTCATGAGAACTTCCTACGGGTCCTAGTATGCCTTATCACATGTTAGGACCCCTACAAAGTCTCCATGACCCCTTTTGACACATTGAAATGCTCAAGTGTGTCCTAAGGGGTCCTATGACCCCTTAGGACACACTTGAGCATTCCAATGTGTTGAAAAGGGTCATGAGGACTTCCTAGGGGTCCTAGTATGGCTTATCACGCGTTAGGACCCCTACGAAGTCCCCATGACCCCTTTTGACACATTTGAATGCTCAAGTGTGTCCTAAGGAGTCTTACGACCCCTTAGGGCACACTTGAGAATTCTAATGTATCAAAAGGGGTCATGAGGACTTTCTAGGGGTCCTAGTACACCTTATCATGCGTTAGGACCCCTACGAAGTCCTCATGACCCCTTTTGACACATTGGAATGCTCAAGTGTAACCTAAGGGGTCCTACAACCCCTTAGGACACTTGAGAGTTCCAATGTGTTGAAAGGGGTCATGAGGACTTCCTAGGGGTCCTAGTACACCTTATCACATGATAGGACCCCTAGGAAGTCCTTATGACCCCTTTTGAAACATTGGAACACTCAAGTGTGTCCTAAGGGATCGTAGGACCCCTTAGGACACACTTGAGTGTTCCAATGTGTCAAAAGGGGTCATGAGGACTTCCTAGGGGTCCTAGTATGCCTTATCATGCATTAGGACCCCTAGGAAGTCCCCATGACCCCTTTCTACACTACGATCTCTTAGGACACACTTGAGTGTTCCAATGTGTCAAAAGGGGTCATGAGGACTTCCTAGGGGTCCTAGTATGCCTTATCATGCATTAGGACCCCTAGGAAGTCCCCATGACCCCTTTCTACACATTAGAACACTCAAGTGTGTCCTAAGGGGTTCTACAACCCCGTAGGACACACTTGAGCATTCAATTGTGTTGAAAGGGGTCATGAGAACTTCCTAGGGGTCCTAGTATGCCTTATCACACGTTAGGACCCCTAGGAAGTCCCCATGACCCCTTTCAACACATTAGAATGCTCAAGCGTGTCCTAAGGGGTCCTATGACCCCTTATGACACACTTGAGCATTCAAATATCTCGAAAGGGGTCTTGAGGACTTCCTAGGGGTCTTAGTATGCCTTATCACGCATTAGGACCCCTAGGAAGTCCCCATGACCTCTTTTGACACATTAGAATGCTCAAGTGTGTCCTAAGGTTTCCTACGACCCCTTAGGACACACTTGAGCATTCAAATGTGTCGAAAGGGGTCATGAGGACTTCCTAGGGGTCCTAGTATGCCTTATCATGCGTTAGGACCCCTAGGAAGTCCTCATGACCCCTTTCGACACATTTGAACGCTCAAGTGTGTCCTAAGGGGTTGTAGGACCCCTTAGGACACACTTGAGCATTCAAATGTGTTGAAAGGGGTCATGAGGACTTCCTTGGGGTCCTAGTACTTCTTATCATGCATTAGGACCCCTAGGAAGTCATCATGACCACTTTTGACACATTGGAATGTTCAAGTGTGTCCTAAGGGGTCGTAGGATCCCTTAGGACACACTTGAGCATTCCAATGTGTCAAAAGTGGTTATGATGACTTCCTAGGGGTCCTAACGCATGATAAGGCATACTAGGACCCCTATGAAGTTGTCATGACCCCTTTTGACACATTGGAATGCTCAAGTGTGTCCTAAGGGGTCCTACGACCCCTTAGGACACACTTGAGCATTCAAATGTGTTGAAAGGGGTGAGGAGGACTTCCTAGGGGTCCTAGTACACCTTATCACGTGTTAGGACCCCTAGGAAGTCATCATGACCCCTTTCAACACATTTGAATGTACAAGTGTGTCCTAAGGGCCCCTTAGGATACACTTGAGCATTCCAATGTGTCAAAAGGGGTGACGAGGACTTCCTAGGGGTCCTAATATGCCTTATCATGTGTTAAGACCCCTAGGAAGTCATCATGACCCCTTTCGACACATTTGACCGCTCAAGTGTGTCCTAAGGGGTCTTATGACCCCTTAGGACACACTTGAGCATTCTAATGTGTCGAAAGGGGTCATGAGGAATTCCTAGGGGTCCTAGTATTTCTTATCACACGTTAGGACCTCTAGGAAGTCCTCATGTCCACTTTTGACACATTTGAATGCTCAAGTGTGTCCTAAGGGGTCGTACCTTTTGACACATTTGAATGCTCAAGTGTGTCCTAAGGGATCCTATGACCCCTTAGGACACACTTGAGCATTCAAATGTGTCAAAAGGGGTCATGAAGACTTCCTAGGGGTCCTAGTACTTCTCATCACGTGTTAGGACCCCTAGGAAGTCCTCATGACCCCTTTCAACACATTGGAATGCTCAAGTGTGTCCTAAGGGGTCGTATACACTTGAGCATTCCAATGTGTTGAAAGGGGTCATGAGGACTTCGTAGGGGTCCTAACACGTGATAAGAAGTACTAGGACCCCTAGGAAGTCCTCATGACTCCTTTCGACACATTTGAATGCTCAAGTGTGTCCTAAGGGGTCCTACGACCCCTTAGGACACACTTGAGTGTTCAAATGTGTCGAAAGGGGTCATGATGACTTCATAGGGGTCCTAGTATGCCTTATCACATGTTAGGACCCCTAGGAAGTCCTCATGACCCCTTTCGACATATTTGAATGCTCAAGTGTGTCCTAAGGGGTCGTAGGACCCCTTAGGACACACTTGAGCATTCAAATGTGTCGAAAGAGGTCATGAGGACTTCCTAGGGGTCCTAGTATGCCTTATCACATGTTAGGACCCCTAGGAATTCCTCATGACCCCTTTCGACACATTAGAATGCTCAAGTTTGTCCTAAGGGGTCCTACGACCCCTTAGGACACACTTGAGTATTCAAATGTGTTGAAAGGGGTCATGAGGACTTCCTAGGGGTCCTAGTATGCCTTATCACATGTTAGGACTCCTACAAAGTCCTCATGACCCCTTTCGACACATTAGAATGCTCAAGTGTGTCCTAAGGGGTCGTACGACCCTTGAGGACACACTTGAGCATTCTAATGTGTCAAAAGGGGTCATGAGGACTTCCTAGGGGTGAGTGTTCTAATGTGTCGAAAGGGGTCATGAGGACTTCCTAGGGGTCCTAGTACGCCTTATCACATGTTAGGACCCCTAGGAAGTCCTCATGATGCCTTTCGACACATTTGAACACTCAAGTGTGTCCTAAGGGGTTCTACGACCCCTTAGGACACACTTGAGCATTCAAATGTGTCGAAAGGGGTCATGAGGACTTCCTCGGGGTCCTAGTATGCCTTATCACTTGTTAGGACCCCTAGGAAGTCCTCATGACCCCTTTCGACACATTGGAACACTCAAGTGTGTCCTAAGGTGTCCTACGATCCCTTAGGACACACTTGAGCATTCCAATGTGTCGAAGGGGGTCATGAGGACTTCCTAGGGGTCCTAGTATGCCTTATCATGCGTTAGGACCCCTAGGAAGTCCTCATGACCCCTTTTGACACATTTGAATGCTCAAGTGTGTCCTAAGGGGTCGTAGGACCCCTTAGGACACACTTGAGCGTTCAAATGTGTTGAAAGGGGTCATGAGGACTTCCTAGGGGTCCTAGTATGCTTTATCACGTGTTAGGACCCCTAGGAAGTCCTCATGACCCCTTTCGACACATTTGAACACTCAAGTGTGTCCTAGGGGGTCCTACGACCCCTTAGGACACAATTGAGCATTCCAATGTGTCGAAAGGGGTCATGAGGACTTCCTAGGAGTCCTAGTACGCCATATCACATGTTAGGACCCCTACGAAGTCCTCATGACCCCTTTTGACACATTGGAACACTCAAGTGTGTCCTAAGGGGTCCTACGACCCCTTAGGACACACTTGAGCATTATAATGTGTTGAAAGGGGTCATGAGGACTTCCTAGGGGTCCTAGTACACCTTATCACACGTTAGGACCCCTAGGAAGTCCCCATGACCCCTTTCGACTCATTAGAATGCTCAAGTGTGTCCTAAGGGGTCGTAGGACCCCTTAGGACACACTTGAGCATTCAAATGTGTCGAAAGGGGTTATGAGGACTTCCTAGGGGTCCTAGTATGCCTTATCACACGTTAGGACCCCTAGGAAGTCCTCATGACCCCTTTCGACACATTTGAACACTCAAGTGTGTCCTAAGGGGTCATACGACCCCTTAGGACACACTTGAGCATTCCAATGTGTCGAAAGGGTTCATGAGGACTTCCTAGGGGTCCTAGTATGCCTTATCATGTATTAGGACCCCTACGAAGTCCTCTCTCTCTCTCTCTATCTCTTTCTCTCCTCTCTCTCTCTCTCTATCTCTTTCTCTCCTCTCTCTCTCTCTCTATCTCTTTCTCTCCTCTGTCCTCTCTCTCTCTCTCTCTCTCTCTCTCTCTCTCTAGGTGAGAGAGAGAAAGAGAGGAGAGAGGAGAGAGAAAGGTGAGTGAGATATATATATATATATATATATATATATATATATATATATATATATATATATATATATATCTCTCTCTCTCTCTCTCTCTCTCTCTCTCTCTCTCTCTCTCTCTCTCTCTCTCTAGGTGAGAGAGAGAGAGGAGAGAGGAGAGAAAGAGAGGACAAAGGAGAGTGAGAGAGAAAGAGAAAGAGTGAAATATCATACATCCGATATTATCAGATATCTGATTCTTTTCACTGGTGTTAAAAAAAAAACAAGATTCTCTGGGTCCTTCTAGAGAGTCACGTGTTTTGCCAGAATTACAGGATTCGAGTTGCAGTGAGAAGACAAAAACCACTTTTTGGGGTGATTCTCTATATTACCAAAGGTATTTCATCTTTTTTTGGGGTGATTTTCTCGATTACCAAGGGTATTTCATCTTTTTTGGTGTGATTTTCTATATTAGCAAAGGTATTTCATCTTTTAGTGGAGTGATCTTCTCGATTACCAAAGGTATTTCATCTTTTTTGGGGGATATTTTCTATATTACCAAAGGTATTTTCATCTACTTTTTGGTCTAACTATGGGGAGTAGTAGTTGTCGAAAGCATAAATGGAAGAGGAGACTCACAAATGAAGATGTTGAAGTGTATAGAGAAAAGGATTGGGTTTCCCATTGGAATAAGAGAAAAGGAATGTTAAATATGAATGAAGATGTCAGCATAGACCCACCTTTGAATGTGGTTTCAAGTGAAGAACATGAATTTGAAGATGAAAATGTAGGTTTTCAAAATGAGAATTTAGGTTTCGAAGATGAAAATGTAGGTTTTGAAAATGAACATGTAGATGTGGCCAATGGAAGTGTGGACATTGCCAATGACAATCCACCGATTGAATATGAAGGAATTGACAATGATAATGGTGCAAAAGAACCAAATCAACGTTACACATCTCCAAATTATATGAGAAATGAAGTCCCTTCGGAGGAAGAAAGACAAACTTCAAAATTGAGACCTTCAAGAAGAACTAAATGGTTACTTGAAATTGATGAGAACATAATGAGAAATTTCGATGGCAAGAGATTAGAAAGAACCATTCAGTTGTGGGTTTCAAAACTTTTTGATCAATTTTTAAGGCACAAGACATTGGTTGAGAAATGTCAAATGTTTGTGCAATTGTTAAAGATGCAGAAGATGAGACGTATACTAGTCAGATTGAAGATTAGTTTAAACAAGAAAAAGGAGCAGAATGCTATTATTGTGAGAAATCTTTTTAGTGCTCTCAATTCCATTGGGAAGACTACCAAGGAAAAAGATAAGAGAGCCACTAGGAGGGTTTTTACAACCTCTTTGGTAAGTCATCATTTGAGAAAGGCTTGTTTGATGAGACAAACTTGTGTTGACTTGAATCTAAATCATAAAACTTTGGATAGAGCACTTGCAAGAAGAGAAAGACTTGATGATCCTCTTCAAAATGATACATGGGCTTATGGTGGGAGACTTTCACATTGTGATAAGAAGCTTACCGATGCTATGAAGGATCAAATTCAACTATTTTGGAAATCTCACTCCAAGAGTGTCACCAAATGTGAAGGATATCTTGAAGTTGAGAATTGGCATTCCAGACCGCACCCCGCATCCCAAACATTATTTGGAGGTGAGTCAAACAATGTTGTTCAAAAAATTTTGTGAGACACATCCAACATTGCAAATATCACAAAGATCTTTTGAAGCCCTGAAGCCTTTTTTTTGTGTGCCTCTTAAGATTCAAAATACTTGTTGCAAATATCATATGGAGTTTTCAATGCACCATGAATTGTTACGATCCATTCATTCTACTTTGCATAGTAGTGAAATGTTGGAGGAATGTGGTGCAAGTGCTCTTCCAAAATCATCAAGAGACTTGCTAGATCATTTTTTTATGTCCTAGAGATGATGGATGTTTCTTTTATAGAAAAGATTTCTTAAATGACAAGTGCTCAAAGTGTGGTGGGCTAGTGAAGTTTGTTGAATGTTTTCATGAGGGCTGCGAACATGATTTTGGAAAGACAATTGTCCACAAAAAGGTATATGAAACCGTTAAATATACATTAAAAAGTGGAGGTGAAGGCTCTAGATGTGAGTTGGTTACTAAAGAATGCAAGGTAGTTGATTTTATTTCAGATTTTAGGGAGAATCTTTTTTACAAGTATGCAAGGCATAGTCACAGGTCTCAGTGGTTGGATCAACAATTCAGGATGTGTAAGGACACTTTCCCGATTGGCACTATTATATCAGTTGTTGACTTTGCAGAGAACTATACATTGCAGCCCCAAAACGAGTTGCAAGCTCAATATTACAATTCTATTCAGGTTTCTATTTTTGTGCACATAACATATAGACATTCCCCTAATAGTATAGAAGATGACCGAAAGATAATCAGAGAGTACCATTTTTATATGAGCGATGATAGATCGCACTCATCCGAGTTTGTCCAACATTTCTTTGAGAATTATTTTGAGTGGGTGCGGGAAAATAATATTGCTATGGATAGACATCTCATTTGGTCAAATAATTGCACAGGTCAATTAAAAAATGCTCATATGTTTTATTGGTTATGTAGAATGCATGTAGAGAGAGGTGTACCTTATATTTGGAGTTTTTTTGAGGCCGTTCATGGAAAAGGGGAGCATGATGGAGCAAGTGCATGCGTAAAGAGAGCTCTAGTTAAGGAGCAACTGGGGATTTTAGGTGCAGAACTCATTGATGCCCATTCTATTATTGATTGGTGTACTTCAACATTGTCACATGGGGGACTCTTGATTCAGTAGTGCGCAGATTCTTTTGGTTGGTTGAGTTGGGCACAATAGGAGATAGGTTGGATTGTCAAACTATGAAAGATTCTTCAAAAATGCATTCATTTCGAAGCTCAGATGCTGGTACATGGACAATTTGGACATGAGAGTTGGCTTGTTATTATCTGAGTTGTCTTTAGTGTGATTGGGATCAATGTGAGTCAAGTGAGTGGTTTGATACATGGGTTCCACATTATCTTACTCCTTTACCTGTCACAATCTCTATAATAAATGATGACATGGATTGTTCACTTGACTACGACCATCTTTTAGATCTTCTACAGCCAGGACATGTTTTTGCATTGGTTGCACCAGAAGGGAATGATGAGAGATCAGATTACTGGTTAGCACGTTGTGTATGAGGAATGCAAAAACTTGCACAACTGACGACAGATGATGATATGTTCACATATCCAACAGGATCACATGTTGTTGTAGGAACATGGTTGCACACATATATGATTAGAAATAATGGCATTCCTGCGTTTGAAGACTATGAGAAGCACAAAACCATTCTCATGTATTCACACCTTGTTATAGCAGCCAATGTTAAGTTGTTGAAACATCAAGGAAAACCAAAGACAAAGGAACTTTGGACTATTAGTACTGCTGATCATGAAGCAATACTAAATACTCTCAAGCAAAGAGATGACCCTTCAGGCACACTTCAATAGGTAAGTTCAACTCAATTTAAAATATAGTTCTGTAATTTGCATATTTAGATGTCAAAAGGGCACTTCTTATATTCTCTATTAACTTTTCTTCTGCCTTTTGAATGCAGGGATTGGAGTGGAAAGGACACTTATTTTTATATATATAGTTGTGTAATTTGCATATTTAGATGTCAAATTTTGTGTATAAAACCAACAATCAAATGTAATGTGCATAGTTAGATGCCAAATTTTGTATATAAAAACAACAATTGAATGTAATGTGCATATTTAGATGCCAAATTTTGTATATAAAAACAACAATCGAATGTAATATGCATATTTAGATGCCAAATTTTGTATATAAAAAAATTGATGCAAAATTGGAAATATAAAAGAGCCCATGGGGTTGATTTGCAAATATTAAAAGCTCACATTTGTATCGTCTTAATGCCATGTAAAGTGCAAAAAATGTGTTTCCTTACTATGAATGTTGTATCCTTATATAATTTGTATTATCTTAATTTTGTATCCCTACATTGCTATTGTCTTAATTCCATTACATTTCTATTGTCAAATGATGTAATAGTTGGAGTCATTGAGTCAAAATTGGTCAAATGTGTCCAAAGTAAAATGATGATTCCCTGGTGAAGGGATAGTGTTCAAGGATTGCATCCTGGCACCAAATGGACTATGCCATTAGCTCCGGTTGGGCGGGTAAACGCTAGGCACAACCCCGTTTTGACCATTGAGTCAGCAGAATGTTCCGGACCACGCCAGACTAAAGTGTCCCCAAAGGTGCACTAAGCACGATTGGGCAGTGAACTTTTGAGGCTCATAACTCGAACCCTGTGAGAGGTATCGAAGATCTATGAGATGCTACAGGATGATGTTTTTGAGGTGTACAATAACCTCTCTCCATTCTGGGAGATTCAAATTTGTTTGAATTTGGCACGCGAGTCTCGCTCGATGCCAAAACTTGCAGTGAGGGTCAGTTGAAAGTTGCACCAATGGATTACTTCCAACCCGTTCATCTTGGCACCGAATGGACTGCACCATTAGCTCCACTTGGGTGGGTAAACACTAGGCACGACCCCATTTCAACCACTAAGTCAGAAGAACGTTTCGGACCACGCCGGACCAAAGTGTCCCCAAGGTGCACTAAGCACGATTGGGCAGCGAACTTTTGAGCCTCGTAACTCAGACCTCATGAGAGGTATTGGAGATCCATGAGATGCTACAAGATGGCATTTCTGAGGCCTACAATAACCTCTCTCTATTCTGGGAGATTCAAATTTGTTTGAATTTGGCACATGAGTCTCGCTCGATGCCAAAACTTGTAGTGAGGATCAGTTGAAAGTTGCACCAATGGATTACTTCCAAACCATTCATCCTGACATGGAATGGACTATGCTATTAGCTTCAGTTGGGCAGGTAAACGCTAGGCACAACCCCATTTCAACCATTGAGTCAGCAGAACGTTCCGGACCACGCCGGACCAAAGTGTCCCCAAGGTGCACTAAGCACTATTGGGCAGCGAAATTTTGAGCCTCATAACTCAAACCCTATGAGAGGTATTGGAGATCCATGAGATGCTAAAAGATGGAATTTTTGAGGCCTACAATAACCTCTCTCCATTCTGGGAGATTCAAATTTGTTTGAATTTGGCACGCGAGTCTCGCTCGATGCCAAAACTTGCAGTGAGGGTCAGTTGAAAGTTGCACCAATGGATTACTTCCAAACCATTCATCTCGACACCAAATGGACTATGTCATTAGCTCCGGTTGGGTGGGTAAACACTAGGCACAACCCTGTTTCGACCACTGAGTCAGCAAAACGTTCCGGACCAAAGTGTTCCCAAGGTGCACTAAGCATAATTGGGCAGTGAAATTTTGAGCCTCGTAACTCAGATCCCATGAGAGGTATCGGAGATCTATGAGATGCTATAGGATGATGTTTTTGAGGCCTACAATAACCTCTCTCCATTCTGGGAGATTCAAATTTTTTTGAATTTGGCACGTGAGTCTCGCTCGATGCCAAAACTTGTAGTGAGGGTCAGTTGAAAGTTGCACCAATGGATTACTTCCAAACCGTTCATCCCAGCATTGAATGGACTGCACCATTAGCTCTGGTTGGGTGGGTAAATGCTAGGCACAACCCCATTTTGACCACTGAGTCAGTAGAACGTTCCGAACCACGCTAGACCAAAGTGTCCCCAAGGTGCACTAAGCACGATTGGGCAACAAACTTTTGAATCTCGTAACTCAGACCCCGTGAGAGGTATCAGAGATCTATGAGATGCTACAAGATGATGTTTCTGAGGCCTACAATAACCTTTCTCCATTCTGGGAGATTCAAATTTGTTTGAATTTGGCACGCGAGTCTCGCTCGATGCCAAAACTTGCAGTGAGGGTCAGTTGAAAGTTGCACCAATGGATTACTTCCAAACCATTCATTCTAGCACCGAATGGACTATGCCATTAGCTCTGATTGGGTGGTTAAATGCTAGGCACAACCCCGTTTTGACCATTGAGTCAGCAGAACGTTCCGGACCACGCCAGACCAAAGTGTCCCCAAGGTGCACTAAGCATGATTGGGCAGTGAACTTTCGAGCTTCGTAACTCAGACCCCGTGAGAGGTATCAAAGATTCATGAGATGCTACAAGATGATGTTTTTGAGGCCTACAATAACCTCTCTCCATTCTGGGAGATTCAAATTTGTTTGAATTTGGCACGCGAGTCTCGCTCGATGCCAAAACTTGTAGTGAGGGTTAGTTGAAAGTTGCACCAATGGATTACTTCCAAACCGTTCGTCCTGGCACCAAATGGACTGCGCCATTAGCTCCAGTTGGGTGGGTAAATGCTAGGCACAATCCCATTTTGACCATTGAGTCAGCAGAACGTTCTGGACCACGCCGGACCAAAGTGTCCCCAAGGTGCACTAAGCACGATTGGGCAGCGAAATTTTGAGCTTCGTAACTTAGACCCCGTGAGAGGTATCAGAGATCCATGAGATGCTATAGGATGACATTTTCAAGGCCTACAATATCCTCTCTCTGTTCTGGGAGATTCAAATTTGTTTGAATTTGGCAAGCGAGTCTCGCTCGATGCCAAAACTTGGAGTGAGGGTCAGTTGAAAGTTGCACCAATGGATTACTTCCGAACCATTCATCTTGACACCAAATGGACTACGCCATTAGCTCTGGTTGGGAGGGTAAACACTAGGCACAACCCCATTTTGACCATTGAGTCAGCAAAACGTTCCAGACCACGTTGGACCAAAGTGTCCCAAGGTGCACTAAGCACGATTGGGCAGCAAACTTTCAAGCTTCATAACTCAGACCCCGTGAGAGGTATCAAAGATCCATGAGATGCTACATGACAACATTTTTGAGGCCTACAATAACCTCTCTCTGTTCTAGGAGATTCAAATTTGTTTGAATTTGGCACGCGAGTCTCGCTCGATGCCAAAACTTGCAGTGAGGGTCAGTTGAAAGTTGCACTAAGCACAATTGTTCAACAAACTATCAAGCCTCATAACTTAGACCTTGTGAGAGGTATCGACGATCCTACAACACTGTGTTTCTTAGGCATTCCTAGTGTATTTGCATGGGTACAGACAGAGTACTGATATTTTGTCTAAAAGACCAATATGTTTTGATATGGCCAAAAGGGTGTTTGATTATGTAATTAGGCCAGTTTGAAGTCTTTTAGCCATTGGGAGTAAAAGGTAAGTCTACAAACCTTGAAATCACTTTAATAGATATCCTTATATACCTCAATTGATGAATTACACGTGTGAACACATGTAGCACATAAAGCGTACACATAAATTTTCTTAAGTCATGAAGCATACATGTAGCACATAATTATAAAGCATACAACATGAATTCACTTAAGTCATGCACGTAGCCCATACACGTGAATTTAGGTTATGAATATTGTACTTGAATATACATGAATATACTTAAGGCATAAATTGTACACAAGAGTACATACACACAAGCATATTTACATACTAACAATGAATAAATGAACACACAATTAATAAATTAGATCGAATATCAATTCATATATATATCAAAATAAACAATAATTATGTCCTCATGATTATATGTCGACATATCTAGATACAATGTGGCATACGCCATCTCAAAATATGTCATATGACATCTCAAAATAAGAAGTTCAACTACAAATATTTCTAGGACATCCTATTCTACTGGTGGATCATCAAAATGGAGCCTCTTTGAAGTACTCTTCGGCTCTAATGGATCCTGCATTCAAACACAAAAGTGAAACCCCAAGTTAGATTAAAATTCAAAATCATAGTCAACAATAATAAATAAAATTTAAACTAAAATTGAACTCTCATATACCTCACCTCTCTGTCTCCTCCTGCGGGCAGGAGACCTAATATATGTCCTTATAGGTGGCGCAAGAATAGTGCCACCAATGACGACTCCCACCTGTATATGTTTACGAACATGAGATTGATCTACGAGTTATACTATTTAATGTTAAAAACTTGGTAGCAAATATATGTTTACAAAATAACTGAATGAACATTAAAACTTACCTCTGTTGACCTTTCTTCAGGGATTGTTGGCTGAGTCATCAACGATACAAACCCTTGCTGTTCTAGCTCCCTCAAACTAGGAGTGACCTACAAAAGTCAAACAGATACTTCATATTATCATAACTTGACCATATTATATATACTTGATAGAAAAATGCACACAAATAACTTTAGAAATGTACTTACCGTGGGGCTATCACTTCGAATGGATATGCATGTGACTCTATTGTGACGATAGGGTCTCACAACATCATCACATGCCACTCTCTGTCAAATAAACCATGTAAATTAAAAATGAATACGCACAATTGACAAGTATACATGTATGCATAAACAAACTAAATTGCTTAATTACCTTTCCTTTATCAACCACTGAGACCTGCACCCCCTCACATTGCCCCTCGGTGGCAACTGGTGACACCTGCATCAGTATGCAAAATATGATCATAAAAATTAGAAAATAATGTACATATACTATTATCATAATTTAAAAGGAAAGCAATGAGTACATTACAACATATGTACCGTGGAAGAGTCAAGACCAAATGATATGGCTGAAAGTGTGGACCCCTCCACCTGTGCCATCTCCTCCTTTGTCATCAACTGAACATAAATGTAACACATAAAAAGACATAAGTGGGAAATTATTATAAGAAAATTTTACTAAAAATACGAACAATAAAATTTAAAAACAATCTAAAAAGTGAATGGTTTACCCTTACTGTAACAGTGGGAGTCCATGGCACTATAGGCTCTTGATGCACATCTGCATGAGCTGCTTCAGTGGCTGTAGTGTGTTGTGTAGAGTCATCCCCATCGAAGCTGAAACTATATGTATCACTATCAGTCAGGGGACCAAGACAAATATTCTTGCATATAACGCAAGTGTGGGCCACACAAACATGTGAGCTCGTGGAAGCGCTAGAAGCATCAGGACAAGGAGGCAACAATGTTGTGCTCTGCGTAACCAGCAAATCACTCAACGCGCGAATGACTCGAATAGTTTATGAGCCGGCCTCAACAATAATGTCTAGATGTTGCACTGTGAGAGGTGGTGAAATATCGGGAGGGGGGACATATGTGCGGGATTTCACCCATTGTGACGATGGCCTGTCTTGCGGAGCACCTAAACCTACACCCTGGTTCTGTCTCATACTCCAATAGTCCACCTTGTGACCGAGCACAAATTTAGCATACAATTTTCTAAGAAAATAAAATGGGACATCCAAATTGTTGTGAGGTGGTCTATCAAAAACCATCCACCAACGGTCCCAAAAGTTGTCACATATTGCACTATTTGTGCACCATTTAATTGACAACTTGGGTCTACTTTTAGACCGGTTTTAGGATCCACAAAAAGATTAGCTATGTCATGTTTTGTTATATTTAGGTTCATGACTTCATCATAATCAAGCCCATCGTCAAATTGGGCGTGCATGGAATCGTGCCAAAGAAGTGTAGCATTATGTTGCTCTTTCAGTTTCTCCATGTTTTCAATTATTGTGTTCAATGTTGTAAACATGGGGCGCAATGTGGGGATATTGGCATATGTGGTTTCCAATCCTCTAAGTTCATTTAGATTATCTCCTATTAGATCTTTTAAACGACGAGGGTTTGTGATAGGTACGTTTGCTGGAGGTGGGGGATTGTTGGGAGGTGGGTCTGGATTGTTTGCGAGATCATTACGAGGGTTTTCTGATTCCATGTCTGATAGCAATGAAAAAAAATAGATAATTACAATGAATTTTAAAAAACAATACAAAAACTTATTGCTAACCTAATTTTTATATAAAAAACTATGTATTTATATTTAAAAATAACAAAAAACAATTAAAACAATAAAAAATAGAAGCTAAACTTACCTGAGCAATTTGGAAGAAATCGGATAGGAGATATAAGACCGGATATTCGAAACCTAGCTGCGTTCAACATTTTTCAATGAAAAAATGTTGAACGCAGTTGGGTATAGTGATTTATAATCACTGGCAAATATCAGATATCTGATAATGCCTTCAGGTTTGGCTTTTGGTTTGGCTAGGTGTACTGACACCTAAGCCTACCAAAAAGTCAGCAAATCTATTTGTGCACTTTTGGACGAGTGAAAATAAGTTTTTTCACATCGCCACTTTTTGGCATACCATGATCCTGCACATACCCAACTCCCGTCGGTAAACCAGAACTAGCGAGCAATAGTGAAATAACCGAGCATGCCAGGCATCACCGAGCACCAGTGTCGACCAAGTACCACAAGCATCGCCGAGTAACACTTTCATCGAGCGCCAGAGATTATTGAGTTCCTTCAGCAACCGAGCTTCCTTCAATGACCAAGACCGTCGGTCAACGCTGCAACCGAGTAACACCAGCCAAACAACATACCTCCCATGTAGATTCACTGAGTACCCTAGAATGCCCCTGCATCACATTGATATCTATTTTAAAAAATAATTTATGCTTTAAGAAGTGAGTGTCACTCTTTAAAAATGATGTTTACAACAACGTACTAGTTTTCAAGGGAGATAGAATAGATTCAAATCAATTCCAAAAAAATTAAAAAATATATATCTAGAACCTAGATAGAAAATTCTAAATGACTCTAATATACTTCATCTTTAAATTTGTAACGGTTTAGCTGCAATATGTTGTTGAATGTAAAGTTTTTTTCAGAATGAGAAGAGGCTATTTAGGAATTCTTAATGTTATTTAACTCCTAGGAAGAATTAATTTTTTTTAAAAAAAATTAAGGTTTCAATAGTTACTAGAGAGGGTTTGAACCTACAACCCCACTTTTATATTACTTGTAGAACGGTTGAGTCGGTCATTTTCCCCAAAAGGCACACTTGTTTAAGGAACCACTACCATCCCAATTAATGATCTCACGGGAGGCTATCAAAACATGTCACGAATCTAGAGAGAAGATACTAGACAAATTCCAACATTGAGTTAGAAGGCCTCTCAATAGTGTCCTCTAGACACCACCTTGACTTTTAGACATCAAAAGGTAGAGGAAAATAAATTCTAAGAGACCATTTTCAGTTAGATTAGCCCTATGTGTCTTGATTAGTTATGCATATCAATATTAGAGTTAGTGGCAATTTAAAGTTCAATCTCATAGAGTGGAAGAAGATCGATTTGCATCAGTTTCTAATCTAATATAAATTTTCAAAGATCATATCTTATACAACATATTTGGTTACAAGAACAAACAAATTGTAGGCAACCATCAAACATTCCTCTCATTAATTATAAACCTACCTACTTATTTAATTCAATTAATTTTTTTCTATTGTATTATCAAATACTATTTAAATTTCATTTAATTAACCTAAATTTTCTACAAATATAAATCTTTTATACGCTTCAAAACCTATTTTACCGTTAATCAAAACATTTCTCAAAATATAAAGAAAGAAAAAAGTTATTTTAATGTCCACAAATAGTCTATGGGACACAATTTTGACCCAAAAGTTAATTATCAAAATATTTACAAAAGTATCCTTGCTATCCTTGAAGACATCACACTTTGTTTTTCTCTTTCCACTTTTTCAAAAATATCAAGGCTCCGACATCATAAGGGATGAGGCTGGGTCGTGCCCTAGGCAAATTTGGTAGCGTGGATGCTCCTCAGTCCTTGGCTCTAAGCTGAAGAGGTTTCAGGGACGAGTGGGCGCGTATCGGGTTCCTAAAAGCATCTATGGTGGCCTTCGCTGATTGGTAACCCGCAGACTTCGTTCCTCGCTGGACTACCTCGTAGGTCCGAACCCTCCAACAAAAAAAAATTAAAAATTAAAAAACAGTCCTTCCCACTTTGGCCTTTTCCAACTCCCAATTTTACAATAAACATCTGCAGTGTGAATAAAACCCTGACAATCCATCCTGATAAAGCAAGATTTTTGGCAAACGTGGAAATCATAGGAGTCTGTCTCGTCATGCGTATAGATTTTGTGTGGCTACGCTTGAAGCATTAGCACTATATCATCCCACAATATCTGCAAGGCAGGTGTTGGTGTTACAGCAATGGCGATGAGAGCAGGAGTGAGAGGAGGAGCGAGGACGGAGGTGGACATTCGTTCATCATTTGAGAGGGGGAACCCATTTTTGTCACATCAAATCAGGCATTCAAGTGCACTCAAAGTGAGGAGTCGGAGAAGTGGGTTTGCAATGGCAGGATTGTCATACGAAGTTCTGGAGCAGAGATTAGGGTCAGGGGAGTGGGCTTTGGCAGATGAGGAGACGAGGCGGCTTGTGCTGGTTCTGGCAGGGGATGCGGCTGTGAAGAGAAACTATGTGTTTTTCTCAGAGGTTCAGTTCATCCCTGCCTCTGATCTCCAGGCCATAGACCAGCTGTGGAGGAAGCACAGCAACAGCCGCTTTGGGTACAGTGTGCAGCGAAGGATCTGGAACAAGGTCAATCGGGACTTCACTGAATTCTTCAAGAAGGTGGGCTGGATGAAGCTCCTCAAACAGGGGGAGGGGGAGCAGGAGCATTACAGTTACAGGTCATTTCCAGCTGAATTTGTCTGGGATTTGGGGGATTCTACACCTGAGGGTCATTTGCCCTTGACTAATGCTCTCAGAGGCACTCAGCTCCTTGCTACCATTCTCCAACATCCTGCCTTCAATGACCAGGATCAGCTGCTGTAAATGCCATTCTGTTTTTCTCTTTCTCAATCAATTGGGTATTTTGCCTAAGAGCAATTTGGTCTTTTCCTCAATTGGGTTTCTCTGTGGACAGCAATTTGGTAATTTCCTCTTCAGTCCAGACCTTTTAAGGTTGGTTTTGAGTTGTGCTTATTTTCCCATGTCTTGTTTTTCATAGTAGTCTTACATTCCAATAGACCAATTTTAGCTTTTGATGTTATCTACAACCCATAGACAGTCCTAGTTGTAAAGCTGTGAGTCCATTCCAGTGTTGTTGTTTTTGTGAAAGATGTGAGTCCATTCCTGATCAATTTAGTGCTGTTGGTTTGTCTGTTATGGTCAGCACAGTCTAATCTTACAGTATGAGAAAAATCTTTGTTGTTTCTCTGATATGTTCAAGCTAAAATGTGTAATGGTGTCTAGGACTTGCTATAAAAACAGGGAAGTGAATTTTCAATTTTGTAATAGCATGATTATCAATAGACTTCTTGCCATTTCCATTGTACTCTTGTGCACCATTCTTGTATCTGGATTTCCAATGATATGTGGCTATTAATTTCATAGGAAGAATAGAAGTCCATACTTCGTTTTTTTTCCATTTGAACCTTAGCAAGATCAAAGATGAAAATAGATGGACTACAGACTGACTTCAAAATTGTTTGGGACAAAAATATATATTTCGAAGATCAAAGGGGAAAATAGATGGGTTACAGATTGACTTCAGAATTCATGTCAATCACTTAGCAATCAGTCTACAATTCATGTGCATGATTTAATGTCTGTCACGTATCAAGATAATTTTCCATATAATCAGTTTAAGAGAAAAAAGCTACAAGCAGTGAAAGAGGATATTATTGTCCAGCAATTTTTTTCAAGAACCTACAAGACAATCTAGAGACCATCAAAGAATTTCTCTTTTTACAAACTTACCTAAATTTTCAACCCTAATCAAGTTTTAAATTTGTAATTAGATTCTACATTTTTAATATACTTTGACATTGGTCTTTGAAGCCTCCTTAATCTCCCTTCTTTTTAGGGTTTAAAGATTGAGTTTGTTGCCTATTCTTGTATTCACTTCCACACACCCTTGCCATATGATTTACACTTTTAACATATTTTCGAATTTGAGTTTATCTTTGATATTATAAGTTATTTAATTTCATCCATATTATTCATACCTACCTAAGGCTCCATGTAGCCATTGTGTTCCATTCAAAAGAAGCATTTGGTTAAACTCTAATATGACCACCCATTTCAATGATAGGGACATCATTAATGGTTGTTGGCTTGAGACAAACATAGGTGATAATTATGATTATGAGGAATCATATACAAACAACAATGTTTTGCTACCTTGCTTGCTAGTCTACCTTATGCAAAGAGCCCTAAATATCTAGTGAATATGTTTTACATATAGTTTGCAAGTCATGAGTGTGCAAAAAGAAACACTAGAAGTGATTCCAAACTTACATTATCTCTTAAGGTTATTGCATCTACACATACTACTACAATAGAGACCTTAACCATTGTCGCCTCCTCAATAAATCTTGCATCCACTATTTCCTCGTCAACAATTAGTGAACCATTCAATAGTATTCAATCAAATTCTTTTTCTACACGTCTTGAATCCTCTACTATTAATCATGTCAGTGTATCCCTTAGTCAAGCCACATCTATGTACAATGTTTCATAATTCTTTGATGCTCTTAAGTTTCTTAATTCTTTCACCCCTTTAACCCAAATCATTGTATCCTCTACCCTACTCTCATCTCACTTATATCCATAATGGCCTCCAACCATCCATTTTTACAATTCCATCCTTTGCCATAGATGCTCAAATCCAAATAATTGATCAAGAAGATAAGAAAGGGGATGATAAAAATAACAATCAAGATCCTAACTTTTCAAATTCTTTATAGACACCACTTGCTTAGAAATGATCATATATATACATTGCCTATGGGTTTTTTGAGCACCATGGTTTTGTATGTATGAGGGCAAAGGAGATCCAAATACACATCTTAGGTCTTATATAGTTGCACATGCAAATTTTACATGAGAATGGAATGTTAGCAAAATAGATTTCAAGAACACTTAAAGATAATCCTATTAAATGGTTTTACATACTACCTCATGGATCTATTCATTTGTTTAGTGATTTGGCAAAAGTATTCATCAAGAATTCCAAGGTGAATAGGAGCCTTAGAGGTATAGTTGTCAATAATGTGTCCGAGGGTCAAATCAAAGGATTAGTGACTATATGATGATACTCTAGTGCACCCTTACAAGATTTATAGCTTTAGAATCTTGGATCACATCACATAAAAGATGCCTCTGTGATGTAGATGAAGATAACATAAAAGATTAGATCGAAAGTCAGATCTGAAATGGCGATGATGAAGAATGAAATAGTCTCGGAGATCATGAGAGCTATAGCTGGTATACCAAGGAACCTTGGAACCGAGGATGGTTATGAGGAAGCTGGTGAAGATTTTGAAGTTGTTGGATCTAGTGGAGAAGATAGAGTTGATTGAATGGGGAGATATGTGGAAGACGGAGCTGATTGGTTGGAGAGATCTATGGCTCGGTTGAGTACAAGTCACTGAATGGAGGTTTCTAATTTCTCAAGAACATTGAAACCCGAGGAATTGTTTGATTGGATCGGTGAGTTAGAAGACTACTTTGAGCTAGAAGACATTGGAGATCCTCTTAGAGTGAGGTTAGCACAGACTAAATTGAAGGGACATGCTACTTTATGGTGGAAAGAATTGTAGAGATATAGAGAAGAAGAAGGTGAGATGAAGATCACTTGACGAAGGTTGATGGTGGCAAAACTAAAGTCTAAGTTCATTCCTGCCAACTATGAGCTTGAGTTATTCAAGAAATTGCAGAACCTAAAGCAGAAGGAGATGATAGTGAAAGACTATACCGAGGAGTTTTACAAGCTGACTATTCGGTCTGGACATAGAGAACTTTCTAAAGAAAAGATGGCTAGGTATATCAATGGTCTTTGATTCAATATCCAAGATGAAATTGGCATGTTGAAGATTGATTTAGTTGAGGATTCTTACCAATATGCCATGAAGGTGGAAGATAAGCTGAAGAGAAGACATTAAGGTAACTCTCGAGGGAAGGAGAAACAAGAGCAGTCGGTAAAGGACAAACTGATAGTTGAGGATGAATTGAAACCTGTTGAACCAAGGAGAAGAACATGTAGAGGTGGATTCAAAGGAACTTGTTATAACTGTGGAGAAGGACATAGGTCATTTGAATAATCCCATACAGACAGGAAGCTCGATAATAGCAGGAATGTTGTGGTGCATGAAGATTCACCAAATGAACCTGAGAAAGAAAACTTGCTGGTTCGGAGAACATTACTCAGTAATAAGGTGGTGGAACCTTGTTAGAAGAAATTTATTCAGAACCTGATGTAAGCCCAGAGGTAAATGCTATAATGTGATTGTGGATAGTGGTAGTACTGATAACCTTGTTGCTGAGGAGATGGTACATAAACTTGGTTTGAAGAGAGTGAGACATCCTTGTCCTTATAAGATCAGTTGGTTGCAAGATGAACATGCTTTGGAGGTAAGGGAGAAGTGTTATGTTGATTTTTAGATTGGGTAGTATACAAATCAAGTGGTGTGGGATAGTGTGGACATGAGTACTTGTCACATGTTTCTTGGTAGACCTTGGCAGTATGATTGTAAGGTTGTATATGATTGTGTCAAGAATGTATTCACTATTGAGAAGTGTGGCAGAAAGTTTTTCTTGATTCCTTTGTAGGATATACAACTCGGTAATAGGAATCTGAGCTTCGGTAGAAGAAGTGAGTTGAAGGATTCTCGAAGGGTTAGAGATCAGCATGGAGAATAGACCTATAACATACCGAGGAAAGATTTGAGAAGGAAACGAAAACAGAAGTGGAATAGAGGCAAGAGTGTACTGGTTGAGGACTTAGAGGACATGTATATCAAGAATCAGTTTGGGATCTATATGTTGAATCCCAAAATATGTTCGTTGAGTTATTGAGAACATCTTTTTTGCACATAGGGTGTCTGATGCAGGAGCAACCTTGGGTAGTTGGCAATCTTGTATCAATAGAAAATGTATTGGAGTTGGTTTTTGGATTTCTTTGTTTGCAGTGGTGAACTCGGTTGGAGGATGTGTTGCTTCACCGACGAACTTGGTGACTCGATGAAAGAGTTCGGTGTTCGATTGCTACTCGGTGATGTTCTTCACCGAATGGGTCTCGGTGTCCTATCATCCACTGGTGTTGGTTGGTTGGTGTCTTGTCTCCCCGATTGGTTTATATGGATTTGTTTAGCATGATTGACTTGTGCATTTAATTTGGAGCATGTGCCTCGTGATGTGGATTGATTGTTAGACGTATGGGGACCTATATCTGTATTGATTCTTTCTCCTATGCGGATTTAATGTTTGTTGCAAGTTGACTGATGGATAACATGTTTCATGTGTTTGTTCTTGAAGCCGACTGATGTTTTGGATTTAATTCTTGTTTGTAAAGTCGACTTGTGGTTGTGATGTATAAAAAGAAGGCATGGGTAGTGTAATTGGGAGGAGGAAGTAGTAGAGATAGATCTGTGAATGTTTAGCAGAGCTAGTGGCTAAGTGTTTTGGCCTAGGATACAAGGAGATTTCTTGGTGGCTTGCGAGCACAAGTTTAGATCTTCCTTGGTGTTTCTACCAGTTCTTGTGGTTGTGCAGATTTGGGCTAGCTAGGTTATTGTTGGATCTTGCGAGATCTATGTTGTATTTGTTGATGTAATTGGCCATAACCGAGAAGGCCTTACAACTTGGCATGTTGCCTGTAATTCACATTTGATGAATAAAAGAGTTGAATTATGTTCATATCTGGTTGTTTCTGTTGTGTGTTGTATTGGCTGCAAGGTTTGGACTGTCCATTCTTGGATCCTCCATCCTTGACTGTGTTATTGATCTATGCAAAGTCATTCCTTCCATTCTACACTAATGTGTTAAACTACACATGAAGCAAGTGCTTAAGATATAAATGTCTCTTTACAAGCCAATTTTAAATTTTAGTAATTTTATGTTAGATACTTTTTGGAGACACCTAATGACATTCCATATGAGCAAGATGGCGATTTCATGACTTAAAGAAAATTCATTTGAGATTTAAGAGAGAATGTTACATTTTAAAGAAAGGAATGTTGATTATAGTTTGTCATTTATGTTAAGGAGATTGTTGATTTGGGTAAAAGCACAATCAGGTGTCACCTTTTAGGCTAACTTATCAGCACAACTAAATATTAGTATAAAAATTAATTTTGGTCAAACATATGGTCTAGCTAGATTCATTCTAGCTGTGTTATATAAGTTCTTTAACTTTTCCAATTAGAATGTTTATTAAATGCATGTTTTATACCACTTTGGATCCAATTACCATAGAAATAAAATTATTTCAAAAAAGTGATGTTTCAATAACTCCTAATATTTTTAAACTATATTTTTTTTTAAATACAAAAATATCATTTTGTAGAGATCAGAGACAAGAATATCCTCATAGAGATTTTATAGTGTTTTAATTAGACATAGTCTATTGTAATTAAAAAGTATTGCAAGCAAGTATTTTAATAGTCAAGAAGATATTGATTCGAAGAAAGAAAAAAAATAGTAAATCATATTAAATAAATTTGAAAAATATATGGTGCACTAGAGGAGAGAGTCATCTTCAAGAATATATATTTCTTTGTTTGATTGGGATAGATTTGTTATGAAAAATATGGTGGGAGATGAAAATTGTCGATTTCAGGTGAGTTGGAATTTAAATTGTTATAAAAGAGAAAATATAGGTCAAAAACTAATTTTTATTTCTTCATGCACTAACTATATATGTCATCTATAACATATTTTGAAATTAGGGGGAAAAAATTTTATTTACATGTAATTTTTTGGTGGGAACTAGACCCCTAATTTTCAGCAATTGAAAAATCATCTTTAAAAATTAAAAAAAATATCAATTCTTATTCAAAAAATTATTAAAAATATTAATCATAAACTTCATCCATTTTAACACATTTAATTAGTTTACTTCATCTTCAAATTTCAAACATAAATGTCATTTTATACTATTGAAGTTGAACACTTTTGATTTTGTTAGCATTTTCCTTTATAAAAGGGTGACAGAGAATGTTACATTTTAAAGAAGGGAACATTGATTATAGTTTTGTCATTTATGCTAAGGAGATTGTTGATTTCAAGATGTTGTTGTTAAGGTGATTGATTTATGTCATTGTATTTAGGATATTGTTGATGGTAAGGTATTGTTGCCAAGGTGTTTGATTAATGTCAAATTATTTGAGAGCAACGTAGGACAAAATCTATTGATGTTGCAACATGTTGATGTTATCATTATATACTCATATTAGTTGTTCCAAATATCTAGTGCATTTGCATAATCTTGGAAGTGTTTGTAGTAGGTTTATGTGGTATGTTGTTTAGAGATAATATTTGTATTATGTTGCACTATCATGTTTTTTGGTACTGTTTTCCACTACAGTTGAGCATTTTAGCTTGTGATTTGGAAGATAAGTGTTATCACTAGAATATGCACCCTTGTTGAGCCTGATTCAACCATTCAGTGAAACATTGGAAGACCTTTCAAAGTGTGGGCTTTCATAATAGAGGTCAACCTATGGAGAAGGTTGGCTACTTTTTGTACCTCGTGCGTAAACTATTTCTTGTTGGGAAAAGAGAAAGAGAATGCTTAAAACAAAACTTAAACTATAAACAAGTGATGCACCAAAATGAAATTTGAACCTATAATGTTGATGTTGTATACACACAAAGCATCAATTTCTTCTCAACTACACTTACACAACTCAAGAGAGAACATGTTCATATATAAACATTTCATGGAGAGGCTAAGTTTCAACAATGTTAGAGGGAAGAAGATGAAGTTACTCCTCACAAAAAAAGGTTATTTTCAAACTTAAACAGACCACAACCTATAAATATCATGTTTCTTTTGTCTAAAGGTATTGATAATATCATCATTTTACAGATTCATGAAAATAAAATCACACAAAAAGACATCAACTACCAAATCTGCACACAATAGAACAATAAGTAAGGCTACACACAAAGACAAATATTCCTAAGTTTTAAAGGTTTTTCTCCAGTAAACAAAAATTTAGAGATGAAAAAGTGTTCATAGTGCTAGTTCATTGAATATGTAGAAGGTTTTTTTGGATGCACTTGAGAAAAGTGTAACACACACCAGCTAGAGGAAAAATTTGAGTATAGTTCGGGACTAGTGAAGTTCATGTTGGAAAATGCACAAGATGGTCTTACTCCTCATATAATGTGTTAGATTTAGGATTGAGGAGACTACATATTTCACATTATTTGAATTAAGAAATTTATCCTTGAACAACTTGTGGACTTTTCAATTGGATCTAAGCCAACATGAATATGTAAATAAATTGGAAATGCATATATAGTGCTGATCATTTTCATTCCAATGTGAGTAGTTGGGTGTATAATTGTAGTTTAAGGGTTGATTTCTTGAAGAAAAGGTGGTAAATATATGTTGTGAAGTGTGTGAACTGAGATGCATAACTAATAAACAATGTGAGAGTGTTCTAAAGAAGCTTAGACGAGACACATGATGATGTTTGCGTTTAGAAACTTCGCATGACATATATTTTGTATTTTATGTGTATTTCTTATACCTATTTTGTATGAGGTTAGTGTCTGCAAAAATATAATTGGGGATTGGTGTATCCCTCTTAGGTTGAATTTAATGTGGGTTGGTGTCTACAAAATCATTGTAAGTTTTTTAATATTCTATGAGACTGGAGTTGGATAGTAGATCCAAGAAGCTTTTCTCACTACGGTTTTTTGCTTCCAGGTTTCCATGTAAATCTAGTGTTATCTTGTGTTGGTGTGTGATTGTGCTTATTGCTTACATACTTTTTTTTAGTATTAATGTGAGATTTGATAATAATATTATTATTGTTCAATTTTGAAATTAAAATTGGTAGATAATGATTCACCTCCACCCTTAATATATATTTGTGTGCATAACAAGTAGGTCCAAAACAAGGAAACATGAAAACAAAGAATAAAATCAATATTAAAAATATAAACTAAAAGGCCATGAATAGATGGAAAATGCAAGAAGGGTTCCTCTTGTAATTAAAACGATAGACATTGAACACCGATTGATTCTTGAGTTTGGATCATTAAATTTTAGTTTTTCATTTTGATTTGCTCTGCTATTCCTATTTTGTCATCACTGTGTATAGTGGACAAACAAGCATTCCAACAATTATAATTTTTTTTCAATTAATTGATTTTTTAATATTATTATGAATCTTTAGAACATATTCAAAGTTTTCCCTATTTCATCTATTTTTTATTATATTTTTTTTTTCTGCACAAGAATTTTCAAATATATAATATCAACTAGGCATAATTTAAAACATCTAGGTGTGACTAGTTGATATGAAAAGTGGTTTTTTTAGATTTAATAACCAAGTAGTAATTAAGAAAGAGTTTTGTAGTTGAATCAATATGCACCATTAATGTAAATCTTATGATGACTCAGTGGGATATGTTAAATCATTATGAGTTTACTTTGGAGGTGGAAGGAATTTTGGGATATATGAGTAGTTATAACTTCCAACATGTATTATTCCTTCCTAATGATTCAAAATGCCTCATATGCCTACATATAGATAACTATAAGAAAGATCAAACATTTCTTATATATATACACTTCACTATAGGACCCATGACATAAATCATTTTATTGTGAATATCTAATATTTATTTGATAGCATTTTCCCTTAATTAAATATCTCCTTTATTTAAAAAAATAAAAATCCCAACATACATTATTCCATGGGTCCTCAAGCTTGTATACCACTTGGGGCTTTTTCTCCATCATTTCTCCCATCTTCTTCTATCTGGCCTCCTAGTGTTGTTTCTTCCTTTCCCTCTCAATTCCATCGACATTCTCTTTCAAAAAGGTCCACTCAATAACTACATCCTCTTTTCTCTCTGCCACATTGAACATTGTACTCAACACTAGAAAAGGTTTGAAAGCAGGTTGCTACCCATCTACCTTGCGCCAAAAACCATCATCCACTTGAAATCCCTTCCTTGGTTCCGCCATTACCATAATGTATACCAACCCCTTAAACCATTCCATGGAAAGACATGCCTTCATTATCCATAATGCTTCTTCCCTGGAACCTAGCTCCAATACCCATGCAAGAAGCATGGAACCTATATCAATGTTCAATCAATACCTGTGGTCATATTTTAATAATTCCTCCCCTAGTAGTAGTTGGATGATTCTCCAAAATTCTTTGTTGCCAATAGAAAAAACATTCCTTATCCTTTTCATAGAGATTCCCCTAAATAACACTATTGTTGACAAGAAGTCCCTAAATTAAAATTGGCTTCCATTTCTCTTTGTCACTTCCCAAATCCAAGCACCAACAGGAAGACACACTCTATGAAACCAAACTCCAATAGAAAACTACACTTTGTGAAGACCCTAGAAACTTTTGGCACTAAAATAATTAACACCATTTGCGATTACACACATGCCACGACAATTATAACAAAGAAAGGTTGGGCATGTAAGTACCAAAAGGCCTCAAAACCCTCCATGTCACCTTTGAATAATTTGTCCATCATTACTTCACCTTGTCGAAAGAACAATAATTCATTACATTTACTAAACAGTTCACATGAAAAAATATAATTGAAAGCCCCTAGATATGGAAAAGATTTGGTACAAACTAAGGAAATATAATTTTGTCATTTTTTTATAGATTTATCATGCACTTCACCTTCCAACCCCTAGTTATCCATCATCCAATATTTTAATATAGACCCTGCATGAAGAACATGACAATTCATATGACTTTACCATGTAAATCCAAGGACATGTTAATGATTAGAAATATAAAAGCATTCCAAATTGAAATCAAATGATAATTCTAGATATTACCATTAAAATTTGATTCCTCTAAAATCTTCAAAGACATCCCATATTTTGAAAAGATTTCACCCACTTTGAAAGAGTGTCCACAATAGTATTACCTTTCCTTAAAGTAGTGTGATCTTAAAAATTTTCAATCGTTGCAGCTTTGAATGATATTCACAATCTTACTAATCTTGCATGCATGAATCTTCCCATTTGAGATGGCTTTTATAATTACATGTGAGTCCCCCTCCAAGGGTACTTGGTATGCCTCTATTTTCTAAGATAATTCAATTTCCATTAGAGTCACTATTACTTATGCATTATTGTTCATCCCATCGGCAAGATTGGATGAAGCCAAAGAAACAACATTGCCCTTCCCATCCTGAGTGACACTTCCTACTCTAGAAGAGCCAAGATTCCCCTTGGAGGCCCCATCAAAATTATTTTGTATCCATCCTTGGTCAATTTTTAACAACTGAACACTACTCCTATTTTTTGACATTAATATTATTTAAAAAGTTATTTATTATATAGTTTATTTGTAGTTTTTAAAGTTCATAAATTGTAAAACTTAATTTTTTAATCGTATGATTCACTAGATCAATTTGATTTTTATACACAATTTTTAAAAAATTTAAAACATCAACAATTTTGTTCGCGCTTTTCAAGGCATATTGCATTATTTTTGCCACTTTGATCAAAGAGAAAGATATTTATGCATTTATTTATTTGAGCTTGTCTTGTCTATCAAATACAATCTGAATGATCACCATTCCCTCCTTTTTCGTTGCCAAATCTTTCATGAAATAAATTTATTATAAGGAGGAAACATATTGAAAACAATATTACAGGTGTCACATGGCTAGAACATGCAAGGCTACTTTATGAGCATATTTGTGAGAAAGACCGCCCCCATAGTGAACACATTGGTGGAGCTCGACATGGTGGGTGATATCAGGAAGGGAATAGAGAATTCATCAAGCAGTAAGGTAGAGGAAATAGATGGGCTTTAGGCTAAATTTTTGAAGTGGTAATTTGAGCTCCTTTCCCCTCACATAAATAATCTTCAATGGTGTCATTTGGAATAATTTTTTGGAGTGGACAACTAGTGTAGTCATTTCTCCTTATAAAAGTGGAGGTATCAATAACCCATACAACTACCCCACTAGTATGGCCAACCCCCTTCTTGGAAAACTCTTTGGGAGAATGGTAGGATTTAGAATCAATAATTTTCAAACCTAGGCATACTACCATTGATCATTGCATCACTCTTAAACATATGGTAGAAAATATATAGGAAAATCAAGGGGAAGAAGATTATTATTATTTCATGGACTTTAAGAAATCCTTTGACATGCTTTGTAGAGGCAAATTATGGAGCAGAATAGAATTGTTAGGTATTATGAACATGTTTAGAGCAGCAGTACATAGGCTTTATGAGAAAGTTAGAGCTAAAATTAGAACAAGTGAAGGAATGTCTGAATTTTTTGGTAGTGACATTGACATTAAGCACTCTATGCCCCACTTTTTTTGGTTTATACATTGACAGGTTGAAAGAATGGTTACAAAAGCCAAGTGGAGAAGATGTTAAACTAATAGGTTATGTGGTGAAGTTTCTTTTATATGATGATGACCTAATCCTAATATGAAAAATAACTCATAGATTAAGAGGTCGTTTAAAGGCTTTCGAACAATTTTTTCAAGAGGTCAGGATGCCAATGAGCATTACCAAAATTAAAATTTTGATTCTCTTTGACAAACAAATTTCCTTTGTTTTTCAAGGCATAGCTTTGGAAATAATGAAAGCATAAAAATATCTTGTGTCGATTCTCTTCTGTTGGTAGAAAATATCAAGATTTGTACTCTCTCCTTCAGCTTGGCAATATAATTAGCGATCCTTCCATTTCAATTTTGTGGCTTTTGTGCTAACTTCTTTGGTGCCTCCCTTAGCAACAACTTGAAACAAATTCTACAACCTTCTTTAGAATGGGCACTGATATACGTACTCTTTAGCTTTGGCGGATGATAATCTTAAAAATATAGACTTCGTTTCTAGCTACGAACATAGATGCACATCTATCTAATCAACAATATTGTCTGCTAACAAATTTTATAACCTCCTTGAAGGGTCAACCTCATACTTTTATGACCTAATACCAAAAATGATGAAACAATAAGACAACAATCTACAAATTGTGGAAACTCAAATGCAATTAATTTATCTACTCACACAAACATCCAAAATTATACAGAAAATAAATAAATAATACTCTACATACTTATCTGCTCTTGCAAGCTTGAAGGCTCGCAATATTTATACGGGAAGATGAAACTTCTAGATCCACAAAATATGGAACAATCTTCCTAAAATATAAAAACTTTGAAATCTTAACAAAATGCTAATTAAGATAAAAATTTGTTCACATAAACTTTAGTTTCTAAAATTTGAATATCTTCCTAAGATTTTGTTGCTCTTGCATTAGACTCTCCGAGTAGAAACTTTTATGACATTCTTGTCATAAGTCTTCAATTTGTCTCTCAAGGAACCAAAAAAGGCTTTTTTTTTACTCTCATCAATGATTTTTCTAGCTACTTTTGTTGGTTGTACCTTGTCTCACATTTTCCAATTGCAAGTGAATTTACTGCAACTTATTTCCTTCCCAGATCCCAAACTTTTTTTTTGTTGTCCACTTGCCTTACTATGTTCAACAACTTTAATTTTGGTGTTGAACCTTTTCATTAACTTTGTCCTCTTCACCTCTTGATATGTTGTTGCACCCCCTAATCTTCCAAGTTTCCATTACTTTACTTTGCAATGCTCCACTTGCCCTGCTGATGTATTCTATTGAGATCAATTGATTTTTTTTGTTGATTGTCTTTTTCACTTCAATATGCTTCCTCTTAGGCAATTTCTTCATCAACATACATATCTTCTCAATCTCAATATCTAGCATACTCCTTCATTGATCCATGCTTCTGACATTGTTCCATGTTGGAGCTGTGCTTCAAAATTGAAAACTTGTATGGCCTCCACTTCCGCTTTACTATTCAATTTCCATTCTTTATCACCAGATGTTTTTTAATAAAAAGGTTTAAGGCACCTTTCTTCCTCCTCCATGGTTATGAAAAGTTGACTTTCATCTTCCAAACTCTCAATTTTACCTACATCTATACATGAAAAAAAGTTAATATGGAAAACTTTATATCTCCAAAAATCATTATCAATCTTAAGAATGTATACTTTCTTATTTTCATTGATGTCTACAAACATGTAGTCTATTGTCCCTCCATATGCATTTGTCTCTCTTTGAACCTTTGATTTCCTCTTTTATAATCTACTAATGATATTTGTTTTTTTCTTCTTCATGCTCCTTGTTTGCAACCTCCTTGTTGTCCTCCTTAATCTTTGAATTTACTATCCATTCCTCTAACATATTCAATTCTACATTCATATGTGCATTTCTAGGGTTGTAATTCCCCACTCTATATGCTTGAATATTCTTGTTTCTATCATCATCCTATTGTGTTGAATAAAATAAAACTCCAATCTCGGGTACTCTTGGAAATCTCTGTAACAATTTGATTTTCTCATCAAATTTCATAAGCATTGTATTTGAATGTTTCTCTTTATTTCCTTGTTCCTTCTTTTGGCTATCTTCATAAGCTAACATGTCCCTATTCACAACAACAATAGGTTATTGCAACTAGTCTCCAATAGTTGCATTTATCTATTGTGTATGATTTCCACTTTGATTTCTATTATAAGGCAATTCTACCTCTCCTTCTCTAGCAACAAGATTCTTTAACATACTTTAACAAGAATCAAACCCTCTTTAAGCATGACATTTCTTGCTCACGTCGCAGCTCTGCTCCCGCTCGTAGAGCCTCCCGCTCCTGCTTGTGACGCAGCCCTACCTCATGTTCCCGTTGTGTCTTTCACAAGTAGCTCGAATGTTTTGGTTGTAGACGCCCTAATTACTAAGGGATGCAACAACAAAACTTCTTTGTCTCCTGCGGATGTTGTGCATCTTGGTTCTCTGCTTGCGGTTGCAAGGTCTAGGGCTCTCGCAGTGCCTTTCACTGGTTGCTCAGATGCTCAGGTGGCTGTCACTTTGCCTCTGGTCCCTGCTGCCATGAGTCTTTCCCCAACTGTGCCCTTGACGTCCTTGGCGGGCAAGGGTTTGGGTTTGAAGGGGCCTCCTTCCCGTCCAAACTCTTTTCAAAATACGGTGTCTTGTGGCCAGGTTTTCGTTGCCACTTCTGCACAAGGGCCTATTCATGTGGGTGTGGCTTCGGATCTTGCTAAAGCCCATAAAGTCCATGGTTCCTCCAGGCTTGCGATTGATGCCTTAGATCGTGGTGTAAAGGGTTCTTATGCAAAAGTTGTTTCTTCGGCTCAGTCCCGGGTTGGGGGCACCTCCTGTGGGGTGCCTTCTTTTGTGCCGATTTTTGCCTCTGGAGCCCTCTTCGTCCAGCTCTTTGATGTTGTCTTTGGAGAGCTAGAGTCTTGCTCTAAGATCCTTACGGGTCTAGCTCTTATCTATTGGTTTCGGGGATTCTGGCCGACATTGTCCCAACTCCACAATTGGATCTCCCGAAAATGGGAACCAATACTCTTAGATAATGTTCATATCATCCCCTTAGCCAAAGGATTTTTCATTGCTAAATTTGATTGCTCTGAAGATAGAAATAAAATATTATGTGAAAACTTCTTTTCTTGGGAGGAGGATAAATTCTTGTTCATGTTAAAACCATGACATCCAGATTTTGATCCTTCTTCGAAAGTTTTCAACAATATGCCGATTTGGGTGAGGCTTCCCAACCTTCCTCTTCATCTTTGGCAAGGTGTTGTCTTGGAAAAGGTGGGAGAGGCTCTGGAGGAGTTTTTGATTTTGGATGAGAACACTTATAATATGTACCATTCTACCTATGCTCGTATTCTGGTAGATATTGATATTTCACAGGGTCTTCTTGCTGAAATTAATATTCAGTCATCTAAAGGCTCGTGGTTGCAATAGCTGAACTATGAGGCTATCCCCTTTAGATGTAGAAAATGTTTCAAAATAGGTCATCATGCTTCAAAATGTGGTTCTAAATTCAAAGTGAAGAAAGGCCCTCATACTTGGTGGAAGGATGCCTCCATTGAACATTATACAGTTCTCAAAAGCTCTCCTAATTCTTTGTTGGATTCGAATATTCCTAGGTCCCCTGCTGGTGGCTCTGTGGTTGGAGTTCCTGCCAGCCCTGCTGTGCCTTTGCAAGGATCTATCTTTCCATCCGCTGGTGGTTCTATGGTTCCTACCAGCTCTACTGGTGGAACAGTGGACGTTGTTCCTGCCAGCCCTGCTGGTGTGGTTTCTGGTGATGTCGCTCCTCTTGCTAGAAGTCCAGCAAGCCCTGCTCCTGAGTTTGTTTTTCCTACCACTTTTGCTGGTATGATTTCTACTGTGGGTAATGTTGTCATTGTCCCTCTTGCTGAGAGTTTTTTGGATTCTTTGTTGGGGGCTGTTTCTTTGGATTCAGTTTGCTGGCAAAAGAAGGCAGCAAAATTCGAAGATGGTTGGATTACTATCAAAGGAAAAAATTCAAAGAAATCCTCCTCTTCTTTCGATATGACCCTCCGATCTCATAAAAAGGGGTCTTAGGTCTGGTGTTTTGGTCTTGGTGTCCCTCCTCCTTTTGGATGGACTGTTTTGTCGTGGGTGCTTGTAAATCTATCGTTTGTGTGATCTTGTGGGGTCTGGTCCTTTACTTTTGGCTAGATTGTTGTACTAATGGAACTTCAATAGACCTATCTTTCGTCCCAGATTTGTAAAGGGTTTCGAGGTCCTTTCAAAACTTATTTTTACCTTAATCAGAAACAAGATTCTGATTATTCTCATCATCTATCCTTATGACAGTTTTTAATGATTTTCCATCATATTCAATACCTGCATGCATACAAAAATTATTAATTTTTAAAACATAAGGTTCTCTAGCCTCATTTTTATATTTATTTTAGATCTTCATTCTAATCATAACTTTCCAAACAATCCATGAGAATTTCATGAAGCCTCTTATCGAGATTATCTTCATCCTCTCCAAGGAATGATTCCTTCTCTAGTTCACAATAGTGAACTTCATCCTCAAACGTAATTTATGTGAGTTGTTCCTTCAAAAAAGCACTCAACATGTGTATTAGCTTATTCCTCGTATTTCTTGCAAATAATTCCTTAATAGGCTATACAACCCGCTTCTTCATTCTCCATCCATATCTTCGGTCTCTCTCACTTTCTTGTAGTAGCATCATAATTTTTCTCAGTTATTCCTTCATCTCAACAATTTCTCTGTCAAATTCTTCTTGACTCATCATTTTCATCTCTATGCCATTTTCTTTGGCATTCTCCTCCATTCTATTATAGCTTACACTTGAACCCTTGTCACGAAATTAATAGTCATCTTCACTCTTCCTTTTTTAATTTTATTTTCTACTTGTGAGTTACACTAAGCCTCTGCAATAGCAAGTCTATTTCACCCTGCTATAAGTACCTCACCAAGCTTCTCTTCTCTAAACTTGGCCTTTTGGTAACATTGTTTCTCTCTTATGGAACCTCTGATTTTTCTCTTCTCCTCTAGGCTTCTACACTATACTCACTTTCAAGAGCTTCACTTGCTCTTTCCTCGAACAACTCTACCCACATTTGCAACTGTGGTATTGTCTTAATAACTTCAACCCGACCTCAGCTAGAAGTTGTTCTCTCAATTATGCAACCTCTACTATAATTGTTACCACATTTTTCTTTCTCCTTTTGTTGTTATCCACACTCAATGAATCCTTTGTTCAATGGTTAATTGCAAATAATAAAGACCAGGTTACTTGTTAAATCTTTGTAGATTTTCTTCCTCAAGATCTTTGGATTTCTCTAATTTGCACTGTTGCAAGACTCAATCTATCACCAATCTTCTCAAGTTGTTTTCTGTTAGATAACTGAGAGGGGGGGGTGAATCAGTTAGTTCCAGTTATCCTACAGTCCCAAATCTCCTAGATATATATATTCAAACTTTTCAAACAAATTATCAACTTAGTAAGCTAATAATAACTTTCTCTTCATCTACTGATTGATAGTCAATTCAATACTGTGTTTACCGATCTGACTAGTTATGAAATGTGTAAAGTAAAATAACAATTCAATCGCATCAAATACACATAACACATAGATTTTTAATGTGGAAACCCTGTTAGGGAAAAAATAACCTGGGATCAGTAACCCAAAATAATTCACTCTTCTGAAGTGAGTTTGGTTAGGAGCCAACCCTGTCAATGGTTACAAAACACACTGTAAGGTGTAACCTGGTTAGAGGATTTATCACTAACAGTTCTCCTTTGACCAACATTCACTATGGGGTCAACAAGAAAATAATCAACATTCATTGAATGTCATATTGAAATACAAAAAGACTGTTAAGTCCACTTGGTTAAGAGATTTTGTTGTAACAATGGTTAAACTGGTACAATAATGATCTGATTCAAATACAACTAAGATTTGCAGATTTTTAGATCTATGCTAAGCTCAAAATACCTCCTCTGATCAATATTCACTTCAATCTTTCATATCCTCCAACTTGTTCAACTCGGTGAATAATACCCTAACGCTCGGTAATGCCTGCAATTCATCTCAGTTATGTATGTAACCAGTTTGATCAACGGTGCATGAAAATAGTCCTTTCATGCAAATTCTCTTGTAGTGTCAATAAGCTCTAGACTCAATAATGAATCTCATGTCTCCTTAAATAGACTTCATAAACCATTTTCTTATCATCCGTTAGATTTTGTCTCTTAATCTCCATTGTTCCTTTTGTCACTTCAAGCTTCCTCGACAGATGTGTCTATAATACGTTTGATCTTTCTCCATTCGATCAATCTTGAATTTTGTCAGTCGTTAGATCATCATAACAAACTTTATCTTCTACCTCGGAATCGTAAGCAATTGTCCAACTCATCAATTCAGTCGGTTGTTATAAACTTTATTGTTTCTTTCACTCTGTCAATACCAGAATGTGTCGGTGAATACCTGCTCAGTTAATATTGTACTCAATATACACTATACTAGCTCGGTGTATACAAAAATCTTCAATTACTGACCACATAAACTTGTTCAGTTCTGATCTTCAATAGATAACAAAATCATGTAATACAATCAAGTCAATAGCATGATGTCATAGACTCATCAATAAGTTACCCAATGTATACCTTAGCCATATCTTTCATATCCATTTCATCTTCATGTAGATATCTAATTCATTTACCATTTTTCTTCTTTAGATGTTTGTAACTATCATGATAAGTACAGTCAAAACTAGTTGACATCAATGACAATACATTGATTGATTTAGTTGTCTTACATATCACTTTAGTACTCAGTCATCTCTAATCATTGTCTTTTACTTGTCCATTCATTTCATCAAGATATTCAATCAGTTGTAAGTCATCAGTTTTCTAGTTGCAATTAACAACTCTTATACAATGACCGGTCTTTGGATGTCTGATACTACCAATCATGCACACTAATCTCTAATTTCCATTCTATGCATATCCTCAAATCCTTCTCTCTATGTTTATCTTCACAAAACTTCACGTTAAACAAAATTGCATTTCTAGATGTTTCTCATCAACATGCACTCACATGCTCAAAATTCTATTCAGCTAAAGTATGAGTTTAATATTAGATTCATTAAACCTTACCAAGTATTTGAATCTGACCATTAACTTCATCAAAAGAAGAGGTATACTACAAGATTAACTACATGTAAATAGAACTCACATATCGTACCTTCCATCTTATGTTCATATCTATGTAACTAGATCTACATAAATGCTGGAAAAAATCACATAATGGGTAATGGAGCATCAAAGTGCTACCAGAATCTTCTTCAACATTTCCAGATTTGAACTTTTATTTTAGATTTCTACCAGACCTCTATTCCTTAAATCACTCGATTGTCCAATCACTAGTGTTACCTCTATGACAATCAATGGTCCAACATTTCACAATATCAAATATCAAATATCAAATTAATTATCTAAACCTCTTCTCTATTCTTGCACTTGAATGCTTTCCCTTTAACATCAATCTCTGAGTTCTATACTCAAGTCTGTTACTTTAACCATCAGTGGCATAAGTTGTCTCTAATATGTTTGACATGCAATGTTTGACCTTAAACCAACCAACATTCATGGTTTATACAGCCAACATAAAATAATATCACAAACAATGGTTAAATTTGTAAACAGGTAATCGTTCTTGCATTCAATGTCCAACATCTACATCAATCTTCAATTGTTTTTTATTACGGTAAAAATAGGTTTTAAAGGGGCCTCGAAACCCTTTACAACATCGGAACTAAGGATAAGAATTTTGAAGTTCCATAAGTACAACAGCCAAAAACTAGGCCCAAACACCTCCAAAAGTCAATCCATCCAAGGAATGGAAGGACACCCAAACCACTGCATAAGAATATTCAACGAGAACCGCAGTCCAAAGAGGAAAGCAACAAGGCTAGGTCCCCTTTTTATGAGAAAGGAGAGTCATATCAAACGAAAAGGAGGACTTCTTTGAATGTTTCCCTTTTACAATTATCCATCCATCTTCAACTTTCGTTGCCTCCTTCTGCCAACACACCGAATTCAAGGAGACAAGCCCCAACATCGGATCCGAAAAACCCCTAGCAAGAGGAACAACATCATTTCCAACTGATGTCAACAAACTAGCAGAGCTGGCAGGAAAAGCAACCTCAGAAACAGGGATTTCAATACTTCCAACACGATCAGAAGCACCAAAACCCACAACATTAAGCTTATCAGTAGGGCTGGCAGACAAAACATCCATTGAACCACCAGCAGAAATACTAGGAACCGTCAGAAAAGAAGAGGTAGGTCCATGTGAAGCAGAGCTGGCAGGAACCGCCGCAGAGATGGGGCTAGAAATACTCCCAACAAGAGAGCCAGAAACAAAAATTTTCACAACCACCCAAGCAGGGCTGGCAGGAATACCAGCCAAAGAACCACCAGTAGAAGAACTAGGAATAGACGATTCCTTTGAAGGCTCGGGAGAGCTTTTGAGAACTATATAATGTTTGGTGGAGACATCCTTCCACCAAGTATGAGGGACTTTCTTCGATTTGAAGTCAAAATCGCATTTTAAACCATGATGACCTATTTTGAGACATTTTCTACATCTAAAGAGGATACCCTCATAATCCAACTGTTGCAACCATAAACCTTTAGAAGACTCAATTTTAATCTTAGCGGAAAGACCTTGAGAGATATCAATATCTACTAGGATACGGGCATAGGTAGAGTGGAACATGTTAGCAGAATCATCATCAATAATCAAAAAATCACCCAGAGCCTCCCCCACCTCCTCCAGCACAACACCTTGCCAGAGATGAAGAGGAAGATTGGGAAGCCTCACCCAAATAGGCATGTTGTTGAAAACTTCAGTTGAAGGATTAAAATTAGGGTGTCATAGTTTTACCATGAGCATGAATTTATCCTCCACCCAGCTAAAGTAGTTCTCACATAAAATTTTCGATCTATCCTCAATATTATCAAATTTAGCTACAAAAAAAGTTTTTAGCTAAATGGAAGATATGAACATTATCTGACAGTATTGGCTCCCATTTTTGGGAGATCCAATCATGAAGTTGAGACAAAGTCGGCCAAAACCCACGAAACCGGCAAATAAGAGTGAGACCCGAAAAGATCTTAAAGTAGGTCTCTAGCTCCCCGTAAGCTCAGAGAGCTTGACGGAGAGAGTTCTAGAAGCTAAAGTCAGCATAGAAGAAGGCACCCCACGGGAGGGGCCCCAAACCCCAGATTGAGCCAAAGAAACAGCTTTAGCATAAGATCCCGCCATGCCACGAAACAGAGCACCAGTCTTTGGCCTGGAAGAAACTTTGACATTAGAGGCATTCACAAAAGAGGGGCAGAGAGCCAGGAGGACCCGAAGCCACACCCACAGAAGCTTTACCCAAACTACTTGAACACCGGATTTTGAAAAGTGTTTGGGCGGGAAGGGATGGACCCCTTCAAACCCGTGCCCAAACCCGACGTAGCAGACAAAGGCACCACCACAGACCCATCAGAAGCAGCAATAACGACAGTAGTGGCAGGATGCAAACCCGAAATCGGGAAGGCGTCACCAGTCTGGGCAGCCGATCCCACTGCACCAGGCACAGCGGAAGGGGGAATATGTGGGCACCCAAGCATCGATGTCCTAGACTCAGCATCCACCGGCAGAGCACGAGAAGCAGTATCCATGGGAGAAGCCCTCACAGCCTCCGCAGAAAGTGAGCCCGGAACAGCCGCGGGAGAAACCCTAGCGATATCCGCAGTGAGGCTCATAGTGTTGCTTTACATCAATCTTCAATTGTTGCACAACCAACTAGTAACAATTTTTATACCATGTCTTTACAATATTAAAATTGCAAGCTGCAATCTCTCCACACATTCCCAAACAGTGATCATAGAAATCAATTCAATATTTTTTTCTCAGCAAATATATGTCACTTTGCTGCTCCACCAACGATTTCTCCTTGACCATGAGATATAAATCTCATTCAACTTCTATACAAAGAATATATTCATTCTTGAATTCCTTTAAGCCTGAACTGTTACATATGGTCAATTCAAACACCTAATAACTCAACACTCAAATAGTACCCTAAATTAAACTTTCTTTAAATTCAACAATTCTTCCACTACATAGTTAGGTGTCTTGGCGGGTCTGGTTATCATCCAATCAATTCCTAGAAGTTAACTGTTGCATGAACCAACAAAATAAAATCCCACTTAATTTCTACATAGCACCCATATCTTTGAATGGTCCTTCAACAAATGGAGTTTTTACTATTTGTACCTCTATTTCATTTTCAAAATACTGTCCTCTTTTCTAGCTGCGAACATAGATGCACATCTCTCTAATCGGAAACATTATCTGCTAACAAAGTTTATAACCTCCTTGAAGGGTCATCTTCATACTTTTGTCTTTTCCCAAATTAGTGGTTGTGACCTCTTTTCTTTTCTTCAAAGGCAGCCTTGGAAAATGCTTTTTATAAATGTTGTGATTCTTTCTCTTGGATTCAATGGTTTTCTAGCAGCTTCAATTTCTTTGTAACAGCTTACGTAAATGCTATGATTGGGGCATCTTTCCTCCAACTGTTGCAGCAATTTCAGACTAGTGATTCACGAAAACCTACATCCAACAGACATTCTTTTGGCAGCGACATGAGCATCACTTTCAGACAGACAATCTACAACCTACTGTTTATGATCTCTTTAGGATCATCTACCATTGGCTCTCATACCAAAAATGAAGAAACAATAAGACAAGAATCTAAAAATTGTGGAAACTCAAATGCAATTAATTTATCTACTCACATAAACATCCAAAACTACATAGGAAAAAAAAAAATACTCTACATACTTATTTGCTCTTACAAGCTTGAAGGCTCGCAATATTTATACAAGAAGATGAAACTTCCAGATCCACAAAATATGGAACAATCTTCCTAAAATATAAAAAACTACTAACTATTTGAAATATTAAAAAAATAATGCTAATTAAGATAAAAATTTGTTCACATAAACTTTAGTTTCTAAAATTTGAATATCTGTTAGAGATTTTGAAGTTAGACTTCCACTCTAAGATCAGTTGGGAGACTTGTAGGATGAAAAGGATACAAGGAGGATGGAAATCTTTATACCTACTGTAAAATAGGTGTAGACAAGGATTAAAAAATCAAGAAAAATCTTTTTGGTTTGCTAGTCATGCCCGTGGTCCTCTATGGTTGTGAAATTTGGGGTGGCCACATGTCAAACTGTAGTAGGAGACAATTAGAGAGAACATAAGAATAATGGTATAGTAGAGATGGAATGTCAGTTTATCATGGAATTCATTTCGTACGATGATATCCATACCCATTATGAGGACAACTTAAAGGTTGACAACATGCACCATTTGTTTGACAAAGATAAGATTAACATGATTGCTAGCTTTGTAGTCAAGATTCATAGCAGAAGATACAACATCAAAAGGAGTATGAAGATTGTTTAAGGATGATATTCTTTGGTCCCTTAGGCTGTTCAATCTTGTGGATGTCATTAAATTTATTCATTCATTTATTCGCTATTGTATCTCATGCAATAAATGAATTTCTTTGTCTTTGTATAGATGCACATTTGTCATATGATGGGAGGCTTCAATACTAAATATTTGACTATAAAATAGTCTTAAATGAAAACACGCAAGTTTAAAAAAAAAAGTTAGTGCTTTGCTCTTGCTAAAATATTGTAAATAAACAATGTAACAAACTCACTTCACATAAGTTCTTTTACAATTTAGGTGTTTTAAATTTTGTAGTAGACATTTCTATTTTGGGCATTTTTATTTTGTTTGTAATTTTCTCAGCATTTGTTTATTTGTACATATATTAAATTAATTTATATAAATTAAAAAATATTTTAAACAAAGAAATAGATAGTAATACAATATTTAATTGATTTATTATCTTCTATTTTTGTTACATTGCATTATTCAATTGTAATTCATTTTGATTCATATTTAACAAATTAATCATATTATTTGTATAATTATGAAATCTTAATCATATAGTTTTTTAGTATAATTTTTTTTACTATGATCAAATTAATTTTTATTATTATTTTAAATTTTAAAGTAAAAATATATTAAATTATGTCAATATTTCTTTAACACTTTTTCTCTACTATTTATAAGAGATAAAATAAGGACTAATGATAAAGAAATATATAGTAAATAAAAGAGTGTATAAAAGCAGAGCAAACGAGTAATTAATTCAACATTATAGGTAAATTTAGTAGGTAAGTATTAAGTATAATCTGTATCTTATCTTGTGGCTGGTCATATCCTCCATCTTATTCAAATCTTCCAATTTCCTACAATTAGACCATTTAACATATTAAGAAAATTTACCCTTCTCTTTTTTGAAATATAGATGTGGATTATGGCCTTCCTTTTCTTGAGTATGAGAGGAACTTGGACTATCTATATTAGGGTTGTCTTTCATCCTTGAGTGGTTGATGCGTGGGATTCCATCATTTCACTATGGCTTTATAGGCAAAGTGATTTCATGTCTATTATACTACACAATAGGACTCGTAACAAGTTGGATTTTGATTAAATATGGCATGCCACATGGGAATGGAATAATATGTCATCCAATATTGATCTATGCATCTATTGATCCTTGATGACTGGTATCATTGGTTTAGATTATTTATTATTATGGCTAACAATTGCTCTCGGGGTGTTTTGGCTGGTGTAGTAATGTTGTGTGGGCAAAAGGTTAAAAGGAGTTTATCAGCTTGGTCCATATGGATGATGTTTTACTATTTGGTGTTGGGATGGATGTTGCTTTTGATACACCATGAAATCATTAGTAAAGTGTTCAAATCATTAATTTAACGTGTTCAGATGGTAGATAATTGAGTAATAATTTGTAACAATATTTTGTATCTATGGTATAAGTGGTTGGACACTTTGTACTAGTGTTTTGTATCTGAGTCCAATAATGTGCTGATTATTTTTTATATTAAAGCAGTCAAAAAACTAGGGGGTTGACCCTTATATACAAGGTCCAAAGGTGAACAAAGAGTGAAAGACCATTGTCAGCACACTGACAACAACTATCAAATGGACAAATAGGACATTCAGCTACTTAATACCAAAAACCATATTCCAAAAACTGTGTACAAAAAATTATCCATAGCTAACACCAGCAGAAAAGTAAGATACATAATCGCAGAATTAAAACCTAAATTATGAGTATTCACCATAATCTTCTTTAATAAGATAAAATAACCATAAGAGTTTTTCCTTATATGTCACAGAGGACTAAACCAGTAAAGACCAGTAAATAACTATTAGTCAAAAACTGATACTTCATACTTTTTGGAGTGGCCATACTTTAATGAGCTCACCCCAAATTCTAATATATGTCATTCTATTTTGGATGGTTATTTTTTAAATCCCTATTAGTAAGTAATTTATTTTAATTTTTAAGATTATATAGAGAGAGAGAGAGTGTGTGTGTTTTTATTCAATAGTTAAATAACTCTATTACTAGCAGTTGCACGCTTTTGTACGTGCAACGATGAGCCGATAGGAGTTTTGATTTTTAGAAAAGTGATTTGTTTTGTACAATGCAAAAAACTGCTCATAAATGGTAAATGGAACACAAAAAATAATTTTTGAGAGCTTTAATAAGCTGATAGTAGTTTTGAGTAGAAAAGAAGCAAGAAATATTTCATTTTCTTTAATGAAATCCATCTTTGCATCCAGATTCATTTCCTTAAAAAGTAAACTAATGCAAGTACTACCAACCACACAAACGATGATTCTTTGGTGCACTACCACCATTCACTTCATTACATTAAGGTACAAAGTTTACTATTTTTTACAAAGCCATAGATAACTAAAAAACATAATATAAACCATAATTTTTTTTTAAAGTTCCCATCTAATAATTTTCAAATTGAAGAAAATGCATGCTTATTGAGCCGATATATGTTCAAGCAATAAGATACACTTAAGACATTGTTTGACCACTGCATTTAACAAATTTCAATTAGGATGCACTAACTTATGCTGTTAGTTTTCTCAACACATAGGCAAAACAACATGTAGAAAAGAAAGATCTCAAACCTTGTAAACATAAATTTCCAAACAATCACCTCCCAATGTCATAAGTATGACCCTAATTATTTGCAGTCTTCAAGATTTAGGCTAAATCACTGAAATATCACCTCATTAAGACAACTTACAATAATTATCATGCACACAATTTGTATTGAGAAATATTATTAGAAAAAGGGATATTTTTCACCATGTATTTAATGTTTCTTTCTTTTTGAGTTTCTACTTGAATTTTATTTTAAACTGCCAATCATACTAATTATATCAACAAACTAATAAATAGAAGTTTGCTGACTTGTACACTTCTTTAAATCACTAATGGTATTTATTTTGAATTAACCTTCAATTTTTCACCTTAAGATCTATAATGTCTATGTCATAGCTTAAATAATCAATACTTTGGCAAGAAAAGAATGTGCCTAGTCGTAAGAGAAATGGTTCTACATGTACAATTTTTTCTAAATCATTTTTTTGTCCATATGGATGCATGCAGGAATCTTTTTCCATTTTATAGGGGCTAAGCTTCAGCTGTGATAAAATATTTTGGAACTCAACTTACCCAAATCTAAATTACATGCAAGTCAACTTAATTGAAAAGGTTATTTAAATTTCCATTCAAGCTAATTATATCAATGACATGATAAATACAAGTAAATGTTACAATTATTTGAATCACCAATGGTATTTATTTTGCATTAACCTTCCATGTATGCACCTTGAGATCTTTAATGTTTCTATCATAGCTTATATAATCAATAATTTGGCAAGAAAAGAATGTGCCTAGTCATAAGAGACATGGTTCTACTTACAATTTTTTGTTAATCATTTTTCTCCATATAGATGCATGCACAAGGTTAAGTTTTGCCATTTAAGGAACTAAGATTCACATCTTTCCTCTTTTACATACACTAAAATGAACTAAATCATACTGAAATTGTAAAAACTTATTACAAGCTAAAATTCTTTCTAAATCTCTAAAAATCACGCCTTCGACATCTAGTTGTTTTTCCCCTAGTTCGACTCTTTGAATTTTAGAATGGATCCTTTTCTACCTCTACATTATAATCCTCAAAAATAAAAAGCTACAGATATTTCAATTGCACCTCCTTGCACTCTTTGAATTTCATTTATATCAAACAAATAAATGTAATCAACAAGTGCAGTGTCCTGATTTCACAGCCTTTGCACCTGCGCGGTATTGAAAGATTTTAGAAGAATGTGAAGATAATTATCAAAGTAATGAATGTAGAATGCGCACAAGACACATTTGTTGAAAAGGCTGGGGAAACTCTCTACAAATGCAAGAGTTGGGTTTTAAACTAAATGCACAATTTTTTCCCACATTTTGAAAGAAAATGCTGAAAATACTTTAGAAACTTTCAAAGGTTAATAAAATTTTCATTGGGAGAGTTTCCAGGCTATTCTATTGCATGGAGAAAGATTGGCCAGAAAAATCATTGCTAAGACATTGGTCGTCAGAGAAAAAAAATCCCATTGACATACGTGGTCTCTCCCATGAGAAACACAGAACCCCTAAAATGTATTTGTGAAAAGAATTTATGAAAAATTTCCAGCAAGATATGTCAGAAATGTTTTATTTAAATTATAGAAACTCTTAAGTCAATACACATAGCAGATCAATCGGAGAGATATCATCTCTGTAACAAATGAAAATATTGATGGATGCACACAAATCTGAATTTTGCAAGGAAAATCTCAAATACTTTGAATTAATGAAGTGTTATGGAGCACACTCTAATTTTATGTTGCATTTCCAGTTTCCTGGTAAATGTATGAAGAATATGGAAACAAATAGATGAGATATAGGCTGAAAATGTGAACTCATGGAATATGGTGATCACATAGAAAACATTATAATGATCTCAAAAGGAATCTCCAGCTCCACCAATAACAATAACTCAAATGAGGACCCAATGAATCAAGAATGAAGGCATTCCCAATCGGATCAATAACAGACAAAGCTTAAACCCTAGTTTAAAACAAATCTCAAACAGTAAAAATGTAAAAGAAATACATGGAACCAAAATTGAATTACAACCTGGTCATCCAAGAAACAATCTTACAATATGAGCTTCCTTTTCTAGTTTGAATGAAATAGTTTGTTTTTAAAAATAAAGGCAAAAAAGCTAAAAGATTAGGAGATTAAAAAAAAAAGATAGCAGTCAAAATTAGAAATTCAGAAATAGCTGCAAGAATTAGAAAGTCAGATAAGGGCAATAAAAAAATCACAAAATATGGCAAGAAAAATAAGATAGCTAAAATTCTAAAAATAGTGTTTGAGTTGAAAAAAAAAACAAGAGAAGGGCTGACAACTTTCCGGCAAAAAAAAGTAATTTCCGGGAGCAAAGCTCCCACACAAAGCCTATCAGCTTAATTATTTTGATTATACTTTTATTTCATGAAACTTAGAGTATGCATATAATACAAACATCATTATATAATTTACATAATTAATTGTATAGTGTAATAAAAATCTATATATATTTTGATTCTATATATAAATTTTGATGAAGTTGTGGTAATTAATACGATTAAGTGTTATAATAATTAAAATATTATTAAAACAATTTATAATTAAATTATTCCTAATATTTTAATTATTATTTCAAATTTAAAAATTAATTTTATGTTGTATGATTGGAAACTTTGAACAATATGAGCCCTTTCTAAGGACTATTATTTTTTTTACAAAAAATTTAAATTATTTAAAACCGTATGTATGACGTGCGTTTTTATTTTTTTTGACATTGCATGTATATCTCTCATTTTACATCTTCCAATTTACCATTGTCTATGCAGCACCCAAAATGACTCATTCATTGGTCATTTTAGGTGTTGCATAGGCGTTGTCCTTTGGCTAGTTCTGTTACCCTCAGTTTTTAAAGACAACAAGCCCACCCATGGAAAAGTGTTATTATTTATGATTTTTTTCATTCATTTGAAAAAACATATTCAGATTTTAATGCATTTAATTTTTTAATATATTTTTATCTTTTAAACTTAAACTTTTAGATTTTTAATAAAGTAAAATAATAATTATTAATATAGTAAAATAATATTAATTATATATGTTAAATAAAAAATTATATCTAATATTTATAAAAATATATACAAATATGATAATGTTACTATTATGTATAGTTGTTTTACAATGTAAAAACACCAATAAATAAATAAAATAAAGAATAATTTAATTGTAGATAAATATTTATATTTGCCATAAATAGTAACATGTGAGATTAATTATACTTGTGAGATTGAATTGTGTGATTATAGACTAATGCAACATAGGTTCCACTCTCATAATTGTAATTACTCCCATGCAATATATTCTTGCTCGCAATTGAATATGACATTCGAAATAACTAGTCATTTTTTTATAAATAACGAATGTAGAAAAATATTTATTTATGTGAGATTGTCATCAAAACATTACTATGTTTTCTAAAACCAAACTCACATTTTTTTTAGCTTAACTATTATTTTAAATTTTCAAATTCTATAGTAGAATTTAAATAGTCCTGCCAACATTTTGGACCTTGTTTAAATATCAATTTTGTATTTCCTTGTGCTTAAAATATGAGGAGATTAAGATGAAAATTAATTACAAAGAAAATTAAGATTGCAATTTAAATCAATTAGAATTTATAATTATTTAAAAAATTATAATTTAATTATTTTTTATTGGTAATGCACAACCAAGGTTCTAGTAAGAATATATATTAATTTGAAAAATAAAAAATGTATTAGCCTATAAATAGGGTTACATTAAGATGGTCCTCACTTGGGAACAATCACAAAAAAAAAGTGATTTTTTTCCCAAATCAAATAGCTACTATTGGCACTTACAGTAACATAACCTATACTATTGTAAAGGTAAGCAAAGGTACTTACACACATTTGCAGAAAAAAACCTTGAGAACACCCAGTCACCCACCCTTATGGTTGAACAAAAATAATTATATTTCTACCTTTTCCCCTTTCTTGGATGACCTCATGGTCATTTGATGGTGAGGATGTTGTTTCCTCCTCTTTACTTATGTCCATCCATAATATTTTGGATAGAAACTCTCTATTTTTGGACCAATTTGGTTGCCCATCACCATAGAATTCTTAACAGTTCCGAAGAGCAAGCCAAGGTGGAATCTATCAATGTGGGTGTTTTGTGAAATTTGAGATTACATAGTGGGCCCATTATCATGGCAGATAACAAAAGGAGGAGGGTGATCCCCAAATGGGGAAGGAGACCAATCTTTTGTATCTTTAGTGGGACCTTGAGATTGATTTGAATCTTGAGAGGTAGGAGGAATGACATAATGTTGATTAGCTCAACCCCAACCCACTAAGAAGGTTATTATAGCATTTTAGTCACATCTATTTAATAATCACAATGGTTTTTAAAATAATAAATTCATAAATGATAATATTATCTTCAACTTAAATCAAGACATTGAGAATAAATCAAGGTGCTTGATTTGAAGTATAAATCGCCACACTCAAATTCTAATGTTGCTAAACAATGAAGTTCAAATTATTCTATATATAAAATTTATTTCTATCCTAATCTTTAGTATCAAATTTATCTATTTAGAAATGTAACATACAAGTAATGGCATACTACCATCTTATCTAGGTCCTTTAATATGATTATGCAAGAATGATTCTCTTGTAATTCTCTCCAAAAAGTTTGACTAGATGTTAATACGCAAGTTCATCTACAAGAAGTGCCACCATGACCCCATATAAGCCAAGGCTTCAAAAAGTAGACCTTTATCTTTTGTATGAATTTAGTCTCACATCCTCATTGCTTGTTCTCTTTTTTTTTTGTCTTCGTAGAACCTCAATTCCCACACATGCATGTGGACTTTTCTCCCAATGTTCAAGTTTGGCCCAAGTTTTCATCATTGTTGCATATTTTTCTTTGTCCACCAAAGTGACGAGTTCTTCATCCTCACAATTTCCTAGTCCCCACTCTTGCCTTTCTTCCCTCTCAGTCTATTATCATTTTCCTATTGCCACTCTTGACCCTGGCTTGGGAGCTTCCATAGCTTTTGTTTTTCATTTTTGTGTTCATTTGTCATTTTATGTTTTGACTACCATTCCCTAACTTTTTGTCACTTTTAGCTTTCCACTATTGTTTCAATATTTTTAGGTTTTAAAATTTCAAAAAAAATTTAAAAATAATTAATTTAGAAAAAACCCCAAAAAAATAAAATTTAATTTTTCAAAAAATGTAAAAGATTTAAAAAATTAAAATTTTTAAATAAATAAATATTTAAAATTAAAATATTGAAAAGAAACAAAATATCCTTTTGAAACCTCAAATCTTGGAAGGACTTCAAATCAAAAGACTGAGTGCCCTTTGAACACCTTTAACCCCAAAGCTTGCATAAAAAATGGAATTGAAATGTTAAGTCTCAAATGGATTTAAGTTCTTGGATGTAAAAATCCCTACCAAAACCAAAGAGTTGCTAAACACATCCAATCATAATTATCAAATTGTGCAAATTTTCTTGTTTGATCTTCTCTTTGTGAAAGGTGGTGTGCTTGTAGAGGTTTCTTGGCTTGTGGGTTGAAATAAGTATCAACTCGTACATGGTGTTAGAGATTGATCTACTAAGCTCCTGCTCATATTCTTAAGAGATGCAACCTTGAGCAATTTTTCTATACACATTAGACTCAAATGAAGCTCACCATCACATTTGTGGCATCCCAAAACCAACATATTGGGTGTCATTTTGTCAAAATATGAGAAGTTGTAGTTTTGGGTCAATTTGGTTGAGGGCACATAAATCGAGGCAAAATCTTGAAAAATATGGACATGGTAGAGGAAAATGGACATCACCATTGCATCTATGGTGGGGGTAAACCCAAAAATGCATGTCCAAATACTTAAATGTGAAATCAACTAATTTGTTGACCAGTGTTTTTTGAATGGGGCACATGTTTTTTGTGCAAGTACAAATCTATACATATCCATACTCTACCTTGACATCAACAACCTCAATTGCCATAATCCGGCTGGTAAAAAAAATATAGTATTAAAATTTTCTTTAAAAAATATGTAAATGTTTTTGTTTAATTTGTTTGCCAATTTTTTTTTCAAAAGGAGGGGCACATGAAGGTCAATACATTGGCATCAATCACCCTAGTAAATTTAGCAACCACCCCTAAATTGGCAGAGGAATCTTCTAAGATTCCAAAAGAATGTCCTAAGGTATATTTCATTCAGGGGGAATATTCTAGCAAGTAAGACTTTTCCAATGAAGGGCCTTTCTTTTGGATCTAGAAATATTCTTAGAATACGTTGTTGATGTCATCTTACGAACACCAACTAGGCACCCTTTTAAGCCACATGTTTGTATTTTGACCTACCTTTAGTAAAATGACCATAAGTTGTACAATCTCAAAATCACACAAACAAGATATCATCAGAGAGTTGCATCCGGTGCCAATCTAGTGGTGGTGGTCATTTTTACATATTCTTCACATATTTTTTGTACCTAGCCTATAAAGTCAAATGTTTTATTTTATAGTTTTAGTGCTATAACTTTTGCATTTGAACTTTTCTTTTTCAAAAACTAGATATCGTTGGAAAGCTGATTTTGTGTTCTATGTATATCTATCATCCATTTCTTTGGGATTTAAATAGGGTACATAGTAATCTTGAATTTTTTCATTTCTTGGTTTCATCATTTCTCTTTTTATATAGTTGTTTTCCTTGTTGTGGTGGGGGTGGGGGGGTGGAAGGTGGGGAAATCATCCTCTTTTACATTGACACATTTCCCACCTAATCTAAAAACCGATTCTAATGGAAGATTCAGTTGAGAAACTCACATCCCCTATTACACTAGAAAATGAGAGATGGCCATACTTCAATCCAAGTATTTGATGAGTCTCAACCTAGTTTGACTCATTAGTTTGAGATTCTTGATCATAGGAACAAGATGGATTCAGTCATGGGCTTGATTTCTCGAAATGTTTCAAATGGTCTTTAGTTCCATATTGATTCTTGTACCACTCTTAGGGCTATGTGGGTCAAATCCCAAAAAATATTTGGTGCCATCAATGAGTTTTGTGCACTTCATCTTGCATTTTATACACTTTGACTTGAGAAATATTTGACATAATTAACACCGAAGTCATTTCCATCTATTGAGGACTTTCTCAAAAAGTTCAAATCCATCATATCACCTTTGCAGGGTTTTGGAAAGGACGAGATAGACAAGGAGTGAATCTTTTTTATTTCATCTAATCTTCAAGGACCTTTTCAATTCTTTTCTTCATGATTTTATTCCACCATGGATTCCTTCAGAGATGCACATATTATTCCTTCATTGAAGATGTTTTGTGAACTCCTAACATGAGAGCAAACCAAGTTGTCAATTCAGATTTAGTTATTGGTTCCAAATCTAGGGCATTGGTTGCTTACTCATCTATAGGGAAACAAAAGTTGAAGCACGAGAAAAAGTAGAAGCACAAAATTGAAGGCAAACAAAGCATCACAATTCATGCTTGCACCTAAGCATGAAGTTACAATTGAAGAGGATGTTGAATTTACAGTTGTAGCTAAAGAAGAATGGTTTCAGCGTATGCACCCACTTCAAAGTAGCAATATATATGATCAAAATGAGGTGGTAAATAAGTTTTCTTATGTATTTCAAAAAGTATTGCATTATTCATTAAGTTTCTATTGATATTATAACTATTTCTAGTTGCTCATAAGCATGTTAAGCATAGAAATTTTTGAGGGAAGGTAGCTATTTCACAAAAATAATTAATGGTTTTTTTAAAAAAATTCTTATTTGGTGGTTAGTGTAGGTTAGGGAAGGTCTTCCATTCAATAAGTGTTTCTACACAATGTCTTAGATGTCTTTATTTTTATTTTGTTGAAGCATAATTAGTTAAGAGTTGTCTAGTGTAATTTGTTTCCCAAGATTTTCTTGTTTGCATAACTATTTTAGAGGTGTTCACAATTGTTTGGTTATATTTCAAGTCATTTATTTTTTGAAGTCATGAGTGAGTCAATTCTTCAATTTTGGAAGAGAGACTTTGCATATAATGTCACAAAGTTTCCATTAGATAATTAGGTTTTCATGGGATTAAGAATGTCTATTCAATGGTGTTGTCCAAATGGCCTAATCAAAAAAAATTTAATGGTATATGGAATTTGTTTGATGGTATATGGACATAAAAATATGTATTATAAGCCATTGGATAGATTTTTTATGCAGGTTGCCTATAGAAGTTGATGTCTGATTTAACAATCAATATGAGGAAATCTATAGCAACTTTTGAAGGTAAATTTGCAACACTCTTGTAGACATGGAAAATTGGCAAAGGCTTAAATCGATCAAAAGGTGCAACAAATCATCAAAATAGCACTAAAAATCAATAAATGGAACAAAGACAATTCAAATCAAAGGAAAATTCAATTAAATGATTAAATGATTAAATAAAGCTTGAAAAGGGGAAAAACACTAAGAAATTGATTAAATTCAATTAATGACATAGTTGTTGAAATGAAAAATCAAAATGAACATCTTACCCTTCATGGCTAAATTTAATTACTTTAATTAATTAATAAATACTAAATTCCCTCAACAAAGCAAAAAAAGGAGACAAAATGGACACAAATCACTCACTTTTGTTAAAATGGTCCAGCCTTTTGAAACCATTTAAATGTTTGTCCCCCCATTTAGGGACAAAGCAAAGCCAATTGACCTTACCCAAGCATAACCATGGTTATCTCACTCTACCCCCTACCCTTGGGAAAATCCTATAAATAGAAGGCATTTTGAGGCATAATTCATCCACTCCATATCTTTGAATTGCAGCAAAGCTCTTGCAATTTGCATCCACACCACTCACTTAGCATTTTCATTGATAATTAGCTTCAATTGTTGATCATTTTAGAGATTTTCTTATCAAATAGAGCTAGAATTTGATAATTAGATCTAGTTTGCATATCATTCTTAGTTCAATTCTCATAATTAGAGTGTCACTAGTGAGGATTTGCAGCTGAGAGCCTCACTTACTACTTCAATTTAGAGAACCATGAGATATTTAGATTAATTTGTGCATTATTTAGATTAGTTTGCTTTGAATAGTGTAAATTCTCTTTAAATCTTGTTATTTCATGAAGGTGTAAATCACTCACACACAACTCTCAAAGGTGTTGGGGTGACTTCGTGCGTAAGGCACCATATGGGTAAGTCCACCATATGGAAAGGCTCAACACTGTGGTATGTCGGACACTGAAGCCAATACAGTGAGTTCGATAATACAATACGATGAGTGTGCACCATGTGGAGTACGGGTTCCATAGTACTAAGCCCACCGGATGATGATGAAAAATATGAAAAGGTACGGTGAAGCCACTATATGGTGAGTCCATCATACGAGGTCCACCGTAGGGGAAGTAAGGGTGCAGTCGGTATGCGAGGATGACGGTGAAGTGGTACGGCAAGTACATTGAAGCTAGTATGGTGAAGTCGTACATGGAGACCAATGCTAGTATGAGTATAGTGATTCTAGTACGATGGTAGTTTCCAATATGGGTGTCAATTCGGGTACATGTATAGTGGGAGTTCTAGTACGGTGTTAGCATGGTGGCAGTTTCGGTATGTTCCAGTTCTGGTATGGTGTCATTTCTAGTATGTTGGGTCAGTTCTAATATGGTGTGAGGCAGAGTTGGTTGATCATTTTGTAAAGTGACGGTTAACATAACCGAATTCCATAATGAATTGTAGAGTGTTTAAATGTCTGTGAGATTCGTTAGGAATGGAGAAGGGTGAAATAGTTGAGTGTCAAAGTGGTGTAAAGTTAGGTTGATTGTAACACAATCTGAGCCTGTGCAAAAATAAATTGTTGTTTGTATGTAACATTGGTTACTGTAATACAAAAAAGACACTCGGGCTTTTCCTGAAAGGGTTTTCCACGTAAATTTGGTCTCCTATGTTTATCTTGTGTGCATGACATTTTCTATGTTCTTTTTTTCTTTTGCTTATCTCAATATTCTGAAGTAGACTCGAACTCTTTATTATTTCTATTGTAAATTGGCATTAGGAAGGTGTTTCCGCACTGTTGCTTTCCTTACAAAAGAGACCTTTACATTCAACAATTCAGGGACCTATCCTTTCAGCTATTCACCAAGTTTGTTGCTTTTCACAATAACACAAATGGTACTACATTTACGATTTTCATTTATTGCTAATATTTATCATTTTTTAGTAATTGGTTATCTATGCATTGCAATATGTTTATCAATCATCATTGTTATATTACACGCTTCATAATTGATTTGTTTTTCTACCCTTACATTTCCTTTTGAGGACAAATGCCCTTTTAGCTAGGGGGAATGTGTATACCTTGTGTTTTTTTCATAGACCATAGGAGGATGACCCTTCTTGTACATTTTCTTACTACCTCCTACATTCATGATTGTGTTTAGTTCATTTGATTATATTGTACTATTGACTTACCTTTTCCATTATTGCCTCAAAATGACAAAAGATATATGCAAGATCCAAAATTACAAAAGATAGAAATGTTTGAGGCATCTATGCAAAAATAAGAATGAAAAAGTGAAGGGTAGTGAAAAGGAACATCAAAAGATGTAAGGAAGCTCTTAATGACAATGACAATGAATGTGACTAATTCTAAGAGCCTTAGTGGACAACAAGTAAAAGAAGATTTCCATGATGCAAGCACAAAGAGAAAGAAAAGAGGTGAGTAATTTCAAATCAGAAATGTATAAGATTGCAATAGGAATTCAGAGTATAAAATGCTTAAGGGGAGAAAACAACAATGGAAAGAACAATGAAATAGATTTTATTATGAAGAGATCACAATGAGAACAAAGTATGACATGAGAGGGAGGATATTATCAAGAAGACAATGACAAGAATGAAGCATAATGGTGGCAGCTATCAAAGTTTATGCAAACTGACTATATAGAGTAGAAGAGATGGTGGACCAAGCTCATGGAATGATGAAAACTAGAAAAGCATGGAAAGAAGAATTTCAAACCGTTTTGAGCAACAAGTACAATGAGAAGAAAAATAAAAAAACAACAAAGGATATGACATTCACAGAATTTGAGTTTGGTAGCCTTCGTGATTAACTAATGTCTATCCCTTACTTTCGGACAAGCATGATTTCAATTGGAAGGAATGATGAGCCTATAATTTTTCATATTTATATCATTTGTTATTATACTTTACTCCATGTCTATGGTTAATGATTTATTGACAAGCATTTGTATGTCTAACCAGTTAATGTTAAATTGTGATAATTTATTATGATAAATGGTTATTATTAAATGTTAAGTGTTTTGAGATGATTAACATGTTGTTTGTGAGATATTTGAGTCGTTCATGCAATTGAAAAGCAGAGGAGACAAATTGACACTTGTCAATATTCAGATATTTGCTTCATGGGATTGAGGCGTCTAACAAGATTAAAATTCTTCAATCTGACAACATCTATTTATCTCTGACCTGAAGGCTCACAACAACCTTACAGTCCATCAAGAAATGGGACTCCTTCACTAACTTATCACTTCTTTCACAACCTCCACAAACTCCCTGCAACCCTATCACAATCCTAACATATGAGGCAACTCTCTGTCCACAAAACAGTCTCAAGACCCATACAAACATGACTGCTCACAATTTAGAACATGAAGACTCTGTTTGAAACAACCTCCAACCAATCAAAGAACTTTCTCCTTATTTATGTTAGATCAATTCTTGTCTTCTTGATCAATGGACAGTCAACTTGCCCATTCACTGTCCAATCACAGTAAGTAATGGATAAACCTTATTTGTCACCAAACTCAATGGAAGGAAATCACCTTGCATCTAGACAACACATAGTACCCTGATATGTAAACTAATACACAAAATTGTAACCCTCTCTGCTATAACAGTAAGACAGTGCCTTGAGGGCCAATATACCCACGTCCAACATGGAAACCTTGAATAATGGGACAAGGAGAGGATCAATACAAATTCATCTTGAACTGCAGATGACTGTATATGCAGTGAACAGATTTATAGTGACACTGACAACCCAATCTGACTGACATATCCCTCTATTAGAACAGTGCTCATTCAATGGCATCAAATTTGATTCCCCTGCATCACCTTGCGTACTCCACACCATAGGAAGGGACTTAACACATTTAAGGCAACATAAAAATGTCTTTACAATCCATATAGATTCATATTACAAAGAAATGAAGGACAAATGATGACTGTCACTGTTATAATGTTTAGACAGTTATGACTGTGATCATACAACCAGTCATTAGAAACAATGTAAAAGTCTGATCCAAGGTACTGGAAAGATCATTTGGATCCTTTACAATATCATCCTATCATACCTTTCCTTTGGGAAATTTTCATGAGATAAATATTAACAAAAATAGTGGCATTTGCTGTTGCAGTCACAAAAATCTTCATAACAGTCCGCCTAGGGCTTCTTGTTTCTCCACAAATACACAACTAATTAGTATGAAACCAAATGCATATTAAAGAGTATTCAATTTTCTACTAGAATCCAGATTCAATAATTTTCCAAATGTTAAAATGGAAGAGAAGAACTCATCTTTCCAAACCCTTAGACATGGAGGGTTTCCAAACAGGTTTAGAAGAAATTCATCAAACTCTTACCACAATCCACGGCAGGGATTCAAACTTGTTTTGAAAGAAATTAAACTCATTATATTTTCACCCTCAATTGGTTTCAGGATAAAATCAATCTATTACAATGAGATATCAACGTGTGATCAAAAACTCTTTAGGAAAATAACAGTAGGATCAGCCTTCTTTATTAATTATCTTCCTTCAAACTTACGCACCCCTACCCTAGACCCAAAGAGGGGTATATATGCATCTACAATCAGTTTGCAACTGTTTCAATCGACTTTTTGCAAATGTTGCAAAAGCAATTTTCCCAACATTTTTTTGCAATTTTTGACACTTTGCCTCCAAATGACTTCGTATTGACCCGAAACTTTGTAGATATGATAAATGTGACCTAATAACATGAATGCAATCATTTTTTACCATTTTCACCATTCCTACCAACTTTGACCAGGGTTGACCCAATCAGGGTCACTATGCACCTAATGACTTTCAAAGCCTTACAAATGAACTCAAAAGAACATCATAGACCTAATGAACCTCAAGAACAATAGACATGGCCTTTTCTTGAACCTCAAGAACAATAGACATGACCTTTTCTTGGCCTTATTACATTACTCTTGACCATTCATGGATATAGTTGCATTGGTGCACCTGCACCACTTGTCTTCTTAACATATTTTCTCAAAGATTCCAGGAAATCCAAGTGTTTTCGTATTGTTATTTACCTTTCCAATGTACCTAATGATATCTAATAATCAACTAGGCATGGTCTATTGGGGTACATAACAGCGTGTTGATTATTTTCTATCATTGTCAATTGGACTTCTACCTTCCTTTATGTTTAAATATAATTTATAATTATGAACATTATTTTCAATTGTCTTACAAGTTGTCCTTTCAACTTTATTATTAGTCATCATTATGTTGGAGTAAAGGTTTCTATAAGATAGCAACATGATTTATGTTAAAAGCTAAAAGAAAAGCTTATGAACTTTGTTGTTTATCTTGTGATCATTGTTGTAGGATCAAGATTTGATAAAAATAATTATTTTCGTTTATTGGTTGCATTCCATATACATTTGGTTGATGAAATATTTGATTTTTTGGTGGGATATAATAAACTTGATTTTGGATACACTTATTTCTTTTAAGTAATGCCCATCAGTAATGTTTCACTATGTATATTTTACCGAGTCTATTCTTAATGTTAAATTTTCTCAAAATTTTAAAAATATGGTTGTTAATTATTCAACAGACTCATCAATTTTCCTCTTTATTGTTGTGATTTATAAAATGATTTTCTTTTACAATTTTCCCAATTTATGTTAAGAATTACTACTACAATTCAGCCCACAAATGTATAGAACTTAGCATAAGATTATTGTACCAATAAAAAGCTACATCATGAAAAGTATTGACAATAGATTTTTTCCAGCATCAATAGAGATAGTAGGAAGAGAATCTCACGCCTTTACAATAATAAGAAAGGCCTTGGAAAAATTAACCATTAGGATAAGATGATCCCCTAACATTAGTTATGAAATGGTGAAACAAATCAAATATACACTGTGCTCGTGTTGTTTAGAATTTGATAGTTTTTTGTATTTTAGATTTTAATATTTTTCTGTCTTTTTGAAAAATAATAAATCTTAGCATTAAATAGGACAGATTAAATACTAAAAACATTGAATTTTACCTATCACTCTAGTGTTTGCTCCTAGCACTAATGTAGAATTAGGCGTACCAATGTACTTGCAAATTATGAAACCTATATAGTGGAATGGCCTGCTTCAAAGGTGGATAACCTCAGTAATCTTTCATCAAAATCATTATTAAATTTATCAAAATTCTTAACTAACTAGTGTTTCCACTAATCATTCATCCATAGATTAATTATGAGTTAATCATTTCAAATAGGGGTTCACTTACTAAGTTGCATCACTATTTAACAAATATGAACAACCTATTTCATTCAAATTGAATTGGGGACTTTATATTTGAACTTTGGTTATAGTTATCCAACTTCTTACAATTAATTTCACCTTTAAATTTGTTCAAAAACTACATAAAAGATTGAAAATCAGCACGTGTATCTTATTAAAAAAAATTAATTTATCTAATTTATCATTAAAATTGATTTAAAATAATTATTTATCAATTCAATCCAAATTTGATTAATTTCTCATTTATTTATTTATTTGAACCATAATATAACCAAAAAAAACACAATGATCAATACTAGTTCCTCTAGACCTTACTGGACAACCTCCTAACCCATTCTCACAGCCTGCTTTGAAAAACACACAGAAAATACTATTGAAATCAGTATTTCAAATTTTAAACTTTTAACATAAGATATCAAGAGAGCAATCAACAAGATACCAATAGTAGATTTCTCCTGAAAAACCCTTTCATAAAAAACCAAACCATAGTATACAAAACTTTCATTAAAAAAAAGACACCAACCCAGTTTATTAAAAAGAGTACCAACTCCCTCCAAGCACCAGCTTAGAATAGCTGAGGCACCAACTCAATGTTTTGAAACAAGTCTAGATTTTGAAAACTATAGCAAGAGCACTTCAATTTAAAATAGTATTCTCAACAATAACACTATACTCTGTAACTCACAGCCCCACAAATAAATTCCATTCAACACCCACCCCTTTCTCTACACTCCCCAACTCCAAAATACACTCCCTCGCAACACTGAGAGTCCACAATTTAATAAAATATGAAGCACGGCAAGAAAGAATGTCTGAGTCGTTACCACAGCGCTATGCTCTGCGTTTTATAACACACCTCCACACTGATATTTACTTTTCTAAACAAGTTTTTGCAATTCCAGACACATAGCAAACAATTTTCACAAACACTCAATGGTTTTCAAACATTGACTCCCAACTCTTCAATTCATGAAACACACAGCTGAACATGGTTGTGACATGTATGGAGTTTAAAACTCTGAAAATTTATTCCTATATGTATCCCAAACTCATGGTAGTGTTAGGTGAGAAGTCACTCATGTAAGATATGGTATTATCTTAGTCCAACTTGGAGGGTCCCAAAAAAAAAATTGTTTGTACTTATTTTTGGCCACTTGGTTGCACTTGTACTTCACTTTTCTTCCTTTTTTTTTTGGGTCTACTTAACAGGTTTGGTTTGTCTACATGTTTCATCAAGGTTTAGTCCTTTTTGAAATATATTTGTATATTAAATTTATTTATTAAATTATAAAATCTGAAGAAAAGAAACCACATTAAGATTTTATAGAAATTTGGTGAGTACAAAGATTTTGAATATATATGTACAGCAGGAAGGAAAAATAAAAATAAAAATAAACTCTCAGAGTCAAACTGTAAAATTGCTTCTTAATCATAGAATAGATTTTATTCTATGCAATCCCACTCCATACTCATGAGCTTGAAAACTTACAATATTTATATGAAATTATAGAACCTCCTAATCCACAAAACCTGGAACAAATTACTAATATTACCAAATTACTAGTTATCTAAAATCTTATCAAACTAAAATTAAGATAAAACTGTTGGGTGAAATTATCCTCTAGAAGGCTAATCTTGGACGACAGTTGCTTCTGCATCAGACTCCCAAGGAACAAAAGACTTGTTCATGGGCTCCTGTCCATGAGGTCCTCAATACTGACTCCATACTTGAATAAGTCAGAAACTGTCATCCATGTGGAATCTTCAGGTGGGTGCCCTTTCCATTTGACCAAGTATTCAAGATGTTCCTTACCTCTAATTTTCATGATGACTTTTGTGTCAAAGATTGATTCAGGTTGCTTTGGTGTGGCTTTTGGCAACTGTTGTTTCCATTCGATGACCTGCTCTTCAAATATTTCAGGTTCTTGGACTGTTTGTTCCTCATTCTTATAAGGGTGCAAATCTACAACATTAAATATAGGAGAAATCCCAATGCCCTTTGGAAGCTCAATCTTATACGCATTGCTTGAGAACTTTTGTAGAACCCGACAAGGACCAATTTTTTTTGCTTTCAACTTATTATAGTCTCTTCTTGGGAATCTTTATTTTCTAAGATGAGCTAAAACCTTATCCCCAACATTAAAATTGACTTCTTTCCTTTCAATATCAACTCTCCTTTTGTACTTAATGGTACTTTTCTCAAGTTTTATTTTTCACTTGGTCATGCAATTCTTGCATTATATTGGCAAAATCCCTACCATTAGCACTCCTTGTCTCCATTTTACCTAGATTTCTTAGCTCATACACTCCTCTAGGATGCATACCATACAATATCTGAAAAGGACTCATACCTGTACTTCTAGTAGGAGAATCATTATATGCAAACTCAGCATGTGCAAGCACCAAGTCTTATTGTTTTGGATGCATACTTGATAGGCTTCGCAAGATGTTTCCAAGGCTTCTATTGACCACTTCTGTTTTACCATCAGTTTGGGGATGGTAAGCTGAACTGAAACTCAAGATAGTTCCCAATTTCCTCCAAAAAATCCTCTAAAAGTGTCCTACAAATTTAGTGTCTCGATCAGAGACAATACTCCTAGGAAGCCCATGTAGTCTAACTATCTCCTTGAAGAACACATTGGCAATATTGGTAGCATCACTTGTTTTTGTACATGGAATAAAATGAGCCATTTTTTAGAATCTATCAATTGCCACAAATATTGAATCATGACCCTGTTGAGTTCTTGGTAGCCCAAGTACAAAGTCCATACTTATTGAATCCCATGGTCTTGTTGGGATTGGCAATGGTTGATACAAACTTGCATTTTGGCTACTTCCCTTGGCATGTTGACATATTTTGCACCTCTCCACAAACTTCTTGACATCATTTCCCATACTTGACCAATAATAATGTGAACTTAATTGAGCCAATGTCTTATTTTGTCCAAAATGCCCTGCCAAACTACCACTATGTTTCTCCTTCAACAAGTTTTCTCTCATGGAGCTTCTTGGAATGCAAAGTTGGCTGCCTTTGAATAGTAGGCCTTCTTGTATCATGTACTCCATCCAAGGACTTCTATTGCTCCCAAGGGGATTTAAACAAGCTTCATATGCATCTTTGAAGTTTGTATCTTCTTTATACATCTCCTTCAAGTCATCAAATCTCAATATGCTCACTTGAGATTCATGCATGATTAAACTCCTTCTACTCAAAGCATCTGCCACTTTGTTGGATTGACCACTCTTGTGCTTAATGACAAAAATAAAACTTTGCAAAAATTCTACCCATTTGACATGTCTCTGGCTTAATTTATGTTGACTACTAATAAACTACAAAGCATGGTTATCAGTGAACAAAATAAATTCTTTAGGCATGAGCTAGTGCCTCCATTTCTTCAATGCTTGTAGGATGGAATAGAACTCCTGATCATATGTTGAATATCTCTTCTTTGCATCATTAAGCTTTTCATTGAAGTAAGCAATAGGCTTTCCATCTTGATTGAGGACAGCACCTATAGCGGTCCCACTGGCATCACACTCAACTTGAAAAGGCTTAGAAAAATCAGGTAAAGACAAGATAGGTTCCTTTGTAATTTTCTTTTTAATCATATGAAAACTCTTATTAGCAGCTTCTGTCCAATGGAATGTATTTTTATCTCCCTTAATGGTATCCACTATTGGAGCACAAATCCCACTAAAATTTCTTATGAATTTTCTATAGAAATTGGCCAACCCATGAAAACTTCTTACCTCAAAGATGTTCTTAGGTGTGTGCCATTCAATTATTTTCTTTATCTTTTCCTTATCCATCTTTAGTCCTTCTTGTGAGATGACAAATCCCAAGTAAACTAATTTTGTCTTCAAGAAAGAACACTTTTTGATATTGATTGATGCAATTTATCTAATACCATCCTTAAATGTCTTAAATGTTCTTCCTTTGATTGACTATATACCAAGATGTCATCCAAGTATACTATGACAAACTTACTTGTGAAATCTTTAAGCACCTCATTCATAAGGCGCATGAAAGTGCTTGGAGCAATCGTTAAGCCAAATGGCATAACTAGCCATTCGTAGAGACCATGATTTGTCTTAAAAGGCCGTCTTCCACTCATCACCTTCTCTAATTCTAATTTGATGGTAGCCACTTTTCAAGTCTATTTTAGATAAATAATTAGCCCCACTTAAACAATCCAATAAATCATTAATTCTTGGTAAAGGAAACCTATACCTGATGGTTATTTTGTTGATTGCTCTTGAATCTGTGCACATTCACCAGCTCCCATCCTTCTTAGGGCTCAAAACAGTTGGAACTGCACAAGGACTTAAACTTTCCCTTATCAATCCTTCCTCTAACAATTCTTGTGCATGTTTCTTAATTTCTTCATTTTCTCTCGGTGTCATCCTGTAGGAAGCTTTATTTGGAAGATTTTCTCCTAGAATCAAGTCTATGTGATGGCTAATACTCCTTAATGGGGGCAAAACATTAGGAAGATCATCCACTACTATGTCTTTATACTCTTTCAACATATCTTGAATTTCTTCAGGAAAATCAATTATCTTTGAGCTAGTATATTCACTTTTAAGCTTTCCTATCAAAGTAAAGTTTACCTCTTCCTTCTTAATTTGGTGTAGAAATTGCTTACCACTCATTAGCATCACTCTAGAACTTAGCTCAACATCAACATGTCCTTCCTTTAGGGGTGTAAGAATACGCTTCTTCCCATCTTTCTCAAAAGTGTAGGTATTGTCTTGCCCATCATGCATAGCCTTTTTGTCATATTATCAAGGTCTTCCAAGTAAAACATGGTATACGTCCATTGGCATAACATCACACACTATCCAATCTTTGTAAGTTCCTATTTGTAAATCCACTTTACACTTCTCATTAACCAAGAGTTGATGTCCTTTTTGCAACCATGATACTTTGTAAGGAGTAGGATGTATTACCTTTTTCAAGCCTAGCTTCTCCACCATCTCTATTGAAACTAGATTGTCTATGCTCCCACTATCTACGATGACTTTGCAATATTTTCCTCCACTCTTGCATGTTGTTCTGAATAAATTTTTCCTTTGAGGTGGCTCTATCACCTCCTTGTTGGGTTTGAGTAACACCATTTTCACTAAGAGTGATTCACCAACTTCAGGTTCATCATTATAAGTGACAGGTTCATGTACATCTTCATCCTCTTCACCTTCAACAATGTGTACACTTCTTTGACTTGTGGTAGGATTTTCTGGACACTCATAAGATCTATGACCATATTTGTTACATTTAAAACATTTTCTAAGAAATCCTCTACCTCTACCTCTCGAATAAGGCCTTCCTCTAAAAGAGTCATTACCTTGATATGTTTGTTCTTGTTGGTGCGAGTTACTAGCTTCTTCTTTTTGTGCTTGCCATTGTCCTCTACCTCTTTGTGACCCTCTTCCTCTAAAACTTTGACTTTTCCCTCTTGAGATTTGTGTTTGTTTCCTAGATAATTTCTCTTCTGCTTTAAGAACATATTAGTATGCTTCCTCCACTGTTCTAGGACAAAAAAAGGTTAATTTCATCTTGAATATTGTACTTCAGTCCATTGAGATATCTAGCCACTTTTTCAGCATCATCTTCAATGTGACTAGCTCTAATGGTTAACCTATAAAATTCTTCTATGTAATCTTTAACTATCATGTCCTTTTGTCTAAGGTTTTGTAACTTCTTGAAAAGACTAAGCTGGTAATCTTTGGGCAAGAATTTACCTTTCAGTTTTGCCAACATTATGTCCCAACTATTGATCTTGGTCTTTCCTTGCTACATCCTTTCATCTTGTACTCCATCCCACTAGAGGGATGCATGACCCTTCAATTGCATTACTACAAATTTTACTTTCTTGTCATTAGCAACATTTTCATATTCAAAATACTTGTTCACTGCACTGATCCAATTGATCAGCTCCTCGGCATCTAGGTTGCCTGCATACATAGGCACTTCCATCCTTGGCTTAGAACCATCTCCCAGAATCGCTCTAACAATTCTTGTTTCAACTCCTTCCTCTTCTTCCTCTTCTCTTTGAGGTTGCACCTCTTCATCATTGACATCTCCTATGTCAGCTCCTCTTCTTTGTGCCAATTCCATAGCTTCCAATCGTGCTTCCATGCGTCTCATCCCTTCTAGAATTTCTGCATTGGCAGCTTGTCTTCCTGGACCTCTTCCTCTTCCTCGTCCTCGGAGTGCCATATCTTGACAAACACTAATTGGGACTTCTTCGCTATCAGACACCAATAATGGCAAAGGGCTGAAGAATATTCTTCTTCTCATACAAATTTTGATTATTACTAAGATCAAAATGCTCTCTTCTTCACTTTATATGATGGACCATTAAAAAAAACAAGATTTTAAATATGCAAACAATATTAAGTTTAAATTCATAAACTTACTCATGCATATTGCAATAGAAACCTGTCACCTTGACTGAAACTGCTCATTTACTGCAATGAATTCTTCAAAATTATTATTGGCATCTCATGCTCCTCGTTCCTAACTTTCTGGAACATTTTAAATTTCTCAATTTCGTTTAGAAACGAGAAAGTTATTTGCATTTTACTCGGACTGGTTTTTTTTTACAGCAACTTCACATTGACGTCTTCTTCAACCAATCTTCATAGAACAGACACACCAAAATCAACCTCCAAACCTATGAATTGATCTCTTTCTCTACAACAAATCTTCTCAAACCGAACTCATAGTGCATTCCTCACACCAGCACGCATCTTTTTGGCTCTGATACCACAATAATGCAAAGCGTAATATACATAGATACAACAATAATGCACAACACAATATACATGTACAGCAAGAAGGAAAAATAAAAATAAAAATAAATTCTCAGAGTCAAATTGTAAAATTGGTTCTTAATCATAGAATAGATTTTATTCTATACAATCCCACTCTGTACTCACAAGCTTGCAAACTTACAATATTTATATGAAATTATAGAACCTCCTAATCCACAAAACCTGGAACAAATTACTAATATTACCAAATTATTAGTTATCTAAAATCTTATCAAACTAAAATTAAGATAAAACTGTTGGGTGAAATTATCCTCTAGAAGGCTAATCTTGGATGAGAGTTGCTTCTGCATCACATTCCAAATACCATAATTTTTAACACAACTTAAATTATTTGTACTTTATGTTTTGAAATGATTGAATTCTAAATATTAAATAACAAATGGTAGTAAAAATATAGGATCAATTTATTAGTACTTGTTGATAGGCCAAGTACTATTGTATCTATTTTTAAATTTTTGACGTTAACTAGTGTGATTAAATGAACTAGCGTGCTATATTTTCCCTTACAAAATATGAATTAGCGTGCTAGACAAGATCAAATATTAATATATATTTGTATAAATTGAAATTAGTATATTGATTGAAATAAATGTTAATAAAATATTTGTTAAAAGAAGTATAGAAATATAAGTTTTTTTATCATAAGATTTAAATTGTAAGTCTACTCCAATAAAAACATGTAAAACTAAGATATATAATTAAAATATATATTTTATATTTTATGTTTTCCTTACATAATTTACATTTAATTACAAAATGTCATCACTGAACCCAAAAATAAATAAAAAATAGATGATGAAGGTATCTCTTGAATACATATCAACATAACAATATTTGAAGGTCTTATACCAAACCATTGGAGAAATGCAATACTGACCAATCTACCACTAAACATACAGATACCGACCAAAAAACCACCAGCAAAATACTATGTTAACTGATTTAGGCATCCTAGAATGCCATTACAGGGGATCACCCTGGTATTACCTCTAACCAGGACCACTTAACCTTTATTTTCTGACGAGTCCCCACGAGAATGAATTATGCAAAAGAGAAATTGAAGAACTATTAACACTGGGTTTCATCTCTTCTTCATCTTCCCCATTTTCTTGTCATGTCATGTATGTACATATATCATTAAGAATATGCCAATTTCACTAATAGAGTAAGAGACCATTAACATATAATTGTATTGTTATTAAAAATAAATATTTAAAATATATTTTTAAAAGATTTTAAGTTTTATAGATATATAATATCAATTATTCAAATGTTCAGTACACTAACTTATAGATGCCTATTTCAAATCATACTCTTTCTCATATTAGGTGCCTTCACAAGAATATATCTAGTGTATTATTCAAATGTAAGTACATGATAATATCTCAATATACTTATAAAAATAACTTAAAATTTAAAATAAAATTTACTTGTAAAAATAAGATAATTATTTATCAAATTATATATAGACAAATATAAATTTACTATTACACAAGTTAATATTTAAGTAACATCTAAACTATAGCTAATTTAAGATTTAAAGACTTCTAAACTTACCATAATAGTTGAGTATGCCAAAATCTTACTCATGATTTCTTTATTTGAATAAATTTTTTTAATACTTTCAATGTACAATATATTAAACAATTAAAGAGATAAAAATATACTAATTTATAATAATCTAGCCTCTTCATCTTATGAAAACTATTTAATAGATTGAAGTTTGTTTAATTTTTATAATGTGGTGAAAAGGTTGTGCCATGTATATAATAAAATAGATTTCTTTTAAAACCATAAGTAAATAATTAATTATGTATAAATATTCCAAACAATATTTAGAATGAATTGAAGGATTGAGATTGGAAGCCAAATCTTATAACATAATGGATAATAGATGAAATATTTCTAACAATGGATAGATTTTACACTCGCTAGTGCATTAACAATCTTAGAATTGATCATGACAACATAATGATAGCTTATTTATTTTCATTGTATTTTTTAAGTTTTTTTACTTTTTACAATTTAAAATTCAACATATATTAGTAAATATTAATATACATTTATAATTATTTTAATCCTACTAGATTTACAACACAACTTAAGAATTGATTATAGTTCTATTAGATTATTAGTTTAGTTAATTCATAATTATATATTAAATAGTATATGTTTGATATATTTGTATCATTGAATAATTTACCATTTTATGTATTTAAATAAAACAATAAAAGGACAATTATGTCATCATGTAAAAAAAAAAGAAGTACAAAAAATTCTAAAACTTGAATTATAGATCTAAACCCTAAACCTTTTGATTTAAAAAAAAATTACAAAACAAGAATTATTTTCTGTTCTGTTTTGACAGATAAATTATAATAAAAGTTGTACCATAATTAACAAAATTACATATTTATTCGATTCAATATGGCATTTGTTTTTGATAGAATTATTTGATTCAACATTAATACCTCAACTGTAACTAGCGTAGCATTGGTCTCTTGCACGTAAAACACCAATTGTTTTTCCTCATCAGGAGAGGAAGAAGATATTATGAGAAAGATGGGTATCTGAAAGAAGAGCAAAATTGATGCTTTTGAAGCCATTGAAGAGAACAAGCCGAGGAAATACAAGAGAAGAAAATATGTGCAAAGAATGATGATCCATTCCAATATAAAGAGCTATGAAGAAATGTATTACTTACTTTGCATGCACTCCTCGATGTTACAGAAGACTTGGCATATGATACATTAGACTTGCTTTTTTTCCCTCCTCTATGATCAAAACTATATCAAATTCAACCTTCTAAAAGTTGTTTGTAATTCTATTCAACTTTAGCCCATTGTAATATTAAGATGTGTTTTTGAAAAATTAAATTAAATTAAAGTTTGAATAAATTATATTTCTAATTAAAATACATAACTATAAACTAAATATTTAACCTAACCTAATAATATATTAAATAAATTTAAATAATTATTTAGTTTAAATTTCTAAAAATATATGCTAATACAATTAAAACTATACTAAAGGCAAGTACCTAGCCACTACGTGGCACTTGTTTCATTTGATATAATGGTCATTTTTAAACTTTTGAACAGTTTAGTTTTAAAATAGTATGAATTGATAGACTATATTTTTATAAAATCATAAATATAATACTTTAAATTATTAGTAAAATATAGACAATATAATATTTTACTTTAAAAAATAAATATATGTTATTATATAATATTATATAAATTTATTTAGAATATTTTAAAATTCTGAATTTGATTGAGCAGGAGGATCATGTTGTCAGTGGTGTTTTTGTTAGTCCTCCTAATTTCCTTATTGAGCTGCTTAATAGTTTGCTCAAAAAGCTGAAAGTTGTCCATATGCCTCCTCCATAAGTATCTGTCCTTGAGTTAGTGAAGAAGAAAGTAGCGTATTAGTCTTGAGCAGCTGTTTAAATTTGTCTTTATCAATCTTCATAGTAAAATATGAATGTTTCTAAAATTTAAAATGTTTTTTAATATAAATTTAGAAACTTACTATTATTAATAATTGTTAAATGATCATCATATATTTCTATCAATTATTATTATATATTCATATTAATTTAGAATCTTTTTTTAAATATAATATAAGAATTAGAAGTGTTTATTAAATTTTTTATTTTTGCATATATTATTAATTTATAATATTAGTATGTAATATACACATGCCTAAAATTTGACAGTCACCTAGCCTGAATTTCTTTATGATGGTTTGGTCATTTTAGTGTCTATTGTCAAATTTTTTAATTTACGAATAATTTAATAAATTATTTTAAATTTAAATATTTATCAATATAATTTGTAATACATATATTAAAATAATAAATATCTTATTCTTAAAAAAATCAATGTAAATAATTTAATTACTATTTTAAAATATATATTATTATAAATAATTGAAAATAAAAATAAATAATATCAAAGATCAAGAAAGAGATTGAAGCAATAGTAAAATTTAGATCAATTGTTAGTTGATAAATTCATATATTTTATTTCAAATGAATTCTAAATTAATATAAATATAAGCAAATTTTTAGAATTATATGTTATATTTGAAAAAGATTCTAAAATAATAATAATATACAATCAATTATATAAAAACTTTTATTTATGATAAAAATAATATAAACATAAACATATAATAAATAATATTAAATACATATATTACATAATAATATTATTTATTAATAATTAAAGTTTGTAAATTCATATATTTTATCTTATAAAGATTCTAAAATAATATTAATATATAAAAATAAAATAAAAGCATAATATTTTGTTTCAAAAATATTCTAAATGAATATTAGTATAAAATAATAAAATAAAAACATGAAATATCTTTTATATATCATACATATTATAAAATAATATATTTATATTATTAAATAAGATGTGATTTTGACAGTTTATTGAAAATTTTTAGTGTCATACTTACAGTTTTATAAAAAACTAAATGTCAATCTGTATTCCAAAATGGAAAAACCACTAATACGGGCATCAAATTTCACACCTGAATATACATGTTTTTAAATTGTTTATTATATATTTATATTAGTAACTAAATTATTTGCACTACTTTATTAAAAAATATTTTAAATTAAATTAATTTAATATAAATTATTTGTAAATTAAAAAATTTGATAATTCATATTTTTCTTAAAATGTAAAATAAAAGCCATTAGAATGACCAAACCGTCATAAAAAAAATGATATGACAGGTAAGGGTGTTGTCAAATTCCAAGCATGAGTTAATTTAATTTAATTAGATTCAGAGAATGTGTAGGGCTTTGACCTCTGAGTTCAAAATTTTCAATGTTTGGACTTCATTTTGATAGCAAGGATGAACATGGAAAAGGTTGAAGGATACATGAAACCCGTGCAAGGGTTGGCTCGTAATTCTAAGTTTTATATGTGTAAACTTCAATCATTACAAAATAACATAGTTCCCATGGTGTTGCAACACCAACTAGCAACTATTTGCAAGTGTTAGTAGCTCATTGTACTTGTTGAAAGCATTTCTGTCCATCCAAAACACTAGTAAATATCAATGGCACAAGGAGCTAAAGCTCCCTCTTCTGGGGTTTTCTTCCTTTTGAAACTTTCTCTAGGTTTATCCCATGTGTTAAATCTATTTGATGTTCCAAGGGTACAGCCCAATGGGCAACCGACAGAGATTCAATTAGGTTATGTGTGGAAGCTTTATATTTTAAGATAGGGATCAGAATATACAAAATTGAACAAAAAACAACAAATTCGTATTATGTTAGTTCACTTCATAATCTATGAGAAAAGATGTGTAATGATTATGCCTTGTTATCCTCTCATTTCCTATAAAGAATGGTTATGTACATTAATATACAAAGAGGTAGAAAGGTGAAGCATCAATTAGGACAAGAACTCATAACCCTATTGCAGCTGCTGCAAATTACAATCATCAAGAAGAAGGGCACGTGGTAATTGACGTGGATTTATGAAATGCGGTTTAGAATATAGGCGTTGATTAGGATGAAGATCATACTAATGAAACCAGAAAGGACACAGAATAATACCCAAGTTTTGTGGTAAGATCTAGTGAACAAAACCCTCTTGGATTAGTGCTACATTTGTGCACAAGTTGGTACTTGTTTTCATGTTTATTTGCATACTTGAATATTCTAACTAAATTTTTAAGCATATTGAAGCTAGTTTCAGTGCATAGTCTCTGTAGAGTTAACATTAGGAAATATTTAATTGGTGTGTGTTTTAGAAAGACTCGTAAACATTTTCAAAATTAAAGATTGCCAAACAAATAATAAAAAACAACAAACCATCAGACCATAGCCCAAACATAAAAAGGTAAAAGATTGAAACAACTAAAAACCTTAATCATCGAAAAACAATGGAGGCAACAAATTGCATGTACAAGACCAAAGAAAAAGCTTACCACCATCAAGCTATAGTAGTAAGGCATCGTAGCCCAAAATGCATATAGCCTAGTTAAAACAGAAAATAGGAAGACATCGTGACACTAGTCTAGAAATAAAGCCAAATTATGAACTACAGAGGCATCAAAATCTCTCCCTTCACAATGGATCCTTTTCACAGAGACTAGCCACAAGAAGTAACTCCCATGGGCTTTGACGAAACCTTGGAAAGTGAAAGATGAAGGTAAGGGAAAGAGGGGAAAGGTCAAAGCCTAACTTCTTTCATTGCACTCCAACGTCTGTTTATTTAAGCACCATCAATGGTATTAAGGTCGACCTAACTGCTCAAAAATTGTTGTGTCAAAGTGAAATGCCAAATATGCTTCATATCCTAAACCCTAAATGCAAAATTTGTCTGATATACACCATGAGGGAAACACATGATTAAGCCAACAGAGAAGATCCATTACCAATGCTGTCATAGTGGCCAACTGATAACTAAATAAACAAGGTATCATTTAAGATTGTACAACTCAATAACTGTCAGATGACAACAACGTTGATGCTCCACTTCTTGCAACAATTTTTCCATAATCAGAAGCTCCCTATTATATCCCAACCAAATACCAAAATTTGCAATTAAAGTGCATAACAAATGTTAATCAAGAGCAAACTTTAAGCAAGTGCAAAAGGAGATAGCTATAGCACAAAAGTATACGCAAATTGATCGATTAATCTCTTCAAGTGGGAAAATGGCATTTCATTTCTTTAGTGACATCATAATTAAAATAGTCAATGGAGGTGAACCATGTTATAGAAATTTTCCTTTGTTCTCTCATATATTAAATAAAAAGCCAACTTGTTGAAAACAAAAATCGCAACAGTAGAACTGAATTCTAAAACAATTGAAGTTTCAGGAATGAGTTAGGTTGCTGACTAAGCTCTGCGTAACCTTTTCAAAAATATTTCCTTATAATATTTATTACAGAATAATATTCCTTAAAAAATCTATTCAAATACACTCTCAAACCTATTTATCATCCATGCTTAGTAGAACGAAAATAGTAAGTTTTGACACAGTACCAGATGGAATTTCTACATTTTACATTTATTAACTTTCTTGCAACTCATGAATTCCAACTATGAATATAAGTAGTCCTCCTTGGGAAGACATACCAAAAAATAAATCAAGCTGATCATCTCACAATTTCAATATGTTGATATAGGGCTCAGCAGTTCAAAACCTCAAATGCTTGAATTCAATATCAGGAGCAAGGACAAGTCAAATGCTGAAAATTGAATCTGAATTCCAGTGCTTAACAGTAACTGATGAGAGGACCTTTTGCAATTAGATCAACTCTACTTGCCCCTACCTTTTCCCCATGGAACAATCTGGTGCAAAATCTCTTGAAAGCAAGCGATAACCATTTCCAAATCCATGTGTGAAATTTGCTTCCTCCATTCCATCCAGCATTAGATACAAGCTGTCATTTGTGATAATAGACATCTCCAAACCAGCCATTCCATTTGCCTTTCATCTTGAGAAAATTTGTGTCGGAAACTGAATACAAGAAATCCGTTGTACTTGATTTCTAATTTCAGAAATTATACTTTGACTAGCTGTAAGGCTAGGTAGATGCAGAAGTTGCAACAAGAGAGAATAGACATAATGGTGAAGATTAAGCATGGAATCCAAGAAACTTTCAATAAGGAATCAAAGGCATCAATGTCTGAAATCTATTACAGGAAGGTTTGGAGGCTTGCAACAAACACAATTGGCCCACAGATTTGCCACTGGAAGGAAATAAATTTGGCCACTCCAGTCTGCTACTTTTATACCTGTTTCAATCATGTGACATAACAATCATTTCCTGACAGTCAAAACACAAAACATATGCCACGCCATGAATTCTAAATAAAGAAAAAGCAACAAACAGTATGGAAGGGCAGAGAAAAATACTATCTGCTGAAAAAGAATTTCTAGTCATGTGAATAAAAGGCCAAAAATATAAAACCCACCATCAAAAACTTTTGTGGGTAGCAGTGATAATCTACAAACTGATTGAGATGCTTGATTGGCATTGTATAATGCATCTCCTGGGCAAAGCTTTTCCATTGATTCAACCATATTCACTATTTCCTCTACAGCTTTCCAGGTGGTTGAGGTAATTAGGTCGGTGCCATCATCTCTATGAAAAGCCTGCTCAATGGCTTTTTTCAACCCATATCCAGCCCAGGCATCCATGCAATCTTTCAAATTACACAAAATATGTTTTGTCTGGTCTGGATTTAACAACATCCAGGGTTTGAAAAGTTTTGTTGAAGCCCTAAGGATCTCTGAGACTTTGAAAATCTCTGACAATGAAGCAAAGTAGCTCTTCCCTGTTAAAATTGCAGGGTAACACTTCAAAATAATTTTATTGAAAAAATTAAAAGCAGAGAGTCAAATGACTAAGATTGCAAGTAATCGGTCACAAGAGAAAAATTTGCAACAATATTTCAAACCAGAATCGTGTTTCTTTAAATTATTATAAAAGATGATCACTTTATTCCATACTAAAACCAATAGATGAGTAACCTTGAGGATGTGACAGTATATGCATGTGAACATTTGCATCCGATGCTTGATCCCACACTTTTAAGCCATGCTGTAGCTCAGTCACACAAGCAGATGTAATGGTAGCCCAAATATTTAAATAAGAAGACTGATATTCTACTGAAGTTGAAACCAGAAGAAGCACCCAAACTGTATGTCTGTAAAGATCTACTGCTTCTTTTATATTCTCTTTTGCCTGGATCACCAGAATAACCCATTAGCAGAAAGTATTTCTTAAAAATCACAAATCTAGATAAGAGTACATACAATTACTTTCAAGGGTAACTACACTGAAGATTGTTCCCAACCTTAGCTTCTATAATTACCAACCTTAAAGGCTGAGCCAATTCATTACACAAATCTTATCTTTCCATTTTGCTTACTCCAATACGGTTATCAATATTTCATTTAATGTTGTGGAAGAAATGAAAATGCTTGAAACACTGAAAATATTATATACTGAAATCAAGAAAGCCTTTAGTATTTCTCGATAAAGGTGTAATAATTACCTTCAAGAGTAAATACACTGAAGATTAATCCCAACATTAGCTTCTATATGGCTTCTATATAATCTTGACAATCCAAAAACACCGACCTCAAAGCTCAATCAATCCATTACACAGATCTTAACTTTATATATTTACTTACTTGTATAAGGTTTTCAATATTTCATTTGATGTCGTGTGAGAAATGAAAATGCTTGTAACATACTGAAGTCAATTAAATTTGACTAATGCCAAAATGCAGTCACAAAATGTTCAACACAGTACCTATCTGGAGAAAACTCTCCAGGAAATAAGAAACTCCAAAGGAAATATAAAAACTCAATTATTGGGAATGAAATTGTCTAATAGAGTACATAGGTTCTCTTTGGAAGCAACCGCCAACACAAGTACTATGATGTATGTTGTGTCCTACTCCAGACATGTCAAGATGCTTCCCAAACACTAATTATCTCTCCCCCTCCATCCCAAACTAGCATAGGAAAGCCACAATTTTTTCATGAAGTTAGACATCTACGGTTCTACCCTTGTGATCAATTTGGCATCATCCCATACATTTCAACCCCTTCAAACACATCCACTTGCATGCCTATTGTATATTGACAAGTATGCTCACTATATATTATAATATTAACATACATGCCTCTTAGATCCCAGATTTCACATTGTCAAAAACAGTCATGGGTTGTTTGTAGTCCTCCTAGGGGATTTCAATCATTGCTGATCTCGACAGCATGGGTCACTGGCATAGCCTCAAGGTGGAATTTGTCCTTCAACTCACTTCATGATAAGAAGCCACTAATCTCACTCTTTACATCCCCAACTTTCTCCACTTTATGACATCAAAAGAGAATTACCAACATCAAGAAGCCTATATGCTGAAATTAGAAGTGGGTATCTCATATCAGCATCCGAGTGGTTGTGGACACTGAACATCGATGTAAATGAAACAAAGTATTGCCATCATTGAAAGGTTTGTTTTTGACCCTTTGATAACATCATAGGCAATCATTTTGGCCATATCCTGATGGTCAATGTATGTCCATGTCTTGAAATCGAGGCATGGCTATGCCAATGTTAGTGACTAGGTTCCTCTAATTGGTGGGGTTGTGTACCAAGAGTTTACTTAAGATCGCTTGAATAATAGTTTACAGCTAAGGTAAAAGTGTTAGTCTTTTTCTCAATTTGAGTAATTATACACTAGAAAAATTAAATTGTGCAAACCAGCCAATGAGAGTTTACCATGCAATGTGCCAATCAAAACCAAGGGTGATGTAATATGACCAAAAGAACCACTTTTAGGTTTGGCTTAGAGTTCTGGAAATTAGGGCTTCCTGCCTATCAAAATCATATAAAGATGTTAGGAGATGAGTACGACAAGAAATTTTATGCAATGAATTTCCATGAGAATATTCGGAAGTTTATGAGAGAAGCTTAGTAGGACAATATTATTGTGTTGTTTTCTAGTCTTCTCAATTCAGATACATAGCATTTGGTAGGTTTATATTGATTTCTAGAATAAAATATAATACAGGGACACTTTTAACCCAACTATGAATAGTTCTCCTGCAATTTTCACATGGCATTAGAGTTCATGTGCCCTTTCCACATGGTAGCAAAGTCAGTAGTTTGCAAGTCATTTTGATGAACAAATAAAATCTTATAGAATGAGGAAATTAGTGTATGGGACATCTTATTGATTTGCTCATCTCTCTATTTGTTTCTCCCACAAACCCTTGCTTTTATCCTCTTCCTTTTCAATTTCTATTAAAATTTCTTTAAATCATTGTTTCTCACAATTTCCCAGACAGGGAAGAAAGAGACACAATTTAGAAGACGGCAAAAAAACTCCCACGTTTTGGGTATGTCAAGGGACAGCTATTAAAATTTTAAATAACTCAAGTAAACTAAAAGCAGCGGAAAAAATTTAAACTAAATACAATTTGCTAAATTTGCAATAATCATCCTTCCTCTTTTAGCTTTTTTGGAGGTTTTAGCTATTTCCACAGGGACACATTCCCTGGGCTTTTCTAGTCATCCCCATACCTGAGACATTTCAGGGATGTGCACACATTGGGAATATCCCCAGGCCATCCCTAGTCTATTATAAACAGGGGATGTCTTGGAAACGGATAAAAATCTCCCAAAGATGACCATGGAATATCTAAATATCCCTTGACCATCCTAGGGACAGCCAGCCAGCCCCTACAATCCGGCATGCAAAAAAAAGGAACTGAAACAAAAAGTTGGGTGCACAAGGTGTGGAGAGCTTTGATAACTAGTTGCTTTAACAAAATTCCAACATTAAAACTCTTCCTACCTATCCTCAGTTGAAGGGGTTGATATACTTTTCTGATTTGTTAATGATCTTGTAACAAAGTATCATACATGTGTTTCCTATGACTATACATAATCTGACTGTGCACGACTGCAAAAGCTGCCTGTGTATAAGTGAGATATTTTCCAAGATCCAATTCAACAGTAGATGGTTCAAGCATACACAGATGCCCTCTGTGGACTGTGCTTCTCCAAGTTCAAGTTGTTGCATCTGATGGCTATGTAGTATGTATATGAGACTACAATTTCAAATTATTAAATTAAAATTGCTGTATAGTATGTATTTGAGACTGTGCATGTGTCTACAGACTGTTCAGTGTGCTTTCAATGTAAATTATTAACTTAACCAACAATTTGTGTATTAAATAATGGCTACCAGCCAATATGTTGAGCCTTGAAAATAGACCAGGACCATTATGAAACAAGGTTTTAACTTTTAAGTTTAAATGTATCAATGTGTATCTCCAGGGTGTACTGTTATTACCTGGGTTTTCTACATCTCTAAATTTTGTACGATTGGACAGGGTAGTCCCGCATATTGGGAGTGTCTGATACTTAGGCTCCAGTTTTGACACAGTCTTAGCAGACGAAAATTAAGGACAGCTACAGATTTTCTATGGTTTTGTCATTTTTTAGTTTTAACTTGTAGGCTTCAGGCATTCTGTTGTAATTGTTAATTATACACATTGACAACAAAAACCATGAAATGTTTTTGACTTGTTTGTCAGCTCACATGTGAATTTTCAATTCACTCCCAATGTCATGTAATATGGTTCTATAATGTATAGGATGAATGTTTTATATATGAACAATTGAAATTTCCTATTTTTCTTTCCTTGTTTTTTAATTGCCATCCTCATCCTAGAAACTCCATGGAACACAGGTTTTTAGCATTATTTTCCTTACAAAGTTTTCTTTTTTTTCTTTTAGGCACCAAATGGTGCAGGTTGTCCAGTCCTGAAATAAGAGGTGTTCCCTTCAAGTCCCTCAGTTCTTGAGATGTTCAGGACACTACTATGGACTTTTCCCCATGGAAACTTGCTTTTCTTTTAGTAGAAATTGATTTTGGATAGGCTGAAAATTGATAAAGAGCATATTGTTTGAGGGATGCCTTCAGAAATAAAATCAAAATTTGTATGATTTTTGAAAAAAAATAAAATTGGTGGTTGAACAATTAATTTCAAGTGGTTTTTTAACAGTTCTTCAATTTTTGAAAATAAAATCCACTTTGCCTCATATTTGAAAGAGGGTCAGACCAACCCCAAAACCCAAGGCCGGTCACCCTAACTTAAGAAACCCCTTGGCCCCACCCTAAATCCTACACAAGTGGCATGCCCCATCCCCATCCACCTTTCTCCAAAAGCAATTTATGACTACCCAAAACTTTTTGGGTGCACCGGCCACTCATCCAACCCAATAGTCATTTTTAGGGCACAAAAGCCTTTTTGAGCCACCTAATAGGTTGTCTAGCCGTAAGACAATCCTTTGAACTTCCCACAAAACTCCCTACCCAACCAACCCAATCAACCAATATAGGCCACCCAACTTTGTCAAGGTCAATTTTGTTGGGAAAAGGAAACCCGTTCCCAAATTTTTAAGGTGTTTTCTCTTCTGAGACCCCAATAAAATTGCTGGGTAGGATTGTGTTTGGGTTAGGCATTGAAGATGGGTGGATGGTATAGTTTTATAGAAGGTCACAATCTAGCGAAGGATTCTTTTTTTTAAGCCCTTTTAGTGACGCCAAACATTCAAAAGAAGTATGTTGTAATGTCCCCTTTGTGAAATAGGATTTAATAATAAATAATAATAATATTAAAATATAAAAATAAATAAATAGATAAATAATAATATAATATAATAACAAGTTAATGAAGTCAATGAAGTCAAGAAATACATAATGAAGAGTTGACTCCCCCAACATAAGATATAAAAGGGAGAGGAGTTCATTTGAAAGGGGATATGGAGGAAGAAAGAAAGAGGAGAGCATAGGAATTAAAGAAGGATTAATGGAAGAAGAAAGGAATGTGAAGAAAATGTTGAAGGGTTGTGACTCTTTCTAAGGGTGGTAATTGTAAAAGGTTGTGACCATTGCAAAGGGGCAGACATGATGAAGAGGTGTGACTCTCCCCCACATTGGAAGATATAAAGAGGAAAGGTTTCATATGAGGAGGACATCCAAGGGAGATCAATTTGGGATAAATATATTATTCTCAAATGTAGCAATGAAAAGTACTGACTCAATCATTATGAAAGGTGGTGACCCTTCCACCATCAAAGTATTGAAAGGGATGCATTGTGTTGTGAGTCAACTGATAAATAAACAGTACTCAATCAGAAAGCAGTAATCGTTAAAAGGCAGATCAGAGTATAAGGCATGAACAAATCATTTAGCAATTAGACACAAACAGAAGTGAAGAATCAAGTGCTAACCATCCAGCAATTAATACATTCAGTAGTCCCTTGCATCAGCAAATATAATCATCAAAGATTATCTAAGCAATCAGCACAAAGAACACACAAAAGGACTAAGATTGATTCATAGAGATTGATCAGCATTTACATCCAAGAAATTATCTTCAGATCGATAAGCTGATATTATATATTAGATCGGCCATCTTAAGCATCCTTCCTTCTTATAAATAATTGTGGTATAACTACATCTATGTGCACATAAATAAATAGATGATGCTTAAATGAATGCTCATGGTAGAATATAGGATGTGCTTGACTGTCTGAAACCCACCTTGTAAGAGAGAGGACCTGAGGTGTAAGAGAAAGGTGGTGAGAGGCTCATAAGAAGACCAAACCTAGTAGGATCGCTGCAGCTTAGGACAAAGAGGGCACTTACAAGGTAAGTACATGATTGGGGAAAGCGGGACAAGCTGCCAAGCAAGAGGACTATGGTAGACATCCACTCTTAGGCTTGCTGTAGAAATGGCTTCGGGCAGACCCATCATGTCTCTTCCCCCAATATCTTTGTAACCTAAGTATATAATGTGGTTTGACTAACTCCAACGATTAATTATATATATAATATACATATATAATGCATATGTCAAAAGTCTATCAATAAAGCCCATCATTATTGAAGCAAGTGTAAGGGAAAGGGGAATCATGAGGACTAACTTCTAGGTAGTGACCTTAGGTGGATGTCCGTGTTGCTTGTTGTTGGGGCCAAGAGGGCCAAAGCTCCGCTCTTGGGCTTAGATAGAACAATCAAGGAACCTCCATTACAATCTCCTCTCTGACTCTAATGATGGCTACTAAAATCTTAGGAGATGAAGCATGGAGAGGGAAAACAAGTACAATCACCCTACTAGGTAGGGACCCCGGTTGCTTGACACCAGGGCCAAGAGGGTCAAAGTTCTTCTCTTGGGCTTGGTTTGGGATTGCTTCAGGCAAACCTATTGTGCTTCTCTAACGTGTTGAAATGATGCCATAGATATTATATGAATGTTGTGTTATAAAACTAGTCCTAATAATGGATATGTATGTGTTTCTAGTGTTATGATTGCAGGATTCAAATCTAGGACCGCACTATTTGAAGAGATATTTTACTTGGTAAGATGTAACCCTAACCCTAATTTGTTACAATTATGATTCTAGGGCAAATTAGGAATGGGACATCACATATGTTCTCACTTAAGACTTCTTGTCTGCATCATTTTATTAAAAGTTCATATTTTTCTTTTTTAATCCAAATTCGCCAACTACCTTTATATTGTATGATAATAGAAATTGTTTTCTATTTTCCCTTTTCAGCAAGTATTGTAAAAAGAGGCAAAAAAATTGTAAAATAGCATCACTATAAGCGATTTTATGTAGGAGAATATATTGTAATTGTTAAAGTATTGTGTGTTCGAGTTTAATAATTGATGAAACAGTCATGATATATATATATATATATATATATATATATATAATAAACGATGCTATTGAATCAACTGTTTAAGTCTAACATTATTAACCGTTAGAAAGTCGCGTATGTATCGTGACTGGGCATATGATAAAGGAATCATGCATACGTATCGTGACTACCATATACGAGCAATCACGACTGTCCGTATATGACAGTCATGGTAGTATCGTGACTGCCATACCTCATTGCTAATACCACCGTTTGTTATGTATTATAATTGCGCTGGGATCTGAGCGATAATCAGATGTTAATAGGATTCGTTAATACGGACAATCATGGCTTATCGTATATGATAAGTCATGACTGTTCATATTGACATCCTCTTGATTCAATATATATAGTTATTGTGTTTGGTAGAATCAATCAATAACCAAGGCAATTGTATTCTACTGCATACTTCAATATAGATATCTTATCTCCTGATTTGTAATTCCTTAACATGGTATCAGAGCCAAGTTATTAAAAGGAGATAAAAATTAAAAAAAACCCCTATATAATCTATAGTTAAGCAGATTCTTAAAACCCTCGAAATTGTTGAGTACAATTTTTCTGAAATGGTCCATTGCATGAGAATGGAAGATAGGTTAGAAGGACCTTCAAATTTTATATCTTGGAGAACTCGGCTTACCTCTCTTCTTATGGAACTTGAGTTAGAGGAGTACATAGAGAAAGATATTAAAATACCCGAAGATGAGACAGAGAAAACATGGAAGAGGAGAAACAATAAAGCCAGAAAACTAATAATTGATTCTGTAAAAGACTCAATTCTTCCTAGCATATCTAGAATTACTAGTGCTTTTGAAATGTTTAAAATTATTCAAGACACATTTGAGATAAACAATGCCAGTAGAATGCTAACATTGAAAAATCAACTTCTAAATATGAAAATGAACAAAGAAGAAACAATCACTTCTTACTTCTTGAGAATCTCTGAAATTAGAGACCAACTGCTTTGCATTGGAAATACAGTAGAAGACTCTGAACTCACTCTAATTGCTCTCAAAGGTTTACCCACCTCATGGGAAACCTTCATTCAATGTATAAGCACCAGACCACCTTTACCTAAATTCGAGCAACTAAAGAACGATTGTACCCAAGAAGAATCCAAGCTAGCTTCCAAAGGAATGGGGTCTAGTAATGGAAATGAATTACAAGCTCTCCACATTAAAAGCAACAAGAAAACATCTCACAAAAGGAAGAGAAAATTCAGACAATCAAACAATGGGAAACACTTCAATAAAAAGGATCTTTCCATGGTGAAATGTTACAAATGTGACAAATACGGACATATTCACAAGTATTGTCCTGAAAAACAAAAAATACAAGCAGCCCTAGCAGAAGTAAAAAAAACTAAAATTTCACTTCTTTTTTTGGCCTTAGCAAGTGAATTAAATTCTAACAAAAGTACGTGGATAATAGATAGTGGTGCATCCAGACACATCACTAGATTCAGAGATCAATTCGAAATCTTCTCCGAGAACTCTTCAGAAGAGGTAACTATTGGTGACAACTCCTCTTATCCGGTAAAAGGAATTGGGACCTGTTTGATAAAGATAAGAGATGGAGTAACTCTACAGTTGAAAGAAGTTTTGTATGTACCAAGAATTAAGAGAAATTTAATCTCAATTTCTGGACTAGCTGATCAAAGATACAGGGTAGCCTTCAATGAAGACAAAGTCTTTCTCTGGACTAAAAATTCTAATATAAAAAATGTCGTTCATATAGGGAACAGAGATGGTAGCTTGTACAAGCTATGTAATGAACAAAAGGTAGCCCTAAATCACAATGTTCATCAGAATAATGAGATTTGGCACAAAAGACTAGGTCATATTAGATATAGTGCCCTTCCAACATTGTCTAAGATCACCTCTGGCATACCTCCCCTGAAATCTGAACACTCTAGCATTTGTAAGGGATGTGCATTAGGGAAGAACATTAAAGGATCTTTTCCCCCAAGTGAACATAAGTCAAATAACATTCTAGAACTCATCCATACTGATGTGTGTGGACCTATGTCTACCCCTTCCTTCTCTGGTGCCCTATATTACTTAATCTTTGTGGATGACTATTCAAGAAAATCATGGATATATTTTTTAAAACTTAAAGAGTCAAGTGAGATTCTAGCCAAATTTCAAGAACTCAAAGCACTAATAGAAAACCAAACCAGTAAGAAAATCAAAATTCTTAGATCAAACAATGGTGGGGAATTCACCTCTGAAAATTTCAAAAACTATTGTAAATCTGTTGGGATTAAGAGGGAGTATACTGTAGCTTATAATCCTCAATAGAATGGAGTAGTAGAAAGGAAGAATAGAACCATCATTGAAGCAACAAAGGCCATGATGCATGACCAAAATATTCACATATCATATTGGGCAGAAGCCGCTAACACTGCGGTTTATATTCAAAACAGATGTCCTCATGCTATACTAGAAAACACCACACCAGAAGAAGTATTCACAGGAGTCAAACCTGACTTAAGTCACTTAAGGGTGTTTGGCTGTCCAGTATATATACATGTACCAAAAGAGAAAAGGACGAAGTTAGAACCTTCTGGCAAGAAAGGTATTTTTCACAGTGAGGACTCTAAAGGATACCGTATACAAATACCAGGTCAGAAATCAGTAGAAACAAGCAGAGATGTTAAATTTGAAGAAAACTTCCTATCTACAGAAAATGAAGATAATATTTCTACAGATTTTGATAGAGAGCCCTCTATTGAGAATGAGAGGGAGGATAACAATTCAAACATGGATTCAGCACCCATAAATGATGAAGAAACAATCCCTGACTTTGAACCTTCTTGCTCAGATAATGAAAATAATAAAAAGAGACCATTATGGGCTAGAAAAATGCTTGAGGAGAACAATGTGGAACCAGCACAAATTTTCAGAGAAAACAAAAGAACTAGAACTCAAAAATGTTACACTACTCTCCTAACTGAACTCTTAGAATCTGAACCTGTTAGTGTTGAGAAAGCCTTATTAGATCAAGCCTGGAGGGAAGCAATGGTTGAAGAATATCAGTCCATTCTAAAAAATGATGTATGGGATATTGTTCCCAGACCTAAACATAAGTCAGTTGTATCATCAAAATGGTTATTCAAAATCAAATATGCACCAGATGGGAGTATTGATAAACACAAAGCTCGATTTGTTGCAAGAGGTTTCTCACAAAAGGCAGGCATTGACTATGAAGAAACTTTTGCTCCAGTAGCACGATACACATCTATCAGAACCATACTTGCCATTGCAGCCTTTAAAGGATGGAAAGTACATCAGATGGATGTTAAGACAGCATTTCTAAATGGTAAAATTGAGGAAGAAGTTTACATTGAACAACCGGAAGGATTCCTCACCCATGACAAAGATAAATACGTATGCAAGTTAAAGAAAGCACTCTATGGACTTAAGCAGGCTCCCAGAGCATGGTATGAAAGAATTGATCATTACTTGAGCAAATTAGGGTACTCTAAGAATACTACAGACCCTAATATATACTTCAAAAATGAAAAAGGTGACATGATATTTTTAGTTCTCTATGTCGATGACTTATTCATTACAGGACAAGACTATCTTATTGACAAATGTAAAAAGGATCTAGTAGCTGAATTTGACATGAAGGATATGGGCCTACTTCACTACTTCTTAGGTCTTGAAGTTATTCAAAAGAAAGATCACATTCTTCTAAGTCAAAAGAAGTACATCTTTGACATTCTGAACAGATTTGGTATGACAGATTGTAAACCTTTAGCTACACCCATGGAGACAAACCTTCACAAGTTAAAAGATGAAGCAGAAAATTTAGAACTTTACAGACAAATAGTTGGATCTCTCATGTTTCTAGTAAACACACATCCTGACATTTGCTATGCCACCAATGTACTAAGCCACTTCATGTGTGAACCCAAGCAGATACACCTAATGGCTGCCAAACACATTTTGAGATATTTAAAAGGAACAAGTGAACTTGGGCTAAAATATGACAAGATTGAAATCCAACTTCAAGGTTATTCAGATTCAGATTGGGCAGGAAGTTCCTCAAATCGTAAGAGTACCACAGGAGTTTGTTTCAGTTTGGGTTCTGCAGTAATTTCTTGGTTTAGTCGGAAACAATCTGCAGTTGCTCTGAGTTCAACAAAGGCTGAATATATGGCTGCATCCATGGGAGCTTGAGAAGCAGTATGGTTAAGAAAATTACTTTTTGACCTATTTGGTAAATCTTTAGTACCCACTATTATTCATTGTGATAATCAGAGTTGTATCAAGCTCTTAGTAAATCCTATTTTTCACAATCGGTCAAAACACATAGAGATCCCATATCACTATGTGAGAGATATGGTAGACAGGAAGATCATTAAACTGGTATATATCAGTACTAAAGAACAAAATGCAGATATCTTTACTAAACCTCTTGCAAAAGTAAAGACAGATTTCTTTAGAAGGAAAATTGGTTTGATCAAAATCTGAATGTAATTATTAATGTACATTTCTATTCATGAATATAATATTGAAATATTTCAAAATTGTGAAGATGATGATCTTCTGTGTATATAGGTTACTATGTCAAGTACGATCTTGACTATAGTAACCAGGCTTCAAGATCGACTCCCATAAGGGTTTGTCCCGGATAGGACCGGACATCTTAACATTTACATTATTGCTGTGTAATAACTCATCATGATCGACATTCTGTAAGTGTCTTGGATTGGGCCAAATATCATGATATGAAAAGTTCTGCAAATTCTATTAAACTCTCTCTCAAGAGGGAGTGTTAAAGTATTGTGTGTTCGAGTTTAATAATCGATGAAACAATCATGATATATATATATATATATTATAATAATAAACGATGCTATTGAATCAACTGTTTAAGTCTAACATTGTTAACCATTAGAAAGTCGCATATGTATCGTGACTGGGCATATGATAAAGGAGTCACGCATACATATCGTGACTGCCATATACGAGCAGTCACGATTGTCCGTATATGACAGTCACGGTAGTATCGTGACTGCCATACCTCATCACTAATACCACTATTTGTTATGTATTATAATTGCGTTGGGATCTAAGCGATAATCAGATGTTAATAGGATTTGTTAATACGGACAGTCATGGCTTATCGTATATGATAAGTCACGACTGTTCATATTGACATCCTCTTGATTCAATATATATAGTTATTGTGTTTGGTAGAATCAATCAATAACCAAGGCAATTGTATTCTATTGCATACTTCAATATATATATCTTATCTCCTGATTTGTAATTCCTTAACAGTAATCACACTATTGTATAAAGTGCCACACATTTGATAGTGTGCAGCTTTATAATGGCATTCTTAGTACCTCCCTTCTCATGTGTGCAACACCAAGCACAATTGTGTTACTTGTTTTATGTGCATTTATATTTGCATGTCAAATGGCACAATCATTTCATGCAATCATACTAGATGGAATAAACTCAATAATGGAGAGAGTGTATGTAGTGTTGATGTTTTGTAGCTTCTATCAAATAAAACCTTGAGACAAAAACTATAAGGATATATATATATATATGTAATTTGTGGAGATTAAAATAATAATGATTCAAAGATATATATATATATATATATATATATATATATATAATCAATGGTTATTATGTTAAATTGTTAATCACATAATAATTCCGATCTCATATAAATCAGGTTGACCAACTGAATGTTTAGAGGATATTACTTGCAGATTATTGGCATTTCATGTTTCATATAGGATCCCAATCGAGCATCATTATCGGTGATCATTTCTAGATTGGATATTATTTATTTGTGCAAGACAAATACAAATCGAACTTGTTAAGCATTTATGTTTATTAAGTAACAAACCACGATTAGAGATCGGGTGTTTAGTTAAGATGAAAAGGCACAATTCATGAGACATCTCATGAACGGACATGCCTCCACTTTGTGGAGACATGTCCGCTCGTGGGATGTGTCTCTTATATATTTAATGCAGATCCGATCCACAATTGGAGACATCGAAATCAATAAATGTTATGCTCTTGTAGATCGAATACCACTAAGGAAAAAATCGGACTTGTGAATTCATGATCAGTATTTCTCAATATTGATTTGGCATCAACTTCATATTTATCAATTTCAATATTCTGATTATAATCTGCAAGAAAGTACAGTGATTGTAAGAATCATATTCTGCAAATAGAAAAGCCATAGATCAAATCTGAAAGAAATTTAACATGGTATCAAAGCAGGTTTGAGAAACGGTCAAGATCAGATTTTTTCTATATATTCCATTGGAAATCTCATACAAGAAGTATAGACAAATGTGAATGGGAATCAGAACTGGGAGAGTTCACTATAAGATACAAAGTCATTGTGGAAAACAGAGGCTGTTGTATTATGGTTACCAGATAAGTTTGATTGGAGTAATATTGCTGACAAATGCTTACATGTAGACATTTTCTAATTTATTGCATATTGACCCTCATTAGAGCAACTTGTATCAAGGATGTTGATACGTAGATAAGTATTTATTATCCTTGAGTATTACATTTATCTACTCATTGTAGTCTCTCTTATTTGTATTTCTATATGTACTATAAGAGCTATTTGCCTTGATCTTTTCCAAGGATGCTCTTGCAGGAAAAAGAAGATCGGTATCAAATTCAGAGGGAGTCTGACACTTCAGAGGTAATTTTGGACAAGGAGCTCAGAAGATTGATATTAGATTCAGAGGGAGTCTGACAATTTATCATAAGCAATCTTGGATGGAAAGATCAACAGAGTGATATCTACTCAATGAGTTCTCTGTGAGAGAACTTCGAGGTGAAATCCCTTGTTTCCACCCTCTGCGCTAAGGCATGGTGGATGTCATGTGAGTTACTACATGACTTTGTGGTTACTATAGTAAGGTGACGATCTTACAATAGTCTAACCTTCTATCATCATGGATATCATATGGTTGATGTCTAAGCAAATCATGATAGATTATATCTTACATGGTGGATTAATTTCCTTAAATAGACCATGAATATAATGTTCCTATGGTAAGTATCATTAAGGATATGTGTGCAAATACCTTATGGACATTTTGAGTACTTGGTGAATATCACGCGACTTGATATTTTGAGGCCATTACTCCTGATATCATGAGATGATATCTAATGGTGAATATCTTATGATCAAAGATATTCTTAAACATGCCATTCTTGATATTACACTAAGGTAATATCATATCCTGTGTTTATCCTCCCTAGCTAAGAGGGAGTGTTGATGTTTTGTAGCTTTTGTTGGATAAAACCTTAAGACAAAAACTATTAAGATATATATATATATATATATATATATATATATTGTGTAATTTTTGGAGAAATTAAAATAATAATGATTCAAAGATATATATAGATATAGATATAGATATAGATATATATATGGCTATATATAATCAATAGTTATTATGTTAATCACATAATAATTCCGATCCCATATAAATCAGGTTGACCAACTGAATATTTAGAGGTTATTACTTGCAGATTATTGGCATTTCATGTTTCATATAGGATCCTGATCAAGCATCATTATCGGTGATCATTTCCAGATTGGATATTATTTATTTGTACAAAATAAATATAGATCGAACTTGGTAAGCATTTATGTTTATTAAGTAGCAAACCCTGATTACAGATCAAGTGTTTAGTTAAGATGAAAAGGCACAATTCACAAGACATCTCATGAAGGGACATGCCTCCACTTTGTGGAGACATGTCCACTCATGGGATGTGTCTCTTCCTTATATATTTAATGCAGATCCAATCCACAATTGGAGACATCGAAATCAATAAATGTTCTGCTCTTGTAGATCGAATACCATTAAGGAAAAATTCAGACTTGTGAATTCATGATCAGTATTTCTCAATATTGATTTGGCATCACCTTCATATTTATCAAGTTTAATATTCTGATTATAATCTGCAAGAAAGTACAGTGATTGTAAGAATCATATTCTGCAAATAGAAAAGCCATAGATCAAATCTGAAAGAAATTTAACATGTAGAACTCTTTCAACCAACGAGATCTCTATCTATATCTTTTGGGGCAAATTCCATAACCAACCAATTTAGACAAACCTGCTAAGTGTCTCGATAACTATGACATTGTTTATGGCCACCATTAGAAATCAATTTTTTTATCTTTCAACATGATGTTGGGGACATTGAGTGCCCTTACACTGCTTGGTTGAACCTTCTATAGTTAAATGTTGACACCTTGTCATTGATTGATGCTTCCATGGAAGACATTTTTAATTTCTAGTGAAATTAAAGATTATGATGATGACAGCAAAGAGTGAGGACTTGCACATGACTTCACCAAACTTGTCAACTTGTGATGTGTCTCTTGACACTTCTTTGCAGAGTATTAATCTTACTAGAGAGCAACCTCTTTGGAATTCTTATTTGTGCAACACAGATTGTTCTCATTTAGTGGAGGACATTGTTTTCTTATTTGATGAGAATTCCACTTGGATGTTTTCAAGACTTCTTCATCAACTCTTTGGGAACCCCATCTATGTGACATTGGTCATCATTTTACACAGTCTCAACTTGATCATTGTCTTCACTTCTTGGAAGATATTTTTTTTCTATTCAATGGGAGTTTCCATGTTGATATTTTTCGACTTCTTCATCAACTATTTCACTTTGTGATCTACCTTGTATTGCAGATCCTCGATCTATGCACATGTAACCAGGATGTTATTGATTCTCCTCTTTTAGCTACTATTTCATCTACAAAGAGGGTACTTGTTGTAGACCTTCATATTGTGGTGAGGATCCCTTTTTCAAATGATCCATCTCTATTTTTTGGTTCCTTCTAGATGTGGTTATTTCCAAATCTTGTGTTTAGGGTGTCTTCAACACCATATTCGTAGAAAAATGAACCAATTCCAGATAGTCTCTTATTGCTTCCAGCATATCATAACTTGGAAATGGAAGACTTTCAGCATCCACCTTCACCTATATCTCTTCCTAACGGAAGGAATGGTCATTGATGCAAGTAGATGTTCCTTGGCATTTAGTTCTTGTCCATTTTCAATAGCTTACAAGTATTTGCCTTTGGTGCATCAATTTTTCTCTCCAAACTTCCAAAAGAGTAGCAACGTACTTGTTTCTAGCATCTTTAGTGAACCTTCGATGTGTTCATTTTCAATCATTATTATGGATGAAGGAAGTTGTCTTCTAAGTCCTCTATTGAGAATCTGAAATTGTTCATATTGTACATGGAGACCTCATCAGGCCACATTGTTGAGACATTTCCTAAGCCTCTATTGAGATTATTCATGTTGTAACTGACTACCTCACCAGGTCACATTGTCTAAGACATTTCTAACATTTTCGCCTCTCTTTTAAACTCTCTAAGTTGCACTTAAAGCAGGGTGTTTGTATGGTCATATACCCATCATTTTATTTAAGCTTACTAAGTTTACCCTGGAAAATATTAACTATTTTCCTATCCAGTAATTAAGGAATCGGAGAAAAATAAGCTACTACAAAAGCCAGCCAATAAGAACTAACCATGCAATTTTGCAATCAGAATCAAGGGCAATGCAATATGGCCAATAGGATCACTTCTATAGTTAGCTAAGAGCTTAGAATTCTATATATTAGGGCTTCTCCCCTTTAGAAATCAAATGAGAATGTAAGGGGGTGTGTGTGAGATGATATTTATGAGATAATATCCATGAGAGGAGCTTACTGATATAATGCTATTATCCAATTTTATATGTAATAAATACAAATTTAAAGTGTTTGGTTTTTGTTTATAGTGATTTCCTACATGAAATAAAATCCAATTTTATATGTAATAAATACAAATTTAAAGTGTTTGGTTTTTGTTTATAGTGATTTCCTACATGAAATAAAATTGTAATCCATTTCTAAGCAGGTTATAAGCATATTTTCTTGCATTCCTCACATGGAATGAAAGCCTATGTGCCCCATTCAACGTTGATTTTGCACTTCTCCAAAATGGTATTAAGAATTGTTTGTTTTTCTAAGACAACTTTCCTTCTCAAACCCTTTTGTTGGCGGTATTCCCAGTTCTATGGTGATTTGGATCTCAAAAATTGCATCAGATTCTCAAAGTGATTAACTCCAAGTTTTGATCAACTTCCTTGCTTTGTAAGACTTGATCCTTTTGGAGATCAATCTTGAGTTGCACCTCTTTACTATTGGTTTCATTGAGTTAGCAACATGTGTTACACATTTGATCTACTTTATCATTTTTTGGTAAGTTGTACCTATGTATAGGGGCTTCAATTGTTAGTGAGAACATTCATATTAAGTGGCCTACATATGTAAGGTTAGCATTATATTATATTGGGTATCTTCATTAAATAATTAGGTCTATCCTCTTTTACCATGTAGGAATGGTGCATGAATAGAGAAAAATCCTCTTACCATTTCATCAATTAAGATTCAATCATCCTTGATTCCAATTTTTTAGTGCCTAGGAGTAGGGGCATCAAGGGTTTCTCTCCATCCTTTTCATATATACAAAAACTTTAGCCCAAGGGCACTTTCATCTTCTATTCATTTTGGAGTATTTCACTTTTGTAATTTAATGTAAGCAACAAAACTCGGTTCCTATTACATAGAGTATCAAATTCTTGAGATTGGTGTCCTAAGCCTTATATTCATCTTCTTGTCCTTATAGCTAAAAGATTATATATAAAATTGATACACTTAAAAAATTAGCATGATTAATTCCTGATTATACCTCCCTTATTTTGGATTTATGCATTCAATTAAAACACTACAAGAGACATCAACAAAAATAGGCATGAACAAGAGGTAATTCAATAAAACAAAATTCAAGGAGGAATCATGCATATTGTTACAAATTGATAAATTTATATCCATCATAACTTCCAATACCTGATAACCTTTTTCAACTCTAATGACGCTTTATATTTGGTTAATAAGTCTAAGCTAAATATTGTAAGCTAAGCATAATTTACTAACTCCTAAATCTACAAGGGCACAATACTTCTAATACCTTATGGGGAAATTTTCACCCTTCTAAACTTCAATTCATTAATGAAGACCATCCCCTACTCTATTGAGTACCATTTGTCTTGATAGGCACAAGACCCTTAAAACAGATTTGCTGAAACTCTTTTTCATCCCATCAAATTGGTTGAATTTTTTCCTCAAGCATTGTGTCAGCAATCCATCCCCTCTTGTGGACATGATTCATGATTGCCTATTGAAGGTAGTGCATATTCTAACCCAATCTCCTCATCCAACATAAAAGGTTCAAAGTTATAAATATGTTCTTTCTTGACAGCTCCTTCATAAAGTCTCTAAATTCCTCACTTTTATCTTAACAGCATCTCTTTGCCTGTCAATCTACCTCAACCTCAAGACCTTTCCAATCACCTTGTCACCTCAAACTTGTTGGCCTCCCATCAAATTATTCGACTCATGAGCATACCAATCACCAAACCCCTCTAATTCATGACCGTACTAGCCACCTTGTCCTCATAGACGTGTTATAAAGACTCAATTTGTAGAATATCTGTGCAAATGAGGTAATCTTCTTCCCTTAATCTCCTATTCCTAGAATTGTGACAAACCCCTATCTCACCACCCTTTCAGACTTGAAATGACTCTTACACATAATATTTCTGATTTTTCGGCTTGCAAAAATTTCGTCAAACACTTTACATGCTATATGTTATGAAGTATTTTCTGAATGCAAATTTTTAAAGCAGCTATAACTATATTTCTAGTTCATATAACTAACATAAAATCATCGCAATATTCAAAGATCTCATTAAAACGTTCTGTCAAATAGTTGGCACCCTCTTATTAAGCTGTTAATGATTAGAATGAATAAAAGTGCTGTTTCAGAAATCAGACGTACAGAGATGGAGAATACTTGATTTCTAACCTCCAAAATGCTGTTGAATACAATTGAACAAGAAGCCACTTGCTGCTGATCAAAGATAAACTCTATGCTTGGGAGTTATTCATTGCAAAAGACATTCACAAACCTGTATACATGTGAAATTGGACACCAAACACTGAGGCAGCTTTTTGTATAACTGATTCACATGGATATAAGTTGGATATGCTCTGCATAAACCTCCCATGGCAGACTACTCCATTCCTCATTTCCTACTGATGGCAACTCTGAATTGCATCCATTACATAATTTATTATTTGTCTGCAACCTTCCAATATATTATTTTACTCTTCTAGCAAAAAAATTGAATCTGAAACAGATCTTGATTTAGAACTATTATGCTCAACTGTGAATTCCATATGAATCCACCTTTGAATCCCTTTTGTACACACTGACTAAAAATGAATCACGCAATATTGGCTGGGGAGGAATCTTTCACCATTGAACCCAATCTTACCTTAGTGTTTCATCTAAGGCAGAAGAGATGAACAACGTTCAACATTACAAAGAAAGTAGAGTTTCATAAAATATTCAAAATGAGCTTCTCCTCCAAATTCATATTTATAAGCAATTTTGGAACTTTCCTGAAATTATAGCTTTAAATTACTTTTTAATATTGAATCTTCAACTCCAAAGAAGTGACTTTACTTTATTATTTACTTTTCTGGCACTTTAGTCACTTAAAATTTACCTTAATTAACAGTTAATATAAGTTGTCTTTTAATTCACCTTTTTACAACTTAAATTTTAATTATTTTCTCCACATCTGCCCAAATTTGCATAAATTCAAGAATAGACTACACCGATATACTTTGAAGCTCACTAGAAATCCAACTTAATTAAAATTGATACTTTTCAAAAATAAAATATTTCTCCAAGAAGTTAGAAAAGCAACCGAAATGACGAACCTGCCCCGAGAAAGAATCAATGAACTCATCTTGATCCCTTAAACACAATGCCATAGTCTGAAACCCATTCTCAAAAAGGTGAATTCCAAGAAAGTTGGAGCTTCCAAAGATGTTAGAAAGGCTATAAAAAGGGACATTACAAGACCCTCTCATCCTATTAAACACCTTACAAGCCAAACTCCTTGACTCATGACTTTGCTCATCCCCAAGTTCCCTAGACCAAAGACACCACCAGCCACCAAGCCCTTTGAAAATCTACAAAACTCTTTTGGCTTCCTAGACCTTCACACAAAGTCATGAATTCTATCACCAAGCCCTTTGTCTCACGATTAAACTAGCCACGAGGCCCCGAAAGGCTCACACTTGTTCAACAACCTATATCCAATCCTCAAAGTTGACTGACAAAACTCCTCATGATGACCCCTTAGATCATAATCCTTGTACTACACATTGTAGACTCATGACTTTGCCAATCACCAAGCCCCTAGCTCATAGTCCTATTGATCACTTTCTCCTTCTCAACAAGTTCCAATCTTGTCCCTCTTTAGAGTACATCACATGTGAGCAAGATACCTTCCTTTCCTCTTGGCAAGGTCGTGACCTTGCCAATCACCTTATTCTACTATTGATGGATGAGCCAAATGCTCAATAAATTGCTCTCTTTACTAATCATCTATGTGAACTCTCCTTAAGATGCCTTCCTCTATGCCTTGATCAAGCAACATTCTCCTTACAAACTAACTAGGTGGACTCATTGAGCACCCCCCCCCCTCTGAAATTGCAGCTATGCCAATTACCAAACCACCCTAGCCCATGAGCCTACAAGCGACCAAGCGCCCAATCCATGATCCTACCAAGTATCATATCCTACTATTAGTGGACTGATCAAACTCCTCTTTCCAGTTTGGATGCTCTCTCCTTTTCTTTGGCCAAACCCACTACTTGTGATGGCTAGACTAAGTACCTTGCATCCTTTAGGTTTCTATGCATAATATTGGAAAACGCGTATCCTTGAAATATTCATGCTATGATTTTGGCTTAATTTAGCATTTATATCACCTAGTGCGCTTTTAGGCTCATTTGACCTCTCCTCAATCTTTTCCCACCCTGGTGCCTACTTGTGTTATGTATTTTCATATGTTTCCCCCTTTTTTTGTGTTAACTGATGTTACTTATGCAATTATCTTGTGTTGTGCCAACATGTCAAGTATTCAGATTTTAGACGACTTGTTGTACTTGGATGTCACCACAACATGTGTATGTCCACATGATGCACTAGCACCCACTAACTTTTCAATAGTGTAGAAACTATTTTCTTCAAATCTTGCCACCTTTCTCTTGATAATTAGATTTTGTAACTAACATTGGTCAAATCCCAATGGCAAATTTGACTTTCTTTCCTCTTTAGATTCCATGCTATACCATTTATCTCTACACTCTCAACAAGAAAGCTCTCTTGTTTTTAGGCCTTGAAGTGATTGTTATCAAAACTCTTTACAAGAATTCAAACATTCTTTGAACACTATATTGTCCAACATGAGTTCCTTTCCATACTTGCAATCTTGAGGACATCTTGTTTGAGGTATTAGAAAATTTTCATCTCCCTTATCAGTATGAAGTGATTGTGTTCAAGCCTTTACTCTTTGCTTTCGTTTTCTAGCAGCATTTTTTTACTCTTTGGCGTTGTTGAGACTTGTTGAGATCTTCATTTCCTTTTGACACTCACACAGTCACACTAGCTTGTTGCTTTTTAAGGATCTACTATCTAGAAGTAATATTCACAACATTTGAATATACTACTCTTAGTCTACACACACTTAAGCTAGGGAGCAAACACATTTTCTACTTCCTTTACATCATTGACTGCATGTGGAAAATCAAAAGGTTAAAAGGGGCTTGACCATTCATGGGAAGCTCCCAAGCAACCTTCTTTCTTGTCCAAGTAGTAAGTTCTTAAAGAATTCAAACGCACAAAGGTTTGCTTGTACTTCTCTTTCCTTTTGTTCATTTCATCATTTTGTTTGAGTTAGTAAGGTTAGTTACGTTTGTTATTTGGCATCTCTATTTTTGTTGTTGTGCTTGCCTTTTGTCTTTTGTCACATAGGCAAGTCAAATTTTGGTTCTTCAGTTGAGTTTTGCAATTTTTTGGAACAATCATGTGTATACTAGAATATAGAGTGTGATTCAACCGATTATCCATTGTGTAGATATCCACACAGTGCAGACACATCCTAGACAGTCAGCTCTGTATTGTGGTGCCAAGTTCCTTTCTCTCTATTGTTTTCATTTCTGAATTTAGTTTGCTAATTCTTATTTCTATTTGTTGAAATTGACAAATTTTCAACCCAGCTCTTAGTTTTAGCTTTGGAGATAATTTATTTTAATAAGTTAACTCGTCCTTTTTTGTTCTTTCTGTTGTAACATAGCAGCAAAAACTTTATTCTAAAAACTAGTTATATTCTAGAGTAAAACTAATCTGAGATTTTTAAAAAAACACATTATTAAAACAAGATTTTTTTTAAAAACACATTATTAAAACAATCTCATATTTCTAGTTTTCACACTACCATCTCCATCTTAGAGATTGACTTGATAGACTCCTTAAGTTTCCCTCTTTGACTTCCTGGCCCTTTTAGTCGCCTAACCACTCATCTCGCAACCTTGGCAACCACAGTCATGTGCCCCAAAACAAGCTCCTCAAACTCCCTTCCCAATGAGCTACCAATAAAACAACCAAAAGTCCTATGTCAAGCTCCTCATTGGGGACGACTTCTTATTCAAACTCCTTGCCACCATCATCCTTGCACTAAACCCAAAAGCTTGCTTAGCATTCCAACAAACACCTCTTTCTCCAAGGACAAGTTATCAGCTCACCATCTCTTGGAATCACACAACTGCATGCCAATCACTATGGGTTGCCTTGCCAACCCTTCCTCCAAGGTCACTTCTACCTTGTTCACCATCCATTAAACTCACCCAGCTACTTCACTTCATTTTTAGGGTTACTTTTCTTTACCCTTAAAAGTTAAAACCCATGTAGGACACCCATATCCAAGGATAGGCACTTCTAGCACCATAATTCCTCACTATATGGAAATCCTTCCTACCAAGGCAAGGCCATCTAAAGATGAATATGTCAACCTTATAAACAATTACAGGCATATAAAAATTGGTGTAAAATTTTGTAATTTAGGCTCAAGAAGGTGGTTAGTACATTGCATGGGCCAACTCAAAGCACAAACCATTCATTACAACCATTGTTTGTTTGAATATCATCTTCCAAATGTGCTCTTCCTTCACCCAAATTCAAAGTAACCCAAATTTTCCAACATAATGAAACATGTTCCATACTACAATTGTTCAAGAATGTCATCCATCTGATTAATAGATGGTAATGATCTTGTTGAAGATCATTTATTCAATGCACATTCTCCAAATTCCATCTTTCTCCAGCATTAGAACTATTGTTGGCTACAATGTGATATATTTGTAATCACATCTCAGTCCAAAAGTGAGTGCACTTTCTTTTTAATTTCAATGTATTCCAAGAGTGATTTATCCTACAAAATAATGCTAGACAAAGGAGGATAAAGAAACAACTAGATCTCGTGCTCCGCTTCCCAATGGTGAGGTAAATCACTTGATTCTTGAAAGACTACACCAAACTCACCCAGTTGTTTACATGCTCTAAGGTAAAAATTATAATTTCTAAGTCTTCTCTCAAGATTTTGCTTTGTTGCCTTAGGACTTTATTATCATAAACACGACAAATTTCTTACTAGCATTTAATAAACATTTTTTCTTGATTTGGTATGACTAAGGAGATCTTTTGCAGTGAGACTTACCTTCCTTGACCAGCTAATTCTTATTCTACAATCATATAAATATGGCATTCCTATCCCAAATAGGGACTGCCACACCCAACTCCACAGAAATCCAATATAACCACTGAACACTTCATTTCATCCTTGAAATCTTCCAATATAGTGAATCAGAACTTGTGAGGGAAGATTAGTTCCACATCCCTGTGAAGACAGCCCAAACTACATAATCTTGGATCTTCAACCCTAGTTGTACTTAATTGTACTAGAGTTTCTAGAATCAAATTAACTTGGGAATTTGAATTCTCATACCAAAACAGAGCAGTTACCTTGGTCATCTTGATTGGAATCTTCGCCCAAAAAACTTTCTTTCAATTGCCTTATCAACCTCTCCTTCGTTCTTGAGTTCATTTATCTCGAGTCTTGCTGTAGTGAAATTTTTTCCACAGGTTTGAATTTTCCTCTTGGATTTCAGTCCTAGTTGTAAATAATTGTACTAGTGTTTCTAGAATTGAATTATTTTGGATATTTGAATTCTCATATTAAACAGAGCAGTTACCTAGGTCATCTTGATTTGAATTTTGGCTTAAAGGAATATCTTTTAATTGCCTTATTGACCTCTGCTTTGTCCATTGATCTTGAATCTTGCTATGGTGTCAAGGTTTTTCCACATGTTTAATTTTTCCATTGACTTCAAGTCTTGTTCTAGAGTTAATTTTTTCTCCTAGTTCAAGTTTTTCAGCCTCTCTCACCTTTCTCTAATTCAAAGTTCCATCAACCTCAAATTCATTATCATTGTTGATAAATTCTGCAGCCTTAGCATACATGCTAGTTTCTCCTCTAGTTCTGAATTGCAATCCACTTCATATTGCTCAACTGAAATCAAACTCTTCTACTTGTTGTTCCAAAGGCAAAGTTATATATGAAACTTCCAGTATTTGATCTCTATGTCTAATCAATGCTACAGAGGATAAACGGTTCTTTTGTTTTTGCACAGTGAGTTTGAATTATTTGCATTCATTACCCTCTCAGTCTAGCTCTTAGCATCCTTTTATCAATTTCAGAAGTGGAGATCCCAAAGTCTTTTGATTATTCATCCACCTCCATATATAGGATTTTCAACATGCTTGACATCGAACAAATCAAAAATCCCTCAAATTTAGTTGTGAAAGCCATCCATGTAATTGTCAATCACCACTGGGTTTCCATAAGGTGTATTCGTTGTGATGGCTTGTTTTGGGAACTCCAGAATCTAATCATGGATATTTGTACTTTACTTACATTAGAAGTATCACCACTTGAGTTTTTGGAGTTGTTCATATTTTATTGAAAATAATATATAACCAAATGTTTGAATGTTCCCGTGTCCACGACAAAGTCTTCTTCTGAGCTATGACACAACCCTCCCACTACTTAAATAGTTAAATTCATCACCAGACATCTTTTAGTCCATGAAATGACATCTTTTGATTTTGGCAGACCTGTAGTTCTGAAGTACACCAATCAGTATGAATCGATTTTCCAACTTTTCTGCAACAACAAAACTGCACAAACCAAAATAAAGCTTCACTTCCAATTAAAATGGCAAGTGCAGAATTGAGGATTCTATTTTGGTGTGTCCATTAGAGGAAGGCTCTATCTCTCAAGTTTCTTCTAGAGTCTCGTGCTCTTCTCTTCTTCAAAAACTTCCCCTACCTACTCAGATCATGCATTTGAAGTCCAGACCATCATTCTACAGTCTCAAGAACCAGGCCTTGAAACTGGTGAACTCTTCATATCCTCCAAGAGAGTTTGGAATAATCTTTGCTTCTTTCTAAATGTGGGATGTATGCAGTAACTTTAACTTCATCATTCTCAAAGGCCTTCCAGGTCAAATACATTCAACCATAAAAAAACTGAATGAAAAAAAAAACTGCAATCTAATACCAGAACCAATTTGAAACTGTCATTCTTTATTGCAAAATTCTCAACAATTCTCTATTGCTTAATTGATTACATTTCTCAATGTTACATTTGACCTTGTGCTAGAAACAATATGAAAAACAAGGATTAATAATTCCCAAAATATTAAAAACAAGGATTAATAATCAAGAAAAAGCCAAAGTACATATTTGTGTGGACTGTGGAGAAAACCCTCTCTGAAATAAGATCCCCACAAGAAATTTAAATATTGACTTTTTCAGAATGGATATCTAATTCAAAGCACATAGGTTCACTTTGGAAAGTCACCAGCATAGGCATCATACCCTATCTTTTGTAATATTCCAAACTTATCAAGTTTCTTGCTGAACACTATATTGGCACCTCCCCAACTGGTGTTGAAACCCAACTATTATGTGATAGCCCTACAATTTTTCATGTTAGGAATCAAATTACCCTTCTGACCAATTTTTAACATGGACCATAAACCATCATCTAGTAGACTAGTACATTTTGACTGGTCACATATACCTTTATTCTCACTATATATTGACATGCATGTCAATTGGAAGCTCATTTTCTACCCACAATTACTCACAGATTGATAACCTCCTGCTAGAGAGTAGAATAAGCCCCCTGCTGATGTTAACTTCAATGGTCAAAGTCAAATGTATCACCCTTTAAGGAGGAACTTGACCCTCAACTAATGTTATCAAGAGAAGCCACTGATTCACCTTCCAAATGTTGAACACTTACCAATGCTGACAAGAAGACTTACTGACACCACTGTTGGATGTTTAGGGGGCACAATGCTGAAATAGGGAATGGATACTCTGGTGTCAATATCAAAAGTGATTTTTGACTGTAATATGAATGTCAATGAAAGTCTTTTTTTTGTTGCACCAGAGGTATCCCCGCGACCCGGCCCAACGCCCAACCTGCCTTACCTTGGACTTGCTGCCAAGCTGGGGTCAGGAAGGAGCGAGCTGGGGCAAGACTAATCCACTGGGGATGTACCAAGCCGCCTGCAAGCCAGATGCATCAAGTGAGTCCAGGCTTTGAGGTCGAACTTGAGACCAATGGGGAGAACACCCAAGGCTCAGGCCAACTCCGCTACCCGTGCGAGCTGTCAATGAAAGTCATTATTACCATCATTGGAAGCAGCCTTTTTGGCCACATGTTGATGCCCAAGGAAAAGGTTTCTGATGTTATTCCTAGGGGGGAGGGGGCATTTGGGTCATGTGTTGACATGGTGACATCAATAAATGGAGCTTTCCTTCCAGAACCCTATTTCATAGGTTTTCCTAAGTTTTTATCTGGCTTCAAAATAGATCTCAAACTGTGTCAGAATTCTCCAAATTCACATTGCTGACTTCCTCTATGTCTGATCAACATCCCTGCATCCAGAAACCTGATTAATGTTTTGAAACATTATTCCTCTTCTTTTCACATTGTATTATTGAATCTACCCTTTATTGGAAAATTTTAAAATCCATTATGGTCTGTTTTTAGTTGCTTGGCACTCAGGCATCACTATTTAATTTCTAAAACTAAAGTAAAAAAAATTACACAGACTTGTTTAAGATCTGCACATATAACTTTATAACCAAATATTATATTACAACATGTCCAAGGAGGAGATTGACATTTTACTATAACTTTACACCAACTTGCTGAAACAGATGCATCATGCCATAATATCCAAACATAGTCATATCCAGAGAACTTCACATGAGTTGAATCTATCTCACCTCAAAAGGGTAAAGAAGAGTAGCAGTGCAAGAAAAGCAGGAAGAAAACCACAATTATATGAGCCAAATGAGCATGATGTGTATCTTAGAGAGATGAACAAACTCCTTGCTTGGTAAATCAAACATATTAGAAGATTCCATATATATTTTATGAATGCAAAAGAACATTTGAATTATTGATACCTTCGTATGAGTTCACTGAACAATAACTCTTGCAATATGATAACATACAATAATGAACTGTTTGATGGGTAAACTCTAATTCTATGAAATAGACCATGTGTCCAATGACAATCAAATCCTAACCCTAGGGAGTTCATCAGTTTGTAATATCCCCCCTCTACTAATGAAATTTAATATTAAGTCATAATAGAATTAAATATAAATAAATAAGCGATTAATGTTATTAGCAAAATAATCAAGATTAATAAATATCAATTATATATATAATGAATATTCTATTAGTCAATAAATAATGTTATTAATAAATTCTGTACATTATTAATAATATTATTATTAAATAGATATTATTTAGTGAAAGGATGCGATTAGTATCAATGGAATGATCTGATATAATCTAAAGTTATACTAATAAAGAAATATGTATAGGATAAACAGATGGGTTATGAAGGGATGCATTCTTGAAAAGCCGTGTCTTAACACCTAAAGGTTGCAACCACTCATCATTACAAGATATATGAAGGCATTCCCAATCATTCAACCAGGGGGAGGGACAAAGGAGACATATTAGCAGTAAGGAATAAAAAAGGAAGATTGTAAAAAGATATTTCAGAATGATCACATGGAGGGATCAATAAAGAAATAATTAATTATATTTAAAATGGAATACGTATCATCTGCACTCATCAAAGACAATACATATTATATTATATGGCTGAAAAAGTATTGTATGACAGCATACTAATATGTTGTATCTAATCTATGAATTAATACTGAATTACAGATATTATAGCTGCATTCTACAATGGGCCAAGAACCCATATGTTGTCATACACACACACACACACACACATAATAATAATAATAAAATCAGGATTATATACAATAAATATATATTCATAGCAAATTGATACATACATATATATCTATATGTGTGTGTGTGTGTAAAAATAATAGAATAGGAATGGGGAATAGAAAAGGAATATGGAATAGGAGCAATAAGAAGGAAATATAAAAGGGAGATGATCTGATATCTTCAGACTATCGATATGGGAAAACAAGTCTCTGTTTGTTTACTGGCAAGCGTTGGGTAACAGCTGACTATGATTTAATATTGCTTTACAAAGGATATATCAGAATCCTAGCATTGGTAAGGAACCCTTAGAGGGTCTTATATATATAAGAATTATATCAGTTATATTATACAGACACATATATATATATATACTCCGATTTGTCACCTGTCGGACTGGAAGGAAGGAATATAATGATGTCTTCAAGGAGAGCTTGTGTAAATCCCGCCAATAGCTTCTGTCCCAAAATAGGGTGGGGGTCAGCATCCCAATAGTTTGGGCTTGGACCTGTAAACCTTGAGGGAGCCTATTGGGAATGGTCTCTAAGTGCCTCGGTCGCATCCTAAAGTCTTCCTATCCAATTCAACAAGGTAATAAGTTGGACATGGGACCATCAATATAGTCATTAGAGGAAATATAAATTCTATTTAAATTATCATTTCATTTAATTAAGTTGGAATACTTAATAGATCTATATGAATTACAAGCATGATGAGTAGACTAGTGAGATCCATGATTACAAACTAATAAGGGACATTACAAATGGTATCAGAGCTATGATCGTGTCATCCTGCAGGGTAAATAAAAATTAATGAATCATTTCCTTATCGATAAAAGGGATCAGATTGTAATATACAGATCTTACTATATCAGGAAAAGTTGAAGCCTGAAAACATAAATAAGTGATGAATATATATTCAAATATATAAATGTAAATATACTAGAAGTATGGCTAAGATCCTCATATTCTCTTAGTAATTAAGAAGAAGGCTGAAGCAATTCAAGGAAGGACGGTCTTAATCCCAAAAGGATAGTTCCCAAGATAGGGTGGGGATCAGCGACCCTCTAATCCTTGAGGGCAAAAGTCCCAAGGGAGGGCTTGGATTTGTAAACTTTGAGGGAATCTATCAAGTGGTCTCTAAGCACTTTGGATTGTATTCAGACGCCCTCTCTCCTGAGAAAAATGCAATATCAGATCAAGCTTAGCAACAAGAAATATAGATAGCATATGAAATTAAATTACTTAATATGAAATATGGGACTTAAGAATTGAAATTATTTTAAATAATAATTGAACTTAAATTACTAGGAGATGTGTGTATTATGTGTATGCTTCATGTCTTCCTACATCAATGTGTATGCTTCATGTCTTCAATGTGTATGCTTTGTGTCTTCACGCATTAATGTGTTTGCTTCGCGTCTACTTTGTGTATTCACATATTCATGCATTTATCTTTAAGTATGTACTCTATGTATGATTCTACTTGGTTTATCTAGAATAATAGAATAATTTAGAAATCTGAGACATACTATCATAAGATTTTGGCAAATTCAATTCACAACAGAATGACCTAAAATTACCTCTAGGAAATGAAAGAAACCTTATCACCAAAAGTTAATATTGAATAATATGAAGAAAACATGTATTTGCTTGAGGACAAGCAATTTTGGGAGGATAAGACTGTAATATCCCCCTCTACTAATGAAATTTAATATTAAGTCATAATAGAATTAAATATAAATAAATAAGCGATTAATGTTATTAGCAAAATAATCAAGATTAATAAATATCAATTATATATATAATGAATATTCTATTAGTCAATAAATAATGTTATTAATAAATTCTGTACATTATTAATAATATTATTATTAAATAGATATTATTTAGTGAAAGGATGTGATTAGTAATCAATGGAATGATCTGAAATAATCTAAAGTTATACTAATAAAGAAATATGTAAAGGATAAACAGATGGGTTATGAAGGGATGCATTCTTGAAAAGACATGTCTTAACACCTAAAGGTTGCAACCACTCATCATTACAAGATATATGAAGACATTCCCAATCATTCAACCAGGGGGAGGGACGAAGGAGACATATTAGCAGTAAGGAATAAAAAAGGAAGATTGTAAAAAGATATTTCAGAATGATCACATGAAGGGATCAATAAAGAAATAAATAATTATATTTAGTATGGAATACGTATCATCTGCACTCATCAAAGACAATACATATTGTATTATATGGCTAAAAAAGTATTGTATGACAGCTTACTAACATGTTGTATCCGATCTATGAATTAATACTGAATTACAGATATTATAGCTGCATTCTACGATGGGCCAAGAACCCATATGTTGTCATATATAGATATATACACATACACACAAATAGTAATAATAATAAAATCAGGATTATATACAATAAATATATATTCATAGCAAATTGATACATATATATATATGTGTGTGTGTGTGTGTGTGTGTAAAAATAATAGAATAGGAATGGGGAATAGAAAAGTAATATGGAATAGGAGCAGTAAGAAGGAAATATAAAAGGGAGATGATCTGATATCTTCAGACTATCGATATGGGAAAACAAGTCTCTGTTTGTTTACTGGCAAGCATTGGGTAACAGCTGACTATGATTTAATATTACTTTACAAAGTATATATCAGAATCCTAGCATTGATAAGGAACCCTTAGAGAGTCTTATATATATAAGAATTAGATCGGTTATATTATACAGACACATATATATATACTCCGATTTGTCACCTGCCGGACTGGAAGGAAGGAATATAATGATGTCTTCAAGGAGAGCTTGTGTAAATCTTGCCAATAGCTTCTGTCCCAAAATAGGGTGGGGGTCAGCGTCCCAATAATTTGGGCTTGGACCTGTAAACCTTGAGGGAGCCTATTGGGAATGGTCTCTAAGTGCCTTGGTCGCATCCTAAAGTCTTCCTATCCAATTCGACAGGGTAATAAGTTGGACATGGGACCATCAATATAGTCATAAGAGGAAATATAAATTCTATTTAAATTATCATTTCATTTAATTAAGTTGGAATACTAAATAGATCTATATGAATTACAAGCATGATGAGTAGACTAATGAGATCCAAGATTACAAACTAACAAGGGACATTACACAGTTTCATAATCAGTAGCCATTCTAGTGGTAGAAGCTCTTCAAATTCATCCTCACCAATCAACATTTTCTTTTCGGCTGAAATAAATTGATCATCACTACAACCAAACACAGGGATCATCAATGTGAAGGTCACATATCGCAATGCGTTTACTCGATAATTCTCAAATGTTTCTTTGAAAGGAATATCTGACTTACTGCAGGTATCAACTCTGATAAGGAAAATGCTGAATCAAAAACAAGCAAGGATGAATGATGGAGATGCTCAAGCAATTCCTCCATCACAGTATTTTCTAGCTGATGGTCCCATATCTCATGTGGTTTTAAAACATCACTTGCCTCCTCAAGCTTTGCCCTGGCTGCCTGCAGTATTGTATATAAAAGAAATCAGTGAAACCTGTAAAATAGAATAGTTTCTGACAAGAATACACATTTATGCAGGTCAACAGACTCCTCTTTTTGAAGAAACAATTATATGTTTTCCAAGATAGGTTTAATGTGTATATTTTAAACTTGCACGGCAGTACTGACAGTTAGAAAAGCAAAATTTGACAGCAATTAAGCATTTCTTATGGTCAACAAAAGTACTGCTCACTTTTCTCCATACATTTTAAGATAGTAGGAGAAGAGTCTGAAAAACTGAAGAAAATGATAGAAAAAATTTCTTGGTGTATAGTGATGTAATTAGGAAGAGGAAATATTTGGTGTTTAGCATCAGTACTTACCATGATCCATCACTTTCCCTCAACCACAAAAGATTGTAGACTTCAGTGATGATGTATGCAATGGAACTCACAGTAGCATGTTTGTTAAAAAGGGGAATATGAGAAATTTTCAAAATCAGTTAGATATGAGCTTAAATATTCAAGGAAAACAGCAAGAAGACATTAGAAAAAATTCAAGAAAATATTACAAAATCATTAGAATTTCCTTCATATATAGCTTCCCATTTAGACAATATAACTTGAAGAATTTATTTTGATTATGGTTAGAGAGAACGGGTGAATATTAAACCATTTCTCCAAAGAAAAAAGGGTTTTAATCACACAAATGAAAATTGTTAGTGTTTGAATTTGGAGACTTTTCACTACTGTGATGGATTATAATGTATGGCATACAAAAAACTGTTTGCAGATAGCTATGATATCTACAATGAGCCAAGTCCTTTGTCAAAAGTTTCATGTTATGATGTGAGCCATAATTCAAAAACTTGGCCTCTGCCAAAACTCAGCAGCCCAAGAATTTGACTTGGTCATAAAATAACACATGAAAAGCATAAAGAATGAATTAAAGAATGCATCGATCTATTTACATTGTCAATTTGTCATGAATCAACGATTAAATTTCATATCCCTCAAAGGCTCAAAATTCAAAATATCAAAGTACATCCACAACTAATAATTGAACTTATGAACCAATACAAAAATGTATTGTGCTACAGTGGATAGAATATTGTGATAAGAGAAGTGAATACACATTTTATCCTAAAAAACCCTTGAAAGGGTAAACCTGCTTTGGTATTGGCGAATATGCTGCTTCTAAATAATTAGTAAAAAACTAGATAATTGTGGTGTACAATCTACCCCTTGTTCCACTTCGTTACACACATTGTTGAGCCTATGGCATGAAATACACTGTGATTCTACTTCCTAAGTTCTACAACACTCAAGTCTAGCTCCCATGATACAAATCAACTCCCTCTTCTCCTTATAAAGATGCTGGAATGTCCTCCTCATGCACTATAAGATCCCAGAAGCGGAATTGGAAGGAGAAAAATTGAATTAATAATTTAATTGCTTCAAATTTCATTTTTCTGATATCAAGACAAAACTGCCCCTTCATGCAGTTCAGTTAGTTTGGAAATTGCCACTTTTGGAGAACCACCAATTTCAAAATTACCACTTCAGAGGAACCAGCAATTTTGGAATTGCCGCTAGCAATAATTGACAATTTCATTTTGTTGACAGATCAGGTAGTTCAAAAGAGCTGCAACTTCTATAAGCGATTCCTCTGCTCAATTTTGACTCCTAATCCTTATGGATAACATCCCCCTTCTTAGAGAAGCTTTTGGTCCCAGAAAAGCTTACTGAGACCTTACGTGAGGAAAGGGCTTCCCCATTCCTTGAAGTACCATTTGGCTTGTCTTGGTGTCTTTCATTGAGACCAACCTGAAAGACTCCTGGGTTCCTCTAACACTCTCCTGCAGCACCACATCTTCGGGAAGAATTTCTTGGCCTCCCACTATCAAGTCCTCTATTAAGAGTAGTACTTCCTATTCTCCTTCTAAAGAGTATGAATGGACACAAGCTTCATCTAAGTCTTGTGGATTGGTGATGACTATCTTCTATTGAATGTGTGTATGAAGAAATCTGAGGTAAGTATTAAGTACATCCTCATCCATCAAGACCACGCCTAATAACATGACATGTCTTCTAAAAGTAATCCTACACACTTTGTCCACTATCTTGAAATTGTTCGCTTAATTTTCCTCCAAGAAGGTTTCTTGGCCTTCTTGGTCTTCACCAGCATGTCCAATATCAATTTCTTAGAAAGATCTTGTACAATGAGATGCAGCATAGAAGATACAGATAAAGTGGGTTTTTGAAAGGATCTGAACCCTTTTATAAAGCATCATCCATTAGATTGGAGGAACAAGTTCCACAAGATATAGAACAACCAAACTAACCAAAACCAGCCCAGAAAACAAGCAAAAGAACAAGTGCACAACACTACAAAAAACAAGCAATAGAAAAGCACCAACTAATTGATATTAGCTAGTTTTTGCAAGCCAGATGCAATCTATTCTTTAGCTCAAAAGTATTAGCAAAGGTCTTCCTCAATTCCACAGTTTCAGCATTCTGAACTACAAACTTCACCCTTGTTCTTCTGGCAGGGCCCTCTACCTTGGTATTCCTTTTCCTTTTTAAGAGTCATTCTAGAGCACAAATAGGCTGACAGCCAATTTTTTAATAGTATTATTAAATAGGAGAAATTTGTTTCAAATAGTAGGTAAGAAGGAAGCCAAAGATAGGAAATATGAGGAATGGTATTTTCAGAAAAAGCTGAATGACACTGAAAGATCCCTACAGATTAAAGGTAATGATAAGGAACTTCAGGAAGAGTTGATCCACACCAGATTGCAATTAAGAAAGATTCAAAATTATGATATACAAGGACAGAGAATTAGGGCAAAGATGAATTGGCTCAAAGAGGGTGATAGAGGGACTAAATACTTTTTCAATCTCATCAGAGCAAAGCAAAATAGAGAACTGATTAGTGGTATCCAGACTGATAACGGGCTTACCAGTGATAACAGAGAAATCATGAGCACCTTTTACAATTTTTATAAGGAACTGTTTTCCTCAGAGCATGGGAAAGATAATCAAAGAGCTTTGCAACAATGTATAAAATTAATCCCCAAAAAAAAATCTAAAGAAGATGTGAAATTTCTGAATCAAAGAATTGAACTAAAGAAATTGAAGAGGCTATTAGTTCAATGGCAAATGGGAAATCTCCGGGGCAGGATGGACTCCCTGTTGAATTTTACAAACAAAACAAGGAGTGGATTAGTATCGAGCTCTTGGCTTTGTATGAAGATGCTTTTGAGAAGAGTTCTCTTGGAGAAAAAATAAACAGAGGAGTCATTAAGCTGCTTCCCAAAAGTGGAGATAAGACTCAAGTAAGAAATTGGAGACCTATTACATTATTGAATCTCTCTTATAAAATTATTGCAAAACTTCTTGCCAGAAGAATTGCTAACATCCTTAATAAGATAGTATATGTCACTCAAACAGGATTCATTAAAGGGAGATACATATTAGAAAATCTTATCACTAGCTGGGAAGCAATGAACTGGCCCAAGGCTGACAGGAAAAATGTAGCCATGGTGCTACTTGACTTTGAAAAAGCATATGACAGAGTGGAGTGGCCTTTTGTTCTAAACATGCTCCAAGCATTTGGGTTCCCCTCATATTTCTGCAGTTGGATTGGCATCCTGTTTAAATTTTCATCCACTGTCATTGATGTAAATGGAAAAATATCAGATCCCATCCCACTTAAAAGATCCATCAGACAAGGTTGTCCTATTGCTCCAGCACTTTTTGTGGTTGCTGCTGATGCTTTGTATTATATTCTTAGATCATCAGAATTTGGACCCCCTGTGAAAGGCATATCACTTTCTAATGAGGAAGATTTGATAAATGAGCAATTTCCAGATGACACATCTTTGTTTGTAGAACTATCTAAGGAAAATTTTGACAATGCTCTAAATAGGCTACAATTTTTTTGTCTAGCATCTGGAGCAAAAATTGCTCCTCATAAATCCACGGTGTTGGGATAGAATGAAGAGGCTCCTAATTGGCTACATAGGAGAGGATGGATATGGGCAGGGCCCTCAACCATAATCAGGTATCTGGGCATCCCTTTTGCAATTGATCCTTCTATTGAGGAAATGTGGTCTTGGGTATACAATAAGATTGAAAAAAAGCATTTGAAATGGCAAACACACATGTTGTCATTAGGTGGCAGAGTGCAAGTGGTACAAAAAGTGTTAGCTTCTCATGCGATCTACTATGCATCTTCATGGCTATTTGCAAAATATCAAACCAATAAGTTAGACAAAATCCTGAGAGATTTCCTATGGTCTGATGGTAGGGTACACAAGAAAAGACACTGTGTCAACTGGGGTTGGTGCTGCAGACCAAGAGAGATGGGAGATCGCATGAAATTGCTTTAGCCTCTAAATGGATTTTTAAAGCCCTACAAGGCAACGAACCTTGGAAAGTTCTTGTGAGGAATAATTTACACAGATCCTCCATAAAAGAAGGTAAGCAATGGAAAGATATCCCCCTGTGTGACATTGTCTTTGGTGATTTTGACATCAATATATGTGGTTCCAATGTATTCTCTTCTTTGTGGAAAGCATGGTGTCAGGTAAGACCTCTGCTCTGTTCCAAGAATGTCATTGGGAGACATCCTGCATATGCTATTGTTGACAGATCTCTTTGGTGGGGCATCAATCTTAATGATAAACTACTGGCTCTAACGCAATGTTGTTCGACCAAGCTTTGGAATGCCAAGGGTATCTCTCTCATCAGAGATATTCTGATTGACAATCAAATGGGATCCTGGGAAGAAATTAGTGGTAAGTTTGATATTCCTATTTCTCAAAAGAAAACTTGCACTTCAATTTCCAAAGCTACAGGCAGGTTCTACAGGCAGGTTCTTTCTGGGCAAGATTATGGACAGTATTCAGTTTATAGATCAGTTGAACTGGTCTGATAGTAAGCTTTTATTTGATATATCCACTAAGCAGATTTACAAAATGCTGAAAGAAGATAATGGCATATTCAGTAGGATTAATCAAATCTGGGCCTTTAGTTGGTCGATCCCTAGATGGCACATTGTTTTTGAGTTGTTTTGGCACTCCCCTCTTGAGCCCAAGAAAACTTGTTTTCCCTGGATTTTACTATTAAAAAAGCTTGTTGCGGGGTCTATTCTTTCTTCTGTTGGCATTGAACCTCTAATTTGTTCTATTTGCAATTGTCCTGAAACTTTTGAACATCTGTTTTTTGAATGCAAGTTTGCTTGTAAAATTTGGTCTCTCTTTATTGGTCAGTCCATTAGATGGAATTCTAGACCTGGCCTATCCTGGCATGAAATTCGTGCTGGTTTTGTGGAAGCCTTTGATTTTAAGACAAATAAATTCTGGTTTGTTCTAACTGCTGAAGTTTTGTGGTTCATCTGGAAGCAGAGAAACAAGGAAGTCTTCCAAAACAGGAAACGGGACCTTACTGAGTTTAATCTTAAACTCACACAATTTTATATCATGTCACAGGTATCCGCAGTGCTTGAGATACCAAAAGATAGATTCCTGATTTTGGTGAGAGAAGGTGCCATGATAGTTTACAAAGAAGACATCCAGTCGGCAAACTACTTTGACACCTACACAGATATGCTGAACCAGGAAGAGCTGGAGAACCTCAAGAAATTTACCAAGGACAACCAGATTGATATTGAGAAAGAAAATGCATGGATCATAGAACAAAGAGAAAAGAGTGGGCCAAGTTGGGATGACGCAGCCAACATTGCACCTGCTGTGAATCCCCCCATTGGAGCTTTCGATTGCAACAAAGCAGAATGCAGCAATAATGTTATTGGTGCATGGGATTAGCAAAATAGACATTTGTTATATAATGTTGATCATGTATCTTTTTTACTGTACTTGATGTAAATGGAAAACAACTATGAAAGCAATGTATATAAAAAGCAAGGCAATATGTATATAGGCATAGGTATGGACTCATATGAGTCAAAAACTGAATCGGTACTAGCATAATTTTGTGGTTGTTACCTTTTTGATACAGTAGTGGTCATGGTAATTGTAATCAGTTTACAAACTATCTTAACGTAAAAAAAGAAAGTTTAAACTTGAGCCAAGTTTTCATTCAACTTTTCTTGGTTCTTCTGCATAATAAAGATTTGTTTTCTTCCAAATTTTCCCATCTCTAAAAAGTGGATGAGAATTTGTTAATTTCATCCTGTGGCTCTTCATCAAAGTGCACTCTGTTCTCTTTCTTATCAGCCTTGAAAAGTCCCTTCCCAATCTCTTGGACACACTTTTTGGTGTTTAGGTGCTGCCAAAAAAAACCACTTCAAGATGTTACGAAAATCGGATTTTCCTCTAGAGCGTCTATGCAGGCTTTCAAGTTGGCACACCTGAGGTAATTAAAATTATGCACATTTCAAGGATTGCCCAACAAATCATCTGTCTAATTTTGCATAGGGTCACCATCACTGGAGTTCCTAGTTGTCCACAAGAATGGGAAATAGGAAATAGGTATCCTCAATAGGGTGAACAAGAGAGCTAGGAAGGAAACTAACGGAGGGAACATCCTCAATAATTCTCCTACCGTTGTCAATAGACTGGGTTTTATCATGAACAGAATTGAAGCCCAGGGCATTAGTTTCCTAAACTTGTGGAACCTTGGGAATAACAAGATAGCAACCACCAAATTATGTTCAGGAGCACAGGCCTTGGAATTATCAATGAGTCATGACTATTGCCTTAGGATCCAGGGGAGGGGTCAACACCACCCAAAAGGTTAGCAGGGGCTGAGGAAGTAGGGTAGGGATTATGTTAGAACATGTGTTGTTTGGGACAATACCCTTGTAACACTTATATATCGTTCAAATATAAACTTATAAACCTTATGCATGTTATATGATGTATAGAGCATGTAACATTCAAATAATTATTAATCTAATAAACTCTTAGATTATTAATTATTATTAAATAGTAGTTTTGAAAGATGTGAACAATACCCATTTAGGTAGTTTGCTACACCTCCTATATTTAATGAGGTTCTCTGTCATTGAGAGATAACAAATTTGGGAGATTTATAGTGAATTCTATCTCTATGAACGAGAGCTATTATTGGCCATGTGGAAGTGAGGAGAGGTGATATCCCCAGGTTCAGTCCATGTTTTTTATTGACCATTCTATAAGTGCTTTATAATGAAGTGATGCTTTATGATTATTTTTACACAAAAGAGTTTTCTCCATGTATATGGTCTGTAATGTGTTTAATGTGTATCTTGTAACTTTAATCTTATTTATTTGTAATGATAAGTAACCTGAGATCCTAATTTGTAAAATTTTATCATTTCTCTGCTTGGGTGGGCTTACAACCCTATGGAACAATGTTGGGATGGGAGTTTTAGAAAATTCAAATTTGTGCGTGCAGTAAATTAGGCATTGATACAGGGGTAATTTAGATTTTCCCAAAAGCACATTTTGGACACATTGTTCAAGGGAGCTTAACAAGAAAAAAGGAAAGCTCGTCTTTTTACTATGACGAAGATTGAGCATGGGAAAGTGGTAAGTGTATACCCATTTGTATCTGCCCTTGGGGGTGAAATGACTGATGAGGATATTGACCACTTCAGTCCAAGGCTTAGGAAGGTCATCTTTCTTGAATCCATTTTGAAACCTGGAAACCTTTTCCCCCTTTTTAAGAAATGCCTCAATATGCTAGTGATCTCTATATTTTATTGTTTTCTGCAACTTGAGTCCCTCCATTTCCAATCCCATGCCATGAGCAATAAGCTCCTCTGAAATATTGAATGAAATTCCACTAAAATAAACAGTTTAGCTTTTCCATGATCTTTCAAACTCATTTGTAACCACCAGATTGTAACCATTGCTGGCTTCTGTGAAAGGGGTGAGACCTCCTTTCCTAAGAATATTTCAAATGGTGGCATTGTCTTTAGCGTTTTCACGGAAAGAAGGATCAATCCCGAATCTATTTCCTCCCATAACACTTGTTCCTCTTAAAACCCACAGCTTGTAAAGCTTGGTGTTAGGCTACAAACCAAAGTTGAGTTGATGTAGAGAAAATTCTTGTTATCAGTGCAAAAGGACCTGTCATAACTAATAATAATCTCTCTCGTCCTCTGTAAGGATATCTAATTTGATATAATTACTTAAGCATTTATCTTTAAATAACTTCATGACATGCCAGTCCTTGCCAGCAAAGAACCAGTGGCCAGATACTAAGAAAATTATAGGATTCATTAGAAATGCTCAATCTGATGTTAGGAGGGAGGGTCCCCTCCTCATACCAAAAAGATTGGTCTCTAAGCAAGCCACCCATAGTAGAAAGTAAATCAGCAACCTGGTTACCTTCTCTGTATACATGGCAGATTTTAAAGTTTTGGAAGGACTTTAGGAGTTCCTTAGCATCATCAGTAATGTTCTAATAAGACAGTGGCTAACATCCTTCAAGTTTATCATATCTATCGTGATGTTTTGAGTCCTCTTCAATCTCAATGTTGGTTATATCAAGATTCTTGGCCAATGCTATACCGAAGAGGCAGCATAAGTTTCTGTCAAATTGTTTCACTGAATGCCCAAGTTTTTCACAAATGCAGCAACCAGCTCACACTTGCAATCCCCAAGCCCCCTCCCACACCCACCCGTGACCCCACCTAGCCTGGATTACCTAGGCTCATATGTTCTTGTTGCCTCATCCAATTCTGAATTTCCATTAATAATTCTATGTTGGTCTCAAGAGCAATCACACAATTTTTCAGATCTTCAAGGTTCTCCATTCTGAACTATTTATTCCAGTGTTCAATGGGGATGCTTCCCCCCCAAAAAACATGAAGTTTCCGAGACAAGGATGTCTCAAGGATGGGGGGATACCTCCAAAGCGTTTCTTAGCCGGCCCGGTGATGTTTCCCACATTTTCCACACAAGAAGAGAGGTTTCTTTCAGGAGGGATGTCAATTGGGGGATGCTTGGACGTCTCATAGACTCCTAGATGTCCCTCGACAGGGTAAGGGACTCACAAACATTTCCCGCAAAATGTCACGTTTAAAAAAAACAAAAAAATGGAGTGCAACCCTAACTCGCCTAAAGCTAATAAAATCATAAAAAAGACATTTAGTCTCATTTGCAACCACTATTGCCGTGCACATATTGATGATGATGCTACAGAGATGGGGCTGGTTCATATTGGTATGGATGAACTTGAGAATGTCAGGTCCAGCAGTTCGAGTGATGAGGACATTGAGGAGTTAGGCTAGAAGCTTAGGGATGATTAGAGTCAATAGAAACTATTTCTAGAGTTTATACTTCTAGTAATTACAATTTAGAATTTTGTTTTTGAAGTTTGAGGTTTGAACATTGTTGAATCTTGATAACTTGATCAGTTCATTATAATTTTGATGAACATTGGATCGTGATTAATATGATTATGAAATGAAAAATAAAAAATTTAAAATTTTGAAAATTCTCGTTGCAATTTCTATACTTGATAATTTCAATTTTGGCATTTATCATTTGAATACTACTACCAGAATACTATATGTATTATAATAGAAGCACCCCCCCACCCCCCGCGTTCCCAAACTTAGGCCCCAAGTAGCCCTGTCCCCAAAATGCGTTCCCCTGTCCCCCCAAGGAAACGTCCCCAAACCTGGTGGAACACTGATTTATTTCACCTTCAAGTAGAGACGTTTGGATTGCAAGGTAACAATTCTTTATTCTCTGCAAACCTATTCGCTGTCATATTATGACTACCACTATTGTCCACAAACCTCAAGGATTTGTAAGTATTCTAATGCCAAATTGATCCTTGATCTCATCCACAACTAGCAGTAGAAATTGAGGACCAGTATAAAAATTAATTGGGCTACTTATAATCAAAACATGTGACATACAAGAAGGAAAGAAAAATATGATAAGAGAATTAAACACACATTTTTATCCTAGAAAACCCTCAAAAAGGTAAAACCAGCTTTGGTAGCAGCAAATGCACTGCTACCTTAATATTATTAACAAAAAAAGATAAATACAATGAGAAATGAAATATTTTGGAATTCCCTGCCCCCTTGTTTCACTTGGTTATACACACATTGTTTAGCTTATGGCTCCCTCTTGTCCTTGTAAAGATGTTGGAATGTCCTCCTCATGCACTAGAAGGTCATGAAATTGAAATTAGAAGGAGAAATATTGGACTGTTTGCTTCAACTTCTTTATTTCTGATTTTGGGATGAAACTGCCACTTCAAACAGACTAGAGGTTTCAAAAAAGCCTCATATAGGGACTCACAGTTTCATTTTGCTGGCAATGCCAGGTAGTTCATAAGAGCTGCAACTTCTGGTAGTGATTCCTGTTAAGTTTTTGAACCAGAATAACATCATCAAATAATAGATAAAGAAAAATCACCAAAACACCAGAGACACAAAGATTTACCCTGGGAAAACCCTCCTACTTGAGGGAAAAACCCAGCCACGCTAAAAGATAGAGCCTTTATTCAGATTTGCATAAACAATTACAAGAGACTCTGCTCCTTATGATGTCTTCAACATGGAATGACCACTCAATGATCAATATCAAATAATCAACAGAGTGTTACTGTAAAGAATCGTGATACATAGATAGACAAATCAAGGCACAACTGCTCATACACAGAGCATAGAAAACTTCATACAGTTGCTCATACACGGAGCATACAAAACTCACAATGCAATGGAGATCTGATAATTACACACGAAGTTCATACACAGAACTGAATATGATCACACGGTTCACATACAGAGCCAATAATAATGACTAATGGCCACCTCCAAACACCGTTTTAATAAATTTATATAAACTCCAATTGCTGCTGAAAAATGAATAAACGCGGCATCGGAGAGGAAGAGACGTGGCACACGAACAGAATTTGTCCGTTACAAACTTTTATGAAGGCAAAGTAATGTGAAGCGTCACCCATATTAAAAGATCATTGTCTTCATTATAGGTGATGCCTGATAACAAAAACGACACATGAAATAAACAACCACATATCATATGTATAGCTGGTGCTGAAGACACATCATCACTATCGCAGATCAACATGAAAGAGTAAGAAGTTGACTCAACAGCATACACATGAGCCACGGAAGCCAGCATAAAGAAGATAATAAAATGAGCCAATATTAATAGATACGAGCAAGAATGGCAAACTCGCCGATTAATCGCCGAGTTTTCCAGCTCGGCGATTAGCTCGGCTAAGTACTCGCCATTTTCCAGCTCACGAATTTTTAAAAAACTCGCCAAAAAGTCAGCGATTATTGCTAAAACTCGCCCGCGTTTGTCATATACAGCCACAAGTCAAAAAAAAATGCCATTTTATTATTTCATTTGGTTTTTGCTGTCTCATTGGCGACTAGGGAAGAGTTGGATTGAGTTTCGAAGCCATTGTAAGGCATATTCGTTTAAGTACATTTGTCATATACAGTCGCAAGTCAAAAAAAACACCATTTTACTATTTCATTTGGTTTATTTAATTTCTTATACTTTTAAGTTATATTTGTATAAATTATAAAATATAATACTTCCAGGATGTTTGGGATAGGTTCCAGCTTCATACGAGTTAAGATGCAGATTCTAGATTCGAAAAATTCTAGACTTAGCCAAATTTCAGGTTCAGCAAGCCTTCAGCAGGGTTACCTCCCACAATCCATCATGGCTTTCTAAGGTCAAACTGAAGCTAGCAAAAGGATTCCCAAAGGGTTTTAACTCGTTTTATCACAAATCACTTGGTTTCGACCCCATCTCTACGACAGACTTAGCTTAGCTCTCGCCCAAATCCCAGACAGACATGACTTCCCAACAAGCCAAAATCACTCAAACCTCATTTGTCGGACCTAGGGACTTGAAAACAGCCACCAACAAAGACTACCTAACATCTTGTTACGAAGACTTTGACATTTGGCATTGATCAATGATCAAGCATCATAGATTCATACTAGTTTTGTAGAAATTGTTTACTATTTTGCTTCCAGTCATCAGCATTCCACATGAGAATGCGATTTTGTACCCACTTGGCATTTATATATATCTAAGCTTAGCTTGTTTCTTTTGTTTTCTCATTAATTAACTCATTGGATGCATCTTCTCATAGAATTTTGCAAAAAAAATGCATTTTTAATTAAATTTTATGCTATTTTTAAGTTCCCGAGTTTTTTGCCGAGTTTTTCCAAAAATTGGCCGAGTTTTCCCAAGTAATCTTTTCCAGGGCTTGGCGAGTTTTGGGCAAGTGAGAGTTTGCCATCCTTGGATACGAGCATGACCATAGCTCAAACATCACAGAAGCAACATGGAACATAACAACAGCAAAACTAAATATGCTGAAGATAACACATCCAACACAATTATGAAGGAGCTCTCTCGCAGCTACCTTAAACATTAAGTTATATGTCCTCTACTGAAGTTTTACACTTCTTGATCATTATGGATCATGTAAACATATTTAACAAAAAATTAAGTTTGAACTGATCAATGTATTTACTCTAAAAGCCATCGGGTAAGGAGCACTTCTTGACACTTGTGGGCTTAGTACTTTAATATTGGCTTAACCTTCTAAAGCCCTTAGGTGGCATTTGAATAAGTATTTGGCTGCCAATAAGATGAAATTGCAAGTTTCTTTCCATCCAACAAGTCCCCATCTTTCACTTATGGCTGTGTTTATCATGTATCCTTGCTTCTAACTAGTGATGCCCTCCTACCTATGTTCTTGCTTTGGGATAGCACAATGGATGCCAAATAGTTTTTCAGTATTCTTTATATAATTGATTTTCTAGGGAGTACACCCTAATGTCCCCAAGAATGTTGAGGGACGCCAAGATTTCCCTTAGATCATCCCAAGGACAACAGGGTATTCTTGAACGGCCCCAAAAAAGAGAGTTGTCCTTGGAAACATCCACACAAAGCGCAGCCCCTTCAGACACAAGCATCAAGAATGGAGAGGAAACATTTCGTTTGTGTCCCAAAGATTTTTGGGATGCTAGGCATATGGACACATCCCCACAAACCCCTAACGTTCTTAAAGGAGAAATGATCTTGTATTCTTGAGTCAACTTGTGGAAGTTGCTACGTTTGAAGTGCTTTGTGGATTGTTAATTTTTATATGACTAAGACATGTGAATAATGTACTCTTCAATGTTATATCTATTAAACCTATCTCATATGGTGGGCAATCTTTAATTGGTCACATAAGATCTAAGTTACCATATTCGCCCAGTCACATGCAAATTAGAAATTCGGTTCGCTGGAAATTCGTAATTGGTTCGAATTCGATGCAAATTCGGTTTTTCTCTAAGAAATTCACTGCAAATTCTTCAAAACGGACCCTAGTCAACTTACCTTGCATTTGGAGCGAATGTCAAAATTAATGTGTGAACCCGGGGAGAATTTGTGAGTTTGAGCGAATTTGGGCGAATTTGGCATTCTGACTTTTGTTGACTTTCAACGGTAGTTTTTTAACATTATTTTTTTCCAAACTAAACCTAAAAAACACAGCATTTTTATCTGTCACGCAACATTTTTGTCTATGTTGTTTTATTAATAGCATAGTAATGTATGAACTTATTTGCTGCTGCATATATATATATATATATATATATATATATATATATTTTATTTTATTTTTAAAAAAATCCTGTACAGACAAACCCAAAACGAATCAAACCCAGCCCAAAAAAAAATTGGACGAATTTCGAACCCGAATCTTGAACCCACATCCGAACCGGCAACTTAGCATAAGATGGAAGATTTTATGAAAGCTCATGTATTGGACAGCACGTAATTGGTTTCATTATTTAAATTATAGCTACCTTTCCAATTATTATGCTACAACCAATTGGAAATTTATGTAGCTGTAGAAGACATGGAATAGAACATAAGGAACTTTAATTGAGAGTTGAGTAGAAGTGGGATAGTAGCCTATAGGAATGACTGAGCCCTTCATAACTTTGTATCTTTCTCAACTCTCATAATGGCCACTAAACTGGTAAACACCCAATACCTATATTGGTACAGCAGTAATTGTGTCTTCCATGGTAACCTATTGTTGACCTAGCTAACCAAGATTGAGAGTTTGCAGAATGGTGACACAGATGGCATTTCAAGAGACTTGAGCATTTTTTATGCAATCAAGTTTGTAAGTAGAATTGTCATGCTTGCCTAAACAATTAGAGGTTAAATATGCTAGTATACTTGATATGGATGTATAGGTCTATGAAATATATATGGACCTCATGTACCTTGTATGTATAATTAATTAGACTACAGCATGTGATTGTGATCATATTTTATCACATGTATATTTAGTTCACTGTGGCATTTATGTTGATCATGATTGGTTATTGAGTTCTGGTATGGCACATCTCCACAGTTCCTCTCCATGGTTGAGGCGACAAGGAGATCACCATTTGAATAGAGCTCATCCAACACCATCAACAAGTCTTCATCATCTGTTCAAGGAACCAGCATCAAGCATTGAACTTGGATGACATCAAGATAGTTTATGAATGCAATTCTTTGGTCAATGTTATGTAATTATGATACATGTAATGTACTTAATTACAATAGACAAATGTATTTTGATTTAGTTGTACATGTAACACCAAATAATGAAATTTCAAATGTTACATCTGCTTTACTTATGAATGAGCAATGATGATGCCTGTTTATGTTTGTGAACTTGTTATGGCAACCTAATAAAACCAAACTTAGTTAAACTTCTTACACCCCTCTTGGAGTCGGCATAGCTCATATTGATTTGAGTAATGGACTAAAAATAAAACGAATTTGTTTAAGAAAATAAAATATAATAAAAAAAAGGTCCAAACTATGGGGACTTTACATAAAGCCTTTAACTAATAGAAGCCATGCATTCTTTATTATAGACACTAAATAAAGTTTGTGTAGCTTATTAAAGATGTGCAAGTCTTAGCATTGAGTATGCAATACAAGATGCTTATCTTGGTCTAGAGTCTGCTTCATTTTTTTGTAATGTCCCTTTTTTGAAATACGATTTAACAATAACTTATATTATATATATATATATATATATATGACTCCCTCAAACATTAGATATAAAAGGGAGAAGAGTTCATTTGAAAAGGGAGATATGGAGGAAGGGCGAAAAGGAGCATAGGAATTAAGGAAGGATTAGTGTAAAAGAAAGGAAGGGGAAGATAATAAGGATGTGACTTCCAAAGGGCAACAATGATGGAGGATTGTGACCCTTTTGAAGGGTGGTAATTGTGAAAGGTTGTGAGCATTATGAAGAGATGTGACTCTCCCTAACATCAGAGGATATAAAGGGGAGAAGGTCTCATTTGAGGATGGGAAAAAAGGGGGAGATCAATTTGAGGAATAATATATCATTCTCAAAGGCAACATTGAAAAGTGGTGACTCAATTCTTATGAAAGGTGGTGACCCTTCCACCAATAAGACATAAAGGAGAATTCATTCCAAGCATTGAAGGGGGATTATCAATAAAAGCAGGTCAAAGGCAAACTTAGAGCAGAACAAGTATGAAGTAATATCTCTCCTTTAAACATCAAGGAAGACAATTCAATTAGCAGGGGTACTCATAAAAGAGCAGAGCAGTTCAAAGATGTAAATCAATCAAGGGATCAAGCAATCATTCCAAACAACATCGGTCCTCATAAGAGAATAGAACGATCTTCAGAAATCAAATACACAGATTGAACCAATCCGCATAGAGCACTCAATTCAAAGAGCAGAAATCAGCATCCATGAGGACAATGGCATCAGGTCAGACCTGTCTAATTTACAACAGCAGACTGAAAACAAATAACCTGCAAGAATCTTATCCCACTACAAGTATAGTGGGTAACATCAAGGGCAATTCCAGAAGGGGACATTACATTTTTTTCTTTGGTGACAAACAGAAGGGCCTTTCCAGCCATAGGTACACAACATACCAAAGAGGGTCTCTCTCTCTTAAAAGGGAGTTGTTTTGGTATCTCATACAAAAATATTTTAACAGATTTTTTGTACTAAACAATCAAAATATTTGATTGTGAACTGATCAACCAAACCAAACTCCATTATCTATGGGATCTTTTTATATTGCTTACGGTTCCGATTCCTACACTTATAAACCACAGTTTGTTTCAAAACTGTTGAACTTCCTGACTGCAAGATGTGACCAAGCTCAAATATAGGAAAACAGATGTCTGCGTGTTTGTATGTCATGATATAAATTCTGTATACAGTCCTTACTGCTCCAAGACTATGTCAACATCGTATATTAAGGTCATATTGAATCAATTATATGTCAACATTCTATAGATTTGGAACATGCTAAAGAGGGTCCCTCTTTCTAGAAAGGGAGATTTTTCGGAAATGGGGCCTCACAAGAAATACTGTAATGCTACATTGTAGTCGATCTTTTGCACTAAATAACAAAAATATTTGAGTGAGAGCTGATCGAACAAACTCCATTTTCTAAGGCAATTTTTTATTTTGATTGTTGTTATTTTTCAAACATGTATAAACCATAGTTTTTTCAAAACTGTTAAGAGTTTCCAGACTGCAATATATGAGCGGGCTCAAATATAGAAAATCAGACGTCTGCCCTGTTTGTCTGTCAAAGAAGTTACAAATTCTGTATATGATTAATACTGCTCCAAGCCAATATTCTATATGGAGGTCCTGTTGAATCAATTATTGTGACAACTCTGATTTCTACAGGGTAAGGAGAAGCTCCAGATGTGCTACTTTTGTTTTTGTGAGTGTGGTAATAATGGCAAACTCCTCTGCATCAATAGACCACAAGATGCAGACATCTTTCTATACATTTAAATTTATTATTTTCTTGCCCTTCAATTATTTAAATCTTGAAGTTTGGGAGTTGGTGAAATACTACCTGATGCGGTATACAACATGATGCGGTGTCTAGGGAAATGGGGCGAGAAATGTTTCATTGAAATGGAGTGCTAATAAAGAAAACATAATAAGCAATAATTTATGCTTAAAAGCACACCTGAATTTCTTTGGGGAGTGTATCTGACTCGTCGAGAAGATTAGATTGTGACGCAACTGAAAAGCTTTTCTGCAAAAAAGCACAGCAAGATTCCAGACATGAGATCTCCAAATGACTTCAAAAATGCAATGGTGCAACAGGTAGGTGGGCAGTGCAATAAACTGTACCTCCAATTGAGAAAGATGCCCGAGTGCAACAGAATGTGAATATGCTCTCAATTTATCATAAAATGTGCCAACCTCCTTCAGTGTATCTTCATTTTGTTGATGGCAGTGCTCGCCAACCAATTCAGAATTAAAATAAGATCGGGAATTATGCAATGAGAATAACAATTCTTTCGCATCGTCCCCACCACCACTTTGTATGATGCCATTATTATCATTAACATTAGGATGGGAATGCTGAGAGAAGGCATCTTTGAATTCCCAGGGATCACTTGACTCCAAGTCTCCATTGTTTTGAAATGAGTGGTTATTGAGCTGCACAGATCCCTCCTTGCTCGCATCTTCTTGAGCTTCTGTCTCGCTCTCTTTCTTCTTCTCAGCTTGCTTGTATAGAGTTGCAATAAAATCATTGAACTCAACGCCAGACAGAGTGCCAGTGCCAGAAGAGCTCTTGAATTTCTCAAAGTCATTTAATAATAGATTATCTCCCCCTCCTCCATCATCCAATTCTTCATCGCCGAACAAAAACAACGGCAAGGGTTTGGAGATGTCTTTGTCCGTCTTTGTATTAAAATCCACAAACTCTCCCCACTCGTTCTCACCATCATCGTTGTTGTCAACAACCACAGCAGGGGCTGTAATATTGGCGGATCCGGAGAAATCAAATGAAAAGCCCTCATCTTTTTGTTGTGCGGGAACGGATTCGAAATCTCCAAATTCATCATCATCCAGAGATGAGGAAAATAATGTTGTAAACCATGCATTGTTGCTGTTGGTAATGGTGGTGGTGGCTGCATGGCCATGGTATCCCACCTCCATTGATGTTGGAGCCTTCCCTGCAAATGACTGTCTTCTTCTCTCCCATACACACGTCGCCTCTGATCTGTAGAATTTAACCAAAACAAAAGTTACAGCAAGGCTCCATAGTGCTGCTGCGTCAATTTTATTTATTTAGCACTCAATTTCTTTTAGTAATTTTATTAAAAAAATTGTGAAATCATGTTTTATATTTTTCATTTAAGTTTGAATGAATGAATGAATGATTTTAATGACATCTACGAGGCCAAGCAATCTAAGGGATGAGAGGAACTCACATTCCTAACTAATTTTTATAATCCTTTTCAGCTCCAATCTTCTTTTATGAATCTTGATCAGCAAATTTGAAGTTTGGTTGACCTTATCCTCTTCAAATAAATTGTTCATGTTGTCCACTTTCAAGATGGCTTCATAATTAGCATGAATATCATTATAGGCAGTGCATTCCATGAGAAAGTGTCATTCTGTCTCAATTGCACCCGTCCCACAAAACATGCAAGTTCTCTCCTTCCAATCCTCTTTGGGCCTCTTCCATATGCCCATCTTGCACCTGAGATGATGTGATCTCATCCTCAATTATGTCATTAACAGTCTTGCTTTTCCTTTAATAGCAGTCCCTAAATATGTTTTCTCTCCATGTTCCCTGGTTGAGTTGAACACTTGCATGTAGTAAGTCTTTTTACGACCAGTGTTATTAGTCCACATGACACTTTGAAACTTCTCTATGACAAACTTTTTTATGTCCACATTTATTTTAGAACACTCATGTAGCTTAATATTCCACTTATCCAACCACTTATTATTTTGCTTCATCCATGTTTTCTTTCTACGGATAAGATTTTTCATCCTTCACAAATTTTGGCCACCATTGGTCTCGCATGTTATCAACCTTCTTTAAGTAACTAAGTAACCAAGTTATCAATGACACTTCCAACAAAAAAGCCCCAGCCTCTACTAATAGGATATCGTAAGGAACGGAGGTCTTAACTTTGAGATTGCTTGTAATTAGGTGTTTCTGAATTCTTTCTAATTGCCTCCATCCGTTGTTTGATAGGTTGCCACCCCAAACTTCGCAGCCATAAAGAACCAATGTCAGCGTGATCAACAAACTGAAAAGAGTCTTCCTGGTCTTCCAGTCCCATAGCCCAGTCGTTCTGCATCTGTTTTAAAGTAAATACAAAGTTTTCCAGCCCCCCTGTAGCCTTTTCGCTCTACATGTTTCCCAACTGAGTTTATAGTGAAAATCAATCCCAAGATACTTGTATTCTTTCACAATTTCAAGTGGGTTGCCTTCAAAAATGAAAGTATTGGACTTTTCTTTTCTCCTTAAAGAGAAAATCATGATTTTGGTTTTGGTAATGTTCACCTGCATCCCAACCTCCTGACAAAAGCACTTTAAGGCCCTTAAGTGATCTCTCAAACCTTGAGCCATTTTTTAAATTAAGATAAGATCATCAGCATACAAAAGAAGTTTCACCACATATCCTGCCAAATGCACACCTTCCCCATCCATATTTATTAACTAGGTTGCTAATTTATCAATGTATAACCCAAACAAGGTTGGGGATAATGGACATCCCTGCTTAACACCAATGTCACTACCAAAACATTCGGACATTCCTTCATTAGTTTTGATTTTGGCTCTAACTTTATCATATAATCTGTGCACAGCTACTCTATACTCGTCGAGGATACCTAATTCTATCATTTTGTTCCAAAGCTTGTCCCTAGGTATTGTATCAAAGGCTTTCTTAAAGTCTACAAAGCAGCAATAGGCTTCCTCTCCCTAATTATCCCATAGTTTCTCTATTAAATGACAAAGAGTGACACAATGGTTGATGGTGGAATGCTTAGGTCTAAAACCTGCTTTCCCTTTTGCTCTTTTCCCTTCGCCTTCTGCCCAACTGTTGATTTTGTGCTCTATCATGCTCTTGAAAAGTTTGCCAAAAAGGGGGTTGACCATAATAGTGTGGTAGTTAGATGGATTATTGGTGTCATCATAAAAGAGGGGGATAACCACACTCGTTACCCAATTCATCAGAAAACCATCGTAGATGACACGGTTGAAGATTTATTTTATGTGAGGCGCAAGGATTTCCGCTCCCCATTTAAAAATTCATCTTGTAGCTCATCAATATCGTTAGCTTTACCACTTGCTAATTTCTTTATCCCAAACTTGATATCTTCCACCGTGAAGAGTTGATGCAGGAGCATCCTGGGTGTAAGAGCAATCTTGCGTCACCCAAAAATATTTTTGGTTTCTTTTCAATAAGGGCTATCTTGGGCAAAGTTGCTATTTATGGAAACTTGCTATTTTTAGTAACTTGGTCATACGATCTTAGAATGTTTTGATTTCACAGCTAGAGGTTCATCTTAGTCGTATTAGCCTACCAATTGAGTTTCATTGTCATATCATTTGTATTAGTGAAGTTATCGAGGTTTTTGGGTACGAAATCTTTCAGGTCAATTTTGAAGGCCTTAAAGGCTCTAGATTGCAATCGACCCCCGACTATTTGTAAATTGCACTGTAGATCTCATCCTGCCATTTTTGAAAAGTGGTTATAATAGAAAAACGGAGCTATGGTTAAAAAGTTATGACCTCCGAAAGTTGGGCTACCTAAAACCATATTTTGTAATTCTTTGGAGCCGACCCTATGTAAAAAAAAAATTAAAAAAATTAATTCTTAGGATAGTCGGCCTTAAGGGCTAAATTTTTGGAACCTTCTCGGGCAGTGGAAATTGCCTATATAAGAAAGGTTTGTAGTGTTGTCTAGGGCAGTTATGGGTAGTAGATCTGGGTAATCATTCGAGGCTTTGTCCTACTGAATATTGTAAAGGAAAATGCCCATGTGGCTTTGCATATTGTAATTCTGAAATTTATAATTCCACATTTATGGAGATAATAATAAGCCCATTTTCTATTCTTGCAAATTGTTATTGTTTCTATGTTTTTGTTATGTGTTTGTGGTATTAAGGGGAGCACCCTTCATCAAGTGGTATCAAAGTGGAAGTTCCTGAGTGTGTAAACAGATCGCTGACTGTGAGGTAGTTTGCACTAGGACCGTGGTTAGGGTTCCAGTGAGCAACGCGAAAATGCCTCCATGAAGGGAATGTGGCGGAAGAGCTGGTGTTGTGACACCTAAGTTTAGAGCTCTCTAAAGACAAGTGTGAGCATTGCAAGAAGAGATTTGCAGAGGAATGAATCTTAATGTCAGAGACCAAAGTGAGGATGAAGTCGAAGAAGAAGAAAATTCCGATCAGGAAGGAGAAGTTGAAGTATTGAATCAAGAAGAAGAAAGACTTCTCTAGGCCATTTCCAAGATTGGGAAAAGACCTAAGATTGAGGTTCCTACATTTTCAGGAAATCTTAACCCACGAGAATTGATCGACTGGATCAATGAATGTGAAGAATATTTCGAGTATGAAGATATTGAGGTTCCTAATACAGTCAAATTTGCGAAGGCTAGACTGAAAGATCATGTGAAGATCTGGTGGCAAGAGATTCAATTGGAGCGAAATAGAAGAGGAAAGGATAAAATCACAAAATGGGATCGGATGGTGGATAAATTGAAGTGACAGTTCATCCCTGTTGATTATGAGCTTGACCTACTAAAGAAAATACAAAGTTTGAAGCAAGCAAGAAGATTTGTTCAGGAGTATACAAAGGAGCCCTATCGAATCCTCATCAGAATGGGCCATGAAGAAGCTGATAAGGAGAAAGTTGTCCATTACCTTAATGGGTTGAGGCCGAGCATTCAAGAGGAGTTGAATTTGGTTCGAATAAACAGTATTGAAGAGGCATACCAGGTTGCCCTAAAAGTAGAGGAAAGGTTGAACAAAAAGTTTGAGAGCAGACAAAATGGAAGAGGTTGTGGTGGAAGATCTGGTGGACGATCATATGGAGGCCAAAATGTAGATCCGAAAAAGAAGGATGAGGCCAGTAGCAGTCAGAATCAAAGAGGAAACAATTCCAACCGTTTTCATGATCAGAACAATAGAGATCAGAGAGGAAGAGGAAGAGGACAAGGATCCGGAAGAGGAGGTTTCCATGGAACATGTTTTCATTGTGGAGAAGAAGGTCATAGGGCATTTGAATGTCCTTAATGCCAAGGAAGGACAGATAGGAGAAATGAAGACCAGGCCAGAGTTGCACATGCAGATGAAGATGTCAGATCATCACATTCTGAAGATGTTGAAAGAGGAGAAACACTAATTAACAGAAGAGTCCTATTGAGTGGTGAGAATGAACCTGAGCAAAGGAGGAGTTTGTTTTGCACCAGGTGCAAGTGTGAGAATAAGTGTTGTGATGTGATTATTGATAGTGGAAGCACTAACAATTTGGTGTCAGAAGAGATGGTGACAAAGTTGAAGCTCAAGAGGCAGAAACACCCACATCCATATCGGATTGTCTGGGTACAAGATGACCACAAGGTCATGGTCAGTGAACAGTGCCTAGTGAAGTTCAAGATTGGGTGGTTACCATGATGAGGTACTATGTGATATCATACCTATGGATGCATGTCATATGTTGTTGGGTAGGCCTTAGTAGTTTGACAGGCATGCTGTACATGATGGTCGTGTGAATACCTACTCCCTGACGAAGGATGGAGTGCGACATAAGCTAAAGCCATTGAAGGACACAGAAGAAAAGGTATGTGGTAGTGCAAGAATAACTTTTGTTGATGGAGAAAATTTCTAGAGGGTATGAGGCATGAGCATATGTGTTTTGCTTTAATTCTAAAAGTTGGTAAAGAGGAAGTAGAAGATGTACCTATAGAAGTTGCAGATTTGTTGAATAAGTTTCAGGATATTGTATCTGATAATGTTATGGATGGATTACTACCAGTAAGGAAGATTAGTCATTAGATGGACTTGATTCTAGGAGCCAGTTTGCCAAATAAGGCGGCACACAGAATGACACCAGCAGAAAGTGAAGAGTTGAACAAACAAGTACATGAGTTGTTATAGAAGGGGTTGATTCGAGAGAGCCCGAGTCCATGTGTTGTACTTGCAGTATTAACACCAAAGGAGAATGAAGAATGGAGAATGTGTATAGATTCTAGGGCTATACACAAGATCACAATCAAGTATAGGTTTTCATTGCCACGAATGGATGATATTATGGACTGTTTGAGTGGAGCTGTTTATTTTTCAAAGATAGATCTGAAGAGTGGATATCACTAGATTTAGATCAGAGAAGGAGATGAATGGAAGACTACCTTCAAGACAAAAGAAGGATTGTATGAGTGGTTAGTCATGCCTTTTGGGCTAACCAATGCACCGAGCACTTTCATGCGGCTCATGAACGAGGTTCTGAAAGAATTTCTAGGTAAGTTTGTCATTGTTTGCCTAGATGATGTTTTGATCTTTAGTAAGACATTGGAGAAGCATATGATGCATATTTGTATGGTGTTTGAAAAATTGAGAGGAGAAATTGTTGATTAATTTGAAGAAGTGCAGTTTTGTGAAGAAGGAATTAGTGTATCTGGGATTTGTAGTTTCAGCAAAAGGTCTAAAAATGGACCTAGAGAAAATGAAGGCTATCCTTGAATGGCCTACTCCAAGGAGTGCTACTGAGGTAAGATCTTTCTATGGTTTGGCTAGCTTTTACAGAAAGTTTATCAAAAAAATTAGTAGTATTTGTGGACCCTTGACTGAAACAATGAGAGGGGATAGAAAAGAGTTCAAGTGGACTAATGGGGCATATAAGAGTTTTAAATTGTTGAAACAAAAAGTTACAAAATAACATGTTTTAGCACTTCCAGATTTTAATAAGGTGTTTCAAGTAGACTGTGATGCTAGCGGTACTGCAATAGGAGTTGTTATGAGTCAAGAAGGTAAACATGTTGCTTATTTTAGTGAAAAGTTAAATGATGCCAAGAGAAAATATTATGTTTATGATCAAGAATTTTATGCTATAGTTCAGACATTAAAGAAGTGGAGACACTATATGCTTCCTAAGGAGTTTTTTTTGTATACTAATCATCAAGTTTTGCAATATTTGAATAGTCAAAGAAAGTTGAATAAAAAACATTTGAAATGGGTTGAGTTTTTGCAGAGTTATACATTTATTTTGAAACACATGAGTGGAAAGTCTAACAGGGTTGCAGATGCGCTTAGCAGAAGGCAACTATTGCTGATAGAGATGCAAATTGAGATGGTTGGGTTCAAGGAACTTAAGAATTTGTATCCAGAGGATCCTGATTTTGGTGAAGCTTGGAAAGCTTGTACAAAACCTATTACTCTAGACAGAATGAAGTGGTTGGATTTCATCATCCAGGATAGTATGCTATTTAGAGGGAGTCAGTTGTGTATTCCATGAAGTTCTATGAGGGAGAATCTCATCAAGGAGAAGCATAGCGGAGGATTGGTTGGACATTTTGATCGTGATAAAACCCTTGCTTTGGTTCATGAGAATTATTATTGGCCACAGTTACAGCAAGATGTCAAGAATTTTGTATAGGGTTGTAGAGTATGTCAAATGGAAAAGGGAGTAAAGCAGAATACATGGTTGTATCAGCCATTACCTATACCAGAGAAGCCATGGGAGGATATCAGTATGGATTTTGTTTTTGGTTTACCAAGGACTCAGTGGGGACATGATTTAATTTTTTGGTAGTTGATAGATTTTTGAAGATGACATATTTCATTCCCTGCAAGAAGACTAATGATGGTATTCATGTAGCAGAATTATTTTTCAGAAAAGTGGTGAGACTACATGGTTTGCCAAAGAGTATAGTTTCAGATTGAGACACTAAGTTTGTTGGATATTTCTAGTGCACATTGTGGAAGAAGTCGAAGATAAATTTAAAGTTCAGTTCATCACATCATCCATAGACTGATGGACAGATAGAGGTGGTGAATAGGAGTTTGGGAAATTTGCTGAGATGTTTGGTTGGAGACAAGCCAATAGGATGGGATTTGATTTTACCACAAGCATAATTTTCATACAATAATTCTGTCAACAAGAGCACTAGTAAATCACCATTCCAAATTGTATATAGAAGTAGTCCCAAAAATGCTTCAGAGTTGAGGAAGATAAATAAAGGAGAAATAAGTAGTGCTGAAGCTGAAGATTTTGCAGAACACTTGAAGAAAATCTATGAGGAGGTGAGGAAGCATATTACCAAGATGAATGCACAGTATAAGGCTAAGGTAGATGAGAAAAGGAGGCATAATGAATTTTGGGTTGGGGATGAAGTCATGGTTCATTTGCAGAAGGAGTGATTTTCGGTTGGTATATAACAAGTTGAAAATGAAGAAGTTTGGGCCATGTAAGATACTAAAGAAGCATGATTCAGGAAATGTATATGAGGTAGAATTACCTACTGGGCTGAATATTTCACCAGTATTTAACATTTCAGATTTGACAGAGTATCATAAAGGGGGTGTTGAAGATGAGATCACAACAGCATGGTGGAGTATTTCAGCACTACTTCAGCTACCAAAGAGATTGAGGATATACTGGATAGTCATGTTGGCAGAAGCACAAGGAATATGACATATGAAGAATATCTAGTCAAATGGAAATGATGACGTGTTGAAGATTCATCATGGCTGACAAGGGAGGAGGTTAACCACCTTGGTTTTCCTCTTCACACCTAAGTTGTGATAGGGTCACTTCTCAAATTACCCCGGGTGTCTTATGCAGGAGCATCTTGGGTGTAAGAGAAATCTTGCATCACCCAAAAATATTTTTGGTTTCTTTTCAATAAGGGCTAACTTGTGCAAAGCTACTATTTATGGAAACTTACTATTTTTAGTAACTTGGTCATACGATCTCGGAATGTTCTAATTTCATAGGTGGAGGTTCATCTTAGTCATATCAGCCTACCAGTTGAGTTTCATTGCCATATCATCTGTATCAGTGAAGTTATTGAGGTTTTTGGGTATGAAATATTTTGGGTCAATTTTGAAGGCCTTAGAGGCTCTGGATCGCGATCGACCCCCGCCTAATTGGAGTTTTCACTGTAGATCTCGTCTTACCATTTCTGAAAAGTGGTTATAATAGAAAATGGAGCTATGGTTAAAATGTTATGGCCTCCGAAAGTTGGGCTACCTAAAACCATATTTTGTAATTCTTTGGAGCCAACCCTATATAAAAAGAAAAGAAAAGAAAATAATCCTTAGGATAGTCGGTCTTAAGGGCTAAATTTTTGGAACCTTCTCAGGCGGTGGAAATTGTCTATATAAGAAAAGTCTGTAGTGTTGTCTAGGGTAGTTGTGGGTAGTAGATCTGGGTAATCATTCGAGGCTTTGTCCTATAGAATATTGTAAAGGAAAATGCCCATGTGGCTTTGCATATTGTAATTCTAAAATTTTTAATTCCATATTTGTGGAGATAATAAGAAGCCCATTTTCTGTTCTTGCAAATTGTTGTTGTTTCTTTGTTTCTATTATGTGTTTGTAGTATTAAGGGGAGCACCCTTCATCAAGAGTTCCTCTAAAGTATTCACTATGGGAGGGACAATATTCTCCTACAGCCGTTCATAGAGAAACTTTGCATACTCAAGCCATTGAGCATCCGTGATAGTGTTCTCCATTAGTTTTCTCCCTTGTTTCAACCCTTTCCAAAACTTTTTGGGGTTAATTTTTTCAAGGGATATTAGCTCTTTCCTTCTAGCCTTAACATACTCTTCCTTTTTTGCTTGAATCGGTTTTGTGTACCATTTCTTGATTTCTTTGCTAACATCCTTCCCTTTTATGGATCTCTTTATTGCCCTACATTCCTCATCGTACCATGGGTTTGCTGAAAAAGGTTAGTAGCCCTCTTCCTACTACCTAGTCTTTTACATGCATTTAAAGCCTTGCGAATAGTAGAAATCAACATGCTACTATTGACATACACGCATTCTTCATTAATCTTGTTACCCTCCGAGAGGTTATTCATTTCCTGAAATTGCTACTCAAGCCTTACCTTGAAGATGTTCTTGTTCTCTTGATTTAAGAGGATCTTTCCTTTATTCACTAATTTATTTTGTATGTGAAAATATTTTTTATTGTGTGGGTTGTTTGAAGCGAAGTCCAACTTAACAAGTAAAGGCATGTGATCAGATTTCATCTCTATAGGGTAATCACAATTTTGAACTCAAGAACTCTAGTTGTAAGGTTTTGTGAGCAAATTATGTATTCAACCACACTTTGACCATTGTATGTTTTGCATGCGATATCCCCCGAGTTTGGCCAACCTCTCATCCCGTTACAAATAACCAAACCAAATAAACTACACAACCCCAGTAATTCTGATCCAAAATGTGATACACTTCCATTACTGTCCTCTGAGGTTCTTTTCCAAGGTTGATCGTTGACCTCTACTAACCATAGAGGGTTATCTTTACCTTTTTCACTGTCGAGTAGTTGCAAAGACTGATTATTTGTTGTTCTAGCATTGAAGTCTCCAACTAACATTATTTCTCCAATGGTATTGAATACTGAAATATCTTTTTTCAAAGATGCATACAGGTCTTCCCTATCTAGCTTCCTCCTCTTATATATCTTAGATTTTTGTGGGGCAAAGTAACATGTAGCCACCCTAAAGGTTATCTCATTCATTGTAATTTGCAGCCAAATATATTGTTTGTTAGAGTCTTCCATTTCAAATTTTACAATGTCATACCACTTCTCATGTATAAGCACCATGACCCCACCATGTCCTTTGCCTGTCTCATTCCCTTTATTCCAAATTGAAAGTTTCCTATAGCCTTCAAATTTTGGCACTTTGCAACCATCATGTTCATGAGTTTCCACCAAAATGATAACATCATTTTTCTCTTCTATGGGCCCCACCCCAGGACCTCTTCTCCAAGGATAACCTCTGCACTTCCAGCTCACAACCTTTAAGTGGTCATGCGGGACCCCAAATACCTATTTCACTTTCGAGAAACACTCACTAATTTGGGACTATAGAAGATCATATGAGCTATTGCATATTTAAGAAATAATTTCAATTAAAGAGTCATATATGACTACTTGTATTTTTATTATTAAAAATTAAGCAACAAATTTAATTAAGTAGTCATATGAGACTAGTATGTTACTTTATATTAATCTATTTTGTGTCATAAAAACTTATCCTTCACACAAAAAAAGTTCACAACTCAATTTTTATTTTATTAAAATGATATTATAGGTACAATCAGAAGAAATCTAAACAATTAAATTATATAAAATTAATATAATATTTACATACCAAAAACTTATGGATAGCCAAACAATTGGCCAACTCTAGAATATCAACAACCTACACTTACAATGAATTACAATCAACTACCTCCAATTGTCATACTAGTCTGGATTAATGTAGTCTACTCCTCAATTTGATTTCTCCTTGTTGCCCTCAGCAATCAATTATTTCAAGCTTAAAATAGTAACAAATTGATGCAGTTAATGTTTCGCAATCATCTAGATATGGAGGTTAAGCTACCCCTCAATAGCTACCACATAACATATTATAATAATAGGAATTCATTTTCAAAGCTAGGAGTGACCTTCATCATGCCATGATGTGCTCACTTTCTAGATGGAGGACGGTGGTCATGACAAAGTCAACACCAGATTAGAAGTCAAAAATACCACCCAGACCACATAAGATAAATTAATAGTCACTAGCTATTCTAAAACTACCCAAGACATATCAAGGAATCCACCATTCATTACTTCATGAATACTCATCATTATTTTAATCACCATATTTAGAAAAAAAATGTATCTTGCTCAATGTTCTTTGCTTGATTCTCTTGCATCAACTTCCATGTTCCAAACTTTTTTCTTTCAAAGAATGAGACTCATGGATGTGGCTTGGACTCCTTACTTTTCTGATTGTGAAAAATGCATACCCATGCTCATTTCCTCTAATTATTTTGGATATATTTATCCTAAATATGATATTGAAAATGTTATTTAAGTGTTCTTAGGTAGTTTATTAATTAGGCAATATATGATAATGAGTTGCACATTCAAGAGACTATGTATTTTTCCTTTTCCTTGCATGTTTAAAAGTTGGATAAGTGATTTTTTTTCATGTTATGACTTATCCTCATCTTCGTCAAATTGAAAAAATATGATATATATCACAAATTTCAACATGGTGCTAGAGCAGTTAGTGCTAAGATAATATTTTAATGGTTTTCACATTTAACAAATTTAGTGCTAAGCTTTGCATATAGGTTTTGTGAAAATTTAATATATACTTTTATTACATTTCCTAATTGATCTTGAGAAATGAAAATGTTTAACCTCAAGTTTTATACCTATATTTTTCTCTAATCAGTGATCTAATCACTTTCATTTATATTGATAGTGTTTTCAATTGTTACAATGCATTCAAGATGCTAAAAAAGAAAAAAAGAAAAAAGAAAAAAATAAACAATTTCACTACATTTGGAGATCATATAATATAGTAAGAAATGAGGGTTTGAAGCTTAGGTCTATTGAACTTCTCACAAATAGACATTTTCAGAACAAACAAATCTTTCCATTACATCCAAAAAGCTCATGAGCCCTAATTTCCATATGAAATTTATTATTTTTTGAGTTCATAGTCCAAAGGATGTTGAATTTTATTTACGTTGCACTATTCATCCTATAGTGTCCTAAATTGTATCCATGTACAATTTTGGTCCTTAGCTAGGCCCCATTTTAGTGTCCAAGGCTTCATGTCCATTATGCTTGATCCTCGACTACGCGAACATTTTTGGAATTCCCATATCAAAATTGACCCTTGACTCAAATCTGAGCCCAAATTAGCCACCATAGGGCATGTAGGTGGGTATGGGCGAGTCAACTCACCCTAGACCTTGGGAGTAGCCATGTACCCCATAAATTAGGCCTAAATTTGAGTCATGCAATGGTCTTTTAATTTAGGATGACTTCTAAAGCCCTATCGACCACCTTCAAGTTTTGAGCCCCAAAATGGATAGGTGAGATATAAAAGAAAACTACCTCCCTCATTATGATAATTAATTAATCAAGGAGATCTTTAAGCACTCTTGAAGCAAGGAATTCACTATTAAGCAATACTAATTCAAGGAGCAATCAAAGGCAATTTATTCAATCAAGCATCAAGCATGAAAGATAAGGAATAATATCTAGATCTAAGCATGTGTGAAAGAGTTCATGTTCTTCCTATCCTAGACCAAGGTCAAGACAACATCAATAACACTTTCAAGCATCTTCATGAGTAATTTAACACCACAAAGGTTTGTGAAGGTTTAAGCATCTTATTGAGCCTATGATACATAATAGAATGCTTCCTTTTATAGATTTCTATTTTGATTTCAAGGTTAATTCCACAATAGGGGTTTAATTGAGACAAACCCCTTTCCAAAAAAAATTTCCCTATTTTCTATGTGCAGGTGATAGGTGGCACAACAGTGGAAAAGGATACAAGAAGATTTCATAAAGAGTTACAGGTGATAGGATTTTCATCAATTTTTCTAGGACTAAGGCAACTAGACTCGCCTTGTACCCTCCTGGTCACCCAATTTATGTCATTTTGGACTCAAATTTGGATTATAAGTCAGTTATTGTTTTGGATTTTTAGGTCTAGTATCAAATTTGGGTTTACAATCTGTTGTTTGTATGCATTCATAACATTTCCTCTTTTCTTCCATCATTATCCTAGATCTTTCATTTCCATTTACACTTTGCATCTTTCAACTCAAGTGAAGGAATCCTTGCATCCATTTAGTGCTTAAGTCTCCTTGAGTCTTGTTGGCTTTTAAACTTGTTCCCACACGGTGCCAGGTTTACACTATGATTGACAAACTGGTTAGTCTTCGCTCCAAAGTCTGACAGGGAAAAAGTGCCAATTGATGAGGACCGAGGGCATCCTCCTTCTACTTTGAGCTCCACATCACTCAGGCAGGTATTACCTCATTTGCACACTCATGACCCTTCTTGATGACTGAAAGGCCTGCAGATGTATTATTGTGGAATAGTTACCAGACTCCTATAGGTATCCTGTACCCCAATGAAACCAAATCTGATGCAATAACCTGCTTGCATGCAATGAGTCTGAAAACCAGAGACCTACACTAACAAAAAGAAAGGGAAAGAGTGGGACTGAATGTGAATGATTTTAAATGGATTGAAAGGATCCCTAAGATGCCCTAAGTCTCTCATAGACCAGTGCCTTGTCCATTGGGCCACAGAGTCGAATACAGTATTGCAAAGGACAACTATGAAACAAGAAAACAATATACTCAATGTGTTGATGCCTAACATCAATCACACACCATGACCAAACCTCAACTTAGCACCCACCTGTGTATTCAAGTATGTTATTATCCACTCAAAGGATTTTAACCCTCCCCTTAGAAAAGACCTATAAATAGATAATACATTAACCAGCATCCACTGGAAGACAAGCATGACATATCTTTGACACCTCAGCTCATACATACATGAACACTAACTCTGAACTAGTTATCCCTGCGAAGACAACTCCACTTGCAAGCACATAGGCAGTGCAAACAGAAAAATCAAACACCCTTGATGTATGATTAATGAATCCAGAATTCAAATGGAGATAGTTTGGTAACAATAAGAATATATTAAATCCTCACACATAAGACAAATCTGTTACAATATGCACTATATTCCTTGAACCAGCAATGGAAGAAGAACACCCTATATGCAGAGAGAAGGAGAAATCTGCAGGATAGAACCTTTCATGGAACCAGAAAGGAACTCTAAGCTGGAACCCTTACAAAGTCAAAATTTCAACAATTTATACCACTAGCTGCCTTGGAAACCCAAAATAGGTTGCAACAAGCTACAGACAGCTAGGGCTAAAGATTCACCCACCTCAACCAACCAGAAATACATCAAAATTTACTGCAGGGGCAAGAAACACAGGCAACCTGGTAAGAACAGATCCAAAAATGATCTTCATTTATGCCAATCCTCTGAAAATGTACCAAGGACCAAGAATTTGTCATGCCAAATAGTCCTTTCACCCACCTACAAATACACCTCGAGCCAAGATTGTATTCACCCTTTACGACACAAATCCCTGCAATCAACTGTCAAACATTTTGGACCACATCGCAGCAACAAGCGCCACCAAACTAGTCAAATCTGGCCATGCAAGCATTCAATACCAGTTCCTAGGGTTGGAAAGTCATTTTGATATTCAAATTTGAAGAGAAATAGCTTTCCCGGGCTCAACAACTTGACCATTCACCCCTAGTCACAAAATCGCGCAGTCATAAACTTCACCGCTACAGGAATCTTGGCTCCATCTTATGCTTTGGTCGCGTGATCGCAAGGCACCAAACTAACCCTTGCGATCATGCGACCGTAGTCTCCTAGCTGCGGTCAACAGTCACAAACCCCACTAAAAAGTCCTCGGCCATGCCGGTACCATGGACCCACCTTTAACTCCACAACAGCGCAATCAGACCATTGTCGCATGATCGCATAGCCCAAAAACGGGCTATGCGAACATGCGACAAGCCGCACCCCTTTACCTTGCCGCAACCGCCACCGCTGCTAACACAAAATGTTAGTCACATGATTGCATAGCCTTGAAAAAGGCTATGTGAACATGCGACTAATCGCCAGCAATCACCACCACTGCCTGCCCACCGACCAATCAGGAACTGCCACGTCATGGAGACCGAACAACTGGGCCCTCCCTTCAATCATTGCAACCCTCACCCCCACTGGTAATCTGCCAAGTCACCCTTCTCTCTGGATCTCCCGGGCCCACCGATGAAATGCCACCTCACTACCACGGACACATGTCAACCAGTTGCATGATCGCATAGCCAGAAATTGGGCTATGCGATCATGCGACAGCCAACCAAAGGCCGCCACATGACTGCCAATGGGACCACCAGACTATGTAGTCAGCTCTGACATCCCTCCACTGTGCACTGACATAACCAATGAAACACTGCCACGGAGGCCAGACCTGACAAACAACCCCACCGAGCAATTTACCTTCATACCGCATCAACGAATCTCGTTAAAGCGCAGAGATTAAAAAGCTTGCATCTTTTCCTCGCAGTATGGCAAGGATCATTGATCCTGCACACCCGTTAACAATCTATTAGAGCCCCCTGAGATGGGCCTGCTGGGACATGTGTCAACCGGTCGCATGGTCACATGTCAGAAATTTCTGACATGCGATCATGCGACAACCAATCATTTGAAACCCTTGAAGACTCAGGTCCACAGGACAGGTGGCAATCGGTCGTAACTTCGTGAGAAATAAACCTCGTGCAACTTTTCCATGTGAACAAGCGATAGCCATAGATTCTGTATGAACATTAATTGCACCAAGCAACTGCGAAGTATCGGGTCCCACCAACCATCGCACTTGCGCACTTAAGACCGAGGAACAAGGAGTGCCAGCAGAAGAGAAGAAATGCAAGGTCAAAAACACACAGGGTTTTCGACACAGTGAAAGACTGAAAATGCATAGAGTTTTCGATGCCAGAAGACAAGCATGCAAAAATAGGAAGCACAAGGTCGAAAACAACGAAGGTTTTCACACAGACTGAAAACATCATGGATTTTCAAAAACACTGTGGGTTTTCGACACTATGGCAGATTCTTGAAATTGTTTCCTGTAGACCTTAGAACTTGAATAACTTTCTGGATTTGTGATTCAGGAGATGCGATCTGAAATGGAGTAAGGTGACACAATGAAGAACATAGGGCAGGACACTTCAAGAAAACTTGTAAGGAAATGGGCCATTTTCAAAAGATTTTGCATTGACAGGAAAATGGACCAACAAGTCTAGTGGATAAAATTTCCTTCTAATGTATGAAACAAGATGGGTGCACGAGCTTTCTATCTTGTCCTTTCATCCTAGTGATTGTCCCTCATCATCATCCATATTTTATTTTATTACATTTTGGTGAACCTGTCATTCTTGCATCATCATTCTAATTTGGTGTTTAGATCTAATTTATATGCATTACTTTGTTATATTTTATGCATTTTGAAACCTTATCACATATTGTTTTTATTTGGATGATTATACATACATGCAATTCTTTAGGTTATATGTGCTTTCATGTTAGATCTAATTCATATTGTTACATTCCTTTCTTATAATTTTTGAATGATTACTTTGTTTATTCTTTGCATTATTTAGGCATTCCCTTCTTGTCTTGCAGTGTGTAAGAGTTTCATAACCTTGAGTCCTACATATAACATCATTGTGAGAAGAAGTTGTACAATTATGGGTTCCCTCAAAGGTGTATATATGAGTCCTCTAATGGAATATATGAAAATGTAGGTGGTAGCCCTATGCCTACCAATGACATACCTAACATTGTTGAAAACCGTTCTCATACTTCACATAAAGAAGATAAATCCACGAAAGGAGCGTCTCCTAGCCAAGTGGAAAATCTTGTTGATAATTTGGCAAAGCTTGAATATTGGATGGGTAAAAAACATTCTAATAGTGAGGTTATCCCCTTTATTGGAGGTTTTAGGAGGATGGTTCAAAATAATGAAAATGGTGTTGAATTTGTGTGTGGCATATCCCATATTATCAGTGAGATGTCATGTCTAAGAAAAGTTGCCATTGAGCCCTTAATTTTTTTAAACCTAATACCAATGTTGAGTTTCCATTCATATACAACATCCTTCCCTAATGTTCCTACCAGCACTCCACCTATCATGACTATATATGTTCAAAACATCAACCCTACACATGTTAGTCTTGGAGGAATGCCTAATCCTAACATACATCGTCTCATGATAAGGACATATTCAAAATTGGTGAACAATTATGTAAAATTTTGATGACTTTTAAGGAAGAAATGACCACTGTAAACCTGATTTTGAATAGGTGGGTTGCAAGAAAGGGTAAATTAAAGTCTTTTTATTCTTTTACTAAGGATCAAAAAATTGAAAATAAGATTCTAAAGGATACTCATAAGTTTGTTAAGGGCCTACTTGAGTTTTAAATAAAGAGGGAAAACTTAGAGAGAAGGGCATCAGTTTTGAAGGCAAAGTATTTTCAGGATAATTTTTAAATATTTCCCAGTCTTTTCACAACAGATGGAGCCATAAAAGACAAAGAGGGATGGTTGGGACAAATTGATGATGAACTGTCAACCAGAATAAGCACAATTTTAAATGCAGACAACAATAGTCCCTTTGTTTAAACAATTGAAATATTACAAGATGCCAGGGTACATTTCAGAACTCTAAGGAAAGATGTACATCAGGTTAAATTTGAATGGGATGCTTTGATACCTAAAAGAGATGAAGTGTTGGCTTTCCATTGGCCTAGTGAGGATATTTACACTTCTTGGGAAGCTACATATTCTTCAAAAGGTACAATGAATGAAGAAATACCAACTTAAACTACAACGAGTGACACTACTTCAACCACTTGAAACAAGGAAAACAATGCAAAGGATCTCAAACAATTGAAGCAAGTACAAAGAGTACACCTGGCATAATTTGAACTGACCTTGGGAGTTGTTGCAAATTTGGGCGCTCAGGTTAATAAGCAACTTTGTAAAATATAACGAGAATGTGTTATATTTGTCTTTTTTGTCCTATATGGTTGACATATTTTTGTCTTTTCTAGAAAGATCTGAAGCTTGTATGCAATCCTTAAATTCTATAAAAGGATTACCAGGATCAATTTCTAAGGACTGAAACTTGGACATTCTTACTCACAAGTTTTGAGTCTAGGATACAATAGACTATATCAAGCCAAGTTTTTATAAGAGAAAGTATTGTTGGTTCAGTTAAATACCCAGATAGTTTTCATTTTAAAGCATTTTGTGTATACATGATGATGATATAGCATATTGAATACAATCTAGAGTTTATATCTCTCCTTTGTGTACTTTTCTTTGAGTTATGAGTTGTCAGATTCATTGCATAGATTATTTCTATGTATGTGTTGATATTCTTCAGCTTTGATCTAAAATCAAATTAAATAATCTTTAGATATAGCACTAATTCTTTGAATTTTACATAAGGATATAAATAAGTAGTGTGAATTCAGGAGTCCTTTGATCAGAATCACCACAGGGTGATAGTATTTTCTAAGGATAATGATCATCAAAGTTTAATATATTTGTCTATGTATCTCATTTTGCAGTGAAGATGTCACCCAATAGATAAGGCACTAGACAACAATGGAGCTAGTTTATAGAAATCAATGCTTGATAAGGTTCTATTGTACTCCTAAAAAATTGATATAAATCTATCGAAGTATTTGAAGTATTGTGACTTACAAGTTATATCCCACCTAATGATAATGGAGAATCAATAAATGAATGGTTATCATTTAGTATTTTCTTATCATTTATTTGTTGTTCTTTAAATCCAGTCTATTATTATTGAAGTAAGGTTTGTTCTAATGGATTAAGAGTACCCTCCTTGGTTTTGTAGAGCCAGAAGTGCAAAGGGCAGTCTTGTCCCTATAGTTGGTCCAGTCATCTTAGAAATCAATATTTGGATCTAACCCATCCTTAAAAAATATAGATGTATTGGTTTCTTTTGAAAGCATAAAGTCCAGTTTTAGGAACCAACAGGTTTTATGGCTTTGAGAGCTCTGATTCTACTAGTGTTTCTCTTGTTTCTCATGCAAACACAATGAGAAAGCTTTGGCATGAGCATTTTGGTCATGTCAACTACAGATATTTATAGCAAATGAGTACACAAGAGCTAGTAATTGGGATACCCCAGATCTCTTGTATTGACGATGTTTGTCGAGGTTGTGTGTTTGGAAAACATCACAGAGATCCCTTTCCATCTAGTAGATCCTCACATGCTCTCACACCTTTGGAGTTGATACACAGTGATCTTATGCCATTTCCTACTCCTTTTTCTAGTGCTAGATATGTACTCACCTTCATTGATTATTTCTCCAGATGCACATGGGTGTACTTCTTGAAGTACAAGTCTGATGTCTTTGATTCATTCCTAATCTTTAAGACATTTGTAGAGAAACAATCTGGTCTTTTTGTCAAGCGTATACACACTAACAATAGGAGGGAATATGTGAATCAGTCTTTCAAAGATTTTTGCACTTAGCATGGTTCATAACATTAGTTCATAGTTCCTCATACCCCTCAGCAAAATGACATTACAGAGAGAAAGAACAGAACATTACGGGAGATGGCCAATTTTATACTACAGTCTTGAGCTATGAGTGCTTCCTTTTGGGTTGAGGCTAATTGTGCCAACTATATTAAGAATCTGATGCCTCATAAATAATAATAACATTTGACTCCCGAGGAGGCTTGGACTCATGTCAAGCCTGACGTTTCTACATTTTGAGGTTTTGGTAGTGAGGCTTGGGCATTTATTCTAGATGCTCAAAGGAAAGCCATATAGAGGAAAATTTGACAACTCATATTTGTTGTCTAATGTGAGGATGTGAAGGCATACAAGTTATTTGATCCTGATTCCAAAGAAGTCTTGTTTCGGTGAGATGTTCAGTTTGATGAGCGCTATCCTCAGATGGATCCTCCATCATCAGCTTCTTCTTCACTACCTATTTCTTCATCTTCTCCTCTATAGGATTCTATCTCCTCTGAGGAAGATTCAGATGATGCTCCACCTTCCCCACCTCCACCACATGTTCCACATGTGCCCAAGTGGGCTCATGATACTATTGATGCAGTTGGATCTTTGGTAGGTGATCCTTCAGATACTCGTCGCACTCATGCTCAAACATTCGGTACTAGTTTACTGAGCCATGCTATTTCAGATGATCCACAATGATTTTTAGAGGTGATAGGCCAGCTTGAGTGGGATAGGGCTATGGATGAGGAGTATTATTCTTTGATGAAGAATCATTCTTGGGACCTTTGTCCTCTTCCGAAAGGAAGGAAGTTGGTTCGGTGTAAGTGGGTGTATCCTACCAAGTATGTTGCTGATGGTTCTATTGATAGGTATAAGGAACATCTTGTAGTGAAGGGATTTTAATAGGTGGAGGGTATTGATTACTCTGAAACCTTTTCTCTTGTCGCCAAGATGAATTCTATACACCTTTTACTTTCAATTGCAGCTTCTCAAGGATGGATAGTATATTAGATGGATATAAAGAGTGCCTTTTTTCATAGAGACCTATAGGAGGAAATCTACATGGAGCAGCCTCAAGGATTTTTATAGAACTCTTCTATGGTGTGCAAACTTTGGAGGTCTCTAATGGTCTCAAACAAGCCCCTAGGGCTTGGTATGAGAAGATGGATTTTTTTGTATTGCCTCACACTTCACACGTTGTCATTCTGATCCTACCATGTACATTCAGCATCATGGGGCTGATCTATTGATAATTTTGCTATATGTTGATGATCTCATCATTGCAGGTAGCTCATCCTCTATGATTCAGAGTGTTCAGTGCACATTGATAGAGCAGTTTGAGATGACTAATCTTGGACTTCTACACTATTTTTTGGGCTTACAGGTTATTCAATCTTCAGATGGGATTTCCATACTTCAGTAGAAGTATGATCTTGATATGCTTCAGTGGTTCAACATGCTTGATTGCAAGTCTTCTCCCACACCTTTCCAGTCAGGTGTTGTTTTATCTACCACTTGCTCTACTCCTACCGTGGATCCCACATTATACAGAGCCCTAGTGGGTAGTGTTTTGTACCTAACACACTCATCCTAATATTTACTTTATGGTTGGCCTTGTCTCTTGAATCTCATACGATCCTCATGAGAGTCATTGGCAAGCAACCAAACGTATCTTGAGGTACATTCGGGGTACTACTTCTTATGACATTCACTATACATCAAGGGATCCTCACATTGTTGGTTTCACAAACTCAGATTGGGCTAGTGATACTACTAATTGAAGATCTACTTCTATCTTTGTCTTCTATCTTAGTTCTGGTCCTATCACATGGTCTTGCAAGAAGCAGACAACTCATGCATGATCATCTACAGAGGCAGAGTACCGAGAAGTCATACAAGCTAGTCAGGAGGTTTTATGGCTTCAACAGTTGATGATAGAGTTTTCTTTTCCTCCTGATAGTCCCACTATTCTTTGGTGTGACAAGAAAAGTGCTATGCATATTTCCCACAACTCGATTGAGCATTAGAGGACCAAGCACATTGAGCTTCATATGCATTTCATCAAGCATTTGATTTAGGATGGCTCTTTGAGTTTGGAGTATATTCCCACTGTTGAGTAGGTTACTGACATCTTCACTAAACCTTTTGCATCTCCATGATATCTTTAGCTGCATTCTATGCTTGGGGTGAAGGAATTTGTCCTTGGGGGGTCTCAGTGATGAGGCCTTCCTTCCTTCTTTTTCTATCTCTTTTTGGAGTAGTATTTTTTCCCATGTGGTTTTCTCTATTTCTCCATTTTATAGAGATTTGGTTATGCTAGGTACCTCATTAGGCCATGTTGTCGGGACCCATTTTATGCTTTCAGTACTATAGTTTCCTTTGCTTTCTTCTTGCATTGTTTGTAGCTGCATTGTTGCTCATCTTAAGGGGGGGTGTTAGAGTAAAGTATTAATTGTGTTAATTAACTTTACTCCTTTCTTAAGATGTCACCTTTTTTGCTTTAGTTTTTTTTATTTAAACCTTTGTTGCATTAGTAGTGTTATATTTAAAACACTCATACACTAGTTGTTTTAAATATAAAATTGCATGCATTAGTCTTTTAATAATTAAACTAATTATTACATGCACTAGGGTTTTCCTTTCAAGGCTTTCAATCTCCTTTATAAGGATGATCCATTGTATATTTAATTCATTCATTATTTGAGGATATTTTCTTCTTCATATTTTTGAGTCAAACCCTTGCCATCTTCTTGTCTCTACTTCCTTGTAACAGGTTTTTTTATGCAGGTGATCTTCGGGTTTTGTGGATTTGTATTGCTCAAATCTTACATCAACTACTTCTAGGCAGTAGGGCATGAATCTCTTTAATGATTTTCCACACTATAACTTCCCTCATTTATGGCCAAGATGCTTGTCCAACTGCATCCAAGATTTGGTTGAAAGAATCAACCCACTCCAACTGCATCCAAGAAGTGTCCCTCTATTCAAAAAATTGGTGGTGATCTGAGATTAAATCATTGACCTATCATGATAGCATGGCATTCTTTTATCCATTGAGATGCAACAACTTGTCTTTTCTTCTCTCTATAAATGAGTCATGCTATTTCAAAAATTAAGTTGGCCTAGTTCCAAACTTACACAAACGACTAACTAACCTTGTCTCAACTTCACTACTCGCAGATCATAACCTCTTGAAACCCTTCTAAAATTATGCTGATAGTCTTCTTTACACCTTTTCAAGAGAGGAATCCTATATAAAACACTTAGAAATTACCTTGTGAAGTCCCATGCAAATCCTTTCATAACCTCAGAACATCCTTTTCTTATGACTTATTAACCTTTCTGAAGTTACGCCTAATTGCTAGATGCTTCTTCACAACTTTGTAACCACCAACACAAACAGCCTTGAAATCCTCATAAAGCTCTGCAAATAACTTGAACATTTCTATTGTATCTTTGGAACTATTCTTGATAAATATTTATTTGACCGTTGATACACTTCACCATTCTGTAATGCCTTCCATGTGGCATGAAACTTAATCTCACCATCATCAGAACAATGGAACCCATCACCGTCATAACCTTTTAACTGTTGAGAAGTTATGCAACAACCAAGCGTAACTTCGTAACATGCCAGTGGTCAAAGCTTTTACCTTTTGCAAAGCTTCACAAACCTTTAGGTGTAACTTTGGGACTCTCAAACCATTAGGCATAACTTTTGGAATCTTGATATTGAACACAAAACTTGACACTTGCAAATTTACACATGACCTTTTCGAGAGATCGGTACTGTTAAACTGGTTGGGGAAACAAAACTTGATATTTTACGACATGACTTGGTGTGACTTTAGAAGTCTTAGGATTAGTAAAGACAATTCAAAACATGAATTCATGCATGACAAAGATGGTTAAGGCTAGACATTTTTAAACACCATGGGACTAATAAAGATAAAGGACTAGGATAATAACAGTGGTCTCGTGACATAACTAAAAACCATTTTCTTAAGTGAATCAAAAGTAACAAAGAAATAGACCAAACATAGGGTTTTGAACTTAGGAAAATAATTTTTTGAAACCCTATTAACATATTTAACCATATTTCCTCACTTCTGAAGTAGAAAATGACAATTTTTCAAAATTTTGCACTTAACTGGAAATTTGACCACCACTGGCTTTGTTTGGGGGATGTATGCCTCATGCAAGTATAGAAAGATCTCAGAATCTTTGGGAGAGAAGTTTACCCATCTTCCATAACCAATTATTCTTCAAGCATAAAATCAAACCAAACTTTTATTTGGTGGCCCTGGGCCACCAAATGGGGAACACCAAAACCTTCCTTTGTCAAAAGTTTGATTCTCATCCACATAAGTGACCAACCACCTGAAAGAATTAAAAAAACTTACTGCCTACATATATAAACATTCATGGGCTGAAAAGTAACTCTATATTTTCAACTGCCCATACTCTTATAGTCACAACCCCTATCACAGTCATACTCTAACAAGTATGGAACATCATTCACTTCATCTTTAGGTGGACTAGAAATGCAAGGTTTATCTTGTAATATATCAATGTACAATATGTAATGATCATCATGCATTACCAAAAACTCACCTGTATGAGAAAAATATGGCCTTTCTAATTTATCTTTGTACATACATTCAACTTTACAAACTGAAATATAGGAATAAGAATGAAGAACACCAACTTACTCCTTACTAGAATAAATTATAACTTCATTGCACATTGTGACATCATAAACCATTTCCATCTTTGCATCATCATTGTTACAATATTTTTCACTAACCTCTTCACCATAAATATGAGGAATAACCACTATTTTCAACCAACTCTCTTCACTCATATCATCATCATTACTAGAAACATGGCTAGTATGATCAACAGAGACATCAATGCTTTGGTACCGATTTTCATTTCTTATTTCACACCCATCTTCAGATTTAACTAGTTGATGACAACAAGCATCAACATATTATAAGATCCCTTGGGATTCCATATTTCAACTCATTCTCCAAATCTATTATTGTCATAAAAGTGTGATGCAATATCTTAGGCTCTCTCTTTCTCAATAAGAAACTCATCTTCTCATCGAGTGCACACCAATAGAATACAAAATAATATTCCTTATTGTGTCTATATTCTCCTGGAATATCGATCAATTCCTCTATAAATATGATATTAAAAGAAGAAACTGATTCTCCTTCCTCTAATTTTATGTCCCTGAATCTTCTTATTTCCATACTTGGTTTGATTCTAACACCAAATTTTTTTTATGGAAGGTGCACACAACTCTTCCCAAGAAGAAATTGAACATGCTATTAGGAATATGAACCAAAACCTTGCATCATCTGTTAGAGTTTGCAAAAATAATTTCATTGCAACATCCTCATGCCATATTTCAAACTCACCCATTAGTTCAAAAAATTTATCCGAATGTTCACATGTTGAAACTGATCCATCACCTTTAAATTTTGGCAAATACTTCCTAACCTCAGTCAGAACAACACTTGAATAACCTTTAAAACATAATGGAATATATTCTTCCATAGAGAAAAAACTACAAGGACCTGACATAGGCTACATATTATTTGAGAACATATTTGACACTTCTCAAACATGTACATGGAAATCACACTCACTTACAAAATCTTTATATTTCTAACTTGTAGTAAAAACTTATGTCTCTATGACCAAATGCAACTCGAAAATACTTCAACTAAATTTTCCTAAGATGAAAAATCTTAGAAGTATGTGACAAATTATCATTCCATTACTTAGTGTTGAAATCACTCAATAGGGAACCAATTTTTTACAAATGATTTTCATGAAAAATATTTTGTACATAAAAATAAAAATACCTGGAAGTGTTGTAAAAGAAACAACTTGTTGGCTAGAAAACTTTGATAAATATTATCCTTGCTTCACACCTTCAATGAATTCTTTGTAGAGTCACCACCTCTTTGAAGAGGAACAATATTTTAACTGTTGAAACTTCTTCTCTACTTCATCTTTCTTAAAAACCATCAACAACACAATAACACTTCACCATGACCTTAAAACTGCTCATCGAGACTCCAAATTCTTCATATCTTTCATTTTAACCATACACTAATACAAACAGAGACCTTCAGAGTTACCACTCAGACTTGGTGAGATGATAAAAAATCTTTCTTGAACACGGGAAACTCATGACTAGTTCCACACTTGAAAAACATTAATATATTATTCAACCACCATTTGAGAAATGTTCTTTTCAAAAGGGGATTTGTTTAAAACTTGTGCAACAAAGTTCATAGTGAGCTGCTCCCCAGCGAAGTCGCTATTTTGTTGGCTTCTAATTTGATAGAATTTGAACCACCTTTAATGTGGAGAGATGTACCCAAGGTTTAGCTAAACCACATGATTAATACACTCAAACAGGAACAATGACCAACTAACAAAGCAATTAATCTTTCTACACTTTGAACTCTGCAAGGTTTAGGTGGTTAAACCTAGGATTAGACTTGTTTACTTATTAACCTCACTTTTCACCAATCCTTAACAAAGAAGACAAATGCCCGTAATTCTTCTCCTACTTATGAAGTTTAAGTGACACCGTGAGAGATAATCACACCATCAACTCACTCATAAGATAAGAAGGGGCTTAACAATTCAGATCTACAACTTGAGTTTAAAAGATTTGATTTAACTTTGATCTAGGATTTGTGAGTGTAGATCCCTGCATTTTTTAAGCATCCTTGATTCTACATCTCATTTCAAGATCAATATATTCATGATCAGAGAAAGCCAAACTTGTTTGGAATAGGTGTAGACATTCAAAAATTAGTCAGACAGTCTATTCCTAACATATAGTAAAAGCAATTTGCAAAGACATTCAGATAGAGCTTAAACGGGAGCACCTTGTCACCGTTTGATTTGCTCTTGATTTAGGGATGTGGGTGTGCTCTCAAAAAACATGGATCTTGTCCCTAATACATATTAGAAAGGATTAGTATGGATTAGGGACCATGAGAACCCCATAATGGCACAATATTGGGTATAGAACACCCGATTTGCCCCTAGAGCCTCAAGGAGCCTAATAGAGCTAAACTGTAGATTTAACTAAAAATGCTTATTCTAAGATTAATTTTAATCCAAATTAAGATGTGATATGATGCTAAAATGATTATAATATCTTAACAAAGAACTAGATTCAATCTATTAAGCTATTCTAGGATGATCTATGAAAGCACAAAATAGAGTTAAATCTAACAATTTATGCTAAATGCTAAGATGATCTAGATAGAAATGAGCATGATAACAATGCATGAAGATAAAAACTAAGCTAATGGATTGATCTTGGAAGAGAGACTATTTATAGGATTCAAGCCACGGGCTTGGGTTAGGAAGGAAGGTCAAATTCAAGGGTTTGGTTAGGGGTTGAGTCAAAGAGATAATGATTGACTTTCATGGGTTGAATGGACCAAGGTTGAGTTAGGCTCAAAGGTCAAAGTTAGGATAAGGGTTTAGGGTTTTCTAGAATAGTCTACTGGTTTATGGATTTCTAGAAGATATCTAGGATTTAGGGATTTAAATAAATATTAAATTTATTTAAAGTTGGTGACAATATATATTTAATAAATAGGGATTAAATATTTAAATTAGATTTAAATATTTTTAGTATGGGGTATCTTAATTAAATATTTTTAATTAAGATAGGGGGATTTAATTGTATAATAATAAATAAATTAATTAATAAATGATGATGTCATTAGGGGTTTTTATAAAATAAAATATTTTTATTTTAACAAAGGGATTTTAGGTGTCTATTTTTCCCTTCTTTGATGCGACGCCGCAAGTGGCATGGTGTGAAAGACAAGAAAATAAGATGCCCTAGGCTAGAATTAGAGGACAAGGGGTTGTGCCCCTTTGAGAAAATAACGCAAAGAGGAAACATTGTGGAATTTTCTCAAAAAGAAAATAGAAGGGAAGGAAGAAGGAAGGAAGGGGGGATAAACAAACATCCTTCCAAGAGGAAAGATGCATAAATGCAATATGACATGAGATGCAAGATGAATCTATATGCAAGATGCAAGATTAATCTATATGATTCAGGATGATGTTATATGCTAGATGGGGGATTTGGGGAGCTCCTTGTGCTGGATATTTTTGAGAGCACAACCTAGTTTGATATAGCAGTGCTAGAGACCTGCCAAGGTTACTAGGAACTCAAGGCCTTGTCACTAGTGTTGCATAAAACTGACACAAAAAATCAAGCACACAAAGGGTTTCCCCAACATTACACATGAAACCCGAAGGAGGCATGGTGAAAATGATGTTGGAGAAACCACAAACACACGACTGACTCATAGGAAGAAGCAAAATATCAAAAGACCTTGCCCCAGATTTTCCTCATTCGCAATGCACCATGATATAAAGGATCATGGTGACTTTGAGGAGAGAAACAACAAGAAGCCATAAAAGATTAAAAAGATCCAAAGGAAAAAATCCAAGATCAAAATGATAACTCCAAAAGACATCCTTTTCTAAGGAGAGAGATTGATGGTTGATTGATGGGGGGGATTAGGTTTGAACATGGTGAAGGATACATCGTCATGGACCCAATTTAATTGATTAGGTCAGACAATACATAAGGATACATCTGTGTAGACCTAGTTTGATGGGAAGAATGTTGTGTTGCTGATTGGCAAATGATGAGGTTCAAAGATAGTCAGGAGACCAAGGATAGTAAAAAATAGATGTTATTGAAGTGCAAGGATTGGGTGGGACAAGATATCTAATCAAATGTTGCTACAAGACTGACGAGGACATGTACAAAAAGACATGAAAATATGTATAACTGACAAGGAGATATTCTACAAGAGAGCTTAAAAGATAAGCAAAGATTCAAAGGAATGAATGAAATAACAAGTATCTCACACACCTTTTGCCATAGCTAGGATGATAGAGGATGACTGATTTGCTGAGGATTGATGGTGGAGGATGGTGGAGGATTACCAAGTGTCGAGAATGAGTTGCTTCTTCCTGAGTTAGGATCTGATAGGATAGGATTGAATTTATCAACCTAAGATAGACTGATGATCTTCGGAATGATGAGATTCTTGCCAGTGTATGCCAATATCTTGCTCGAGATGATGAGGCCTACAAAGATAAGTATAGGATTCCCTAGAAAATGCTTAGTCAAAGAGTAATGCTAGGATGATCCTGATTTAGGATAAGGATTGAGAAAATCAAAGGATATGACATGAAGTTGATGGTGGATACGGATAAGGATTCCTGTGACAAGAGATAGGTAAGACACTCGAACCTCAAAAAGGACCAAGGGATGATTGCTGAAGTGCTGAGTTGGACATGTCACGATGACAAAAGGTTTGACTGATGCAAAGGATGAGACCTAAAGACACATATGTACAAATGAGTCTAGGTGGAGACACAACTGACACTAGGGTACAAGACTCAAGATAGGATGTATAAAGAATCTGGGGATGAAGCTGATGCTGCAAAGATATGCTAGATGATGCTCCAATTGGGTTGGAAAGCCAAGATGAATTGATGGTGGATAGGCTTGATGATGGATGATGTGTCCTAAAATGACATGGATTTGGGAAGGACACATCCCAATGATGATGATTGGATTGAGATAAAATCCTACTAGAAAACTAGGAACAAGACTAAGGATGTGATTGGATAGGCTTGGCTTGATCTTAGATGTTGGATATATGGAGGATGTGGATATGATTTGTAGATGTTGGAAGATTTTTGGGAGATTCAAGATACAGATGAATGGAATTTGATTGCACAAAGGTATCCTATAGATAGATACCAATGACAAGGGAAGATACCAGGTGATGGAAAGATGGAGGAAATGATGAGGATTGGGATGGACGAACCGCTTAGGAGTGTTGATAGAGGATTTGAATAGGGGAATGCTGGGAGATGGTTTGAATAGAGGATTTCTGAGGATTGATGATAGAGGAAATGGTGGGAGATTTGGATAGAGGAATGTTATAGGATTGGATGGAGGAATGTTTAGGATTTGGGTAGAGGATTTGCTGAGGGATGTTGATGGAGGAACTAAGGATTGCTGATAGAGGATTTTTTGAGAGATGGGGATAGAGGACTTGCTAATGGATTTGGATGGAGGAAATGCTTAGAGATCATATAGAGGAATGCTTTGGAGATTTGGATGGAGGATTCCTGAGGATTTGGATAGAGGAATGCTGAGGGATTTAGATAGAGGAATTGCTTGGAGATTTGGATAGGGGAAATGCTTTGGATTTGGATAAAGGAATGCTGAGGGATTTAGATAGAATAATTATTGGGAGATTTAGATAGGGGAAATACTTTGGATTTGGATAGAGGATTGCTGAGGATTTGGATGGGGAGAGGTCTCTAAGGAATATGTCACGAAGGAACAAGATGCCCCCGCTTAGGATAGTTCATGTATTCTGAGACATTAGGAGGATGGGAAAGGTAGATGGAAGCTAGGAAAAATGAGTGGATAGAGGATAGGTGGCTAGAAGATGTGATAAGAAGATGGATGTAGGAAGGTGCCAAAAAACATGTATACTTGGTGGTCTCTATTTCGTTATCAAGATCCAAAGGAGGATGAAGGAGGTGAGAGACAAATGGAATGGAGGAGATGTTGGAAAGGACATGATAGAAGGGAATTGCCCCCAATTGTAGAGAGGAACTGGGGGGATTATGCATGAAGCCTATTTGCCAGGTTTTCACCATGACACTTGTCCAAGGTGCTTTAATTGCAAAGTTTTCACCATTGGATGAATGCTTTTCTCTTTTCTCTTCTTTTTAAAATATTTTTCTTGATTTTTTCAATTTTTATGGATTTTCTGATTTGTATGCTATTTTTTTGTTGACCTTCTAATTTTTTGCAAACTTTTTGATTTGTTTCTAACTTGTTGTTGATCTTTTGATTTGTTGCTGAATTTTTTATTTGTTGCTAGCTTGTTGCTGATCTTCTGATTTGTTTCTGACCTTCTAATTTTTCTGGATGTTGGTACAACTTTATTAGGACAAGGGGATTATGCACAAGCATGGATGGGATGGGATAGATGGGAGAAATGGTGATAGAAAGTGTTTGGATGGAAGGATGGGAATTGATCATGATAGGGAGATGTTGTCAGGACCAACATTGGCACATGTTGCATAGAAGGTGGATGGTGTAGATGAGAGATGGATGGTAGATGTGGATATGATGGAGGATTTGTGCAAGGAGATCTTGGGATATAAGGACCCAAAATAGATTTAGGAGATGGAGAAGGAGAATGAGTAGCTGGTGGATTAGAAACTTTGGATGCCATTGTGGATATTTCTTTTAGATGCAATGCATCTTTTTGCTTTGGGATCCACATTGTCATTTCTTTAGCATTGGTGGACCTTTGTGGCCATTGGGATGTAGTAGATTTTGATTTTTCTTTGATGGGCCTTTATGGCTGTGGGAATGCATTGGACTTTTTGATTGGATTTTATTTGCTTGAGCATGTCTTTGAGAGTGGACATGGAAATATTTGGATCTTTGTAGATAGCTGCCTTTATGCATTCTTGACATGGCATCCAAATTGCAAGGAGAATTAGAAGGAATATAAGGAGGTGTGTGGGATGAAGGAGATATGGATGGAGATATGGAGGGAGTTTGGTAGATAGGAGATGTGGGAATATACCTTTGTTGATCCCGACTAGGAATGTATGGAATGGGATTTTTATGGTGGATGAAGGATTGAGTAGGATAAGATAGGGGATGATATTTTGGGATGGAAGGTCCCAAAATGGATTTCGTATGTAGAGGATATGCAATGGTATATTTTGGGACATAGGAACCCAAAATGGATTTAGAGGATGAAGGAGGAATGTGATAGATTACTTTGGCTTGCAATGATGGAGGAGGAGGAATGAAATTGTATGCTTTGGAGGGATGATGGGAATATGCAATGGTGTTTTTGGAAGGATGCTTGAATCTAGCTTTAGTTTTACCAATATTTCTGGAGGAAGTGCTTCTTCGGATGCGTGACCAATACCACATGATTTTGGATGTTTCTTATCCTGTATGGACTCTAGATTTCCTTGTTCATGGGAACCCAAGCCTTTGCCTTGATAATTCCATTTTTTGAGCATTTTATCCAAGAAAGGAAACTTCTGACTTGGGGAATAAGATAAACATCTAGTTTTAGGCTCCATGGTGAAAGATATGAAACTAATTTCTTCTGCTTCAAGTGGAATGGCATTGACAAATGTAAGTGGACCAAGAGGATAGAGTGATGGTGGTAGAATAGCTTGGATTGGAGGATTCTCATGTAGAGAGGATGGGATGATGGGATCTTGACTAGGATTGGAGGATGGTGACAGATCTTGAGATGGAGGAATTGGGATGGCAAGATCTCAACTAGGAGGAATTGGGATGGTGGGATCTTGGATTGGGGGTGATGGAAGAAATGGATCATATAATAGAGGAAGTGAAGGGGTGGGATCTTGATTTATTTCAATGGATATTTCAACATTAATTTTGGACAAGATCTTCTCTAGATTGGATTGGTGTGGATAGAGTGCTTGGGGATTTATGGATGGTCTCTTCAAAAGAAGTAGATGGAAAGATAAGAGATTCTGTAATTATGATGGTAGGAAGAAGGGTGAACTCTTAGATGGTATGGTTGAAAGGATGGGAGATTCTAAAATTGTGATGGTAGGAAGAAGGATGAACTCATGAGGCTCATTGAATGTGTTTTGGATAATGCTAAAAGAAGGAGATGTTGGTGGGGATTGGATGGAGTCAATGTATGGGAATGGATCAATAATGCTAGGAGATGGAAAAGGATCAATAAGTGGGATATATGGAAGAAGGATAATAGATGGGGGAGGTTGATGGGCCTTAGCAATGATGGCTTCATATGAAGGAGTAAGATGGAATGAATCATCAACTTTAGGAGAAAGATTTTTTTCTGGCTTCCTTGTAAAATTCCTTAGAGACTTTCGTGATGATGAAGGATTAGAATGTGTAGAAGATGGAGAGATAGGATAGTCCTAACATGAAGGTGGAGTAGAAGATTGTGAACTTTCTTGAGGGGATGTTGGTGCACATGAGGAGTTGGAGGATGTCATGACTAGATAGTTCACATAGGTAGGTTTAGAAGAAGCTTGTGCACTTGATTGGCTATTTGGTGAGGTAGGGGTGATGGATTGAGATATGAGATATGAAGCGGATTGAGGGATGCATTCTTCTTGCAGGAAGGGATTTGTGGTAATGTAGGCAAGAGTGGAAGATGCTTTATTTAGATAAGATGTGGTAGATGGTGGATCAAGATAGGATAGGGGATTAGGATAATGGATTGGAAGACTAGGATGTTGGTTTTGAAACTGAGTTGGAGGATAGGGAAATGGAGGATTTGGATAAGGGATGTAGCTAGTAGTGTTGTTGTGAAAGGATGGTGCTTGAGATATGACCATAGAAGGAGATGGAGGTATGAAGGATGCATATAGAGGATATGTATGCTCAAGATAGGAAGAAGGTGCAGATGAATAGGATAATGGATTTCCCTTGTCAAAGGTAGGATAAGCAGAGCTAGTGGATATGCATGGAGGCGTGATAGTATAGTTTGGAGGAATGATCAGATTCTAGGGGATGTTTGGAGAAATCTTGCTAAGGTTTTCAAAGTACACATCATGATCAACACAAATCTCATCATCATTAGGATAGGATGGTGGAAAGATTGGATTTTGGAGGATTTTTGGGACAATCCTTCTAAGGTTTTCAAACTTCTCATCATGATCAACAAGATTTTTATCATCATTAGGATATGATGGAATAATATGAGAGACATAATAACCAAACTCATCAAAATTGTTTTGAGACATGTTGACTTACAGATGAGTTGGATAGAGATGAAGGATGGAGATAGATTGGAAGACTGACAAGGTCAAATTGGGATTGGATTTGGCTCAAGATAGGAGAAACGACTGACTCTAGAGGAAGATAGAAAGGGGATGGGGAATGACCAAGATGGCTCTGCTAACCTAGGAAAGGGGGAGGGAAAGACTGGATGTAAGATGACCAAAAGACCATGATTTAGGAGACTAGGATGATAAGATTCTATAAGCTTGGATGACTTTTGAATTTTGATTTGATATGGCAAAGGTTTTGATGTATAGAACTCTTTTTGTGTATGTTTCAATAGATGTTTTGCACTGAGTTTGAAACTTTGAAAACACATCAAGGATGAACTACCTAAGAGACATGTTAGTATCAAAATATTTTCCCACATCTTGACATCCCAAAAATCAATATAAATGGTGAGTGTCTAAAGGTGATCTGGGAAACTACTTGGATTGGTCCTTGCAAAAAGATTTTGATACCTTCAGGAATAGATCGGGAAGCCTCTAATTAACAGGTATTTTATTTGGTCTGTGGTGTCCTCTCAATCATTTTTTACATGCGTGACTCACTCAAGAGCCTAGCTGACCATGCCGAAATAGTAGGGATATTCACCTACCTCAAGCTACCATCAACACACATCGCTCGAGCTTGAGATGATGAAGCAAGAGTTTTCTCAACACTTTATTTCTATACTAGTCTAAGAAGTACCAGTTTGAAGTCATTCTCCAAAGAGGAAGCCCTTTTATCTTTGGATAGGCTTCTCTAAAAGTAAAATAGTTTAACTTGTCCAAGTTTCAACTTCTTTCACGTTACGTTTTTAACAAGGCTTTGCAGAATTTGAAGACTTCCTACAAAGAACATCATAAAGGAGTTATTTTCCAACTTGATTTTAAGTGAATTGAAATGAAGACTTGCAAGCATATGTTCTATAACATTTTAATTTGTTCATTTCCTTGAAGACACAAAAGCTTTGAAAGAGATTTGCAATTTCTTTTACCTTTTCACTCAAGATTTTTGCTTTTACGATTCTGAATTTTGAAATGAAAATGCTTTGTTTTCAATTTAAGGCATTCAAGAATGATTTGTTATTGCTTTTTATAATTTAAAGGAAATGATTCTTTACACTTTGGTTCACTCTTTTAACTTCACTCAAGATTTGGTGTTCCTAGAATTCAGTTTTTAGACCAAAAAATAATTTCCTAGATTGATTTTATGCATGAAAACTTAAAAAACATTCAAGATTTTGAAACAAAACATTTATTTTTACCAATAAATTTTTTATATTATTGAATTAGGAACTTTTAGGAAAGATTAGGACTCTTTAGGAACCAATTAGGAAAGATTAGGAAAAATTTACAGATTTTGTTCCTAGTTTGCATGAGATTTGAAAGACACTTAAGATAATGCAAATGAAGTCTAGCTTAGCTAAGAAAAATGATTCAGGATTGAATTGATAATTCTTAGAATTAATTTTGAATTGATTTTATGAACCAAATAGGAATGAAAATGTAGATTTGTAGTTCTTTTTAAGCTTCCAAAACTTGAAGTGTTCCTAACTTAGTTGAATGAACTTAAAAACCATAGATTTGCATGAATGATATTCCTTTTAGCCAAGTGAAAGAATTTAGAGATGTGTCTAAGTAATTTAGGACCATTTAGGAATGTCTTGAGTTGATTAGGAAAAAAATTAGGAAATATTTGCAGACTAGTCCCTTAAGGGCACTAAAAAATGACTAGAAGTTCATTTTAAGCTTGAAAACAAAGTGTTTTTGGTTCCTAATCACTCAAGAAAGTTAATGAGCCTTAAGGAATTAGTTTTTTAGAGAGGAATTTTCCTCCATGAAGTACCTACAATATTATGATGTTATAAATTACAAGCTTGAAGCCTAGGGTCACTAGGATCCCCAAACATGCCCAAAAAGTGAGTAAAAAACAAGTCTAGGGCCTCAAACAAGCTCTCTGCCTCCAATGAGACAATTGGGGCAAGTATTTTTTTCATATTATAGTATCTTACAACACTTCATAATTTACCATATGACAATACATGGTTTCCCATACGACACTTGATTTAGAAGGTAAAAAATAGCTCAAAAAACAAGCAAAACTAGCCCATATAACAATTGCATGATGGTGGTCAATTATAGTACGACATATGGGTGCTCCCCATATGAAAATTTATTAAATTGATCAATTTTCATATGACACTATGACAAAATTCATCTGAGAGGCGTACAAAAATATGTTTTTGACCAAAAAACCCTAAAATGGGCAATTTTGAAGGCTTGTGGGTCCCACCGAGCGTGCCAAATGTGATCAGAGAAAACCTAACCTATTCGGAACAGGTGTAGATATTCAAAAAATATTTAGACAATCTATTCCTAACATATAGTAAAAGCAATTTGCAAAGACATTCAAATAGAGCTTAAACGGGAGCACCCTGTCACCGTTTGATTTGCTCTCGATTTAGGGATGTGGGTGTGCTCTCAAAACACATGGAGCTTGTCCCTAATATAGATTAGGAAGGATTGGGATGGATCAAGGACCATGATAAACCCATAATGGCACAATATTAGGTATAGAATACTGATTTTCCCTTAGAGCCTCAAGGAGCCTAATAGAGCTAAAATGCAGATTTAACTACAAATGCTTATTCTAAGATTAATTTTAATCCAAATGAAGATGTGATATGATGATAAAATGATTATAAAAGCTTAAAAAAGAAATAGATTCAATCTATTAAGCTATTCTAGGATGATCTATGAAAGCACAAAATAGAGTTAAATCTAACAATTTATGCTAAATGCTAAGATGATCTAGATAGAAATGAGCATGATAAAATTGAATGAAGATAAAAACTAAGCTAATGGATTACTCTTGGAAGAGAGACTATTTATAAGATTCAAGCCAATGGCTTGGGTTAGGAAGGAGGGTCAGAGTCAGGGGTTTGGTTAGGGGTTGAGTCAAAGAGATAAGGATTGACTTTCATGGGTTGAATGGACCAAGGTTGAGTTAGGCTCAAAGGTCAAAGTTAGGATAAGGGTTTAGGGTTTTCTAGAAGAGTCTAGAGGTTTATGGATTTCTAGAAGATATCTAGGATTTAGGGATTTAAATAAATATTAAATTTATTTAAAGTTCGTGACAATATTTATTAAATATTTATTTAATAAATAAGGATTAAATATTTAAATTAGATTTAATTTTTTTTGGGATGGGCCATCTTAATTAAATATTTTTAATTAAGATAGGGGGATTTAATGACATAATAATAAATTAATTAATTAAATAATTAATTAATAAATGATGATGTCATCAGAGCTTCTTGTAAAATAAAATATTTTTATTTTAACAAAGGGATTTTAGGTGTCTACAATATTCAAGCATCTTTATGGATTGTAATGATTACTACATTTGTTCATGAGGGTTTTTCATGCAAGGTGAATCTAACATTTATCTTGTTTACATTACTTTCCTTTATGAAAATTAAATTTTATTTCAAGGTTATTTCTTCTAGAGGGGTTTGACCTAGGAAAAACCCTTTCCACAACCTTTTCCTCTTCTTTTATGTGTAGGAATAAGTTATAGAGTTGCAAGTTCAAATTTGGAAGGTACAAACACAATTTTAGATCCTTAAAAAATTTCATCATATTCAGAGTAGTTGGGAAAAAGTCAACCTACCAACTTGTACATGAAATCCTGACTTGTTCCTATAATTTTTGCCTCAATATTATACAATAGACAAGTACAGGTCCCAGTTTCCCAGATCCAAAGTTACAATAGATTCTAATATTCTGGCGACATTTAAATTCAGATCCAAGGTTTAAATCTCCTTATCTTATTCAAGGTGCACACATTCTTTCCTTTTTCTTGTATTCTCCATAAATTATATCTTCTATGATTACCATTTCATCACTCTTATCAAGGAATTTAAATACCCCCTTTTAGATAGATCTTGAATTAGCATTCATTCATCCTTTTGGTTGTGCTAATCATACTTGTTTAAGGGTGGGTTTGTATTCCTAATGTATATAAGATTATATATTTAGTATCTCCTATGATGTTGAATACCATTTCCCACTAAAAAATAGTAGTGTGTGAATTTAGTATTCTGAGCTCAATTGGAATTGTACTAGAATATGTTGATGTTGTTTATCAGTTCATCCTCCTGTGAATTATAGTCCACACTTTCATATGGAAGTAAGCTATCTCTGGGTTGTATCCCTTATTGTAATTTGAGTAGTGAGCTCTACATAGTGTTCTTGAATACATGTGCATTCCCCTTTTTGTACTCAAACCTTTAACATGGTTAATACTAGTATAGAGTATTCATTTGTGGCTTCAATCCCCACTGTGGTTTTCCCCTTAACCGTGTTTCCAAACAAAAATATTTGTGTCATGGTGTTTTAATGTTGTAGATGTTCATTTTATGTTGTTGCACATAATTTCTTATTGCATGTGACTTATGGCTTAAGAATTAGATTAGTAGACTTAAAAACTTCAGAACACTGATTCACCCCCCTCCTCTCAATATTCCTCAATTCATTTGCGGATTCCACTCCCACCATGGTTTTTCCCTTAACCAAGTTTCTATGCAAAATTCCTCATGCCATGGTGTTGTAATGTTATGAATGTTCATTTTATGATACTACACTTTATTTCTTATTGCAGGTGGTTTATGGCTTAAGAATTAGACCATAGAGTTAAAAAATTTAGAACATTGAATCTCCCCCCTCTCATTGTTCCTCAATTCAAATATTAACCACATAAAATATACCATACCAAAAGGGAAAAGGAGGGGATGACCTAGAAACAACCAAAAAAATGAAAACACAAGTCAAAGGGAAAATGGAGCACTATTTAGAGTATGTATAATGGAAACTAAAGTCCTGCCTTTCCTTAGGAAATTTGATGCTTGATAAATTAACCATTGACTGGCACATGGATAGGTTATCTACTTATGGAACTGATTCAATAGGTGTGCATCAAGGATCTTAGCTATTTGGTAGGGCCCCAAGCAAAGACAATCAAACTTTTGGTGTCCCCTTTCTTTTTCACATGCCTTATCCTAGAGGAGGACAAGGTCTAAGATTTGAAAAGATTTGATCTTGGCTCTTTTATCAAACCAATGTTTGAAAACACTTGATGCTTTTCAAAATATTAGAGGGAATTGTACCTTTGTGTAGATTTAGGAGGTGGACCTTTATTATGATTTCTTGGTTGGCAAATTCCACATGAATTGCAAGATGAGGATTTGTAAGTTTACATGGAAGACTGATGGCCATAAACTAGGTAATAGGGATAAGACCCTAAAGCTTCCTTAATATAGGTTTGGTTTGGCCATAAGGCATATTTAATCTTAGTGTTTCAATCCTGGGGGTTCTTCTCTAGTAGTTCCTTGATAACCTTGAGGAGGTTCTTATTTGTGGACTTTTCCACCCCATTCCCCTTAGGGTAATAGTTAGATGAAAATTTTAAGTTAACATTGTATTGATAAGCCCACTAAATTAGTTGTGTGGAAGAAAAAGGACCATTGTCACATACCAATGCAAAGGGTATTCCAAACTCGGTGATCATTTTATCCTTAAGGAATCATATGATCATGTTTGTAGTATAATTCTTACAAGAATTAACCTTAGTCCACCTTGTATAATAGATAATTGATGTTAGAATGAATTTTTGACATATAAAATAATTAGGATTAATAACATAAATGAAATCAAATTCCCATTGGGCAAATGGCCTTACCTCATACACTAGTTGTAGGGGCATCATTGGGTTTTGCACTTTGGAAGTGAGAATTTGACAAGTATGAAAATTCCTGACATGGTCATGGGTATCTTTGAATATTTTGTACTAATAGTAACCCACCTAGAGTATCTGATATACACTAGCATTGAAAGAGCTATGCCTAATTTAGAATTTTCCATGGAACTTCTCTATCACTTTTGTGCTTCATCATGATCTAGGCATCAAAGATATATGTCCTCAATTTTTCTGAAATAAAGTTCTATTTTTAACATGAAGTTGATGCTTTTGAGTTTGAGTGATTGAAGTTTGGCTATAGTAAGTCCTTCTAGGAATTCATTGTTTAGGAGAAGGTACACTAAATCTGCATATCAAGGGTCTTGGGCAAATGATTCAACAATGTATTATTGACAATCAATATGGAGACCAACCTCTAGTATGGTTTCAGATAGGTTTTTCCCTTAGAATAGTTTCATGGGTTGCATGTATAAGGAAAAATCTTAGAGGATGGCCATAGATTTACCTCTTCATTCACTGATATCACTCTATAATAGCATGGATATAACTACTTAGTTGGGCACCATGACATACACCTTAGTTTGCAAGATATAGTATCAAAGATTCTAGACTACCCTTACTAGAACAAAGGCTTGTTTTTATAATGAAGAGTACCTTATTTATGTATTTTTAAATGAATATAGATCATTAAATAGATTTATTTATCATCTCCATCCTTTCGTTGGGTTAGGACCACAATACTAGAGTGTAGGAAAGAAAAGGAGTATATATGGAAGGGCAGGGTATAGTCTAAACTTAGAATCATTAGTGCCTCCATTATGGACTCTTTAATTTGGGAAAATACATCCTGAACTTCCTAATTCCATTCAATATTGGCATCCTTCTTCATCATATTGTTCAAGGGTTTCAAAATCTCTACAAATTCTATGACACATCTTCTAACAAAGCTAATCTCTCCAAAGAAATATTTCATTTATTTCTTGCTTTGGGCATTTGTAGCTTGAGAAGGAAATGAATCAATTAGGTTAAATGGATATCCTATTTTTAAAGATAATGTGGCCAAGGATCTTCCCATTAATTATCATGAATATGTACTTCTTGAAGGTAGTTGATCTGGCCATTTCCCCCAAAAGATGCATCTATTGAGGAAACTGCTACCATCCTAGTTAAGGATCTGACAAGAGGCTGTTAGACCATGTTATGAATCTCAAGGGGATATGTTGGAGACTTACCAACAATATCCCCCTTATCATTACCTAAGGGGATTCAAATGTGAAACCCTTCTGATACCACTTGAAGGGAGTTGAGCTAGATGGTTCTCCCAAAAGATTCATTTGTCTAAGAAACCACTACCATCCTAGTTAAGGATCTCATAGGAGGCTATTAGACCATGTCATAAATCCCAAGGTGATATGTTGGACACTTACCAAAACTTCTTGGGGTTAAGGGAGATGCCAAACTTTAGGCACCTTTCAAAGACCTTTGTTAGGTGAACTTGGTGGTCTTGTCTATCTCAAGAGAACAACAAAAGATCATCCATCTAGATGATTATACATTTGTTTTCCAACTCTTTGAAGGACACATCTAAGGATCTTTGGAATGTTTCCATGACATTGTGATGCAGGAGCATCCTGGGTGTAAGAGCAATCTTGCATCACCCAAAAATATTTTTGGTTTCTTTTCAATAAGGGCTATCTTGTGCAGAGCTTCTATTTATGGAAACTTACTATTTTTAGTAAGTTGGTCATACGATCTCGGAATGTTCTGATTTCATAGGTGGAGGTTCATCTTAGTCATATCAGCCTACCAATTGAGTTTCATTGCCATATCATCTGTATCAGTGAAGTTATTGAGGTTTTTGGGTATGAAATCTTTTAGGTCAATTTTGAAGGCCTTAGAGGCTCCGGATCGTGATCGATCCTTAACTCACTGGAGCTTGCGCAAGTTAGGCACTATAGATCTCGCCCTGCCATTTCTGAAAAGTGGTTATAATAGAAAAAAAAAGTTACAGTTAGAAAGTTATGGCCTCTGGAAGTTGGGGTACCTAAAACCATATTTTGTAATTATTTGGAGCCGAACCTATGTAAAAAGAAAATAAAAAAAAATAATTCTTAGGATAGTCAGCCTTACGGGCTAAATTTTTGAAACCTTCTCAGGCAGTGGAAATTGCCTATATAAAGAAGGCCCATAGTGTTGTCTAGGGCAGTTCTTGGTAGTGGATCTAGGTAATGATTCGAGGCTTTGTCCTACAGAATATTGTAAGGGAAAATGCCAATGTGGCTTTGCATATTGTAATTCTAAAATTTGTAATTCCACATTTGTGGAGATAATAAGAATCCCATTTTCTGTTCTTGAAAATTGTTGTTGTTCTCTATTTCTATTATGTGTTTGTGGTATTAAGGGGTGCAACCTTCATCAAGTGATTAAGTGGAGCACCCTTCAACAAGTGGTATAAGAGCGAGAGTTCTTGAGTGTGTAAACAGATTGTCGACTATGAGGCAATTTGCACTAGGACCGTGGTTAGGGTTTCAGCAAGCAGTGCAAAAATACCTCCACAAAGGGAACATGGCGGTAGAGTTGGTGTTGTGACACCTAAGGTTAGAGTGCTCCAGAGACAAGTGCAAGCATTGCAAGAAGAGATTTGTAGAGGAATGAATCTAAATGTCAGAGACCAAAGTGATGATGAAGTCGAAGAAGAAGGAAATTCTGATCAAGAAGGAGAAGTCAAAGTTTTGAATCAAGAAGAAGAAAGACTTTTCTGGGCCATTTCCAAGTTTGGGAAAAGACCTAAGATTGAGGTTCTTACATTTTCAGGAAATCTTAACCCAGAAGAATTGATTGACTAGATCAATGAATGTGAAGAATATTTCAAGTATGAAGATATTGAGGATCCTGATAGGGTCAAATTTGCGAAGGCCAAATTGAAAGGTCATACAAAAATCTGGTGGCAAAAGATTCAATTGGAGCGAAATAGAAGAGGAAATGAGAAAATATCAAGATGGGATCAGATGGTAGATAAATTGAAGTGACAGTTCTTTCCTGTTGATTATGAGCTTGACCTACTGAAGAAAATACAAGGTTTGAAGCAAGCAGGAAGATCTGTTCAGGAGTATACAGAGGAGTTCTATCGAATCCTCATCAAAATAGGCCATGCAGAAGTTGATAAGGAGAAAGTTGCTCATTACCTTAATGGGTTGAGGCTGAGCATTCAGGAAGAGTTGAATTTGGTTCGAATAAATAGTATAGAAGAGGCATACCAGTTTTCCCTAAAAGTAGAGGAAAAGCTGAACAAGACATTTGAGAGCAGACAAAATGGAAGAGGCTGTGGTGGAAGATCTGGTGGATGGTCATATGGAGGCCAAAATGAAGATCTAAAAAAGAAGGATGAGACCAGTAGTAGTCAGAATCAAAGAGGAAACAATTCCAATCATTTCCAGGATCAGAATAATAGAGATCAAAGAGGAAGAGGAAGAGGACAAGGTTTAGGAAGAGGAGGCTTTTGTGGAACATGTTTTCACTATGGAGAATAAGGTCATAGAGAATTTGAATATCCTCAATGCCAAGGAAGGATAGATAGGAGAAATGAAGGCCATGTCAGAGTTGCGCATGTAGATGAAGATGTCAGATCATCATATTTTGAAGATGCTGAAAGAGGAGAAATGCTAATTAACAGAAGAGTCCTGCTACGCGGTGTGAATGAACCTGAGGAAAGGAGGAGCATGTTTCACACTAGGTGCAAGTGTGAAGATAAGTTTTGTGATGCGATTATTGATAGTGGAAGCATTGACAATTTGGTGTTAGAAGAGATGGTGAAAAAGTTGAAGCTCAAGAGACGGAAACACCCACATTTATATTGGATTGCCTGGGTACAGGATGACCACAAGGTCATCGTCAGTGAACAATGCCTAGTGAAGTACAAGATTGGTGGATACCATGATGAGGTACTGTGTGATATCATACCTATGGATGCATGTAATATGTTTTTGGGTAGACCATGGCAGTTTGATAGGCGTGTTGTACATGATGGTCATGCGAATACCTATTCCTTGACAAAGGATGGAGTGAGACATAAGCTAAAGCCATTGAAGGAAACAGAAGAAAATGTATGTGGTAATTCAAGAATAACCTTTGTTGATGGAAGAAAATTCCTAGAGGGTATGAGGCATGAGCATGTCTATTTTGGTTTAATTCCAAAAGTTGGTAAAGAGGAAGTAGACGATGTACCTATAGAAGTTGTAGATTTGTTGAATGAGTTTCAGGATATTGGATTCGATAATGTGCCTGATGGATTACCACCAGTAAGGAAGATTATTCATCAGATGGACTTGATTCTAGGAGCTAGTTTTCCAAATAAGGCAGCACACAAAATGACACCAGTAGAAAGTGAAGAGTTGAACAGATAAGTACATGAGTTGTTGCAGAAGGGGTTGATTTGAGAGAGTCTAAGTCCCTGTGCTATACCTGTAGTATTAGCACTGAAGAAGTATGGAGAATGGAGAATGTGTATAGATTCTAGGGCTATAAACAAGATCACAATCAAGTATAGGTTTCTATTGCCATAGATGGATGATATTATGTACTATTTGAGTGGAGCTGTGTATTTCTCAAAGATAGATCTAAAGAACGGATATCACCAAATTTAGATTAGAGAAGGAGATGAATGGAAGACTACTTTTAAGACAAAGGAAGGACTGTATGAGTGGTTAGTCACGCCTTTTGGGCTAACCAATGCATCAATCACTTTCATGGGGCTCATGAACAAGGTTCTAAAAGAATTTTTGGGTAAGTTTGTCATTGTTTACCCAGATGATATTTTGATCTTTAGTAAGACATTGGAGGAGCATATGATGCATATTCGTATGGTGTTTGAGAAGTTAAGAGAAGAGAAATTATTGATTAATTTGAAGAAGTGTAGTTTTGTGAAGGAGTTAGTGTATCTTGGATTTGTAGCTTCGACAAAAGGTCTAAAAATGGACCTAGAGAAAGTGAAGGCTATCCTTGAATGACCTAATCTAAGAAGTGCTACTAAGGTAAGATCTTTTCATGGTTTGGCTAGCTTTTACAAAAAGTTTATTAAAAATTTTAGCAGTATTTGTGGACCCTTGACTGAAACAATGAGAGGGGATAGAAAAGAGTTCAAGTGGACTAATGGGAAAAATAAAAGTTTTAAACTGTTGAAAAAGAAAGTTATAGAACAACCTATTTTAGCACTTCCAGATTTTAATAAGGTGTTTCAAGTAAAATGTGATGCTAGTGGTACTGCAATAGGAGCTGTTATGAGCCAAGAAGGTAAACCTGTTGCTTATTTTAGTGAGAAGTTAAATGATGCCAAGAGAAAGTATTCTGTTTATGGTCAGGAATTTTATTCTATAGTTCAAGCATTAAAGAAGTGGAGACACTATCTGCATCCTAAGGAGTTTATTTTGTATACAGATCATCAAGCTTTGTAATATTTGAATAGTTAAGGAAAGTTGAATCAAAGGCATTTGAAATGGGTTGAGTTTTTGAAGAGTTATACATTTGTTTTGGAACACAGGAGTAGAAAGTCTAACAGGGTTGCAGATGCACTTAAGAGAAGGCAACTATTGTTGATAGATTGAGGTGGTTGGGTTCAAGGAACTCAAAAATTTGTATCCAGAGGATCTTGATTTTGGAGAAGCTTGGCAAGCTTCTACAAAACCCTTTACTCTAGATAGAATTAAGTGGTTGGATTTCATCATCTAGGATGGTATGCTATTCAAAAGGAGTCAATTGTGCATTCCACAAAGTTCTATGAGGGAGAATCCCATCAAGGAGAAGTATAGCGGAGGATTGGCTGGACATTTTGGTTGTGATAAAACCCTTGCTTTGGTTAGTGAGAATTATTATTGGCCACAATTTCAACAAGATGTCAAAAAGTTTGTATAGAGTTCCAGAGTATGTCAAATGGAAAAGGGAGTAAAATATAATACGGGGTTGTATCAACCATTACCTATAACGGAGAAGCCATGGGAGGATATCAGTATGGTTTTTGTTCTTGGTTTACCGAGGACTCAACAGGGACATGATTCAATTTTTGTGGTGGTTGATAGATTTTCAAAGATGACACATTTCATTCCCTACAAGAAGACTAATGATGTTGTTTATGTAGCATAATTGTTTTTCAGAGAAGTGGTGAGACTACATGGTTTGCCAAAGAGCCTAGTTTTAGATCGGGACACTGTAGGACCCCTCCATTTTCCCTCATCTTGGTAAGAATGCTTTGGTAAGCACTACTGCTATTTCTTGCAAAACTTTCTATAGATTTTATGTGAAGTTATTAGATATCTTGACTGTAGTTCGTCAACTTAATTAGAATAGATTTCTTCTTCAAATGAATTCATGGAATATGATAATTTAAGACATAGTTTTGAAGTAATATTACCTTTAGTTAACTATTGTGGTATTAGAACATGAAGGTGTAAACCTGTGCTTACATGATAGAATTAATATTACTCTAAGATGCTTGGAAATTCCATCTAAAATTATAATAAGGGAGCTTATGTGGATTAGAATATTGCCCTAATGAAAAATAGAATGAGTCAAATTAACTAACATAGTTTTGAGACATTTTAAAATAAAGACAATCAATGGTAATTAGCAAGTGAATAGTAAACCCAATAGAATCTTTAAGTTATTTGGCAACATTATATGTTACGATGCCTTAACTTAGGTATGGATGATGCATGTGCATAGATGGTTTGTAATGATCTCTAGAAGTGTAAAATTTATGTTAGAGTGATAGGTGCACGCATCAACATATAAATTTAGGAAGGCTTCAAATAAAAGTGAATTTTTGTGATAGAATTGAGCTATGCAATTTAATTGGCCCCTACCATTCTCCCTCTATGTGAGACACTTTTGTGGATAAGGTTGGGAGACTGTTAGTATTTTAGCCTTGTTAAGCCCTACTAGAACATATTACCTTGATGAGAATCCTTGTAATGTGATTATGTAAACCACTTCATACAAAATAATGAATTGTACAACAATAGTGTTGATGATTTGATTTCACTAGCATAACCAAGACTAAGTTAAGCTTAAGGAAGTATAAAAATCCTATGAGTTGAGATGTCCACACTATTAACCAGTCTGATTAGTGAGGTTGTAGATTTAAAAGACCTTATAGATCAACAATTAAATATGAGATGGATTAGAAATAACCTTGAGTTAACCATCTTCATGAAACATACTAGAAAATTAATAAAGAAGGAATCCATGGCAAAATTGTATTATGGGGTGATTGCATATTAGGTGTAGTGGTAAGTATGTTGTTAGGATCAATGTTTAACATGGTTTAAGGACCATCTTGTTTTAGGATAGCATTGTGTAATCTAGGATCTAAACCTGTTGATTTTGTACCATGTGTTAAATTAGGATAATGTTGTTATAATATGATACATTCTGACATGATTTGATGAAAGCCCCTAGTGCATTGGTATTGCATTTTACTTGGGTTATGTTTTGCTAGCTCATAGTTATGATCTAAATGAAATGATAAAGAACGCAGAGCTTGAATCATATATTGATATATGGGACTTGTTCCAGATTAATTGAGGTAATTTAAATAAATGGAATTGTGATATGCTTTAGAAATAGAGAATATAAATGAATATGGTCTATTAGGAATTCAGTTATGAAACCTGGTTAGGAGATATTTTCAATTTACTATATATATATATTGATCAATTTTGGATTTGGAGAAATGTGGATTTAAATATGTGAATAAGGTGATGTGGTATGTAGACGTAATTGATGTATATGTACAAATGGGTTTATATGGTGCTTTACTTGGATTATATACATAACGCATTCTTGGAATTACTGATATTATCTTGGGTGTGTGTGTGTGTGCAGGGATAAAACCATGGAATTTAAGGGGAGTCAAGCCAACATGTGTATATTATCTCCGTGACACCAAGGTCGTGTCCCCAAAGAGATACAAGACCTCCCTGTGACATAATTTATTTTGTAAAGTATGTGGATGTGAATGTATTTAAGTTGGTTTATTTTATTAAGTTGTTTAGTGGAAGTGCCAAGTGTAATTGTGAATGTGTTGTGGTGTCGATTGACACATGTTTTTGTATTTTGAGTTGGCAATGGACCTCATGGAGTGAATGCATGTCACCATCTAACCCTAGTACAAATTGTCTTCCACACACCTTTGCCTTGGTTAGGGCACACATGAGTAGTCACATCCTCTCTAATTTCGAATTTTGCCTTGGGATGGGTTTTGAAGGGTCAAATTGACCCCTAGGGAGTTGTTTTACACAAAAATAGAAGGCCCATGGGTTATACCTATGGGTAAGGGTCCTTTTTAACCATAGGACACCCTAGAGCAACCTTGGGAAGCCCTCCAAAAGTGGGCTTTTGTCAAATGGCGAAAATCAAACTCACATGTGAAACTTCATGAGTCAAAAAGTTTCCAACTCTCTTCCCCATTCACTTTTTTTTAGTTCCACTTTAGGAAAGTTGTAAGGTTTTGGGTAGGTCACCCAATGGGAAGCTCACAACTCTTCCAAGGGCATGGGAGAGTGTGAGAAGCCTATTTTAGTGGAAAACTTGGATTGTGTTGCCTAATCACCCACTCTCCAACTTTGGAGATAATCTGAGAGTTTGGAGAAAGTGAGAGAAGAAAAAGGGAAGAAAAGGGAAGACTCACTTCATCTATTTACCATAACTTTAGGTGAAGGTATGAGCACCTCAACCTCCATTAATGGAGTTTATGCATTTTATGAGTTCATATGAGTAGGAAGGTATTTCAGTTTGTATATGTGTGTTGTGGTTTGTTGTTATGCTTTATGTAAGTCCTTGAGTTCATTCATGAGGGTATTGTGTGGGCAAAGTGTTTTGAATCTCTTATGTTATAGTGATAAATGTGAATGTTATGTGAGCTAGTGATGAAGCATGGTTGTTTTTGCTTGAAGTTTCTTTTTTCCTTCTTGTTGAGTGGGTCTTAGTAGATCCTTGTTTGTGAAAGGCCATGTAAGAAATTTTTTTGTTGTAAATCCTTGTGTGAAGGCAAGTATGATGTATATGATGTTGTTTCATGAAGCAATGTGATGTGTGCAATACTTGAGGGTTGTATGGGTGTTCCCTGTTGGCTTGTTTTACCCTTGCTTGGGGGTTGGCTAGGACCTACGAGGTCTCATGATGCCATATGGTAGGGAGGAGAGTATTCCATGGAAGAGTTGTTTTGTTTTCTTGCAGGTTGTTCAAGATATCTTGGTTGGACCAGGCCAGGGCTATGAAAAAATGTAATGTTTGTGAATTCCCTCACTATGGTTTTGGGTGTAAAGTGCACCTTGTAAAAATGTAATTTAAGTCCTTGTCTCATCTATTTCTTTTTGTAAGATCTTTTAAGATAGAGTCTCCTTGTAAAGTTTTGTAGTGTGTGTAAGAAGTGACATGCTTCCAAGTTGTAATAAAAAAAAATGCTTATTGATGTATTTTTTTAATTGTAGCTGTAACTTGTAGGAAGAGTAATGTTCTTTATTTATTTATGTTCTTGTGATAATCTATCCATACTAGTGCTTGTATTGCTGTTGTAAAATGTGTTTAGAAGAATTCTTAGTGAGCGATACACTTTATATATATATATATATATATATATATATATATATATATATATATATATATATATATATATATATATATATATATATATATATATATATATATATATGTTAATATTTTAAAAAAAAATAGTTGTGTTTTGCCTAAGGAAATCTGGGCACTATAGACACTAAGTTTGTTGGATATTTCAGGCCCACATTGTGGAAGAAGTTGAAGACATATTTGAAGTTCAGTTCATCACATCATCCATAGATTGATGGACAGACAAAGGTGGTGAATAGGAGTTTGGGGAGTTTGTTGAGATGTTTGGTTAGAGATAAGCCAAAAGGATGAGATTTGATTTTACCATAGGCAAAATCTGCATACAATAATTATGTCAGCAGGAGCACTAGTAAATCACCATTCCAGATTGTATATGGAAGTAGTCTTAGAAATGCATCTGAGTTGAGGAAGATAGATAAAGGAGAAATAAGTAGTGTTGAAGCTGGGGATTTGGTAGAACATTTGAAGAACATCCATAAGGAGATTAGGAAGCACATTACCAAGATGAATACGCAATATAAGGCTAAGGCAGATGAGAAAATGAGGCATAAGGAATTTCAAGTTGGAGATGAAGTCATGGTTCATTTGCGAAAGGAAAGATTTCCAATTGGTACATATAACAAGTTGAAAATAAAGAAGTTTGGACCATGTAAGATACTGAAGAAGTGCGATTCAGGAAATGCCTATGAGGTTGAGTTGCCTATGGAGCTGAATATTCACCAGTATTCAACATTTTAGATTTGACATAGTATCATGAAGGGGGTGTTGAAGATGAGATCACAACAGCATAGTGGAGTATTCCAACAACTACTTCAGCTACCAAGGAGATTGAGGACATACTAGATAGTCATGTTGGGAGAAGCACAAGGAATAGGATATATGAAGAATATCTGGGCAAATTCATCATGGCTAACAAAGGAGGAGGTTAACCGTCTTGGTTTTCCTCTTCACACCTGAGTCATGACAGGGTCACTTCTCAAATTACTCCGGGTGTCTGATGCAGGAGCATCCTGGGTCTAAGAGAAATCTTGCATCACCTAAAAATATTTCTGGTTTCTTTTCAATAAGGGCTATCTTGTGTAGAGCTGCTATTTATGGAAACTTACTATTTTTAATAACTTGGTCATACGATCTCAGAATGTTCTGATTTCACAGGTGGAGGTTCATCTTAGTCATATCAGCCTACCAGTTGAGTTTCATTGCCATATCATCTATATCAGTGATGTTATTGAGGTTTTTGTGTATAAATTCTTTCAGGTCAATTTTGAAGGCCTTAGAGGCTCCAGATCACAATCAACCCCCGACTCACTGGAGCTTGCGCTAGTTAAGTAGTGTAGATCTCGTCCTGCCATTTCTAAAAAGTGGTTATAATAGAAAAACAGAGCTACAGTTAGAAAGTTATGGCCTCCAGAAGTTGGGGTACCTAAAACCATATTTTGTAATTATTTGGAGCTGACCCTATGTAAAAAGAAAAGAAAAAGAAAATAATTCTTAGGATAGTCGGCCTTAAGGGCTAACTTTCTGGAACCTTCTCGGGCGGTGGAAATTGCCTATATAAAGAAGGCCCATAGTGTTGTCTAGGGTAGTTCCGAGTAGTGGATCTAGGTAATGATTTGAAGTTTTGTCCTACATAATATTGTAAGGGAAAATGCCCATGTGGCTTTGTATATTGTAATTCTGAAATTTGTAATTCCACATTTGTGGAGATAATAAGAAGCCCATTTTCTATTCTTGCAAATTGTTATTGTTCTTTGTTTCTGTTATGTGTTTGTGGTATTAAGGGGAGCACCCTTCATCAAGTGATTAAGGGGAGCACCCTTCATCACATTGATAAGGCCAAAGGGCATTCTTCAATATTCAAATGCATCCCACTTGGTGGTGAAAGTTGTTGTTATTTAGTACTCATACTTGACCATTATTTGGTTGTACCCATAGTAGCCCTCCATGAAGGACATCATTTGAGATTTTTTTAAAATTCACAAGACCTCATCTAGTGAGGGTAGGGGGTGGTTATCTTTCTTAGAGGACTTGTTAAGGTTCCAAAAATCTATACATGTTTGATATCACAAATCTTCTTCCAGATTGGAATCAAATTGGCCACCCATGTAATGTGCCTGATGGGAAATGTAATCCTAATAGATAGAAATTTTTGCACTTCCTAAAAGATTAGGAGTTCTATAATAGGGTTTATGGGCCATTTAGTTTTCCTGAAAGGCTTAGTGTCAGGTTTGAGGGGGATGGTGTGGGTCATGAGGGAGGTGTCAAATTTCTTGAGATCTTTGTAACCCTAGGAAATCACATTTATGCATTCTTTAAGGAATTTTAGTATGTTCTCTCTTTCTTCTAGGGTATAGGATTTTACTATTAAAATCACACATTTCATGACCTTCCTCTCCTATGTTAACCTTTTTGTACTCTCCTCCATTAAAATGGGATGTTAATTTATCCTTGATCCAGGGATCTAAGTCAAAAAATTATTCCAGGGATACCATGCCCTTGGGGATAGTGTTTGTGGGGAGGTTGAGTGTACCATTTTCCTCATCTTACCTTTTGTCATCATTTTTTTCTTCTTCTTCCACTACCTATTCCTCAAAAAATCTAGTGTTAGCCATGTTAGCTATTTTTCTTGTTGAATCCTATTACAAGCCTTAAATGCTTCAATTGAACTCTGTGATTCCTAAATTCATGACTCAAGCAAGAAAAGACTAATTGACAAGGAGAAACTCTTTCTGCACTTCAGGCTCCATAGACCCAGGCGGGTGTACCTAAAACATTCTAAATCTGCATACATAAACACTCTCTCACTAAACCCTTTATGTAGACATGAAAAATAGTAGATTATGACAAGGATATTCACCCTTCTTCTCTTCAAACCCAGAGGCTCAGGCAGGCTAACCTGTTAGATTCACTTCTACAAGGAATCACCAACAATATTTGCACTATTCAATACAACTTACAAATATTTATGTTCTTAAATTGGAAATGTAAAATGATTTCAATTAATGCTTGATGAAGAAAACTGCTATTCAAGCCAAGACCAGTGCCTTATCTATTGGGCAACAGAGTCAGACAAATATGCAATCCTAGAAAACCCTAACTCCAATTCAAGAACCCAAATGGAATGCCTTGCAAACCATTCCTCTCATTTCAATACCTGGACATCAAATTCATATGTAGACCTAGAATTCTCAAAATTTGAAATCAAGACTTACTCTCTCCTTGAAAGAAACTCAAATTCAAACCCACAGATACCTTATAACTGGTATATTAACATGCCTTACAAGTCAATATACAAGAATTTAAACAATGCATATAAAGACATCAAACAAAGAACTGAACAAGGATTCCATTGTTTTCATTAGAACTTATCTGAAACTATACATTGCAAAACTATGAACACCAAAAAATAAGACTCAGAAGCCTGAACCTTTCCTAGCATAGATTTCAACATCTTTTTCAAAATGAGAGAAAAACTTAGATATAGCGAATGAGAGTCAGTTGAAAAACCCATTGACAGCTGTCCATTGGGCACAAAATATCTCCACAATTCCTCTCCACCATGACCTGCAACTGTTCTCCAAACTGAAACACATTCTGCAATCATTTCCAAACTGATCTGATTCTGATTCTTGTCCTCAGAATTTGAACCCAAACTTCTCTTTCACACTTCACTGAAACTAAAAATACTCATCACCATTGGATTCCTCGTCCTTTCCTGTTTTCAGAAACATATAACACTTATATGTTCTGATAAAAAATGAATTTCTGGGACATTAATTTGTGAACAGCCTATGGCATTTAAATTTATGAGATTTTGCCAATAGTCTGCACTATAATATAATTTAAATCTTTTAAAGCCTGCAATTTTTAATAATTTCTGCACTTTTGCAGCAGGAAGCACCATAATCTACCAAGTGTCATCATCTCATTGCATGCTCAGACTTGACCTCAGGTTGACCACCCTCACTTAGAGAACTGGCGAATGACCTTGATCTTTGAATATCCAAGTGAATTCCTTAACTGCAGTTAAGCTTTGAGATTTGGAAAAATAGGCATTCTCTAATTCTCTAAATTTTTCATTGACCAAGGTTAACATCTAGAGAATGGGCGACTAAGCCCATTCTCCAATTCTCTAAATGCATCTTCACTGATCGTCAACCATTGAGAAACCTCGCGATTGCTTGTATCTCCAATTCTCTAGATGCCTAGACTAACTACCACCTTATTTGGAGAATCTGCGACCAACTAATTCCAAACCTTCGAATCACTTGGCCTTAACTGTCACTATTCGGCGATCTGGCGACCGCGGTTAGTTGACCACCAGCGCTGAATCTCCAAATTTTTGCCAACCGCCTAGTCTCATTGCATGATTCAGTGAATGGCCGCCACATGTCCACCTTATCAACCTTATCTCCATCACGTGTCTGCAAAAATACCTCTGGGCCCGTTGGCACAAAAATCAAGGCACCCCACGCGGTCACGCGGGTAGAGCCTCCGACACTTCTTCTTATTTCATGTTGTGTGTGGACTTGCATTTATTCACCTCAAAGCTCTATTTCGGCATCAATGTGGGATCATTGTTTTTGAGGTTTTAAAGCTTCTTAGTAAAATGCCTTTATGCACCCAGCTGGCATGAGCTCCAATGCGGGCCCACATGGGCAGAGGCTTCCACATGCCTCTTTCTACTTGCTTTCCACTATTCCTGGGTGTTGTTTTTTATAAACAACTATACTACAAATAGCAAGGCAAATGTGGGACAATTCTAAAACATACCCCCTCAATGCGCAATCCTCCCAGATGGGTTCAAGTGGAAGATGGTGTTTGCATCAAGGTGCATTTCTAGTATCACATGTTTAACTACATGTTATTTGAGATCAGAAATGATTTGATCATTGGTGATAGTATGCACACATTCAGGAACCATGGTGCCTCCTTTATTTCTGTACTCAAAAGTGTCAACACACTGCAAAACAAGACCTGGAAGCCTCTTACCTATGCTAGCTCCATCATTGATAAATAATCCTGCCCTTGACCCATCTTCAAAGTGTTAAAGATGCCTTTGGTATGCCTAAATGACTGTCTCTAATTGAAAGCATGACGGTGAGCACTTTATTCAATAGGCTTTACGCACCAACAGACCTTCAAAATGTGTATGGCTGCTTGATATAATTGGAGAGGCCAATGTCTCCTTAATGCACTCTTCTCCTTCCATATCTCACACTGGCTATTACTAATGCATGCTTTCATAACTTACTTGAGATCATTGTATGTTGGCCTCCTCAAACATAAGCATGAGTATCCCCTTCTTACATAGGCTTCTTTCTAAATTCATGCTGCCTATATCCATTTCCTTTAGCACATGCCCTTTTGGTTCTCACGCAGGCAACTTTGCTAACTGCCAGCTCCACAAAGCAATTGGTGAGCTCCATTCTTTCACGCAAACTCCTGGGTTTTCATTGTTTTTTTTTACGCTGGCATCCACTCATTAGCATAAAGCCTCCATAAATTGCATAAGGTTCAATTTCTTTGCTTACGCGGGTGTCTCCCATTTGATTTGGGCTAGCTGCTTTCTTCCATTTGTCTATTGTGTGAGTCCCACACATTGGAAATTCACCAAGATATGCGTGGGCCTTCATTACAAATGCCAAGCTCCTCTTCTAATGTGTAGGCACCTTTCTTATTACTTGCAATGCCAGCCCCCCAAAAATTCTCATGGGCTGACATTGGAGAACGCAAACAACTCCCAACTAAATGAACAAACCCCACATGTCACGTGCAGGGGCTCCACCTTCCATTTTGTGTCATAGACTGCACACGTAAAGCTCCTTTCATTACTCACTGTGCTACTTGGCATTTGTTGTTTTGTTCTGGTTTACAAAAACCACATTTCATTTGTCATGCAATGTACTGGCAACCGCAATGCCTTCTTACACAAAGGACAAGACAAGCTTGGTTTCATGCAATATATTCTTGGCATTGATGTGTTGGTATCTCAGTCATCCACTCACCCAATTCTTTGTAGCCTTCTTTCCATTTTAAGTTCAAATGTCATGCTATTAATAATGCCAGATGCAACATTAAGGTATCTAGCACAGCCAAGAAATTCAACCATACACACATAATGATTTTCCTAGAGTGCAATGAGATACACTTGGTTCACACAATCAAATAATTCTACTCCTTCATAGACCATTCCTCCTTATTGCAATGCATTTGTTGTGATCATTGTGCTCCAAAAACCAACACATCTTGTTGGTGTTTATCAAACTGCCAATATCCCTTTATCTCCACATTTCACATACCTCTGAGACAAGCGCGCAAACCATGGAGTAAAGTATGCACGTCAAGAACATTGTGCAACCTCCTAAAATATATGCCCTCATCATGTCATAAACAATCACTAGATGAAATAAAAATCATGGCACATCAAACCTTTGACCATAAGAATTCAAACTTTTACTCTTTCTGCAACACTGTCAAATAACATCAACTGGCCTCCAGAAAGTGGTTTCAAAAAATGACCAGATGGCCCAATAGGAAAGTACCACTGAGAACACAAGTTCAATTTCAACACTGTAGTATGCCAGTTAAAGGAAATTGCTCAGAAAGATTTGAGCTCAAAATTATTCATGATCAAATATGACCAATTGGAAACCAATTCAGTCTGCACTTGTCAAATCTGCACAAGTCAACTCAGGAACTGGCTTTAAAAAACTCATCGTCTGATATTTTCAAAAACCTGCATCTTAGGCCTTGATTCTCCTTCATATAAATAACATGAATCCATAACTAGCCTCCCAAAAAAATCAAGTGGTAGATTACAATAAAATGCCAAAGTTAGCCAGTTAGAAATATCAGGATATAAAACAGTGAAAATCATAGAAGCTGGGTTTGGAATTAGCTTTGAAAACTAGGCTAAACATGACATCGGGATCCAAAAATAGGGGTATTTGTTTTTTGTCATACAAAGAGTATAATTCCACAATTAGGGCTCATGATGAATAACAGGGTGCATTTGGCAATCAGGCAAAGATAGGCTCTCAGAATTGCAAATTGGGAAACATAGTAAAACAATGATTTGTGCATACGGAATGACCCTGGGAAAGCATGCTAAAAGATTTGTCAAGACTTCTAACTTGGCATACTTGTAGTAATTTCAGAGTAGAACATAGTGGTACAACCTGATTAGGTTCATAAATCATGGATCAAAAGTTATAACATCACGAACAGGGGTACATATCAACTTGCACAATTCACAACTTGAAAAACAACAGAGGTTGTATTTGGAATCACATTTGCAAACTGAGCAAACGGATTCATCATGACCTCAAAATTGAAACATAGGAACTATTTGACCCCTGGAATATGATGCAAAAGGAATTTTCTCAATAGGGTCAATTGGGTCAAAGATATGACTGGTCAAACAGGCCTTCCAGAATTCTGAACAATTACACAAGTGCATGACAACAAACTACCAACTTTGAGAGGTTCGAAACCTAATCAAACGGATTCGAAATGACTTGAAAATTGGAACATAAGTTCTTTGATATGTATATTAAACATCCTCAAAGTGGCGGGTCATCAAATATTTCTGGACGCAATATATTCAAAGGCAAATTGGGCTACTGTACTCTATTTGACACTTAGGCAGAATTGTGCAACTTGACACCTCCTCAAAATGGGACTTCACCGAATGATCCTGGATGATAAAATAACATCATAGAATGCATGCATATACTGAATGGAGTGTGTTAAACACCTGAAACACCTCATAGGCTTCAAAATGATAGCTGGGTACATATGCATGAAAAGCACTTAGGAGCTAAGATTTTACAATTTTCTCAACTTGTGACTCAAAATGAGCATGCAATTTTGAGTCCCAACAAGCCAAAAATTAATATTATCTAAGACAATAATTGTTAGGAAAAGATAAATTAGGAACCTATAGAGCCTCAAATCTACTACCAATTCTAGTGTGTTGGTGGCTCTTTCTAGTGTGTCAAGTATATACTTTATTTTTTTGGGGATGAGATCAATATTGAAAGTGTCAAAATATTTAGTGAGACTCCATAGCTATTTTTCTTAGGCTCTCAATTTCTTATCGTGGTAGGTATATAGGCTCCTGACCTATTTAATAATGATTTCTAAGTCTCCTAGTGCTTTCAAGTGGGTAACTCATTTTCTTAATGAAAATAAGAGACCTCTTACTAAGGCTTAATATTCGGTGAAATTATTGGTGCAACCTAATTGCAATCAATGGGATGTGAGGAATGAATTCCCTCTAGGATCAGTCAACTCCACACCAACATTGCTTCCATATTTGGATCTTGACCCATCAAATTTAAAGGTATGAAACCCAGTATGAAAGGAATTCATACTCTCACCTAGCCCTTTTGGTTTAATAATTTTGGGGGAATGTTGGGAGGAAGGCTTCATATTTTCTTCACAAGTGTCGACATTAGGGGTAGAGGGTGGAATGCAATGCAAAACCTCATTGGGAGGCATAAATTATTGGTATTGTATAAATAAAATCTCAACATAATACTCTAGGGGTGTTGAAGGTTGTATCGTATGAGCATCGGTACCACTCACCTTGCCCTTGGGGGATACTAGAAGACTAGTGGTCATGCTTAGGCATTCATCATAGGAAAGTTTGAAATGTCCTTGACAGTATATGTGACACAATTACGGAAAGAGGAGATAGTAAGAGAGACAACCAAACCAAACAACAGAATATCATGGATTAATATTAAGGCTATGTCCCAAATACTTTGTGTCTCTATGTTGTTGGTGTTGGTAGGATTTTTGCAGTCTAGGTTTCGCTTTGAGTTTTAGTGATCTTCCTTATCGTAGGTTTCCTTTTTCTTTCTTTGATAGGGTTTCAGTTGTTTTCTTTGTAAAATCCTCGTAAAACCTTGTTCTCTTTAGCCCGTTTCTTTTTCTCTATTACCTTTTGTGACTTATGTCTGGGTCATCTAATTATCAAAGAGAGGTTTTTCTTTGAAATCCTAGTGGTTTATCATTTTAATTCGGGACCCTTTTTATTTTTCTAACTATGTCGCTTGTCTTCCCTAGGTTGGATGATTCATTCTATGACTTAAAAAGGACCATTTTACCTTTTCAAATTAGGAGTTACAAGTTAGGTTTTCATGATCTCATGATGATGCCATCTTATGTCATAGTTTGATAGCAGGATGAAGATGTTTCACCATCTATTCTTTTCCTGTTGGTCAATTTCATTGCTTAAAATCTTATATTATACTCTTGTGTCTAGCTTGGTTAAGTTTCAAATTACTATAGCCCCGATCTTTTTGCACATTGTGAAAATGTACAGAGATATTTTAATATTTCAAGAAGGTTTCTCAATGATTACTTCACCTCAACATTTCTCAGTGATTAAATCTTAGAATTAATCAACGGTTCTTGTGATCTCGTGATCCAAACTAATCAATTTTTATTCTTGACAGGATTACAAGGTGTTGCCACGCATCTTGGCTGGCCAATAGATGATTGTGAAGTAGGACTAAGGAGGTTTACAAGTGGAAAATTATAATTAGTAGTGTGTTCTTTAATTTTTCACTGCTAATTTTTATTAAGGTTAAAAGCCATGCAACTAAAGCACATATCTTTTAGCACCATTTTCATAACTAATAAAGATGTTTTGACTGATAAATAAAGATGATTGAAGTTTATTTGGCCTTTTTTTTTAGCGGTGATTAACTTCCTATAATGATTGATGGCTTTCATGATCCCACAATTCAAGATGCATGATTATTATTCTTCATGAGATTATGATATGTGGACACGTATTTCTGGTCACTAGAGAAAGTAAGGTTGGGCTGGGATGTTGTTTTAGAATGTGTTGCAGTGTGGGGTTTTCCTGTTGGTTGGTTGTCGGGCCCGTTTGGTGAGTTGGTTTCCTTTTAAGATTGGATTTCTCTCAATCGTTCGATGGTGCTGATTTAATAAGGATCTATAAGTGTTTTTCAAACTAAAGAAAATGTATGTTTTTGGGCTATTTTTTTGCTCGTATGAATTTATGGTAGGCCTGATTGTGATGGGTGGCAAGCTCTCATGACCCCGCAAACTAGAGGCTTGAGGAGAGAAAATCACCATGGGATCACAAAAGAGAGACCTGTGGCAGGATGCAGAGGTGGAGCTGACATGGTGTCTAGGTGGTGCACATATGGATTGGCAAGATAATTAGAGGCTATCATGTGGAAGCCAAGGTGCGGTTGTAAGAAGAAGTAATGCACACCAGAAAGTAATGTGAAGGGCATGGATAAACAAATGGTTTCTATGACATATTTGCAAGTTTTGGGGATAATTTCAAAGGAGAATTAAATGAAATTAATTCAAAAGGGGGGGTTTCATATTGTAATGAGAAAGATGAAGCGACAGTCACATTAAATTAAATATAGAAGTGTGAGATGTTGATATGCTAGAAGAAAGACAATCTTTTAGAACTGAGGTCCATATTTTGTTATTTTTTTGTAGATACAAGGTTTATTACTTTCGGGTAGTCATGGAAATATGGGCCGATGACAATAGTGAAGTGAGGTGATATTTTTATGCTATTACACTCTTTATGTTAGGAGCAGGTTAGAAGACATGGACAAGGATGTTGTAGTATTTTTCTTTTTGGTTTTCCCGTGTTTGTAAGTCCAATGAGTTGATGGCAATTATTTTCTAATTGATAGTTTTTTTCAATCCTTTTTCTATAAAAGGATTACCATGATCACTTTGGAAGGGGCTGAGAGTTTTGATAGTGAAATATTTCGTATAGTTTCAGTCTTAGTCAAGTTTACTAGATGTCATGAGTCTTATGTAATATTTTACAGAGAAAGTTTGAAGTGTAGTATTGGAGTCTTAGTCTTGTTGAGTTTTATTTTTACTGATCAAATGTAATATATGAATAAAATGATTCTAAAGTGAATGAAATATGATTCATATTTGGTGCTCTTCTCTATGTTGATTTTATGAGTTGTGAATTTAATAATTCAAAGTTCTTATTCAATTCACTACATATATTTCATATGTGTATATTTTAATTCTAAGTTTTGATCAAAGATCAATAAAATATTGAAGATTGACTCATAAGTTCATAAGGTTAGTACAAGGATCATTATAAGAAGTCCAAATTTGGATTACATAAATAGATATTATTGTAATGCAATAATAATCTAAGTCTTGGATCATTACCATTTTTATGTCATTCATGTATTGAGTTGTAAACTGAGAGTATTTCCCAATTATAAGAAATTGATCTAAATATTATATAATTATTATTTCGTTGGGTCATGTTGTCTACACCAACTTTTAATTAAATTATTTTCATCTTCTATTTTTATCCATGGTATGTGTATCTCATGCTTGATAACAATTGAGAATTTGATGAAGGGTGCTCCCCTTAATACCACAAACAGATAACATAAACAGAGAAACAACAACACTATGCAAGAACAGAAAATTGGCTTCTTATTATCTCCACAAATGTGGAATTACAAACTTTCAGAATTACAATATGCAAAGCCACATGGGCATTCCCTTACAATATTATTTAGGACAAAGCCTCGAATCAATACCTAGATCTGCTACCCAGAACTGTCCCGAACTGCCTAAGACAACACTACAGCCTTCCTTATATAGGCAATTTTCCACCGCTTGGGAAGGTTCCAGAATTTTAGCCAATAAGGCCGACCAAACTTAGAATTATTTTATTTTTAATTTTATTACATCAAAGTCGGCTCAAAATAACTTTCGAAACCTGAACAAATTTTTTGAAGGAAATTTATTTTCCGCCATTTCACGTGGCCCAACTTTCGGAGACCATAAGTCATCACCCATTGACCCGATTGACTATTATAACCCCATTTCGGAAAGGGCACAAAGAGCTCTACAACGCCTAAATTAAGCAAGCTTCATTTAGCCAAAAATTCAACCTCATCCGGGGCCTCTAAAGCCTTCAAAATTGAGTTCAAAGTTTATGTACCCTATTTCGAACACCAAAATTTTTCAATGTCTACAAAGCTAGACTTGATCTGTTAATGAAACTTTACTGGCAAGCTGATATGACCAAAATGAACCTCCAGGAAAGAAATCAGAACATTCCGAGATCGGATGACCAATTTACTAAAAATAGCAAGTTTCCATGAATAGCAGCTCTACACAAGATAGCCCTTATTGAAAACAAAACCAAAAATATTTTTGGGTGATGCAAGATTGCTCTTACACCCAGGATGCTCCTACATCAGAATCAATAATTAATTAGCTATTACTTAGAATTTTCTTGTTTTTTTCAAGCCATTTATGAGATAAAATTCTTATCAAATTTAGTTATGTGTATAATGAGGGAAGTATTTTACTGAATTTAGGTGTACCTACCTTGGTGTTGTAGAGCCAAAAGTGTAGGGGGAGTTTTATCCCTGTTAGTTGGTCCAACCATTCATGGGGGTTTGATAAGTGGAGTTGGAAAATCTTTAGAATTTGTAGTTGTAATACCTCAAAAATGGGCTATAAGTTCATTAACCTCCTATATCGACACATCGAACAAAATTGACATTGAAGTCCTAACCTAAGGCACATCTGCACATTATCGAATCTTAATTGATTATCCTAAATTCTGCATCAGGGAATATTCCTTATTCCTATTTATCTTAATTATCTTTAATTTAATGATTATTTGGCGATAAATCTTATTTATCCTAAAGTTTGATAAATTGGATATTCTAAATATTTAATTAATTAGATTTAATACTGCCACTTAATTATTTAATTGGATTTAATTATATTTATTCCTAAATTGTATTATTTTATTTTTGACAATAAATCAAATATCTCATGACTAATTGATTAAATTCTTATTTAATTAATCAATGTCAATTGTCAAATTTAATAATATAGCTTTTGAATAAAAGTTTGATTTAATAATTGATTAACCCATAAATCAATTGTTTTATTTTTTAAAATCAGTTAAGTTGAGGATAAATCATTTTATTTATTTATTTAATTCATAATTAATTATGCACATCCAAAAAATAGTTAAACTTTAAATCAGAAAATCAATTCAAGTTGTTTTAAAAATAAACTCAACTCTCTTTTTGAGTTGAAAGCTGATCTCAACTTCTGATTTAAATCAAAAAGCTATTTTTACATGATTTTTTGTGAGTTAACTATCTTTAATTCCTTGTTGACTCAAAAATCAACCCGAGTGATTTATGGCTTTTTCCATGCATCCCCAAAGCCCTGGATTTATATAAAATCAAGGCTCAGCTCTTCACAATTCATCTCACAAGTTTGCATACTTACTCTACCAAAATCCATCCACGAATTGCATCCTTACGCTATCGAATTGGAGACTAAAGAATCATCTTTGCGAATTCGAGCTGTTGTGAGATTTTCATTATTTGAGCATTTATATCATTTAGCATATCATTGTTAGATTAATTGCATGTCATATCAGTTTCTCATATAGAATAGATTCATATCAGTTTATTTCATCTTATTGCATAGAAAATCCAAAAATATAGATTAATTTGCATTCATCTCATATCTAGATTCTGCATTTAAATCTTTCATTTAGGTGTCGTCAAGGTCACTGATCTTGGTCCAATCTGAGAATACATACTTGTACCTACTAGAAGGCAGTAAATCTTCTGGTTAGATTAGTTTCCATTTCACTGCACGATTTTGATTTATGCTAACCTCTAATGTTTTACTAAAGTGTTGTGTCTACAACTAGGTACAAAATTCACACACATTTTTGGTGCCCACCGTGGGGCCTTGAAATGGGTTTCCAACTGGATAGGGATAACAGCTTGAAAACGGATAGGATTGTCCTTATGACTTACTGAGTGGATAGAAGTTGCAGTAGATTTCCAACAATCTCGAGGAAAACATTCAGAACGGGCAATGTTACAATCAGCTCCAGAATCAAGCAAAGCACACAAAGTGTAGGGCTTTAAACCAGGTAATTTAATAGTCAACAGAAAAGCAGGACAAGGGTTAGACATACCCTTAAGGTAAGCAAAAGCTTGCTTTGGATCAGCTGCTTCTTCTTCTGTAGCTGGTTGGGCTGATTCATCTGAATTCGATTTATCAAATAGGTACTCTTCAAGAGGATTAATTGCTGCACGAGAAAGTTCAGCAATTTCTTTTTGCACACTGGCAATTTCTTTTATCACATCAGTTCTCACAGTATACAAGAATGCCAGACGATCTTGTAACCATATGTGCCGAGAACTTTTCTGGAATGCTCTTTGAGCAACAGGATTAACAACATAGCCATGAGAAGAACTTGAACTTGGCTTTTCTTGTGAAAGAGACATCTTTTCAAAACACATTAGATCAGATACTTCAGATAACTCAGGATTGTCTTCAAACAATTTATCAATATCTGAATCTATCTTTTTCAAATCATTCATCAACTTTTCATGTTGATGAGGAGTCAAAAACTGATTTCTCTTCTGAGTTAATTCATTCTTTTTTAACATAAGCTGTTGAAGCTTCTCAGAAGGACTAGGTTTGAACCAATTTGGTTGCATCTGAGTTAAAGACTGACCTCTCAGTCTTCCTTGTTCATACAGAGGTGTATCTCTGCCAAAACCAGATCTAAACATATTGCAGAAAAACATATTACAAAAATAAGAGATTTCTGAATCTGAACCTGAACCTGATGAAGATGCAGCAGAGTGAAAATCTAACTCTGAATCTGTTTCTTGTTGATGGACATTAAACACTTGATTGTCCATATCTTCATCATCACTTTCTATATCAGTTATACTGATATCATCTGAATCTGAATTTTAAAAAACAACTGTCAAAGGAAGAGAATCAAGATTACCATGAGTTAATCTTCTAACTCGCTTAGACTTTTTATTCTTCTCTTTGTCAGGACACTTATTTGCAAAATGAGGACCTTTGCAAATATAACAAACTGGAGTAAAATTCTTTTTCCTAACCTTTCTCTGATTTCTCAAAAAGACTTTCTTTTTTCGGAAAGGTTTAGAATACTTACTGTATGCCTTCTTATCATAATGCTTAAACTTTTTCTTCTTAAACTTGTGTGATCTGTTGTGCTGCAAACAACCATAATTAGAATTACATTTACACAAGTCTGTCTTAAGATAAGGCATAACTTCTTTCTTCTTTTTCCTATTGATTCTTTCTGTACAGAGATCACTATTAATCTCCTTGATAAACTGAACCAATTGAGGAAAAGTGACATCACTGATAGTCATATCAGGAGTTTCAAGAATACTTTTTAAAATCTTTTCCCTGTAATAAGATTGCATCTGATAGGGAAAACCTTCAAGGAATGTATTATACATCCACTGGTTATTGTTGGTTTGACCAGAGAGATAAAAATTAGTATACTGTTCTGAACAGTAAGCATCAAGTTGCTTCATGTCACAGAGATGATTTTCAACAAATCTCTTGTGAGCTGCTCTCTTTTCATTATCATACTGACCAACAAACATTCTATACAAAGAACTACAAACATCATTCACACCTTGATGGATAAGATCATCTTTATACTCTGGCTTCAGAGTATCCCATGCAGTTCTGGCTATACCAGTCAAAGCATTTAAAGCTTTTCTTAATGCTTGCTCTTGGGTTAAATTCTGAGAATGAATAGCATTATCAACCCATGTTCTAAAAGCATCAACTGTGGATTTATTTTTCAGAGGATCAAAATCATCAAAATTAATCAAAGGTGGAACTGTTTCTGAAAACACCTGAAGAGGTTCATGTTGTTGTTGCATCATATTCACAAATTTCCATGTTCCTGTCTGGGGATCAAATTCTTCTAATCTAGGCTTTGGAGTATGGAGAACTAAGCCTTTATCTTTCAACTGACTTTTCAGTCGAGCAACATCATAAGAAGAATCAGGAAAATTACAGGTAGTGGAAGATTTGGATTGGGTAGTTGAATCAAAAACTTGTTCAACTTTGGAAACAACACTAGGAATTATCTGGGAAATTCCATGGCTATCGGCTAACTGCTGACTACGGATCTGAGTAGTAGTCTGTTCAATCTTGGCAGTAGTCTGGGTGACTGTTTGAATCTGAGAAATTGGAATAGATGGGTTATTGGCCCACCACGCTTCAGCAGTCTGCTTAAAAGCAGCATAGTCACGCTTAAGAATATTCAAATCACTAGCCATAGAAGTATTAACAACATTATTGAGCTTGGACTCAATGGAATGTAAACTTGGAAGAATATTGTGGAAATTGGCATTAACACTGGCTTCAGTTTTCTGACGGTTCAATTCAGCTTGCAGGGTTTTCTGGTGCATGTCAGCTTGTAGGACCAAAGCTTTTCGAATACACAGATTGGCATAATTTAACATTTTGGTCTATGTAGTGGCTTCAGGCTGTCCTGAGGCAATTACATGATGAGGCCAGAATGGGATAGCAAACTTATCATCATTCAACAAAAAGTCATGTAAAGGTGGAACAGTAGGTTCAACAAAATTAGCTTCGGTAAAACTGGTTTTATTACCAGACATCAACATATGCACATGGAAAACTGGCTTAACAAAAGAATAGTGAATGCATTGCATACTTCCATCATCAAGTTCTGTGAACTGGGGATGAGGACACTGAGGAAGTTGCTGTGTCAAAGGATTAGTCACAAAGGGACGTTCATCAAAAGATAAATTACACATGGTACAAAATAAAGATCCATGAGGATTAGGAACAGCATCAGGATGATAACAAGAATGTAAAGGCTTGCGCTGTAACAAAGTAGATCCTGATCTTTGTAATGGATGATCTTTATAATTGAAACTGGAATTCACACTGGAAGAGCTAGATGCAGACAAATGTTCAGAAGCAAATGAAATACGAGCTTCAGTAGGGGTCTCATGAACTTTGGAAATAACAGTAAGGTTCTTGGGAGAATCTAACTGTTTTAGAGCTCTGACATCTACAATCCATTCTTTAGGAACTTTGATTTCGGATAGATTGACCATTTTAGGAACAGTGAGTTGTGCTCCTTTAGTTTCTGTTTGCCATAACAGAGAATACCTAACTTGGGATTTATCACTCCTTGGATCCTTCACAATAGGAATAGTTGTGTTAAACAACCTACCATACAAGGCAAAGAACAAAGCATGTGTTCTTGATCCAGGCTTCATATTTAGGTACTGGGTTCCAAATTGAAACATCAATATCTTATCAAGATGGTCATCTAATAAACTTATAGCAAAGTTCGGAACAACATCAAATGCTGTGGCTCCAGCAGCCATAGGGGCAGAAATACCTCCCATAATCATATCAGAATAATTATTATGACGAGCATCAAGAAGAGTCATTAAGGCAGTAGCAGGAATGCCTTTCCTATACAGAGGTTCTATACCACAAATGATATGACCTATATGCAAATACTTATAACCATTTTTTTGCTTGGCTTGTTTCACCAAATTTTGAATCTCCTTATTAGATAAGAGATTAATGAAACTATGAGGCTTATCACAATTAACAACTACTTGCATCTCTATCAACTTACAGATAGCTTTAGACTTATAAGAAAGAAATCCTAAATCACCATATATTTCTTGCCATTTCTTTTTAGGAAGTTTAAATCTTTCACTAGGTAATTCTAACTCATTACTATCAGACTGAAAAGGATTATCTATATTGACATTTTGAACTTGATCAAAAACAGAGCTGAGACTTACCAGTTCTTCTTCTCCAGTATTGATATCGTTCGTAGTTGTCTGGGATTCAGTCATCTTGGTTCGTTCTGTTACTCGGGATTATAGTAGTGCTACCTTCCCTGCCTCTAAACACGGCTTAACACGCCTTCAAAAACAAGGACTTACTTCACACAGAATCCAACCAGAACACCGAAGATTCAAGAATCGAGATCCAGACAAAAGAACACAATACTTTTAAATGGAACTGTAAGAGAAGCAAAGTTTTTGAAACAAGATATGCAAACTAAAATGAATGCTTATATATATAACAACCATGCTCTGATACCACATTTTTAAGAAAGCTCCGAGAAACATAGACAACACTATCTTTCATTAAATCGGGCGCTTTAACAGCATATAGACTACAATGCATATGATAATGACCAGGACTATTATCAAACCACAACAGGCTGATTTACAAGACTCAGATTCTACAGACATGCTATAAGATCGTAGGAAGTGAAACCTTACAGCAATGGAGTCCTTACACAGTTGGTGTTGCAGGTTCTCATATAAGTTTTTCATTTGGGTCAGTTCCCCAAATCAATGAACAAAGGATCTATTCTCCGAAGTTGTCTTTACCAACTCCTGCAAAAGTTGTTCTTCCTGGTTCCCGTGTCTGGTTTGTCAACCAGTCTCTTTTCACCCGGGGGGAATTAGAGCAAATTCAGAAAGATTTCACTGATACTGTCTTGACCAAAGATTTGCATAAGTATTCCAGAAAGTTTGTTTGCACCTTTCCTTTGAAAAAAGATCTCAGTGGTGTTGAGATTACACCTAAGTGCAAAGCTAACTACTATATTTTGTCAAGAGCAGAACAGGAGCTTTGTGAGAAGGAGATTTCAGATCTACTTGAAAAAGGTATAATCCGACCTAGTAACAGTCCATTTTCTTGTCATGCAATGTATGTTCCAAAGAAAGATGAGAATGGAAATGAATTAGAAGAAAAAAGATTGGTAGTGAATTACAAGCCTTTGAATGTCTGTTTAGAAGATAATAGACATCCCCTGCCTAGCAAAGATTACATTTGGCAGCGAATTCAAGGTTGTAATGTGTTTTCAAAGTTTGACTTGACTAAAGGGTTTTGGCAAATTGCAGTTGCAGAGACAGACAGATATAAGACATCATTCTCTGTTCCTCAAGGTCTGTTTGAATGGTGTGTATTACCATTTGGTATTAAGACTGCTCCCTCTATCTTTCAGAAATGTATGGATTCTATATTTGCCCCTTATGCTAAATTTATCCAACCATACATTGATGACATTTTGATTTTCAGTCAAGATCATAAGTCCCATATGGAACACTTGAAAAAGTTCCTCTCCATTTGTCAAACTCATGGTTTATGTCTCAATCCTACAAAGTTGAGTTGGTGTTCTGAAAGTTTGATATTTATTGGCACCAAGATTGAGCCCAATGGTAAAATATATCCTCAAGATCATTTGTTAAGAAATATTCAGAAGATTGAGGTTACTGACAAAAAGAGTTTGCAAAGATTTCTCGGCATGGTTAATTATGTCGCAGGTTATTTTCAGAATATAGCAGAAGCCCGAAAAGAATTGAATAAGCTTCTGAAGAAGAACTCTCCTCCATGGTCTGATGTTCACAATGAAGCCATTGCTAAAATCAAGCAACAATGTCAAGAATTGCCACCTTTGAAGTTACCTGGTAAAGGTAAGAAAGTTGTACAAACAGATGCTAGTCATTCTGCTTGGGGTGCTGTTTTGCTTGAAGTCTCTGAACATCATGGTAAGGATAGAGAAGAAATTGTCAGGTATGAATCAGGATCTTTTAAAGGATCTGAAATGAACTACCATAGTACACATAAAGAATTATTAGCTGTAGTTCATGCTTTTGAGAAATTTCAGTTATTTATTGGTGATCAGAAATTCTTGCTAAGAAGTGATTTACAGAACTTGCCCGGTTTCTTTAAGAAGGAATCTAAAAATAAAGTTGTTAGAGCAAGATTGCTTAGATGGGCACAGTTTCTTGATACATTTGATTTTGATACTGAGCACATTGAAGGTACTAAGAATGTCTTAGCTGACTTCCTTAGTCGTGAAGGTTGTTATTCTCATACTGTTAATTCTCTCTCTCAAAACAGTATTAATGAAGATAATGAACCTAGAGTTATCCATCCTAATCTTAGATCCACTGTTTTAGACAGTCAACAAGATATCAGGTCTAACATTGAAATTGTTCTTGATAATGAACCTGGTGATTGGAGTGATTGGATGAGAAGATACAGAATTCTTCAGAGAGAAGAACAAATTGGTGAAAGGTTGATTGCTCAGCATGAAAGGCATGTGAATAGCTTGTCAGTTCAAGTCCCTGATAATCCAGTGTTTCAGCCGAATCTTCATACAGATCTTGAACATGATCAAGGTAACATTTTGTTTCATTTGTGGAATAATGTGATCGACATTATTGATGGACATGAAGATGATAGATACCAAGTTATGTTGAATGAGTTTAATAATGATCAGAATAGGAATGTTCATAATGTTAACATGATTTGCCAAAGAACTGAAGAGTTTAACTTCATCAGTCATGTTGATTGGAATCCTAACAGTTTGGATGTTTCCAAGGATATATATGTTTGTCTCAGAGATCGTCATTTCTCTGCTGGTAGAAATCTTCTGACAGATTCTTTGATTCAGCGAGAAGCTTGTCATCCCAGTGACCCTGAAATTCAAAGCTATTTGAACCATTCAGTTACCAGTGCTACATCATTTGAATGGCCGATCAATATCCTTAGCAGTACTCACATCCCTGATCAGATATCTTGGTTACAAAGAGAAAATCCTTTTTGTGACTTCTTTAGAGGAGTATTTCCACACTGCCATGATTTAATGCCTATGGATTCAAATTATGGTTATCTGTTTAAGATTATGTTTTGGTCATATGCTACTAATCCCATAAACAGATATGTGTTTGATATCTTTGGTCCACAGCAGCAACAAGTTGATTCTATGCAGTTGCGTGATATTCATTCCTTTGCTTTAGAAAGGATTCCCGTATGGATATTTTCTAGTTTCCAGACTTTGTCAGAGCCACACACTGAAAAAGATTTTGTTCGATGTAAAAGAAGAATCCTCTGGAAAGAAGAATCCCTTGAAGATAAGTTCGACCACATTATGCAAAGATCAAGATTCGCAGATAAAGCTGACAGCTCAGAGCAAGAAGATGATGATGTTGAAGTCGATTGGGAATCTCATTCTCCCAGATCGCATGCTTACTAAGTGGGGTTGTCACTTAGACGAGTTACTATCCTCTCGGAATAAAAGGACGCATGGATCCCACCATGGTAAAAAGAAGGATAAGGTTCTTCCTTTAAAAGACCTACGTGTTACCCTTCACGTGTCAAAAAGATGCTTTGTTCTTATCTCGTATTACTGTTCATCTCATTCCTGGCGAGATTCTTGTTCGAGATAAGGTCGGTCCAATAAAGTAGATGCTCTGCTACGTGTCCAATCCTTGTGGACGGATTTGAAAACTTTGTAAGATGAAATGCAACCCAAAAGTCGGTTCCTCTCCTATATAAGGAACGCAGACCTCACTTGCAAATCATAACTTCCTCGGATAACAATTCGAGAGCTCAAGAGTCAGTAGCAGAGATAGATAGAGTGTCTAGTCTATAGTTTCTTGCATAGTCTTGCATAGTCTGTAGGTAAGAAAGACATAGAGAGTATGCTCTCTTCCTGAAGGAAGATCAGAAATCAGACTGTCGATCTTATAGCATGTCTGTAGAATCTGAGTCTTGTAAATCAGCCTGTTGTGGTTTGATAATAGTCCTGGTCATTATCATATGCATTGTAGTCTATATGCTGTTAAAGCGCCCGATTTAATGAAAGATAGTGTTGTCTATGTTTCTCGGAGCATTCAATTTCTATCAATTTTTATCATCTTCTTATCATTTTCTGTTCCAAGCTGTGATTTTTAATTTCTGTCCATACAATTTTTGTACGAGTTTTGTCAGAAACTCGTATCGGGAGGTACACACTGTCGTACGATAGTTGATTTGATCGAGGATCATACCATTAGAAACATAGTGTCATTTGGAAGCTCTTTTGTCATATGATTTGATACCCATTATCGTATGAGTTTTTAGATTGTCATCTGGTAGGTGACCCACTGTCGTACAAGTTTCAATGCTAGGTTTCAATTGTCGTTTCACTTTTTCAGGTAGTTTTCTAGATTTGTTTTCCTGATTTGGACTAATAACTAACATTAACAATTGAAATTTGCTATTTCTACTGATTTTGATTGGGAAAAAGTGTGAGAATTGCTAAAAATAGGTAAGAATCTACTAAGTGCATTGTGAGGAATTCAGGTAATCTTCTCAGTTGATAACATTTCAATTTGGATTAAAAAAAAAACTCTTGCGTGTCAAGCTTGTGTGACCTTAATTGCTTTCATATCACAGATTTCATTTTGGGGTATAAAAATGAACATAGATTTGCTTGTCAACATCTTTGTTACATAGTAAATAGGCCCTATGAACACTATTCATGGTTCTTGAGAGAGTGGGTTTCCAGTGAAACTCTTCTCAATGAAGGAACCCTTGTAGGTAGGGAGGTTACTGAGAGCATCTCATGTGCTACTAGATTTGTGCATCTTCAACTTCTGATTAATACATTCTCTCTTCGGAGAGGTTGATAGATCATAAGTGGTTGACATCATAGATCTTTGTGAGATAATCTTTGTCTTAGCATGTCAGATTAATCTATCTGCTTTGTTTGGGTTAAAAGTGAAAAGGCTAGAGGACTATGCTCTACTCCCTTTTTGGGTAGTACCAGAAACCTAGATCCTTGAATCTGGAACCAGTCTCCATGTGGTATATTTTGTGAGTCACCTTTAGAGAGGGTTAATTGTAGTGGACATTCCCTTAATTGGATCAACCATGTTGATGAAACCTCAAGCGGTAATAGCCATTTTCATCATGGTAGTAGCAGTCGCTATATAAATGTCCTTGTGGAGGAAATCTTCATAGGTGTGGTCTCTTGTTGGGCTGCCAGATCTCCCTAGTAGCTCCTGATTGATTAATTTCTTGGACTGTGTCAAAACCCCGGTGCACCTAGATTGGAGTTTGCCCTCTTGAGATCACAAAAGTTGCAAATTCAGACCATTACTACAAACCCCAGTGAGGCCAAATTTTCATTTTCTAGGAATATGTGCGTTATTGCAAAACTTTTTGGAACATACACTGTTATCACTCCTAGGGATTAACACATTCAGTCACTTGATTATTCATGCATAGGGTTGCTTTGTCCCCTGTTCATTATTTTCAGACGTGCTTGGAATCACTTGCTTGTTGTTTTGTGTGCTTGTTTATCTATCTAGTTACTAAGAATGAATCAATCTGGTACTATCTTCAAATCTGGACAGACAATTTTGTGAACAATCTGAAACTGAAAATCTAAAAAATTGCAAAATCTGATGTCAAACACCTTTTTGGAGTCAAAAGTCATCTTGTAAAGTCAGAAATTCGTACAACTTTTGTAAAGTGTCATTTCATTACCCCCAGATTGTCATATGGTAGCTGGTATATTACCGTACGAGTTTTTTTGCCAGTCAATTCAAAAAGTCAAAAACCCTGCTATCAACTGTCATGCAAGTTTTGCAACTATCGTATGAGTTTGTCAATTGTCATTTCATAGCTTACCCACTATTATACGAACCTACAGAAAGTCATTTGGAAAATTTTAAAAAATTGCTAGAAAGTTGTCAGAACTGTCAGAGACCCAGCTTTTCCAGCCTATTTCCAGAGTCTGTAAAAAAAATCATTGTGTCAAGAACAGAGTAGAAAATAGAATGAATCCAATCATTTTCTTAAAGTGGCCTTTTGAATCCAATTTAGCCTTATGTTTAATCGATTCAAGTCTTTTTTTATCTTGTGTCAAAACCTTGTCATAACTATCAATCTTCAATCCATCTTCAAAACAACTAAGTGTTGTGAAATCATGTTCGCTATCTTTTGGGCAGCTAGCCATACATCCAGGGCATAATATCCTTTATTTACATCTAATCTAAGCTTCAATCAATCAAACCTTGACAAGGTTGCGTCATTTGATCTTCTTGAATCAGATCTTTCTTCAGTTGTCTTCATCATATTCTTTTGTATCACCCAAGGTTAATGGTGGAGACTAGAGCTTCCTCTCACAAGAAATCTGGAGAAGCATCCCATACCTTACCTATAACCACTATCAAGGGTCCAAATCTTGAGCAACTCTACAATTCTGGTCTTTACGAAGATGACTATCTTGGCAACTTTTGATTAAAAACTGGTTACATTCCTCCACCATCAACTCACGGAGGTAGTCAACAAACTCCTCCTCAATCTATCCCAGGGAGTCTTAAAACTCTTACCATGTCTCAAGCAGGGACAAACCATCATTCTCAAAGAGCTCAATCTCAACATGGTGCAGATCAGGAACCCACACCTAAAGAAATTGCTCGGTATCAAAATGACAATGACTTCAAAAGGATGATGAAGCATTTCTTAAAAGAAGATAGAGAAGTATACTTTTTACAATTAGCTCATCAAGGAGCTAAACTTCCTCCCAATTTTAATGTGGAAGATATCATTACACATGAGGAAGAAACTCCCATTTCAGCTATGATGAAACAAATGCACGCCATGCAAGTAAAACTTAACAAAATGGAAAAAGAAAAAGAACCTAAAGAGTTCTCCATGGAGGCCCTATGTCCTTTTCCATTTGATAAAGACTTGTATATGCCACCATTCCCTAAAAGGGTGGAAATGCTGAAATATGATAAGTATGATGGAAACTATGATCCTCAAGATCATGTCAGAGAATTTTGTACTCAATCTATGGAGTTCATGTAGGAACCAACCTATCTAATGCGTCTTTTCCCTCGATCTCTGGGAGGGGCAGCCATTCATTGGTTCTCTAGGATGCCTCCTACAATAAAAACCTTTGAGGAGTTGATCAAATTGTTCTATCAGTAATACTCCTACAACATGCAACATCCAGTCACCATGATTGATATTTACAATCTCAAGCAATATCCATGAGAACCATTCCTGACATTTCTCAAAAGATGGAGAAAGAAATTCTCTTTATATGCTAGGCGTATTCCAGAAACTGAGAAGCTGGAAATCTTTATCAACAATCTTGTTCTAGAAATCAACTACCCTTTACAAATGCAAAATCATACATCTTTTGACAAGATGGTAGATAATGCAATCAAAATTGAAAAAGTACTTGTGAAAAAGGGGGATGTCACACTTCAAAAGGACAAGTATGAATCTAGTTCTAAAGATAAGAACAAAAATTGGAACAAGAATAAGGGCATCATCACAGATGGTGTTGTTGATAATCATGCCCCATCTAAGGCACCTGCTTTCGATCTAACCATTGGTACTCAAGCCATCAAAGCTTCAGAACAAAAGGTGTCCGAATCATCTCAAAAGAAGCCAGAATACAAATCTTGGTCCGCTGATAATAAATGAAAGTTCACTCCTTTTGGAGAATCTTTGGAATCAACTATGAGAACTCTGCTGGCTAATAACATCATCTCTTTGCCTGAGATCCGATAATATGATCTTGATCCTAAGCCAAAATGGTGGAGAGAGAATGAATTCTATGATTTCCATCGTGGTAAAGGTCACAAAACTAATAACTGCTTGCACTCGAAACATACCATTCAAGACAAGATTGATAGTGGAGAAATCACGATTGATAATCCTAAAAGCAATAATGATCACACAACATTCACTGAACCATTTCCAAAGCATAGCCAAGGAGATTCATCTTCTCAGCCTAATGTGGGTGCTAAGGTCAATTATGCCTATCCTGGAAATAATACTATTATCAATATGGTTGAACCAAGCCTATCTAAACATTGCAATGTCATCACAATTGTAAGAAGAGATAGAGAAAATCAATCAGCTAATGCAGTTACTCAATCACAAGCTCAGGAACACCTACAAGGACAAATCCCAGATCAATCAAATATCCCTAAGGTGCCTTTCAATTTGTCTTCCACTTCTAAATAGAGGGCAACATCTAAATCTTCAAATCCTAAAGACACAAGGCCTACTTCATACAGTATTGTTCAACAACTCCAGCACACAAATGCTAAAATCTCCATGTTTGAGTTGCTTCAGATATTCTAGGCTATGGTTGGTCATCTTACGTCTCCATAGTATATCTCCTTTTTAGAGGACAATGATAACTCCTTGAGTCATCTGCATAACTAGCCCTTGAATATTGAAGTCTTGATCCAAAACTGTCATGTCAAACATGTGTTGATAGATGGGGGTGTTGGTCTAAATATTTGTTCTTACAGCTTCATCACACAATTGGGATTTTCAGAAACAACCATTGATCCTAGAAAGAAAATAACTATCAAAGCATATGATGAAGAGGAAAGATCCTCCAAAGGAACAATTGTCTTTCCTATCAAAACAGGTCCTGTCATTAGAGATACTATATGTCAAGTTCTTGATATACCTTTGGCTTACAACATCCTTCTAGGGAGACCCTAGATACATGAGATGAGAGCTATTCCTTCTACATACCATCAGTGCTTGAAATTTCCTTGTGACAGAGTAGAGGTAACCATTCCAGCTGACATATTAACAACTTGCAATGCATTGAAGGCAAATGTGGATAAACTTGTTCCTAATAATAGAGAATCTTCCACTAAGCAAATAGATGTAGCATCCACCTCTAAGATGGAAGACATTGCAAAAGAGGTCAATATCAAAGAAAATGGTATGGGAGAATATACTATAGAGCCAATCTTGTCTTTGACATCTCTCCCTATCTCACCTAAGTCTTATGGGCAAGCTCAAAAGTAGTTCAAACCATAATCGAAGGAACCTCTTGAGGCATATAAAGGAAAATTTGTGGTAGAGAAAGTACCTAAGCAAGAATTTGAAGAAGATGAAGCTATGCTTGCATGGCTTTACAAAGATGAACTTGAATCCCAAGTTGTTCCACCTAGTGACTCTAAAGTATCGAAGGTTCCTTCTAAGTCATATGGCCTAGGGGATAAACTGATAGCTAAGATGGGATATAAAGGAAAAGGACCTCTAGGACTATAGGGTAAAGGTCTTATGTCACCTCTTGAACATCATGGTCAGGCCAACAAGAATACAATAGGTCTAGAATACATGAAGAAGCCTTTCTATCTTAGCAAGAACTCCCCACATGTTCTAGAACAAATTGAGCCTTCCATAGCAAATCAACTGAATAAGGAAATAACTGTACAATCTGATAGTGATGATTCAGACACCACTGATGAGCTCATTTCTTATGAGCATTTGCCTAAAGAAATCAAAGACCTCCTCGATATTGAAGATGATCCAATAAAAAGGATTAATGTAGTATAAACACAAGAACCTACTATTAACCAAGAGGTAGTTGCAACACAAGAACTAGCTAATCTCAAAGACAATTGAATAGACAAAGAGGAAGGTGGTAGTTATTCTGAGATAGATTCTCATGAGTATGAATTCAAATCAGAATATGAGGGTAACCCTTCTTGGGGTATTCATCTTGACTTTACTCATGTTCTTAGATTTCCTAGAGGCATAGATGAAGAATCTAATGACTATGAATGGGGAGCCATTCCAGAAGAAGATGAGCTTATTATAGAGAAACATGTTGATGTTATTCACTGATATGCACCTAAACCCAATGTAAGTCTAGAGTGAAATGATGAACTTATTGAGTTTGATCCACCAATGGCCGAAGTGGACTATCACAATGACATTGAGCCTATTCACGAATTGAATGTCTTAAGTTGTAATATCACCTTTGAACTTGAGCATCGGGTTAGGACCAATGATGACAGATCCATATCCGTAAACACTCTTTCCCAATCTTTCACCACTTTGACTATCCAACATCCTGAACTTCTTGATCAAACTTCCACAAATCCAAGCCATGGTATTTATACCTTCCCGAATGACTATGCCCTTGCTTGCTACCTCAATGTAGTTGAGCCTACGAGGACTTCCATCAGTGAACTAGGCATTAACATGATAGAGTTGGACATCAAGTATCTTAGTCAGAAAAATAAGAATGAGAATAAAAAGAAAAGGAGTTCTGAGGGTGAAAACCACTTTGTGGCAGTCTTAGAACCTACAAAAGTAAAAATAAAAGACATATCTAAAGGTGAAAACCTCTCTGAGGTGCCTAAGGATGAGATATTTGATGTCCTTCCAAGTCATTTACAAGACAGATCTATTAGAAAGTAAAGACCACCAAGATAACTGAGAGGGGGGGGGGGGGGGTGAATCAGTTATTTCCTTCACACTGTGCCAAAATTGCACTCTTTGCTACACAAGATCACAAATCCAAATCTCTGTACTTCGCAAGTCTTCCTTCATCACTGAATTAGCTCTTTTCTTCACTTCATGCATACATTCACATCACAACTTTCACAACTTCATATTACAACTCTTACAATCCTCTATTACAACAAGGAAAACATTCCTTCCTTTATACCACACTCAAATAATTACAAATGAGTCGGCATGTAAATACAAAATAATAATTTCAACACACCACATCAAAATTACATAAAATTGTCGGCTTCCAGATATAATAACTTTCCAATCATATGACCTCAAAGTTTGTGCTATGAACCATGTCACCAACAATGAGTCTCAAACTTCTCTTTAACTGTGCAGAATCAGATTCCATCCCGATTAGGAGATATCCTCTGATTACCAAAAACTGCTACACAAGAATACTACCAGAATACTGTTTCCACCAAAATACTTATAACTTTCATGAATAAATGAATTTCTTTTTGCACTCTTAACCATAGGCTAATAACACACCAAAGAACATACCATCAATTTTGCATAACTCAATCTACAATATAACATGTGCGCAAAACAAAACTATGCCTGCTATTCTGCTAAACTCCAGAATATCATTGTGTTGACATCAATGACAATCATAGTCATGAATGCAACAACCACTGCTACATAATGACTGCCAAAGGCTTCAGCATTCATTCCTAACAATCTCCCCCATTGGCATTGATGGCAACATAGATGAAAAACATCCAGTGTTCCAAAAATCCAATCACTGCTGCTCAACTGCACTGCTGGTCATCATCAATCAAATCTTGCTTCTTTATCCTATTCAATCTCTCCAACAAATGTAGTTCCTCAATGTTTTTCATGATTCTCTCCCCCATTGACATCAATGATAGAAATTCTATCACTACGTCAAACAATAGCTCAATGTCAAAAGACACTATTCAAAAAATACATTCACAAGAGTCCTTAATGACTCAGCTCAGATACACATACTCCCCCATAGAGGAAGTACCAACATCCAATCCAGAAAATAGATAGGGCCATAAACCACTGGACGGATGCAACCAAATGCATCATTACTCAAAAGTAGGTTGGGGCATAACCCCAAGCATACCTCTTAGATAATCAAATGTATCCTTAGGCAAAGGCTTAGTAAATATATCTGCTATCTGCTCCTTTGTGCTTATGTACTCCAGTCTGACTTCTTTATCTGCAACTTTCTCTCTTACAACATGATACTTGATCTCTATATGCTTTGTTTTAGAATGTAAAACCGGATTCTTAGACATACTAACTATACTTGTACTATGACAATATATGACAATAGGCTCATCAAACTTGATTCCAATGTCCATAAACATCTGCTTCATCCAAATTATCTGATTACAATTGTTTGTTGCTGCTACATATTCTGCTTCTACTGTACTTTGTGAGATACAATTCTACTTTTTTCTCAACCAAGAAACTAATCTTCTTCCAAGAAAAAAGGCTCCACCACTGGTGCTTTTCTTATCATCAACGCTGCCTCCCCAATCAGCATCAGTATATGCACATAGGGTAAAATCATTAGAATTTTCATACCACAGTCCATAGTCCATTGTGCCTCTAAGATATCTCAATATCCTTTTTACTACTGCATAATGTGACTCTCTAGGTTCAACTTGAAATCTTGCTACCATTCCAACTAAATGTTGTATATCTGGTCTAGTGTGTGTCAAGTACTACAATCCACCAATCATAGATTTGTATTTCTTTTGCTCAACTTCTGGTGTCTCATCTTTACTAGATAATTTATGTCTTGTAACCATAGGTGTTCCAACTGGTTTACAATTCTCCATACCAAATCTTTTCGACAAATCATTCAAGTACTTCGTCTGACTTATAAAGATACCATCTTTGTTTTGTGTTATTTGTAATCCCAAGAAGTATTTCATTTCTCCAATCATACTCATTTCAAATTCTATCTTCATTTCATTAGCGAATTTGTCACTAGCTTCATCTTCTCCTCCAAAAATAATGTCATCAACAAAAATAACCAAAACTGACAATCCATTCTCAATTTCTTTTGTGTATAAGTTACTATCAGCTATTCCTTTTGTAAATCCTAATTTTAACAAATACTTATCTAATCTAGCATACCAGGTTCTAGGTGCTTGCTTTAGTCCATACAATGCTTTCTTTAGTTTACATACCATGTCTCCTTCTTGAGTCAAAGGAAAACCTTTAGGCTGCTCAATGTAGACTTCTTCTTCTAATTCACCATTTAGAAATGCTGACTTGACATCCATCTGATACACTTTGAATTTCTTAAATGTTGCATAAGCCAAAAAGATTCTTACTGCTTCAAGTCTTGCCACAGGGGCAAAAGTCTCTTCATAGTCAATTCCTTCTTGCTGTGAGTATCCCTTACACACCAATCTTGCTTTATTTCTAATTACTTCTCCTTGTTCATTCATCTTGTTTCTAAATACCCATTTAGTTCCAATCACATTTTTGTCTTTAGGTCTAGGGACCAATTCCCATGTCTTGTTCTTTTCAATATGATCCAATTCTTCTTTCATAGCTTTAATCTAATGTTCATCTTCACAAGCTTCATTAGTAGACTTAGGTTCAATTTGAGAAATCAAACATAAATGTACCTTCTTTCTAGTCATAAATCCTCTGTCCAAACTTCCAATAACTTGCTCAACAGGATGATGTCTTGATATATACCTGTTAGGTGTCATAGTCACTAATCTTTCTTCAACTGTAGATTCTTCTTTAGATTCTTCTCTGCTTTCTTCAGCATGACTTTCATTCAACAATTCACTGTCAGTCTCAAAAAATTGTTTAGTAGTTTCAATGTTAGGCTGAGGGTTAGTTCTTTCATCAGATTCATAATCAAGCATTCTTTCCTAAATTTTAAACTTCTCATCAACTTTTACATTTGCACTTTCAACAATAGTTTCAGTTCTCTTATTGTAACATCTATATGCTTTGCTTTTCAAAGAATATCCAAGAAAAATTCCTTCATCGCTTCTAGGATCAAACTTTCCTATATCATCATCTCTCTTAATATAACATTTGCTTCCAAAAATTCTAAAATACTTAACTGAGGGTGCATGTCCAAACCACAATTCATAAGGTGTCTTGTCTGTGTCTGCTCTAATTTGTACTCTGTTCATTGTAAATACTACTGTATTCACTGCTTCTCTCCAAAATGTCTTTGCCAAATCACGTTCAAATAACATAGCTCTAGCTGCTTCAGTCACTGATATGTTCCTTTTTTCTACAATACCATTTTGTTCAGGTGTTCTAGGGGCTGATAACTATCTCTTAATACCATTTACTTCACAAAAAGTGTTAAACTCTTTAGATGTAAATTCTCCACCTCTATCAGATCTCAAACATTTAATCCTCATTCCTGATTCATTCTCAACTTTATTCTTCATGACCTTAAACTTATCAAATGCTTCAGATTTTTCTTTCAAAAATGCAATCCACATCATTCTTGTAAAATCATCAACAAGAATCATAAAATACCTTTCTCCATAGAATCCTCTAGTCCTAGTAGGACCGCTCAAGTCCATATGAACAATCTCCAACTTTTCTATAGATGTGAACTTCTTGCTAGGAAATGAACTCCTTTTCTGCTTAGCCATCACACATTCCTTGCAAATCATGTTAGTAGGCTTCATAATCTTAGGTAAATCTCTTACTGCAAATGTAGAACTTACTTTCACAATATTATCAAAGTTTATATGATAAAACCTTCTATGCCATAACCAACTATCATCAATCTTAGTCATCAAGCATATTATCTCAGTAGGGTTCAACAGAAATACATTACCTCTGGTTCTAGATCCAGTTCCAATTAGATTTCCATCTTTATCCTTAATCACACAAGTTTTCTCAGTAAACCAAACTTGATATCCCTTATCCACTAATTTTCCAACACTCAAAAGATTATGTTTCAATCCATCAACAAAGTAAACATCATCAGTATTAGTCTTTCCATCAAGAGTAATAGATCCTTTACCTTTAATCAAACAAGGTGCATTGTTACCAACTCTAACAACTCCTCCATCATAATTGTTAAACTTTATGAATTTTCATTTATCACTAGTCATATTATGTGAACAACCACTATCTATAATCCAATCAAATTTCTTTTCAACTTGGGAAACTAAGGCTTTTTCTTCTTTAATATCAGATTCAAAATTTTCTTCCTTAATTGCTATAAATCCTATGTCATCAAAGTTATCATTATCACTGTCACTCAAATGTATTTCAATTCCTGCTTCAATTTCTTCATCATTTGCATAATAACATTCTTTAGATCTTCTAGGCTTAAAATTGTTTCTATACTTCTTAACTCTCTTAGGAAACTTAGATGCAAAATGACCATATTCTTGACATGTCCAACATTTAGAGATTTTCTTACCATCTGGTTCTCTTTTCACAAGTAAGGAAATACCTTCTTCAATCTTCTTATCTTCATCAGATTTGGATCTGCTACTACTGGCATAATCTCCATTCACACTTGTACTTCTAGACAAAGTAGGTATGATGCTAAGAGAACTGAATGCTATCTCCACTCTAGGTAGTTCTCCTGATAATCTCAAATTCATCTCTGCTGCTTCCAATCTTTCAAGAAGAGTCTCTCTTGAAAAGTTTGGTGTATAAGGTATCACTTGTTCAATCATTTGTGTAGTCTGCATGAATACCGGTGTCAATGTTCTCAAAATCTTCCATATTACTTCATTCTCTGTCTTTTCACCTCCACAAGACTTTATTCCTGCAACAATTTCTGACATCCTACCAATATAGCTTCTAACAGATTCATCTTCCATCATTCTTATGTCTTCAAATGCACAAATCTAATTATGTAACCTAGCTTTCTTTGCATGTTCATCATATTCAAAATTAGAATGTAAAGCTTTCCAAATATCATGAGATTTAGTTAAACCTTTTACCTGACTATATTCATTCTCCGGAAGTGCTGATAAAAGTGCTTCTCTTGCAAGTATGTTACACATAAATAGATCTACCTCATCTTTAGAACTTGTTTCAAGATTGTCTTCTTCAATTATAGTCCTTTCATTCTTTGTAATCAACCAATAACCTGGTCCTAAACACAAGAGATGTGTCTTCATCTTTTCTTTCCAGCTATCAAAATTTGCTCCATCAAACTTAGGGCTTTCTTTCTTGAAATTCGCCATAGATCTCCTTAAGTTGTTAAACTTCTCTTTCAAGGACCTGCCGCTCTGATACCAATTGTTAGAAAGTAAAGACCACCAAGATAACTGAGAGGGGGAGGGGGGGGGGGGGGTGAATCAGTTATCTACTTCACACTATGCCAAAACCACACTCTCTACTACACAAGATTACAAATCCAGATCTCTATACTTCACAAGTCTTCCTTCATCACAGAATTAGCTCTTTTCTTCACTTCATGCATACATTCGCATCACAACTTTCACAACTTCATATTACAACTCTTACAATCCTCTATTACAACAAGGAAAACATTCCTTCCTTTATACCACACTCAAATAATTACAAATGAGTCAGCATGTAAATACAAAATAATAATTTCAACACGCTACATCAAAATTACATAAAACTGCCAGCTTCCTGATACAATAACTTTCCAATCATGTGACCTCAAAGTTTTCACTATGAACCACGTCACCAAAAATGAGTCTCAAACTTCCCTTTAACTACACAGAATCAGATTCCATCCCGGTTAGGAGATATCCTTCAATTACCAAAAACCGCTACATAGGAATACTGCCAGAATACTGCTTCCACCAAAATGCTTATAACTTTCATGAATAAATGAATTTCTTTTTGCGCTCTTAACCATAGGATAATAACACACCAAAGAACATACCATCAACTATGCATAACTCAATCTACAATATAACATGTGCAAAACAAAACTGTGCCTGCTATTCTGCTAAACTCTAGAATATCACTGTGTTGACATCAATGTCAATCATAGTCATGAATGCAACAACCACTGCTACAGAATGACTGCCAAAGGCTTCAACATTCATTCCTAACAAGATCTTTAGTTCTAATTGAGCCCACTCAATCTATAAACTTGGGAACAACAGAAGAACCACAGTTGATCCATGTAGCACAATCTTTATCAGAAGAAGAAAAGCAAAAATTTACAACATTCCTAACAGAGAAGAAGATCAACTTTGCATGGAAATATTCAGATATGCCAAGGTTGGATCTTGATCTTATAATGCACCATTTATCTATAGCTCCAAATGTTAAACCTATTACGCAAATATTGAGAAAGATGCATCCTCATGTTGCACTCTTGGTAAAAGCTGAATTAGAGAAGCTCCTAAAAGCCGGATTTATCCAAGCTATTGATTATGCAGAGTGGATCTCTAATATTGTACCTATTTCAAAACCAGATAAATCAATCAGAGTGTGCAAAGACTTTAGAGATGTAAATAGAGCATGCCCTAAGGATGATTTTCCACTACCTAACATTGATATGATAGTGGACATGACTGTGGGCTTTGAGATGTATTCTTTAATGGATGGTTTTTCTGGATATAATCAAATAAAAATTGCTCTAGAAGATTAAGAGAAAATTGCTTTCACATGTGCATGGGGCACCTTCTATTGGAATGTCATGCCATTTGGGCTTAAGAATGTCAACGCTACATATCAGAGAGCCATGACTTCTATTTTTCATGACATGATGCATAGGACTATGGAGGATTATGTTGATGATACTTTAGCAAAATCTATGATTAGAGCTGAACATCTAAATTACTTGAGCAAGATACTAGACAGAATGGAAAAATTTAGTCTCAGACTAAATCCTAAGAAGTGTGCTTTTGGTGTCACTTCTGGAAAGCTCTTAGGATACATAGTTTCAAAGAAGGGCATTGAAGTTGATCCAGCTAAAGTAAAGGCTATAATGGAGATGCAACCTCCCAAGAATATTAGTCAAATGAGAACATTGCAAGGAAGAGTTCAATCTATCAGGTGTTTCATATCTTAGCTAGCAGACATATCACAACCTTTTACAAAAACATTACATAAAGGTGTGACATTTGCATGGAATGAAGAATGTGAGAACAAATTTAACCATATCAAGAAGTATCTATCAAATCCTCCTATCTTGATGCCTCCCATTCCAGGGGAGCCTTTGATCTTATATGTCTCCGCTACAGATACATCACCGGGGGCATTTCTTGCACAACATGATGAGAACAAAAAGGAAAGAGCTATATACTATATCAGTAGGACATTGGTGGCATACGAAAATAATTATTCTATGATTAAGAAGGCTTGTCTAGCTGTGATCTTTGCATCATAGAAACTGAGACATTACATTTTGGCACATACCACACATTTGGTAGCTAAGATTGATCCACTAAAGTACTTACTAAGAAAAGTTGCCCTCACGGGTAGATTAGCTAAATGGGTCATGCTCTTAAGTGAATTTGACATTGAGTATGTTGAAAAAAAAGATATCAAAGGACAGGTTATTGCTAATCAATTAGTAGATGCACCTATGGTTGATGATACACCAATGCAAATGGAATTTCCAGATTCCTCTATCATGACTCTTTCTTCTAGAGAATGGCAGTTATTCTTTGATGGCTCCTATACATAGAATGGATTAGGAGTAGGCATATTGTTCATAACTCCTCAAGGATACTCCATACCTAAAGCATTCAGATTAAAGTTCCCTTGCACAAACAATATTGCAAAATATGAAGCCCTTTTGAATGGTATGAAAATAGCAATTGAGTGGAGAGTAACAAAATTACACATTTATGGAGACTCTCAAATTGTTATCCATCAAGTCAATGATGTGTACCATACTAAAGATGAAAAGCTCATCCCATACAAGAGAATGGTAGATGATCTAAAGAAGTATTTCATATCTATCACATTTGAGCAAATACCTAGAATAGAGAATAAGGCTACCGATGCAATGGCAACGCTATCTACTTTATTACAGTAGCCGGAACACAAGCTACGCTATGAGTTCTTGGTGGAAACACTATCTTATCTTGCATATGATTCCCTTGAAACCTACATGATCTGCACTATTGTTGGTCATGATTCATCCAGATACAAAAACCTATTTTCCTATCTCCAAGACCAAACCATTCCCGATACCTTCAACCGCCATGAAAAGAGATACCTTATCCATAATGCCTCCCGATATGTCATCATTGGTCATGATCTATACAAATGAGGTCTAGATGGTACACTACTTAGATGTTTAGAATGGGAAGAGTCTCAACGTGCATTAGATGAAGTCCATGATGGTATTTGTGGGTCACACTTGAATGGTTTAGCACTAGCTCAAAAACTTATTAGGGCTGGGTACTATTGGCCTGAAATGGAGAAAGAGTCTATCAAGTTTGCTAAGAACTGTCAAAAGTGCCAAGTGCATGGCAACTTAATTCATGCTCTAGGGAGAGATCTAATTCCCTTTACTACACAATGGCCTTTTCATCAATGGGCCTTTGATCTTATAGGAGCTATACATCCTCATTCTTCTAATGGACATACCCATATAATCACAGCTATAGATTATTTTACAAAATGGGTAGAAGTAGTCCCTTTGACACAAGCAACTGGAAAATAGATATCTATGTTCATCTTGAACTATATCATATGTAGATATGGGATACCTCATTCCATAATCATAGATAATGGTGGAAAATTTAAGAACAAAGACTTAGATGATCTATGTGCCAAATTCAAGATTACACAACATTGGTCATCTATCTACTATCCTCAAGGGAATGGAAAAGTAGAGGCTTCTAACAAGAATCTATTGAAAATCTTGCACCGTACAATTAATAAAACTGGAAGAGACTGGCATCTCATGATCAATCCATCTCTCTGGGCCTACAAAACAAGTATTAGAACACCTACTAGGGCTACACCATTCACTTTAGTTTATGGGTCCAAAGTGGTACTGCCTATTGAGGTTGAAATCCCATCACTAAGAATCAGAATGCATGGTCTAGTAACTAATGATGACTATAGAGTGTTTAGGTTGCAAAAACTTGAACTACTAGATGAGCGCAGACAAGCAATGTATGATCATCTCAGAGTATATCAGAAGAGAATGTCTAGAGGTTACAACAAGAAAGTCAGACAGAGAATTTCAGGTTGGTGATCTAGTCTTGAGAGAGAATCTTAAAAATCAATCACATCGAGAATGCAAGGGGAAGTTTGAACCCAACTGGTTGGGTCCCTTTGTTATCACTGCTACTTTTGGCTCTGGTGCCTATCAACTCTCAATGACTGAAGGAGAACAACTTCGAGAACCAATCAACATTCTCCATTTGAAGAAATTCTATGCCTAAGACATTTAGTCTATGGTAAAATGTCCTGAAAAAATCTTAAAAATTGGAAAAAGTCCTGAAAAAATGAACATCTTGGTGAAAACCTAGCAATAGGCGCCTTGATGATTCACAAAAAAAAGTAAAAAATATAAAAAAAAATAAAATTGGGAAAAATAAAAATACAAAAAAAATGAGAAAAAGAAAAAGTGCCTTGGTGAAAACCTGGAAACAGGCGCCTTGGTAGCAAAAATAGAATCTTTGCCAAGATGGTGAAAACTTGGCAAACGGGTGCCACTTGTTTCAAAATGCTCCATCTATCAGCACAATCTTGGTGTTTCCCAGCTTTCAGTCTTGCTTTAGTTTGTACATATCTCCCAGTTTGTTTATGTATTCCTATTTTCAATAAGTCAGTCTATACACCAATCAGCTAAAGCGTTTGTATCCTATCAATGTTTCAAACTTGGGGGCAATCAAAGTCATATCCTATGGCCTCCAATGTATCTTAGACGTATCATATCTAGTCAAAGTCCTTTGAAGCTTTATCCGAGTCAGTTAGTCAGTCTTGTCTCTAGAAAGGATTTTGTATCTACAACAATGCAATCAAACATCAAACATCAAACAGAAAACAATCTATGCTTTTTACATGCTTTTATCTCCTTGTATGCTTACTGATTTGCATTGAGATTTTTGCATATTTTGTTCCCACAAGCTCTTAGATGATGTCCTTTACAAGATTTAGAGAGTGATGACTGGGGGCATAAACTTTTCTTTGTCTTCTGCTTGTATGTGAAAATCTCACAACTTTGGAAATTCTAGATTGAAATGGTGTCCGATTGTAAGTGCCTCTATCTCAAATTGGATGGCCATGCGTACCTCAACCATTGATACCCAGAAAATTCAAGGAAGTTTGATCTAACTATTGTCTTTTTTGAGTGAGTTCTTTCTCCTACTATGAAATGTGATCTTACCTAAGGATGTGAATGATAAAGGGTCACTACGGGTAATTCACATTGGATTTAGAATGATCTCTTGACTGCTTGATGTGTTTGTTCTGCAAGGCATATTCAGGTCATCATGACATTTATGTTCTGATGCTTATACAAATTGCTATATCAAAATGGACATGATATTTAGGTCATCCTGGTGCTTATGCCTTGGTGCTTATATCTAATCCGACATTCCGAAAACAAAATCAATATTCATATATCCATAGTTTCCCAATCAGTAGGTGTTGTATTGATTCCTGCGCATACAAATCAATATTCATATGTCTATGGTTTTATAACTAGTGGGCATTGTATTGATTTATCCGGTTACCTAAAAATTCAATGATGAGAATGACCGACACATGTTCAGTGACTAGGTCCTAGGTCCTAGGTTTGCATATCATTTTGCACGTCTCTTTGCACTTTGCATGTTTGCATGATCTCACAATGGTTGGATAAAATTCAATGCTTAAATGATTCTTCAATCACATCTTCAAATCTAACAGAGAGTTGAATCCTACAAGAAGGTTCCTCCAATGAAACAACAAATAGAATCCTTTTTCGGGATCAAAATGGAAATTTGAGATCATTCATATTATCAACTGCTTGCATAATCAACCTTCAATCATCAGAGAAATCCAGAATTCAACTTAACTTATTATCTTACACCAAACTATCAAAATTTCAACTTGGTCAACTATGGTCAACTCATGTTAACCTAGTCAAACTTGGTCTACATGACCTTTAAATGATGCAGAATGCATTCTCGAACGTATTTAACCACTTCTTAAATCAATTAACATGCTTCTGAACTATTCAACGCTGACTTTTCTTGTCAGATTTCAATTTTTATCCTGAAGGGGGCATGGTATTGCACATCATTCAAAGTCTGTAATCTAAATCTAAAAATCACTCTTTCCTCAGTAATCAAGACAACAACCACGTCTACTTGTTGATTCATCTAAAGTCCTCTTCGCTTGGGGCAAATCTATCATTGCTCGGGGCATATCAGATTCATCGAGATCTATATCAATCTGGTATTCTCCTTATCTTGTAAACTATATCAGTTTTTCATAACCATCAGTTCATTAGTTTTATTTCCTTGGTTCTTCGTAACTGAAGGGTTCAGATGTGATACCAATGTGATTCTTATCAACAATCATGTCTGGAATCGGTCACTCACTTCTTCGCAATCATAAGGTTCAGAATTAGGCATTTTGACACTTCTTCACAATCATTGGTTCATTGCTGTTATAGTTAACATTATCTTTGGTCATTCAAGACCTATTATCTTCATATCAACTTCAATCAGTTTCTGTTTCATATCAATTTCAATTTCAAACATCAGTTTCAACATCATACACATACTGTCTTTGAACCACTGCGCTTCACACAACAATTCAAAGAGGGGCAAAATGTAATACCCCAAAAATGGGCTATAAGTTCATGAACCTCCTATATTGACACATCGAACGAAATCGAGAAGTCCTAACCTAAGGCACATCTACACATTATCGAATCTTAATTGATTATCCTAAATTTTGCATCGGGGAATATTCCTTATTCCTATTTATCTGAATTATCTTTAATTTAATGATTATTTGGCGATAAATCTTATTTATCCTAAAGTTTGATTAATTGAATATTCTAAATATTTAATTAATTAGATTTAATACTGCCACTTAATTATTTAATTGGATTTAATTATATTTATTCCTAAATTGTATTCTTTTATTTTTGACAATAAATCAAATATCTCATGACTAATTGATTAAATTCTTATTTAATTAATCAATGTCAATTGTCAAATTTAATAATATAGCTTTTGAATAAAAGTTTGATTTAATAATTGATTAACCCATAAATCAATTGTTTTATTTTTTAAAATCAGTTAAGTTGAGGATAAATCATTTTATTTATTTATTTAATTCATAATTAATTATGCACATCCAAAAAATAGTTAAACTTTAAATCAAAAAATCAATTCAAGTTGTTTTGAAAATAAACTCAACTCTCAGTTTGAGTTGAAAGTTGATCTCAACTTTTGATTTAAATCAAAAAGCTATTTTTGCATGATTTTTTGTGAGTTAACTATCTTTAATTCCTTGTTGACTCAAAAATCAACCTGAGTGATTTATGGCTTTTTCCATGCATCCCCAAAGCCCTGGATTTATATAAAATCAAGGCTCAACTCTTCACAATTCATCTCACAAGTTTGCATACTTACTCTGCCAAAATCCATCCACGAATTGCATCCTCACGCTGTCGAATTGGAGACTGAAGAATCATCTTTGTGAATTCGAGCTGTTGTGAGATTTTCATTGTTTGAGCATTCATATCATTTAGCATATCATTGTTAGATTAATTGCATGTCATATCAGTTTCTCATATAGAATAGATTCATATCAGTTTATCTCATCTTATTGCATAGAAAATCCAAAAATATAGATTAATTTGCATTCATCTCATATCTAGATTCTGCATTTAAATCCTTCGTTTAGGTTTCATCAAGGTCACTGATCTCGGTCCAATTTGAGAATACATACTCACACCTACTAGAAGGTAGTAAATTGCTTGGTTAGATTAGTTTCCATTTCACTGCACGATTTTGATTTTTACTAACCTCTAATGTTTTACTGAAGTGTTGTGTCTATAGCTAGGTACAAAATTCACACACACAATAGTGAGTGTATTTTTAGCTGCTGAAGAATAAAACCATTTTGGGAACCAATAGTTGGTTTTGGTTAGGTCATGTCCTTATAGAACATCTAGTGTAAAGATCTCTTGGGCCTTGTAAAGTCTAGGCTCAAATTATACATAGGTCACCGCATTGTGCTGGCCATACTCAATGATGACCTAATTCATATTTGTCTCACTTTCTACCTTGATTTTATTATCCTCTCTCCTCCATGGGAATGGTAGGTGGGAGAAGTCTATGGAGATGAACCCATTTAAGGATTCAGACCAATTATTTTTCAAGAGCATGCCATAGGTATTGGGGATGTTTATCACTCGAATGTATATGTAGCTTGATATGTGTGGTTTAGAGGTGAGTTGTATGTAGACATTATTTAGTTCCCCTACCATATTGACTTATATCTAGTCAAGTTGGATCATTGTGCCATTAGTTTTGATAGGGGTCATGCCCAAATTTTGGCAAATGGAAATAGGTTTTACAATGCCCATGGATATAGAGTCTATTGAATTGCTATGCAAGTTTCTACCAAAAAACTCAAGATTGGGAGGAATTGGGGATCCTCAGTATTTCCTCTATAGATTACCAAATTGGCATAATCAAATGTCACAATTTCAACCTTATTGACATAGGGTTTTGGTTGGTCAAGATATTTTAGGAGAGCTTCCTTCTACTTGTGGTAATTGAAAAACACCTACATAATGTTCATGGTAGTATTGGTTTTGTCCATAAATTTGGTGACATTATATTTCCCTTTCGAGACCCAAGTAGCCTTCCTATGGTCGGACCTAGGAGTATAATTTGAGGGTCCTTTGGGAGTAGATTTGTTGTTGTCATTAGGATCCATTCTAATCTGAGTGTCCTTTTAAGGGATTAAGTCAATGAAGGGGCCCTTGTGGTATGAAAGGCTTGCACCTCATAAGTTGCATCCTCTAGTTTGTTTTCATCTTTTGGAGGGAAGAAGAGCATTTCAAATGCCATGGCGGTATTAATAGTTTTCAGGGATCTAGTAAAAGGTTTCCTAGTGGGTTTTCCATTGACCTAAGTGTTGGTAAATAAATTGTTCTTCTTGGATTTAACTCTTTATTTTCCCAAAACCTCTTAAGAAACAATATGAATACAAATAGTTGGAAAGTTGTTATCTATGTGACTAAATTTCCTCTGAATTTTAATAGGTACAACTCCCTAATGTGAAAGATATGCAATGAATTTTGTTTTTTATAAACTTAAAGGGGTATGTTCTTGACCAGAGAACAAAAGAGGTAACCGAACCAGCCCTCGGTGAGAAACTAATCTAAGCAGTGAATTTGATTCTAAACTCTAACCAACTCTGTGATTTCACAGTGCTTATGAATTCACACCAGTGGTGATGCAACAATGAATTATACTTGAGCTAATGAAATGAAGTAAAGTAACATAGGTGAATCTGATCTAAAATAGCAAATGAATTTTTTCCCAACCTCCAAGTAATACCCCGATTACTATCAATTAATTCCACTAAAAGATAGAAACAAAACTTTGCTTATTTCCTAATTTCAATCCAACTTAAAGAAAACAAACATTCAATCTTATGAATACATGGAATAGTAAATAAAAGGCACAAAACATAGTCTAGATTGATTCCACAACAAGATGTATTCCACACCAAAAATTAGCCAACCTTTTCATTAATTTTCCAAGTGTTACATATAGGCTTCAAGAGTTAAGCCATTACAAAATCCTTCGAATCGATTCATATTCTAAAGAGTCGGTAAATGACAAGTGGCCATTTAATGACTATACAATGTGTATCAAAAAGAAAGAGGGGAAAATTATTTGCTTTTCTCTGACTTAGCCTTATGAGCTTTGGTAGTTGCAAGAATCAGAATCATCTTTTCAGAATCTGGGATGTACACATTTTTCAATCTTATGAGCCAGTGGTATGATCTTTCTCTAAGCATTTTGCAACATCTTTTTGAGGTTGTGTCTTCTGCGTAGCTTTGTATATACATCCACTGAGTTGTTGAAGATCAGGTATTCTATCAAGGTGAGACCTGGATAACTCTACAAGCTGATCCAAGTAGTCAGAGAATGACTTCTGCATATTGGTTAAACTAATCGGGCTCTTTCCATCTATGCTAGTTTGAGACTCGGAGTGCAGACCTGCAAATTATGCAAAGATTTTACTTTTCTATTTCGTGATTTCCTCCTTGGCTACCTTCATTCTTTCCTCTTCCTTGATTATCATATCCATTTTTAACTCCACCCCTTGGAGCCATTCGATCAGAGGTTCATCTCCTTTCTACAATATGTTAGCCTTGATTGCATCTTTAGTCTTCATCGCTACCAGCCAATGCAATAGCACCATGCACTCTTCGCACCTCAACCTCTCTATTGTGAGTGTCTGCATATGTACTTTGAGGGAATCTTTCTCTACCTTTAACTATAAAATAACATTTCCAAGCTGCTCAATGGCTACTAGACCTTTAGACTTGAGTTGTTTAATACACCTCCTGCCAATATGCTTGAAATGTCTATCCTCTTGCAATTTGGCAATTATTGCCTGGTTCTCAGCTATAGTAGGATGAAATGTTGCAGGAGCACTGGGCAGATTAGCCATGGGAGTGACCAACTATTTGATGAAGTTAGACATTTCTTTGATCTCTCCCTTGAGTCGAGACTTTGTAATTTTGAGCTCTTCGAGCTCTTCTTCGATCAAGACATTGCTAGACTTCCCCAAGTCTACATTTGTGTCATGGTAGGAAAGTCCCATGTCTAAGGACTGGAGTGCAAAATATGAAGTAGTAAGATCTTTAATTCTACCATCTTTTAGTGGCTTAGCTATTTCCATAGTCAAGTGACCTATGTTTGGATCTTGACCAAGAGCGGTCAGAGTCCTAGTCTTCTTAGCCTTGCTTATGACTGGGCCTGACTGCATTTCTTGTGAAAGCATCTCACCACTAGGACTGCCTAGCTCAGCTCTCTTTCTCTTCCATGCTAGAGTGTTATCAATCCATGAATCTACACTTGTGACTTTCATTGTAGAAATTAGATCTTCTATGAACAATTTCCTAATAACAGGAGGAGAAGATTTTTTCTTTGAAGTGAAAGGATTAATCTGCCGAGAAGAAATGCTCTTTCCCTTTTTAGGTGAACCCAAATGTTCTCCTATCTCTTCATCCATCTAATCTTCCAAAATAATACTATTCTCCTTAACTTCAAAGATGGGAGGTGCCCTTTGACTGGGAGTGTCACCTTGTATTTCTATGGCTTCTCCTTGGGCTTGTTGCTTTGGTTTCATTGCTCCAAAGGTTCTTCTATCAGCTTGTCAGATTTATCAACTTCGACTTCTTCATTTGAATTGATGACTGGAGATGATCCTGCTCCATAGGTCTTCTTAATTGGGATATCCTTTTGAGGTGGTTGATCATCTCCACCTGCTGGCTAAGCTGGTCCTTTTGCTACAGATGAGGTTGGCAAAGAGGAGGATGCAGGAGCACTCATTGGCTCAACTGCAGGATCTTGTTGAGGAGTAGGCTTTCTAGACCTCTTTTTCCTTCCCATCATCCACTAGGCCCTCTTATCAGTCCTCTTAATGACTTTAGCCATTAAGGTCTCCAAATCTTCTATAGCTTGACCTTGAACTGGCTTCGAGCTCATAGGGTAGGGCTTGATCTAGTCTCGATATGTGTCGGTATACATATGTTCTCCATCATCAATAATACCTTCAATATTAATGTTGACATTGAAAAAATTAATTTGTTCAATGGTCAACCTGGAGTAGAACCTCTCTTGGCTCTCCAACTCATCCTTGCAATTGGCACAATAATATTCAATTTCAGGGATATGCCTGACTACAGAGCCAATTTGAAGGCTATCTCCAGCATTACCCACTAGATCAAACTATGGCCTCAGCACCTCATACTTCTTTGGCTTATATCTACTCTTGAATGCCTTTATGACATTCTTATCATTTGACCTTGACGCGTAGCTGTAAGCTTCAATAGTAACAGGGAATTTATAGCCTTTCTTTCTAATTCCCATGCTGATCAAGTTCACTTGCAACATCTACCGGATCACTTCTACGAGAATGATCATGTCATTGGGGTACCTTGGCAGATTCATGGGGAAATCATCAAAACCTTCAAGATGAAGGTATGAGAAACTAGCAAATTGAATGAAGAAGCTCCCAAATTGGGTGATGAATTCCATGGCCTCTGGCAAGAACCTTCACTCTGGACATCCTTGTAATTCTCTGCACAACCTCATTGTAAATGATTCATTAACTCTAATGAAATTAGCATAGCTATTTTGTAACTTCAAATGAGGGAAGAAATCATAAATTTTCACATCATCTTCATATTCTTCTAACCTGGGGAGTCCCGACCATACTTGCAATGTAGCTAAAACATATATTAAACAAGAAGACATATAAAAATTATTTTGGTATTTGGCGAGATTCAAGGCAGTGGACAAATTTTCACTTACCACTTGAGCCTAGTCTATATAATGATGCTCATCACATATTACTTGGACCAAGAAGAAATAGTGCTCTATGAAATTCAATGTGTCGCTTTCACCTTTTATCCTGTGAAGGAGCACCGGGATGTCGATAATTTCTGCCTTCAGATCTGTCCCAAAAAGTGTCTTTGGCACTTTTCCCTTTATGCTTCTAGACTTTCAGAACCACGAGTTCATAATCTCTTTCCTCCATCTCATCTTCTTCTCGTTATATTTTGAAATTTCAATCAAGAAGTTCATATTTGAAAATTCCACCCGCTCTGGGATACAGAGACTATTCTGCACAGACTCTCTGTTAATGGAGATGAGTATTATGTCATCTGGTAGCAATATCTATTTTTTATCTAGGTTGAATATAGATATACACTCCCTGATTAGTTTGGGAGCTTGCACCGCAACAGGGAATCCAACAACTTCAACCAAACTGCTTCCTTTAAGCTTTTGTGTCATGTTGGATGGAGGTTTTCCTCACCCAATCTCCTGTGTAGATTGTCTAAATCATAGAATCTAAGGGATTTATCTATCAAATTATTCCATTCAGATGTAATCCCATTCAACCCATCAAAACCCATGAATCTAATGGCCATAGCTTCTGATTATGCTTTTGATTTACTTGTTAAGAAGCTTTGGAGAATGTCGTAAGATGATTTATGAAATCATGAGAAATCAAAGGTGTATGAGAAAGATGTGAACAAATGGTAATTTTCATTTGAGAGTTTGAGTCTTTTATAAATAGCCTTCTTCCTTACCGTTACTTTCCATATCTTGTGCCACATGAGTGAGAGATTTTCAAAAATATCTGTTAAAGTTCTAACGTTAAGATTTGAATTAAATGCATCCTATTAACGGCCTTAAGAAATCACTTTTACCTGTTTGAAGTAGCTGTAATGGTTACTTTATTGACACAGTGGATTTTCAGTTTTTCACTTCTCCCAATTTGATGCCTTTGTCAGAGAATGCACTCTAGGGGTAGAAACCTGACTGTGAAGAAGTTGGGAAGTGATTTTCTAAAAATCCGCAACTGACCTATTTCTTTGGAAATTTCTTTTAGATATCTAAGCAGGCTATCTTCATCACAACATATCATTTCATCATCATGATTTTCTTATGCTTATTTACTCACAAGCTGTCGCTTCTCAAAAACTGACCTTCTAAGGTGATTTTCTGATAAGGGGGGAAGGTAGAAACCAATTTTCTAAAAAAGGTCCCTTATTCACTTTCTCATATTCTGAGACCATTTTATTCACTACAAGGGCTCAATCTTACTTCATCAAAATATAGATGCTTGGCTTTCGAGAACTTCTGATACACTTTCCACCATCCTCTGGAAAACAACTTCTGTAGGAAAAACTCCACAAGTAGGGAAGTTCATTACAGCTTCTCCGCCAAGCTACTTTTCTAGATCCAACTCACTCTTAACTTGAGAATCTCAATCTATAGGCCTTGTCAGTGTGCTTTGTGATCCCTATGTTCTCTTCCCATGGAAAATTACCTTCATGGGCTAAAACCTACTGAGGAGAAGGTGATTTTCAGTTTCCTGACATAGAGGAGAGATGTCAATTTGAAGTTTCTCATCAATATGAATGCCATCAATAGAACCAAAGGGATAAAAGTCTTTATCAAATTAGGAACTATAAATTACCCAACCCTAGGATGAAATAAAAAACCAACCCAGCTTAAAAGCCAAAAGAGGCATGATGAGATAATTTGATAAAGACCACCTATCCTAGGGGGGATTCTAGACTTAGACTCCAGTCTATTATCTCAAAAATCATGACTCTATGTAAACACAAGGTATCCGCTTTGGTTTTAAAGTGAAGAAAAAAAGTGGGGCAACAATTGGCTCTGTTTGGGGACTTGGATATGACCATATCTGAGCAAAGAATCCAAATCTCTGGTTTCACAAAGTTAAATGAAAAGGGGCCTCACAAAAAAACTAAAGCAAAGGGAGGGAACAAGAAAGGAAAGGCAAAGTGAGGGAAAACTAAACTAAGGGAAATAGAAAAAGGAACTAAATGTAACTATCATACAATACAGAGGTTACCTGCTTTCAATTTGCAACTTGATATAATTTCAAATCTTGACCATTGTAGGTCAAGGGTAGCACTTCACCACTTGGATACACCAATTTGAAAGAATTTATGTCAAAGGTCTGGTGGATTATGAATGGTCCTTTCTAGAGTGACTCAAATTTTCCATGCATTCCTTTAGGCACCCTTCATTTATCCCATAGCAAAACCGAATCTCCAACCATGAACTTCCTTTGTTTGGATTTCTTGTCAAAGAGTTTTTTCACCCGCACCTGATGTTTTGTGATATGATCAACAATCTTCTCTCGTTCTTCCTCAAGTTTAGTTAGATACAAAATTCATTTCTCCAACCCATCCTTGTAGATGCCATCTTCTACCACTGTTCTCAACATGTTAGTAGCCAATTCCAAAGGTAGGGGAAGGCTTGCCTCAACTCCGTATACTAGCTCAAAAGGTGAAATACCAATTGCCCTTTTTGGAGTTACTTTGTCAGCCCAGAGTGCTTCATGAATTTTCTTATGCCAAGTCCTTTGGTTATCTGAAAAAAGCTTCTTTACTATATTCACTAGGTTCTTATTGCTTGATTTAGCTTGACCATTCCATTGTGGGAAATAATTAGATGAATGACTAGTAGTTATACCATACTCAAAATATAAATTGGTAATTTCAGCTAAAGAAAAGTAAGTTGCATTATCCATAACTAGTTTAACAGGCACACCAAATCTTACCATAATGTTTTCTTTGATGAAATTGTACACTACTTCGGAGGTAGTCTTCTTTGTGGCCTTCACTTCCACCCATTTTGTAAAATAGTCAGTTGCAGTTGCAGTGATTATGTAAGTGTGACTAGCACATGATGCAGGATTGATAGGCCCGATAAAATCAAGGCCCCATTGTTGGAATGGACCTTCTATTGTTATTGTTCTGAGAGGAAGAGCCGCTAATTAAGGTCAACCTATGAACATCTTACATTTTTCACACTTGGCCACCCAATGATACACATCTTTGAACATTCCTGGCCAATAATAACATTGCCTCAAAATCTTAAATGTAATCACAGAAGATGAGAAATGCCCACCGCATGCTTCATCATGGAATATCTTTAGCAATCTTTCCTATTGTTGTTTGTCTACACACCTAAGAAAAGTCCCATCTATAGATATTTTGTATAATGTACCTTCCCAAATGACATATTTAGCAGCTTTCAACCTCAGGTCTCTCCTTTGTTTAGATATCAATCCTTTAGGGCATTCACCATAAGTTAGGAAATATACAATGTCTTCAAACCATGGGTCCTGTAAACTCACCGCTAGAACTAACTATTCTGCTTCAGGTTGCTCATCTTCTTTACCTTCTACCATAGCCTTACACAATGCATTGCCTCACACTAGCTTAGTAGGCTTGATCTCTATTTCATATTCTTGTGCTTTGGCTACCCAAGCCCCTCTGTTATTGCATCCTACATCTTGCTGGGTTAATATGCTCTTTACAACAATATCAAGAACAAATACAACTAAGTGAGAATGTAAGATATAAAATCTAAAGTTCTTCAAATATTTCACCACCAAGAAAGCATGCTTCTTGGTCTAAGAGTATCTTAGCTCATGATCTTTCAATGGCATGTTTATAAAGGCAATAGGAGCCCAAACTCCTCTATTTTCTTGCATAAGAATAGCTGACAATGTATTCTCAGATGCGTAACAATAAATCATGAAGTCCTTATAATCTAGGTGGCATAAGACAGGGGCGTTGGCTATAGCATCTTTTATGTCTTGGAAGGCTCTTTTACCAGGGTCATTCCACTTGAAATTTTGATTACCTTTCATCATATCTACAATACACTTGGTGATCTCTGAAAAGTCAGGGATGAATCTTCTGAGGAAATTTACCTGACCAAAGAATGATTTCACTCTAGTCTTACTGATAGGTAAACTTAGCCTTTGAATGACTTTGACTCACTCTGGATCGATCCTGATGCTTTCTTATGATACAATATGACCCAATAGTTTTCCTTCGGTAACACAAAAAATTGACTTCTTAGGATTTAAAGAAATCTCATGTTCTCTACACCTTCACAATACTCTCTCTAGATCCTTAATATGATCACTCCTTTTCTTAGAGAACATAGTTAAGTCATCTAAATATATGACAATGATCTTATCTTTCATATCAGTGAAAGATAAATCTATACCTCTTTGAAATGTTGCACCAGCATTGATAAGACCAAATGATATTCTGTGATATGTAAATGTACCCCAAGGAGTGGTAAACATAGTCTTATGTTGATCTTTCTCTTCTACCTCGACTTCGTTGTACCCAGAAAAACCATCAAGCATAGACATCATTTTGGCCCCTGCAACTATCTATAACAAGTGATCCATGTTGGGGAGTGCATAGTTGTCCTTTAAAGAAGCTTGATTTAGATTTCTGAAATCTACGCATATCCTTATTTCTCCATTCTTTTTCCTCATAGGAACGATGTTTGCTATCCATGTAGAGTGGTGGATAGGGTAGATAATCCTAGCTTTGAGCATTTTGTCAACCTCTCTGAAGATGGCATCTACCACTTTAGGATTATAGTTTCTTTGTTTCTATCTGAATGGGGTAGCATCAGGTTTTAGGGGAATTTGATGCTTGAAATTTCCTCCCAAAGAGCTTTTTAAATCTTCATAGCTCCAAGAAAAGACATCTTGATATTCTAGAAAGAGCTTCTTAGCTTCCACTTTCTCCTCCGATGTGCAACACTTCCCTATGTTTATCATTTAGGGATTTGACTCGTTCCCAATGTTCATCCCTTCATATTCCCTGGTCGTAAGACCTTTTTTAATTTGCTTCTTCTTAACATAAGTATCATGGTGGTTGAAAAATTTCTCTAATGATATAAAATATGGGGGGATGACATTACCTTGTAATTGAGTCACACCTGTTTCATCTTTCTTCCGTTTATTGGGATGATCTTGCGAGAGATCGTTTGGCCTTTCTTTAGGGGGACTATCATTACCTTCAAGGAAGAGTTCCATGCATTTGTCATCATTGAATACTTTCCAATCATCTACGTTATCAGACAATGATGGCCTATACATCACCTCTACTTGGTACTTCTTGTCTTTAAACTCTGGATGAGGCAGTAGCAAAGAAGAAGAGACTGCCAGTGAATCTGCTTTGGAATTTAATTCTCTAGGGACATATTCAATTGCAAAGGCATCCAATCCTTCAATCTCATCCCATACTCTATTTCTGTAACTCTTCAACTTTAAATTTTTGACAGAGTATTTATTTTTGATTTGGCACACAACCAATTCGGCATCACCTCGGGCTTTTAGGACTTTCACCCCCTTTTCCTTTGCAGGGATTATCCTGAGTAACAACACCTCATATTCAGCCATATTATTGGTATTTGCAAACTCTAGTTTGAATGCCATTGGTTCAGGTTCACCCGTGGGTGAGATTAACACAACTCCAGCACCAAATCTAGAAGAAGAACAACTACCATCGAATTCTAGTGTCCAGACTTCTAGAGTATTTTCTTCCTTAGAGGCCTTTACTTCTCCTTGTTCACTTTTAGGTTCATCAATAATTCCCTAGGTAAACATCATGTAGTTACCAAACTTTAATTCTTGATACAAGATCTGAGCTTTCAGATCATCTGATTTCATAACTATGAACTTTGAATTCTCTTCAGGCTCTAGTTTTACCTTCTTATTTCCCATGGTAATTACCGCTTGAGACCAATCCAATTTGATTTCCCCACCTAAATGTCTGCAAAAACTTCTACTTAGTAGTAACCCATAACTTGCTGGTATATCTGCAACAAGGATTGTAAGTAGCATTTTATTTTCAGGATGGGCAACTAGAGCTACTTGGGCATCTTTGATTTGGTCGAGAAGAGGGACTTGCTTAGCATCCATACAATAGCATCTACCATGGACTTTTGTCATGGTGAGGCCTAAGGCCTTGGCTACAGGGGAAGACATTACATTATTGGAAGCACCTGAGTCTATGATACAGTTGCTAAGTTTACAACCATTGATATATAGGGAGACATAAAATTGTTCAGGTTTTTAACCCAAAAAGGTAGCTAGCACAATGGTTTCCCCTTGTTCAAATAGTTTTGCTAGTGAGGACTCATCATCACTGGAAGAGGTGACATTATGATTCAATTTTATACTATCTCCTTTTAAGTAATCTATGAATCTTTTCAATTCAGTAGGATTTGACCTCAAATAATCTATGGGAGAAATTTGGATCTTGGAATTTTTACAAAACTAAATGAAATCAAAGGAGTCACTTTCCATACCTGACTATGAGATCTTCGTTCTTGAAGTAGATGCATCATTGGTTCCCGATGAAGGAATGACAACATGAGTTTTTTTCTTTCTGGCTCTGAGTTAGGACTGCACAAGTAGTGCCATCTATAGTAGCATAACACTCTCCTTGATTTTAGAATCAAATTCATACTCAAAAAAATAAATTTACCGAGTCGCCATGCGAGTATGAATCTATGTGAGGCCTCACCCTAACCCATCATAGCATTACTGATTCATTCACACTTTGATACTTTATGTTTTGATACATTGATACACTTTTTGATTATTCTGACAGAGACTCGAGATATTATGTTTGATGATGATTATATTGTATGGATTACATTTGGATGTGGACTAGGACCTAGGATATAATGTTCATTTTGACTATACATGCTTAGATATGTGACTTGATGTGAAAGACTTAATCATGAATGGAATTGATTATTATATGGATTATGCTTTACAAAGTATGGATAATATATTAGGATGATTTATGGAATTACTATGTTTAAACATTACTGAATGAAAATTGTAATTAGGAATTGAATACATATTGATTAATGTTGCTAAGTATGAATTGAATAAGTATATTGCATGTGATTTGATTATCTTGGACTACTGATGCTTGAGTTTAGTGTCCAGGAAAGAGAACCATGGAACCAGTCGGAGAATCAATAACCAACCATATGTGCAAATTGTAAAGCCAAGGTTGAACCTAATGAAGAGGTTCAAACCTCATTGTTAAGTGATTTAATTCATGACCATAAAATTGTATGTATGTATTAGGTGTTTTCATTATGTAATTAGTGACATGTCAATGTTGTATTATGTGTCACTTGACACTTGTTATGTGTTTATGTAATGACATGTCTACTAAGGTTGGAAATACAACCCTAAGCCTAACTAACTCATTAGGAACCTAATTAAACCCCCTTTTTTGTTTAGTGATACTTTCAAAGTCCCACCGATTTGATTATTTAAATTTAATTCTTTCTAGCCACTTCTAGAGGCCAAAAAGTGGTCCTAAAGATCAATTTTAGCAAAATCCAAGTACCTTAGTGATAGGGGTATGGGTTAGGAATGTTTCTAACACATCTAGAACCCCCTAGTGGCCTTGGTGACCCTCTTTATGACCTATTTACCACATGTTACGAAAATGGAGTGAGTCTTGACCCTTACCTAAACCCACACTCTTTTCCAATCTTGCATTTATGGTCGGGGAGAAGGAAAAGCCAAAGGACTTAAGGGTCATTTCTAAATTTAATGTTGGTGGGTGGGTAGGATTTGGAGGCCTTTTAGAGGCCCTTTGTAGAGTTAGTGGGTGTTCACCCACTCTCTACTTTTAGAGACATTAGGGTTTTGGATTGAAGGAAGCAAAAGGGATTGGGCTCTTCTCAAAGATCATTTTTACCATAACACTTGTGAAGGTTGGTCTTCTCATTTTCCATGGAAGTTTTCTTGTTTATTGCCAATAAATTAGCATGTTGTTTTTACTCTCTCTTGCATTTGGATTCTATGTAGAGTCTCTTCTCTCCATGAGAAGAGAATCTACACTTCCATGGAATCCAATTAACCCCTTCCCCCATACATGGCCACTTCTTCCCTATCCAAGGGTGAGTGATATATTCTTGGTTAGTCTATGAGTGCATGATCAAATGTGCAAGTATGAGAAAGTTACAGCTAGTTGAAGTTGCACAGCCAGTGTGTGCTAGCAGAGAACAAAGCATGGAGTCGACAGTTAGCATTTTGGTTTGTGATTATAATGTAATGTTGTAAAGGCTATGCACCCATTGTATTTAGGTTGCTGACATGTTAATATGTATAATTGTAAGCATGCTTAAGCCAATTCATTTGGAAACATTGTTTGTAATTAGTTATAAGGCCGAACTAATTGTGTATTTTGTATGAGTGAATAAATATAAGGTGCACCCATTGTATTCGGTATGGAAGTTGAAAGAGAGTTGTGATAAGAAAACTAGAAGTGTGAAAAGATACTAGAAGATGTATTAGAGCTTTGCAAGAGGTTAAAGCATCAGCACATCAAAGGAACTGATTTGACAAGCAGTTGCACAGTGACAGTTCATCCTACAGATACAGTGTGTGTCTGAGATTAGAAGGTTATAGCCTTCACTGCTTGAGTAGTGAGCTCTTGGACAATGCATCCTCTCCCCTAATAGGGATGATTGTAAAAGACTCCTAATAGGGTCTGACCCTTAACAAGGTCTACTATACTTAAAGCATTGTAAAGCTACTCCTAACAGGGTAAAGGATCTTCTAGCAAGGATCACAAAACACTAGTGCAAAATATTAGTGAGTGCCAATTCCCACTGGGGTTTTTACCTATTTGGGTTTCCCTGTAATCATATTGGAGTCATGTGTTGATTTCATGTTTCATGTTTATGTGAATGCTTATTTCAGTACTTAAGCAATTAAGTTCAACATAAAGATTAAAGTGAAAAGTTAAAATAAAGTGAACACTGATTCACCCCCCCTCTCAGTGTTCCCATTCCTAACAATTGGTATCAGAGCTCTGGTACTCAGCATAGAAGTTTAACCACTTGAGGAGATCATTAACAAAGCAGAAATGAAACATTTGAAAAGAAATCTTGAAGCTGCTCTTGAAGATCTGGACAAGTCAAAAAGAGAATCTGAAGAACTAAAGGATAAACTTAGTGATGCTCAATTAGTCATCAAAAAGCTAAGGAAAGATTTGAAAGAATGCTCTACCAGTGATCTAGAGACAATGTTCAAGAAGCTTAATGAAGAAAAAAAATCCTTAAAAGAACAACTTGAAGAGTTTGATGATAAGCTGACTAATAATCAGGCAGTCTATGATGAACAGATCAAAGAGAACCTTCAACTGAATGAAGAACTAAGGCAAGAAAACATGGAAATCTTGGAACTAAGGAATAACAAAGTAAGCTTGTAGTTTGAATTGAAAGAAGCAAAGAATCACATTGACAAATTACACACCAATTCTGATTTGATAGAATCTCAGTTGTATGGAAAGAGAGCCAAAGGATACACTAGTTGTATTGGATATAATGAAGCACAAAATTAGATGGATAATATGTGAGCAAGAAAGGATTCACAAAAGGACTCTACTGAAGCTGAAAAGACTGAAGATCAAACCATAGATAATAGTGGACCACCTAAGAATGAGTGCAAGCAAGTAGAACACACTTGTTTTGCATGTAACAAGCATGGACACATTGCAAGGAACTATACAGAGGTAAAACCTTTTAATGGCTACTGTTATTCATGCAACAAGTTTGGTCATAGAGCTATGAATTGCAAGACTAGCAAGAAGAATAAAGAAGAATAGAATTTAGCAAGATCAAAGAAATCAGAATCAGATAAATGTAAGAAGTACTCAAAATGTTACATTCCAGATATGTAAATATAATGGTCACACAAAAAAACAATGTAGAATGGTGACTCATGTCAATGCGCCGAGGAATACAAGACCTCCAATCATTTGTCACTCTTGTAACAAGGCTGGACATATCTCAAGGTTCTGTAGATCAAGGATGCAAGGTCAGGGAAGCCCCAAAAGGGTCGGAGAACCAGTTTTGGATCCCGTAGGAGAAATTAACTTTGTCAAAGACTCAGATGATGCGAGCATGATTTGGTTAGAGAAAAAGAAGGACAAGACTGATGAGAATGTATTGGATGCATCCCTAGTGGATGCACCCTCTACATCTGAATGAATGGCCCTCAGGGTCATAGGGGGAGCTAATTTAGCTCTAGACCCCTGCATGGCTTGTATACTCATCCTTAGAGTATGCACCTTTGGACTTAAGCTTTTGGAGTATAAAGGTATCTATGTGCAAGAGCGCACATGCTGATTGTAAACATAACTCGAGTTGGAAATTATGAAGTGACAGCCTGGTTTACACGACTTACATTAATGATATATTTTCACTTTAAAGCACATAGAAGTCATTTGATTGCTCATTCCATTCAAATTCTTAGTGATAGGAGAGCAAAAAGAAGCATTGGAAGTTGTTGTGAAGACTTAGAGATTGATCTATCAGTGTTTGTAGTGCATTTGATCAGTTGTAGAAACCCTAAGCTTGTTGCCCTGATTTGGAAGCCTTCAGATTATCTCAGAGCTCAGTTGGAAAGCATTTACAAGTAAGTCATGGCCACTCCCATTGTTTATGATGTCGCTGAGAAGAACATATATGTTTTCAAGAAACATCCATTTAAATCAACCCTAGATGATTTAGAGGGAGCTTTCTCCCACACACCTATGGGTGTCATGCATGTCAAGGATATTAGGGCATATATCTACTATAAGAAGGAACCAGTTAGATTGGATAGGCTAAGAGTGCACATGGACACCATGTTGAAGCTAGATAAAACATTCATGGATGAATATGCTAAATGGAATGATCACCCTATTATTGAGTATGCTATGGGATATGAATTCTATGAGATAGAATGGATAAAGATTTTACTGAGCAGGATTCATGATGATTTGTTTTGGATTGGTGATGTACCAGTTAGAATAAAAAATGACTTGATACATGAGATGACAGGCCTTTCTAGGCCAGGTGCCATCCTTCCTATGGGTAAGGATGTTAGAAAGATGGTTGAGAAAACATGTAAGTCAAGGACCAATACGCGCGGTATGACAATCGAGTCTATTGAGCAAGCAAACATCAAATTGATGTCAATGATACTGGGGTACAGGTTTCATCACACCAGCAGGGTGAATAGTGTGTTTGTGGGCACTATTCTAGCAGCCATCAGACTTGTGAAGGAAGATGGTAAGTTCAAATTGTGTGAGATCTTGTGCGCACAATTGATTGATAACATCAAAGCTATCAAACATGACAAGACAAAGATATTCAAGTTTGGGTCACTAATCATCTACATGTACCTTCATATAGTTGGGAAGATATCATATTTGTATCTGGACAAGACTATTCCAACCATCCCTTAGATATCCAAAAAAGCATCCATTGAAAGCACACTAAGAGATTATATCACTTTGGAATTGAAGACCTTCAGGGTCAAGATGCAAATGAGGTACAAGATTCGAGAAAGTATTGTGGAAAAATACAAGGATACAATTTGTTTTATGGTGGAGACTGATACAACTTGTATGGAAGTGGTTGAGCCAAGAAATAAGTGGATTCATCCACTTGGTTATGAGGTAGAGGAACAGGTCCTTGAAGCATATGCACAGGTATTATTATTAGCCCCTAAAGATCCTAATGAACCTAGATGGGGAACATATGCGGAGAAAACTAGAGAAGTAGATGCAAAGCTAAACAACACAGCAACAAAAAGAAAGGTTGCTAAGGTCACATTAGAGATCTTAAGGATTCATGGTGTATCTCAAGCAGACCTTGATAAGGCAAGGGAAGAGAAGATTGCTTTAGAAATGAAAAGCGCAGCAGCAGAAGAAGAACAAGAAGATCCTAAGATGAAGAAGATAAAAATTGAAAAAGATGAGAGTCAGAAGGATGTAACTGATGACACTCCTTTTGCACCCAAAGAAATTGATGATTCTAATGCTCCTCCGGAATATAATCCAATATCCAAAAGGAAGAAAGAAACCAACACTAGTCATCCATCCTCACGGACTACAAGGAGCAAGAAAAACATTCAAGCACCTCCTAAGGTAGGATTTAGACCAAGCCTCAAAGTATTGAGCACAAGAATTATTAATGAGGGTAGAATTGATCAAGTAGGGAAGTTTTATGAATCATACAGTGAGATTGAAAAATCAGAAATACATGATATGGTTGTAAAACATATGACGAAGTTCAAGAAGATAGTTCTTGAATTGAAAACAATAATTCTAGATAAAGTATGGGAGATAATGGATACCTTGAAGAGACAAGCCACTGAAGAAGACTTTAGAATAAGGGAACAAATTCTTGATTCCACTCTTCCAATATGTTCTATTGAAGAAAAGTCACTATTATTGAATTTGGTGAAGCCACACTTAAGATCAAAGATGAGAACACTGCACCTCATGAACAAAGACTATGAGTTGATCTCTAAGGAAATAGAGAAGGCCTTTGAGAAGGTATTCTTATAACATCGCATGAAACCTATGTCTGCACCCATCTCTCAAGTACCTAGTAAGCAAGACACAGGAGCAAAGACTATCAAGGTACAATCTACAGGTCCTTAGGATTCAACGCCTATAGTGGAAGTACAAAAAAAGGTAGATAATTATGTGCCCATGAAAAAATCACTCAAGGACAACACCATTATCATTGATAATGTGGAGATAGCCATGGCGGCCATAGACACAGACTTAGATAAGTTTGAGGAAGCTTTTGTGAGTATACAAGAGGCTGAGATGTTATGTAGCAGCACACCTCCCACTCATCAAGAAGAGGGATTGATTGAAAATATATCAGATGAGAAAGAAGAAGAGAAAATGGAAGAGGAAGAAAATAAAGAAGAAGATAAGATGGAAGAAAAAGATCAAGAGAAAGATGAAACTTCTATGGATCTACCCAAGGTAAAACTAGAAGTGATGGATAACACTCCCATCACTCCCTCCTCATCATTGTTATCAAGTTTGACACCTAACACATCTAGTTTGGACTCATGGAGAGAAGAAGACCTGATTAAGTTCATCGTCCTAGCTATGGAGAAGGCAAAGGAGAAACAAGTCATGAGAAATCCTCTCCTTGTGGAATCAGTGAACATACTAAACAGTTTGTTGCCTGCGAACATGAAAGTGAATAAGGTACACTCGGTTGATGATGTGAGTACAGTTATCTCATAGTTCAAAAGTAATTTTTCTAGCCTTGTAGAATCTACATCTAAAGTTGCAGAAGAGAAGTACCTGAAGAAGAGATTGACTGAGTTGATGAGCATCTTTGCACTAGATCTAAATTCACTAAAGATAGGACAAGCATCACTAAAAGAATTTGTTGATCAAGGAAGGAAATTCATTGCAGATTGCATGGATCAGGATAAGATAACTGATGCCCATCTTAAGACAATACAAGATGTAGAAGCTATGATTGAACAAGTGAAGAGTTCAGTGAAAGACTCATCCAATGATGTGAACATGTGTAATAATGTTTACTAGGGTCAATTGGACAAAATTGAGAAGGCATAGAAAGAGATGGCAAAGATAAGGTCTAGACAGACTCAGTTGAGGAATTCTCTTGCGCCCTCAATAGACATTCTCAATCAAAACATCAAGGAGATAGATGCCACAATGATAACCTATGATCAAGGTTCGAGCACAGATCTAAAGAAGATGGAGAAGCTTCAATATGCTTTATGCACCCTTCTCCAGATAGTTAACTCCTTGATAAGTTTTTGGAAGAAGGAGATACAGAACCTCAAGATAGCATATCCAGATGTTTTCCCTTAGTAAGTATGTGCAGATATAGCTTTTTGGTACACCTTTGTCATTAATGTCAAAGGGGGAGTTGTGTATAGAATATGGAGTACAATATGCATAAGGAGATATAAGATTATGTATAAAAATGTATAAAAGACAAAAAAAATTTGTGTTAAGGGACAGTTAGCAACTTGGCCATATTCCTTTGTTCCAATCAATGAAAAAGGGGGAGATTGTTGGAAATTTGTATATACTGAAGTATATGACTAGATATAGTGTTGTCATTATGGAAAAAAAGTCATATAGCAGTTTGGAGTCAACGCACTTGATGTAAAGATCAGAATTCTGTTAAGTGTTGAAGACTGGACAATGTACAGAGTTCCTGCAGCTCAGAGCATTAGTGCACATGTGTATGGAAGAATTATGGTATGTGCCCTAGAGGTTAAGTTGGTTAGACTATATTCTTTCTTAGTCTATGAGCGCATGATCAGATGTGCAAGTATGAGAAAGTTACAGTCAGCTGAAGTTGCACAACTAGTGTGTGCCAGCAAAGAACAAAGCATGGAGCCAATAGTTAGCATTTTGGTTTGTGATTATAATTTAATATTTTAAAGGCTATGTGCCCATTGTATTTAGGTTTCTGACATGTTTATATGTATAATTGTAAGCACGCTTAAGCCAATTCATTTGGAAGCATTGTTTGTAATTAGTTATAGGGCCGACCTAATTGTGTATTTTGTATGAGCGCATAAATATAAGGTGCACCCATTGTATTCGGTATGGAAGTTGAAAGAGAGTTGTGACAAGAAGAGTAGAAGTGTGCGAAGATACTAGAAGATGTATTAGAGCTTTACAAGAGGTCAAAGCATCAGTGCATCAAGGGAACTGATCTGACAAGCAGTGTCACAGTGACAGTTCATCCTGTAGATATAGTGTGTATTTGAGATCAGAAGGTTGTAGCCTTGACCACTTGAGCAGTGAGCTCTTGGACAGTGCGTCCTCTCCCCTAACATGGATGATTGTAAAAGACTCCTAATAGGGTCTGGCCCTTAACAAGGTCTATGGTACTTAAAGCATTATAAAGATACTCCTAACAAGGTAAAGGATCTTCTATCAAGGATCACAAAACACTAGTGCAAAATATTAGTGGGTGTCAATTCCCACCAGGGTTTTTACCTATTTGGGTTTCCCCATAATCATATTGGAGTCATGTGTTGATTTCATGTTTCATGTTTATGTGAATGTTTATTTCAGTACTTAAGCATTTAAGTTCAACATAAAGATTAAAGTGAAAAGTTAAAATATAGTGAAAAGTTAAAATATAGTGAACACTGATTCACCCCCCCTCTCAATGTTCCCATTCCTAACATATGGTTTCATGTTGCATAATAGTTTCCTCAAAATGTGAAAGAAATTCATCTCTAGCATTCTAATGTAAAAGAGTATGGAATAGAAATCCTCATATAGATGTTATATGAGTAGCAACATTTCATATTGAAAGGATAGTAAGTTTTAAAATTATGAGTTTTTTTTAGTTATTGAATCCAAGTTAAAATTACATTATTGCTCTCCAAATTTTAGAGTAAATCCATTGTAATTGTATACAATTCAAAAATACATCACTAATGTTTGACAAAAAAAAATATATCAAATTGAACAATCCACAAGCAAAAGATATGGACAAAAACAAAATAGACAAAGCAAAATGAGAAATGTTACTTCCCAGAATTTTAGAGAGTAATTTTCTCTCTGGAAAATGTATGGGGAAGAAATTAATTCTCTTTTACCACAAAGAATATTCCCCCAAAGATACCTTTCCTAAATAGAGGTTAGTATACTAACCCCTAATATAATCAATGTTAGTAACTAACACCTAATATTCATAAAAGAATGATAAACATGGCTTACTTTATGAACTTGTAAACATGTGGGTCCCACCCATATATTTCCCCTTATCTTATCACTCTCTTGCGCAGGAAACAAGGGAACATAGATCTCTTCAAGGAATTGTCATACTCTAACATGCATTTATAACCTGCCTTGACAAGATATCTTTCCACTAGCCCTTTTCAAAAGTATTCATATTGCTTGGAATGGGGAATACCCATGGTGGGCCCCCTAAAACTTCATGTTTGAAAACCCTGTACTTTATACCCCTCTTGACCTTTGAAATCCCATGCATTGGGATTAGGGTGGGTTGGTGGGCCAAATCACCTCCTTGGAGTATTTTTGAAAGTTCCCATTTGCTGCATTTGGAATGGGGAAAGCCTTGTGGTGGGCCCCAAAATCTTTGTCTTTAAACTGTCCTCTTTCCCCTCAAGAATTTTCACACCACTTGCAGCCCTTAGAATTTTAGACTTGTCCTTTCCACCCACTTGGCACGTGGGGCCATGGGAAAGGAAGATAGGGTAGGGATAGGTAGGGGAAGTAGGATAGAAGGTGAATAGGTTAGGTTACTTTTTAAAATTTGATTTTTTTTTTTTTAATTTAATATTTTGACTTTGGTTAACACATTTGCTCATTAATAAAATTAATTAGTAACTAATAGATTTATTGTTAATATGTTTAGATTTTAACGAGTACTAAACCAACTTGTTAAACTAATAGTTTACTTTATTCAATTGATAATTAGTTTAAATAAGATCTTTAATAATGGTTATTTGAGTTTATTTAAATTGTCAATTTGCTATTGGCTAATAGAATTAGGGTCTAATGAATTGCTTTGTTTTCATTAATTTAATTTATATGAGAGTTTTAGTATGTCTTAGAAATGGTAGTATAACTTTCAATGTTTAGATAACATTTTGTTCTAGTTAACACTATTAGGTTTATTGTCAAATTATAATCAAAATTCAATTGTTAATGCAGTTATCTCATGAACCAATATTGTAGGATAAATTATCTATTATGTTGGATAGATCATACTCGAAAGTTATAACCTAGGTATATATACATTTTAGGTTATTGGTTAACTGGAATGAAATTGAATAGATAATCAATGCCATAGGTTACGAGGGATTGAAACGGTAAACATTGTCGAGTAGGTTTTAGTAGAATTGGATTTATTTTGACAAAGTTATATTGGCAAGGGAAAACCCTAAGATAAGATCTATTTCCTTTCAAAAATCATAAGACGGGTTCATTCTTTATAAATCTATCCTATCAAAACTAAAGGGGAATTAGAACCACCTAGGTACCTATGGATTCATCTTGAATGGAAGTTTTAAATGGAATTGTATGCACTAGGGTTCCTCTATCCAAACTCAAATTTTTTCACAACAATGGATATGAGATTAAATCTGCCAGACCCACATTGTTACATTGTTACTCCTAAGGCTTAACACTTCAAAAACTTAATTCTAGATTGTGACCAGCTTAACCATAGTCAACTTATCCATAACCCATGATCGTCACTCACTTACATCTTTCGTTAAAAAAAAATTGTTACATTTTTGTTGGTAAATTTTTGGGCATGACAACCTAGTTCGTCATTTGATGTTGTAGTGTCTAGCTCGTTAGTGGATAATAATTGCATCATACAAGCTACTTCAGGGCAGCTCTCACCATTATGATCTGTTGTTAGGTGAAACACACACATGTTGCCTCTCTTTAGGGGAGCTTCAATTGCAAGCCTCTATTGAGGAGCAGGTAATTGTAACATCCTTCCATCATTATTTCTATTATTCTAATCTTGGAATGGTTTTTGATATGAATTGTTGAACTTAGGGAATTGTCTTTTCAAAGCGATGATTTCATTAGACATTTTCTGCATCATCTCATTGGTTGATGTGGTGCCACTCGAGCTTGCACCTATTTTCATTTCTCTTTTCCATTGGCCAACAAAGATCATGTCATCTTCCAACTCATTGGCTATTCTTTGAGTGTTATCTAAATCTGCAAGCCGTGCTCTTCTTAGATCATAGTTTATGTCTGGTGGCATGGCACCCATAAATAATATCTTCAAGTTTGCAGGACTAGGCCTATCAGTCCTGAGAATTCTATTGGCAATCTTTTTGAATTTAGCAACAAATTCCCTCATAATTAGTGAAGCTTTCTTCTTAATGGAAGTCAATTGTGCCAACAAGACATGTTCATATTCAGCCATTTTAAATCTGGCTTCAAAAGCTGCCTCATAGTATCCCAGCTCGTAATCAAAGTGTCATCCAGATGATAAAACCAATCAACTGCCGCTTCAACTAGAGTTTCAAAAAATAATCTAATAGCAACATCTTCATGTCCAATTCCCAGGATGTGAGTTGTTGCAAAGAAGGCTTTGATATGTTCATCTATAGTAACTTTTCCATCTCCTAAGAACTTAGGAAAGTTCTTTCTGGATCCCCCAGGGAATGGATGATATGCTGTGAACTGTAGCAGACCAGTTGTAGTAGCCCATGGAGCTACCATGACTGTAGATGTAGGATGTGCAAGAAAATTAATAACAAGAGGAGCAACTACTCCGTGTAAAGTTAATACCTGACAAGCTATAGGAAATGAAGCTTGTGTCTTCAGAGGTGAAGGTGGTCTACTCTAGTTTCTTTTCTCACCTTTCTGATGAGGTAAGTCTATTATGGGAAAGATGAGCTCTACGAGCCTTTCAAATGTAGGGTCCTTTCCACCTTGCCCCTTGGTACTTCTAAGAAACCTTCTTTGATCCAGAGCTCTGAATTAGTTTTGCTGTCTAGCTCCGTGTTCCACTCTATGTTGGTTTCTTCTCTGAATTGCTCTTTCAAGTGCTTCTGCTCTCACTTCTTCTTGTTTAAGCACTTGACTCGCATTCCAGTAATGCTTTGCATTTCTTTTGTATCTCTAGGTGAAAGTAATCAAAGATGAAACTATGTTTTCTTGATCATCTTGAAAGCTGAGATTGGGTTGAAGTACAGGGAACACATTCTCATGAGGTAACGCAATTTTTCCTCATGATAGATATTCTAGTCTAGTGACAGTTTCTCTCCCCAATAGAGTCACAAAAAATCTATTGGTGAACAAATTGTTCTTTTTGGATTTAACTCTTTATTTTCCCAAAACCTCTTAAGAAACAATATGAATACGAACAGTTGGAAAGTTGTTATCTATGCGACTAACTTTCCTCTGAATTTTAATAGCTACAACTCCCTAATGTGAAATATATGCAATGAATTTTGTTTGTTCTAAACTTAAAGGGGTATGTTCTTGACCAGAGAACATAAGAGGTAATCGAACCAACCCTCGGTGAGAAACTAATCCAGACAGTGAATTTGATTCTAAACTCTAACCAACTCTGTGATTTCACAGTGCTTATGAATTCACACCAGTGGTGATGCAACAATGAATTCTACTTGAGCTAATGAAATGTAGTAAAGCAACATAGGTGAATCTAATCTAAAACAACAAACGAATGTTTTCCCAACCTCCAAGTAATACCTCGATTACTGTTAATTAATTGCACTGAAAGATAGAAACAAAACTCTAGTTATTTCCTAATTTCAATCCAACTTAAAGAAAAAAAACATTCAATCTTACGAATACATGGAACAGTAAATAAATGGCACAAACCATAGTCTAGATTGACTCTGCAACAATATGTATTCCACACCAAAAGCTAGCCGACCTTTTCATTGATTTTCCAAGTGTTACATATAGGCTTCAAGAGTTAAGCCATTACAAAATCCACTGAATCGATTCATATTATAAAGAGTTGGTAAATGACAAGTGGCCATTTACTGACTATACAATGTGTATCAAAAAGAAAGAGGGGAAAATTATTTTCTTTTCGCTAGCTTCTTTGCCTTCTCCGACTTAGCCTTATGAGTTTTGGCAGCTACAAGAATTAGAATCATCTTTTTAGAATCTGGGATGCACACATTTTTCAATCTTATGAGCCAGTGGGCATGATCTTTCTCTAAGCATTTTGTAGCATCTTTTTGGGGTTGCATCTTCTGCATTGCTTTGTATATGCATCCGCCGAGTTGCTGAAGATCATGTATTCTATCAAGGTGAGACCTAGATAACTCTACAAGCTGATCCAAGTAGTCAGAGAATTACTTCTGCATATTGGTTATACCAATCGGGCTCTTTCCATCTCCGCTAGTTTGAGACTCAAAGTGCAGACCTGTCAAATATGCAAAGATTTTACTTTGCTCTTTGGCAATTTCCTCCTCGGTCGCCTTCATTCTCACCTCTTCCTTGATTATCATCTCCATTTTGAACTCCACCCCTTGGAGCCATTCGATCAGAGGTTCATCTCCTTTCTGCAAAATGTTGGCCTTGATTTCATCTTTAGTCTTCATCGCTACCAGCCAATGCAACAACACCATGCACTCTTCGCACCTCAACCTCTCTATTGTAAGTGTCTGTATATGTCCTTTGAGGGAATCTTTCTCTGCCTCTAACTGTAAAAGGACATTTCCAAGTTGCTCAATGGCTACTAGACCTTCAGACTTGAGTCATTCAATCCACCTCCTGTCAATATGCCTGAAATGTCTATCCTCTTGCAATTTGGCAATTATTGCCTGGTTCTTAGCTACAGTAGGATCAAACATTTCCAAAGTGCTAGGTAGATTAGCCATGGGAGAAACCAAATTCTTGATGAAGTTAGTCATTTATTTGATCTCCACCTTGAGTTGAGTCTTTGTAATTTTGAGCTCTTCAAGCTCTTCTTCGATCAAGACATTGCTAGACTTCCACAAGTCTACTTTTGTGTCATGGTGGGTGAGTCCCATGTCTAAGGACTGGAGTGCAAAATATGAAGTAGAAAGATCTTCAATTATGCCATCTTTTAGCAGCTTGGCTATTTCCATAGTCAAGTGACCTATGTCTGGATCTCGACCAAGAGTGCTTAGAGTCCTAGTCTTCTTAGCCTTGCTTCGACTGGGCTCAACTGCATTGCTTGTGAAAGCATCTCACCACTAGGAGGGCCTATCTTGACTCTCTTTCTCTTCTACTCTAGAGTGTTATCAATCCATGAATCTACACTTGTGACTTTCATTGTAGAAATTAGATCTTCTACAAACAATTTCCTGATAACAGGAGGAGAATATTTTTGCTTTGAAGTGAAAGGATTAATCTGCGGAGAAGAAATGCTCTTTCCCTTTTTAGGTGAACCCAAATGTTCTCTTGTCTCTTCATCCATCTCATCTTCTGAACTAATACTGTCATCCTTAAATTCAAAGATGGGAGGTTCCCTTTGACCAGGAGTGTCACCTTATATTTCTATGGCTTCTCCTTGGGCTTTTTGCTTTGGTTCCATGGCTCCACAGGTTTCTTCTATCGGCTTGTCATATTTCTCAACTTTGGCTTCTTCATTTGAACCGATGATTGGAGATGATCCTACTCCATAGGTCTTCTCAATTGGGATCTCCTTTTCAGGTGGTTGATCATCTCCACTTGCTAGATGAGTTGGTCCTTTTGCTATAGATGAGGTTGGAAAAGAGGAGGATGCGGGAGCACTCAAAGGCTTGACTGCAGGATCTTGTTGAGGAGTAGGCTTCCTAGACCTCCTTTTCCTTCCCATCATCCACTAGGCCCACTTATCAGTCCTCTTAATGACTTTAGCTGTTAAGGTCTCCAAATCTTCTATAGCTTGACCTTGAATTGGCTCTGAGCTCATAGGGTAGGGCTTGATCTAGTCTCGATATGTGTCAGTATACATATGTTCTCCATCATCAATAATGCCTTCAATATTAATGTTGACATTAAACAACTTGATTTGTTCAATGGTCAACCTGGAGTAGAACCTCTCTCGGCTCTCCAGCTCATCCTTGCAATTGGCCTAATAATCTTCAATTTTAGGGATATGCTTGACTACAGAGCCAATCTATAAGTGATCTTTGGCATAATCCACTAGATCAAACTATGGTCTCAGTACCTCATACTTCTTCAGCTTATATCTACTCTCGAATGCCTTTATCATGTTCTTAGCATTTGACCTTGACGCATACCTGTACGCTCCAATAGTAACAGGGAATTCATAGCCTTTCTTTCTATTTCCCACGTTGATCAAGTTCACTTCCAACATCTGCTAGATCACTTCTATGAGCATGATCATGTCATCGGGGTACCTTGGTAGCTTCATGGGGAAAGCATCAAAACCTTTAAGATGAAGGTATGAGAAACTAGTGAATTGAATGAAGAAGCTCCCAAATTGGGTGATGAATTCCATGGCCTTTGGTGAGAACCTCCACTCTGGATATCCTTGTAATTCTCTGCACAACCTCATTGTAAATGATTAATTAACTCTAATGAACTTGACATAGCTATATTGTAACTTCAAATGAGGGAAGAAATCATAAATTTTCACATCATCTTCATATTCTTCTAACCTGGGGAGTCCCGACCATTCTTGCAATGTAGCTAAAACATAGATTAAACAAGAAGACATATAAAACTTGTTCTGGTATTTGGCGAGATTCAAGGTATTAGATAGATTTTCACTTACCACTTGAGCCCAGTCTATATAATGATGCTCAACACATATTACCTGGACCAAGAAGAAATAGTGCTCTATGAAATTCAACATGTCACTTTCACCTTTTATCATGTGAAGGTGCACCAAGATGTCGACAATTTTTGCCTTCAAATCCATCCCAAAAAGTGTCTTTGGCACTTTTCCCTTTATGCTTCTGGACTTCTGGAACCACGAGTTCATAATCTCTTTCCTCCATCTCATCTTCTTCTTGTTATATTCTGAAATTACAATCGAGAAGTTTATATTTGAAAATTTCGCCCGCTCTAGGATACAGAGACTGTTCTGCATAGACTCTCTGTCAATGGAGATGAGTACTGTGTCATTTGGTGAAAAAATCTATTTCATATCTGGGTTGAATCTAGATATACACTCCTTGATTAGTTTGGGAGCTTGCACCGCAACAGGGAATCCAACAACTTCAACCAAACCGCTGCCTTTAAGCTTTTGTGTCATTCAATGGAGGTTTTCCTTGCCCAATCTCCTATGTAGATTGTCTAGATTGTAGAATATGAGGGATGTATCTATCAAATTATTCCTTTCATATGTAATCCCATTCAACCCATCGAAACCCATGACTCTAGGGTCCATAGCTTCTGATTATGCTTTTTATTTACTTGTTAAGAAGCTTTGGAGAATGTCGTAAGATGATTTGTGAAATTATGGGAAATGAAAGACGTATGAGAAAGATATGAACAAATGGTAATTTTCATTTGAAAGTTTGAGTCTTTTATAAACAGCTTGCTTCCTTACCGTTACTTTCCATAGCTCGCACCACACGAGTGAGAGATTTTCAAAAATACCTATTAAAGTTCTAATGTTAAGATTTGAATTAAATGCATCTTATTAACGGCCTTAAGAAATCATGTTTAACCATTTGAAGTAGCTGTAATGGTTACTTTATTGGTGCAGAAGATTTTTACTTTTCAGCTTCTCCCAATTTGATGCCTTTGTCAGAGAACACACTCTAGGGGTAGAAACCCGATTGTGAAGAAGTTGGGAAGTGATTTTCTGAAAATCCACAATTGACCCATTTCTTTGGCAATTTCTTTTAGATATCTAAGCGGGCTATCTTCATCACAACAGATCATTTCATCCCCATGATTTTCTTATGCTTATTTCCTCACAAGCTGTCGCTCCTTGGAAACCAACCTTCTGAGGTGATTTTTTGATAAGGGGGGAAGTTAGAAACTGATTTTCTGAAAAAGGTCCCTTATTCACTTTCTCATATTCTGAGACCGTTTTATTCACTACAAGGGCTCAATCTTACTTTCTCAAAATCTAGATGCTTGGCTTTTGGGAACTTCTGATACACTTTCCACCATCCTTTGAAAAACAACTTTTGTAGGAAAAACTCCACAAGAAGGGAAGTTCATTACAACTTCTCCACCAAGCTACTTTTCTGGATCCAACTCACTCTTAACCTAATAATCTTGATCTCTAGGCCTTGTCGGTGTGCTTGGTGATTCCTATGTTCTCTTCCCATGGAAAATCACCTTCATGGGTCGAAACCCACTGAGGAGAAGGTGATTTTTAGTTTCCCAACATAGAGGAGAGATGTCAATTTGAAGTTTCTCATCAATATGAATGCCATCAATAGAACCAAAGGGATAAAAGTCTTTATCGAATTAGGAACTATAACTTACCCAACCCTAGGATGAAATCAAAAACCAACCTGGCTTGAAAGCAGAAAGAGGCATGATGAGATAATTCGATAAAGACCACCTATCCTAGGGGGGACTCTAGACTTAGACTCCAGTCTATTATCTCAAAAATCATGACTCTATCTAAACACAAGGTATCCACTTTGGTTTTAAAGTGAAGAACAACAGTGGGGCAACACGAAGATATTTTGTTAACCTTGTCCATCTGGGCGTAATTCACCTTAAAGTGAGTGGATGTGTCATGTAATCAACACCAACTAGTAAGGATATTCATATTAATTAGATTGATTGTATGGGCTAGGTGTGTACCTTCTTGTGCATCCTTCTAGTTGTTGTTCACACCATAATTGTTTGGGTTAGTATTTTATAGTTTTTTGAAAGGGAATTAGTTGTTATTATACTATTTCTCAAAATTCTAATTATTCTATTTCCCTTGGTAATTATTGTGCTACTATGTGGGATTGGATTTTTGGTTACCCCTTAGATTGAGCTTGATCTTAGTTAGCTTAGAAATGATCCGCGTCAACATATTTTTCAATGCTTCCATCTTCATGGTCAAGTAACTTGTTTTCTGAACTAAAGATGGAGTTGGAATTTGGTTTGCCATAGCAGTGTGAGATGTGCTAGGTTGGGGTTGAGAGGTTGCTGGTTAAAAGTATGAGTTATCTTACCCTTGTAGTATAGTTAGCTTTGGTTAGCACTAGGAAGCTCTACCATTTGAAAATCCTATTTCATAGGATTGGGCATATGAAAGGGAAATAGATAAATTATTGGGGTTCCTAATGTAATATTAGGGTTATATCTAGTCATGTGGTGGAATGTATTGAGTTGCATGGTTAGAAACAATTTAATACCTATTCCTCTGAGGGTTTGGTTTAGTTCTTGATTCATCTGAAAGTAAATTATGTAGACCTTGGATAGGGTGTCAATGTGCCCCACATGATAATTTCTCTATATAAACATGGAGATGCATGGGTTTATGGATAAGAGATACACTTAAATAGATATGAATTCAAGGAAAATGTAGGGTATTGCCAGCCTTTTGAGTGCCCTTTAGAAGATTGTATTGAAAACTATTAAGGGATCATTGTGTTTCTTTTGTAGGGATGAAAATTGGTGATATAGGAAGGCAGGGTCAACATATACCCAAAACTATAAGAGGAAATCATTCTATAGGTCTTTCCAACATTGGATGGATTTTCCCAAGAAAGAGAGGTACCAACTAAGTTCAGTTTCCCCCAATGATTAGGGGAATATCCTGCACACCACATCTTCATATGCAATATGATGTTGAACCATGAAATACTTGAAACCTTGTAAATATTTTTCATTGATTTGGAGGCCATGGTACTCATACGTAGGGAATATTCTCTTTTCATTATGAGGTAAATCATTTATTATTCTCACAAGGGTCTATAATGGGGAATAATTATAGTTAAAGTAGGATATTCCTAGAGTATTGAGGGTATGTTGTATTGGAAATACAATTATCGGGGAAACTACTTGGTATGATATATGAATTGGGAGGAAAATTTTGGTTTGAAAGTAGAAGATCCTCCTTTCCTAACACTCCTCTTAGTTCAGATCATGGGTCATAACTCTACATACTTTCCTTTTCTAGGTGTTGACATAAGGATTCTATCCAATCTAATTATGAAGAAAAAAGTTAAATACTAGAGTTCACTACTGAGAAACTCACTCTTAGTTATAAACAAAAGGGAAATCAGAGCCTTCAAGCCCTCCTTTTAGTACTTATTTCTATTAATGAGGCTTTTTTGCATGACCCAATCCACCTAAAATAATGGAGGAACCAGAGTTCCTAACCTCACAAGTACCTAGATTTTGGGTCATGAAGGTGTCAGATAACGAAGTTGGACACATGAATACTTGTTCAAGGGGCATGCTCATTTGAAGATCTGATCTTATAAATCTTGAAAGTGAGACTTAGAATAGATTACAAAGAAACAAAAAAGGATTGATTAGGGTTATAAAATAACTAAAACCAATCTAAGATCATTGTATCACAACAAACCATTAACTAAACCTAAGGATAACATAATACATTTACCATTAACATACATGATCATCAATCAATACACATTAAGGAAGAGGGATTCCTTCACATTATATCCATTAATTACACTTATTATAAAGAACTCAAAACATTATTAGATAAAGGACAACATGAAATGAACAAGATACTATTTATTGATAAACAATAAAGCCCATAGTAGAAAAGTATTCCACTATTCTTTCATTGATTATCAATAGTTGTTCCAGTAATAATTGGTTCATCACATATTTCTCCAAGGGAGTGGGAAACATATGATAACACTAAAGAGATGAAAATATTAAGAAACTATTATGTTAAGTCTAAGGTTTCTCACAATCATCTTCTTTATGCACCATAACAAAGGTCCAAAATATTACATTTATAGGGAACTAAGCCCTTCCAATACAGAGCTTAAGGAGAAAAGATAGAAGAAGAAGAGAGAAGAAGGGAACTCAAAAGTATGAATATTGAGGAAAACATTGGTGTGAAAGTCTTCTTCTGAACCATGTACATTTCCTATATCTCATACATGTGCCATTAATTTTAGATCGGTGATCTATTAGTCCTATTTGGTACTTGTTCTACATCATTAATGTTTAGTAAATATATAATAGGTTGGGTAGATTGAACTTATGGAATTCCCTATCACCTGTTACTTAATTTGTCAATAGTACTATACCTCATGAGGTGGAGCTACCCCTATACCCTAGAACATCTTAAATGCAGGAAACAAGATGTCTACTTTGGTAATTTAACCTAGAGGTGACACCTAGAACTCTTTAAAAGAATTCTAAAATATAGAAAAACCTCAAGTTCTAAAGTGTTAGAGTCCCCTTGGACTAAAAAAAAAAAATGAAGTAATGAATAATGTGGGGGTCAACACATAAAGGTATATAACTCACATGCCTCATAATTTTGGATATATATCCTTTATTTCTAAGCTATGAATGAAAACCCATTGTATCTAAAGTCTACCCTATCATTGTGTCTCTTTTGCTTGATCTAAGTGATTCTTCATATTTTTGGTAGCCTCCTAGGCTTGGTACGTGGAAAGAATTAGGTCCAAACAATCATCGATAAGCTTCTTGTGAAAATTGTAGGAATGATAAGATCTTTAGTCCATCTTCTTGTCAAAACTTACCAATAAATAATATAGGGGTGCAATTACCTCCATAATATCTAGGTCAAAACCTGTTATGTGCCCTATAAATATTTTGAACATTATAATATGTTCTTTCACTAATAGGTGTTTTATGATAGGTTTTTTGGAGAAGACCCATAAAATCTACCTTTAACCTAATATTTTGGAGATTGGTATCTACAAAATGTTAGAAAGTAAAGTCCACCAAGATAACTTAGAGGGGGGGGGGGGGGGGTGAATTAGTTATCAGATAATTATAAATTTTATCATCTTCAACAACATTTAGCCATGTAAGTAATGCAATTACTAACCATACAAAGATATTCATACACAATGACACAATAACACAAGATATGTTGACTAGGGAACCTCTTGATCAAAGAGTAAACCTCGGTGGGAATGATGCCCACAAAAGATGCACTAATATGAATATTCCTTATGAGAGGATGGACTCTATTAAGAGTCTTATGAAATACATTCAGTACATATAAATCCCTGTTAGGAGATTTTGAATCCCTGTTAAAAGATTCTAACCCTGTTAAGAGTTATGGAAGACAAAAAGACCCACTACCCAAACAACTTCAGGGTAAGATCACTGAACACATTGTCCAAATAACCTTGATATTATTTAGCAAAATAACATGAAATATGTTACCTCCTTACTATGCCAAACCGCACTCACTACTCCATTAGATCTCAATTCCAGATCTCTGAACTTCGCATGTCTTCCTTCACAATTTCGCTTTCACAATCTCTTAGGCTCTTTTCTTCACTTCATGCTTACATTCGCATGCAACCAAACCATGCTCACACTTCTTTCATATCTCTCAACTACTACATACAATAAGGAAAAACATTCCTTTCTTTATACCACACTCAAATAATTACAAATGAGTCGGCACATAATTACAAAATAAAAGTTTCCATACGCTACATCAAAATTACACAAAACTGTTGACTTCCAAATGCAATAACTCTTCACTCGTGCAACCTCAAAGTTTTCACTATGAACCACATCATCATCAATGTGTCTCAAACTTCCCTTTAACTACACAAAACCAGATTCCATCCCGATTAGGAGATATCATCCGATTTCCACAAACTGCTACTCAGGAACACTGCCTGAATACTGCTTTTACCAAAATGCTCATAACTTCCATGAATCAATGAATTACTATCTATGCTCTTAACCATAGAAAAATAACATATCAAAGAGTATAACCTCAACATTGCATAGCTCCAACTACAATATCCCACATGCGCTAATCAAAACACTGTCTGCTTCTCTGCTAGTCTCCAGAAGATCACCGTGTTGACATCAATGACAATCATAGTCATGAATGCAACAAAAACTGCTACAGAATGACTACCAACATCCAACATTCATTCCTAACAATCTACCCCATTGGCATTCATGGCAACATATATGAAAAACATCTAATGTTCCAAAAATCCAATACTGCTGCACTGCTGCATTGATACTCTGAAAGTTCTTCAAATCTTCTTCATTAAACAAATCTTGCTTTGTTATCCTATTAAGTTATCTCCAATAGATGGTACAAAGGGTTTTTCATGTACACTTCTCCCCCATTGACATCAATGAAAAAAATTTCATCACTATGTCAACAACAACTCAATGTCAAAAGACACTGTTTCAGAAAATACATTCACAAGAGTCCTCATGACTCAGCTCAGATACACATACTCCCCCATAGAGGAAGTACCAACATCCAATCCAGAAAAAGATAGGGCTCATATACAACTGGATGGATGCAATCAACTACATCATTACTCAAAAGTAGGTTGGGGCATAACCCCAAGCATACCTCTCAGATACTCAAATATATCCTTAGGCAAAGGCTTTGTAAATATGTTTGCTATTTGTTCCTTTGTGCTTATGTACTCCAGTCTGACTTCTTTCTTAGAAACTTTCTCTCTTACAACATGATACTTGATCTCTATATGCTTAGTTTTAGAATGCAATACAGGATTCTTAGACATACTGATTGTGCTGGTGTTGTCACAATGTATGAAAATAGGCTCAACAAACTTAATTCCAATATCCTTCAACATCTACTTCATCCAAATTATTTGGTTACAATTGTTTGCTACTGCTACATATTCTGCTTCTACTGTACTTTGTGAAATACAATTCTGCTTCTTTCTCAACTAGGAGACCAATCTTCCTCCAAGAAAAAAGGCTCCACCACTGGTGCTTTTCTTATCATCAACACTACCTCCCCAATCAGCATCTGTATATGCACATAAGGTGAAATCATCAGATTTTTCATACCACAATCCATAGTCCATTGTGCCTCTTAAATATCTCAATATTCTCTTTACTGCTGCATAATGTGATTCTCTAGGTTTAGCTTGAAATATTGCCACCATTCCAACTGAATGTTGTATATCCAGTCTAGTGTGTGTTAAGTACTACAATCCTCCAATCATGGATCTATATTTCTTTTGCTCAATTGCTGGTGTTTCATCTTTGCTTGATAGTTTGTGTCCTGTAACCATAGGTGTTCCAACTGGTTTACAGTTTTCCATTCCAAATCTTTTCAGCAAATCATTCAAGTACTTTGTCTGGCTAACAAAGATACCATCATTGTTCTGTGTTATCTGTAATCCCAAAAAGTATTTCATCTCACCAATCATGCTCATTTCAAATTCTATCTTCATTTCATCAACAAATTTGTCAATAGCTTCATCTTCTCCTCCAAAGATAATGTCATCAACAAAAATAACTATAACTAACATTCCATTTTCAATTTCTTTTGTGTACAGATTACTATCTACTGTTCCTTTAGTAAATCCCAATTTCAACAAATACTTATCCAATCTAGCATACCAAGTTCTAGGTGCTTTCTTTAGTCCATATAATGCTTTCTTTAGTTTACATACCATATCTCCTTCTTGAGTCAAAGGAAAACCTTTAGGCTGCTCAATGTAGACTTCTTCTTCCAATTCACCATTCAGAAATGTGGACTTCACATCCATCTGATACACTTTGAATTTCTTTAAAGCTGCATAAGCCAAAAACATTCTTACTGCTTCAAGTCTTGCTACTGGTGCAAAGGTTTCTTCATAGTCAATTCCTTCTTGCTGCGAGTATCCTTTACATACTAATCTTGCTTTCTTTCTTACTACTTCTCCTTGTTCATTCATCTTGTTTCTAAATGCCCATTTAGTTCCAATCACATTCTTGTCTTTAGGTCTAGGAACCAATTCCCATGTCTTGTTCTTTTCAATTTGATCTAGTTCTTCTTTCATAGCATTAATCCAATGTTCATCTTCACAAGCTTCATTAGTAGATTTAGGTTCAATTTGAGAAATCAAACATAAATGTACCTTATTTCTAGTCATAACTCCTCTGTCCAAACTTCTAATAACTTGTTCAATAAGATGATGTCTAGATAGATACCTGTTCGGTGTCATAGTCACAGATCTTGCTTCAACTATAGATTCTTCTTTGGTTTCTTCTGTAGTATGATTCTCATTCAACAATTCACTGTCAGTCTCATAGAATAATTTAGTAGTTTCAATGTTAGGCTGAGGATTAGCTTCTTCATTAGATTCATAATCAAGCATTCCTTCCTGAATTTTAAAATTCTCATCAACTTTAACATTTGCGCTCTCAGCAATAGTTTTAGTTCTCTTCTTATAACATCTATATGCTTTTCTCTTCAAAGAATATCCAAGAAAAATACCTTCATCACTTCTAGGATCAAACTTTCCAATATCATCATCTCTCTTTATATAACATTTGCTTCCAAAAATTCTAAAATACTTAACTGAGGGTTCATGTCCAAACCATAATTCATAAGGTGTCTTATCTATATCTGCTCTGATTTGTACTCTGTTCATTGTATATACTACTGTATTCACTGCTTCTCTCTAAAATGTCTTCACCAAGTTATTCTCAAATAACATAGCTTTCGCTGCTTTAGTTACAGACCTATTTCTTCTTTCTACAATACCATTTTGTTTAGGTGTTCTAGGGGCTAAAAATTGTCTCTTAATACCATTCACTTCACAAAAAGTGTTAAACTCTCTAGAAGTAAATTCTCCACCTCTATCAAATCTGAAATTTTTTTTAATCTTCATTCCAGATTCATTCTCAACTTTATTCTTAATGATCTTAAACTTATCAAATGCTTCAGATTTTTCTTTTAGAAATGCAATCCACATGATTCTTGTAAAATCATCAACAAGAATCATAAAATACCTTTCTCCATAGAATCCTCTAGTCCTGGTAGGACTGCTCAAGTCTGTATGAACAATCTCCAACTTCTCTGCCGATGTGAACTTCTTACTAGGAAATGAACTTCTCTTCTGCTTAGCCATCACACATTCTTTGCAAATCATGTTAGTAGGCTTCATAATTTTAGGCAAATCCCTTACTGCAAGTGTAGTACTCACTTTCACAATGTTATCAAAGTTTATATGACAAAATTTTCTATGCCACAACCAACTATCATCAATTTTAGTAATCAAGCATGTCATCTCAGTAGGATTCAACTGAAATACATTACCTCTGATTCTAGATCCAGTTCCAATTAGATTTCCATCTTTATCCTTTATCACACAAGTTTTCTCAGTAAACCAAACTTGATATCCCTTATCCACTAACTGTCCAACACTCAAAAGATTATGTTTCAATCCATCAAGAAAGTAAACATCATCAATATTAGTCTTTCCATCAAGAGTAATAGATCCTATACCTTTAATCAAACAAGGTGCATTGTTACCAACTCTAACAACTCCTCCATCATAATTGTTAAACTTTATGAAATTCTTCACATCTCCAGTCATATGATGTGAACAACCACTATCTATAATCCAATCATCTTTCTTTTCAACTTGGGAAACTAATGCTTTTTCTTCTTTAACATCAGATTCAAAATTTTCTTCTTTAATTGCTACAAATCCTATTTCATCATTATTCTCAGTATCACTTTCACTCAAAGTTCTTTCTATACTAGCTTCAAGATCTTCATCATTAGCATAATAACATTCCTTAGATCTTCTAGGCTTGAAATTATTTCTGCACTTCTTAACTCTCTTAGGAAATTTAGATGCAAAATGACCATATTCTTGACAAGTCCAACATTTAAAAATTTTCTTACCGTCTAGTTCTCTTTTCACAAGCAAGGCAATACCTTCTTCAATCTTCTTATCTTCTTCATTTCTAGATCTGCTGCTGCTAGCATAATCTCCACTCACACTGGTACTTCTTGACAAAGTAGGATGAATACTAAGAGCACTGAATGCTATCTCCATTCTAGGTAAGTCTCTTGATAACCTCAGGTTCATCTCTGCTGCTTCCAATCTTCCAAGAAGAGTCTCTCTTGTAAAGTTTGTAGTACAAGGTATGACTTGTTCAATCATTTGTGTTGTCTTCTTAAATACAGGAGTCAATGTCCTCAAAATTTTCCATATCACTTCATTCTCTGTCTTTGATCCTCCACAAGATTTTATTCCTGCAACAATTTCTGACATTCTACCAATATAGCTTCTAACAGATTCATCTTCCATCATTCTAATATCTTCAAATGCACATATCCAATTATGTAATCTAGCTCTTTTTGCATGTTCATCACCTTCAAAAGTAGAGTGTAAAGCTTTCCAAATTTTATTAGATTTCTTAAAACATTTTACCTGACTGTATTCATTCTCTGGAAGTGCTGTCAAGAGTGCTTCTCTTGCAAGTATGTTACACATGAATAAATCTACCTCATCTTTATAACTTGTTTCAAGACTGTCTTCTTCAATTATAGTCCTTTCATTCTTTGTAATCAACCAATAGCCTGGTCCTAAACATAATAGATGTGTCTTCATATTTTCCTTCCAGCTGTCAAAATTTACTCCATCAAAATTAGGGCTTTCTTTCCTAAAATTCACCATGGATCTCCTTAAGTTGTTAAACTTTAATCCTTTCAAGGACCTGCCACTCTGATACCAATTGTTAGAAAGTAAACTCCACCAAGATAATTGAGAGGGGGGGGGGGGGTTTGAATCAGTTATCAGATAATTATAAATTTTATCATCTTCAACAATATTTAACCATGTAAGTAATGCAATTACTAACCATACAAAGATATTCATACACAATGACACAATAACACAAGATATGTTGACTAGGGAACCTCTTGATCAAAGAGTAAACCCCGGTGGGAATGATGCCCAAAAAAGATGCACTAGTATGAATATTCCTTGTGAGAGGATGGACTCTATTAGGATTCTTGTGAAATACATTTAGTACATATAAATCCTTGTTAAAAGATTCTAACCCTGTTAAGAGTTATGGAAGATAGAAGGACCCACTGCCCAAACAGCTTCAGGGTAAGATCACTGAACACACTGTCCAAATAACCTTGATATTATTCAATAGAATAATATGAAATATGTTACCTCCTTACTATGCCAAACCACACTTACTGCTACATTAGATCTCAATTCCAGATCTCTGAACTTCGCATGTCTTCCTTCACAATTTCGCTTTCACAATCTCTTAGGCTCTTTTCTTCACTTCATGCTTACATTCGCATGCAACCAAACCATGCTAAAAATTCTTTCATATCTCTCCACTACTACATACAATAAGGAAAAACATTCCTTCCTTTATACCACACTCAAATAATTACAAATGAGTCGGCACATAATTACAAAATAAAAGTTTCCATACGCTACATCAAAATTACACAAAATTGTCGGCTTCCAAATGCAATAACTCTTCACTTGTGTGACCTAAAAGTTTGCGCTATGAACCATGTCATCATCAATGTGTATCAAAATTCCCTTTAACTGCGCAAAACCAGATTCCATCTCGATTAGGAGATATCATCCGATTTCCACAAACTGCTACTCAGGAACACTGTCTGAATACTGCTTTTACCAAAATGCTCATAACTTCCATGAATCAATGAATTACTATCTGTGCTCTTAACCATAGAAAAATAACATATCAAAGAGTATAACCTCAACATCACATAGCTCCAACTTTAATATCCTACGTACGCTAATCAAAACACTATCTGCTTCTCTGCTAGTCTCCAGAAGATCACTGTGTTGACATCAATGACAATCATAGTCATGAATGCAACAACAACTGCTACAGAATGACTGCCAACATCCAGCATTCATTCCTAACAAAAAATATTCATGCTTCTATCTACGAATGTCAACTTCAATTATCTCATCCTTATCAAGGGTTCATACTAGCTTTAGGACCTCTATCTATATTTTATAATTCTCTATCTTAGTGTCCCATAAACTTATGTTTATGTGAATGTCACCCTGAATCTTTATGGCCTAAAAATAATATACAAGAGACTTTGAGAGGAAGCCCCAAACCTTATCCAATTTCTCAAATATCTATTGGTATGTGATGATAGCCTTTCTCTTCATCTTCTACAAATAACTCATCTATTTGAACAATATCAATGCCAAGGTGGATGCACTTGGGCCATGTGATGAGATGAGAGAAACTAATTCCTAAAAAAAATCCTCATAGTAGGCTAACTTGGCCCACATTTCCTATTTTACTTTATGTTCTTTATTGAGCCTCCTGTACACTATACTAATGACATCATCATGGTTATGGAGTTCACCCCACTTGGTTTTATTTGCTATATTTATTTGTGTCAACCTTTAATCATAGGGGGATACCTCTACTTGATCCTTTTTTGGAGGTGCAATGACAACCTTGATACTCCTATAGAGTTATTTTGTTAAAGTCATAATGTTTGTCAAAGTCATTCGGTAAAGAAGGATAGTCAAGTTAGTAAAGCAAATAAGAAAGTAGGTAAATGAAGAGATGATTTTGGTAAAAGGAATAAGGAATAAACAATGGAAAAATCAAGGAAGATCGAACACCGAGAAGTTACCAAGTCGAGAGCATACATGTTACTAAGAAGAACAAAACATGTTATCAAGAAACATAGGCCGACATAAGAAGAATCTACAGATACATTGAATCTGACATCGAACATAATTTTTTTTACAAATCTTGAGGAGATTGTTTGGTGATGTATTGGAGATTTAAACATGATGTTTTTTCATGATTACAAGGTAAGATCCACCAATGAGAATTAAATGTAATACATGCATTGGAGATGTAACCATTTGGTAGTACCCCTTAATGAGATGAATCTAGAACACTTCCACTGCTTCTAGATCAAGTATAAAAGATCAGTATGTGAAGAAGAGAGTAAGTATGTAGATGCAAAGGAGAAATTGTAGAGAGAAAATGGTGATCAATAAGAGTTAAGTATGAAGGTGATGAGAAAAGAAGCCATCGAGTAACAAAGTAGTAAGAGAAGAGTTGTGAATGTGATACATAGTTGAAGCTATCGAGTACATGAGTGAAATTGTGATTGAAGTATAGTATGAGGGTAACTAATCTTAACAGGGTAAGCTATCAGAAATAGCTAATTTTCTAGCTCTAACTGAGAAATTTTTTTACTGTAGTAGTGAAGTGTTTTGGGTGCCATCCCCACCAAAATTTTTCCCTCTAACCAAGGATTTCTACGAGACCAAAAATCCTGGTGTTATGAGTTGTGTTCTATGATTTTGATTTATATGTTTTCATGTTGATATATGGAAATTTATCAATTTAGTGAATGGTTAGAAAGGTAGATAATTTTTTTTTGATTACTAATTCACCCCTCCCCTCTTAATACTTAACTTTCCATAAATTAATCCAATAATTGGTATCAGAGGAAAGTATCTCATTCAGAAGTTTAACCACTTGAGAGGAAAGATTTGAAGAGATGGGAAGCTATAGGTATGAAAAGGTGATTGATAACATGAACATGGAACTAAGGATGAAAAATGACCAGATAGATGAACTAAGGAGGAAAATGAAATATTCACTTAACATGAGAAAGGAGCTATCCCATCAATTGAAAGATACACAAGATCAGGTTGAAGAACTTGAAGAACAATTAGAGGGAAGTATGTCTGATGAATCTGAATCTACCATATTAGAACTAACTAAAAAGAACAAAAACCTAACTAATTGGGTAAAAGCACAGAAAAGAGAACAAGAAGCTCAATTGGTAAGAATGTGTGAAGTCCTTGAACAAAAGAGGAAATATGAAGATGATAAAATAATGGTTCAAGATGAAAGAAGATAAATGAGTGCAAGGCTAAATGAGAAATATGTGGAGATATAGAGGCTGACATAAAATCACTAAAATTTGATAGATCAACTAATCGGTGCTAATCAAGATATTGCAAGGAAATTTGAAGAGATTGCTGGACTAAGATCAGAGAATGAACATTTGAAGAATGAACTAAAATTTGAAAAGGATAAAAATAAAGTGTTGAAAAGGAATGAAGAAACATTAAGAATACTGGATGAACAACTAAGAGGTCAGAGATAACTGAGAGATACTACTAGACTTGGGTATACTGAAAACAACACTACCGAGAAGGGAGAGTCCTCAAATCAAGTAGCCAAACAAGATACTTCTACCTCATTAAAGAAAAATAAGCCTACTTGTTATCATTGTGGGAAACTAGATCATACAAATAATGTCTGCATGAGAAAAAGAGGTAAACCACCAAACATTTAAAACTTTAATAGTTATTGTTACAATTACAATAAGTATGGTCATAATGCATTTGAGTGTAAATCAAGGATATTTAACAATACAAGGAAGAAAAAATTTGATGGTTACTACAATAAAAACCATATATATGGTCACAAGTCTGAAGAACACGGGTCACAAAGATGAATGTGAAATGGGTACCTAACCGAAATTTTTTTGGAAACAACTGACAAGGCTCAACTATACTATGGGACTACAATACAAGAATTTCATGCACACCATAAGGGAGATTTGGACATATTGTAGAAAATCACATTTTAATGCATGGAAGGAACAATATAAGATCATGGAGAAATTTTGGAATGACTTGTTTTTATTGTCACAAGATCAGTCACCTCACCAAAGACTACAGGTACTGAGACAAAGCCCTAATTGAGGAACAATCGAGTGAAACTGTTTAAGTAAATGTTGATTAAATGAGAAAATAGACGAATAGAACATGGAGAAGAAAGTCTCAAGATGATGGAACTAAACTTGGAACAATTGATGGTACCTTATCCTCTAGATCGGGTGCACCTATCTTCACCTAATTGGTCAAAGGTATCTGTAGGAACTGTGTACTAAAATTCAATCTTAAATTGGTTCTTAACATTTGTGAAAAGATCCATATTATTATTTGTAGATGCATTTGGATATATATTGTGAAGATAACATTTCATGTTTTGATCGGTGATAAGACTATGTTATTTTGTCTCATTCAGTGAAAGGAAGTGTATTTGGTAATTAGTGAAAAGGGAGTCAGTAACAATATTTAATGCAAAATTAGAGCCATTGGAAACCCTAATCTTGAGGAAGGTATAAATTGACTCTTTGTCATTTTATTTTTACCTTACATTTTCAAGAGCATTTGAAGCACTTTGCAGAAATGAGTCCTTCGAGAGAATTCAAGTGATTAATCAAGAAGATCTTAGCACTATCATGCACATTCAAGTAATTACTAGTGTTTTCCTGATTTGTGAAAGAGAACTTGAGTTGATATTCAAAATGAAACCCCATATTCAAATGATTAATCGGTGAAGCAATGACACCAAAAGTTCAAAACCATATTGTCATGGAGAAGATTGATCCAATCAATCCAAAGTATAAGCTGCCACCATCCATAGCCATTGAACTTGACAAAATATATAACCTATTTGATCCCTCTGAGAGTAATTATGATTGAAGAAATTTGTGCCTTCACCTATTTCAAGATAGAGGAGATTTTCCAAGCTAACATCGATACATCTGATTGAAATATATGTTCAAATGGGAAACTAAAAGATGAGCATATTCATTTGGAAACCAAGGGTTTGATGCATGCACTGCATGTACCAAGTGTGTTTAAATTTGAATAGATGTGAATTGTGCTAAGTCGAGTTCATAATCAATCCATGTAGCTTGATGCACTTGTAAATGTTACAAAGGATGTGCTACACATTGCGACTGGTTATCCAATCAATGATAGACTGAAAGCACATAAGCAAACTGACAATAACAAACTGTGTGAGATGACACAAGAAAAATAGGATGGAAGAGGTCTAAATTTTTTTTATTGTTGCTGATCATGAGTTGAGATTTGTATGTAATGTGATATCCTACCAAATATTTCAGTCATCTCAGGTAGATAGTGTACCTTGTGGAGTTGTGGATATAGCCTACAAGTTTGTCAAGAAAGATATGAAGATAGATCTATGTGAGATCTTACTGAAGGACTTTTATGACAACATAAACACCATCAGGAAAGAAAAGACCAACACTCTAAAGTTTAGATCATTGTTGGTATGTATATTTTTCTACTTTCAAAACTTTTTCCATCAATTAGTGATGTAGAATGGAGTGTGAATAAACTGATTATTTATCAAATAAATGAGTTCATTCAAAGTTTAGGAGATAAATTTAATATGATAATGAATGAATAATTTTCAATGTTTCAAGAAAGAATGGATGAAAAGTTTATAATCCTACCTTAACTAGTGGAAAAGTACCATGATACTATCTATTTTGAAGTGGACAGTGACACCTTCATAGTAAAGGCAGTGGAGCCTAGGACCATCTAGCTACTGCCAATGGGATATGAGATGGACATTGATACTACATCTTAGTAGATTGAAGCTTTTTTAGCTAAGATGGTTGATAAGAGGGCCAATCGGTATGGTACTTATGAAGTAGTGAAGAATAAAATAAAGCTAGGTTTATTGATACCTAAGACATTGAGGAAAACCAACAGAATGATAAGTATTTTGTCTAAGAATCTAGGAGTTATTTATAAAGAAGATGAAGTTAGTCCTTCTAAAATCAAGGGAAAGAAAATAAGAATGAAAAAGGAGACCCCAAGCCCAATTGGTATAAGATCATTGAAAAGGTCTTCCTCCACATCGATAGAGAAGAAAAAACTAGAGGTAGATCAATCAAAGCCTAAAAATTATATGAGATAAAAGAAGATATCTAGAAGACCGAGGAGAAAGATAAAGCTACAAGAAGACTTCAAAATTGAATTAGATTACTTGAGCCAATTCAAATTTGTACAAAAGAAACCTTATAATCTGAGAAACTTAGATGATTTTCTTAAAAATCTTAAGTATGGAAGTCTTTCTAGATTAAAATATGATAAATATGAAACTAGAACTAAAGAATAAAAAGAAAAGATTGAGGAAGCAATTGTATTTACTTTGCACAAGTTTAGAACTACTTCGGTTGAGATGGCCAACTAAGTACCATATGAGATCTACAAGAAGATAGATGCAAGATGGAAATATTCTATGGAATTTAAGAAACAAATGAGGGAAAGATCCCTGGCTATCACTGTACTTGAGTTATTAGTACAAGGGATTAATGAAGCATTGAAGGAATATTCAAATATATTTTTAGTCAAGAGTAGAGTAGTGAGGATTATGGTTGGTAAACTAGATGAAGTACAAAAGGAAACCGATGACTTATGGAGAAAGATTTTATTTCTTGACCTACCGACAGAAATCAAGGAGCAACAAGGTAAGTCAGATCCTAATAATTTGATAATAGATAAAGATGAGGTTATTATTGAAGATATAACTAATAAAGACCCAGTAGAAGAGATAGAAGATGATGAAGACATGATGGAAACTGAGGTAAAGGAAAATGAAGAAATGAATATTGATGATTCAACAAAAGATAAATTGATGGATGTAGATCCAGTTATTGAGAAAATACTTAATTTTCCTAAGATTGATGAGGTTATCTCAAAGGCTACAAAAGAAAATCCTTTAATAATATCAGATTTCCACAATCCATTTAAAATGTGTGCATTTCTCGATTAGATTGTGTGTGTTTTTAGCATCAATGTTTTGGATCACACTCCGTGATCCATCATCAGGAAGAGAGAGTGCAAGAATAGTAAAGTAAAAGGTGTAGACCAAGCCTGTCTCAAGGGATATAAGGAAAGGAAATGACCTAGAAAATCCTACTGATATAGAAGATTCCATCAAACTAGAAAAGGGGACTAAACAAAAGGACACCAAGGACATTATAGGGATTGAGATTGCAAAAGATTAGAATATAGAGGAAATCATTCCTACCAAGACTACCAGTCCACATTAGTCACAAGAACTAGAGAAGGAGAAACCAAAGTAGAAGGAAAATGATACAAAAGAAGAGAATAAAGAAGAAAAACAATAAGAGAAGAAAGAAGAAAAAAAGAAGAGAAGGAAGAAAATGAAAAGGAAGAAAAAGAAGAAAAAACCAAAAATACAACTACAACATCTGATGCAAAGAAGGAATCTCATTCCCCAAAATTATCTATTGGAGAGAGTATGCAAGAAGAAATGAAAAAGTCAAAGAAGAGGAAGTGTGAAAAAGAAAAAGTTGACTTAAGCCAACCAATTATAATTCCTAAAGTTGACATCTCCACCCTAATCCCTAAAGAGTTATCAGATTTTGGAAATCTACTAAGAGGAAAGCAACACAAGACAAATTTCTAGCCAAGAAACATAAAACCGATGTGCTAGAGAATGTTAAAGAGATACTGTAGGAGATTGTACCAGATGCAGATGTAAATGAGAAAAGAAGTATATACAACCAATTGAATAAAATAGTAAGTCAAATAAATTAACCTGGTACAGAGGTCACAAACATTTGATGCAAGTACATAGAAAGAAGATGTACGATACTCCTAGAGTAATAAAGTGTTTTACTGATTAATTGAATCATATTGATTTAATTATTCAAGCACTTATTACCTCTTTTGACTTAAGCTAAACTTTAGGCATATAATAATTAATTATCTTTATTAATTATTATCATGCAACCTAGGGTTTTACCTTTTTAGGGTTTCTGATCTCCTTTTATAAGGATTGATCTCATAACACTTTTTTTTTTTCTTTTGACATTTCATTATTGATTGCAACTTTTGTTTTTGCACATCAAGGATTTTTCCTCTCTCATGGATCAATGCGTTCAAGCCTCCATAGCTATTTGCTTCTCTCTCTTTCTGTGACAGGTGTTTGCGTGTAGGTGTTCTTGGGAGCTATGGGTTTTTTTTCATCAACTCCATCATGGTATTTGAGCTTCAGATCTACTTGCCCCTGTCCTCCTTCTGAGAGATTCGACTGTGTTCATCAGATCTACATTTTCAGAGAGGGTTTCCTGTCAGATCTAGGGGGGACGTATTTTTCTAGTCATCTTGGCTTCAAATGGACCTCACGATAGCGTTCAGAGTGTCTAAGAACCCTAAGATCCATATAAAATTTGTCCAATTTGGATAAAGTTGGATTCTCTGAGAATTTTTTTTTGCAATCGACCTCGGCATGGATCCCGAGGTGATCACTATTTTTTGGAGGACTTCTAGCCCAAACAAACCTCACGGTTGTGTCTGGAAGGTTTGAGATAGTCAAAATCCATATAAAGCTTGTCGATTTTGGACAAGTTCTCTTTTGAGGCAAATTTTTTTAGCCTCCTAGGCCATACGGCCTGGCACGCGGATCACCACCACACTCAACGGCCCCCACCGCAGCCACCAATCACTGCTAGCACCACCACCCTTGCCGCACCCCATGCCACCACTGCCACTGCCACTTGAGTCACTCTGCCCAGCGGCCAACCCGCGCTCCGCTAGCCCACCGACCTCCGCTCAGCCGCCCCCGCTTCACTCAGCCGCTCGCGCCGCTCGAGGTCTAGCCCTTGGTCACCCACGTGACCAGGGCCCCTTTATTTTCAGCCCTCAACATTTTTGCCCTATGATGGCCATTTGGCCATCATTTTTAACCTAGTGCATTTGTTGATGTCAACACCTTTGCTTTTGTTTTGAAGCTTTTTTAAGGGTACCTGGGCCTTTTTGCGAATATCTCAAGCATATGGGATCATAATTGGGCGTGCGATATATCATCAGAAAGCTGGTTCCGAGCCTGATCCAAATTTTCTAGTATAGTTTTGTGATTTTTTGATTTTGATGCTCTTTTTTTAATCAAAGTCAGATGTTCTCTATGATCGTGGCATTTCAGACCTCCTGCCTTCCGGGATCCGTTTCTCTTGCATCCGGGCTCCATTTTTGGCAAACAAGATATTAATGGAAAGATCTTTTTGAGATTTTATTAGATCTAATGGTTTTATATGATTTTTTGTCCTTTTTCTAATGTCACCCATCCTCAGATCCTTGAAGACACCTTCTTTGAGCCCTCTAGTGTAGCTATTGGTTTTTTGCTCATATCTTGAGCATACGGTGTCAAAATTTGGCAAACAAGATATCGTCGGAAAGCTGATTCCAAGATCTTTTCAAATATGGAGGTTATTTTTTTTGGTTTTATTTTTTTGATGGCATTTTTCTCTATCAAAGCTAGATCTTCATTTTTGCACTCCGGGAGCTCTATCTTGCACATTCGGACTCCATTTTTGAAAAAGATATATCGTTGGAAGGCTTGTTTAGAGAGATTTTAAATGCTATGAGTCATTTTTATAGATTATGCTCCAGGTTCATTTTATTTAGATTCTTTCTTTTTTGCAGTCTGGTGGATATCTTGGTTGTTTCAGGTCCTGGGATCTCTTCCCTTTGAGGGATGGCTCGTCTTAGGTTGTTCTTTTGTTTCAGTAGCCTTTGATCTTCTTTGAGCAGTGTATAATTCACTTTTGTAGCATTCTTTTATGCACATGCACTAAGATAAAGTGCCATTCTATTGATTGTTCTTCTACTTCCTTGGTTCAATAGTGTGAGCTATGTATTCAGTATTTGTTCCTATGTACTAGGTGGATGCAGTGGCTGGGTACCTATGCATTTTGGTGAGATGGATCATTTACCATATAGACACTCTTTCTTTCCTATTTTTGGATGCACTCTTCCAACTTTGATTGATTAGCTCTTTAGGCTTTTGGTGTTTATGCCATCTGTATCTTCGAGTTCAAGTGTTTGCCTTCGTTTGCCTCCTGATTCGAGTAGTGTCATTTGAGGGCACTCATGCAGATTACAGTCTTCTCTACCTGGTCATATTTATTGGAGGATCTTTAGATCATCAACTTCTTCTTGACAGAGTTTGCAGTTTCATGCTTCAGTGATGTTGTACATGTTCATCTTTGTTCCTATTTTCTGGAACATTCTTAGTTTTGGAGGCTCCTTCAGTCCTTCAGACTAGTCTTTGTCTCTTTTTGGAGTAGAGTTTTTCCCATGTGGTTTTCTCTATTTCTTCACTTTGTAGAGACTCTCTTTTGTACTTGGGTACCTGATCAGGCCTTTGTTGCCGAGACCCATTTGCTTTCAGTTGTTCTTTCTAGGTTTTAGCTTCTCCCAAAGTTTATCTTAAGGGGGGGTGTTAGAGTAATAAAGTGTTTTACTAATTAATTGAATCATATTGATTTAATTATTCAGTCACTTATTACCTCTTTCAACTTAAGGTAAACTTTAGGCATATAATAATTAATTATCTTTATTAATTATTATCATGCAACCTAGGGTTTTACCTTTTTAGGGTTTTTGATCTCCTTTTATAAGGATTGATCTCATAACACTTTTTTTTTTTGACATTTCATTATTGATTGCAACTTTTGTTTTTGCACATCAAGGATTTCTCCTCTCTCATGGATCAATGCGTTCAGGCCTCCATAGCTATTTGCTTCTCTCTCTCTTTCTATGACAGGTGTTTGCATGTAGGTGTTCTTGGGAGCTGTGGGTTGTTTTTCATCAACTCCATCAGATACGATAATTGAAGAATTACTTCAATTAGTGGCACTGGACAAGGTAACACATTCTAAATTGGTTACTAAATTAGAAAAATAATTGTAATATATTCTTTCATTATTTCAAAAAAATTGTTTGATTTCAAATTTTACAAAGGATATAAAGGCAAAATATGAGTTAGTTGAGAAAGAGATGTCTAAGAAGCTAGCCAAGGTCACAACTAAACTCGATACATTCAAAGTTTACTATCAAAGGCTTAAGCATCTAATGTGAGTGCAACATGAGTTAAGAAAAGATGAGAAAAAAATCAAAATAGAACTTGTGTAGTTGCAAACATTTTTGATACCCCAGATTGAGTCACTGCAAAAACATAATCATAAGGCTAAAGAGCTAGTAAGCACCCTTGGTATTAGTGCTATGGATAGCATGATAAGTCTTGTAGCTGACATAGGAGAACAAATTGTGTTGTTACAGACAATAAAATAATCATGGGAATTATCACTAAAAGATGAAAAACATAAATATAAATATATTTTTGATAAGATTCCTCCACCAGATAACACTAAATAATTTTGTTTTTTGCATTTTTCTCAAAAAGGGGCATATATTGTATAGTAAAAAGGGGATATAAAGTGTTATATAAAAGGGGTATATATATATGTATATAGGGAGTATTACTACATGGGGAGTAATGAATATTGAGTAATTGGATAATGGATATATAAGGAGTTATACCGAGAAGCGTACATGGCCAAATTTTTCTAAGGACATGAAATTTTGATGACTTTGAAGGTTTTTAATAAAGATGCTAAACTAATGCCAAAGGTGGAGATTGATACTCCTATATATATTTTTTTGTCATTAGTTTTGTTAAAGTCATAATGTTTGTCAAAGTCATTTGTTAAAGAAGGATAGTCAAGTCAGTAAAGCAAATAAGAAAGTTGGTAAAGGAAGAGACAATTTTGATAAAAGGAATAAGGAAAAAACACTGAACAAAGAAAGGTAGATCGAATAATGAGAAGTTACCAAGCCAAGAGCATACATGTTACCGAGAAGAAAAAACATGCTACTGAGAAACACAGGGTGACATAAGAAGAATCTACAGATACATTGAATTTGGACACCAAGCATAAATTATTTTACAAATCTCAAAGAGATTTTTTGGTGATGTATTAGAGATTTAAACATGATGATTTTGCATGATTACAAGGTAAGATCCACCAATGAGAATTAAATGTAATATATGTATTAGAGATGTAACCATTTGCTAGCACCACTTAAGGAGATGAATCTAGAACATTTCCATCACTTTTTGATTGAGTATAAAAGATCAGTATGTGAAGAAGAGAGTGAGTGTGTTGATGGAAAGGAGAAATTGAAAAGAGTAGGTGATGATCAGTAAAAGTTAAGTGCGAAGGTGATGAGAAGAGAAACCACTGAGTAATAAAGAAGTAAGAGAAGAGTTGTGAATGTGATACAGAGTTGAAGCTACCAATTATAGAAGTGAAATTGTGAGTGAAGTATAATATGAGGATCCATACTCTTAACAAGGTAAGATATCAGAAATAGCTAATTTTATAGATCTAACCGAGAAAACATTTTACTACAGTAGTGAAGTGTTGTGGGTGTCATCCCCACCACATTTTTTTTTCTCTAACCCTGGATTTCTGCGAGACCAAAAATTATGGTGTTATGAGTTATGTTTTATGATTTTGATTTATATGTTTTCATGTTGATATATGTAAAGTTATCAATCTGGTAAATGGTTAGAAAGGTAGATAAAAAAATTTGGAGTACTGATTCACCCCTCCCCTCTCAATACTTAACTTTCCATAAATTAATCCAACAAATATTTTCCACTAACTTGTTAGAATAACTGAGAGGGGGGTGAATCAATTAGATCAATTATCCTACAGTCCCAAATACAAAGATATAACTTCCAAAATAGTTTCAATAAATTTTGCAGCTCGGTAACATAAACTATTATACTATCTGTGCTTTTTACCGATTACGAGTTAATTAACTCACTGTAATTACCGACCAAATGAAATATATAGTATGTATAGTATGACAATAAAATAATCATCACAAATTACACATAACACAATGATTTAATGTGGAAACCCTGCTAAGGGAAAAACCACGTGGGACCTGTTAGTGATTTTTCTTGTATCCCTCATTTCTAAAAGAGACAATGAAAACTAGACTTGGGGATCTTTGTCCAGCTCATAAGAGTCTACTTCTTCTTGCAAACCGAGGGGAAAGAAAAGACTAATTGATGAGGATTTGATCCTCCTTTTGCTTCGAGTTCCATACACTCAGGCAGGTGCACCTAAAACATACTAAATCTGCATACATAAACACTCTCTCACTAAAACCCTTTATGCAGACATGAAAATCAGTGGATAGTTCTCAAACTTATAAGATATGGGAGTTCAAATTAACCAATCTTATGTAGGATCCCACATACATAATCTACTAAGAACTAGGAAAATGGCCAATGTGACAGAAAGAATAAACTCCTTCTCTTTGAGCTTTGACCTCAGGAAGGCTAACCCATGGATTCATTTCTTCAAAGAATCACTAACAACACTTGTATTCAAGAAACACAAGTTATAAGCATGAATACTCTCAAAGATGAAATCAAATGTGGATTGATTTAAAGATTTGATGATGAAACTATAGGACAAGCAAGAGACCAGTGCCTTATGCATTCTTAGAAAACCTAACTCCAAACTTAAAGAAACCAAGTGAAGTGCCTTACAAATCACTCTTCTCACTCCAATTCTTGGACATCAGATTAATGTATAAACCTTAAATTCTCAGAACTTGTATTCAAGATTGACTCTCTCCTTGAAAGAAACTTAAAAAATAATATCATAGCTACCTTATAGCCATTGCATCAAAATACCTTACAATCTGATACACATGAATTAAGACCAGATACACAAAGACATCAACAAGAACTGAACATGGAGTCCATTGTTCTTTATTGAAAATTAATCATGTGGTTCAGCATATTTACAAGACAAAGAAACATAGAGAAAACAAGAAAAAGGCTTGAATACTGCCCAACATAATAAATTTTCAACATCCTTTACAAATGAGAGAAAAACCAGAGATATAGCAAAAGGAAGTCAGTTACACCGAACTAACAACGGTCCACTTAGCATCAAAATATATCCCATATTCCTCTACATCTGATTTGCAACTAATTCTCTCCAGCTAATCATATTCCTGCAATCATTTCCCAACAAACTGATTTGATTCTGATCTCAGAATTCCAACTCAAATTGCTCTTTCCCATCACTCTAAAACTGAAAATGATGATTGCCAAAAGCTTCCTCATTCTCTGCCATTTCCAAAAACATATAACACTCCTATGTTCAGATATAAAATGAACCTCCAAGCATTAAATCTATGAGTAGGGCTACCATTTAAATTTTTGAGTTACTTTCAAATGTGTAGACTATATCAAACTTTTAAATTCTTTTTAAACATTTCTGCATATGCTCTCAGAAACCACCAGGAAGCACCACTTGTCACCATTTGACTAGATGCTCAGACTAACCTAAGGTTTGACCCCTGATTGGGAGATCTGGTGACTACATACATTCTCCAGGTCTTTGAACACTTTACTTAACCATAGTTACACTTGGTGATTCAGCGAACAAGCTATTCTCACAATCTTAGAATCAAACCTTAACCATGGTTAACATTTGGAGAATGGGCGACTAAGCCCATTCTCCCAATCTCAGAATGGATCCTCTAACCATCAAGACATCCAGTGACTCAAAGACCACTCATTCTTCAAATCTCTGAATGTCAGTGACATGACCACCACCATCTCACTAATGTGCGACCACAGTCACCTCCAAGTCACTAGATGTTATCTCCTAATCGCCAAGGATATGGAGAACGCATGACTATGCAATCTCCTAATCTCTAGTTTTTCTTCTCTAACTGCCATCTATCTAGCGACTTGACGAACATGGCTTGTTGACTGCCACCTCCAAATCTATGAATTTTCTCTAATTGTCGACTTGATTCAGTGAATTTGTGAATGCCTACCATGTGTCTACATTGTCCAATCATCATGCCACTGCTTCTCTGCAAAATTTATTCTATTTGGGCCTATCGACACGCATCCTAAGGTGCCTTCATGAAATCACATGAGCAGAACCTCCAACTCTTTGATCTACTTCATATGTGAGTGTTGTATCATTTAAACATCCGAAAGCTCATTTTTGGAATAAATGTGGGATAATCATCTCAAGGTTTTTAAAATGTTGCATCAAAATATCTCTAAGTGCCCAGCTAACATGTGCCCCAAGGTAGGCCCATAGAGCAGAGGTGAACACATAGCCTCCACTTACTTCATTTACATGCATATTGAGCAGTATTCAATATAAACAACAAAGAGAAAAATGTCGGGGTGAATGTGGGACAAAATGAAAACACAATGCATAGTCCACTTCTGCACTGTTTCCTCCATTATGCATGAATCTCCTTCCTCTCAGCTCAATGCATGAGCTTCCACTTGCTTTGCGATGCCAGCCCCCTACTGTTTACGCAAGGCAGGCCTACTTAGCCATGGGCTTCCTTTGTTTTTAATTTGCTTGGCACGTGCCCCTCATTCATATGCTAACACTCTCTTTTACTTGTGCATTGCTCCCTGTCAGATTCATGCTAGCATTCCATTTCATAAAATGTAGGGCACTTTGATGCTTTCTCACCATACTGAGCATGAGCCTCCCTTCTCCTTGTAGAAATTCTCCTTTGCTAGCTTGTGCAAGACTTCATCCCATACAATGAAGCCTCCCACTATCTACGTAGGCTCCTTTATGTTGGCACATTAAAACATGCCTCCACCTTTCATTTCATTGGCAGCTCCAGAATGTGCTTCCCTTTATTGCTTGCACAAGGCACCCCAATGTGGTTTGGACTTATCTCCCTTGGCTTATGCAGAGACATTAGTTTAGTGTCCATGCACCCATTTTGGTATTGCCATGTGCTAGCTCTCCTTTGCAATTTTATTCACCCAACAAGAATTTGAAATGGTATGTGAGGACCCTTAGTATATGCACCAAGAAACACTAGCATAGACCGACTTCATTTCTGGTAGAGCTTATTGATAATTATACGTAGCACATTCAAAATTTTATGTTCTTCACCTTTCATCACGGGCATTGCCACCATTTTCACTGTTACATCTTTGTGGAAAAAATGGTAATCAAAGGGAAAACAATAACCCTTGTTAACAATGTAACTCTTTATTTCATCACATGAACTCTTTTTTGCTGGCTTCTCTCTTCATATGCAGGCCACTCATCAAATGCACAACCTCCAACGCAAGCAACATCTCCCAATTCATGCTAGCAACCTTCATTCATGTTTCACATGACCTGTTTCCTGTCATTCATGCCCTTTCAAATACTCACTCAATCATTGGGTTAGCTTGCATGAGTAGCTTCCAATTACTTCATATGAGCACCAACAAACTCACACAAATGTTTGATTATACTAATATCCATTTTATCTTTATTGGCACTTCAGTGATAATCCTGCCATCAAACACGAGTTTCTTCTACCTTGAACATGCACACACTGCTTTTTGCCAAATACGTAACCTCCATCTCTATCTTGATGTGTTGCTAGTAAACAATGGCATGCTCAATCCTTTTGAACATCATGCACTTCCATCCTTCTCTCAGATATTGTCAGAACCAGTGCCAAAGCTTTCTTTACCACAAATAGAGCACATTCCAGCGTCCATTAAAATTTCAAAGAACTTCCAATGAGAAAGCACCACAAAACTTGAGACTAAAATATAGCAACCATATTAAGTGCATCTGATATTGGCATGCTCCTTGCAATGCCTTTCAAACTAGAGCTAGAGTATGGAATGGTTTTCAACTACATTTACTGTAATGATTGCAACATAGTCTGATGGTGTCACAAAAACCTCTCTCCAAGAACCATATACTGTGATCTGCATCACCACTAGATTAACTCCAACTGTAATTAATCCTCTGAAATGTTCAACCCAAAATGGTAGTCACCTAGTGGAATGAAACCATGGCGCACCGAGGTATAAACATAACGATACAATTTTCTACATCTCTGCAAGACTGTCCATTAATACAATCTGACCTCTGGAAGTGGCCTTGAAAACTGATCTAGAGACCTCACAGGAACATGCCACCAAAAATTTAGGTTCAATCCAAACATGTGAGAACACGTGCTAGAGGAAATTGCATAGAAAGATTTGAGCCAAAAGACATCACTGATCAAATATAGCCTTCTGAAACATTGATTCTGTCCACATTGTCAATTTGCACATATCACCTTAGAAAAAAGCTTTAAAAAACTCACCCACTGAAGCTTTTAGGAACCAAAATCTCAGGCACCGATTCACCCTCATACAGGGAATATGAATCCATAACTAGCTTTCTCAGAAAGTCAAAATGCCGATCACAGTAAAATGCCAAAGTCAGCTTGTTAGCAATATTCAGAAATTAAAATAGTGAAATAAGCAGGAATTTGATTTGGAATTGGCCTAGGAAAGTGATCAGATGGATTGGCAGAGAGCTCCAAATCATCAAGAAAATAGTCTCCCAGGTTTAAAATATGAAACAACTCTCAATTATTTCAGACCTTGCATAGGGAACAAATTACAAAGCCTCAAAGTAGGCCACTTAGAAAATTGGACAATGCACACTTAGAGAATTTTAACAATCTGCAAATGGAATGGCTCTGACAAAGTGACTAAATGGGCACATGGGGAGCTAAAAATTGGCATGATGAATCACTATCATACCTACAATATGATGCAACAATTAGCATGCAATGAACAATCACTGGGAAAAAGATGTAGACCTCCAAAGTGTGCTATCTTATACAATTTTGGACAAACACAAAATGCAGAATTCTGGGAACACCTACAAAAGCCTATTCTTTAAATATGCTAGAACTAAAAACTAGAAGCTCAAACCCACTACATATGTCAAATGAAAGACAATGAATACCCTACCCTAGTGGTTCATCATGAAAAACAATAGGCCCTACTTTCCATGCATTTCAAACTAATCATCTTACAATGAACTTCAAAGGACTAATTCTAACACAGGCAAATTTTGAAGAATATGGAGTCAAAAGATAAACTAAACTTTTGACCTCCAATAGTGGCTCTAACTAGGGACACGTGCCCCATTCAAGCATGGAGAGGATCTAGAATCTTTGGATCAATAGACCACCCAAAGAGAATCAAATTGACACTTTACCTTCTCAAAATTCCGAACAGGGAACCCCTTAACCAACTACCGAACAACTGAAACAAAGAAACTTTACAAAATTTACAAACATTTACAAAGGACTTCAAAATCTATCAATATGAGTCAACATTTACCTCTATCAAAGATGTAATTCTCATTTGCACGAATCCAAGGTAACCTGAAAACACTTCTTTTACTAACAAGATCAATCACACTGGCATAAAACTTTAGTATATCATAAAGAAAATAACCAGTATCTTCACTGTCATTTAGCATTTGAAAATCACTAGAATTCATAAAATATCGTTCATTGTGCAACATAGAAATGTCACACCATTCAAAACTTGTAACTAGCTAAGGAAGAAAACATTCTGATTCAAGCATGAAGCTGGACACATGCTGGCTTTCTTCAAAGATGACTTGAACATCAAAATAGAACTTATGAAACTCAAACTCTTGTATATCATATGAATGTTCAAGTAAATCACCTTTAACCACAACTTGTGGCTCCAAGTCTAACTCATTATGAAAAACACTAGCATGCTGAATCGGGAAAACAAAAGACTCAAAATCTACCTGATAATTTATACATTCTTCCTCGTTCTTTTCAACCTCTTTTGAAAACAAAACATCACTATTCATTTCATCACAATCTTGAAGAAACACACATACCTCTGGCTGAAATAGGTAATCATTTGTAGGACTTGAAACTTCATCCATTTCTTCATGAAATATTTCAAAATTTGGCATGAATAAATCAACCGGTAGCCCATTACATACATCCTCATTTGACATATGTTTTTCGAGCATAAATCACTATCATAGGGAACACTATCAACATTGCTAACCTCTATTTGACAAGACATTGCCTCAATTCTATTAACAATACAATCATCAATGTCTACATCAAAAAAGCTGATTTCCATTTCTGGTGAAGAATCACAATCAGTGTCACAACCATAAGAGATACTTTCTTGAAAACTTTAATAAACTAGTTCATACAAATCTGAAAGCAAATCAACTTCAACACTTTCAATCATGTCTTCACTTAAAAAACTTTCAATTTGATATTTAGAATTCATCAAGTCAATGGAAGAATTTGGAAATGCTGAGACTAACTCGTCATCAAAAATTAAATGTATCTCAGACTTAACACCATCACTTTCACAAACACTAAATACCTCAAATTATGAAACATGAAAACCATTTGAATAACAAACATCATGCTGCAAATCAGAAAGAGAAGGCACCACTTTAGGCTCATAGGAATCAATACACTTATCAAATAAGCAATTACAAAGATCACTTGCAAGACTTCTAAGGTAATCACTATTTTCAGCAATCACATCATCATTCTTCTACTCTTGAACTGTCATTGCTGAGAATTCATCTTCCCCCAAATCATCTGACTTATCATTATTCTGAACTTGGGGCTGACTATAGAGATCAAAAACAACATTAGGCTCAGTGGTTTGAATAAATTTTGAAGGCCCAATCTGATTTCCATTAGTTGACATTACACCAACCGAATGATGACACTCACCAAGATTTTCATTACTTACTTGAATCACTAAATTAGTGCCAACATTTGGGAAAGCCATCTCATGCAATCTTTCATTTTCAGCAACATGAAGCTTTGGAAATCCAAACCTTTTCATTCTTTCTATGTCCAAGGCCAGTTAAAAGGCATGATGAAGAATTTTTGGTTCCTTGTCTCTCAACAAGTAACCCATCTTACTATCAAATGCATCCAAGTAAATAACGAGAGACAATGCATCATGTGGTCTGTAATTATCAAGAATTCTCTTTAGTGCTATCCCAAATCTGAAGTTAAAAGCATTCACTAACTCATCCTTTTCTATATGAATTCCAAAAAGATCAACTAATAGATTGTATTCACAAATGAATTCTCCATATGTTTCAATAAATACTGATTCAAAACTCTTCCAAGAATAGATAGAATGGTGGGGTAGGAATGAAAACCACTCCCTAGCACTTCCTACCAGTGATTGTACAAACAATCTCATAATTACACCTTCATGGATGACATCAAAATCCTTAATCAGGTCCATGAATGCACTTAAATGTTTCCTATCTGATTCTTCTTTTTCCCCACTAAATTTGGGCAAGAATTTTCTGATTTTCAAGGGTATCACATTTGGGTAACTGGGAATACCCTCAAAGTCTAGAGGTGAATAACATTTTAAAACTCTTCTATCTCCTGGCTGGGATACTTTTTGGGACATGACTACATTAGGGGATACACAAGGCTGAGGAAATTCTGAATACATTTTACTTTCTACAAACAACCACAACCCCGTATATGTAAACTCAAGCATACATACTATGCAGATTTTATCCACATTAAAACTGACATATCTTCTTGAAAATTCATTTTCATACACCAAAACACAACAGATGAATCTATTCAAATATTATTGTTGACAAGTTGGCTATACTGATATATATGAATTAGTATAGTGTTTTCATTATGGCAACAAAGTCATATAGAATTTTGGAGTCAGCGCACTTGATGTAAAGATCCGAAATTGGCTAAGTGTTGAAGACTGGATAGTGTACAGAGTTCCTGAAGCTCAAAGAATCAACGCACATGCATACGAATGAGTTATGGTGTGTGCCCTAGAAGTTAAGTTGGTTGGACTATATTCATACTTAGTCTATGAGCGCATGATCAGATATGCAAGCATGAGAAAGATACAGACAGTTGAAGTTACACAGCAAGTGTGTACCAGTGAAGAACACAGTAAGCAACCAACTATTATCATTTTGAGTTGTGGTTATATTCTAATGATGTAAAGGCTATGCACCTATTGTAATTAGGTTGATGACATGTATATATGTTTGTTTGAAAACATGCTTGAGCCAATTCATTTGGAAGCGTTGTATGTAATAGGTTTAAGGGCCGACCTAGTTGTTTATTTTGTATGCGCATATAAATATGAGATGTGCCCATTGTAATTAGCATGGAAGTTGATATAGAGTTGTGATAAGTAGAGAAGAAGTATGTGAAGAGACTATAAGATGTATTAGAGCTTTGCAAGAGGTCAAAGCATTAGCGGCTCAAAGGAACTGAACTGACAAGCAGTGTCACAGTGACAGTTCATCTAGCAGATATAGTGTGTATCTAAGATTTGAAGGTTGTAGCCTTCACCACTTGAGTAGTGAGCTCTAGGAAAGTGTGTCCACTCCCCTAATAGGGACTATTATAAAAGACTCCTAATAGGGTCCAACCCTTGACAAGGTCTACTGTACTTAATACATTGTAAAGAATCTCCTAACATGGTTAAGGATCTTCTGACAAGGATCATAAAACACTAGTACATAATATTAGTGGGTGTCAATTCCCACCGGGGTTTTTACCTATTTGGGTTTCCCCATAATCATATTGGTGATATGTTTTGATTTCATGTTTCATGTTTATGTGGATGTTCATTTCAGTACTTAAGCATTTAAGTTTAGTTTAAAGATTAAGTAAAAAGATAAAATATAGTGAACACTGATTCAGGCCCCGTCTCAGTGTTCCCATTCCTAACAATTGGTATCAGAGCTCTGGTCCTCAGAAAAGAAGTTTAACCACTTGAGGAGATCATGAAAAAAGTAGAAATGAAACATTTGAAAATAAATCTTGAAGCTGCTCTTGAAGACCTGGACAAATCAGAAAGAGAAATTGAAGAACTAAAAGAAAAGGTCAGTGATACTCAATTAGTTATCAAAAGGTTAAGAAAGGATTTGAAAGAATGCTCTACCAATGATCTAGGAACAATGGTCAAGAAGCTAAATGAATAAAATGCATCTTTAAAAGAACTACTTGAAGAATTTGATGATAAGCTGATTAAAAATCAGGAAATCTATGAGGAACAGGTCAAAGAGAACCTTCAACTCAATGAGGAATTAAGGCAAGCAAACATGGAAATCTTGGAGCTAAGGAACAAAAAAGAAAGCTTGGAATCTCAATTAAAAGAAGCAACAAATCACATTGACAAATTACACACCAGTTTTGATTTGATAGAATCTTAGTTGTATGCAAGAAGAGCCAAAGGAGATACTAGTTGCATTGGATACAATGAAGCACAAAATTAGATTGACAACATGTGAGCAAGAAAGAATACACAAAAAGACTCTACTAATGCTAAGAAGACTGAAGATCAAACTAAAGATAATAGTGAACCACCTAAGGATGAGTGCAAGCCAGTAGACCGTACTTGTTATGCATGTAACAAGAATGGACACATAGTGAGGAACTGTATAGAGGTAAGACCTTTTAATGGTTATTGTTATTCATGCAATAAATTTGGTCATAGAGCTATGGATAGCAAGACAAGTAAAAAGAACAGGATTCAACATGATCAGAGAAATTAGAATCAGTCAAATGCAAGAAGTTCTTAGAATGTTACATGTCAGATATGTAACTATAATGGTCACTCAGCTAGACAATGTAAAATGGTGACCCATGTCAATGCACCAAGGAATATAAGGCCTCCAGTCATTTGTCACTCTTGTAACAAGGCTGGACACATCTCAAAGTTTAGTAGATCAAGGATGCAAGGTCAGGAAAGCCCTAAAAATCCTGAAGAACTAGTTTTGGATCCTGAAGGAGAAGTAAATTTTGTGAAAGCTTTAGAGGATGCGAGCTTGATTTGGTTAGAAGCAAAGAAGGACAAGGCTGATGAGTATGTATTGGATGCTTCCACAGTGGATGCACCCTCTACATCTGGATGAATGGCCCTCAGGGTCATAGGGGGAGCTAACTTAGCTCTATACCCCTGTGTATTTGGTATACTCACTCTAAGAGTATGCGCCGTTGGACTTAAGCTTTTGGAGACTAGAGAAACCTCATGCAAAAGTGCGCTAGCTGATTGTTTGCAGAATGAAAGTTAGAAATTTTCAAGTGATAGCCTGGTTTACATGACAAGCATTAATGGTAGAAATTCTACTTTAAAGTACACACAAATTAGAAGATCTCTCATTGCATTCGAATTAAGAGCGATTGAAGAGCAGAAGAGCCTTAGCAGTTGATTAAGAAGGATTGCAGTTTGATTCATCAAAGTGATTTGCTGTGCATTTGATCAGTTGCAGAAACCCTAGTTCATCGAGCTGATTCAAAATCTCTTTGAAACCTTTGTGAAAGCAATATACAAGTAAGTGATGGCTACTCCTATAGTATTTGATGTTGCAGAGAAGAAAAGATATGTGTTTAAGAGGCATCCATTCAAATCTACACTAGATGACCTAGAAGGGGCATTCTCCTACATGCCTATGGGCATTATGCATGTCGAGGACATTAGGGCATACATCTACTGTAAGAAAGAACTAGTAGGATTGGACAGATTAAGAGCGCACATAGAAACTATGCTAATACTAGACAAAACTTTCATGGATGAGTATGCCCGATGTAATAATCACCCTATAGTGGAGTATTCTATGATATATGAGTTCTATGAATCAGAATGGATCAAGATTCTATTGAGTAGGATTCATGATGACCTATTTTGGATAGGTGAAGTGCCGGTCAGAATAACTAGTGACCTAATTCATTAAATAACAGGCCTCTCAAAGACAGGCGCCATCCTTCCATTGGGTAAAGATGTGAGAAATATTGTTGAATATAATTTTGAGTCAAGGAGTGATAGGCGCAGAATGACTATTGTGCCTATTGAGCAAAATGACATCAAATTGATGTCTATGATACTTGGATACAGATTTCAACACACCAGTAGGGTAAACAGTGTGTCTGCGGCCGCAATTCTTACAGCCATAAGAATTATAAATGAGAATGGAGAGTTCAACCTGTGTGAAATATTGCACACATAGCTAATTGATAACATTAAGGCAATCAAGCATGATAAGACCAAAATATTCAGATTTGGGTCTTTGATCATCTATATGTACTTTCACATTATTGGAAAAGTATCTGATTTATATCTAGACAAATCCATTCCTACAATGCCTTAGATATCTCTCAAGGCATGTACTGAGAGCACTTTGAAGGACTACATGAATCTATAGTTGAAGACATTCAGAGCTAAAATGCAAATGAGGTATAGGATACCAGAGAAGATAGTTGAGAAATATAAGGATACTATCTATTTTATGGTTGAAACAGACACAACATGCATGGAGGCAGTTGAACCAAGAAAAAAGTGGATTCATCTACTAGGATATGAAGTGGAGGAACCTATGCTCAAGTTCTGTTAGTAGTACCTAAAGACCCTAATGAGCCAAGATGGGGAACCTATGAGGAGAAAACTAGAGAAGTTGATGCAATATTAAATAGCCCAGCAAAAAAAAGAAAGGTTGCTAAAGTTACCTCAAAAATCTTGAGAATACATGGAGTGTCTCAAGCAGACCTAGACAAAGCAAGGGAACAAAAGATTGCTTTGGAATTAGAGAGCACAGATGCAACAAAGGCAGAATCAGATGATCCCAAGTTGAAGAAGGTGAAGATAGAGAAATATGATGAAAAGAAGGGTAAAACTGATGTTACTCCTTCTATTCCCAAAGAAACCATTGACCATACTTCTCCTCTTGAGTATAAGGCAATGCCAAAGAGGAAGAAAGAGATCAACATTGGTCATCCATCCTCAAGAGTCATATGGAACAGAAAGAACTCACAAGAACCTCCTGAAGTAAGTTTCAAACCTAGTCTCAGTGTGCTAAGTGCAAGAATAATTGATGAGGGAAGAATTGATCAAGTAGGGAATTTTTATGAAAAATATAGTGAGATAGACAAAGCTAAGATACATAATATGATAGTCAAACACATGCCGAATTTCAAGAAGACAGTCTTGGAACTTAATACTATAATCCCTGATAATGTGTGGAACATCCTAGAATTCCAAAAGAGATAGGCTATTGGAGAATATCTATGGATAAGGGAAAAGATTCTAGATGATACCCTTCCTATATGTTCTCTAGAGGAGAAGTCTATGTTGTTAGAATTAGTGAAGCCACATCTCAGAACCAAGTCAAGGACTTTGCACATTATGGACAAGAACTATGATCTTGTTGCTAAGGAAATAGAGAAGGCATTTGAGAAAGTATTCATAAATAGACACATGTATCCAGCCACTGCACCCACAACACAAGTACCCATAAAGGAAGTCAAGATGGTAGAGCCCATTAATGCATCAGTGATAGGTCCTTAGGATTCAATGCCTACAGTAGAAACACAAAAAAAGGCAGATAAGTCTATGCCCATGACAAAGTCATTAAAGGATAGCACCATTATCATTGATAATGTAGAGATAGCCATGACGGCCACTAACACTGAGTTAGACAAGTTTGAAGAAGCTTTTGTGAGCACACAAGAAGCTGAAATTTTATGCAGCAACACACCTCCCACTCATCAAGAAGAAGTATTGATTGAGAATATAACAAAGGAAAAAGAAGAAGAAAAGATGGAAGTGAAGAAAGAACAAGAAAAGAAGTTGAAAAACAAAAGGAAGAAGAACAGGTAAAAGGAAGTGAGAAAAAAGATGAAACACCAGTAGATCTAATCAAAGTGAAACAAGAAATGGATAACACTCCCATTACTCCCTCAGTAGCATTGTTGTCAAGTTTGATGCCTGACACAAGTAGTTTGGATTCATGGGGAGAAGAAGACCTAATTAAGTTCAACATCCTAGCTATGGAAAAGGCCAAGGAGAAATAAGTGATGAGGAATCCCCTCCTTGTAGAGTCAGTGAACATTCTAAATAGTCTATTACCTATAGACAAGAAAGTGTCCAAAGTTCACTCAGTTGATGATGTTAGTTCAGTGATTTCATAGTTCAAGGGAAACTTCTCTAGCCTAGAAGAATATGCATCCTTAGTTACAAAGGAGAAGTATATGAAGAAAAGGCTCAATGAATTGGTTAGCAACTATGCACTTGACCTAAACTCACTAAAGGATGGTCAAGCATCCATGAAGGAGTTTGTAGCAAAGGGAAGAAAGATCATTGCTGAATTATTGAACCAAGACAAGTTGACTGGTGATCTGTACAAAAAGGTACAAGAGGGAGAAGCCATGATAGATAGAATAAGGAAATCAGTGGAAGATCCATCTGTCGATGTGAACATGTGCAACAATGTCTACCAAGGATAGTTAGACAAAATTGAGAAGGCAGAAAAAGAGATGACCAAGATAAGGGCTAGACAGACTCAGCTAAGGAATGCTCTTGTGCCCTCATTAGACATACTAAATTAGAATATCAAGGAGATCAATGCCACCATGGTGACATATGATCAAGGTCCTAGCACTGATCTAGAGAAGATGGAGAAGTTATAGTATGCTTTATGCGCCCATCTACAGATTGTAAATTCACTGATCACATTTTGGAAGAAGGAGATCCAAAATTTGCAGATTGCATATCCAGATGTACTATCACAGTAAGTTTTTGTAGAATCAGCTTTGACATACCTTTTTCATTAATTTCAAAGGGGGAGTATGTATAGAATATGGATAATAGATATGTATAAGGAGATATAAGATAGAAAGATATGTATAGGGAGACAAAAGTTTTTTGTATTAAGGACAATTATCAACCTGGCCATATTCCTTTGTTACCATCAATGGCAGAGGGGGATATTGTTGGAAAGATGGCTATACTAATATATATGAATTACTATAGTGTTGTCATTATGGCAAAAAAGTCATATAGAAGTTTGGAGTCAGCGCACTTGATGTAAAGATCAGATATCGGCTAAGTGTTGAAGACTAGACAGTGTACAGAGTTCCTGAAGCTCAGAGCATTAGTGCACGTGCGTACGAATGAGTTATGGTGTGTGCCCTGGAAGTTAATTTTGTTAGACTATATTCATGCTTAGTTTATGAGCACATGATCATATATGCAAGCATGAGAAAGATACAAACATTTGAAGTTACATAGCCAGTGTGTACCAGTGAAGAATAGAGTAAGCAACCAACTGTTATCATTTTGAGTTGCAGTTATATTCTAATGATGTAAAGGCTATACACCTATTGTAATTAGGTTTCCAACATGTATATATGTTTGTTTTAAAACACACTTGAGCCAATTTATTTGGAAGCATTGTATGTAATAGGTTTAAGGGCCGACCTAGTTGTTTATTTTTTATGCACATATAAATATGAGATGCGCCCATTGTAATTAGCATGGAAGTTGATATAGAGTTGTGATAAGTAGAGAATAAGTGTGAAAAGAGACTATAAGATGTATTAGAGATTTTCAAGAGGTCAAACCATTAGTGGATCAAAGGAACTAATCTGACAAGCAGTGTCACAATGACCATTCATCCAATAGATATAGTGTGTATCTTAGATCTCAAGGTTGTAGCCTTCACCACTTGAGCAGTGAGCTCTAGGATAGTGCATCCACTCCCCTAATAGGGACTATTGTAAAAGACTCCTAAAAGGGTCCAACCCTTGACAAGGTCTACTGTACTTAATGCATTGTAAAGTAACTCCTAACAGGGTTAAGGATCTTTTGACAAGGATCATAAAACACTAGTACAAAATATTAGTGGGTGACAATTCCCACCGGGGTTTTTACCTATTTGGGTTTCCCTGTAATCATATTGGTGTTATGTGTTGATTTCATGTTTATGTGGATGTTCATTTAAGTACTTAAGGATTTAAGTTCAATTTAAAGATTAAGTAAAAAGATAAAATACAGTGAACACTGATTCACCTCCCCCTCCCCTCTCAGTGTTCCCATTCCTAACAATTGGTATCAGAGCTCTAGTCCTCAACAAATAAGTTTAACCACTTGAGGAGATCATGGAAAAAGCATAAATGAAACATTTAAAAATAAATCTTGAAGCTGCTCTTGAAGACTTGGACAAATCAGAAAGAGAAATTGAAGAACTAAAAGAAAAGGTCAGTGATGCTCAATTAGTTCTCAAAAGGTTAAGAAAGGATTTGACAAAATGCTCTACTAGTGATCTAGGAACAATGGTTAAGAAGCTGAATGAAGAAAATGCATCTTTAAAAGAACTACTTGAAGAATTTGATGCTAAGATGATTAACAATCAGGAAATCTATGAGGAACAGGTCAAAGAGAACCTTCAACTAAATGATGAATTTAGGCAAGAAAACATGAAAATCTTGGAGCTAAGGAACAAAAAAGAAAGCTTGGAATTTGAATTAAAAGAAGCAAAGAATCACATTGAAAAATTACACACCAGTTTTGATTTGATAGAATCTCAGTTGTATGCAAGAAGAGCCAAAGGAGACACTAGCTGCATTGGATACAATGAAGCACAACATCAGATTGACAACATGCAAGCAAGAAAGAATACACGAAAAGACTCTACTGATGCTAAGAAGACTGAAGATCAAACTAAAGATAATAGTGAACCACCTAAGGATGAGCGCAAGCTTTTAGATCATACTTTTTATGCATGTAAGAAGCATGGACACATAGTGAGGAACTGTATAGAGGTAAGAAGTTATAATGGTTACTATTATTCATGCAATAAATTTGGTCATAGAGCTATGAATTGCAAGACAAGTAAAAATAACAAGATTCAACATGATCAAAGAAATTAGAATCAGTCAAATGTAAGACGTTCTCAAAATGTTACATGTCAGATATGTAACTATAATGGTCACTTAGCTAGACAATGTAAAATGGTGACCCATGTCAATGCGCCAAGGAATATAAGGCCTCCAGTCATTTGTAACTCTTGTAACAAGGTTGGACACATGTCAAAGTTCTGTAGATCAAGGATGCAAGGTTAGGAAAGCCCTAAAAATCCTGAAGAACCAGTTTTGGATCCTGAAGGAGAAGTAAATTTTGTGAAAGCTTTAGAGGATATGAGCTTGATTTGGTCAGAAGAAAAGAAGGATAAGGCTGATGAGTATGTATTGGATGCTTCCATAGTGGACGCACCCTCTACATCTGGATGAATGACACTTAGGGTCATAGGGGAAGCTAATTTAGCTCTATACCCCTGCGGGGCTGGTATACTCACTCTTAGAGTATGCACCTTTGGACTTAAGCTTTTGGAGACTAGAGAAACCTTCATGCAAAAGCACACTAGCTGACTATTTGTAGAATGAAAGTTAGAAATTTTCAAGTGACAACTTGGTTTACGCGACAAGCATTAATGGCATAAATTCTACTTTAAAGTACATAGAAATTAGAAGATCTCTCATTGCATTCAAATTAAGAGCAATTAAAGAGTAGAAGAGCCTTAACAGTTGATTGAGAAGGATTGTAGTTTGATTCATCAAATTGATTTGCTGTGCATTTGATCGGTTGCAAAAACCCTAGTTCATTGCGCTGATTCAGAATCTCTTTGAAACCTTTGTGAAAGCAATATACAAGTAAGTGATGGCTACTCCTATAGTATTTGATGTTGTAGAGAAGAAAAGATATGTGTTTAAGAGGCATCCATTCAAATCTACACTAGATGAGCTAGAAGGGGCATTCTCCCGCACACCTATGGGCATTATGCATGTTCAGGACATTAGGGCATAAATCTACTATAAGAAAGAACCAGTAGGATTGGACAGATTAAGAGCACACATAGAAACTACGCTAAAACCAAAAAAAATGTTCATGGATGAGTATGCGTGGTAGAATAATCACCCTATAGTGGAGTATGCTATGACATATGAGTTCTATGAATCAGAATGGATCAAGATTCTATTGAACAAGATTCATGATGACCTATTTTGGATAGGTGAAGTGCCAGTCAGAATAATTAGTGACCTAATTCATGAAATAAAAGGCCTCTCAAAGATAGGCATCATCCTTCCAGTGGGTAAAGATGTGAGGAAGATTGCTGAACAGACTTGCAAGTCAATGAATGATAGGCGTGGAATGACTATTGTGCCTATTGAGCAAAATGACATCAAATTGATGTCTATGATACTTGGATACAGATTTCAACACACCAGCAAGGTAAATAGTGTGTCTGTGGCCATAATTCTTGTAGCCATAAGAATTGTAAATGAGAATGGAGATTTCAACCTGTGTGCAATCTTGCGTGCACAACTGATTGATAACATTAAGGAAATCAAGCATGATAAGACCAAAATATTCAGATTTGGGTCTTTGATCATCTATATGTACTTTCACATTATTGGAAAAGTATCTGATTTATATCTAGACAAATCCATTCCCACAATGCATCAGATATCTCTCAAGGCATGTACTGAGAGCACTTTGAAGGACTACATGACTCTAGAGTTGAAGACATTCAGAGCTAAAATGCAAATGAGGTATAGGATACCAGAGAATATAGTTGAGAAATATAAGGATACTATTTATTTTATGGTTGAAATAGACACAACATGCATGGAGGCAGTTGAACCAAGAACAAAGTGGATTCATCCACTAGGATATGAAGTGGAAGTGGATTCATCCACTTAGTGCTTATAGTCATTGAATAGGGAAACAAAATTTTTGCATGATTTTCATGAAACAACTTGATATGAAAGTGAAATACCTGGAGATGCTATGATTGCTGCAACACACTGACCTAAAGGTTTCTCCAAATCACCTTCCAATCATTGGTAGAGTCACCACCTCTTTGCAGAGGACCAATACTGAATTAGTTAAGAACCTTTTCTAAAATTTGAACCATCTTTATTAGCAAACACAAAACACTTCATAAGATACACTGTTTGTCAGGATCACAAAATATATTACAATTTCATATTACAAAACACTGATCAAATAGAGATTTAGAGTCGCCGCTCACATTTAGTGAGATAATATAATAATTTTTGAAAAGAATTGACTGTATAATCACTTAACCAGACTCTGGGATGATTTAGCCAAGCAAGGAATTGAGCATCTTAAACTTGTTGTCATTTATCTCCTCCCTAGTAGAGTTGCCATTTTGTTAGTTATTTTTCTTGTATCTCTTATTTCTAAAAGAGACAATGAAAACCAGACTTGGGGACCTTTGTCTAGCTCACAAGAGTCTACTTCTTCTTGCAAACTGAGGGAAAGAAAAGACTAATTGATGAGGATTTGATCCTCCTTTTGCTTTGAGTTCCACACACTCAGACGGGTGCACCTACAACATACTAAATCTACATACATAAACACTCTCTCACTAAAACCCTTTATTCAGACATGAAAATCAGTGGATAGTTCTCAGACTTATAAGATATGGGAGTTCAAATCAACCAATCTTATGCAGGATCCCGCATGCATAATCTGCTAAGAAGTAGGAAAATGGCCAATGTGATAGCAAGGAAAAATCCTTCTCTTTGAGCTTTGAGCTCAGGCAGGCTAACCCATGGATTTATTTCTTCAAAGAATCACTAACAACACTTGTATTCAGGAAACACAAGTTATAAGCATGAATGCTCTCAAACATGGATTGATTTAAAGATTTGATGATGAAACTACAGGACAAGCAAGAGACCAGTGCCTTATCTATTGGGCAACAGAGTCAACCAAACATGCATTCCCAGAAAACCCTAACTCCAAACTTAAAAAAAACCAAGTGAAGTGCCTTACAAATCACTCTTCTCACTCCAATTCCTGGACATCAGATTAATGTATAATCCTTAAATTCTCAGAACTTGTATTCAAGATTGACTCTCTCCTTGAAAGAAACTTAAAAAATAAGATCACAACTACCTTATAGCCAGTGCATCAAAATGCCTTACAATCTAATACACAAGAATTAAGACCAGATACACAAAGACATCAACAAGAATTGAATAGGGATTCCATTTTTCTTTATTGAAAAATCATCTAGTTCAACATATTTACAAGGCAAAGAAACACAAAGAAAATAAGAAAAAGGCCTGAATACTGCCCAATATAATAAATTTTCAACATCCTTTACAAATGAGAGAAAAGCTAGAGATATAGTAAAAGGAAGTCAGTTACACATAACTAACAACTATCCACTTAGCATCAAAATATCTCCCATATTCCTCTACATCTGATCTGCAACTAACTCTCTCCAACTAATCATATTCCTACAATCATTTCCCAACAAACTGATTTGATTCTGATCTCAGAATTCCAACTCAAATTGCTCTTTCCCATCACTCTGAAATTGAAAATGATGATTGCCAAAAGATTTCTCATTCTCTGCCATTTCCAAAAACATATAACACTCCTATGTTCGGATAAAAAATGAACCTCCAGGCATTAAATCTATGAGCAGGGCCACCATTTAAATTTTTGAGTTAATTTCAAATGTGCATACTATATCAAACTTTTAAATTCTTTTTAAACCTACCTTTTTAATCATTTCTGCATATGCTCTTAGAAACAACTAGGAAGCGCCACTTGTCACCATTTGACTGGATGCTCGGACTAACCGAAGGTTTGACCCTTGATTGGGAGATCTGGAAACTACACACATTCCCCAGGTCTCTGAACACTTTACTTAACCGTAGTTACACCTGGCGATTCAGTGAACAAGCTATTCTCACAATTTTAGAATCAAACCTTAACCATGGTTAACATTTGGAGAATGGGCGACTGAGCCCATTCTGCCAATCTCAGAATGGATCCTCTAACCGCTAGGACATCCAGTGACTCAGAGACCACTCATTCTCTAAATCTTTGAATGTCAGGGACATGACCGCCACCATCTCATGAATGTGCAACCACAGTCACCTCCAAGTCGCCAGATGTTATCTCCTAACTACCAAGGATTTGAAGAACGTGCGACTATGCAATCTCTTAATTTTCAGATTTTCTTCTCTGACTGCCATCTATCTAGCAACCCGGCGAACATGGCTTGTTGACTGCCACCTCCAAATCTCCAAATTTTCTCTAACTGCCAGCTTGATTCAGTGAATTCATAAACACCTGCCACATGTCCACCTTGTCCAATCATCATGCCACTACTTCTCTGCAAAATTTCTTCTGTCCAGGCCTACCGACATGCATCCTCAGGCACCTTCATGAACTCATTTGAGAAAAACCTCCATCTCTTTGATCTACTTCATATGCGAGATTTGTATCATTTAAACATCTAAAAGTTCATTTTTGGGATGAATGTGGGATAATCTTCTCAAGGTTTTTTAAATGTTGCATGAAAATATCTCTAAGTGCCCAGCCAACACGTGCCTCAAGGCGGGCCCATAGGGCAGAGGCAAACACATAGCCTCCACTTACTTCTTTTACTTGCATATTGAGTGGTATTCAATATAAACATCAAAGAGAAAAGAGTCAGGGCGAATGTGGGATAAAAGAAAAACACAATGCACAGTCCACTTCTGCACTGGTTCCTCCATTATACGTGAATCTCCTTTCTCCCAGCTCAATGCATGAGCTTCCACTTTCTTTGTGATGCCAACCCCCTATTGTTTACGCAAGGCAGGCCTGCTTAGCCCATGGGCTTCCTTTGTTTTTAATTTGCCTGGCACATGCCCCTCATTCATATGCTGGCACTCTCTTTCACTTGCGCATTGCTCCCTGTCAGATTCATGCTGGCATTCCATTTCATAAAACACAAGGCACTTTGATGCTTGCTCACCTTACTGAGCATGAGCCTCCCTTCTCCTTGGACTCATTCTCCTTCACTAGCTTGCACATGACTTCATACCATACAATGAAGCCTCCCACCATCTGCATAGGCTCCTTTATCTTGGCACATAAAAATGTGCCTCCACCTTTCATTTTGCTAGCATGTCTAGAACGTGCTTCCCTTTATTGCTTGTGTAAGGCACCCTAGTGTGGTTTGGACTTATCTCCCTTGGCTTATGCAGAGATGTCAGTTTAGTGTCCACGCACCCATTTTGGTATTTCAATGTGCTGGCTCTCCTTTGTAATTTTATTCACACAATAAGAATTTGAAATGGTATGTGAGGCCCCTTAGTATATGCACCAAGAAACACTAGCATAGACTAACTTCATTTCTGGTAGAGCTTATCGATAATTATACATAGCACATTCAAAATTTTATGTTCTTCACCTTTCATCATAGGCATCATCACCCTTTTCACTGTTACATCTTCGGGGAAATAGTGGTAATCAAAGGGAAAACAATAACCCTTGTTAACAATGTAACTCTTTATTTCATTGCGTGAACTCTTTTTCATTGGCTTCTCTCTTCATATGCAGGCCACTCATCAAATGCACAATCTCCAATGTAAGTAGTAGCTCCCATTTCACACTAGCAGCCTTCATTCATGTTTTATGTCACCTGTTTCATATCATTCATCCCATTTCAAATACTCACTCAATCATTGGGTTAGCTTGCCTGAGCTCAAAGCTCAAAGAGAAGAAGGAGTTTATCCTTGCTGTCACATTGGCCATTTTCCTAGCTCTTAGCAGATTATGTATGCAGGATCCTACATAAGATTGGTTGAGTTGAACTCTCATATCTTATAAGTTTGAGAACTATCCACTAATTTTCATGTCTGCATAAAGGGTTTTAGTGAGAGAGTGTTTATGTATGCAGATTTAGTATGTTTTAGGTGCACCCGCTTGAGTGTGGGAACTCGAAGCAAAAGGAGGATCAAATCCTCATCAATTAGTCTTTTCTTGCCCCTCAATTTGTAAGAAGAAGAAGACTCTTGTGAGCTAGACAAAGATCCCCAAGTCTAGTTTTCATTGTCTCTTTTAGAAATAAGGGATACAAGAAAAATCACTAATAGGACCGATAACCCAAAAATAATTTCACTCTTCTGAAGTGAGCTCGGTGATGAGACAACCCTGTTAAAGGTTACAATACACATTGTTAGGTGTGACTTTGTTAGAGGATTTAAGACTAACAATTAACTTTTGACCAGCATTCACTATGGGGTCAATAAGATAACAATGTACATTTCTTGAATGACATAGGTCATAACATAAGACGGTTAAGTCCACTCGGTTAGGAGATTTTTCTTAATCAATGGTTAAACTAAAAGAGTAATGATTTGATTCCTATACAACTGAATTTGTAGATGTTTAAATCTATTCTAAGCCCATACAAATCCTCTGATCAATAATCTTACTTTAACTTGGTAATAGTTCTTTGACGCTCGGTAATGTTTTGTAGTTCGGTTCTCCTTTAACTAGTATGATTAGGCATGCATGAAAATGTATTCACCCAAAATCTCTACAATCTTCTATCTTCTGACATGTTTCAATAAAGAAACTCATATCTCTTAAATAGACAAATAAACCATTTTTATATCAACCATCAGATTTTGCCGCTTAATCTTCTTCATTTATTTTGCCTCTTAAACCTTCCATGACATATGTGTCAATAACACGTTTCAATTCCATCCTTTAGATCTTCTCTAAATTTTGTCAATCGTGGATCTCATAACAAACTTTATCCTCAATCTTGAAATCATAATAATTTTCTGCTCATCATTTTCTGTTGGCTAACCTAAGAATTTAATACTTTCATCCATACTCTATTAACAAAGAAATGCATCGGTGAATACAAGCTCAGTTAATACCATCGCTCAGTATACAATACACTTGGTGTATACAAAAGTCTTCATTTATCGACCACATTGTCTTGTACAATTTTTCTTCCTTCTTCATAATAGATTAATGCAACATAATCAATTGAACAATATAAAGTCATAGACTCATCAATAAGTTACCCAAATTATTCCTTATCCTCATCTGTCATATCCATCTTTCTCTATGTAGATATCTCAATTCTTCATCTTTTCTCCCTTTTTACAGATGTTTAGATGTTTGCAACTAACATGATAAGTACTGTCAAAAACTAGTTGACATCAATGACAACATAATGACTAGTTTCATTATCTTACATATCATTTCAATAGCTTGGTGATCTCTAATCACTGATCTTCAAGTCATTCATGTATTCAATCAATTTTAGTTCATCAATCTCTCCCTTTGGCATTGATGGCAACACAAGAAATATGAAATATGCCAAACACATACCAAACATGTATTCTAAAATTATGTAAGTAAATGCTGTAGCTTGGTAAGCTCAAATTTAATACGTTTAATCACAATGAAACATAAAAATATTACAAGTATAGACTCTCCTTGAAATGTAGATCTTTTCAGCTCCTTGATTCCTTCTGTTCTCAGCAAAAAATATTCAATGATTAACTCTCCCTTTCTCCGTATTCTTAGTAACTGATTTTCTCCACTGTTTATCTCTCCACTTATTATCTCTCCATAGATAGATATTTCATAAATCTCTCCTCTATTTATCTCTCCCTTTGACAACAATGCCAAAGAAAAACATAAAACATACAGCATACAACTCTGAAATAGCCAAGTAATTCTCTGTTGTTCAATGCATATCAATACCTTCAATGTACGGATAACCAAAATTTCCATTCTAGCTTCTCCAATCTTTCACAACCTTAGACAAATTTTTTTTGAAGTGTGAGCTATGTTGCATCAACATGAATGATCTTCTAATAAATTTAGGCCGATGCAACCTCCAGATCACATTAGTGATTGATAGACAGGGGACAAACCCTAAGTCTAGTCCTCAAATATTTAAAAGTGTCCTTCAGTAGAGGCTTGGTAAAAATATTAGCAAGTTGCTCCTTTGATGTAACATATTCTAATTTTACTTGCTTCTCCTGTAGTTGTTCTCTTAAGTAGTGATACTTAATTGATATATGCTTTGTCTTTGAATGCATCACTAGATTCTTAGAAATATTTATGGCACTAGTTTTGTCACAATATATAATCACTAGTTCGGTGATTACCTCATTCATCCCTTGCAACACCTGTTTGATATAAGCAATGTTTGAATAGTTTGTAGTAGCAACAACATATTTAGCTTCAACAGTAGACTAAGAAATACAAGGTTGTTTCTTATTTGTCCAAGTTACAAGCCTTTCTCCAAAGAAAAATGCTCCATCGATTGTGCTCTTTCTGTCGTCTACATTTCCAACCCAATCTGTGTCAGTGTAAACTCTTAGTTTAAATTTTCCTTCCTTAGGATACCATAAACCATAGTCCTCTATTTTCTTTAAGTATCTCAAGATTCTTTTCACTGCAACCATATGTGAATCTTTAGGATTAGCAAAAAATCTTGCCACAATCCCCACTGCATGTGTAATATTAGGTCTACTGTGTACAACATACATCAGTTTACCAATCATAGATTGATATAATGTTTGATTTACCTCTGTAGATTCATCATATTTTGTCAATTTGCATCTTGTAACCATTGCTGTTCCTACTAGTTTAGCATCTTCCATGCCAAATATTCTCAATACTTCCTTAATGTACTTTGATTATGTGATGAAAATTCTATCATTCTGCTGAATAACCTACAAGACTAGAAAGAACTTAATCTCTCCAAACATTGACATTTCAAATTCCTTTCTCATCTCATCAGCAAAACATTTACAAATCTGATCTTGTCCTCCAAAGATTATATCATCAAAAAATATTTCAACAATCAAAATAGTATCATCAGATCCTCCTTTCATGTACAAATTATTGTTTTCACTAGTTTTTACAAAACCAATACTTAAAATATAAGTATGTAACCTTTCATACCATGCTCTTGGTGCCTTCTTTAATCCATATAAAGCTTTGTGTAGTCTACATACCATGTCTTTCTGATTCGAATCAACAAATCCTTCTGGTTGTTCAATGTAGACCTCCTCTTCTAATATTCCATTTAGAAAAGCTAACTTAACATCCATTTGATATACCTTAAATTTCTTATGTGCAACATATGCAAGTAACATGTAGATTCCTTTTAGTCTAGCAATAGGTGCAAAGGTTTCACCATAATCAATACCTTCTTCTTGTGCATATCCCTTGCAAACAAGTCTCACTTTATTCCTTGTAACCTCACCAATTTCATTCATCTTATTCCTAAAAATCCACTTAGTACCAATAACATTTTTATCTTTTGGACTGGGTACTAAATTCCATGTCTTACTTTTCTCAATTTGTTCAATCTTTTCATTTATAGCATTGATCTATTCATCATTATCAAGTGAAACCTTAACACAAACTAAGCATACATTTTGTCTTAACTTACTTCTTGTCATCATGCTTTCTTATCTCCAATGATTTGATTCTCTGGATGATGTCTTCTGAAAAATATTGCTAGCACTTGATCTCTTCTTTGTTCTTCACTATGTTTAGGTTCATTTCTTTTCTCGGTAGCTTCTTCTTGATTCTTGGTGTCTATTTGTTGTTCCTCAGTGTCATTTTCTTGATGTTCAGTTGACTCAGCTTGTGGCTTTGGTAGCTACTCTAGATATTCAAAATAAACAAATCTACCATAGTCTTTCAACTCCTTCATACTTTCTTCATCATTTTTATCAACAAACTCATCAAATCTAACATTAACACTTTCAATCATCTTATTAGTAACCTTATTCAAACATTTGTAAGCTTTACTATTAGTAGAATATCCAAGAAATATTCCCTCATCACCTTTAGAGTCAAATTTCCCATTCCTATCATCTTTTAGAATAAAACATTTTCTACCAAATTTTTTGAAGTAACTTACACTCGGTGTGTATCCAAACCATAAATCATAAGGTGTCTTGTTTGTATCTTTCTTTAGTTGAACTTGGTTCAGGACATATACAATTGTGCTAACTGCTTCTCTCCAATACATCTGTGTAACATTTTTCTCAATCATCAGTGTTCTTGCACAATCAACAATAGATCTATTTCTTCTTTCAATAATTCCATTTTGCTGCAATGTTCTAGGTGTAGAAACCTATCTTTTGATGCCATGCTCATTACAATAGTTAGTGAACTCATCAGAAATAAAGTCACCACCTCCATCAAACCTTAAGCATTTTAGTTATTTTTTGGTTTCTTTTTCAACTTTAGCCTTGTACCATTTAAACATTTTAAAAGCCTTAGATTTCTCTTTTAAAAACATGACAGTCATCAATCTAGTATAGTCATCAACAAAAAGAATAAAGTATTTATCACCATAATAGCTTTGAGTTCTCATGGGACAACATAGGTCGGTGTGAACTAACTCCAAGATTATTTTTGTTGAATAGTCTTTACTTTTAAAACTATATTTTGTCATCTTTACTTTTTGACATTGATGGCACATAACATGATCATGTTTAGTTAGGCTAGGCAGTCCTCTAACTTTTCTCTTTTTACTGATCTTAATCATGTTATCAAAATTTACATGACATAACCTTTTATGCCATAACCATGCATCTTCATTTTTTACTAGTAAACAAGAAGTCTTAGCATTGTCAAGATAAAATAAGTTACCTTTTGATTGTCCTCCCGTTCTGACAAGCTTTCCACTTTCATCATAGATTCTCACCTTCTTGCTTTCAAATGCTACTCGGTGACCTGAGTTGTTAAGATGTGCTACACTTAGAAAATTGTAATTTATTCTTTTTACCCAATAAGCATTATCACATCTAATTCTATCATTTATCAATAAAGATCCTTTTCCTTTAACCATGCAAGGTGTGTCATTACCCATTTTTACTGATCCTCCATTATAATGCTCAAGATGATCAAACTTATCTTCATCACCAATCATGTGTTGTGTACAACCACTATCAATGATCCATGTATCATTTTTACTAACTTTAGAAATAAGAGATGTTTCTACATACCTTTCCTCCTCTTCTGAATCATCTTTCATTGCAACAAACACCACCTCAATATCATCATTTGTGTCAATGTTGGTGTCATCTTCTTCAGCAATGTAACATACCTTTTTACCTTTATCTTTTTAGTCATGATTGTCTCTATTGTACTATCAATTGTTTTTGTTATTTCTTCTGCCATAACTTCCACCTTTGGATTTGTCTCTGTCTCTCTCATCTTCTTTCTTGTTTGGACATCTAGCTGCAATATGACCAACTTCTTTGCAATTAAAACAAGCTAAAGGTAATTTTCCCTTATACCTTCCTTTACCTTTTTGCAGTCTCTGGGCCATGAGTGCTTCATGTTCATCATCGGTATTTCTATCACTATCATTCCTTATATTATTCTTACTACTAGATTTGCCAATTTTAAGAGAAGACACAAAAGAAAACTCAACAGATGGTGCAATACTATTGTCATAGTTGTTTAGCTCAAAAGTAGTTAACTTTCCAATCAAAATATCAAGAGTAAGATTTATATTAGGTGTAGATCTCATTTCATGAATACAAGATATTTTGATTGGATAGATAGGAAAAAGTGTTCTCAAAATTTTACTTACCATAATATCCTCCTTAATGATACCACCAGCTCCACGAATAACATTGACTACCTCTTTAATTCAGTATGAGTACTTGTTAGGAATGAATTCTAAATGTTTGGTAGACATTCTGTAGCAGTTGTTGTTGCATTCATGACTATGATTGTCATTGATGTCAACACAGTGATTTACATAAGACTTGCAGAGAAGTAGACAGAGTTTGGATTAGCGCATGTGGGTTATTACAGTTGGAGCTATGTGATGTTGAGGTTATACTCTTTGATATGTCATATGTCTATGGTTAAGAGCGCAGACACTAATTTATTGATTCATGGAAGTTATGATCATTTTGGTGGAAGCAGTATTCAGGCAGTGTTCCTGAGTAGCGGTTTGTAGAAATCGGATGATATCTCTTAATTGGGATGGAATATGGTTTTGTGTAGTTAAAGGGAAGTTGAAGACATATTGATAATGACATGGATGATAGTGCATACTTTGAGGTCACACGAGTGAAGATTTATTATATTTGGAAGCTAATAGTTTTATGTAATTTTGGTGTAGCGTGTGGAAACTTTTATTTTGTAATTGTATGCCGACTCATTTGTAATTATTTGAGTGTGGTATAAATGAAGGAATGTACTTCATTGTTGTAATGTACTATCATGAAGTTGTAATGTGAAAGTGTGTAATTATGAAATGGTAGCAGCGGTTATGATGCTGTATGCATGAAGTGAAGAAAAGAGCTAAGTATGAAAGCGAATTTGTGAAGGAAGATATGCGAAGTACATAGATCTAAAATTGAGATCTAATGTAATAGTGAGTGCAGTTTGGCATAGTTAGAGAAGAGGTAACATATTATTCTATTGAGTAATGCAAATATTATTTGGACAGTGTGTTCAATGATCTTACCCTGAAGCTGTTTGGGCAGTGGGTCCTTTTGTCTTTCATAACTCTTAACCGGGTTAGAATCTTTTAACAGGGATTCAAAATCTCCTAACAGGGATTCATATGTACTAAATGTATTTCATAAGACTCCTAAAAGAGTCCATCCTCTCACAAGGAATATTCATATTAGTGCATCTTTTGTGGGCATCATTCCCACCAGGGTTTACTCTTTGATCAAGAGGTTCCCTAGTCAACATATCTTGTGTTATTGTGTTATTGTGTATGAATATTTTTTTATGGTTGGTAATTATATTGCTTATATGGTTTAATGCTATTGAAGATGATAAAAGTTATAATTATCTGATAACTGAGTCACCACCCCCCCCTCTCACTTAACTTGGTGGACTTTACTTTCTAACAATTGGTATCAGAGCGACAGGTCCTTGAAAAAGAAGTTTAATAGCTTAAGGAGATCCATGGTGAATTTTAGGAAAGAAAGCCCTAAGTTTGATGGAGTAAATTTTGACAGCTGGAAAGAAAAGATGAAGACACACCTATTATGTTTAGGACTAGGTTATTGGTTGATTACAAATAATAATAAGACTATCATTGAAGAGGAAAATCTTGAAACATGTACTGCGGAAGAAAGAGATCTATTCATGTGTAACATACTTGCAAGAGAAGCACTTTTGACAGCACTTTCAGAGAATGAGTACAGTCAGGTAAAATATTTGAAAAAATCTCATGAAATTTGGAATGCTTTACACTCTACTTTTGAAGGTGATGAAGATGAAAAAAGAGTTAGATTACATAATTGGATATGTGCATTTGAAGTTATAAGAATGTTGGAAGATGAATCTGTTAGAAGTTATATTGGTAGAATGTCAGAGATCATTTCAGGTATAAAATCTTATGGAGGAACAAAGACAAAGGATGAAGTGATATGGAAAATTTTTAGGACATTGACTCCTGTATTTAAGTAGACAACATAAATGATTGAACAAGTGATACCTTGTACAACAAACTTTACAAGAGAGACTCTTCTTGGAAGATTGGAAGCAACAGAAATGAACTTGAGATTATCAGGAGACTTACCTAGAATGGAGACAACATTCAGTGCTCTTAGTGTTCGCCCTACTTTGTCAAGAATCATCAGTGTGAGCGGAGATTATGTTGGCAACAATAGATCTAGAAATGAAGAAGACAAGAAGATTGAAGAAGGTATTACCTTGCTTGTGAAAAGAGAACTAGATGGTAAGAAAATATTTAAATGTTGGACTTGTCAAGAATATGGTCATTTTGCATCTAAATGTCCTAAGAGAGTTAAAAAGTACAGAAGCAATTTCAAACCTAGAAGATCTAAGGAATGTTATTATGCTAATGATGAAGATCTTGAAGCTAGTATAGAAAGAACTTTAAGTGAAAGTGATACTGAAAATAATGATGACATAAGATTTGTAGCAATTAAAGAAGAAAATCCTGAATTTGATGTTAAGGAAGAAAAAGCCTTAGTTTTTCAAGTTGAAAAGAAAACTAATTGGATTATAGATAGTGGTTGTTCACATCATATGACTGGAGACATGAAAAAGTTCATAAAGTTGAATGAATATGATGGAGGAGTTGTTAGAGTTGGAAACAATGCACCTTGTTTGATTAAAGGTATAGGATCTATTACTCTTGATGGAAAGACTAATACTGATGATGTTTATTTTGTGGATGGATTGAAACATAATCTTTTGAGTGTTGGATAGTTAGTTGATAAAGGATATCAATTTTGGTTTATTGAGAAAACTTGTGTGATATAGGATAAAGATGGAAATCTGATTGGAACTAGATCTAGAACCAGAGGTAATGTATTTCAGTTGAATCCTACTGAAATGACATGTTTGATTACTAAAATTGATGACAGTTGGTTATGGCATAGAAGGTTTTGTCATATAAACTTTGATAACATTGTGAAAGTAAGTACTACACTTGAAGTAAGAGATTTACCTAGAATTATGAAGCCTACTAACATGATTTGCAAAGAATGTGTAATGGCTAAATAGAAGAGAAGTTCTTTTCCTAGTAAGAAGTTTACATCTATAGAGAAGCTGGAGATTGTTCATATAGATTTGAGCGGTCCTACCAGGACTAGAGGATTCTATGGAGAAATGTATTTTATGATTCTTGTTGATGATTTTACAAGAATGATGTGGATTGCATTTCTTAAAGAAAAATCTAAAGCATTTGATAAGTTTAAGATTGTTAAGAATAAAGTTGAGAATGAATCTGGAATGAAGATTAAATGTTTAAGATTTGATAGAGGTGGAGAATTTACTTCTAGAGAGTTTAACAACTTTTGTGAAGAAAATGGCATTAAAAGACAGTATTCAACCCCTAGAACACTTGAACAAAAGGGCATTGCAGAAAGAAGGAATAGATCAGTGACTGAAGTAGCAAGAGCTATGTTGTTTGAAAATAATTTGGCAAAGATATTTTGGAGAGAAGCAGTGAAAACAATAGTATATACAATGAACAGAGTATAAATCAGAGCAGACACAAACAAGACACCTTATGAATTATGGTTTGGACATGCACCCTCAGTTAAGTATTTTAGAATTTTTGGAAGAAAATGTTATATAAAGAGAGATGATGATATAGGAAATTTCGATCCTAGAAGTGATGAAGGTATATTTCTTGGATATTCTTTGAAAAGAAAAGCATATAGATGTTTCAATAAAAGAACTAAGACTATTGTTGAGGGCACAAATGTTAAAGTTGATGAAAAGTTCAAAATTTAGGAAAGAATGCTTGATTATGAATCTGATGAAGAAGCTCATCCTAAACCTAATACTGGAACTACTGAATTGTTTTATGAAACTAACAGTGATTTGTTGAATGAAAGCCACATTGAAGTTATTGAAGAACCTACATCTGAAGAGAGATCTGAGACAGTGACACCTAGCAAGAGTTTGTTAAGGAATCATCCTTTTGAATAGATTATTGGGAGCATCAAAAGAGGAGTTCTTACTCAAAATAAGGCACAAGAATAGTTATGTTTGATTTCTCAAATTGAACCTAAAACTACTAATGAAGCTTGTGAAGATGAAAGTTGGACTAATGCTATTAAAGAAGAACTAGATCAGATTGAAAAGAACAAGACATGGGAATTGGTCCCTAGACCTAAAGACAAGAATGTTATTGGAACTAAATGGGTATTCAGAAACAAGATGAATGAACAAGGAGAAGTAGTAAGAAACAAAGCAAGATTGGTATGTAAGGGTTACTCACAACAAGAAGGAATTGACTATGAAGAAACCTTTGCACCTATTGCAAGAATTGAAGCAGTAAGAATGTTTTTGGCATATGCAGCTTACAAGAAATTCAAGTCAGCATTTCTGAATGGAGAATTGGAAGAAGTCTACATTGAGTAGCCTGAAGGTTTTCCTTTAACTCAAGAAGGAGACATGGTATGTAAATTAAAGAAAGTTTTATATGGACTTAAACAAGCACCTAGAACTTGGTATGCAAGACTGGATAAGCATTTGTTAAAATTGGGATTTATAAAAGGTACAGCTGATAGCAATCTATACACAAAAGAAATTGAAAATGGTTTGTTAGTTATAGTTATTTTTGTTGATGACATTATCTTTGGAGGAGAAGATGAAGCTAGTGACAAATTTGCTGATGAAATGAAGATTAAATTTGTAATGAGTATGATTGGTGAAATGAAATACTTTTTGGGATTACAGATAACACAAAACAATGATGGTATCTTTGTAAGTCAGACAAAGTACTTGAATGACTTATTGAAAAGATTTGTAATGGAGGATTGTAAACCAGTTGGAACACCTATGGTGACTGGACACAAGTTATCTAGCATAGATGAGACTCTTGTAGTAGAATAGAAGAAATACAGATCTATGATTGGAGGATTGCAGTATTTGACTCATACAAGACCAGATATAGCACATTCAGTTGAAATTGTAGCAAGATTTCAAGCCGAACTTAGAGAATCACATTATGCAGCAGTAAAGAGGATACTGAGATATTTAAGAGGCACAATGGAATATGGATTATGGTATGAAAAATCTAATGATTTTACCCTATGTGCATATATAGATGATGATTGGGGAGGTAGTGTTGATGATAAGAAAAGCACCAGTGGTGGAGCATTTTTCCTTGGAGGAAGATTAGTTTTTGGCTAAGCAAGAAGCAGAATTGTATCTCACAAAGCACAACAGAAGTAGAATATGTAGCGGCAGCAAACAATTGTAACCAGATAATTTGGATGAAGCAGATGCTGAAGGATATTGGAATAAAATTTGTTGAACTTGTTGTTATACATTGTGATAACACCAGTACAGTTAGTATGTCTAAGAATCCTGTATTACATTCTAAGACAAAGCATATAGAGATTAAGTATCATGTTGTAAGAGAGAAAGTTGTTGAAAAAGAAGTCAGACTTGAGTACATAAGTACAAAGGAGTAGATAGCAGATATATTCACAAAGCCTTTGCCTAAGGATACATTTGAGTATTTGAGAGGTATGCTTGGGGTTATGCCCCAACCTTCTTTTGAGAAGTGATGTAGTTGGTTGCATCCATCCAGTGGTATATGAGCCTTATCTTTCTTCTGGACTGGATGTTGGTACTTCCTCTATGGGGGAGTATGTGTATCTGAGTTGAGTCATGAGGACTCTAGTAAATGTATTTTTTGAAAAGTGTCTTTTGACATTGAGTTGTTGTTGACTTAGTGATGGAATTTCTATCATTGATTTCAATGGGGGAGAAGTATGCATGAAAAACAATATGAGACATCTGTTGGAGAGAACTGAACATGATAATGAAGCAAGATTTGATTGATGAAGATGATTTGAAGAAGCAGTGTTGCAGTATTGGATTTTTGGAACATTGGATGTTTTTCATCTATGTTGCCATCAATGCCAATGGGGGAGATTGTTAGGAATGAATGCTAAATGTTTGGCAGACATTTTGTAGTAGTTTTTGTTGCATTCATGACTATGATTGTCATTGATGTCAACACAGTGATTTACCGAAGACTTACATAGAAGCAGATAGAGTTTGGATTAGCACACATGGGTTATTGTAGTTGGAGCTATGAAATGTTGAGGTTATACTCTTTGATATGTCATATGTCTATGGTTAAGAGCATAGACACTAATTCATTGATTCATGGAAGTTATGATCATTTTGGTGGAAGCAGTATTCAGGCAGTGTTCTTGAGTAGTGGTTTGTGGAAATTAGATGATATCTCCTAATCGGGATGGAATCTAGTTTTGCGCAGTTAAAGGGAAGTTGAAGACACATTGATAGTGATTTGGATGATAGCACAAACTTTGAGGTCACACGAGTGAAGATTTATTATATTTGGAAGTTGACACTTTTATGTAATTTTGGTGTAGCGTGTGGAAACTTTTATTTTGTAATTGTATGCCGACTCATTTGTAATTATTTGAGTGTGGTATAAAGGAAGGAATGTATTTCCTTTTTGTAATGTAGCATGAATTTGTAATGTGAAAGTGTGTAATTATGATATGGTAGCAACAGTTATGATGCTGTATGCATGAAGTGAAGAAAAGAGCTAAGTATGAAAGCGAATTTGTGAAGGAAGATATGCGAAGTACAGAGATCTAAAATTGAGATATGATGTAACAGTGAGTGTGGTTTGGCATAGTCAGAGAAGAGGTAACATATTATTCTATTGATAAATGCAAAGATTATTTGGACAGTGCATTCAGTGATCTTACCCTGAAGCTATTTGGGCAGTGGGTCCTTCTGTCTTCCATAACTCTTAACCGGGTTAGAATATTTTAACAGGGATTCAAAATCTCCTAACAGGGATTCATATGTACTAAATGTATTTCATAAGACTCCTAACAAATTCCATCCTCTCACAAGGAATATTCATATTAGTGCATCTTTTGTGGGCATCATTCCCACCAGGGTTTACTCTTTGATCAAGAGGTTCCCTAGTCAACAGATCTTGTGTCATTGTGTTATTGTGTATGAATATCTTTCTATGGTTGGTAATTATATTGCTTATATGGTTTAATGCTATTGAAGATGATAAAAGTTATAATTATTTGATAACTGATTCATCCCCCCCCCCCTCCTCTTAGTTATCTTGGTGGACTTTACTTTTTAACAGTACTGTACTATGTTTTCTCCTTCCTTCATTTTCATATCATCAAATCTACCTCTCAAGCTTTCAACTTTGGCTCTCATCACATTTGCATTACCACCATGTACTAGAGAAATTTTATCCCACATTTCCTTTGAAGTAGTGCAAGCCTTGATGTCTTTAAATTCAGTATCAGTAAGAGCAACAACAATCTCTATCATAGTAATGTTATGTTCATGTCGGTCTCTTAACTGATCAAGAGTGAAAGGACCACTCAGTGATTGTTAGTAGCCATTGTACAGTAAAGATATAGAAGATTCTCCAATTCCAGATATGTGAAGTCTCATCCAACTTTTTCATGTAGTAAAGTTATCTTTGTTCAGCTTCGACACTTCCCTCTTATACATCTTGTAATATTTTTTCTTAAGTCCTTAAAATTTTTATCAAAGAAACCATTTAGCTCTGATACCAATTGTTAGAATAACTGAGAGGGGGGGTGAATTAGTTAGATCAGTTATCCTACAATCACAAATACAGAGATGTAACTTCCAAAACAATTTCAATAAATTTTACATCTTAGTAACATAAACTATTATACTGTCTGTGCCTTTTATTGATTACCAGTTAATTAAATCACTGTAATTATAGACCAAATCAAATATGCAGTATGTAAAGTATGACAATAAAACAATCATAAAAAATAACACATAACACAATGATTTAACGTGGAAAACCCTGCTAAGGGAAAAACCACCTGGGACCGATAACCCAAAAATAATTTCACTCTTCTGAAGTGAGCTTGATGAAGAGCCAACCCTATTAAAGGATACAATACAACTATTATGTGTGACCTTGTTAGAGGATTTAAGACTAACAGTTAACTTTTTACCAGCATTCACTATGGGGTCAATAAGATAACAATGTACATTACTTGAATGACATAGGGCATAACATAAGATGTTTAAGTCTACTCCATTAGGAGATTTTTCTGAATCAATGGTTAAACTGAAATAGCAATGATCTGACTCCTATACAAATCAATTTTCAGATGTTCAGATCTATTCTAATCTCATACAAATCCTTTGATCAATAATTCAATTCACTTCCTCAATTTACTTTTACTTGGTAATAGTCCTCTGAGGCTTGATAATGTTCTGCAGTTTGGTTCTCCTTCAACCAGTTTGATCAGGCATGCATGAAAATGTATTCATGTGAAATATTTGTAGTCTTCTATCTTTCGGCATGTTTCAATAAATAAAATCATATCTCTTATATAGACAAATAAACCATTTTCATATAAACCATCATATTTTTTCGCTTAATCTTCTTCATTGATTTTGCCTCTTAAACCTTCCTGAATAGATTTGTCAATAATACATTTCAATTCCATCCTTTAGATATTCTTTGAATTTTTTCAGCCGTGGATCTCATAACAAACTTTATCCTCAATCTCGAAATCATAACAATTTCCAGCTCATCAATTTCTGTCGGCTAAGCTAGGCATTTAATAATTTCATCCATACTTAGTTAACAAATAAATGCATCATCAAATACAAGCTTGGTTAATACTATTGCTCGGTATACACTACACTTACTCGGTGTATACACAAGTCTTCATTTACCGACCACATTGTCTTGTACAATTTTTCTTCCTTCTTCATAATAGATTAATGCAACATAATCAACTCAACAATATGAAGTCATAGACTCATCAATAATTTACCCAAAGTATTCCTTATCCTCATCTGTCATATCCATCTTTCTCCATGTAGATATCTCAGCTCTTCATCTTTTCTCCCTTTTTACAAATGTTTAGATGTTTGCAACTAACATGATAAGTATTGCCAAAAACTAGTTGACATCAATGAAAAAATAATGACTAATCTTCAAGTCATTCAGGTATTCAATCAGTTGTAGTTCATCATATCTCATCTTGTGCATTCTTGCTAGTGGTAAACAAGGATGTTTCCTTCTTGGCCTTGTGTAGAGGCACAAGGTTGACCATGACCTCTTAGAGAGATAATTTATTATTCTTTGACTGCTGCTTTGTTTTGAATCTAGTTGCCAACCATTATGGTGGATTTATAACATTAATTTCTATTTGCAGTTCCTCTTGTGAAGGAAATACTACTCTATCTTGTTCCTCTATATTCCCAAAATGAGGATTCCTATGGGCCTCTAATATTTTTTTTCCATGTAGGGGAATTTTGTTGAGGTGGCACTAAACTATTAGTTTTTAAGGCTATGGTTTGTCCCATGGGTTTAGTTTTCTCTTGTGCCTTAACCCATTCCTCACTTCTTTTGCATTCTTCCTCTTGTAATCACCAAAAAATGGTCAACAAAATCATAGGCCCCTAATCTCAATTATTCATCAAGAAAGTCCTAATCTTGATAATATCTCCTAAGTCCTAACCTAAGGCAATTCAACTTATTGATCTAATTTTAACTATACTCTAAGTCTCATTCAACCATCACACTTGATCCTATTTAATTAATTAATTATTAAATCCTAATGTTATTGGCAATTAAATTAACCTTATACCATCTATTTAACTAATATTTTAGGATGTTGATTAAATAAATAAAGAATTGTCAATTAAATTACAAAAAGGAATTAAATTAATTATGTCATCACATTTTGGAGAAAAATGCATTAAATCCTTTAATTATTCCAAAAATGCATTTATGTCAATTGAACACAATTTTGGAAACAATCCAATTAACTAGGAAACTACCTTTGTTAACTCATCTATCAATTTAGCAACTTCAGTTTAGCCTTAGAAGTTTCTGAAACAATTGATCAAATAGTTCAGTTAACTAATTCTCTCAACCAATCGAATCACTTACACATGGATTGTGCTAGTTTGGAATAAATCTCAATCTTTCGCCTTTGATCAATCTCATCCTTTCATTCTTGAGAGGATTCCTATATAAATAGACCTCCATTCTCACAAGAAGGATCACATCTTTTGGTAAGTAGTGTAATGCTGTCAATTTTCTCATTATTGTTTATGCATTTGAATTATTGATTAGCTTAATTGCATAGTTAGTTTATTTTATTTACATCTTTGTTGCATTTATCAAAATTAGGAACACCTCATTTTTCTTAATATGGATTGACTATTAGCTAATTGGATGAACATTTCATTTTCATGTTAGTTTTAAATCCTTCATCTAGATTACATCTATAGTCACTAGGTTTTGCAATGAATTGAGAGAAAAACTCATACTCGTGTTTATTAGAAGACAATGAGTCATCTTGATTGATTTCAATTTTTAGATTAATCTACTTTCATTGTTTAGATCAATCATATAATGAATCTTTAAAGTGTAGTGTATTTTAGGAACCACTTTGCACACTCACCATTATCTTGAATCTTGAATCTTCCTTATTAGCTGTCCTTCTTTGAGTCATGAGTGAATTATCATTTATTTTTCTTAACCTTGACTCAGATCTGAGTCATTTTCATCTCCTTCTCAAGTAGACGTTATCTTTTTCACATCATCATCTACCTTGTACTTGTTTAACATGATTGTTCTTACTTCAGCACCCATATGACAAGCAACTGAGTTATGCCTATATAGACTAGAAGTTCTTTCAAACAATTTCTAGGAGAAGAGGAGATACCACTTTCATTTTAAGAAAATCCTCTTTTTATTGAACAACTAGAAAATTCCAGGAGATCAACCCATCACCTAGATGAATCCATTGTCCCAAATACGTTTGGAAGAGGAAAAGGACATAAGGATTTTAGACATAGACATCGCAGTGTTCTTTCCCATGCTACAGATAGCAAGGATTCCTCAAGTGAATTTGAGCCTGATGAGGCTAGTATCACTAGATGTAAAGATGATAAAGAATTTCTTAAAATGATGAAGACCATCATGGATCAGGAGAAAGAACAATATTTTCTTGAATTAGAGAAACAAGGAGCACAATTTCCTCCTTAATACAAAGCTAAAGACGTCATTGCTAAAGAGGAAGAAACTCCTCTCACCTTGGCAACCAAGTAACTAAAAGCCTTGCAAAAAAAGTCACAAGAGGTGAAGAAGAAACAAGAGAATCCAACCATGAAATATTCCATCAAATCCATTTGTCTATTCCCTTTTGATAAGGACTTGTACTTATCTCCATTCCTATGTGGAGTTGAGTTTCCCTATTCAATTGAAGGACCCAAATACCTTTGATAGGTTGGTGAAGAATGCCCTAAAAATAGAATATGTGCTTGTTACAAAGGGTGAAATCACCCTTTACAAAGAAAGAAAATATAATTCCAGTTCCAAAGATAAAAACAAGTATTGGAAAAAGAATAAAAATGTGGTAAATGATGGGGTGGTTGACCATGTTTCTCCCTAACCAAAACTAGTAGTTTTCAACCTAACAAGTGGCATAAAGGCCCTAAAAGCTATTGAAACTACCACTAAGGCCCCTTCAAAAGGGACAAGAAATATTCTAAAGGAGAAACCCTAGGTCAAACGTAAGCATAACTTCTCTCCTCTAGGTGAGTCAAAAAAATCATCGCTCAAGACTCTTCTAGAAAATCAACTGATCATGCTACCAGATATTCCAGACCATATGAACTTGAAGTAAAACCAAAATGGTGGAATGGTAACGATTACTGTGATTTTCATAAAAACAAGGGACATAAGACTAAGAATTACATGCAACTCAAGCATGAGATCCAAGAGCTCATTAACAATGAGGTGATCATGGTTGACAATCACACCACAAATACTGATCACAAGGCATTTAAAGACCCCTTACCCAAGTATGTGGTGATCAAAATTCTGGCAAAATGTAAAAAATTTGAAGAAATTGTCAATTTTTCCTTAGGAATGAGGAATTCTAGTTTAATGTGTTGATAGGATTTCAAAATTATTTTCCTAAGTTCAAAACCCTGAGGTCTTTCTATTTCCTCATTACTTTTTGGGTCACTTAAGTGAGGGGTCTTTAGTCGTGTCACGGGGCCACTGTTGTGTGTGTGAAAATGTGTAATCTAAACTAACACAACACTTCAATGAATCCTTAAATAGTTAATCTAAATTAATAAAAGTAAATTGATCTAAATTAAGACTAACTAAGGTGACTCATTACCTTCTAGTAGATCTGAATATGAGATTTCTCTCAGATCATTGCAAACTCAATGACCGCAATGTAATCTAAATGAAGGATTTGAATGAAACTATATGTAGATGCAAGATTAATCTAATTAGCTAAGAGTTAATCCAATTAAGAAAAATGAAGTGTTCCTATCTTATTTTGATGCAATAATAAAGCTATAATACTAAAAAAATGAAATAACTAAGAAAATCAGTAACCAACTAATAGCTATGCATTCAAAACAAAAACGTAACTCTAATTCAAAATCTAGGATCCTTTGTGAAGAAATGACACACAGTTATATAGAAATCCCTTCGGGGATGAACGATTGAGATCGATTGGAGATGAGTGGTGGAGATTGTTTCAAAGAATTAGTTAACTCTAAAGGTTCATCCATTATTGTGGAAACTTCCAAATTAACTAGTAAGTCAACTTGATTGGTTTGTGGAAACTTCCAAATTAACTAGCAAGTCAACTGAACTGGTTTTCTAGTTAACTAAATTGTTTCCAAAATGTGATTTGGTTAACTGAACTATTTCCAAAATAATATTCAGTTAACTAAAGGATGATGACATAAATTCATTTTTGGAATTAGTAAATGATTTCAATGCATTTTCCTCAAAATGTGATAATAATAATTATTTTAATTCCTTTTTATGATTCATTGATAATTGTTTATTTATTTAATCAACATCTTAGAATATTAATTAAATAAATGATATAAGGTTGATTTAATTTACAATAACCTTAAGGATTTAGGGATCAATTAATTAAATAAGATCAAGTTCAATAATCTAATCAGATATAGATCAAATCAAATTGATGAATTGAATTGCCTTAGATTAGGACTTAGGAAATTTGATCAAAATTAGGGTTTTCTTGATGAATAATCAAGATTAAGGGCTTATGGTTTTGGTAACCATTTTTAGGTGATTATATTTCCCCCTCTTTGAATTGATGTACAGTCAACACATTGATTCAAAGAACAGTTAGCAGTTGAGACTGAGAATAGTTTTATGTAAAGCAATGAAACTACTCTCAAGTTAGTTGATTCAAAAGATGTCACTTTTGAACTTGATTGGACAAGAACCAATATGAAGACCATAATGTTCAATTTTGATGTGATGAGACAAAAATGAGCACCTGTCTAATTTAATGATGAGAACTAACCAATTTTATGTGAAGCGATGAAATTGATTAATGTCAGAAAGACTCTTAAACCATTAGATTGGTTTGAATGAGTAACCATTTTGATGTGAAGTGATGAAGCTGATTATCATTAAGAGATCAATAGCGCCATTGAATTGATTTGATGTGATGAAGCCAATTGGATTGATGAGGAAAATACCAGTTTGATGTGAAGCAATGAAATTGATATTCCCCTAGAGATTTGATGATGATGAAAATTCTCAACTTGATGTGGTGTGATGAAGTTGAGATGCCCCTAGCGATGAGGTCTTGTTTGATTTGATGTTCTGATTTCTTGATTAAGGATTCTTGATGTTTGATGATGTGATCATTGAATTTTTGATGTTATGATCATGCCCCCTCAAGATCAAAATTGAAATATGGCTAGGTGCCCCAGTGATGAGAAGTAATTTCGATTGATAAAACAATGCAGGAAAAGGCTAATATGATTTTGATGAGGTTATAAGCAAGTAGGCCATGATTTTACTTAATTTTAGGTCTGGTTGACTAATTTCAAACAAAATTTGGGTAAGGGTTGACCAAGACTCTGGCACAATAATTTTCTTAAGGAGAGATAAATCTCATTAGTTTGGAAGACAGATGATTGATTTCACAATCGGTCAACTGTGATGAGGGAAAAAAGTCAAACATCATTTTTGGCAAATTAAATAATTTCAAATTTGATTTTGATCCCAAAAATGGAATCAGGATGGTTAAATTAGCCAGGGGTGCAATTTTCATGTCAATCAGAGCAAGTTGAAAAATAGGTCAAAAACCTATATAAGGGCCCAAAGGGTCATTTCAATTCATTTTTACATCCTTAAATTTGAAAATTTGAAAATCTTCTCTAAGTGAAAATGGTGGTTCTAATAGAAACTCATTGATTTGAGAGGCAATAGGTGCACAACCGGTTGAGAAACTATGGACCAGTGGTAAGTCATCAAATTTTTCCCTTGTTTGATTGATTTTTTTTCATTTTTAGGCACATTTTAAAGTTTCTATAGCCGAGTTTGTGATTTCTTGTACAAGTCTATGAGAAAGATCATATGAGAAATCAGTCCCAAATGTTTTCTCATAAGGGCCTATGGGAATGCTGGTACTAGAGCTACCCATGACTTGTACGAGTAACACCATTATGCCCATGTACTCATATTGTAGTTGTGTTTATTCGTATCAGAGAGTTTACTCATAATGTTGGTTCCCGGATAGGATTTTACACTCCATGAGACACCAATATACCTATGACTGATATTAAGGAGGGGTTAGTTCCAAATGTGAGAAATCTATAGGCAACTAGACCAACTATAGGGACAAGACTGCCCTCTTCACTTATGGCTCTGCAGAACCAAGGCGGGTGCACCTAATCCAGTATAATAGAACACTTCTTTACAACACCAGAATTGGATTGAACAAAGAAAATAATAGCAAGAAAGTACTAAATGATAACTAGTCATTTATTGACTCTCCATTGCTATGAAATAACTGAGGCCTAAATACATAAAATTGAAAGGATTGAAATGATTTTAACTTGATTTCTTGCAAAATGTAAACAACCATGCCAAACTAGCATCACTACAGGAGATACTGATTTTTTATCAGTGCCTTGTCCATTGGGCAATAAATCTGAGATAGATACAGAATACAAGAACATAGATTCCAAGCCATAAACACAATAAACCAGATTCATACACTACTTACAAACATCCTTTTAGTTGAACCAAATGAATCTATGTTTCATTCAGAGACCTTTAACTCGCTCCTAGATCAAGGCTGAGAAATAAAACACATACACAGATAAACTCTGAGCAATGAATCAAAAAATCCAAAACTCAAGAAGCACAACCAAAGGAGAGATTTGAAAATTGAAAACTGCATTTAGTATAAGGATTCAAGTTCTTGTATTACAAACTATTCCAGAATACAACACTTAGACAATATGCAAAATATTTTGAAGGGTTTTCCACTGTATTGATACAACTAGCAAAATATATTACAATCTAGACTAAGGATACACACTTAGCTTTTCAGCTTCCCATGTCAAGAATTTCCAGCCAGCTCTTTCTAAATGATCATAAAATTCCTTTTATAGAGACAAGGATACAATGAGAAAAAGATCATTTAGGTTAAAAGCCCTAAACCTAACCAATCAATCCCAAAATTTGCAGGAGAATGAAATCTGATCTGTTTGTACCTCTGCAAGACATTCCCGGGAACAAGCAACTTATTCCTCTGAAAAAGATCAAATCAACAATAAAGCCCTTGGAAGAAGCAAAAAATCTAATCTATCCATGAATCAAAACAAAATATCTTCAAAGAAACCAACTTGTAAGAAATTTGATTCTTCCCCCTTTGCTGGAATCTGCAAATCAGTCAAGTCTGAAATAAAAAATCTTCACCAAACTCTGATCTCGGGTTACAAAAACCATTATTGCTGTCACCCTTTTGATCAAATTAGATTTTAACCACCTCCATTGCAATCCTCATCTTCTGGCATTTTCGGAAACATATAATACTTGTATATTCTGACAAAAATCAAGCCTCCAAGAAACATTTTCGTGAGCAGCCTGTTATCATTTGAGATTTTCGAATTTACTATATAGTTGAAACTATATCATTTATTTTAATTCATTTTCTGCAAACCTTAAAATTTGAGGTGGGCCCACATGCCACTTGGCATCACCTGACTAGAGTGACCAACCACCTCATCGCCCAACTGTACCTGTGCACATTCATTTGCCACTTGGTGCTCTCCTATTCGCCTGTACTGCTGACTAGGTTATGTTTGCAACCTCACCTTGGCTTTTTGAACCTCTCATTAATCGGAAAACTGCTATGTCAGATAGACCAACAAGCGGACCCTTCTCTATTCTTTCTTTACACTTAGAGATACTGATAGCTGCCAGATCACCCCAACTTCAACCAATCAAAAATTAGCATGTTGACATGACATGACATTGGAGGACCCACTGCATAGTCTACACCCTGATTATAAGATCGAACGGGCATCGCTATACCACAGGCTTTAAACATCACACATCTTACCTCGGTGGTATAACAAACACCATAAGATCAACTCAAGCCTTAACTATTTGAGAAAATCGACCCCACTTTATTCTTTACTAATTCTTCATCGAGTCAAAAACTGCCACATTTACAAAAATTGGCGGGCAGGCGCTTCTCCTTTTTCTTTCTCATTATCACACACCTTGTCAACTACCACATCACAACTCATTTCAACCAATAGAAAACAACCATATCATTGTGACATGGAAATTTAGGGCCCACTTCACACTCGCCCTTCATAGAGAATCAAATGGTTGTCGCTATACCGCAGGCTTTAAACATCACACATCTTACCTTAGTGGTATAACGACAACCGCTAGATTTGTTAGAAGTTTATCTTTTCAAAAAATCAGAGACCCCACCATATAACGTCACCTTGGGCATCTGTCAACATGAGAGAATTGCCACAGAAATTGACAAGCCAAAACCTGCCTTTGTCAGCAAAAATTTGATCGGATGCTTGTCGCTATTTCGCAAGATTAAAAGACAATCATCTTGGCCCAATGGTATAATGACAGTTGTCCATTGATTCTGATGCTTAACTGACAATAGAGGCTTGAAGATGGGCCTGCTTGGATAGATGTCACCCCATCACCAAAGCGCATGCCATAAAATTTGACAACAGGGAGCTCAAGGTTTAACAATAGCCACAAGTTTTAAAGGAAAGCACTCTAAGGAAATAAATGGGGAAAACCAAAGGTTTTAAAAGGATTTATCAAAAGGGACCCTGCCGAGTGACCTAGTGGTATAACATGTAAAGCGGTCATTTCAAAGGGGTAAAATTGCACATGCGTCATAATTAGGAAATGTTAGTGATTAAAAAGTAACACTTGAACATAACAGAGCTTAGGTCAAGCTAGGGTTTTAGCCAAAATACTTTATAATTAGGTCTAAGGACCTCAGTTTAGAAACCCTTTTAAGCATGAGGATGGAAAATTTCAGAATTGTGCTAACACATACCATGCAGTGAGAATGCTTGTACGAGAAAACTTAACTATCTCTATTTAATCATTAAAAAAACAAGTATTTTTAGGCCCAAAAAGTCCAAATTTTAAATTTTTTTATTTGTTGATATGCATTCATTAGCATTTTATGTAGCTTTTGGACATATTTATCTGATGTGGTACTAATGATTGCTTGTAGATTTCTTGTAGGAGGTTCTCCTCGATGTCTAGTTCAGGATTATGTATCTACTAATGATAAGATTTCTGCGACGCCTATTTGAGGATGAGCTTGGTATTCTTTCTGAGTGTGGTTTTGGTTGGTTGGGAAGACTTCCTAATATTCATGTAAATCACAGGCTATTGACTCCTCTTGTGGAGAGATTTCATAGTGAGCACAACATGTTTCATTTTCCCATTGGCAAGATGACCGTGACCCCGATGAACATATATTGTAGCCTTCGTATTCCTTTGGTTGGTCCATTAGTTGAGTATGAGTCATCACAACATCTAGGTATGTTATTTATTCATAGGGTATTTTAGGATGATGACATCTTGGAGAGGTGGATAGGCTAGGATACCATCGTGTCAATGTATGGTCATGAATCTCCCCTAGCATGCATTATGGCAAGGTATATAGGTTTCTTTCTCATGCCTGATAGAGGGAAACAAGGATTCTAGTGTGGGTGGGGATCAATATTAGAGATCTTGCTAGCTTGTCCAGTAAAAATAGGGTAGGGATCATGCATTTTGGCTCATATGTATCATGAGCTACATGAGATAGTATACTAGGGGACGAGGACTTTAACTATAGGGGTGTTGATCCTTCACATCTGGGCTTGGGGGAATCTGTTGGAAACTGCAATTGAAACAATTTTTGTATTGTCATTGATGTCAAAGCTTAATTGGTAAGACTGTTGCTACTTAGGAAAGTACTATATCTTTTTGAGTGTTGCTAAGGGGCTAAGCAAGGTTGGTAACAATAGCACCTAGGGAAAGGTTGAGTTATCTTGATATTACAAAGTGTACTTGACTATGTTGCACTATGATGAGATAATGTATTGTTTATCTTAGTAAGACTGAAGACTAAACTAGTAGGCTTAACCGAGAAAAGAATGGAAAAATCATGTTTAAGCCAAGTGATGTTAGTGTCGATTGAGTTAGTATATGCCGAGCAAAAATTATAGTGTCGACCGAGCATCAGTAAATTACCGAGGAAGACAGTGTAAGCTGAGGAAACAATTTTAGTAATGACCGAGCTTTCTACATGAAGACTGAGTGAACAATCATAGTATTGACCGAGCATCAACAATTTTATATTTGAAGAGAATTTAATTTTGGAGCCGACATTGTTGAATTTTTGGATTATGTAAAATGTGTTGACTTTATTTATTGATTGTTTGGAAGCATTAAATGCATTGTAAAATATTTTATTGTAAATCTTTAAGAGATTTGAGATGATTCTAGAAAAGGAGCCAAAGAACATGAAGTGGGTAGATTCAATGAATCTAACCTAACCCTAAGATCTACGATTGAGATTGAGCGGCAAAAGATGAGTTAACCTAATTGAGAAAAATATAAGGGAACCTGAACATTGTGATATGCATGTACATGGTGAACAGAGAATGCTAGAAGAGGAAAGTTTTATTGACTGAATAAGCAGAAAAGGCTGAAGGAGAATGGTGGTGATTGCTTGAAGAAAAGTTCCAAGCAGATCAGAGATGGAAATGACAAAGTTTCAAAGTTAGTAAACCAACATTAGTGTACGAAATCAGATTTGATATTTGCAAAGTGAGTTGTATATTTTTCAGATAATACTTCTGCTACTTTCTAACCATTGTAACAGTCAAAATCCTTTTAACAGAGGTTGACCTAATAGTCATACGTTAAATCCTTTGAACAAGGTTGCATTCTAATGGAGTGTATGTAAGTCCTATGACTAGGCTCACTTTTAATAGTGTGATTGAAATCCTTTAACCGGGTCACACCTGGCAGTGTGTATTGTAACCTTTGACAGGGTTGGCTTTTTACCAAGCTCACTTCAAAAGAGTGAAAATAATAGTAGCATGTTACAAAGTGGTTTTTCCCAAATTGGGTTTCCAATATAAATTCTGGTGTTTATACTTGTGTCAATGTTTTGGTTTGAACATTACTATGTTTTACAAGTTAAGTTACAGCTAGGTAGTGGACTGCATTGTTAGATGTTTCTATTATTGAATCAGTGATGACCAAGTTTGTTTTGGTTTTGGATCTGATTTAAGGATAAGTTTTTGAGATTGTTTTATACATCAAGACCTGAGAACAAATGATTCACCCCCCCCTCTCTATTTTTCTAAATCATATTAACAAAATCTTCCTATCTATCGACCTATATGTGATGATGCTAGGATATCAGGGCAGCCATTTCTATACACATACATAGGTTATATCATGCAACCCCACTTAGGGAAGACCGCTGACTGGAGATGCTAGATTGATGACATGATAGTGGTCACATGGAAACCCTACTTAGGTATTGAGGAGTGGCAAGATTGGAGGTCTTAATAGTAAGACATGTTTGTTACTCATCATTTGATTGGCCGCACTCATGTTTTTCTGGAGAGATTCGTTATATTCCAGGTATTACAACAATATGGACGACCACAAGTCATTCTACAGGAGTTCACAACATACACCAAGTATGCAGATGAGATCAAATTAGGATGGGGACCGAGGTTAGTAGAAATGACCACATTATAGGACTTGGGTTTAGTGAGGAGGGATCGATGGGATTACTTGGAGGTAGTGGAAGATGCTGGGGTTACAACGGAGTATAAGGAGAATTTTTCTCATCATCCATTTCCATGATTTACAGACCTAATGGCTCTCATTTTATGGATAGATGATGAGGGTAACACACCTACACTACCTCCACCACCACATGGACAAAGAGATACAAGGCTGAGGCCAACAAGAGGAGATACAAGGGCTAGTTTGAGCTGAGCAGTACCATCTTAGAGGAGGAGAGATAACGAAGGGTTAGGAGATGTAGGACCTAGTGGTACACCTAAGATACATGCAGGGAATAGGGAGAATCCTAGAGGAGGAGTCCGATAGGTGAGACAAAGGGCTGAGGGGGATGTGGGAGCTGGGGATGCAACTATAGGAAGAGAGGAGGAGGTATCCTGACATAGGACTCCATGGGATATGATTTGATCCCTCCATGATTGTGTATGAGCCTTACAGGTTAAGATCTTTGTAGCCTAGGTGAGATTATTAGATCATGATAAGAGAGTAGTCAAGCTCATAGCTGAGTGAGATCATAGAGTAGAAGATCTCACTATAGAGTGTGACCACCACCAACATGTGGCTATGTACTAAAGCAATTGAGAAACATACTATGTGGCAACCTATAGTGAATTTTTACCAGTTGGTTGGTAGGTGATACCATTTACTCAATATGTAGTGAGATCAGAGGGTGTACAGATACCCTAGAAAAATGAGGTTGTACCTCCTCCACCACCACCTCCATAGGTTCCAGATGATGCTGAGGATATGGTAGAGAGTTATCCTTCCTAATGTGATATATTGATACTCCATTTTTGTACCCCATTTTTCCTTTATATGCAATGAATTGCTCCAACGACATGTATATTTTGATGTAGCACATTTGACATTTGATGATATATAGAGATATATAATTTAATCTCATTGTACTTGTGTATCATTTTATTGTTATGAGATGTACTTATTTCCTTATGATGCTTTTATGGATACAGTTTCAATTGATTTTTTTATGATGTTTATGTATGAATGCAAATGTCTATTTGATGTTTATGTCATGGAGATTTTAGATGAATTTGCAATGATTATGTGGTAGATTTTAATGTATCGTGCAATGGATTTTATATATGCAAGAGTTCATAAATGGATGTGTAATGGATTTAAATGGATATGCAATAAATTTAATTATGTTCAATGGTTATGAAAATGGATTTATACTTATATGTAAATTGGATTATGGAATATGGTTATATATGAAATGATTTCTAACATCTCTTTGCAAGAAATCATCTTGCTAATATATAGGTACTTGATCATATCTTTGATGAAATAGTTGATCGCTTGGTGAGCGAAGAAGAAGATGAGTGTGATTGCAAGCCTCACATTCCATGTAGGAGAAAATGATGGAAGAGTAATGCTATCCAAATGAAAAATTCAAAACTAACATGAATGCATCATAGGACTTAGTCATTGAGTTTGCTTTGAAAATTTTCATCATTTATCATTGTGGGACATCGTAGCTGATACAATTCTCATTAGTGCCACTGTGACCATGATAATATGAATATGGCCTATATAAGAGAAATGTGGGAAACAAACACAAGTATCATGGCATAAAATCCAAGATGAGCTAAGCATTGTTTCTAGTTGATGTGGCAAGTAACCCTAAGCATCAAGGCATAAGAGGCCAGGATGACCTGGATGTTTCTTGCGTAAATAAAAAAAATATAAGATAAGGAGATAGCTCTGACCTCACCTTAGTATCCATATAAAAAGAGTTGAGGTATGTGTGGCATTCCAATTAAGATGGAGGTTGTTACCACATACAACCAATTTATTAGATAGTTTAGGATCATCAGAACCACAACAACAAGAAAAAGACAAAGAATATGATTATGCCCTAGTCTATATCCGTCTAGTTATTTTAGACATTATTGAGTGGTATATAAAGAGATAATCAGTAAATCGAATGATAAAAAAAATACCAATAAAATTCACAACCTTCATTTCTTCTCTAGTTGGTTAGACATTGTTAAGTCGCAATAGAGATGTGATCAACATCAATTCAGAAAGTTTTTGGGTAGTGTTTGTGTTTTGGTGTGTGTTCTAGCTTTCTAAAGTGCATGGTGTTAAGAAACACTTTGGATTGTTCATGTCTATCATTCATTTGGATGAATGATTCTGATAAGTGTTAAGAAACACTCTTTATTGATGTTGCCATGTTGTGGGGTGTTGAGAAACACCAATGTGTGTTAGTGATTAACCATTCAATGGTATTTGGAAAAAATGACTCTAATTTTCTTGGGATGATTCTCTAACTAACTATCATGATGGGAAACTATCCCCTAGATAGCCTTGAATATCCTAGGACAAAGATACAAATTGATTCCAATCCATGGCAGTGCAACATGGAACAACTAATGTGTCACGAAAGTGACTGAAGGATTTGTGAAAATTGAAGAAAATAAAGGATGCCAAGATGCATATTAATAGATGGAGCACTAGAGCACAAGAGGAACCTATTTACCAAGTTTTCACCTACTTGGAAGATATGATATTTTTGTTACCAAGGTGCCTGCTTACCAAGTTTTCACCAAGGCACCTTTTTTTAATTTTTCAATTTTATTCTTTGTTTATTTTTCAATTTTTTTGTTTGATGCATCAAAGTGCCTATTTGCTAGGTTTTCACTAATATGATCATTTTTTAAGGAATTTTTTCACTTTTTAGATTTTTTTAGGACTTTTAACTATGTACATGTTGTTGGATACAAAGAATTTTCAGGCATAGAACCTCTTTAAATGGAGTGTTTTGATGGGCTCTCAAAGATTTTCTCCTTTTGGTGTAGAGAGATGATATGTGCTAGAGCCAAATGCTACACTGATAATGTAAGGGCCCAACAAGTTAGGCTCAAACTTCCCCTTTTGTTCTTGACGTGACTAGTTTTAGGTATTCTCTCTCAACACAAGGTCACCCACCTGAAGTTCTCATGGTTTGAACTTTTTGTTATATCCTCTTGAAATTCTATTTTGGTATTCTTTGAGATGATCAGACACCACTTGTTGGTGTTCATCTAGTACTAATTATTGCAATCATGATATCCGATATTCTTCATTTGGTATTAGCCAGTGAAAATAAACCCTTAGAGATGGGAGTTCTACTTCAATGGGAAAAACTAATTTTGTGCCATATACAAGAGTGAAAGGTGTTGCCCTAGTAGGTACTCTAATGCTGGTACAATAAGCCCATAATGCAAGATTGAGTTGCAGGTGCCAATCTCTTCCTGAATTGATGACAGTACAGAGAAAGATTTTAAGAAGATTTTTGTTTGAGTCTTTGGCCTGGCCGTTTCTTTGTGGATGGCAGATTGAAGAACAATATTGTTTAATCTTGAATTTGGTGTAGAGCTCAAAGATATCATTATTCTTGAATTGTCTCCATTTTTAGTAATGATGGAGGAAGGAATACTATATTGATAGATGATTTAATTCACAATAAACAAAGCCACCTATTTCCCTGTTGCAGTAGTGAGTGGGATTGCTTCAACCCACTTGGTGAGTTATTCTATGGTGGTTACATTGAATTTGTCTCCATTTGAGGAGGATAGATATATCAGCTTGATGAGATCAAATGCCCATTGTTGGAAGGTTGAGTGTATTATAAAAGGAATAAGCTCCCTTTGTGGAGCGTGTATGAGATTTCCATGCAACTGACATTTCTTGCAAGCTCTTGCATAACTTGTTGCCTCTTTTTCCATATCTGGCCAATAGTAGCCAACTCTTAGGACTTTACAAGGTAAGGTCAGATCATTAGAATGAGATCCACATATGCCAGCATGAACTTTATCTAATGCACATTTAGACTCTTCTTTTTCTAAACACCTAAGTAAAGTTCCATCTAAACCTCTCCTATATAGATCGTTACAAATGATGACATACAACGAGGAGTTGCAGATAAGATATATTTTTTCATTTTTGGTTAAGTTATCAGGGATAAATTGGTCTCAAAGGTAGGATTAAACATGTATATAGTGAGAAGAGTCTTATCTTATGATAGTACAGATCATCTGGGATTCAAGGGAGGTGTAGGTAGGGTAGTGAAGTTCTTCCATCGGGAACTCATAGTGGAAATCTTCTTCTTACTAAGGTAAGGAATCTAGAGGATAAATTGCATTAGTAGCTCTATTCTCTATCCTTGGGATTTGCTGGAATGTGATAAAAGTGAAATATTTATTTAAATCATCAACCATTCACTTTTAGGGTATGCATTTATCATCCCTTATTTGGTACACATCATTAATTTGGTTGATCACTAGATGTGAGTCACCATGGATATTTAACTCAGAGATGTTCCATTCCAGAGCCAACTTCATCCCATTTACTAAGGCTTCATATTCAACAATGTTATTTGTTCAAGGAAAAAAAATATTGTATGCCTTAGAGATAGAGTAACTTTGAGGAGTAATGAAAAAAACACCTTCTCTTTAACCTTGTTGAGTGAATGAGCCATTGAAGAACATCTTCTAGGAAATATGAGTGATATGCATGATAGACCCATCTAGAAACTCCATATTAATAGGTAGATTCCCTTGTACTGGAGCATCAACCAAATGATCTACAATTTACTATCCTTTAATAGCCTTTTGTTCAATATATTCAATTTCCAACTCACTCAAAATCATAATGTTCTTAGCCAGCCTTCCAGTCAAGGTTTCTTTACTCAGGAGATACTTAAGTGGATCAATTTTTGTAACTAATTGTATAGGATGTTCTAAAATGCCATGTCTTAGTTTCTACAATGTGAATACCAATGTTAGGAAATCTTTCTCGATCAATGAGTAATTCATTTCATAAGAGACCTGAGTCCTACTGATGTAGTAAATGGCTCATTTCTACTTGTTCTCATCCTTTTATGAAAGGAGTACCCTCAGTGATGTATCAATAGCTAAGATATACAAAATGAGTGGCTTACCTTGGATAGGGGACATCAAGATTGGTTAGTTTTTGAAATATTCCCAAATTTGATTAAAGTGTTGGGCTCATACTTCATCCTATTGGTATTGTACTCCTTTACAAAGAGGATTTGTAAAAGGTTGTTCTTTGTCTTCCAGTTGCAAGATTAATCTCTTGATTGACTGAATTCTCCCTTGAAGGGTTCTCATTTGACTGATATTCTTTAGTGATGGCATTTCATTAATGGCTTGTACTTTTTTAAAATCCACCTTTCCTTTTTCCCAGACAATGTATCCCAATAGCTTTCTAGACGTTACACCAAATACACATTTCTTAGGATTCAACCTTAACCTGAAATATTCTATCCTATCTAGGATCTATCCTAGATCATGTAGATGTGTGGACCTCTTTCTTGTTTTAACAATAGAATAATCTTCATAATCTTCCATATTCTTGTGGATTATATAATGGAAGATAGTGGTAACTGCTCATTGGTAAGTTGCACTGACATTCTTCAGACCAAATAGCATGACGTTCCAATAGAAATTTCCCCAAGCACAGTTAAATGCTATTTTCTATTGGTCTTCCAGGGTGATTTTGATTTGATTATTTTTAGAACATCAATCCATTAAATAATACATCTCATATTTGACTGTCATATCCATGATCATGTCGATATTGGGTAAAGGAAAGTCATCCTTAGGATAGACCATGCAAAGATCTCTGAAGTCCATTTATACTCTAATGGACTTGTCTATTTTAGTCATAGGAACAATTTTGGAGATCCATTCAGCATATACAATTTCTCTGATGAACCCTACCTTAAGCAATTTTTCTAGCTCAACTTTTACTAGAAGAGCCACATGAGGATGCATCTTACAAAGATTCTTCTTGACATGATTAACTCTTGGTGCAATTTATAAGTGATGCATTATTAGATATGGGTCCAATATTGGCATGTCTGATTAGCTCCACACAAATTAACCCTTTTCTCTTTGAAGAACTGAGTGAATTCTGTGAGTTCTTCAACTGACAATGATTGTGCTATATAGATCACTTGTGAATGCTCTCCAATTTTGATGTTTAATACCTGTGTGGGCTCTATAAAAATTGATGGTCACTCCTGAAAGTCACTAGGAAATATATAAATTACCCCATCCTTTGATGCCCTTAAGATGTTTTCAGTGTTAGATGCATATTTTCTTTTTACTATTTTCTATTTTGAGACTATGACAATGTGGTTTTTCCCCTCAGAACCTCTGTTTCTTTTCATTTTTAATTTATGACTGAGGTACTTGATATCCTCTTGATTCATGTTCACCCTAGATTCACTAGTGGAATAAGTAACTGGTTTGGTAGCATTGAGGTAACAGGCCAAGGAATAGTCATTGGGAAAGGTGGGGAGGCTAGGTGGTTCATTTTGCCGTGTCTAGTTAATTAGCTCGGGATGTATGAGGGATAAGTCATTGCATGGTTCTAGGTAATTCATGATATGTTCATCATAACTTGTGACCGACAAGTCAAGATCTAGTGTCACCTTGGAATAGCATTTTTAGACCAAAATGAATCTCATCGTTGTAATCAAAATTCATGTTGGCTACATGCGTACCTTACTCATTTTGTCTAACCCTAGGACGTGGATTCCTTTCTTGTGTTGTTCCACTATATATTGCATATGTTTATTGAAGACATGTTTTGAGAGGGACTATCTCTATCATGGACCTTCTTGATAGGAATATATCAATGTCAACATTTATTCAGTCTGAGTTTCTTTCTACATACACTCTTTCAAATTCTACTAGAATCACCTAATTATCTATGGCTATCTCATTTATCCTCTAAGTTTCTAGGTTAGAGAACCTCTAGATTTTTTGTGCTAAAGGTTCTGAAAAGCTATCTTCCTCTCCAAGATTCTAATTTTCTATAGCTCTTGCATTCAATCTTTCTCCTTGTTCCACATTATCAATCCTAGACCTTCCTAAATTCTATGTAGTTATCATAGGATGAGGTCTAATATATCCATGGTTTTCTTGATCAGCTAGAGTGTTGTCTTGATTATAAGAAGATGACCTAGAATCCATGGGGATGATTTCCATGGGAGGATTGAAGGGATATTCATCATTTTTTTGGTCTCTATAATTTGATCTCTCTCCTCTTTCAACATTTGTACTAGTGGTGTACTTGTGTATTACATCCACTTCAATATCCATTGTAGCATCTGAGAGTATGCCCCATTCATACTCATGTGAATTAGTCTAGCTATCATCAGACCTACCTATGTATTATACAAGGGTCATGGGAGGTCCTTCATCCTCACCTTGATTGTTTCTCTCTTGTTTTATTTCCTCTTGCATAGGTCTTATTCCTTCCTCTTCCTGTGTTGATATAATAAACTCATTAGGATCAATGAAGTGGGGAAAATCCAACACATGTGATGTAGTTACCAACTATTCCCATTTAGGATGTCTATCATCTGATCCTAGGTTAACCTCATTCTCTTCTGTATCAAAGTATTTTGGTGGTGGACTTGGTGGACTTGGTCCAAGGAGATCTCTACACCATTGTGGAAGATACAAACTTATTGAAATAGGTCATTGGGTCAATTATTCTTCTATAGAAGAGGTGATGTCTTTCTCATGTTGAGTGACCAAGGTTTCTTCTACTGGTGGTCTTGGTAGACTAGGTCCATGGAGATCTCTCCACCATTTTGGAAGATGTGGTTCCCCCTGTTAATTAGGATCCTCCTTTCCAATATGCAGTAGCCTTTCAAAGGGTAAAGTTTCAACTTCAACTTCTTCCCCACTATTAGAATCAAGCACAGGTCCTCCTTGATCAATGATGGGATGGAGCTTAGCTTCCTTAAAACCAACACTAGTTTTATCTCTAGGATTCATGAACTTTGCATGAAGTGGTTCTACAATCCCTATTTTAGTCATCCCCAAATATCATTTTCCTTTGTAAACCATTTGTTCTACTAGGTCATATCCTTTAGTGTACCTTTTAGGGGATATATCATAATTCTTGACCTCATTATCCTCAAGTTATTTATAGAGACATGTCAGAATGGATTTCTCTTAATTCACATCTTTCAGAGGCATAGTTTCCTGAATGAAGCTACCATCATAGATGACTTGTGGCGGTGTAGATGTTGGCTTCATTACCTTTGAAGGTCTTGTTGGCTTCTAATTTGATAGAAAGAAAACCACCTTGAAAGTGAAGAAATGTACCTAGGGGTTAGCTAAATCCCATGATTAATATAATCAAATAGGAACAAGGACCAACTAACAAAGCAATTAAGATTTCTACACTTTGAACTCTACAAAATTCAGGCAGGTAAACCTAGGATTAGACTCATTCACTTATTAACATCACCTTTCACTAATCCTTAACAAAGAAGATAAATGCCCATAAATATTCTCTTACTTATGAAGTTTAATTGACATTGTGAGAGATAATCACACTATCAACTCACTTATAATCTAAGAAGGGGCCTAACAATTCAGATCTACAACTTGAATTTAAAAGATTTGATTTAACTTTGAGATTTAACTATGAGAGAACATGAATATCGGTTTAAGTGCATTTTCTTTGATCAATGTCTTACCCAATGGGAATTTTTTGAACTAATCCTCACCATGACTGATGATCTATTCACCCACCTTGTAAGTGAAAATCTAATGTTACTTTAAACCCTCTTCTTAAGGAAAATCCTTCTCTAATACCCTATAATTATGTCAAGTTACACTAAGAAATTACTTAACTCCTAGAATCAAAAGAAAAGAATAATTTGACATACAATTTAAAAAAAATTGCAACTATGATCTTGAGATCTTTGTTCACAAGACACAAAAAATTATAGAATATCACAAGAGGAGACAAGATTTAGAGCAAAAAATTTATGCTAAATCTTTGGATTAATTTTCTTAAATTTCATACATCACAGTATTGGACTCGACTCAAAATAACACACCAAAATGATCAAAACACCATCTTATACATTTAAATTTTTACACAAGCAAAAAATACAAAAAATCTACACAGTACTTGACCAACAATAGAGACTTTTATTCTCAGAAGCACAAACTAATTTACAATTCTTGGTCCCTTTTCCCAATCTTGGAAATCTATTTATAATGATGGATTGCAACAAGCTTCAGATGCGGTAAAAGTTGGAGTTGTTAGAAATAGGGAATACTGAGAGTGGGGGGGGGGTGAATCAATATTCTACAAACTTTTACTTTTGCCCAATTATGGATATAACAGATTAACTTGATGCTTGCAAAACAAAGTAAACTAAATAGCATGCATAGCAATAAAGAAAATGAACTCATAACATATTATTTGTTCTTGAGGAAACCCTGGCCAAGGGAAAACCCTGGTGGGGATGATACCCACAACGATCCACTAATCAAAAGTATCATGTTAAGGATGTTGACCCTGTTAGGAGCCTATTACATACATATAGTGTCTCAGTCCTGATTAAGGGACTCTAGGCCTTATTAGAAGCCTCAACCCTGCTAAGAGTTGGTAGTACAAATAGAAATGATTACAAGATGAGCCCACTGCCCAAACAAGTAATGTACAATAATTTATGATTACAAAAAGGGAAAGGTATATAACCTTTTGTTGCTTCACTTACATATACAAAGTCTGCTTGCTTGACTTTCACAATTTACAACTTTGCATCACTATCTTTCACACACATATGTCACACTATTATCTTCATATTACATATGTCTTGCATTTATACACGTTATTAAGAATAATAAATTTTATAGTCAGCTTTACAAAACATAAAGCACTTCACAAAATACATATTAACTCATTCTGCCCAAGGGTTAACATCTAGGATGTCATCCCTTTATATGATTAAGTTATTATTTTGATAAACAAAATAATCCCTTAACTATTTACTTATTCTATCTTCATTCTTCTTCCCGTCGACTTCAACTCTATCTCTATAATACTGCAATAAATTCTTCTGTACATGTCATACAGACTTCATGCTCTCTCAGGTGAGTCTTCAATATACATCATAGTATCCATGTTAAAGTGCGCAAGCACTGAACTTACTTATATTGACATCGCCAAACAAAACTGTCTATGGTTAGACAGGGAAAATGCTACTTACACTTAGATAATTTTATTCTACGCTCTGTCATAACTACTCTCTATCATATGTGGTCTTCATATAGATCATATGTTGCCATAATGACAACATCTAGATATCTAACTCAGCCAAATTACCAACAATCTCCCCCTTTGTCATTGGTGGCAACATGTGAGAAAATTGGCTAAGTCATACAAAACTTCAAAATTGTGGCCATAACAAAAATATATCTTCACTGTCCTTATATCTCCATATATCTTATATATCATCTATACTCCCCCTAGGAATATACTTCCATATATATATCAATTTTCTACTATCACTCCCCCTTTGACAATAATGACAAAAAAAGGTGCCAAAATTGTGTTCTAAAAAATGTTTACCTTTGATTCAAAATTTCAGAGCTGGTAGGCTTGCAACACAATCTGTAAAATTTACTTTTATGCTCTCTATATCCTTCTTCCATGCTTTCTTAACAGTGTCTAAAACACTGAGTAGTGCACATAAACCATAAGATACGATCTCACATGCATGAAGGTTTGCAAAGTTGAATTTCTCATAAGATGTCTTGGATGAAATATATTCTTCCAATTGTCCTTCAATGATACTTATCTTAATTGAAATGTGCTCTCTTAGAAGAATGAATCTTCTCAATTTCCTTTCTCTTTCAACACTAAGAATTCTTTTATCATCATTCAATTTACTGATTCTCTTTTCAAAATTTAATATCTTTGCATTTGGGTTGGTTAATAGATTTACCTCTGTTTGAATTTCTGCCTCTTTTTCTCTTATCTTCTCAGTTACTTCTGATACATGATTTTCTATTTTTGTACACTGAATATACAAAGCTTTTCCTTTGTCCAAATTTCTTCTTAAGTTCTTGATACACACATCCAAATTGTTAATATCATTTCTGATATTCTGACATATATCATCAAATATTTTAGCCTCATAGGCTGCCTGAGCCTTTACTGTAGTTGTTGCAGCTCAAAAATCTAGGATATGATTTGAGTCCATATTTTTGAAATTTTCTCCAAGTGTCAGATCAATGCTTTGAAAGTTTTCAAAAGATGCTTAGTTCGGGTGCATAGATAAAAGAAGGCCTGATGATTTTCATGTGATGGGGCTTAGGACATGTGTTCCTCACCTATCATTTAGCACATGTAGTTGGTCACAACTTTGAGAATTCAGTTTTGATATGTTTCGGAGGTACCCATTTGGAGGTCAGTGCCCAAATCTGCATTTTGTATTCTGTTCGGTTTTCACTGAGTGGCCTACTTTGGTAGTTTATATTTGACACCGTGTTGATAGTCATGGCATAATGATTATTGCATTGTATTATAGGCATGAGAGTGAATATCTATACCTGTTTTCAGATTCTGGTAAGTTCATATGATAAGTTTACTAAGGCCTTTCTATTTGCATTTTATTCAGTTTTACTAAATGTGGGAATGCAGAGTTTTGAGTGGCCTACTTTGAGGAAGTGCATTTATTGCCCTGTGGTTGATAATAATGTATGGGTTGTTGCATCATGCTGTAGACATGAGAAATAGTGTCCATACCAATTTTCATCCCCCATGTGCCCATTTGACATGTTTGCCAGAGCCATTCCGTTTAAAGATTGTTAAGTTTTGCTAGAAGTGCATTGCCCAGTTTTCTGAGTAGCCTACTTTGAAGCTTCCTAATTTGCACCGGGTTCAAGGTCAAGCATAATTGAAAGATGTTCCATACTATAGACCTGGAAGTGTACTTTCTTGAGGATTTTGAAATCTCTGCCATGTTAGAATAAATGAGAGGTGGGTGAATCAGTTATCCACAGTCCCAATCAAAAAATGTATATCTAAAAACAATTTACTAAAACTTCTGTAGCTCGGTAAACTAAAATAGTATTCTATTTGTGCTTTTACCAATTACTAGTTAATAACCTATAATGATAACCGATCAAATCCAATATGCAACATGCAAAGTTTGAATCAAACAATCATCACAATCAACACATAAACACAAGAGATTTAATGTGGAAACCCTGTGAAGGGAAAAACCACTTGGGACCGGAAACCCAAAAATTGTTCACTCTTCTGAAGTGAGATCGGTGAAGACCCAACCCTGTTAAAGGTTACAAACACACTGTGAGGTGTGACCTTGTTAGAGGATTTTAGACCAATCGTTATCATCCAACCAGCATTCACTATGGGGTTGATAGGATAACAAATGTACTCTCTATGAATGACATTACAAGACTTTCTAGCGCACTCTGTTAAGAGATTTCTTTGTTTACAATGGTTAAAATGTAACAATAGTTGATCTGATTACAACACAACTTCAATTGTAGATTATCAGATCTATGTTAAGCTCATTCAAATCCTCTGATCAATGTTTCAATTCCATTTCTATCAACATTCAGTAACTTACTGTCACTCGGTAATAGCTTTTTGACACTCGGTAATCTCTACAATTTGGTTCTCCTTAACCAGTCTGATTAGGCATGCATGAAGCTTGTTCATGTGATATCTTCTGCAGTCTCCTTCTTCTGACAGAATTTCATCATGAAATCCCAGTATCTTAAATAGATGAGTAAACCATTTTAATTCCATCCATCAGATTTTGCCACTTAATCTCCTTTGTTGATTTTGCTGCTTAAACCTTCCTTGGTTGATGTGTCAGTAAAACATTTTGTTTCAATCCATTAGATCTTCTTTGAATTATGTTAGTCATCGATCTTCGTAACAAACATTATCTTCATTTCTGATTTCAAGGTACTTTACAGCTCATCAACTTCCTTCGACTAAACTAGTCATTTAGTTCTTTTCTTCTCCTCGGTTAACAAAGAAATGTGTCGGTGAACACAAGCTCGGTTTATACTATGATCGGTATACACTACACTACGTCGGTGTTTACTGAAATGGTTCTTTAACTGACAACACTGCTTTGTGCATTTTTCTCTATCCTTCATCATAGATGAATGCAACATAATCAAGTCAATAACATAAGGTCATAGACTCATTCATAAGTTACCCAATGTATTCCTTATCCTTATCTATCATATCCATCTTCCTCATGTAGATATATTCTATTCTTCATCTCTTTTCTTCTTCGTCTATAGATGTTTGGTTATAGTAACTTACAAGATAAGTACTGTCAAGACTAGTTGACATCAATGACAACATATTACTGATTTAATCATCTTCCATATCTAATCAACAACTCAGTGATCTTAAATAATAGATTTCCAAGTTATACAATGTATTCAAATCAGTTGTAGTTCATCACGCCAATCCATGCGACCACTTTCCAAAGCCAATTCTAAACCCAATTTCTGCATATTTCACTATTTTATTCTTGAATATTTCTAACAGGCTGACTTTGGGGTTTATTTGCATTTTGCCACTTGATATTTTGGGTGAGTTAATTGTGGATTTGAGTACCTTGTATGGAAGTGAATCAGTGCCTAAGTTTCCAATTTGTGAAAGTTTCAATGGGTGAGTTTTTGAGGCCAGTTCTGGAGGCAATTTGTGTGAATTAGATAGTGCTAGCAGGATCAACTTCAAAAAGTTGCCACTTTCAGAAATTTGTAACTTGATGTCAGATGCATGTTTTTAGATGGTGATTCATTCCTTGGATTCCTTGCATATGAGTCTTCTGCCAGATTCAATGGCTTTCCCTCAGCTCGTCTTTTTATTTTTTTATCCATCTCTTTTAGAGGTAGTTTGTAGTGATTCAGTGTCGGTTTGCCGACAATTCTGAATAGGTGTTTTCACGTTTTAAAATCTCCTTCCTTGTTCATTTTTTTGGTGAATCCCTTTGACAAGATGTTTCTCTATAATACAAGGTTTGTACTTGCTAGTTTTCAATTTCCAGGATTTAATTTTCATCAATTTTTTAATGGCATGACTGGAGGCATTTCATTCAATTTTAGCAACTGGCAAAATAATAGAAATTGAAACTTTTTATAGTTTCCAGTTGTCCAGAATGGATCCGGTTACAGACGCCAGCCATTTTGGTTATGTTTGAGGTCTGAGTATTTGAATTCAAATTTTTTTTAGGCCAGACACACTTGGCGTCCAGCCTGCCTCATTATTTCAAAGACGACCTGTGATGGCATGAAGGATCTGAATGAAATACAAAGTGACATGCATGACAAAATGTGGAATCATGGCTAATGGTGTTGAATCGTTTGATAAATGCTTTTAAGGAGATGCCACCTTAAGGAATGAAATAAAAGGTTTACAGTTGAGAATTTTGTTGAGGTTTCAGAATCTATTAAGATAAATTCTTTTGAACTCCTTCATCCTTGGTGTTACCGATTGCATCCACAGAAATATACTGAGGTAACTAATATGTGTACCAATTAATTGGGAGGCTGACATTGATTTTAAGATGTTGGTTTTAGTGTGCACATATGTCCAAAGAATGGTGTGTATGCTATATATGGTTTGCACACTAAGGATGATATACAGAGGTGCATGCTGGCTGCAAATAGCAAATGGAAGATGTTTACTTATGTTTATCTCTGCATCACATTCCCTCTTATGGTGCACACCAATGAAACAAGGACTAAAATAATTGAAAGGTGCGCACTAGTACACTGAAGAAAGTAAATGTGCACCCTTGTATGGTTTTCCAAGTTTGATGAAATGAAGTACTAGCTTCTACATTTGCAAGTGAGAGAAGACCAGATTTTGAACAGCTTCAAAAATTTCTTGAAATTTCAAATGTAGTTGTGTTTTAGAATTCATTGTACCTGATACAAAATGGAATGGTAATATTTTTCATTGAAAAATGGTGGATCTTGGTGTTCTTTCTGCAAGAGGTTAGTATCAGTATGCAAATGCTAGTGAACAAAATGATTAAGGGGATCAAGAGAGATGCCTGTTGCGAGAAAGAGTTGGACAAGCTCAAAGACCTGCTATGTTTGATTCTACCTATTCATACATTAAAGGAAGTGTGTGAGCCTTCAATAGGCCAACGTAAGAACTCATGCATAAAAAAAGAGGAGCCTTGTGTGAGGAATGCCAAAGGGAACCAACGTATTGAAACGAGGGCCCACGCATGGGCTCACATGCAGTGTGAAGAGGACCTATGTTTAAAGAGGACCAGTGTATGCAAAAGAGGCAGCCATGTCACCAAAAGGGGCATGGCCTAGGTCATTTTGTGGAGGCTCCCACTTTAGATAAAACAAATGTAAAGGAGGATGCACTATGTGAGCATGAAATATGCCAAATAAGAAATTTAGATGCCAGCGTTTGGAATTAGAGACAACCAGGACACTAAGTTTTGAATGAGAGTTTGCATAAGAAGAATTGAAGCATGCATAGGTAAATAAATAGAAGGAACCAATGTTTTGAAGTGAAAGGGCACACATTAGCAGTTGGAGGTGGGCATGCCTCCTCATAGCCCCAAAATACCATTATATGGTGTTGCGTGCAGGTATGAGAGGTTACAATGTTTGGATGTTGCATGAATTTTGGAGACGCTGCATGGCAGCTTGCTGCCACCTATGTCTTCTTGTGCACTTCCCTTGCCTTTGATCCTGTATGTACTTCATATGGTGTTGTACATACCTTTGAAGGGAGGGTGGAGTTTTCCTCAACCAGGTGGAGGTAGATGGTGTTACGCACCATGGTTTGTGTGCACTTTCAATACTCAAGAATAAAAAAGGAAATAGGAGGAGTGCATGTTTTCATGCAGGTTGCACAATGAATTTATATGCCCACACACATTTATAACAGCTGGTGCATGCCCACCAAATAGTTTATGTTTGCACGTAGGTATGAGGGGCATTTTGAAAGTGGTTTACATTATGCGGTTTGTCCCACATTTGCCAGGCCTTGTGTTAAAGATTTTTTTAAAAAGAAACACTGCTCGTGAATGATGTAAAGTGAAGTGAGAAGGAAGCGTGGGACCTCTTGGATAAGTGTGGGACCGACCGAGCGCATGAAAAGGTATATTTTGAATGAAATTTTATTAATTGTGAATAAAATAATCCCACATTGTGGTTGTGGAATGAAATGGAAATATTTATAAGGCAATCCACAAAATAACATCTTGTCCAAGTATGAACACAAGTATGAATCTTTCTCACGCGAGCAGGGAGATCAAGGTCGATAGTTGGCGACTAGTTGGAGGTGACATGGTGAGTGGGTCCCACATGAAGCTAATGTAATTTTGATGAAGTATGATTATGCAGGGTCCATGCCTCGAAATGCATGTCAGAGGATATCAACGGTGGTCGCATGACCGCAATGAGGAAAATTGGCCCTTTCAATCATGCGACAGGGTGACATGTGGTAGCTCTGGTGATGTGACGAATGGTACAATTAGGTGCTTGGATGGAGCTTGTAGTGAACTAGGTAGTGACATGTGGCATAGAGTGATGACAGAGTAGCGAGATGGTAGTTCAGTGGCCTCAAGATATGTGCCTAGAAAATCCGACAATGGTCGCATGATCGCAAGGAGGAAAATCAGCCCTTGTGATCACGCGACAGGCTGACATGTGGTAGTTTGATGAGGTGGTAGAGTAGAGCGACAGGAAAGTCAAAAAGTGACAAGTGGCATGACTAGTGATGTGGTGATCAGCTTGATGAGGTGGTGATGATGTGGTCTGCAGGACCAATCTGATGGCCCCTCGTGGCACTTGTGGCCCCGATCAAATTCAAATGTGCAGAAAGATTTAAAACAAATTGGTAATGTTTAACTATGTGCACAAACTCAAATTTTAAATCTATGAGTTTCTCATGAAATAGAAAATTGAAACCGCTACTAGAGGTTTAATTTTTTCCTGAACATATAAGTGTAATATACTATTGGAAACGAGGGGAAACGATAGATTGAATGGTAGTGGTTAGAATCAATTTTGAGCAAGTAGGAAAGAGTAGTAAGAACTTTTGTCTCCGAAGTCAGATTTTGGTGGGAAAAGGAAGTTGTTTGCAGAATTGTCTTTTTGGAAGTAACAGGTGTCATTGTAGAAATATCTTTTAGGTCTTTTCCTAGAGGGATATATATACAGATCTTTTCATTATTGTAAGGGTTCCTAATTCTCTATGAATTTTCTTAGAATTGGTCCCAAGTGCTCTGTGGGCTAGGTAGGAGATGTAGTTTTAGTCTTCTATTTAGTTTCAGAATACCGACTGATGACTTTTCTCTTAGTCTAGGGTATAGTAGAGTATATTAGGCCAAGTTTTCATAATAGAAAGTATTGTTGGTTTATTTAAATATCTAGATAGTTTTCATTTTAAAGAACTTTGTGTATACATGATGATATAACATTTTGAATAAAATCTAGGGTTTGCATCTCTCCTACATGTTTTGTTCGTTTGAGTTATGTGTTGATATTCTTCAGGTTTGATCTAGGATAATATCAAATAAGCTCTAGATATAACACTAGTTCTTTGAAGTTTGCAGAAGGATACCATTAAGTAGTGTGAATTCAGGAGTCCTTTGATACAATCCACCATAGGGTGACAGTATTTTCAAAGGATAAGGATCAACAAAGTTTAATATATTCATCTATGTATCTCAATTTTGCAGTGAGGGTGTTGCCCAATGGATAAGGTACTGGCTAGTAGTGAAGCTAGTTTATAGAACTCAATTTTTGGTAAGGTTCTACTGTACTCCAAACATTTGATACAAACTTATCAAAAATCTATGAAGTATTGTGACCTACCTGTTCTGCCTCATCTTATGGTAATGGAGAATCAATGAATGAGTGGTTCTCATTTAGTATTTTCTTACCATCCATCTGTTATATTTAAATCCAATTAGTGATTAGTGAAATAAGTTTTGTTTTACTAGGTTAGGAGCACCTTCCTTGGTTTTGCAAGGCTAGAAGTGTAGAGGGCAGTCTTGTCCCTATAGTTGGTCCAGTCATCTTAGAACTCAATATTTGGATCTAACCCATCCTTAAAATCTATAGATGTATTGGTTTCTACCAAAAGCATAAAGTCTAGTTTGAGGATCCAACAAAATGGAACCTCTACTAGGGAACTGTTAAAGAAATTTTAAATAACACAGGTACGAGTAGAGCTAGAATCTTGGCTGGCTTATTTATCTATCTAGTGGTTACCATTGAAGTGTTTAGAGTCAGATTCAAAAAAATTTAATATCATCTCACCAAGTAGTGAGTGGTGACTCTAAGAGATTCTCTATTTGATCAGTGCAAATTTAGAATAAAAGATATGATGTATCCAGATCTGATAAACAATGTGTAAAAATAAAATAAATACTAGTGAAGTTTTGGTTGGCTGAAAAATATAATGAATAAGTAAAAAAATTTCCTCTTCAAGGAGGTGGCAACTATACAAAGCAAAGAACCTGATGGAGCTACAAAGAGAGCTCTAGATCTTCCCTATTTCTCAATCAATAAGCTAATTTTCTATAGCAGTCCTTCTAGGTATTTGGATTTTCATGTACCTTGCTCTTATGAAAATTAGTAGTGAAGAATGTTTCCCTGTCAAGTGTTCAACACTAGCGTAAAGGGATGAAAGTAAGTGGGCAATTCCTTATGGAGGAATACATGCCCTTTTGTTTTGATGGCATTGAAGGTGCCCCTCATGAGTTTTCTACTAAGGATGGGGAATGCTGGCCAAGATTTATGGCTGATGGATCAGTTTCGTCAAGCCATTGTGTGGATAATTTCATGGATTTATTTAATGAGATGGATGTTGAGCATGAAGATGTTTCCATGAGATTGGTTGTGCAGTCTCTTTCACATAATGGAGGGGATTGGTTCTTATGCCTTCTGTCATGTTCAATCCCTTCTCGGGAGCTATTAAGAGAAATATTCATAGAACATTTTGATGAAAGTGCTAGTATGGATGTGTGAGAAATAAAAGGTAAATATCAGATACAAGACATTAGTATCTCTATTGATCCCACCATCCATGACTCTAATTATGAAAATTTGCTCATCAAAATTATTACTCTCAAGAAGAAACTTTCTAGGAATGATGTGTGTTGGCAGCTGCAAGAAGAGAAGAGGTTACAAGCAATGGTTGTTTTTTATTTTAATGATGAAGAAGCCAATGATGATAGTGCTATTTCTATTTGTGCTAGTGATGCTGATTATGATGCTGACAGTGAAGTTAGTGAATATCAAGATATTGAATATGAATATGCAATTAGTAATATTTGCATTAAGTTTGTAGATCCTTCCTTTTATCAGCATAAGAGGGAAACCTTCTTGTTTCAATGTAAAAAATGCTTATGTAAACAACAAGGAGATGATTATGAGGCAGATGAAAGTGGGTGTAGTGACTTCTCAGAAATAAATGTTACAAGATAGGAGATCTTGATTCCTATTTCCAACGAAGAAGATGGTGGCAACATCAAGCAAGAGCCAAAAGAAGGTGAACATGAAGTTCAATGTTCAATAAGCAGTGATGAAATTTCAAAACTCTTGACTGCTGATTTTGAGAAATATGCATTCGTATATGACTCTATGATTCCATGCCCAATCGACATATGTTTTGATAATGATGATATCAGTAAAGGTATGGAGTATGATGCATCTAGTGTCAATCCTTTTTCTATGCTTGGATTGGATACTTTGCAAGAAAATAGTGCATGTGAATGTAATGAACATAATAGTGTCATGTATGATGAATATGAGGATTCATGTGCTGGTGTGGATTCAGTTTTTGATGAGATTGATAACAAGGATTCTTGTATAGATCAGTATCCTGAGGAAAGTAATAAATCTGAATATATCCTTTCAGCCCTACAATTTTTAAAGGAACCATTATCTAATGATACATGTTTACATGTGAAAAATATTGATAGGAGTTGTCATAAAGATGATGGGATGTTTCCTTACAGTTTGCAAACCAATGTTGTTATTGATCATATTTCTTCTTTGCAAACTAATGAGAATGATAGGCCGGATGTTTTCGGCTGTTGGAGTAAATTGAAATATCTTCCTTCTCGGTCGGCTAAAAATGATAAAGAAGGTAGTGACTTGTTGCTACATAATGCTCAACATTTTCAGCACTTTCATGATTCTAAGGCACCTAATAATGGTGAGGATGTTGATTATTGTTCATTTGAAATGTTGAAAATATTTAGCAATATGTTTGATCAGACAGATAGGAGCGACAATCTCAGTTTACCTTTGATCCACAGAGATTAAAATAAAATATTTGATAGAGGTAAGAGGTGATTTCAGTTTGATGGCTTTGGGCCATTTGTACATGGTGTGGTCATTGTATAGTTTCTTTGTTTCCAGTCCTGTGGTGTGTTTCTTTCAATAAAGGTACCCTAGTTTTGAGAAGAAAGAGCGAGAAGTTTGTTTCCCTTTTTGAGAGGTCTGCTCTACCAAAGATCCTGAATTCTCTTCTTGCTCGCAAGGGGCACACGTCCCTAGATAGAGCCACTGTTGGAGCTCAAAAATATAGGATATGTTTTGAGTCCATATTTTTGAAATTTTCTCCAAGTGTTAGATCAATGCTTTGAAAGTTTTCAAAAGATGCTTAGTTCGGGTGCACAGATAAAAATAGGCCTGATGATTTTCATGTGATGGGGCTTAAGACATGTGTTCCTCACCTATCATTTAGCACATGTAGTTGGTCACAACTCTGAGAATTCAGTTCTGATATGTTTTGGAGGTACCCATTTGGAGGTCAGTGCCCAAATCTACATTTTGTATTCTGTTTGGTTTTTACTGAGTGGCCTACTTTGGCGGTTTGTATTTTACATCGAGTTGATAGTCATGGAATAAGGATTATTGTACTATATTGTAGGCATGAGAGTAAATATCTATACCCATTTTTAGATTCTGGTAAGTTCGTATGATTAGTTTACTAAGGCCTTTCTATTTGCATTTTATTCAGTTTTACTAAATGTGGGAATGCAGAGTTTTTAGTGGCCTACTTTGAGGAAGTGCATTTATTGCCCTATGGTTGATCATAATGTGTGGGTTGTTGCATCATGCTGTAGACATGAGAAATAGTGTCCATACCAATTTTCATCCCCCCATGTGCCCATTTGACATGTTTGCCAGAGCCATTCCGTGTGCAGATTGTTAAGTTTTGCCAAAAGTGCATTGCCCAGTTTTCTGAGTAGCCTACTTTGAAGCTTCCTAATTTGCACCTAGTTCGAGGTCAAGCATAATTTAAAGATGTTCCATATTGTAGACCTGGAAGTGTACTTTCTTGAGGATTTTGAAATCTCCGCCAATCCATCCGACCACTTTCTGAAACCAATTCTAAACCCATTTTTTGCATATTTCACTATTTTATTCCCGAATATTTCTAACAGGCTAACTTTGGGGTTTATTTGCATTTCACCACTTGATCTTTTAGGTGAGTTAATTGTGGATTTGAGTACCTTGTATGGAAGTGAATCAATGCCTAAGTTTTCAGTTCGTGAAAGTTTCAATGGGTGAGTTTTTTAGGCCAGTTCTGAAGGCGATTTGTGTGAATTGGATAGTGCTGGCAGGATCGACTTCACAAAGTTGCCACTTTCAAAAATTTGTAACTTGATGTTAGACGCATGTTTTCAGATGGTGATTTATTCCTCACATTCCTTGCATATGAGTCTTCTGCCAGATTCAAGGGCTTTCCCTCAGCTCATCTTTTTATTTTTGTATCCATCTCTTTCAGAGCCAGTTTGCAATGATTTCAGTGTCGGTTTGCTGACAATTTTGAACAAGTGTTTTGACATTTTAAAATCTCCTTCCTCTTTCATTTTTTGGTGAATCCCTTTGACAGGATGTTTCTCTATAGTACAAGGTTTGTACTCACCAACTTTTAGCTTCCAGGGTTTAATTTTCATCAATGTTTTAATGGTGCGACTGGAGGCATTTTATTCAATTTTGGCAACTGGTGAAGTAATAGAAATTCAAACTTTTTATAGTTTTCGATTGTCGAGAATGGATCCGGTTGTAGACGCCAGTCGTTTTGGTTATGTTTGAGGTCTAAGTGTTTGAATTGAAATTTTTTTTAGGCCGGACCCACTTGGGGTCCAGCCTGCCTCATTATTTCAAAGATGATTTGTGATCGCATGAAGGATTTGAACGAATTACAAAGTGACATGCATGACAAAATGTGGAATCATGGCTAATGGTGTTGAATCATTTGATAAAGGCTTTAAAGGAGATGCCGCCTCAAGGAATGAAATAAAAGGTTTGCAGTTGAGAATTTTGTTGAGGTTTAAAAATCTATTAAGATAAATTCTTTTGAACTCTTTCATTCTCGATGTTACCGACTGCGTCCAAAGAAATATACTGAGGCAACTGATATGTGTACCAATTGTAATACCCCAAAAATGGGCTATAGGTTCATTAACCTCTTATATCGACACATCGAATGAAATCGACATCAAAGTCCTAACCTAAGGCACATCTAAACATCATCGAATTTTAATTGATTATCATAAATTTTGCATCGGGGAATATTCCTAGTAATATTCCTATTCATCCTAATTATCTTTAATTTAATGATTATTTGGCGATAAATCCTATTTATCCTAAAGTTTGATTAATTAAATATTTTGAATATTTAATTAATTAGATTTAATACTGCCACTTAATTATTTAATTGAATTTAATTATATTTATTCCTAAATTATATTATTCCATTTTGACAACAAATCAAAATTCCTATCATTAATTGATTAAATTCTTATTTAATTAATTAAAGCAAGTTGTCATATTTAATGATGTAATTGGAATAAAAGTTTGATTTAATAATTGATTAACCCATAAATCAATTGTTTTATTTTTAAAAATCAGTTAAGTTGAGGATAAATCACTTTATTTATTTATTTAATTCATGATTAATTGTGCACATCCAAAAAGTAGTTAAACCCTAAATCAGAAAATCAATTCAAGTTGTTTTAAAAATAAACTCAACTCTCTTTTGAGTTAAAAGCTGATCTCAACTTCTGATTTAAATCAAAAAGCTATTTTTGCATGATTTTTTGTGAGTTAACTATCTTTAATTCCTTGTTGACTCAAAAATCAACAAGAGTGATTTATGGTTTTTCCATGCATCCCCAAAGCCCTGGATTTCTATAAAATCAAGGCTTCAGCTCTTGACAAATAAATCTCATAATTTGCAAACTTATGTTGGCGAATTGGTACATGAAGAATTGAAGCTTCTTTTGCGAATAAACAACTTTTGTGAGATCATTCATTTAGTATATCATTGTTAGATTAATTGTATTGCATATCAGTTTTTCATATAGATTAGATTTCATATCAGATTTCTCATATTATTGTATCTAAAATCCAAAAAAATAGATTAATTTGCATCTAATTCATATCTAAATTCTACATTCAAATCCTTCATTTAGGTGTCGTCAAGGTCACTGATCTCGGTCCAATCTGAGAATACATACTCGCATCTACTAGAAGGCAGTAAATCACCTGGTTAGATTAGTTTTCATTTCATTGCATGATTTCAATTTTAACTAACCTCTAATGTTTTACTGAAGTGTTGTGTCTACAACTAGGTACAAAATTCACACACACATTTATGGCACCCACCGTGGGGCCCTAAAATGGGTTTCCATTCAATTTCTATCAATTTTTATCATCTTCTTGTCATTTTCTATTTCGAGTTGCAATTTTAAATTTCTGTCCGTACAATTTTTGTACAAGTTTTGTTAGAAACTCGTATCAGAGGATACCCATTGTGTGACAGTTTATTTGATTGAGGATCGTACTGTCAGAAATGAAGTGTCATTTGGAAGCTTTGTTGTCATATGATTTGATACCCAGTGTCGTACGAGTTTCTGGATTATCGTCTGGTGGGTGACCCACTATCGTATGATTTTTAATGCCAGGTTTCAATTGTCATTTCACTTTTCTAGGCAGTTTTCCAGATTTGTTTTTCTGATTTGGACTAACAGCTAACATTAACGATTTAAATTTGTTGTTTCTAATTGATTTCTGCTGGTTTTGATTGGGAAAAGCGTAAAAATTGCTAAAAATAGGTAAGAATCTACTAAGCGCGTTGTGAGGAATTTAGGTAATCTTTTCAGCTAATAACATTTCGATTTGGATTAAAAAGAACTCTTGTGTGTCAAGCTTGTGTGACCTTTATTGCTTTCATATCACATATTTCATTTTGGGCTATAAAAATGAACATAGATTTGCTTTTCAGCATCTTTGTTACACATAGTAAATAGGCCCTATGAACACTATTCATGGTTCTTGAGAGAGTGGGTTTCCAACAAAACTCTTCTCAACGAAGGAACCCTTGTAAGTAGGGAGGTTACTGAGAGAGTCTCATGTTCTACTAGATTTGTGCATCTTTAGCTTCTGATTGATACATTCTCTCTCTGGAGAGGTTGATAGATCATGAGTGGTTGACATCATAGATCTTTGTGAGATAATCTTGGTCTTAGCATGTTGGATTAATCTGTCTTCTTTGTTTGGGTTAAAAGTGAAAAGGCTAGAGGACTATGCTCTACTCCCTTTTTGGGTGGTACCAGAAACTCAGATCCTTGAATCTGGAACTAGTCTCCATGTGGTATATTTTGTGAGTCACCTTTAGAGAGGGTTAACCATTGTGGACATTCCCTTAATTGGGTCAACCACATTGCCTGAACCTCAAGTGGTAATAGCCATTTTTTCCATGGTAATGACAACCGCTATATAAATGTCCTTGTGGAAGAAATCTCCACAGGTGTGGTCTCTTGTTGGGCTGTCAGATCTCCCTAGCAGATCCTGAAGATTAAGTTCTCAGACTGTGTCAAAACAACCGGTGCACCTGGATTGGAGTTCACCCTCTTGAGATCATAAAAGTTGCAAAGTCAGACCATTACTAAAAACCCTAGTGAGGCCAAATTTTCATTTTCTAGGAATATGTGCGTTATTGAAAAACTTTTTGGAACATACACTGTTAGCACTCCTAGGGATTAGTACAATTTAGTCACTTGATTGTTCATGCACAGGGTAGCTTTGTCCCCTATTCATTATTTTTAGACGTGCTTGAAATCACTTGCTTGTTGTTTTGCATGCCTGTTTATCTATCTGGTTACTGAGAACGAATCAATCCGCTACAATCTTCAAATCTGGACAGAGAATTTTGTGAACAATTTGAAACTAAAAATTTGAAAAATTGCAAAATCTGATGTCAAACACCTTTCTAGAGTCAACAGTCATTTTGTAAAGTCAGAAAGTCATACGAATTTTGGCTATTGTCATTTCAGAACCCCCAGATTATCGTATGGTATATGATACATCGTCGTACGAGTTTTGTTGCTAGTCAATTCAAAAGTCAAAATTCCTACAATCAACTGTCATGCGAGTTTGACAACTGTCGTACGAGTTTTTCAATTTTTGTTTCATGCTATACCCACTGTCGTACGAGCCTGTAGAGAGTCGTTTGAGAAATTTTGAAAACTTGCCAAAAAATTGTCAAAATTGTTAGAGACCCAGCTTTTCCAGCCTATTTCCAGAGTCTGTCAAGAAAATCACTGTGTCAGGAATAGAGTAGTGAATACTGAGAATCCAATCATTTTCCTAAAGTGGCCTTTTGAATCTGATTTAGCCTTTTGTTTAACCGGTTTGAATCTTTATCATCTTGTGTCGAAACCTTGGCATAACTATCAATCTTCAATCAACCATCAAAATGGCTAAGTGTTGTGAACTCGTGTTCGCTATCTTTTGGGAATCTACCCATACATCCAGGGCATATTCTCCTTTATCTACATCTAATCCAAGCTTCAATCAACCAAACCTTGACAACGTTGCGTCATTTGATCTTCTGGAATCAGATCTTTCTTCAGTTGTCTTCATCATATTCTTTTGCTTCACCCAAGGTTAATGGTGGAAACTAGAGCTCCTCTCACAAGAAATCTAGAGAAGCATTCGATACCTTACCTATAACCACTGTCAAGGGTCCAACTCTTGAGCAAATCTACAATTCTGGTCTTTACGAAGATGATGATCTTGGCAATTTTTGATTAAAATCTGGTTACATTCCTCCTTCATCAACTCACAAAAGTAATCAACAAACTCCTCCTCAATCTATCCCAGTGAGAACTCCTACCATGTCTCAAGCAGGGACAAACTTTGGCTCTCAAAGAGATCAATCTCAACATGGTGCAGATCAAGAACCCACACCTAAAGAAATTGCTCAATATCAAAATGATGATAACTTCAAAAGAATGATGAAGCATTTCTTGAAAGAAGATAGAGAAGCATAATTATTACAATTATCTCATCAAGGAGCTAAACTTCCTCCCAAATTTAATGTTGAAGATATCATTACGCATGAGGAAGAAACTCCACTCATAGCTATGATGAAAAAGATGCATGCCATGCAAGTCAAACTTAATAACCTTGAGAAAGAAAAGGAACCCAAGGAGTTCTCCATGGAGGCCCTATGTCCTTTTCCATTTGACAAAGACTTGTACATGCCACCATTCCCAAAAAGAGTGGAGATGCTGAAATATGATAAGTATGATGGACACTCTGATCCTCAAGATCATGTCATTGAATTTTGTACACAATCTATGGAGTTCATGCATGAACCAACCTATCTAATGCATCTCTTTCCTCGATCTTTAGGAGGAGTAGCCATTCATTGGTTCTCTAGATTGCCTTCTACTATCAAAACTTTTGAGGAGTTGATCAAATTGTTCTATTAGCAATACTCCTACAACATTCAACATCCAGTCACCATGATCGATATTTGCAATCTCAAGCAATATCCAGGAGAACCATTCTTGACATTTCTCAAAAGATGGAGGAAGAAATTCTCTTTATATGCTAGGCCTATTCCAGAAACTAAGAAACTGGAAATCTTCATCAATAATCTTGTCCCAGAGATCAACTACCCTTTACAAATGCAAGATCATACATCTTTTGATAAGATGGTAGACAATGTGATCAAAATTGAAAAGGTACTTGTGAAAAAAGGAGACATCACACTTCAAAAGGACAAGTACGAATTAGGATCTAGTTCTAAAGACAAGAAGAAAAATTGGAACAAGAATAAGGGCATTGTCACAAATGGCATTGTTGATACTATCCGTGCCCCATCAAAGGCACCAGCTTTCAATCTAACTATTAGCACCCAATCCATCAAAGCCTCAGAGCAAAAGGTGTCTGAATCATCTCAAAAGAAGCCAGAATACAAATCTTTGTCTGCTGATAATAAATAAAAGTTCACTCCTTTGGGAGAATCTTTAGAATCAGCTATGAGAACTCTGCTGGCTAATAACATCATCTCTTTGCCTGAGATCTGACAATCTGATCCTAATCCTAAACCAAAATGGTGGAGAGAGAATGAATTCTGTGATTTCCATCGGGGTAAAGGTCACAAAACCAATAAATGCTTACACTTGAAACATACTATTCAAGATCTGATTGATAAGGGAGACATCATGATTGACAATCATAAGAGCAATAATGATCATACAGCATTCACTAAACCATTTCTAAAACATGGTCAAGAAGTTTCATCTTCTCAACCTAATATGGGGGCAAAGGTCAATTATGCATACCCTAGAAATAATGTTGTTATCAATATGGTTGAACCTCATCTCTCTGAGCATTGCAATGTCATCACAATTGTGTGAAGAGATAGAGATCATGCTTCAGCTAACAAAGTAACTCGATCACAAGCTCAAGAACATCTAAATGGACAAATCCCATATTCATTAAATGTCCCTAAGATGCCCTTCAATCTTTCTTCACTTCCAAATAGAAGGTTGCTTCTAAATCTTCCAATCCAAAAGATACAAGCCCAACATCTTATAGCATTGTTCAACAACTCCAACACACTAATGCAAAAATCTCCATGTTTGAGTTGCTTCAGATATCTCCAACTAATAGACCTATTCTAGACAAAGCTTTTCTCAGATCCAATGTTCTTGATGACCTTGATTTAGACAGGTTCCAGACTATGGTTGGACATCTTACGTCTCCATAGTATATATCCTTTTCAGAGGAAGATGACAACTCCTTGAGTCACCCGCATAACCAGCCCTTTTACATAGAAGTCTTGATCCAGAACCATAGAGTCAAACATGTGTTGATAGATGGGGGCGCTGGCCTAAACATTTGTTCTTACAACTTGGTTACACAATTGGGATTTTCAGAATTGTCTATTGATCCTAAGAAGAAAATAACTATAAAAGCCTATGATGAACAAGAAAGATCTTCTAAAGGCACCATTGTCTTTCCTATCAGAGTAGGTCTAGTTATCAGAGATACTATATGTCAAGTTCTTGATCTACCTTTGGCTTACAACATGCTTCTAGGGAGACCATGGATACATGAGATGAAGGCTATTCCTTCTACATTTCACCAATGCTTGAAATTTCCTTATGAAGGAGTAGAGGTCACTATTCCAGCAGAAATATCCACCACTTGCAATACATTGAAGGAAAGTGCAGATAAACTTGTGCCTAATAACAAAGAATCTTCCATTGAGCCAACAAAAGAAGCATCCACATCTAAAATAGAAGACCTTTCAAAAGAGGTCAATATCAAAGAAAATGGTATGGGAGAAAACACTATAGAGCCAGTCTTATCTTTGAAATCTCTCCCTATCTCACCTAAGTCTTATGGAAAATCTTTAAAACAATCCAAACCAGACTCTAAAGAACCTCTTGAGGCATATAAAAAGAATTTTGTAGTAGAACAAGTCTCCAAGCAAGAGTTTGAAGAGGATGAAGCTATGCTTGCATGGCTTTACAAAGATGAACCTGAATCTCAAGCTGTCCCAACTAGTGATTCTACAGTATCCAAAATCCCTTCTAAGGCATATGGTCTAGGAGATAAACTGATAGCTAAGATGGGATATTCAGGTAAAGGACCTCTAGGAGTTAGAGGAGAAGGTCTTATAACACCTATTTCACATACTGGTAGGGCAAACAAGGATACTATTGGCTTAGGCTTTAAAAAGAAACCCTTCCACCTCAAAGGTAATTGTTCCCATGTCATAGAGAAAATCACACTAGGGGAACCCATTCTTAAGAAGGAAGAAACTAAACCATCAGATAGTGATTCAGACAGCTTAGAACTTATTCCCTATGAGCATTTTCCTAAAGAAATCAAGAACCTTCTTGATGCTAAAGATGATCCAATAAAAAGAATTAATGTAGTAGAAACACAAGAATCTACTATAGAGAAAGAGATAGTTGCAACACAAGAACCAACTAATCTCAAAGACAATCAAATAGACAAAGAGGAAGGTGGTAGTCATTCTGAGATAGACTCCCATGAGTATGAATTCAAATCTAAATCTGAGGGTAACCCTTCTTGGGGTATTCATCCTGACTTTACTCATGTTCTTAGATTTCCTAGAGGCATAGATGAAAAATCTAATGACTATGAATGGGGAGACATTCTAGAAGAAGATGAGCTTATTACAGAGAAACATGTTGATTTTATTCACCAATATGCACCTAAACCCAATGTAAGCCTAGAGAGAAATGATGAACTTATTGAGTTTGGTCCACCTATGGCTGAATTGGATTCCCACAATGACATTGAGCCTATTCACGAATTGAATGTCTTAAGTTGTAATATCACCTTTGATCTCGAGCATCAAGTTCAGACCAATGATGATAGATCCATGTCCGTAAACACCATCTCCAAATCTTTCCCCATTTTGACTATCCAACATCCTGAACTTCTTGATCAAACCTCCACAAATCTGAGCCATGGTATTTATACCTTCCCGAATGACTATGCCCTTGCTTGTTACCTCAATGCAGTTGAGCCTATGAGGACTTCCATCAGTGAACCAAGCGTTAGCATGATGGAGTCAGACATCAAGTATCTTAGTCAGAAAAATAAGAATAAGAATACAAATAAAAGGAGTTCTGAGGGTGAAACCACTTTGTGGCAGTCTCAAAACCTACAAAAGTAAAAATAAAAGACATATCCGAAGGTGAAAACCTCTCTGAGGCACCTAAGGATGAGATATTTGATGTCCTTCTGAGTCATTTACACGATAGATCTATAGTTCTAATCCATCAATTTGGGAACAACAGAGGAACCACAATTGATCCATGTAGCACAATCTTTATCAGAAGAAGAGAAGCAAAAATTTACTACATTCCTAATAGAAAAGATCAACTTTGCATGGAAATATTCAGATATGCTAGGGTTGGATCCTAATCTTATAATGCATCATTTATCTATAGCTCCAAATGTCAAACCTGTCAAGCAAAAATTGAGAAAGATGCATCCTCATGTTGTACTCTTGGTAAAAGCTAAATTAGAGAAGCTCCTAAAAGCTGGATTCATCCAAGTTATTAACTATGCAGAGTCGATCTCTAATATTGTACCTATTTCAAAACCAGATAAATTAATTAGAGTGTGCACAAACTTTAGAGATGTAAACAAAGCATGCCCTAAGGATGATTTTCCATTACCTAACATTGATATGATAGTGGACATGACTGCGGGCTTTGAGATGTATTCTTTCATGGATGGTTTTTCTGGATATAATCAAATAAAAATTGCTCTAGAGGATCAAGAGAAAACTGCTTTCACATGTGCATGGGGCACCTTCTATTGGAATGTCATGCCATTTGGGCTTAAAAATGCTGGTGCTACATATCAAAGATCCATGACATCTATTTTTCATGACATGATGCATAGGACTATGGAAGATTATGTTGATGATACTTTAGCAAAATCTATGATTAGAGCTGAACATCTAAATGACTTGAGCAAGATACTAGATAGAATGGAAAAATTTAGTCTTAGACTAAATTCGAAGAAGTGTGCTTTTGGTGTCACTTCTGGAAAGCTCTTAGGATACATAGTTTCAAAGAAGGGGATTGAAGTTGATCCAACTAAAGTAAAGGCTATCATGGAAATGCAACCTCCAAAGAATATTAGTCAAATGAGGACATTGCAAGGAAGAATTCAATCTATCAGAAGATTTATATCACAGTTAGCAGACATATCACAACCTTTTACAAAGACATTACATAAAGGTGCGACGTTTGCTTGGAATGAAGAATGTGAGAACAACTTTAACCATATCAAGAAGTATCTATCAAATCCTCCTATGTTGATGCCTCCCATTCCAGGGAAGCCTTTGATCTTATATGTCTTCGCTATAGATACATCATTGGGGGCATTGCTAGCACAACATGATGAGAACAAAAAGGAAAGAGCTATATACTATATCAGTAGAACATTGGTTGCATTTGAAAAGAACTATTCAATGATCTAGAAAGCTTGTCTAGCTATGATCTTTGCATCATAGAAACTGAGACATTATATGTTAGCTCATACCACACATTTGGTAGCTAAAATTGATCCACTCAAGTACCTAATAAGCAAGGCTGCCCTCATAGGTAGATTAGCTAAATGGGTCATTCTCTTAAGTGAATTTGACATTGAATATGTGGAAAGAAAAGCTATCAAAGGACAGGTTATTGCTGATCAATTAGCAGATGCACCTATGATTGATGATACACTAATGCAAATGGAATTTCCAGATTCCTCTATCATGACTCTTTCTTCTAGAGAATGGTAGTTATTCTTTGATGGCTCCTATACACAGAATGGATCAGGAGCAGGCATATTGTTCATAATGCCTCAAGGATAATCAATCCCAAAAGCATTCAGATTAAAGTTCCCTTGCACAAACAATATTGTAGAATACAAAGTCCTTTTGAATGGTATGAAAATAGCAATTGAATGGAGAGTAACATAGCTACACATTCATGGAGACTCTCAACTTGTTATCCATCAAGTCAATGATGTGTAGCAAACTAAAGATGAAAAGCTCATTCCATACAAAAGAATGGTAGATGATTTAAAGAAATATTTCATGTCTATCACATTTGAGCAAATGCCTAGAATAGAGAATAAGGCTGTCAATGCAATGGTAACATTATCTACTTTATTACAGAAGCCTGAACATGAGCTACGCTATGAGTTCCTGGTGGAAGCACTATCTTATCCTGCATATGATTCCCCTGAAACACGCATGATCTACACTGTTGTTGGTCATGATTCATCTAGATACAAAAACCTATTTTCCTATCTCCAAGACCAAATCATTCTCGATACCTTCAACCGTCATGAAAAGAGATACCTTATCCATAATGCCTCCCAATATGTCATCATTGGTCATGATCTATACAAATGAGGTCTAGATGGTACGCTACTTAGATGTTTAGAACGGGAAGAGTCTCAACATGGATTAGAGGAAGTCCATGATGGTATTTGTGGATCACACTTGAATGGTTTAACACTAGCTTGAAAACTTATTAAGGCTAGATACTATTGGCCTAAAATGGAGAAAGAGTCTATCAAGTTTGCTAAGAACTGTCAAAAGTGTCAAGTGCATGGAAACTTAATTCATGCTCCGGAGAGAGATCTAATTCCCTTTACTACATAATGGCCTTTTCACCAATGGGCATTTGATCTTATAGGAGCTATACATCCTCATTCTTCTAATGGACATACCCATATAATCACAGCTACAAATTATTTTACAAAATGGGTAGAAGTAGTCCCTTTAACACAAGCAACTCAAAAACAAATATCTATATTCATATTGAACTATATCATATGTAGATATGGGATACCTCATTCCATAATCACATATAATGGTGGACAATTTAAGAACAAAGACTTGGATGATTTATGTGCCAAATTCAAGATTACACAACATTGGTCATCTATCTACTATCCTCAAGGGAATGGTCAAGTAGAGACATCTAATAAGAATCTATTGAAAATCTTGCACCGTACAGTTAATAAAATAGGAAGAGACTGGCATCTCATGATCAATCTAGCTCTCTGGGCCTATAGAACAAGTATTAGAATGCCCACTAGGGCTACTCCATTCGCTTTAGTTTATGGGTCTAAAGCGGTACTACCTATTCAAGTTGAAATCCCATCACTAAGAATCAGAATGCATGGTCTAGTAACTGATGATGACTATAGAGTGTCTAGGTTGCAAGAACTTGAACTACTAGATGAGCATAGACAAGCAGCATATGATCATCTCAGAGTATATCAGAAGAGAATGTCTAGAGGTTACAACAAGAAAGTTAGACAAAGAGAATTTCAGGTTGGTGATCTAGTCTTGAGAGAGAATCCTAAAAATCAATCACATCGAGAACGCAAGGGGAAGTTTGAACCCAACTGGCTAGGTCCCTTTGTTATCACTACTACTTTTGGCTCTGGTGCCTATCAACTCTCAATGACTGAAGGAGAACAACTTTGAGAATCAATCAACATTCTACATGTGAAGAAATTCTATGCCTAAGGCATTCAGTGTATGGTAAAATGTCTTGAAAAAAATCTTAAAAATCTAAAAAAGTCCTAAAAAAATGAACATCTTGGTGAAAACCTAGAAATGGGTGCCTTGATGATTCACAAAAAAAAGTAAAAAATATCAAAAGTACAAAAAAATTGGAAAAATAAAAAAATACAAAAAAATGAGAAAAAGAAAAAGTGCCTTGGTGAAAACCTGGAAACAAGCGCCTTGGTAGCAAAAATAGAATCTCTGCCAAGATGGTGAAAACCTAGCAAATGAGTGCCACTTGTTTCTAAATGCTCAATCTATCAACGCAATCTTGGTCTTTTCCAACTTTCAGTCTTGCTTTAGTTTGTACATATCTCCCAGTTTGTTTTCAATAAGTCGGTCTATACACCAATCAACTCAAGCGTCTGTATCCTATCAATGTTAAAACTTGGAGGCAATCAAAGTCATATCCTATGGTCTCCAATGTATCTGAGACGTGTCATATCCAGTCAAGGTCCTTTGAAGCTTCATCTGAGTCAGTCAGTCAGTCTTGTCTCTAGAAAAGATTTTGCATCTACAACAACGCAATCAAACATCAAACACAAATTGAAAACAATCTATGATTTTTACATGCTTTTATCTCCTTGTATGCTTACTAATTCGCATTGAGATTTTTGCATATTATATCCTTTCGAGCTCTTCGATGATGTCCTTTATAGGATTTAGAGAGTGATGACTGGGGGCATAATTTTTTCTTTGTCTTCTGCTTGTATGTGAAAATCTAACAACTTTGGAAATTCTGGATTGAAATGGTGTCCGACTATAAGAGCCTCTATCTTGAATTGGATGGCCATGCGTACCTTGACCATTGATACCCAAAAAACTCAAGGAAGTTTGATCTAACTATTGTCTTTTTGAGTGAGTTCTTTCTCCTACTGTGAAACACAATCTTGCCTAAGGATGTGAACGATAAAGGGTCGCTACGAGTAATTCACACTAGATTTAGAATGATTTCTTGACTGTTTGATGTGTTTCAATGCAAGGCGTATTCAGGTCATCATGACATTTATGTTTTGATGCTTATACAAATTGCTATATCAAAATGGACATGATATTCAGGTCATCCTGGCACTTATGCCTTGGTGCTTATATCTAATCCGACATTTTGAAAATAAAATCAATATTCATATATCCATGGTTTCCTAATGAGTGGGTGTTGTATTGATTCCTGCGCATACAAATTGATATTCATATGTCTATGGTTTCATAACTAGTGGACATTGTATTGATTTATCTGGTTACCTAAAAATTCAATGATGAGAATGACCGACACATGATCAGTGATTAGGTCCTAGGTCCTAGGTTTGCATTTGATTCTGCATTGCATTTTGCATGTTTGCATGATCTCACAATGGCTAAACAAACTTCAATGCTTAAACAATTCTTGAATCACATCTTCAAATCTAAGAAGAGCTGAATCTCACATGAAGGTTCCTCCAACAAAACAAGTAGAATCCTTTTTCGGGATCAAAATTCAAATCTGAGATCATTTACTATGTCAAAATCATGATTTAAAATTTTTGGACCTAGGATGGTCTACTGCTTGCATAATTGACCTTCCATCATCACAGAAATCTAGTATTCAACTTAACTAATTATCTTACATCAAACTATCAAAATTTCAACTTGGTCAACCATGGTTAACTCATGGTCAAACCTAGTCAAACTTGGTCTCCAAGACCTCCAAACGATGTAGAATGCATTTTCGAATGTGTTTAACTACTTCTTAAATCAATTAACATGCTTCTGAAATCTCAACACTGACTTCTCTTGTCAGATTTCAATTTTAATCCCGAAGGGGGCATGGTGTTGCACATTATTCAAAGTCTATAATCTAAATTTTGAAATCATATCTTTCCTTAGTAATCAAGACAACAACCACGTCTAGTTGTTGATTCATCAAAAAGACCTCATTGCTTAGGGAAAATCAATCATCGCTCGGGGCATATCAGATTCATTGAGATCCATATCAATATGGTATTCTCTTAATCTTGTGAATTGTATTAGTTTTTGTAACTATCGGTTCAATTGTGTTATTTCCTTGGTTCTTCGAAAACTGAAGGGTTCAGATGTGATACCAATGTGATTCTTATCAACAATCAGGTCTGGAATCGATCACTCACTTCTTCGCAATCATAAGGTTTGAAATTAGGTGTTTTGGCACTTTTTCGCAATCATCGGTTCATTTGCTGTTATAGTTAACATTATCTTTGGTCATTCAGGACCTATTATCTTCATATCAACTTCAATCAATTTCTATCTCATATCAATTTCAATTTCAAACATTAGTTTCAACATCATACACAGACTGTCTTTGAACCACTGCGCTTTGCACAACAATTCAAAGAGGGGAAAAATGTAATACCCCAAAAATGGGCTATAAGTTCATTAACCTCTTATATCGACACATCGAATGAAATCGACATCAAAGTCCTAACCTAAGGCACATCTAAACATCATCGAATCTTAATTGATTATCATAAAGTTTGCATCGGGGAATATTCTTAGTAATATTCCTATTCATCCTAATTATCTTTAATTTAATGATTATTTGGCGATAAATCCTATTTATCCTAAAGTTTGATTAATTAAATATTCTGAATATTTAATTAATTAGATTTAATACTGCAACTTAATTATTTAATTGAATTTAATTATATTTATTCCTAAATTGTATTATTCCATTTTGACAACAAATCAAAATTCCTGTCATTAATTGATTAAATTATTATTTAATTAATTAAAGCAAGTTGTCATATTTAATGATGTAATTGGAATAAAAGTTTGATTTAATAATTGATTAACCCATAAATCAATTGTTTTATTTTTAAAAATCAGTTAAGTTGAGGATAAATCACTTTATTTATTTATTTAATTCATGATTAATTGTGCACATCCAAAAAGCAGTTAAACTCTAAATCAAAAAATCAATTCAAGTTGTTTTAAAAATAAACTCAACTCTCTTTTGAGTTGAAAGCTGATCTCAACTTCTGATTTAAATCAAAAAGCTACTTTTGCATGATTTTTTGTGAGTTAACTATCTTTAATTCCTTGTTGACTCAAAAATCAACAAGAGTGATTTATGGTTTTTCCATGCATCTCCAAAGCTCTAGATTTCTATAAAATCAAGGCTTCAGCTCTTGACAAATAAATCTCATAATTTGCAAACTTATGCTGGCGAATTGGTATCTGAAGAATTGAAGCTTCTTTTGCGAATCAACAACTTTTGTGAGATCATTCCTTTAGTATATCATTGTTAGATTAATTGTATTGCATATCAATTTTTCATATAGATTAGATTTCATATCAGATTTCTCATATTATTGCATCTAAAATCTGACTGTAAGAGCCTCTATCTCGAATTGGATAGCCATAAGTACCTCAAGCATTAATACCTGAAAAATTCAAGGAAGTTTGATCTAACTATTGTCTTTTTGAGTGAGTTCTTTCTCCTACTATGAAACGCGATCTTACCTAAGGATGTGAATGATAAAGGGTCACTACGGGTAATTCACATTGGATTTAGAATAATCTCTTGATTTCTTGATGTGTTTGTAATGCAAGGAGTATTCTGGTCATCACAACATCTATGTTTTGATGCTTATACAAATTGCTATATCAAAATGGACATGATATTCAGGTCATCCTGGCATTTGTGCCTTGGTGCTTATATCTAATCCAACATTCCAAAAATAAAATCAATATTCATATATCCATGGTTTCCTAATTAGTGGGTGTTGTATTGATTCCTACGCATACAAATCGATATTCATATGTCTATGGTTTCATAACTAGTGGGCATTGTATTGATTTATCTGGTTACCTAAAAATTCAATGATGAAATCGACCGACACATGATCAGTGACTAGGTCCTAGGTCTTATGTTGCATTTTTACAAGTTTCTTTGCATTTTGCACTTTGCATGATCTCACAAATTGCTTGAACACTTAAATGATTCTTAAAAAAAAAAATGGTAAACATGACTACAAGAGCTGAATCTTACACGAAGGTCCATCCAATGAAATAGCAAGTAGAATCCTTTTTCGGGATCAAAATCAAAATCTGAGATCATTTACTATGTCAAAATCACGATTTAAAATTTTCAGACCCAGGATGGTCTACAACTTGCATAATCGACCTTTAATCATCACAGAAATCCAGTATTCAACTTAACTGATTATCTTGCATCAAACTATCAAAATTTCAACTTGGTCAACTATGGTCAACTCATGGTCAAACCTAGTCAAACTTTATCTTTTGGACCTCCAAACGATGCAGAACGCATTTTTGAACGTGTTTAACCACTTCTCAAATCAATTAACATGCTTCTAAACTATTCAACACTGACTTTTCTTGTCAGATTTCAATTTTAATCCCGAAGGGGGCATGGTATTGCATATCATTCAAAGTCTGTAATCTAAATTTTGAAATCATATCTTTCCTCAGTAATCAAGACAACAACCACGTCTAGTTGTTGATTCATCAAAAAGACCTCATCACTTGAGGAAAATCAATCATCGCTCGGGGCATATCAGATTCATCGAGATCCATATCAATCTGGTATTCTCTTAATCTTGTAAATTGTATTAGTTTTTGTAACTATCAGTTCAATTGTGTTATTTCCTTGGTTCTTCGGAAATTGAAGGGTTCAGATGTGATACCAATGTGATTCTTATCAACAATCAGGTCTGGAATCGGTCACTGACTTCTTCACAATCATAAGGTTCAGAATCAGGTGTTTTGGCACTTTTTCACAATCATCGATTCATTTGCTGTTATAGTTAACATTATCTTTGGTCATTTAGGACCTATTATCTTCATATCAACTTCAATCAATTTCTGTCTCATATCAATTTCAATTTCAAACATTAGTTTCAACATCATACATAGACTGTCTTTGAACCACTGCGCTTTGCACAACAATTCAAAGAGGGGCAAAATGCAATACCCCAAAAATGGGCTATAGGTTCATTAACCTCTTATATCGACACATCAAACAAAATCGACACCAAAGTCCTAACCTAAGGCACATCTAAACATCATCGAATCTTAATTGATTATCATAAATTCTGCATCAGGAAATATTCCTAGTAATATTCCTATTCATCCTAATTATCTTTAATTTAATGATTGTTTGGTGATAAATCCTATTTATCCTAAAGTTTGATTAATTAAATATTCTAAATATTTAATTAATTAGATTTAATACTGCCACTTAATTATTTAATTGAATTTAATTATATTTATTCCTAAATTATATTATTCCATTTTGACAACAAACCAAAATTCCTATCATTAATTGATTAAATTCTTATTTAATTAATTGAAGCAAGTTGTCATATTTAATGATGTAATTGGAATAAAAGTTTGATTTAATAATTGATTAACCCATAAATCAATTGTTTTATTTTTAAAAATAAGTTAAGTTGAGGATAAATCACTTTATTTATTTATTTATTTCGTGATTAATTGTGCACATCCAAAAAGCAGTTAAACTCTAAATCAGAATTCAATTCAAGTTGTTATAAAAATAAACTCAACTCTCTTTTGAGTTAAAAGCTGATCTCAACTTCTGATTTAAATCAAAAAGCTATTTTTGCATGAGTTTTTGTGAGTTAACTATTTTTAATTCCTTCTTGACTCAAAAATCAACAAGAGTGATTTATGGTTTTTCCATGCATCCCCAAAGCCCTAGATTTCTATAAAATCAAGGCTTTAGCTCTTGACAAATAAATCTCATAATTTGCAAACTTATGTTGGCAAATTGGTATCTGAAGAATTGAAGCTTCTTTTGCGAATCAACAACTTTTGTGAGATCATTCATTTAGTATATCATTGTTAGATTAATTGTATTGCATATCAATTTTTCATATAGATTATATTTCATATCAGATTTCTCATATTATTGCATCTAAAATCCAAAAAAATAGATTAATTTGCATCTAATGCATATCTAAGTTCTGCATTCAAATCCTTCATTTAGGTGTCGTCAAGGTCACTGATCTCGGTCCAATCTGAGAATACATACTCGCATCTACTAGAAGGCAGTAAATTGCCTAGTTAGATTCATTTTCATTTCATTGCATGATTTCAATTTTAACTAAACTCTAATGTTTTACTGAAGTGTTGTGTCTACAGCTAGGTACAAAATTCACACACACACCAATTAATTGGGAGGCTGGCATTGATTTTAAGATGTTGGTTGTAGTGTGCACATATGTCCAAAGTGTTGGGTATATTTATGATTTTCTGAGATTTTGCTTTAGGTCATTGTTTAATATCTCTGCAATGTCTTTGCCTGGTGTAGGGTTTTAAAATTCATAGAAATCAGCCATGATCATGCTTGTAAACCTTTGCCTTAGGTATTTTTGCCCTTGGTAGGTTTAAATTTTCGTGCATTCCTTAAGTTTTCCCTAATTCTTATGTTTTTGCATTACCTTTTTGGCCACTTAAGTGTTGTATATGTGCACGTGATCATTCTATCCTTTTAGTGTTTGTTGAATCACATAATAGTCTTTTATGTTAACCTTTCATTCAGTGAACTAGCGACTGTGTTAAGCCCTTTTGTTAAGTTTTATGTTAGTCGCTGAATCTCCCAGTCCCGACTGCAGTTAGTCTTTCTTTTAGAGATTCAGCGAATGTGTGATCTCTTAATCGCTTGATTTTCGATAGTTTCCTCTTAACATTTGGTGACTTGGAGTGGCGGTTAGCTCCTATTCTCTGAATCAAGCGATCAAGTCTTAAGTTTTCCAGCGAACCAGCGAAGACCGTTGATCATCTCTAAGATTGACGATGGTGTTTTAATCTCATAATGAGTGGGCCCTACAGTATGTTATTCAGCGATTCAGCGAGTAAGCTATGATTTTCTTATTCACTAAGTTTGGCGGCCCTGACAAATTAGTTTGGCAAGGTTCATTAAAAGTGGAGTTTCTCTTTGTTCGCTGAATCTCAAGAAAAGATGGCGAAGTTCCAAATCATCTGGAGACTCAGCGAATGAAGTATTCACGCAATCTCATGATAAGTTAGTAGAGCCCTAAGTCATTTAGCAATTCAGTGAAAAAAGTAATGGTAAAGGTTCTTCTTTCTCAGTCGCTTAATCTCGAGATAAAATCATTAATGTTTCAAACTTTGGGAGATTCAACAAATACTGTATTGACTGAATCTCATGATTGAAAGATAAAGTTGTAAAAGATTAAGAGATTCAGCATCAGCCATTGATTTCTTAAAATATCTACGGTCAACGTTTAATCTCAGAATGTAACCTGTGTTATGTAAATTATTTAGCGATTATGAGATACGAGAACCTTTGTTCGCTGAATCATGGGATAAGCCAAGAGTTAAATAGAGCATTCAGAGATTAAGAGATAGAAGTGGTCACTGAATCTCCAGATGGTGACTATGGTCAAGGTTTAAAATGCTCAGGTTTGAAAATGCCTTTGTTCACTGAATTGCCAAAACAATGCTGAGTTAAGAAAAGGATTGTGAGAATGACCAAAGTCTTTGGTTTCTCATTCTCCGAATTAAACCATGGTTGAACTTAAAATTAAGAGAATTTGAAAATGTCTGTGGTCTCTTATTCTCTGAATGGTGGTGGGTTATCATAATGATCAAAGATAATATGAGGACCGTTGATCAACTTTGGGATCAACGGTGGTCGTTGAATCTCTAAGAGAGACCTTGAGTTAGCATATCATTTTGAGAACACGCGAATTGCTTTGTCGATGGATCTTCGAATAGAACCTAAGGTTAAAGTTTCATTCTGAGATCGTGAGAGCCTTTGTTTGCTGGATCTCCGAATCAAGCCTAGTTAATTTCTAAGGAAATAGAGTTAAAGGTCATTGCTACGTGGAAAAAGTACACTGCCAAGCGGGAAAAAGTGAAAAGCCATCCAATCAGATTTAAATAAGGGTTTTTTTAAAGCTAAGCTGTAATCATTGCTTTTTGCTTTGTTTCTAATTTTTTTAATCAACCTGTCAAAATCCAAGCATCGACTAGCCTTGATTTGAAATTGGCGATATGCGGAATTGAGTGCAGAAGTGATTGAAGCTAGATTTGCAATGACTTTGGCAACTATACGCATTTAATTTTCAATGATAAATAGGCAAGAACCTTATTTTTTTTTGTGTTCAAAATTATTTGAGGAGTTGTGATTTCTAGAGAAATTGCAAAAAGTGTGAAGTTAGTAGAACTTGCAGAGCCGAGAAATAATCATATAGTAAAAATGAGTAAACCAGAATTGAGCGTGGCATCTTCCAGTGGTGAAGCAAAAGAAAAAGGTGGTGAGGATAAATGAAAGCTGAACTATTTAGATGAATTTCTTAAGCTACTTCTAGGCTCAAACTAGAACAAGAAGGCTACTGATGAAGCTTTCAAGGACATAATGGAAAATTGCAAAGATCCTATAACACCTTCATGCTCAGGTTACACTCTCTTCATTTTTATAATAATAGAAGTAAAGTTGTACCAATTTGTAATGGTTGGGTTTTGGGAATGAGAAAGTTAGTTGTGCTAGATATTTTCCTAGATGTGGACTTAATTGTTGCATTGGCAAGATTATATGACCCTATTTCTAAGATAATTAGGAAGGAGGACCAGTCTGCATTAGTTACTTTGGATAGGGGCTCAATCATGAAAGCCTTTGATTTTTATGCCTCCTCCTCAACTAAAATAGACCTGAAGAAAGAAAGAGAAAAATACATGGGTCATATTGGGTCAGTGAAAATCCAGATGGTTAGGCACATCCCTAAGAAAGATAAGTACATAGCCCCTCTCCCTGCAAACATGAATGCTCCCTACCAATTCAAATCCCTCAATTTCTACATGAAGCAGACATGCTATGGGTTATGTAGATTTCTAGGGATAGATGGAGATGAAGAGAAATTGCTTGCTGACCTATTAATGATGATTTTGGATATTCAGAACCCCCTTGTCGATACTGATTATGATTACATCTAGTATGTAATTGATAGAATGCATGAGGGTTTGATGTCCATTAAATAAAATAAGGGACCCATTAGGTTCATGCACTATTCCCTCCTTATGCATCTGATCTTGTATTTCAATATCCATAGTTTGGATCAGAATATGCTGAAGCCTAGGGTCACATTTCAAGGCCAACATAATCCAGTACAATTGTGGTTGAGAGTGTGGAATTACACTTCTAATGAGTGTGATTTTTGCATATTCTAGAATTATATTATTTTCCCAATTCTGAGGTTGTTAGGAATCAAATTGACAAGATTACCAGTCAGGGTCCTGAAGCTTCTGAGCCCAATGCAGTATGAAGAAAAATGGGAGGGGAACCACAATTGGGGTGATTTCTACCTTGGAGAAAAGTTCATAGTTATCAGAGTGTATGGTTTCCCTCAACCCCCACATCTACTACCAAAATTTATTCCACCTAGGGTTGCTCAATTAGAATTTGTTTGGTAGTTGATTTGGACAGACAAAGAACATCTAGCTCCTCACAAGAAGGGCACATTCACACCGAGATAATCTAGGATAGGTAATTTCTCGATTGGAAAGAGAGAATTTTCACAGCTCAGTACATGGCTTAACCATTTCAAAATGATCTCTGATACTTGTAGATACATTAATCCTGAGGATTTCATCAGAACTGCCAGATTGATATTGATTCCTAGCATTGGTGTCATAAGGGAACATGAGGGCTTGGATGAAGAGGATGTGATTAGGAACATCCTAGAGAGGGATGAGGCCAGAAAAAGATGGAACAAGTACTTTGACTTGTTAGACTTGGAGGCCCAATTAAAAAAGGCCAAGATTGCTTTTGGGGGATTCTTTCCTGATCTCCCTTATCTGAAAAGAATAGAAAGGATGATTGAGATGTATGATACCTTGTCTAAGCAATTGGAAGAGATGCTTGAGGAAAAATATCCTAAGAAAAAGAAGAGTTATTCCTCTTCAGATTATGAGGATTTCTCTGATGAATCACATGAGGGTGACAGTCCACCTCAAGCTAGGGACTCACCTATTATTGATTTGACATCAGCCAGAAGCTAAGGGCACCTCAGAGCCACCTATGAAAAAGTAGAGACTTGAGGTGGGTGAGCCTTCAAAGGAGAAAAATAAAAAAGGGTAATCAATAGAGCTTCAACTCTAGTACCTATTAACTGAGCCTATCATCATCAATTGAGAAAAGAAATAAGAAAAGGCAAGAAAATGGCATCTGATGGGGAGATGAGGAAATGTCTCTATGGTTAGGACAAGATGTTAGGGAACTATATCAAGAAGAATTCCTAAGTGATGACTAGTTCATCAAAAGTGATGAATTCAAGAATTTCCTTATTTGGAGAAAACAACAAGAGGTTGCTAAGGCTATGCCAGAAGGTATAGAACCAAGTGAAGAGATTGTGAGGACTCTAGCTTCTTATGACCCTAGTCTTGAGAATATAACTATTGATGAAGCTAGGGAAATGGTAAAATCAAGTGGGATGCTCTTAACTCCTGGATGGGATCTGACTTCATCTTTCATTATTGATCAGATCAGGAAGAAGCCAGATGGAAGCCTGTCGTATGAGGTGCATATTGGTGACATGATAAGGGGAAGTGGATATGATCCCAGGTCTCAGGATGTTGCAATGTGGTCTCTTTCTCCTACAACCCAAAAGCCTGCCTTGTTAAGCATAGAAGATAAAATGGAAGGAGACAAAATCATCTGGACTGTACAAAATAAAACTAACCTTGAGGTGTCTAAGGTTGTGACACATTTTTCCCACCTCAATGAAGTGAAGACAACCCAATTGTCTGATAGATATGCAAAGTTATTTGCAAATTCAATGAATGTTGCTAAGGACAAGGATTTGAAATTGGTAAAAATCAAGCAAATAGAGAATGAATTAAATGATTTAAAGGCCAAGCTTGAAGAAGCCTCAAAGGTAGTCCCTCCTCCTATTTTACAAATTGAGGTCCCTTCCCAACCAATGGCAGAAGTCCTTGATAAGCCATCTGAGGATAGAGAGAAGTTAAGGCTTGATGCAACCTTAAAAATCATGTTAGACGTTGTTACCCATACGTTTGATAAAATAAAGGAGAAAATGGACTCAGTCCATCGATCAGTTTCCATGTTGCCAAGGATAAATGAGAAGGTGAATGAGGCATTGGCTACTTTGGAGCCACTTTACAAGATTTGGTCTGGGGGAAGCTCACTGTTTGAGAAACTTGATGACCTACAGCCTCATAGGCTTGATATCCTAGAGGTAGTTGCTGAGGTGTTTGAGAAGATATGATCAGTTAGTACCACCTCCAAGTTTTTCAAAGGAAAGTCAAATCAGGTAAAGGCTAAATTGGCCATGTTTGGTAAGGATTATAGCAGATATTTGCCCTCTATTTATAATGATGATGGAAGTACAGTGAGCATGGATGAGTGGAAATAAGGCATGAGCTAGCTAATGATTCAATAAGAGGCTTTCCTCAGCAATGATGGTTTATTGAACTTGGATGTATGCAACAACATAATTGATAATTTGATTAAAGTTAAAAATGATTGCATCAAGTTTGTTGCAGATGTTAAGAGCATCACTAGTTCCTAGTGGGATATGCAGATTGAGCTATTACAAGACCTGCAGGGGTACACCTGACCCTAAGATGATGATGTGGCAACATGGGATAAGAGCACAAGGCCCAAGAAGAAGAAGCCAACTACCATGGAGCTAGAGGTAGAAGAAGAATGAAGTACCACATGGAACTTGATCCAAAATTTTAGGGAGAGCATGTATTAAACAAAGAATGGTGTAAGTTAGCATGTATTGGTGGTCATCATTCATGTAACAAACTCCAGCAACTACTCTAAAAAATCCTCAGACAAAGGTGCCAGCTGTGAAGATTCTATTTATTAGGAACTGCTCTCTATTTTCTAGTATTTATCATCATGTTTTGTACTTTATGTCTGTAGTGCAAGTCACTATCCTGGCTATCTGAAGCTTGTTGCATCCTTTCTTTGAGGATTCCAAGATAGCTAGTGATATAAATAGTAGTCTTTCTTATTTTTTAAGGGTAGTGGACAATACTTTGTATAGAAAGTTCTGAATATAGTACTTTTGTCTTACAATTCTCTGTCAAGAATGTACTGATACAGTTTGAATATCAATAAAATACAATGGAACTCCTTTGCTTATTTTGAATGTCTTCATGTGTGGATGTTTGGATTCTTTTATGTATTAGACTGTAAGGCATTTTAATATATTATTTACAAGGTAGATATAGGGGTTAAACTTAAGTTTCTTTCAAGGGAAGAATAAACCTTAAGGGAGATTTTTGAGAATCTATGATTTATGTGTGAATTTGATAGCAGGATTAGCAATTGGGAAGAATGGACTGTAAGGCATTTCATTTGAGTTCTAGGTATTGGTTTTGATAAGCTTTTTGTTGATGTAGGGTTTTGACTCTGATGCCCTAGGATAAGGCATTGGTTATAGCTTAATTTTCATGTGTTCACCATCAACAAATCAAATAATCTATTCATTTTAAATTTGTTGTTATTGTAAAATTGCATGATCTATACCAAGTTTATAGATCACTATTGTAAAGCTTTGTAGAAGCAGTTATGAAGGGTACACCTACTTGAGTGATAAACTCAAAGGAAGAAGGATGAGAATCCTTGTCTCACTGGTTCTTCCTATTCTTACAGTCATGGTTTATCTGGTTAAGCTTTATATTTAGTTGATTTTGGTCATCTACAGGGTGTTATACAAGTTGTTTCAATAAAATTAAATAGAAAATTAGTGTCCACTTAAATATATACTATGTAATCAGTAATTATTCAGAGGTAAAACCTGCTTGAGCATGTGGAGCTCAAAAATGAAGGAGGATCTTATCCAATCCTCAGCAATTAGGCATTTCTTTTGTTTGAATCAGTATTAGGAGGCATAGTGTTCAAGTAGTGATTCAAGCACTGTGATTCATGCAAGAAAAATCCCTAACACAAAGAATGGTGCATATGCTATATATGGGTTGCACACTAAAAATGATATACAGAGGTGCATGTTGGTCGCAAATAGTGAATGGAAGATGTTTACTTATGTTTATCTCTGCATCACATGCCCTCTTATGGTGCACAACAATGAAACAAGGACCAAAATAATTGAAAGGTACGCACCAGTACACCTAAGAAAGTAAATGTGCACCCTTGTATGGTTTAACAAGTTGGATGAAATGAAGTACTAGCTTCTACATTTGCAAATGAGAGAAGACCAAATTTTGAATGACTTCAAAAATTTCTTGAAATTTCAATTGTAGCTGTATTTTAGAATTCATTGTACCTGATACATGTTGGAATGCTGACATTTGTTGTTGAAAAATGGTGGATCCTGGTGTTCTTTCTGCAAGAGGTTGGTATCAGTATGTAAATGCTGGTGAACAAAATCATTAAGGGGATCAAGAGAGCTTGCATGTTGTGAGAAAGAGTTGGACAAGCTCAAAGAGTTGCTATGTTTAATTCTACCTATTCATACAGTAAAGGTAGTGTGTGAGCCTTCAGCAGGCCTGCATAAGAACTCACACATAAAAAAGAGGAGCCTTGTGTGAGGAATTCCAAAGGGAACCAGTGTATTAAACCGAGGGTCGGCGCATGGGCTCACATGTAGTGTGAAGGGGACCTGCATTTAAAGAGGACCAGTGTATGCAAAAGAGGCAACCATGTCACAAAAGGGGGCATGTGCCAGGTCATTTTGTGGAGGCTCCCACATCAGATAAAACAAATGTAAAGGAGGATGCACTACGTGAGCATGAAATATGCCAAATAAGAAATGTAGATGCCAATGTTTGGAATTAGAGACAACCAGCATACTAAGTTTTGAATGAAAGTTTGCATAGGAATAATTGAACCATGCACATGTAAATAAATAGAAGGGACCAACATTTTGAAGTGAAAGGGAACACATTAGCAGTTGGAGGTGGGCAGGCCTCCTCACAACCCCAAAACACCATTATATGGTGTTGTGTGTAGGTATGAGAGGTTACAATGTTTGGATGTTGCATGAATTTTGGAGATGCTGCGTGGTAGCTTGCTGCCACCTATGTCTTCTTATGCACTTCCCTTACCTTTGATCCTGTATGCACTTCATATGGTGTTGTATGTGCCTTTGAAGGGAGGGTGGAGTTTTCCTCAACCAGGTGGAGGTAGATGGTGCTACGTACCATGGCTTGTGTGCACTTTCAATACTCGAGAATATACAAGGAAATAGGAGGAGTGCATGTTTCCATGGAGGTTTCACAATGAATTTATATGCCCATGCACATTTCTAACAACTGGTGCGTGCCCACCAAATAGTTTATGTTTGCACGCAGGTATGAGGAGCGTTTTGAAAGTGGTTTGCATTATGTGGTTTGTTCCACATTTTCCAGGCCTTGTATTAAAGATTTTTTAAAAAAGAAATACCACTCGTGAATGATGTAAAGTGAAGTGAGAAGGAAGCATGGGACCTCTTGGATAAATGTGGGCTCGGCTGAGTGAATGAAAAGGTATATTTTGAATGAAAGTTTATTAATTGTGAAGAAAATAATCCCACATTGTGGGTGTGGAATGAAATGGAAATGTTTATAAGGCAATCCACACAATAACATGTTGTCCAAGTTTGGACACAAGTATGAAGCTTTCTCACGCGAGAACAAAGATCAAGGTCGAAAGTTGGTGACCAGTAGGAGGTGACATGGTGAGCGGGTCCCACATGAAGTTAAGGTAATTTTGATGAAGTATGATTGTGTAGGGTCTGTGCCTCAAGATGCGTGCCAGAGGAGAGCAACGGTGGTCGCATGACCGCAAGGAGGAAAATCAGCCATTGTGATCATGCGATAGGGTGACATGTGGCAGCTCTGATGATGTGGAAAATGGTACAATCAGGTGCTTGGCTGGAGCTTGCAGCAAACTAGGTAGTGACACGTGGCATAGATTGATGACAGAGCAGCGAGATGGTAGTCTGATGGCCTCAAGATACGTGCCCAAAAAATTTGACGATGGTCACATGACCACAAGGAGGAAAATCAACCCTTGCGATCATGCGACATGTTGACATGTGGTAGTTTGATGAGGTGGCAAAGTAGAGCGAAAGGCCAACCAGAAAGTGACAAGTGGCATGATCGGTGATGTGGTGATCAGCCTGATGAGGTGGTGATGATGTGGTCTACAGGACCAATCTGATGGCACCATGTGGCACCTATGGGCCTGATCAAATTCAAATGTGTAGAGAGATTTAAAACAAATTGGTAAAGTTTAACTATGTGCATAAACTCAAATTTTAAATCTGAGTTGCTCATGAAACGAAAAATTGAAAACGTTGTTGGAGGTTCAATTTTTGCCTGAACATATAAGTGTAATATACCGTTGGAAACGGTGGGAAACAACGGATTGAATGGCAGTGGTTAGAATCAATTTTGAGAAAACATGAAAGAGCAGTAAGAGCTTTTATCTCCGAGGTCAGATTTTGGTGGGAAAAGGAAGTTGTTTGTGCAAATTGTCTTTATGGAAGTAACAGGTGTCATGGTAGAAATATCTTTTAGGTCTTTTCCTGGAGGGATATATATACAGATCTTTTCATTATTGTAAGGGTTCCTAATTCTCTGTGAATTTTCTCAGAATTGGTCCCAAGTGCTTTGTGGGCTAGGTAGGAGATGTATTTTTAGTCTTCTGTTTAGTTTCAGAACACCGAGTGATGAATTTTCTCTCAGTCTAGGGTACAATAGACTATATTAGGCTAAGTTTTCATAATAGCAAGTATTGTTGGTTCAGTTAAATATCCAGATAGTTTGCATTTTAAAGCACTTTGTGTATACATGAGGATATAGCATTTTGAATAAAATCCAAGGTTTACGTCTCTCCTATGTGTGTTCTTCGTTTGAGTTATGTGTTGATATTCTTCAGGTTTGATCTAGGATCAAATTAAATAAGCTCTAGATATAACACTAATTCTTTGAAGTTTACTAAAGGATACAAGTAAGTAGTGTGAATTCAGGAGTCCTTAGATAAAATCCACCACAGGGTGATAGTATTTTCAAAGGATAACGATCATCAAAATTTAACATATTCATCTATGTATCTCAATTTTGCAGTGAGGGTGTTGCCCAATGGATAAGGCACTAGCCAGCAGTGAAGCTAGTTTATAGAACTCAATGCTTGGTAAGGTTCTATTGTACTCCAAATATTTGATATGAATTTATCAAAAATCTGTGAAATATTGTGACCTACCTGTAATCATCTAAAAATGGTCATCTAGACTATTAGCCCCTTTCTAGCATTATTTGCTAAAATAATCAATTGCTTATTCTTGATCAAATCTTAGTTCTATCATTTATTTGATTTTATTCTATGGGCTAACCGTCTTATCCTAAGTCTTTCTTTATTTTAAAAAAATTTCCTCCTCTTTTATTAAATAAAAAGCCCCCACTTTTTCTCTTATCCTAAGTTGCACAAATAAAACATTATTCCTATTTTATAAAAAGGAGAAAAGACACTTTTTGTCTCATATGGACACAAAAGTCAACTCTTATTTTTCCATTGGAGGATATTTGTGCACATGGATTGCTCCTCTTTCAAGCTCCATCATTGATTAAATCTTTTGTCTCTTAATTTCCATGATCCATTCTTTCTCATTTCTTATAAAAGGAGAGCTCTCTTCTCATTTTAGGATGAATCTTTTGAATACTAACTTTATGCTGCATGATTGCTTGGAGACTTTGGAGCTTTTGAAGACATTCTTGCATCTAGCCTTCATTTCTTGCATCATAGCTTCATATTCTTGCATTCTTAGCTTAGTTTCATATTTATGCTTTCCTAGTTTATATTTCATTTTCATGCTCTAGATTAGCTCACATACATTAAGTAGTTTGGATTTGTAACACTTGCATCTTTCCTTTCATAATTTAGCTTGCATTCTCATTTCTAGTATAGTTGCATTTCATTCTCATATTTATTCTTGAGGATATTGGCATTCTTGCCCTTGTCTCCATTGAATCTCCCATTACATGGTTTACTAGCAAGGTCATAGGCTTAATAGCTCTAGCTGAGAGCACTCTTTAGGTCCTTTGCACTCCATGCCTAGGGAGCTCTAGGTCATTTTTCAAAGTTTCCCATTCATAGATTCCCTTGGAAGAAAAGACTTAGAGAAGTGCACATCATAGTGTGTACATTTTTGGTGCCCACCATGGGGCTTTGAGCCTTATTCTCTTCATTTTTATCAAGTTTTGTATATTTTCAGCATCACTTTTTCATCAATTTTGTGCAAATAGGAGAAATGCCGCTTATGAGAAATTTGACACCGCCTACGAGCATTTTGATGTCTCTTACAATAAATCTGACGATGCCTATGCACATTTTGATCATGCCTATGCACATTTTGTTCACGCCTATGCACATTTTGTTCACACCTATGCACATTTTGATCACGCCTATGAACAATCTGATTACGCCTATGAGTATTTTGATCACACCTACCAGCTTTTAAATGACACATATTAGTTGTCAAATGCCCCCTATTATTTTCTATTTAATTTTGCTATTAGATTATTAAATTATTTCCAGATTTGCTAGTTTGCTTGCTATTTTCAGTTTTCCTACTTTCGAATTTCTGATTTGCTATTGTAAAAAAGAGGCTTATTTAAATTATTTCCAGATTTGCTAGTTTGCTTGCTATTTTCAGTTTTCCTACTTTCAGATTTCTGATTTGCTGTTGTAAAAAAGAGGCTTATTTGTAGATTATTATTGGTTTTTATGTACTAACTCATGGTGGGACTAACAAGTTGTGCTTGTAGGTGCTCTCATTGCTTGCTTATTTGCTTAAAAAGAACGCATGTCAAAGCTCCAAATGCACAGGGGCTACTAACGGTTTTTGTAGGGCTACCCACCACATGAAAACCAATAATTGCTTGTTTAATTGCTTTCTTTTGAGTGCAGCATATACTAGTTGTTTCATTTACTAGGCACTTAAGATCTTGTTGTAGTAATCTTTTGGTGGTAGGAGAGTATGTTCTTCACCCTTGTGGTGAACTAGAAATCCTGAACCACTTTTAGATTTTGAAAACAAGAGGGTAATTGAACTCTTTGTTTGGTGTGTTTGGGAGAGATTTTTGAGCTAGGAGATTATGCTCTTCACCCTTGAGGTGATCCAAAAATCCTGACACTCAAAAGTTAATCCACTATTTGTTTAGCATTAGGATCCTTTAGCGGGCCTACTCTTGAGCAATCAAGAGGAACGACCCAAGTGGGGACAAGCTTATTGCTGGCTATTCTGACCCACTATAAACTCAAGGCTATCAAGGACACAAAACCTTGGTAGATGTAGTACTTGTCTTCTCTTAATGTGAGTACTTGTGGGATTGTGACCATGAGGAAAATATTGAGCAATAATTCTTAAGGTACTCTTTTGGCCACGAGGTCCGTTACTTGCCGCAAGGTAAGGAGTCCCTTTGGGGAGCAAGGGGGGTATTACAAATGGAAGCCCTTACTAAGAACCATAGGTAGAGGCCGCCCTATTTTTCTGCTTAGCTTCTTGGTGCAAGGATTGATCCAAGTGGAATAACCCAGATCACCCCAAGATTACTCACCATCTATGTTCCTTTGGTTGTGTCATTGACACCTCCACGACAAAGCCAACATCTATTGTGGGCAACCACTTTGTGTAAGGTGATGGAAAATCAAGTGTGGGCCAAGTTGCTAAGTATTGAGCCTTTGTCTTTCTAGGCTAGTAAGTGCTTGAAGTGTTCTCATTGTGATCTAGCCATGCAAACGTTCTTGAACATCAAACATCACAGTAGTGCTCATTAGATTTTCTATTTTGATATCACAATTGCTTGTCTTGGCAAGGTTGCTTTTTCTCTTGCACAAGTGTTCTATGACATGTTTGATCACCTACTGTTTGAAAAATTGTCTATTATATGCTATTACTATATTCTAGACTGTGAAATCAAACTTGCCAAACTTACAACATTGACCCAATTGCTTTCAAAACTAATTTTTTCATGTTCACTAGTCAAGAGTTGTACGATATTGAAACATCATCGCACACCCTCCTGAGAATTGTTGTGCGATACATCGTTCCTGATTCTCTATCACTTGCATACTATAAACTCTATCGCATTACCTACCTGGACTCTGTCATATTGTCTCACGTGAAATATTGTCTTGCTAAATTGTATCATCCTATTTTTATGAGAACTATCGCACAGAGTTATTTTGCTGTCTCATTGTTGCTTGTTGTCTTATTGGTTGGTGTCACTTATGGTTTTCTTTGGTCAGTCTAGATCAAATCTTAGGTGCTATGACATGTTGCTCAACATTCAAATGAACTTCAATGGTATCAAATCGCACAAAATGACTCTTGGTCTTCTTTGTTCCACATCTCCCATGTCTTCCTAATCTCCCATTTTCATCCTTTCTCTCTTCTCTTCATGTCTTATTCCTCTTCTTCCTAAACTCTTCACATCTTCTTGATTCTTTTCCTCTTATTATCTAGTCTACCTTCTTCTATTCATCAATTCTTTCACTTCCATGCTTGATTCCTCCTCTTCTAGAACCATGAATTTCAACTATCTTGTTATGGAACCTTTCTTGAGAATAGATGATCTTGAACTCATTGCTTAATTCAAAGAGTATTATTCTTCCAATAGTCCTTCTAGGTATTGCATAGATGATAAAATTAAGACAAGAATAAAGAAAAGATGCTTGAATCAGATGCCTTTGCTAGAATTATCCACATGATCATGTCACAACCTCCTTCTTCCAAACATTCTTCATCATCTAAGTCTTCTCATTCTTCTTCATCTTCCAAGTCTTATCATGACTCTTCTAGACATTATTCGCATTCCTCATTATCCAAGTCTACTTCCTCCACTAGGTCTCCATTTTCCTCTTCTTCACAATCTCATTCCTCCTCTACTTCTCCCAAGAGTCTTACTCCTCACTATGAGCAATATGGTAGTCCTTATGATACCTCTTCTACAAAGAGTGACATGCCCATTTTTTATGACACCTCTATTCCTAAGAGTCCTCCTTGTCATGTGCTTGTGCTTGCTAAAGGGTCATCCTATTGGGTAGATCATGATGGTGATCCGTATGACTCTAATTTTGAAAAAGACTTTGATGAGTTTTGTGAATAATACCTTGATTATGATCCATCTACTACTACTACTGAGGACTATAAAATGCACCGCACCAATTTCAAATGTCAATATTATAAGGATCATTCCTCTAAGAACTCTCATGCTAAAAATAAAGATGAAACTCTCGAGAAAGATCATGTTGATGATAGACTTTTGTCTTGTGATGGTTCCTTTCCATCCCCTACTTCTTCCAATACCCATACATTTCCTAAAGCTTCCAAGTCTTCCAAATCTTTCACAAATCCTTCATCCAACAAAGATCCTAATACTTTTCATGCAGTTCCCTATAGTTATCCTCAAGGGCTACTTCTTAAAGAAACTCAATCTAATCTTCACTTGGCTGCAAATACTTTCAATAATGCTAAACCTAAAGAGCCTAAGCCTTTATGCGCTATAGTTCCTACTTCAGGTAATCCTTCACCATCTCTTCCAAAGTCTTCCATACAATTTCAACATGCTTCCTTGTCCTTAGAAGTGGCTCCATGTTAAGAGGACTCTAAAAATAAAGAAAAGAACATAAAGAAAGATCAAGATCAAGAACCCTCCATGTCATCCAATTATTTTCATGATGTCTCTTATCCGTTTCATGGTCCTTTTGATCCTCTACACCCTTCCTCATTCATTCCACCATGTCTTAAGTCTTCCCCTAAGAAAGATCAAGCTACTACTTACGTTGTTGAGCTTATTGATAATCAAAATAACCTTACTACACTTGCAATTTCCACAGATGACCTTACTCCCATTGAGGTTATTGAAAATAGTGATGTTACTTCCAATGTTAAGCCTATCCAAGATCAAGAAGCTCCTTGTCAAGATCAAAGCCTTCCATCTTCTTGTTCTACCATTCCATGTTCGCTTCCACTTTCTACTCTTCCTAAGTCTTTGCAAGCTTTGAACAATTGTATCAAAGAAGTTGCTCCTATTCAAGATGTTCATGATCCTATTGTAAATCCTATGCTCACTCTAAAGATGCTGATGTCCTTGGTTTTCATATAGATGTTGATGAACTTATTGATTATCCTTTTGCATCTTCCACTTCCACCCTTGGACCTCTACCACCACCACCAAGGGCTTCATGTCTTCCTTCCATCTTGGGCCCTTATGTCCCTTCACTTTTCCCTCCTAACTCTCCTAATTCGTCATCCATCTTGGGCCCTTACATCCCTCCATCTCCTATCTTTCCTCAAGATCAACATAGATGCATACCCTTGAATCCTTTTCATCCACTCACCCATCTAAACTAGTCATATCCTCCTTCTTCGACAAGTCCTAAGTCTTTTGGAAGTAACTTGAATGTTTAATACAAGAAAAAGAAACACTACATGAATCCATCAAAAAAAGATCACCCTGTCTCCTCTAATCAACATGGAGGCATAAAGTCAAAAGAGATATCTAAGAAGAAAACAACAAGACAAGTATAGGTTCCAAAATCCATCATTGAAGATATTCTCTCTAAATTATCAAAAAGAAATGAAAATCCTATGGCTATATGGATTCCAAAGTCTCTCTTGAAAGAGTCTAATGTTGAGCAAAAAGTGAAGTTGACATTCAAGCTTCCAAAGGCTTCCACTTCATCTTCTTCCAAAAACATTCTTCCATTCCATGCGTCTGAACCACAACCTCCACTAAACATTCACCATATTCCTTCTTGTATTCCTTCATTCACATTTCCTCCATCCTCTCACCACCCTTTAAGGTGTGTGTTGATGTTGATCTTGCCTTCCTTTCCATCTACGCTTTCACAATCCTTCCATTCATTATCCTTCTACCTTCTATCCTTTTTCCTCATTTTCTTATTCCTCCTATCTTCTAACCTCACTCTACATAAAACCTTATCCTCCATTTTTCTCTTCCATCCCCCTTTACCTATCGACATCTTTGAGCATATCATGTTGAATCCTTGACATATCATGGTTTATCCTTTCAAGGAGCATTATCTAAAAAGCTTGCCTTCTTCCAAAAAAAAATAAAAAAATAAAAAAATTGAAAATGTGCCTTGGTGGAAACTTGGAAATAGGGGCATTGGTAGAAAAAGTAAAGAGAAATAAACTCTTCCTATGGTGAAAACCACTCCCTTGTGGCATCTTGGATAAGTACTGTGATGAAAACCTGGCAATCATGAATCATGCGTAGTTCTTCTACATATTTAATCCACTCTGTCTTCTCTCTTTGATCTTGACAATGTTGACCTATACATGAACATTTGGCTATCTTGTGAGCTATCTTATGATGATCTTGATTTCATTCCATTCATGTTTAGCCTTCATTTTTATTTTCATCCATTCATTCTAGCCTTCCGCTATCCTTTTCCCCTTTGGTCTTGATCTAATAAAAAAGAGTAAAACACGATGCTATGAAGCCTCTTGACATGTCTACTCTTTTGGACTGCATCCTTTCCTTCTTTTGCATTATGCTTTTGTGACTTATCCTATGCTGGCCTTTCATTGCTTGTCAAAATGTGCTTTACATGACAATTTTTCCCTACCTTGGGTACTCTTGAGGAGTTTTCCCTTGAGGATTTCTTCCCTTCATTCTCCTTCATTATCTTGTCTTCCATCTCTTCCACTAGCTTGCTAATCCTTCTTGTCCTCCACCTTGCTAGACATTGGGACTACAAAATGTGATCTTTCTTGGGAGTTTGATGCCCATTCTGTCTCAGGGCATCCTTTGTACATACTTATTGATCCTGAAAAAACCCCAAAAATGATATATTGTCAAAAATCCTAAAAAGCATAAAAAGTACTAAAAAAATGAGCATCCTAGTGAAAACCTAGCAATAGGCGCTTTGATGCCTCACCAAAAAATTTAAAAAATTCAAAAAAAAAAAAAAGTGCCTTGGTGAAAACCTGGAAACAGGTGCCTTGGTAGCAAAAATACACAAAAAAATTGAAAAAAAGTCCTAAAAAAAATCTATCAAGTGGTGAAAACCTGGAATCATGCACTACTTGAGACCCTTGCACCTATGTCTATCAGTCTTGTGTGGTGCTCCTCCACTCCACTTTCTGCTTTGACTCTCCTAGCCTAGAATTGACTCTTGTCTTAGTCTAGGGGGCATATGTTGTTCTAGTTTATCTTGGGTCTCTTTGTACATTCGGGTTTCTTGGGCCTCTTGGTTCCAATGGTGTTTTTCAACACCACCCCAATTGTGTTTTTCAACACCCTCCTAGTGTCGAGTGTTTCTCAACACTTATCAAATATCCTATCCGTAGTCTCAAATGATGTAATATTTCTCACTAGCAGATGCGATACTCAAAGTTTGACTCTTTGACCTACACACACGCACTTAAACACTTGACTTGCTGAAATTTGCTTTATTTCTTTGTGTGCTGTCTATGATGATTTCTTTGATGAGTGTTCTATCCCTAATATTTTTTGATGATGCTGAGATAGAAGAATTGAGCTTGAGGACATGTTTTATTTGCTTTCTGCCTGTGGGTATATTTTGTTGATCTTGGTTGTCATGAGCATTTATGCTTGTTCCATTTGACTCTAGGAACTACAAGGTATTATCCTTGACTATTTTTTCTGCAAGTGCATGCTTATAGTCATCTTGACTTTCTTGTGTCTTGATGTGAGCATAATCTTGCTATATCAAACTTAGGGAATCTCACTCCACTAGTCATCTTGACTTATATGTCTTTGGTGCCTAGGTGAGATTTCCACATTCCTATATGATATAGATCATATTCAGATCCACATAGTTATACTAGTGTGTATTGTATGATCTTTTGATGCTACCAATAACACTTGATGATGAATATTAGAGTCTAATAGCTTTGTGACCTTGCAAGTAAATCACTTTTCATAATAGCTTGCATTCTTAAGTTCATGATAGTTAGTTTTGCATCTTGCATATGGAGAGAGCTCCCCTTTCATCTTTCACAGACTTATTAGTCAAACTATGCTCACCTTTCACTTCTTCCCAATCATGTCTTTTGCTTCTTGTCTTTCATATCACATCATTTTCTATTCATTTCGGGATCAAAACTGAAATTCAAGTTCACCTTTATCATCTAAATCGATTTTCCTCCCTCTTCTGCGCAGTTGGTTGACCATTTGAGGCCTGATCCTTTGATCTTCACTGGGGCATCTTCATTTCTTCATCTCCATCTCCCTCACCCTTCTAGTATTTCATTCATTTCATTCATCTCTCTCTGAGGTCTTAACTAGGACATATCTTCACTGCTTGATGGTTATCCTATCATCTTTCATCTTCGATTATGATTTCTAGTGATTTGATCACGTTGCTCTTGCTTTTGCCTTCCCTCTACCTGATTTCACTTTCGATCCTGAGGGGGTAGACACATCATATCCTATTTTCTATTCTCCAGAGCATATGCTTGACCATTTCATTTGCTCTAATCGATCTATCTTTTCACTTGACATGTTAGTTCTCATCTTGAGTTCTGATACTCTCCATCTCTTTCCTAAGTGTTCAGTACTATTGCTACCAGGCTAACCATGCAGGATTTTCTCTCTCTTTGCACTTCATTCTTTGGAGTTAGATCTCTATCTATTGCCTTCTTGGCTGATCTATTCTTTGATGTAATGTGTTCCCAGATCGATCACACATTAGTCAAAGAGGAGCAAATGTAATCATCTAGAAATGGTCATCTAGACTATTAGCCCCTTTCTAGCATTCTTTGTTAAAATCATCAATTGCTTATTCTTGATCAAATCCTAGTTCTATCATTTATTTGATTTTATTCTATGGGCTAGCCATCTTATCCTAAGTCTTTTCTTTATTTTAAAAAAATTTCCTCCTCTTTTATTAAATAAAAAGCCCCCACTTTTTCTCTTATCCTAAGTTGCACAAATAAAGCATTATTCCTATTTTATAAAAAGGAGAAAATACACTTTTTGTCTCATATGGACACAAAAGTCAACTCTTATTTTTCCATTGGAGGATATTTGTGCACATGGATTGCTCCTCTTTCAAGCTCCACCATTGATTAAATCTTTTGCCTCTTAATCTCCATGGTCCATTCTTTCTCATTTCTTATAAAAAGAGAGCTCTCTTCTCATTTTAGGATGAATCTTTTGAATACTAACTTTATGTTGCATGATTTCTTGGAGACTTTGGAGCTTTTGAAGACATTCTTGCATCTAGCCTTCATTTCTTGCATCATAGCTTCATATTCTTGCATTCTTAGCTTAGTTTCATATTTATGCTTTCCTAGTTTAGATTTCATTTTCATGCTCTAGATTAGCTCACATACATTAAGTAGTTTGGATTTGTAACACTTGCATCTTTCCTTTCATAATTTAGCTTACATTCTCATTTCTAGTATAGTTGCATTTCATTCTCATATTTATTCTTGAGGATATTGGCATTCTTGCCCTTGTCTCCATTGAATCTCCCATTGCATGGTTTACTAGCAAGGTCATAGGCTTAATAGCTCTAGCTGAGAGCACTCTCAATGTCCTTTGCACTCCATGCCTAGGGAGCTCTAGGTCATTTTTCAAGGTTTCCCATTCATGGATTCCCTTGGAAGCAAAGACTTAGAGAAGTGCACATCATAGTGTGTACAGTACCTATTTTGCCTCAACCTATGGTAATGGAGAATCAGTGAATGAGTGGTTCTCATTTAGTATTTTCTTACCACCCATTTGTTATATTTAAATCTAGTTAGTGATTAGTGAAATAAGTTTTGTTTTACTGGATTAGGAGCACCCTCCTTGGTTTTGTAGAGCCAGAAGTGCAAAGGGCAGTCTTGTCCCTATAGTTGGTCCAGTCATCTTAGAACTCAATATTTGAATGTAACCCATCCTTAAATTCTATAGATGTATTGGTTTCTACCAAAAGCATAAAGTTTGGTTTGAGGAACCAACAAAATGGTGACTCTACTGGGGAACTGTTAAACATAGTTTAAATAACACAGGTACAAGTAGAGCTAGACACCTGGGTGGCTTATTTATCTATCCAGTGGTTACCATTGAAGTGTTTAGAGTCAGGTTCAAAATTTTTTAATATCATCTCACCAAGTAGTGAGTGGAGAATCTGAGAGATTCTCTGTTTGATCAGTACAAATTCAGAATAAAAGATATGATGTATCTAGATCTGATAAACAGTGTGTAAAAAAAACAAATACTGGTAAAGTTTTGGTTGGCTGAAAAAGATTGTGAATAAGTAAAAAATTTTCCTCTTCAAGGAGGTGACGACTCTACAAAACAAAGAACCTGATGGAGCTACAAAGAGAGATCTAGATCTGCCTTGTTTCTCAATCAACAAGCTAATTTTCAACCACAATACTTTCAGGTATTTTGATTTTCATGTACCTTGCTCTTATGAAAATCAGTAGTGAAGAATGTTTACCTATCAAATGTTCAACACTAGTGTAAAGGGATGAAAGTAAGTGGGAACTTCCTTATGGAGGAATACAGACCCTTTTGTTTTGATGGCATTGAAGGTGCCCCTCATGAGTTTTCTACTAAGGATGGGGAAGGCTGGCCAAGATTTATGGCTGATGGATCAGTTTTGGCAAGCTAGCATGTGGATAATTTTATAGATTTATTTGATGAGATGGGTGTTGAGCATGAAGATGTTTCCATGAGATTTCTTGTGCAGTATCTTTCACATAATGGAAGGGATTGGTTCTTATCCCTTCCATCATGATCAATCCCTTCTTGGGAGCTATTAAGAGCATCATTCATAGAACATTTTGATGAAAGAGCTGGTATGGATGTGTATGAAATAAAAGGTAAAGATCAGATACAAGACATTAGTATCTCTATTGATCCCACCGTCCATGACTCTAATTATGAAAATTTGCTCATCAAAATTGCTACTCTCAAGAAGAAACTTGCTGAGAATGATGCTATGTGTTGGCAGCTGAAGAAGAGAAGAGGTTACAAGCAATGGTTGTTTTTCATTTTAATGATAAAGAAGCCAATGATGATAGTGTTGTTTTTATTTGTTCTAGTGATGTTGATTATGATGTTGATAGTGAAGTCAGTGAATATCAAGATATTGAATATGAATATGCAATTAATAATGTTTCCATTAAGTTTGTAGATCCTTCCTTTTATTAGCATAAGAGGGCAATGTTCTTATTTCAATGTAAAATATGCTTATGTAAACAATAAGGAGATGATTATGAGGTAGATGAAAGTTGTTGCAGTGACTTCTCAGAAACAAATGTTACAAGCCAGGAGATCTTGATTCCTATTTCCAGCGAAGAAGATGGTTGCAACATCAAGAAAGAGCCAAAAGAAGCTGAACATGAAGTTCAATGTTCAATAAGCAGTGATGAAATTTCAAAACTCTTGACTACTGATTTTGAGAAATATGCATCTGTATATGACTCTATGATTCCATGCCCAATCGACATATGTTTTGATAATGATGATATTAGTAAAGGTATGGAGTATGATGCATCTAGTGTCAATCCTTTTTCTATGCTTGGATAGGATACTTTTCAAGAAAATAGTGTATGTGAATATAATGAACATAATAGTGTCATGTATGATGAATATGAGGATTCATTTGCTGGTGTGGACTCAATTTTTTATGAGCTTGATAACATGGATTCTTGTATAGATCAACATGCTGAGGAAAGTAATAAATTTGAATATATCCTTTCAGCCCTATAAGTTTTAAAGGAACCATTATCTGATGATACATGTTTACATGTGAAAAATATTGATAGGAGTTGTCATCAAGATGATGGGATGTTTCCTTACAGTTTGCAAACCAATGTTGTAATTGATCATATTTCTTCTTTGCAAACTAATGAGCAAGATAGGCCGGATGTTTCCGGCTATTGGAGTAAATTGAAATATCTTCCTTCTCAACCGGCTAAAAATGATAAAGAAGGCAACGACTTGTTGCTACATAATGCTAAGCATTTTATGCACTTTGATGATTCCAAGGCACCCTATAATGGTGAGGATGTTGATTATTGTTCATTTGAAATGTTTAAAATATATGGCACTATGTTTGATCAGACAGATAGGAGCGACAATCTCAGTTTACCTTTGATCCACAGAGATGAAAATCAAATATTTGATAGAGGTAAGAGGTGATTTTAGTTTGATGGCTTTGGTCCATTTGTACATGGTGTGCTCGATGTATAATTGCTTTGTTTCTAGTCATGTGGCGTGTTTCTTTCAATAAAGGTACCCTAGTTTTGAGAAGAAAGAGCGAGAAGTTTGTTTCCCTTTTTGAGTGGTCTGTTGTACCAAAGATCCTAAATTCTCTGCTTCCCCGCAAGGGGAACGCGTCCCCAGACAAAACCACTGTTGGAGATCAAAAATCCAGGATATGTTTTGAGTCCATATTTTTTTTCTCCAAGTGTTAGATCAATGCTTTGAAAGTTTTCAAAAGACACTTAGTTTGGGTGCACGGATAAAAGAAGGCCTGATGATTTTCATGTGATGGGGCTTAGGACATGTGTTCCTCACCTATCATTTAGCACATGTAGTTGGTCACAACTTTGAGGATTCAGTTCTGATATGTTTCAGAGGTACCCATTTGGAGGTCAGTGCCCAAATCTGCATTTTGTATTCTGTTCGGTTTTCACTGAGTGGCCTACTTTGGCGGTTTGTATCTGACACCGGGTTGATAGTCGTGGCATAAAGATTGTTGCACTTTATTGTAGGCATGAGATTGAATCTCTATACCCATTTTCAGATTTTGGTAAGTTCGTATGATCAGTTTACTAAGGCCTTTCTATTTTTATTTTATTCAGTTTTACTGAATGTGGGAATGCAGAGTTTTGAGTGGCCTATTTTGAGGAACTGCATTTATTTCCCTATGGTTGATCATAATGTGTGGGTTATTGCATCATGTTGTAGACATGAGAAATAGTGTCCATACCAATTTTCAGCCCTCCATGTGCCCGTTTGACATGTTTGCAAGAGTCGTTCCATGTGCAGATTTTTAAGTTTTGCCAGAAGTGCATCACCCAGTTTTCTGAGTAGCCTACTTTGAAGCTTCCTAATTTTCACCCGGTTCGAGGTCAAGCATAATTGAAAGATGTTCCATACTATATACTTGGAAGTGTACTTTCCTGTGGATTTTGAAATCTTCGCCAATCCATCCGACCACTTTCCAAAGCCAATTGTAAACCTAATTTCTACATATTTCACTATTTTATTCCTGAATATTTCTAATAGGTTGACTTTGGGGTTTATTTGCATTTCACCACTTGATCTTTTGGGTGAGTTAATTGTGGATTTGAGTACCTTGTATGGAAATGAATCAGTGCCTAAGTTTTTGGTTCATGAAATTTTCAATGGGTGAGTTTTTTAGGCCAGTTTTGGAGGTGATTTGTGTGAATTGGATAGTGCTGGCAGGATCAACTTCACAAAGTTGCCACTTTCAAAAATTTGTAACTTGATGTCAGACGCATGTTTTCAGATGGTGATTTATTCCTCGCATTTCTTGCATATGAGTCTTCTGCCAACTTCAATGGCTTTCCCTCAGCTCGTCTTTTTATTTTTTTATCCATCTCTTTCAAAGGTAGTTTGTAGTGATTTCAGTGTCGGTTTGCCGAGAATTTTGAATAGGTGTTTTCATGTTTTAAAATCTCCTTCCTCGTTCATTTTTTGGTGAATCCCTTTGACAAGATGTTTCTCTATGGTACAAGGTTTGTACTCGCTAGTTTTCAGATTCCAGGGTTTAATTTTCATTAATGTTTTAATGGTGCAACTGGAGGCATTTTATTCAATTTTGGTAACTGGCGAAGTAATAGAAATTGAAACTTTTTATAGTTTCTGGTTGTCTAGAATGGATCCGGTTGCAGACACCAGTCATTTTGGTTATGTTTGAGGTCCGAGTGTTTGAATTCAAAAAAATTTTAGGCTGGACCCGCTTGGGGTCCAGCCTGCCTCATTATTTGAAAGACGGCCTGTGATGGCACGAAGGATTTGAATGAAATACAAAGTGACATGCATGACAAAATGTGGAATCATGGCTAATGGTGTTGAATCATTTGATAAAGGCTTTTAACGAGTTTCCATCTTAAGGAATGAAATAAAAGGTTTGCAGTTGAGAATTTTGTTGAGGTTTTAGAATCTATTAAGATAAATTCTTTTGAACTCTTTTGTCCTCAGTGTTACCGACTGTGTCTAGATAAATGTACTGAGGCAATTGATATGTGTACCAATTAATTGGGAGGCTAGCATTGATTTTAGATGTTGGTTGTAGTGTGCACATATGTCCAAAGAATGGTACATATGCTATATATGGGTTGCACACCAAAAATGATATACAGAGGTGCATGCTAGCCGCAAATAGCGAATGGAAGATGTTTACTTATGTTTATCTCTGCATCACATGCCCTCTTATGGTGCACAGCAATGAAACAAGGATTGAAATAATTGAAAGGTGCGCACCAGTACACCCAAGAAAGTAAATGTGCACCGTTGTATGGTTTGCTAAGTTGGATGAAGTGAAGTACTAGCTTCTACATTTGCAAGTGAGAGAAGACCAGATTTTGAACGGCTTCAAAAATTTCTTGAAATTTCAAATGTAGTTGTGTTTTAGAATTCATTGTACCTAATAAATGTTGGAATGGTGACATTTGTCATTGAAAAATGGTGGCTCCTAGTGTTCTTTCTGCAAGAGGTTGGTATCAGTATGCAAATGCTGGTGAACAAAATGATTAAGGGGATCAAGTGAGCTGCTTCTTGCAAGAAAGAGTTGGACAAGCTCAAAGAGCTACTACATTTAATTCTACCTATCCATACAGTAAAGGCAATGTGTGAGCCTTCAACAGGCCTGCGTAAGATCTCAAGCATAAAAAAGAGGAGCCTTGTGTGAGGAATGCCAAAGGGAACTAGCGTATTGAAACGAGGGCCCGCACATGGGCTCACACGTAGTGTGAAGGGGACTTCCGTTTAAAGAGGACCAGTGTATGCAAAAGAGGCAGCCATGTCACCAAAGGGGGCATGTGCCAGGTCATCTTGTGGAGGCTCCCACATCAAATAAAACAAATGTAAAGGAGGATGCACAACATGAGCATGAAATATGCCAAATAAGAAATGTAGATGCCAGTGTTTGGAATTAGAGACATCCACCATACTAAGTTTTGAATGAGAGTTTGCATAGGAAGAATTAAAGCATGCATAGGTAAATAAATAGAAGGGACCAGCATTTTGAAGTGAAAGGGAAAGCATTAGCAGTTGGAGGTGGGCAGGCCTCCTCATAGCCCTAAAACACCATTATATGGTGTTTCACGCAAGTATGAGAGGTTACAATGTTTGGATGTTGCATGAATTTTTGAGATGCTATGTGGCAGCTTGCTACCACCTATGTCTTCTTGTGCGCTTCCCTTAGCTTTGATCTTGTATGCACTTTGTATGGTGTTGTACGTGCCTTTGAAGGGAGGGTGGAGTTTTCCTCAACTAGGTGGAGGTAGATGGTGCTACGCACCATGGTTTGTGTGCACTTTCAATACTTGAGAATAAAAAAGGAAATAGGAGTGCATATTTCCATGGAGGTTGCACAATGAGTTTATATGCCCATGCACATTTCTAACAACTGGTGAGTGTCAACCAAAATAGTTTATGTTTGCGCACAGGTATGAGGGGTGTTTTGAAAGTGGTTTACATTATGTGGTTTATCCCACATTTACTAGGCCTTGTGTTAAAGATTTTTTTAAAAATAAATACCATTCATGAATGACGTAAAGTGAAGTGAGAAGGAAGTGTGGGACCTCTTGGATAAGTGTGGGCCCGACGGAGCACATGACAAGGTGTATTTTGAATGAAAGTTTATTAATTGTGAAGAAAATAATCCCACATTGTGGGTGTGGAATGAAATGGAAATGTTTATAAGGTAATCCACACAATAACATATTGTCCAAGTATGGACACAAGTATGAAGCTTTCTCACATGAGCATGAAGATCAAGGTTGACAGCTGGTGACTAGTTGGAGGTGATGTCGTGAGCGGGTCCCACATGAAGCTAAGGTAATTTTGATGAAGTATGATTGTGCAGGGTTCATGCCTCAAGATATGTGCCAGAGGAGATCAACGGTGGTCGCATGACTGCAAGGAGGAAAATCGGCCCTTGCGATCATGCAATAGAGCAACATGTGGCAGTTTCGATGGCATGGTGAATGGTACAATCAGGTGTTTCACTGGAGCTTACAGTGAACTAGGTAGTGACATGTGGTGCAGAGTGATGACAGAGCAATAAGATGATAGTCTGGTGGCCTCGAGATACGTTCCCAAAAAATCTGATGGTGGTCACATGACCGCAAGGAGGAAAATTAGCACTTGCGATCATGTGACATGCTGACACATGGTAGTCTGATGAGGTGGCAAAGTAGAGCAACAGGCCAACTAGAAAGTGACAAGTGGCATGCCCGGTGATGTGGTGATCAACTCGATGAGGTGGTGATGATGTGGTCTGTAGGAACAATCTGATGGATCCATGTGGCACCTGTGGGCCCGATAAAATTCAAATGTGCAGAAAGATTTAAAATAAATTGGTAAAGTTTAACTATGTGCATAAACTCAAATTTTAAATTTGTGAGTTGCTCATGAAATAGAAAATTGAAAACGTTGTTGGAGGTTCAATTTTTGCCTGAACATATAAGTGTAATATACCATTGGAAATGACGGGAAATAAAAGATTGAATGGTAGTGGTTAGAATAAATTTTGAGCAAGCAAGAAAGAGCAGTAAGAGCTTTTGTCTCCGAGGTCATATTTTGGTGGGAAAAGGAAGTTGTTTGTAGAATTGTCTTTTTGGAAGTAATAGGTGTCATGGTAGAAATATCTTTTAGGTCTTTTCCCAGAGGGATATATATACAAATCTTTTCATTATTGTAAGGGTTCCTAATTCTCTGTGAATTTTCTTAGAATTGGTCCCAAGTTCTTTGTGGGTTGGGTAGGAGATGTAGTTTTAGTCTTCTGTTTAGTTTCTGAACACCGACTGATGACTTTGCTCTTAGTCTAGGGTACAGTAGACTGTATTAGGCCAAGTTTTCATAATAGAAAGTATTGTTGGTTCAGTTAAATATCCAAATAGTTTGCATTTTAAAGCACTTTGTGTATACATGATGATATAGCATTTTGAATAAAATCCAGTGTTTACATTTGCTTCTCTCTCCACCTATTTTCACTTTATTTCTGCATTTCCTAGCATTTTGGATTGAGGTCCTGAGGTTTTTGACCTCAAGGTCAAAGATGAACTTGAGGGTCAATGATGACCTTGACCTTAACCTAGATCAAGGATGACCTTGACCCTGACCTAGGGTGGGGTTTACCTCATCCTTGACCTAGGGTTCAAATTTCAAGATCACATGATTTTCGAATGTAGGGTTTCAAAAATATATATTTTCCCACTTCCAGGTCAGCCATTTCGGGTTTCAGAATGGTAAATCCTTAAATTGCATTTAATGTGGGTCCATTTCTAGGGGTTAAGGTTAATTGGGATTTAATTCCCCAATTTTGGCCTTCTCTAGAGGATTTTTCACTAGATCACTATAAAAGGAAGCCTTCCTCTCTCATTTTAAAAATCAAGTTTTCATATCTCATTGCATAATCTCTCAATCAAGTTTTGTGAGAAAATCTACCAAGCAATTTCATGATCAAGCTCTCAGGTGCAAGTAGGCAAGAAGGAGAAAGAAAGCAAGCAAGCATTCATTCATCTTTAAGCCTAGCATCTATTCAAGCATTCATCAAGGAGATCCATTGTTAGCCATTGAAGGATTCAATCTCTTTGGAGCCCCCTTGAAGATTTCTCCATCCACATTCATCCAAGCCTCCCCATATGCAAAGATCCATTCAAGATTGGTGTTGAAGATAAAATGGCATTGATTTGAGACATCCTATATACTTCTACATTCATTGGAGCATCCCTACTTGTGGATTCAAGGATTCGAATCCTCTACAAGGACTTCAACATAAGCAAGGTGAATAGTTCCATTTACTTTGTTTATGCACATTACAATTTCAATTCAATTTTAAGGTTAATTCCTAGATTGGGGTTTGACCAAGGCAAACCCCCCATCCAAATAATAAAAACCCTCTTTTTCTTGCAGGTACAGGTGCAGGACTGCGAATCGGAGCTTGGATCTAGATACCCTTTTCGAAAAAATTTTGAGATCCGCAAACAAAGTCAAGGATGACCTTCAAAATCTCAAAGTAGTCTTTGACCTTTTATTTGGGTCAAATACTACTTGCTACCAGAAAGACAAAATTTTTCTGGGTTTTCTTTGTCTTGACATTTCCAGTCTGAAACAAGTTGCAGAATTGCCTGAAACTGTACACAGACATCAGAAATCAACAATTTCCAGATCTGCCCTATTTTGAGGTTAGTATTTGCCTTTCATTTATTTTATATTTCAAGCATATACTATTCGTAGTGGAATATAAGGTTTTCTTCTTCATTCATATTCTCCATAGATTGATTCAATTGTGCATTAACCTTTTGGTTGATCAATTTGGATCTCTCCTTTGGGAATTTGATTTAGAAGTACATCTCATATTCCGTCATTCAATAAGGTGAACTCTAATTTCACCCTACTCAAAAACATGCAATGACAAGCCACATTTTTGGTGAGAAATGATACCCTAGGTCAAAATGCACTCTTCTCATGCATATGCATGTCACATTTTTTACTTGTATTGGGTTTGAAAAGCAAAAACGGGTTCTCTTAATCCTATAACATGCTTTATTTTTATGCTTTTTTGTCTTGAATAGTTATTCCTAGCAAAAATGAGTTTAACAAATGCATTTACATGTATTATTTTTGAATGGAAAATATGTAACACTAGTACATTTGAGCCCTTGTTCCGATGGCACGACGTCGGAATTACGACACTATTCTGTCGATCAAGAGACACCACATGCCATTTCTATTTTGCAGTAAAAAAAAATGACGACTACCATAGGCATCGTAATTACAACAATAATGGTTGTCATAATTTGCATCCGAAGAGGGGCGGCCAACATGGTCAACATGTCGTTGGTTCTATTTCTTACTGTGGAAATTCTGACGGATGTGCATCAAAGATTCTATACATGTGATGGCTAACTATCAAATATTTCTAACAGATAGTCATCGTTTGCAATTTTTTATTGACAGGGATGTTGTACATGCGACAGCTAGCTATCGGATATTTTTGATAGGTAGCCATCGAATGTAGTGTTGTTGTCAAGATAATTTTCATTCCCGTTGAAAAAGCCACTGTAGGCACATTAAAGATAACAAAGCTCAAGAGACCATCGTAGTTGGTCTCTTTCTTTGGTCCATATTATTGAAAAAAAGTTTTACCTTTCGTTAACTCATCAAATGTAGGGATTTGAGAGAATTTAATAGAATATTTTCATGATAACGTATATTATTTAAGTTGACATTGTATGAATTTATTGACTCCGTGTACTTGTAGACATCAAGCACAATGATAAAGAAGCATCTCCTCCCATGGCCTACATTAGTCAAGCCATGGGAGGGGATGCTTCTTTATGGCTGTGCTCGATGTCTACAAGTGCACGAAGTAGATAAATTCATTCAACATCAAACTAAAATAATGTATGTTATACATGAAAATATCATCCATTAAATTCTTTCAAATTGCTACATTTGATGAGCTAATGAAATGTAAAACATTTTTTCAGTATATGGACCAAAGATGGAGACCAACTATGATGGTCTCTTGAGCTCTGCTATCTTTAGTCCTAGATACTAGGTAAGGCTTGTAAGACTTATACCGGTCGATCATCGAGAATAATCACTGCCTTTCCTTTATGTATACTGCATAGTATCCAATATAAGAGAAGGTAGAAAATGTGAATGGATAAAAGAAATGAAAGATACAATACTATTATCTTGTTGTTTACCTTCTCATAATTGATCGTAGTCTCACAAAAGTAATTTTATACGATCACTAGCACATTTCTTGCATGGATGAGAAATAGTATCCAAACTTTCTAGATTCTGAGAAGAGGTATGACTGGAGGCCAAAAAAGTGATATTTGTGAAGGTTTTATAGACATAGGTTACAGAATCATCATCTCTGCACTAGTACTCAATCTGGAAACCCTCTCTAGAAAATCTCCACAAAAGTCCCTTCTAGCCTCCACTATATATACGTCTTCTCAATATCTAAAATCTTTCCATCATTGATTCCCGTTGTTTTTTTAGTATCTCCGTGGACTGAGTCCTTAAATTATTGAGCTTCTCTTTGTTTCGAGAATAGTTTAACATTCTCTACTCAACAGGGTCAACCACGTGAAGGTGGAAGCTCATCCTTCCTAGGAGCCTCTTATGACCCTTTATGAAATTTTAAGACCTCTAATATGTATTCTTAGGGATCATAAAGGGTCATAAGGGGTCCTAGGACACAATAGCAAAGAAACATAAATTTAGACATCATGGTAACAATTTTTTGGAGACACAACATAATTGAGTGGTATACCCAGATGATGCAATGTAACCACTACTCCTCTAGTTCCAAGTTGACACTACAGGATCCAAAAATCATAGATAAGGGATAAATTTAGAGAGTGGAGGAGGAGGGCCATAAAGACCAAAATAATATAGGGACCCTGTATTATTTTGGTCATTATGGCCCTCCTCCACTCTCTAAATTTATCCCTTATCTATGGATTTTGGATCCCGCAGTGTCAACTTGGAACTGAAGGAGTAGTGGTTGTGTTGCATCGTCTGGGTATACCATTCAATTATGTTGTGTCTCCAAAAAATTGTGACCATGATGCCTACATTTATGTTTCTTAGCTGTTGTGATATCTACATTTATGTTTCTCAACTGTTGTGTTTATGTACATGTTCTTTATGTGTTTGGCTTCTCTCCCTCGCATCCAAAATAAGATTTTCCCACTCTGAATCAAGAATGCATGTGAAAAAGGTATGTATGTTTTATGAAACGCCTATCCAAAATAGAATGGGAAGACATGTTTCTAGCATCCTTAGCATCCTAGTCTCACAAAAGTAATTTTATACGATCACTAGCACATTTCTTGCATGGATGAGAAACAGTATCCAAACTTTCTAGATTCTGAGAAGAGGTATGACTGGAGGCCAAAAAAGTGATATTTGTGAAGGTTTTATAGACATAGGTTACATAATCATCATCTCTGCACTAGTACTCAATCTGGAAACCCTCTCTAGAAAATCTCCACATCTAGAAAATCTCCACAAAAGTCCCTTCTAGCCTCCACTATATATACATCTTCTCAATATCTAAAATCTTTCCATCATTGATTCCCATTGTTTTTTTAGTATCTCCGTGGACTGAGTCCTTAAATTATTGAGCTTCTCTTTGTTTTGAGAATAGTTTAACATTCTCTACTTAACAGGGCCAACCACATGAAGGTGGAAGCTCATCCTTCCTAGGAGCCTCTTATGACCCTTTATGAAATTTTAAGACCTCTAATATGTATTCTTAGGGATCATAAAGGGTCATAAGGGGTCCTAGGACACAACAGCAAAGAAACATAAATTTAGACATCATGGTAACAATTTTTTGGAGACACAACATAATTGAGTGGTATACCCAGATGATGCAATGTAACCACTACTCCTCTAGTTCCAAGTTGACACTACAGGATCCAAAAATCATAGATAAGGGATAAATTTAGAGAGTGGAGGAGGAGGGCCATAAAGACCAAAATAATATAGGGACCCTGTATTATTTTGGTCATTATGGCCCTCCTCCACTCTCTAAATTTATCCCTTATCTATGGATTTTGGATCCCGCAGTGTCAACTTGGAACTGAAGGAGTAGTGGTTGTGTTGCATCGTCTGGGTATACCATTCAATTATGTTGTGTCTCCAAAAAATTGTGACCATGATGCCTACATTTATGTTTCTTAGCTATTGTGATATCTACATTTATGTTTCTCAACTGTTGTGTTTATGTACATGTTCTTTATGTGTTTGGCTTCTCTCCCTCGCATCCAAAATAAGATTTTCCCACTCTGAATCAAGAATGCATGTGCAAAAGGTATGTATGTTTTATGAAACACCTATCCAAAATAGAATGGGAAGACATGTTTCTAGCCTGGGCCTGGATCCTTCGGCAATTAGCTTCATAATAAATGAAGTAGATGAGAGCTAAGCAATTAGCTTCCCAAGAAAAATCTCATAAATGAACTATGTGCCCCAATTACTGTGCCCTTTGTGCATACCTAAATGATATATTTGAAACAACAAGGGTAAAGCTTAAAGAAGTTAATTTTGCATCACAATATGTAGTTGTTGCAGTAGCAGAGCATCAGGCGCCACCTTTAGCACAATATGATCACCTATCCATAATGACCAAACTTCATAAAACATACAGACCTGTCTAGTGATCATATTGTGCTGAAGGTGGCACCTAATACTCTGTTGTTGTAACAACTATAGACTGTGATGCAAAATTAACTTCTTTAAGCCTTACCCTCATTGTTTCAAATATATCATTTAGGTACGCATAAAGGGCACATGAATTGGGGTACACATAGCTCATTTATGATATTTTTCTTGGGAAGCTAATTGCTCAGCTATCATCTACATCCTATTTATGAAGCTAATTGCCGAAGGATCCAGGCCTAGGCTAGAAAGATGTCTTCCCATTCTATTTAAGCCATATTCCTTATTCTTGTCAAACTTCCTTGGTCATTGCAACTCACTTGGGCATTGCAAAATGAATCCTACAAGGGGGCCTCTCTTTCCCATCTCATAGCTTGGGCATTGCAACATTAATCTTATTGAGACAACTACTGATCTTCTTCGACTTCATATTAATTTCCACTCTCTGCTCCAACAACCTCTCACATGTCACATTCATCATCGCAATCACCCCTTCTTCCTTCAAAGAACTCATAGAGAGTAGCGTCTAGTGGTTGCAAATCCACACCCATATTTTCCCTAGCCTCAGATCTCATCTCTGCAACCAATTTTGAATCCTCCTCTGATAGTGTATCTAGTGGTTGCAAATAAATCTTATTACAAACTACAATAAGAGGCTTATTGGAAAACAAAGGTTTTATGTTGTGAAACAGAGCTGCCTATTGCGCAATACTATAACCACAGGACCCCAAAACATCAAGGAAAAACAAAACAACCACCTTCAAATGAGCCAAGGTAGTAATACTAAGCATCTCGATGGTGTTCCTGTCCTCCAAGGGGTGGTCCAAAATACCAGGAGTATCAATAACCTGACACCTCAAGTACTTATAATCAGTATGCCCAACAAATATACTTAGTAGTAAAAGTATAAGGTTGCACATCCACATCCGCCCTAGTAATATTATTAATAAAAGAACTCTTGCCAACATTAGGGTACTCACAAATAAAAATAGTCTTGGTATTGGGGTCAATAGATGACAACCTTGCCATATGTTGCCTCACTTGTTTAAGGTAATCCAAACTCGGTCCAATTCTCTTAACAATGGTACACATCCATCCAAGTGCAATAACCTTCAAAGATTTGCAGTGGTAAAGAGAATCCCCATATTTTATCAGCCTAACACAGTCTTTGGCCACTTTGGCAATGAGATTGCGAGCAATATTGATCTAGCAGCCAAGGGCCAACTTGTTCCTAAAATTATACTGCACCATTTTTTCTCTCTTTCTCTTTGCTTGCACTGATTCTTCCCCAAACTTGATCGCTCAATCAGAAAATAGAATGAGTAGGGACCTGCTGGCAACAAGCAGCAGTCGTGATGTTTGTAGTGGTCTTGAGAAGTTTGGTTTCTTGGATCCTTAGTTAAGCCCTTGATGTAGAGGAAAGGGTGGTGGACTGGTAGACAAGATAAGTTACTCTGAATCAAGAATGCACATGCAACACAACCAGAATATGAATGGATAGCAGGTGGAGCTGAGAAGACTACAATATGTAGGACTACAATCAATCCTTTCATACCAAAAATATTACCATTACATTAATACATAGGGCTCCACAACATAAAGCACACTTCTCAAAGCAAAGTACATGTCCATATTGTAGAAATGGAAAAGAAACAACAAGAAAACAAATAAAAAAGAAAATACTGCAATTAAATAATCACAAAAAATGATACACATAATACCTCTGTGTAAAGGATAAAATAGTGTATGGGGTCCTAGAACAATGGCTTGCACATAAAAGAGACCCCAAAACCAATATTTTACACTTACATGAAATTGTATTGATATAGAAAGTAAATGTAGATGATTAATATTGAAATTAAGTAATAAAGGTACTTACCTTTGAAAAAGAATTGTCTGAAAACCCTATCAAACGATCTCAAAAACTGTTGATTTCCACGATCTTGAATCAAAACTGCGAGATCTACAAAACCTAGAAATCTTTTTCTGAGATTGAATCAGGTCAAAATCGAGGTTGTACTTGACCAGGTTAGGATCAAGGTTGTACTTGACTAGGTCAGGATCAAGGTTGTAACTGACCAGGTCGGGGGATACATTTTTTTTCTGAAGGTCGATTATGACTTTGTTCACAGATCTCAGAAGTTCGCAGAAAAGGGTATCCAAATCCAATCTCAGATCTGAAATTCCATACCTGTACCTGCAAGAAAAATGGTTTTTTTTGTTGGGGGGAAGGGGTTTGCCTCAGTCAAACCCCAATTTAGGAATTAACCTTGAAATTGAATTGAAATTGCTAGAATAAACAAAGTAAATGGAACAATTCACCTTGCTTGAATTAAAAACCCTTGTAGAGGATTCAAATCCTTGAATCCACAAGAATGGATGAATGTAGAATCAAATGTAGGATGTATCCAATCAATTGTCTTTAGATCTTCAACACCAATCTTGAATGGATCTTGAATTTGGAAGAGGCTTGAATGGAAATGGAGGAATCTTCAACAAGAGAGCTCCACGAATCCTTCAATGGCTTCTAATGGATCTCCTTGATGAATTGAATGCTTGAATGCTTGATCTTCTTGGTTGCTTGCACTTGAGAACTTGAGAGATTGCTTGGTGAGAATGGATTGTAAAACTTGATGGCTTGATTGCTTGGAAACTTGATGGAGAAAATGAGAGAGGAAAGCTCCCTTTTATAGTGATCTAGGACACAAGAGGGGCCTTGTAGAAAATAATAATTAAGGGCCCATGGCACAAAACTATAGAGAGATGCACATGGAGAGGAAATTAAATTAAAGTCTTGACACAAAACTCTAGGAGGGGACCACCCTTGATATAGAAATAAAATAATTATTTAAGAGCCTTGTCACAAAATTTGAGGTAAGGCCAACCTCAAAGTTAATTTGAGCATTAGGCACAAAAATTGAGAAAGGCTAATCTCCAATAATAAATTAGGAATCCTATACAAATATCAAGAAAGGTCCACCTCAAATATTAATTTGAGAATTTGACACTTAATCCGAGAAATAATGGCCCCGAAGAGGGAAAATGCAAGATTTTGATGAAATCCCAAAATCGGAAGCTAACACCGAAGATCACAGACCCTAGCGTCAAGGTCAAGCTCAAATATGACTAGGTTAGGGTCAAGGTCGATCCTAACCTAGTCAGGATTAAGGTTGACTTTGACCCCATAAGGTTGACTTTGACCTTATGGTCAAAAACCTCAAGTTCATAGTCCAGAATGCTAGGAAAATGCTAGGAAGAAGTGGAAAATGGGGTAGAACAGGGGAAAAAGCCAGATCCAAGTTGAATATCCATTCAAGGCATTCGACATGACCCCAAACCACTTACTCGAAGGGCTAAATGCTCTTACCAAGGAAGTGCTTCCATTTTAAGATGATACACTCTGTAAGCAGGCTGTTAACATTTCAAATGAAAGAAGGAAATAAAACATGGAACTAAACCCATAGTTCATAGGCCCACATAGGGACATTTATCATAGTCATAGAAATATGATTATTTTAAAATGGAATACACTAAGGAGTACCATTAGAAATATTGACCATTTACAATCATGAACAGTGAATAATCAAATAGCTCATTTTTTTATCAGCATGTGTAGTCTCTGTGTATATGAAAAATGAATGAAATATCAAGATGAAACAAAATGGTGAACAAAAATTCAAATTCAAGGCCAAATTTATCAAGAGCAACAAACATTAGGACAAAATAAAAATCATTAAGACTATAGAAAAATCATTAGGACTATAGAAAAATTATTAAGACTAGAAAATCAAGTTCTAGAAATGGATGGTTCTAATGCTTTTCCATTGCAACAATTGAGCATTCATCATTTGGTATATAAACAAGTGAAAAACATGCAGATTTGACCAAAAACCACTGGGAACGACCCAACAACAAATAGACTTGTGATGATTTTCACAATAGTGCATCTTTTGTTGGGTCCTCTCCCAGTACTGCTTAGGCAAATCTGCATATTCATCACCTGTGTATATGAAGTGGCTCTAATGGAAAGAAATAAGAAAAATCATTACGACTAGAAAATCAAGTTCCTAGAAATGGACGGTTCTGATGCTTTGTCATTACAACAATTGAGCATTCATCATTTGGTACTTCTTGGTGTATTCCATTTAAGTTTTTCAATTGTCATGTTTATGTGCATGTTCTTTATGTGTTTGGCTTCTCTCCCTTGCAAGGGATACACTGATAGGTAATTGATTTGAAAGCATAATGATTTGAGAGTCTTTTTTCAGGATAGGCGTAATCATCTCGCCAACCTTAGCAACATTTGTGATAGATGTCACTAGTTTGAATCTGTAGTGGATATGATATCTGCAATTGGAAACCATAGCTTGCATTTACTTTAAGTTGGCATCTCAATCCAACCACCGATAAGAATAAATGCTACTTTCTCAAGAAGAAAACCTTTGAAGTTTTAACGTCTATCTGTTTTCCCAATATATCTCTTTCTAGAAAACAAATGCTTTGGTTTCAAGTTCACTATCACTCTATCAACCTCTCCCTTGTGAGCATCCTTGTTTCTCTTCTTTGATGCCTTCTTGCCAAGTTTAATAGCTTTCAATTTCTAAGCTGAATCCTTGAAACCAACTCCTGAAACAACTTCACCAGGAGGCCTAAACCTAGATCTTGACCGTGATAATAGATGTTGCTTCTTGTTTGGCTGATCAATATCGATGCCATCAACATTATGTCCATCCATGATCTTAGGAATATCATCTTATTTCCACTCTTCATTTTCTAAAATATACCGCTTCTTCAAGCTTGCAGAGTAAACTCCAACCCCACCAATTTTGCATCCTCCTTCGGTAGTGTCTTTAGTGGTTGCAAATCAATCTTATTACAAACTACAATAAGAGGCTTATTGGAAAACATAGATTTTATGTTGTGAAGCAGAGCTACCTGTTGTGTAATACTATAACCACAGGACCCCAAAACATTAAGGAAAAATAAGATAGTCACCTTCAAATGAGCTAAGGCAGTAATACTGAGCATCTCAATGGTGTTCCTATCCTCCAAAGGGTGGTCCAAAATACCAGGGGTATCAATAACCTAATACCCCAAGTACTTATAATTAGTATGCCCAACAAACAAAGACTTAGTAGTAAAAGCATAAGGTTGCACATCCACATCCGCCCTAGTAATCTTATTAATAAAAGAACTCTTGCCAACATTAGGGTACCCATAGATTAAAATAGTCCTCATATTGGGGTCAATAGATGACAACCTTGCCATATGTTGCCTCACCTATTCGAGGTATGCCAAACTTGGTCTAATTCTCTTAACAATGATACACATCCGTCCAAGTGCAGCAACCTTCAAAGATTTGCAGCGGTAAAGAGAAACCCCATATTTTATCAGCCTAACACAGTCTTTGGCCACTTTGGCAATGAGATTGCAAGCAGTATTGATCTGGCCAAGGGCCAACTTGTTCCTAAAATTATATTGCACCATTTTTTCTTTCTTTCTCTTTGCCTGTGTTGATTCTTCCCCAAATTTGATCGCTAAGTCAAAAAACAAAATGAGTAGGGACCCGTTGGCAACAAGCAGCAGTCATGATGTTTGTGGTAACTTAAATACTCTCCAACTTAGCATAAACTTTTTTCACAAATCATACACAGATGAAGAGTAATTTTCACCGATTTTGAGTGCCTTTAATTGAATATATGATAAAGGATGACTAAGCACATGAGCTAATTTGCAGTCCAAAACTTAATAAGAAACCTATCCACAAATGCCTTGCCTAAGAAAATTGGCACATAATTTTTTTTGAAAACCATAAATTGTCTGCATTAAAAGCAATTATACTGCAAGCTTCTATGATGTATATCTATACTGCAAGCTTCTATAATGAAAATAAAATTTAAAATTCAATACTTGCAACTGCAACATTAGAGAAAAGTTGAATTTTATTTATGTCTTGATGGATATCTATACCGTGTCATAAATCTTCCATTTTGACATAGGATAAGAGCATAGTGATAGAAGATAGATCCATTCTGTGCACAACTTGAAGTCATTGTATTCCATGAGAGTGCATCTTTTGAGAATTTTGTTTTGAACATTTCAAGGGACCAGTAGTTCTACACAATTAAATCATCATAACTTTCCCATTACTTAACCATCACACATGGCACGAACTCTCTTCAAACTCACAATACATTGCATGTGTAGTACAAAACCCATGAGATTATAAAGAAGGCCTCACTCTTTTATCTTTTTTTAATGGGGAATGATTTTGTATATTATAATATTTTTTCTCAAAGATTAACCTTATGTTTCTATTATGTTTTATTGATTAAAAGATATGTTCCATGGCTTTTCAGGGATGGAGGGACACATTTATAGTAAATTTCATATATGGCCAAAAATAGGGGACAACTGTGTGTGTGTGCGTGTCTGTATTTACACACATGTTATTTGAAATATTGTGTCGATAAGTGGGTTTGGGACATGGTCAGTGCACTATGAAACCGTCATTTATGGAGTTTTATCCATACTTTTCTTCTATAAATTGGTTTGAAGCATCATTTTTCATGCTACTAGGTGGATGGAAATGGAGAGATTCAGACCTTGGAGATTTTATGAAATTTTCAAAATATATAAATTTAATATATGATTTATTTATGTTTTATAGAACTTTTAATGACAAGATTTATGGTGAAATTGGAAAATGTCATCTCTGAGACATAAAATAAGCAACTCCAACACTTGTATGCATGCATGAAACATAGATTGAACTCAGTACCATCTTATAATTTTTAGTTAATGAAAATTTTGAAAACATGTTCATTGGTTGTGTTTGAGCAGTTGGGATAGGGGTTATCTCACAACACATTCAGATTACTAACCTTTTGGGCAAGAGTACTCAGTAGTTGTACATTTTGATAGTTTAGGTGATTCAATGGGTGGAGCCATATGGATTCTTGGGTGAATATGATTCAAGTAAAAATCTAGTTGGGTATAGAGGCTATGCCTGATATTTGTAGCATTTTAAACAATTCATATTTTGAAACTTGCATATTTTTGCAATGAGAAATAAAGATGAACAAGTTTTAGTACAATATTTTATTGGTGTAGATGTTACTTAATATGTTTTATATTTTTACTAGATTGTAAAAATTATCAAAAAGACTAAAATGAATTTCCCAAATATAACATTAATTGTTTCGTTTGGTGTGAGTATGGGATGCATTACATTTGTATAAAAAAGCCTCTTACTTTGAGCTGCCACATGATTATGGTCACCTCACAATCTACCACTCAAAGCTCATAGTCTTCATAGTTACATGTACTCACCTTAAATGGCGACATACAAATATCAATTCAATCCAAGTTATTAATTTCTCACATGCAGTTTGACATGTGGTTTATGTATACTTGTAAGGGCATATCAATGTTATTATCCTATTTTTTGATTCCCCATAATCAATGCAAATATGGAGGATTCACACTTCTTTATTGATAAAAATTAGTAATATGTCGAAGAAATTTTATTGATAACTTTAGAAGATGTGAAAGATTTTATATATTATATTAGTATATAATAATATAACTAATCAAGGGGAGTATATTTTAATTACTTGAAGATTTTTTTAATTATATATATGCAATATCATTAGAATTAAAATTAGAATATACAATATCATTCCCCATTCTCCATTCTAAAGAAGGTCTCGCTCTTAATCAGCCAACTCTTCCTTGTACCACACAAAAAACTGTGTGATAACTATGTCTACTCCAACCTTAATTGTTTAAGAATTCATCATATCAGATAAAGTATGTTTAAGAATTGTTGGGATTGGTCCTTTGGTGTGTATTAATTAGAATATAATTTTCAGCATATTATTATCATTCTATTTCTTTGTTGTAAACATGCCATTGGTTCAGTTTTGTAAATTTTTTTGGTGGCCATGTCTTTTTTGTCACTTGGTTTTATTGCATTGTATTGCCTTGGTTTGAAGCTAGGGCATCCGTGCTAGCAGTCTATAGAATTGACCTTTATTTTAAATGTATTTAACATAATTTTTGTTACAAAGCTGAACAAATGGCATGTTTACAACAAAGAAATATAATGATAATAATATGCTGAAAATTCTATTCTGTTTAATACACACCAAAGGACCAGTCCCAACAATTCTTAAACATACTTTATGTGATATGATGATTTCTTAATAAAGGTCTAATTCGGTAGACTGCTAGCACGAAGGAAGATTTGACCTAGCCAAATATTCCTTGTACCACACAAAAAACTATGTGATAACTATGTCTATTCCAACCTTAAATGTTTAAGAATTCATCATATCAAATAAAGTATGTTTAAGAATTGTTGGGAGTTTTATTAGACCTTTGTTGTAAACATGCCATTGGTTCAATTTTGTAATTTTTTTTTTTGTGTTAAATGTATTTAAATGGAACATTAAGCATAGTAATAATATGCTTAATCTATTAGTAATTGGTAGATTAAATGTAGATAACACCTTTATCAGTTTAGCATGTTTAATGCATAGGTGTTATCTACATTTAATCTGCCAATTACTAATAAAAAAATGAATAAAACACTCACAACCTCTATGAAATAGATGTCCTCTTCGCAGCCCGTAAGCAAAAGTCTTGTGCCCTCTTCCCTCTTTGCAGCTCACAAAAATTACAAATGAGTGTTTCTTTTTCTTTTCTTTTTTGTTTTGTAAAAAAATTTACAAAACTGAACCAATGGTATGTATTTGTCAAACAAATCTTCATTGTTCCCCACAAAAAACTAAGTGATAACTACTCCACCCTTAATTTGTTTAACAATACACCATATTATTTATTTCATCACTATTAAGGGTGGAGTAGTTATTACTTAGTTTTTTGTGGGGGACAATGAAGATTCTTATAGTAAAAAATTATAAGGTTATTGTCCTTCGTCGTAATTCATTATTAAACTAATAAGGTTATTGCATTACTTAAGGTTTGAAGTAATTCATATTAATGGCATATTAATAGAGCTATAAAGTATAAATAGAATTGTTGGGACTAGCAGTCATGTCAGGACTGGTCCTACTTAGTTAATCTATTGAATTCCTTTTTTTGTGTGGTACACGGACCTTTCTAGTGATAGAACCTACTTTATCTAATATGGTACATTAACTATGTCTACAGATTAAATTCTATTCTATTTAATACACACCAAATAACCAGTCCCAACAATTCTTAAACATACTTTATCTGATATGATGAATTCTTAAACAATTTAGGTTGGAGTAGACATAATTAATAAAGTATTAAACTAGATTAAACATACTTTATCTGAAGAAACTAAACCTACTTTATATGCTTTAAGAGTAGACTACTGAATTAGAAAATTTGGTGTAGGGCACCAAGACACGCCTATGAAGGCATGCATGATAGGAGAGGGTAGGTAGTTGATAGGATCCTCATGGATTCCTAGGATGTAATAAGAGACCATGTGTAAGGTCAATTAGCTCTTAGGTGATCTTATAAACCAATATGTTCAATTGGACCAAAAGGTCTAAAATGCTTAGAATAAGTGGTTTTGGGTAGGATTTGGTAGATTAGGCTTGAAATGGATGAGTTTGATCCATTTAGGTCTTGGTATGGTCTAATAAGAGCCTAGGAGAAAATTTAGCAAAGTTGCAAAGCAACTTTTGAAAGTTGCTTAACAACTTTTCAAAAGTTGCTCGATAACTTTTGAAAAGTTGTCCAAAACACTAGAAATCGGTTAAGAGCCCCTCAATTAGTGGTTATAACTGTTGTAATGGATTTTTAAATCCAAATGGATGATCAATCAAGAGGTTGGATCATAATTGTACAGAGGCTTTGAATATTGAAAATAAGAACCTTGAAATTTTGGAAATCTGGATGGTACCAATGAATTGTACAATCTCGTACGGTCTGCTTATGACTTATTAATGGTTTTTTGAGTTAGAAGAGTGAATCAGTGTTCGAATGCACTTGGTCTGAAGTCATTTGGAGTTGGCAAATGGAAGTTGTGTTCATTTTTGTCTGGACAAGTCTGAACAACCCTGATTTTAAGGGTTTTGTAGAGATGGCTCCCTAACTTGCCATTCCATTGGTGGATCCTCATGAAACTAAGGGGAATGCAAGTGGTCAAATAGTGTGAGTTAAGGATATCCAAGGGGTTTGGGAGTCTTGAGAACCCATTCTTTCAATTCCAAGTAGAGTTCCTAGTCTAATCTAGCCAATTAAGCATGTGAACCTAGTCAGGGTTGGAGAGTGCTAGATCAAGATCAACCTAAGGGATTTTGGGATCTTTAAGGGGGTCCAAAAGGGTGTTTGGATCTGTCATTAGTTTCCTAGGTTGTTTGGGAGTTTTGGGAACTAAAGACCAAAATCAGGGTACAGGCTACAAGGATTGTAGGCCTAATTTGAAGAATCAGTGTTGTGGGTGATTGGGATTCCTTTTGAGGGTAAATCCTTGTTTGGTTAGGTCCCATATACTTGTATCCATCATTGTTGGAAGTGGAGTAGTGATATAAGGTGAAGTGCCCTTGTAGGGCTCATCAAGTGAGTGTACCTGGGAGTGGGTATAGGGTTAAGAATTGGTCTTAGGATCAATTGGAGAGTGATTAGGGTGTTGAAGGCCCTAGTTTTGGTTGGTGTCTGCATAACTCTGCATCAAAATTGGGTATTAATTGTAAATTATATTCTTTATCTGAACATACTTTATCTTAAAACTGAAACTACTTTGTTTTTCAGCCAATATGCTGTAATTCTAATCTATAAGAATTGTTTAAATAGATTAAGAATTATTAGCATATTATTATAAGATACTAAAGAAGCCCTGCTATTTCTCAGACAAATCTTCATTGTCCCCCACAATAAAGACATTGAAGATTGACCTATTACTATGCTTAATGCTTAAGAATTGATGATTTTAGAAGAATTAGACAAAGCTACAGATAGAGTTCTAATTCTGTAGACTGCTAGATCAAATCTTCCTTCATGCTAGCAGTCTACAGAATTAGACCTTTATTTTAAATGCATTTAACACAAAAAGAATTTACAAAACTGAACCAATGGCATGTTTACAATAAAGAAATAGAATGATAATAATATGCTGAAAATTCTATTCTGTTTAATACATGCCAAACGACCAGTCGCAACAATTATTAAACATAATTTATTTGATATGATGAATTCTTAAACAATTAAGGTTGGAGTAGACATAGTTATCACATAGTTTTTTGTGTGGTACAAGGAAGATTTGGTTGATTAAGAGTGAGGCCTTCTTTAGAATCTCATGAGTTTTGTACTACACATGCAATGTATTGTGAGTTTGAAGAGAGTTTGTGCCATGTGTGATAGAACCCACTTTATCTAATATGGTGCATTGTTAAACAAATTAAGGGTGGAGTAGTTATTAATTAGTTTTTTTGTGGGGGACAATGAAGATTTTTCTGACAAATAGTTGGTCTTCTTTAGTATCTCATGAATTTTTACTACATATGCATGAAACGAATATGTTATTTTTCATCTCCAATTAGTTAATGCTGTATAGAAACTCTGAAAGTATATTTAGGAGTTCCCTAGGTGACTTCTTGGAATGAATTGCAGAGAAGGACAATAACCTTATAACTCAAAATTTTAGGAGTGCAAGGCATTTCGATCATCACTAGATTCATATGAAATTCTAAAATTATCAACTTTATATGGAAAAGGAAGAAACAAAACTGATTATTGTTGTAGTTGTTTATAATATATATAATTGAACAGAACAATGACCAAATTTACATCATGTATTTTCCCATATCAAAACTCACGGCCCCAAGCAGTGAGTAAACAAGTAATAAACGAATGCCCTAGCTTCAAACCAGTGAAATACAATGCAATTAAACCAAGTCACAAAAAAGACATGGCCAAGTTTGTGCACGCAAGCAAAATTATTTCAGTCAATTCTTGTAATATTTTTATACATTTACACAAATAAAAAATGAATAAAACACTCACAACCTCTATGAAATGGATGCCCTAGCTTTAAACCAGTGAAATACAATGATAAAACCAAATAACAAAAAAGACATGGCCAAGTTCGGGCACGCAAGAAAAAGTCCAGTTTGGGCCTACCTCAAATCCGTGTTGAGTTAGGGCCAAGTTCGTGCACACAAGCAAAAGTCCAGTGCCTATTCCCTCTTCACGCACGGTGCCCTCTTCGCAGCTCGCAAGCAAAAGTCCAGTGCCCTCTTTTCTCTTCGCGCATGGTGCCCTCTTCCCTCTTCGTGCACGGTGTCCTCTTTGCAGCTCGCAAGCAAAAGTCCAGTGCCCTCTTCGCTCTTCATGCATGGTGCTCTCTTCCCTCTTCGCAGCTCATGAAAATTACAAATGAGCGTTTCTTTTTCTTTTCTTTTCTTTTTTATAATCACGCGGTTTTTTTGTAATTTCGACGAAACTGTCGCTATTATGACACCAATGGGGGAACTTGCAAAAAAAACACATGCAAATGGTGATGCCATCGAAATTCAACCCCAAATGTTGTAGTGTAAGTTCATTCCCAACAAAAAAATGAATTCTAAAGATGTAAATACATAAGCTATTTTTCATGTTTTTGCATTGAAAGTTCATTCCCAGCAAAAAATGGGTTCTCTTCATTCATTTGCATGTCATGTTTTTGGTCTAAAAATCACTTTTCCAAGCAAAACGGGTTCTCTACATGTCTTTGCATGTTTTATTTTTAAATGCATTTGCAAGGATAAGTCTTTTACATGCAAAGTGGACTCTTGGGAGGCTATTACATGCATCTAAAACTTGCATTTACATGTTTTAAAACAAAGCTCACTCTAGAGATGCATATACATGTTTCAAAATAAAACTCACTCTAGATGCATATGGATATTTTATTTTTTGACTTATAAAACACTAAAAAACATCTCAAGCAAAAAACTCACTCTCTAGAGGCATTTGCATGTAAAGTAAAAAACATGTAGAAGTTATTTATATGTAAAGTGGAGTCTCTAGATGTAAATACATGTTTTATTTTTCAAACTTTATATGCAAAGTGGAGTCTCTAGATGCATTTGCATAAAAAATAGGAATTTGATAACATGTTGTTGCTATACACATTTAAGTGATTTATTTAAGCACATGTCTATTTAAAATGTTAAGTGAAATATTACTTTAAGGTTCCAAAATAACTATTAACACAAAATATAAAGCATATAATGCATGCAAATGTTATTTTATAAAACAATATTTAACTTATATGTTATTTAAAACATAAAGTTAAACTCAACATTTAAATAGAATGATAAAGTAATATAGTCAATTAAGTGAAAAAATTAAAAACAACTCAATATAAAAATATATCATAAAGTGCACTTTAATCACTTAAATTATAAATTTAAGTGATAAAATAACTTAAAAACATAACATAAAGTGATTAAATGTTATATTTTTCAAAAAGTGTAACTCAACTATAGAAAATAACATTTATTTTTAGTCCAGCGTATAAATAGGCCAAGACTTATGTTTTCAAGTGATTTTTTGCTATATTTTGTCTAAAAAATAGTGCCTGTGCAAAATATTAAACATGGTTTTCAATGTTTGAAGTGTCATATTTTTTATTTTAAATTTTTTTGAAAAGAATTTCTTTTTTCTTATTGGTTGCTCCTATTTTTGGTGGGGGTTTAATTATTTTTTCATTTTAAAAATTAAAAAAAATTGTCTAATCAATTAAAAAGTAGGAGAAAAGAATATTTATTTACTAGTACAAGTACTAATAATGTTACTATTCTTTAATATTAATTATACTTTTTATACATGATTCCTTTACATTTAGATTAATATTTATTTATTTATTAGTACAAGTACTAATAATGTTACTATTCTTTAATATTTATTATACATTTTATACATGATTCCTTTACATTTAATCTAATTAACCAATTTTATCTAAATATTTATTATCTTATTAAATAAATTATATATTAAAGTATGTTTTATTATTAATTTTATTTATTTTTAATTATTATTTGTATTGATACATATTATTGTTTATTTTATTTTTATTGTTTATTTTTATTTAAATTTAAAATTATTCTAATTATTTATGTTATCACAATCATAAATAATTTAATTTATAATTATTTTTCTTCTATTTAAGTTTAAATTATTTATCTTGCACCCACTTGTCTTTATCACCTTTATTATCTATCACTTATTTAAGTATTTAAAAATAATTTAATAAGCTAATGATATACTTAGATTATATTATTATTATTAATATTATATATTTTAAATTATTATTATTTTTAACATTTACATTTTTATATTTTGACTATTTTTCCTAGATTTTTTAATCTAATATAGATCTAAAAATTACTATGGCAAACAAAAGTCATTAATAGTTCAATTTACAATTATTTTGTTCCATTAAAATTTGAATTATTATAAAATATTTATATTTTTAACTCTTTATATATATATATATATAATCCCTCTTAAATACCTCTCATATATCACTTCATACATCTTTATCTTTCTATCTTTCCCTCTTTCTACCTCTATGTCTCAGTCTCTCTCTCTTGTTCTCCCTTTCAATGTTTCACTCTTTATTTTATCTCTATCCTCCCCCGCTCCATATATCTATGTTTCTTATTCTCTCTGAAAGAATGTATGCATATTTTTGGGTATGATGTATCAAATCTAGCAATAAAAGTTTCTTTCCCTCTAAAATTTGACATGGATGGTGGAGCTCTTTTCGCATGGACTAATTTACCCAGGTCTCTTCCTAGTAATGTTTTACCATGTGTCAAAGAAAATTTTGACTATGCAAAGGTGTGTTCTTCTTCTTCTTTGTATACAATGCCCATCTTTATCTCTTTCTCTACATATTGAGTGCTAAGTGAATTCATAGGCTTTGACCATTTCAGAAATTTGTTCATCAAGAGCTAAATATCAAGGACAACATGAAATTTGTTCATCTTGAGTTAATGATTCTAATTTTGACATCTTTGTTATCGCAGATTCAGTCATACTAGTCTAGACTATACCTACCACAATTGTGCACGTGCCAAAAGAAAGAAAACTTCATTGAATGACTAGGCCTTAATTATTCTAAATAAATAGAAATCAGGCATGTAACCATGAATTTGATTTTTGAAAAATTATAATATGCGACGTTGGATCCTTAACTCATGAATTGAGTATTAAATTTGTCTCATGTATCCAACAGATTCTTGAAATAGAAAATCCGTAGTGCAGCCATTGAGATAAACATTATTTCAATAGATACTTTCAACCTCAAAGACAATAGAGTAATAGGATTAAGTAAATCAAATTATAATAAGTTATCTGCATTGTAAACAATAAGTATCAAAGATTTGTATTGAAAGATTTAGTAATTAGTGGAAAGTAATATTTTAACCTCTATTTCAAACTAGCCACATAATTTAGCAACATTTTGTGTGATTACACAAAATATTTTATTGTAGGTGTTAAGTTGTAAATATGCCTCTTGTTAAGTAACTCTATCTTACAACTGGTCAATTTGTCTTTTATTTTTTTTCTTAATCATGATTTTCTTTCCTATTAGGCTGGACTCCTGCTGTAACACATCTCTTGTTTAAATATGTAGTTGAGCTTGGAGAGTCCACTTTTTGGGAACTTAAATGACCATATCTTTTGATTGAAAGGTCCGATTAATAGCTGCGATAGATCGAATCAAAGGGAAAATCAAAAGCAAGAGATTCGATGAAACAAAAAGACCAAAAGAAACTAAAAACACACTAAAAAACACACCAAAGGATGACGAAGGATTCAAAAATTAAGTATGGGAAGACAAAATGAAAAAATGAAAAAGACTTGATGAAAACCTTCAACATAAAGATTCACTAATCAAATTGAGATCAACCGATCGATCATTATTGACCAATTAAATAGTGAATCAAACATAGAGAAACATGAAACTGAGTTAAAAAGTTTCGTACTGTTACCTACATTTTGTGGTGACAAAATGCAAGACAACAACTAGCTCTGTCTGGGGAATGTTACTCATTTGTTCTTGGAAACAAAGGGTGACATAGAATCCAGTTCTCTAAGTGCCTTTATCCACTCCATTGGGCTATAGAGTTAGGCGACTAAAAACAAAAAGAATAAAAAAGAAAGATGCGACCGACGCAAAGCAAACCTAGAACAAACTTGTGCAAATGCACTTATTGAAAACAAAGAAATCTACCTAATTAAAACTAGCCAACAATGCAACTTTTCAATGAAACCATTTACTGGTTCAACAAAATAGCTACCTTTTTTCAGTAGCTTGTAGTACCTTACGTGTTTACATGAAACTTTGTATAGATAAAGCATGAACAATTGGAACAATGATGTCAATCCCTGATATAACACCTCCTAGAAGAGATGAATAATTTCACCCTTTTGAGATGAGTCATATGTACTACTTCTCAAAGATAGATCCATGAATTGAAATTGTTCCTGTTGAATTGAAAATGTATGTTTAGCCTTTTCTTCAATTGTATCTTCATGTTCAAGTACATGTGGAATATCTAGCTGTCCATTGGCTTCTAATCAAGCCAGATGTCTTATTGGACATCCCCTTGATCATACAAAGACTAACCTTTTCTTACATGTTGTAACTTGCTTGACTGGTTCATCAATAATGACATCCTCAAGCTGATCAAGATAGGTTACCTCATTGCTTCCTTCTACATTATTTTGGTTAGAAACTTCAAACATAAAAGAATTGTCTTCAGTTTTTGAAAAAAATTCCTCTATGATGTTCATGATAAGATCCTCATCAAGTTATGGGGTAAATTTTTCATGTAGCATTGGTTGAAATTTATGACCTTGAAATGAAGATGCACTATTTTTAGCTTGACTAAGACCTTCATGCATGTCCATATGTTCATGTCTAATGACATGATCATCTTCATTTGCTTGATCATTGGAAGAATGAGTTCCATCTTTCTGATTTTCATCAATGGATTTCTGAGACCGTGTGAACCAGAAATAAGAGTCGCCAGCTAATTCTTCTTCCTTTTCTTGGAAGAGAATAGCAAGATCACTAGCCTCATATTCATAATGCTTTGTTGTTTCCTTCATTTATGGTACCTCAATAGAAAGCTTCTTTGATGATGAAACTAACCTTTGTTGATTCTCATTGGCAGGAATACAAGCAATAGTTGGAAGGGGTGTCCTTTCTACATCCTCGTGAGGAACAAAGAACATACCTTGACCTATTTTCTTTTTGAGAGCAAGAAACTCATTTGCCAGCCTTTGAACTGCAAGATCCATCCTTGTGATGGGAGAAAATGTATCGAAAGAAAGATAACTTTCTTCAAACCCATTTACTTCAATACTTATCTGCCCAGAAAGAATGATATCATCTTCAATTTCAATTGCCAATGTTTGTATAGATGAAAGAGTAGATGGGGCTGCTCTTCTCAACATAAAACTGACTTTGTGAATTTGTGCATTTACAAAGAAACACTTCAAATTTGTAGTTGTAGGCTGAGCAATAACTTGAATTCTTTGTGTTAATTTGTTGAAATGAGAAATAAATTCACGCATAGGCATGTGAGATGCCTTCTTCAACTGGGTAAGTTGGGCCAATAATGCATGAGCATCTTTAGGAGGCTTGAACCTTTCTTCAAACTTGGCTATGAGAGTAGCCTAGTTTGTGATGGTTTGTGGTGCAAGATGATAAAACCAATCAGCAGCTATGCCTTGGAGAGTTTCCACAAATAACCTCACAGAAATGTCTTCATGTTTAATGCCATGAACACTGCATGCAATATAAAAAGCAACAATATGTTCATCAAGTTGGTGTCCATCACTGAAGAACTTGGGAAAGTTCTTCCATGAGCCATCAGGAAGAGCATGTAAAGGCGGAGCTAGATTCAATAGACCAAAAGCATTTCCCCAAGGACCTTGGGCCATTTACATGTGCTTGGTAAAAGCTTGAAAAACTAACATAAATTAATTACAATGAATATTCATGATGAAAAGGACATAGATATACTTCAAACAAAAGCATGAGGCTTTCGAATGCATGTCGTATCCCCAAAAGAGTCGCCAAAAACTATTGGGTGGATATTTTGCAACCAACAGTTTTGAGAAAAAAAATCCAGTTACAAAATAGTGATACCAGCCACAACGTGTGAGACAATGTCTCTCCTACCTTAAAGGGAAGGCTCCCCCATCTCACTGTTCCTTGGATCAACTCAAGGTAAACAAGAAGTTAAGAGATTATCAAATTGGGTGTTACAAATATTCCTTCCTCTTATCTTTCAAGAAGGAATCCACTTGCTCGAAGAACGAGTAATGGGCAAAACTTTAATCTCTAAACTACACTTCTATCTAAAAGATGGAAATAGTGATACCGATAAACCAACACCAACTCACATGCTGATTGAAAAGCATACCAGCTTGGCTCTTTGACCTATTTATCTATTCTATAAGAAACACCTCTACCATTGGGGCACACAGACTTCCAGAAGTAGAGATTTTCTAACTATTCTAACAAGGTGTATGCAAATGAAATGGTAATATAACCTACAGTCATAGCTTCTAGTTTTATATTACCATAATCGCTCCTAGTCACAACTTCAACTCCGATTGTTTCTAATTTTCAAATTGCTCTTAACAAAACACAAGAATCACATAAACAAAAAGACATTAAAATAAAACTATAGTCACAACTTCCAATTTGATTCACCACAATTGCACTCAGTCACAACTTCAACTCTAATTATTTCTTTCTATTTATTTTTCTCCAAAATAGTACTACACAATCACAGTTATGCTTGCAAAAGTTTGGCAGAGCTCTCTTGCATAAAATAAAAATGGTTTTTACAATGAGAGAATCATTCCTTTTATAGGAAAATAAATGAGAAAAAGGAAGAAAAAGCGGGAGAAACTCAACCACTTTGACCCGATCTAACTAGGTGAGAAGACTTATTGGATTACATGTCATAAGGACATGTAATCAAATTTACATGTAATTGCATCATAGACAATTCATCTTCTCCAATCTACAAAGCATGAAAACTAAAGAAGAAAGATGCAGAAAGGAGAATTAATCCTTGAATTTATCAATAAAAGCCTTATATTTGGCAATACAATCATGAATAAGAGGAAGATCTGAAATCTTCATGGTCTCTAAAATAGCTTCAATTCTAATTGCACCCGTATGTGTTGAGTTCTCAATTTTGTAATCATTTTTTCTTCAGTGAAGAGGTTATCATATCTGGTAAGAAACTTGCATCGTATTTGTCTGAGATTGTTGATGATGTCCACTTCTACTACTTGATAGCTCTCCAAATCCCCTTGTAACTTTGCCAAAAGCTTTTCCATTCCTTGGACTTTGTCGAGCCTTTACAAAAAATTAATCATGTCAACATAACCAATCTTTGTATCTCAAATTTGATTAAGAGTTGATGAAACAAGTGAAGTTGTGGTATGATTCAACTCTTGTCATATTTTTCCTTTGACTTTTGATGGTGCTGACATATTCTGTGCTGCAACATGGAAATTCCAAAGGATAGATACATCATCTGAGAAGATTAGATCCATGAGAGGGTTAGGCTTTGGTTTGCAATGATAGATCTATGAAGAACAAGGTATTCAGAGTATTGATTAGATACTCATAGAACACATATTGGCTGAAAATGAAAATAATGACACATGTATATGGATAAAGAGGAGAAAATCGGACTTGTGAAGGTGGATTGCATGTGGGCCTTGTTTGTATGGACAAGAATGCAAGTTGGAAGCACATGGAAATGTGTAAATGATAATTTTGGTATCTAAAAGAGTGACCTTTTACCAAAATCGGGTTCTTTAGAGGCAATTACATGCAGTGAAAATGACTCCTTTTTTTTCTATATGTAATGGGCTTGGGAGATGCAATTACATATGTCGGAGAATGAATGATGAATTGGCATGAATGTATGCACTTGCATTCTTGAGGGGATGATTCCAACTTTCTTAAAAAACAAACAACAAACAAGCAAGCAAAACAAAACAAAAAAAAACCAAAACATACCTCTTGCTATTGACTCAAACATGTCAAAAACTTGAAACCTATCTTCACATGCAATTTAGTTTTTGAGTGTAGAGTGATTTTATGCATTGCCAAAATGAAGATTTTAACTTATTTGAACACAAAAATGCATAATACATGGGCTACACTTAAATAAATAGAAACAAATGAGCCATAAAATGCAACATTGTAGGAAAAATAAGAGAAAAACCAAAACAAAATTAAAGACATACTTACTTGGAACTCAATGAGCCAAAAAATGGGAGAAAGAGAAGTTGAAATATATTTGTCTTCTCTAAAAATAGATTCTAGAGATGTATTTGCATCCAACAACTCAAAAATCTTTGACCATTTCTAAGATTCAAACTTGCTGGACGTTTTTACATGCATTTGGAAGCAAAACAGGTTCTAGAGATGCAAATGCATATGTTATTTTGCATAGAAATGCCTTGAAATGCATCCTAAAGCAAAAACGCATCCTCTAGATGCATTTACATGCAAAATTTGTGAGTATTTTGAACATGAATGGAGACCTACAGCCAAAATGCAGTCTAAAGATGCAAATGCATATGTTATTTTGGCAAGAAAATGACTTAAACAAGCCCAACAAACAAAAACGGGTTTAAAACATGCAATGACAAGCCATGTTTTTGGTGAGAAATGATGCCCTAGGTCAAAACGCACTCTTCTCATGCATATGCATGTCACGTTTTGACTTGTATTGGGCTTGAAAGGCAAAAAAGGGTTCTCTTCATGCTATAACATGTTTTATTTTTTTGTCTTGAATAGACATTCCCAGCAAAAATGGGTTTAACAAATGCATTTACATGTATTATTTTTGAATGGAAAACATGTAAGTTCATTCCCAGCCAAAAACGGATTCTAAAGATGTAAATACATAAGTTATTTTTCATGTTTTTGCATTGAAAGTTCATTCCCAACAAAAAAATGGATCCTCTTCATGCATTCACATGTCATGTTTTTGGTCTAAAAATCACTTTTCCAAGCAAAACGGGTTCTCTACATGTCTTTGCATGTTTTATTTTTAAACGCATTTGCAAGGATAAGTCTTTTACATGCAAAGTGGACTCTTGGGAGGCCATTACATGTATTTAAAACTTGCATTTACATGTTTTAAAACAAAGCTCACTCTAGAGATGCATATACATGTTTTAAAATAAAGCTCACTCTAGAGATGCATATGGATATTTTAATTTTTGACTTTTAAAACACTAAAAAACATCTCAAGCAAAAAGCTCACTCTCTAGAGGCATTTGCATGTAAAGTAAAATATATGTAGAAGTCATTTATATGTAAAGTGGAGTCTCTAGATGTAAATGCATGTTTTATTTTTCAAACTTTATATGCAAAGTGGAGTCTCTAGATGCATTTGCATAAAAAGTAGAAATTTGATCACATGTTGTCGCTATACACATTTAAATGATTTATTTAAGCACATGCCTATTTAAATTGTTAAGTGAAATATTACTTTAAGGGTCCAAAATAATTATTAACACAAAATATAAAGCATATAATGCATGCAAATATTATTTTATAAAGTAATATTAAACTTATATGTTATTAGTTTTTGCCATAGGTAGGAATACTTATGCATTCATGCAAAATTTTTATACTATTGTTGCACCAATCAGCACAATGAATTTAATATTTCGCACAAAAAGTCTATAGTCTTTATTTATTTCTTATTTTAAATATCTATACAAAATTTATTTTTTTGAAATCTTATTGGTCTATAGAGAAAACAGTCATTGATGAAAATACATTTTTTTTTCAAATGCCTCTTTTTAATTTGCCCACATCATTGTATCACATCAATTGTCAAATATTATTAATTTATTCAATTAAATATATACTATTTTATATGTCATATTTTTTACTTTCTTGTAGAGTTTGTGACACAAATCTAATATGAAATTTGAAATCTCTAAAATATTAATTGTTTTGCTTTCAAACATTTATTACTAGCAGACAAGCTTCTTCCACATTATTAGTGCACTAGTAGTGTTAGCTGATTTTATGAGATTTTTTCCTTCTCACCTATTATTTATTCTACACATTTAATGTTTTGTTCTAAAAAAATCTAAGTTCAGTGTATGGAGATAAATAATTAATTTCTTTTATTGAATGAAGGTAAGAAATTATATTTTAAAATTTAATGATAGCCTATGCAATCTAGAAAATTAATCTCAAATCTCTAAAATATTAATTGTTTTGCTTTCAAACATTTATTACCTGGAGACAAGTTTTTTCCACATTATTAGTGCACTAGTAGTGTTAGTTGATTTTATGAGATTTTTTCCTTCCCACCTATTATTTACTATGCACATTTAATGTTTTGTTCACAAAAAAATTGAGTTCAGTGTATGTAGATAAAGAATTAATTTGTTTTATTGAAGGTAAGAATTTATAGTTTAAAATTTAATGACAGCCTATGCAATCTAGAAAATTCATCACTTCTATATAGGACTTTGTCTTCCTTTCAATAAAGCATATCTTTTCTTCCAATCTTGAAGAGAACATTTGTGTAACATGGTATTATTCTTCATTCTTCTCCTAATTTAAATGTGAATAAATATTTTATTCTCAAAAATTTGTTATTGAAAATTATTTTTTCTTTAATATTTGTAGAATTTTTTTTGAAGATATTTAGAGCTTATGAGCGTTGCTATTACTATGACATCTTTGTTGTTTTAAATAGGAACAAGTATGTCTGATATGTAATTACATACTTTTACATCTCTTGCATGCTATTGTTGGGCTTGTACTCGTATCCTCATTGTGGCAATACATTAGATACATTTTACCACTTCGAAGTTTGATTCTCACTTCGTCTTTTAGTCTATGGTGTTGCCTTTGAATTCTTTGGCCTTTTAGCGTTCTTAACATCCTTGGCAACCTATTCTCAACATTGTGATCTCCCTTTCTTGTATATTATTGATCTACAATTGAGAATTTTAATTTTTACAATGAATAAAAAGCTCCATATTGTCGCAGTGTCATTTTGCCCAACCAATATTTGTCTTCTATGATTGTTTCTCAAATTTTAGTTGTTTCTATTTTCTAACTTTATATTTGATACTAGATTATTGTTTTCATGTTTCCATTACAATATGAAATTAAACAAAGTTCTCATCATGCTAAAAGTCAACACTAATTTAACCTTATTTTGTTCCAATATATGGCTAATTATAATCTCAATTTACTCTTAATTGATTGATCATACTTAATTTTAAATTATCCCGTGTTTAAATTAAACTTAACCTTATTACCATCACGCATGTACGAGAGAAGTTCAAACTTCATATATCTATATTAGAAATCAACTTAGACATATAATTAACCTATGCACAACAACATAACTATTTTTTTCTAATTTACAAATTTGTGGATGCTTACTTTGAATTTCACCATTTTGACTAATTAACTTTCAACAAATTACATTTAACTTAGGCACGAACTTTGACGCTTTGCGTCCTTATTTAAAACATAAAGTTAAACTTAACATTTAAATAGAATGATAAAGTAATATAGTCACTTAAGTGAAAAATTAAAAAACAACTCAATGTAAAAATATATCATAAAGTGCACTTTAATCACTTATGTTATAAATTTAAGTGATAAAGTAACTTAAAAACATAACATAAAATAATTAAATGTTATATTTTTCAAAAAGTGCAACTCAACTATAGAAAATAACATCTATTGGTTAAATATGCAGTTGAGCTTGGAGAGTCCACTTTTTGGGCACTTAAATGACCATATCTTTTGATTGAAACGTCTGATTAATGCCTGTGATAGATCAAATCGAAGGAAAAATCGAAAGCAAGAGATTGGACAAAACAAAAAGATAAAAAACAACTAAAAACACACTCAAAAGCACACCAAAGGACACTGAAGGATTCAAAAATCAAGTATGGAAAGACAGTGAAAAAATGAAAAAGACTTGACGAAAACCTTTAGCATAAAGATTCACTAATCAACTTGAGATCAACTAATCGATTATTATTGACCAATTAAATAGTGAATCAAACATAGAGAAACACGAAACTGAGTTTTAAAGTTTCGTACTGTTACCTACATTTTGTGGTGACAAAATGCAGGACAACACTATCCAAAGGCTTGTTTTGATTTAAACAAGACATTTACGATCTAATTTGTTTCCATTTACATTTCAAATCTTAAACATCCCATTTGTGATTGCATTAGATCAAGTCATTTGATTCTATTAGATAAGTCAATGTGATTGTACTCACTTAAGTTATTTTCATTGCATTAGATTAAATTATCATGATTTCATTGGAATAAAATTAATAATTTGATTAATTTATTTTTATAAAGTTAATTAAATAATTGAATCTAATTGTCAGGTATGTGCAAAAAGATGTGGGGGCAAAAAGTGGCCATGACAACTTTTTGGTTGATATAGGGCATAACATGAGCATCTTACAATGTGCTCATATTAACTTGGTAGCGATTAGCTTGTTCACTAACAAACCATAATATGAGTGCACTAGAATGTGCTCGCATTTCTAAGAATCATGAATACCTTTCTTTCCCCACCTCTCTCTACTTATATAGCTCTTGCTCTCACTCTCCCTCATCCTCTCTCTACTTATATAGCTCTTGCTCTCACTCTCCCTCATCCTCTATATATCTTTATCTCTCCCTCCCTCACTATCAATTTTACTAACCATTATTCTATCTTACTATCTATCTTCTTGGCAACCAAAGTGGGACACACAACCTGTAGTTTCCCGGAACTATTGCTATCCTAGGGAACTATGATTCCCAGCCACCTTGCAGGCATGCAAGGTCCCTACTATTTTAAGGGCCCGACTATAGTTTAGTTGCAAAACTCCAATGTGTAGGGAAACTATTGCCTCCCACCCAACTCGCATTAGGAGGCATGGGCCCATCCCAATCAACTAAACGCCCAAACTCTTCACTTCTACCTCCAAATGCATCTTTCTAAAGACTATTTTTAACTCTTGATAATCATCCTCTTTTTAGGCTCTATAAAATTTACCCAAAGAAAGCTGACCCTTCAACAACCCAAAAAAAGAAAAAAAGCTCTTCAAATAAAAATATAACAATCTAACTAAATTAGAATTTTAAAACGATTCAAAGTAAAACTATAACTCGTCAGCAAATAAGATAGGATGTATATTTAAAATATCTCTCTTACTTTCTAATATTTCCTGTGCATTGTTGCAATTGATATTAACTTGCCAATCTCCCTATTATCAACTGAACAGAAAAACACACAGGATTCTTGATTCAAATTCGCATGTAAAAATAGAATGTAGATAATTATTAAGGACACCATGCATAAAAGTCATATTGAAGACAGCTAAGTACCATAATGTTGAAATGAGCTTCCCATTCAAGCAGACTGCCAGAGTTCTGAAATGATAGTACCTCCCTTTACATTTTGTTGAAATAATTAGTTTTCCTTTCTTTCAGCAAAACCTTATGGGCTTTCCACAAAATACATACACCGCATTTATGATTTTTTGTTCCTTAGGGTTTCCTTTTTCCCATAAAAGAAGAATATGTAGCAATCTGCAATTGTGTTAATGATGGGCGCAGAGAGTTTGTTGCAAGCTCAAAATGGTGAGCAGAAACAGTATGAGCATGAATGTCCTCTCTTAATGCTATGATAGCTGCTTCTCTACACAGACCTGCCAACTCAGCCCCAGTGAAAAGCTCTGTCCGCTGGGCAATTTGCGATAGATCTACATCACTAGTCAAATTCATATTACGAGTATGTACACGTAGCACTTCAATTCTTCCTTCAACATCAGGTGGCGGAACATAAAGCACCTACATTTAGATTTTGTGTCAAAGTTAATTGTATTCAAGCAATTAGAGTTACTACAAAACCAGCATACCAATGTGTTCCTAGTATCTCTTTACCACATCAAAGCGACCAGGACGCAGAAGGGCAGAATCAATTGCTTCTGGACGATTTGTAGCACCCAGGACTAGAACACCCTGTATGCAAGAATAAATTTATGTCAAATAAAATGTTAAAATATTTTGAAATCAGGTTATATCAACAACAATTAGCTGCAATCATAGAGCTTTCTTGATTAAAATGGCAAAAAATATTGATATAGAAATTAACGTTTTACATAAAGCAGAACTCTGCTGCCTAGCAAGTAGACTGAAACCAATGCTTAGATTACAAATAACTAATAAGCATGGTTGTCGTGCAGTGTATCAGCAGAGAAACAAAGACAATAGGATAAAACAAAACAATATTTGAAGGATAATAAACACTGTTTAATATAATTAGTTATTAGGTTATTGGTGGTGGAGTTTCCGGTTATTATCAGAAATATATATATGCAGAAAATTGTATCATGAGAATGTAATGGAGAATAAATACAATGTAATATTTATCAGGTTGATATATTTTCTGTATTTAATATATTTTTCAGTTTTATTTTAATATTCCTTCAATTGGTATCAGAGCATAGGAAAGCATAAGGAAGGAGTTGTGACTTGCATGTTTGGAGAAAGTTTGAATGTTTGCAGAGAAGTCTATTAAAAGACAGTCGTCAGAAGATAATGAGAAAAAAAATCAAAATAGTGGCCTCGAAATAATTGTTACCTAAAGAAAAGAAAGCCGCAGCTAGAGGCGACTACTAGAGAAAACAGAAAGAGCAAGTTGTAAGATTTGATGAAGAACAAAGCCTTGCAGAGGTTTGTCGCTTGGCTGGTGAAAAGATGTGAAGAGTTCGCAGACACAGAAAATGATTACCGGATTTCATTGCAGTTTTTGATGAAACAATGTACATAAAAAAACAAAGCAGTCCTTTGCAATTCAGAAGGTGCCACCTCTATAGGTTTCACAGCATTATTTTGTAAAGAATCAAATTTTATCTGCAATGCTGTTTTTGATATCTCTTTATGCATAATATAATGCCTTCATACCAGTACGTAAATCATTGAATACGTGAGATGTGGATCGGTTTTGGCATATGAAGAAGACGTGGGCATAAAGTCATCCATTAGCATTCAAATGGTGAGCGGTTATAATTATGTCGTGCATTCATAGAGTGTAACAGTCACATAGAGCATCAATCATCCTTGTGGCTGTGTATTTGCATTCAATTTTGAAAGAATGAAAATCATGAAAGGTGAGATCTAGGGTTAGCAAGTATTGGATATTGGTGATGCTGTGTCAAGTTGAATTTGTGGAATTTTGTGTGATTTTGACTCATTGTTTTGAAAAATTAAAAGTTTATCCACCAAATGAAGGAGGAGATTGCCACCATTGTGTAGGAGCTCATAACTGTTTTTTGTATGCTGTCTCAAAACAAGCTGTGGTAGTTTGTTAAGTTAGAACATTTTTTTGAATTTTGAATGAGAAAATAAGTTGGGATTTTTTTGGGCGAAGTTCATATGCTCAGTAGAAGGTTTTTGAAGTTTAAGTTAATAGGAAAATTAAAAGAGTAAAGAAGGAGAAAATTAATTTGGAAGAAGAATTAATGGATTAAAAAATACAATTCAGTAATGGAAGAAGAATTAAGAGATGAGGAAATGCAATTCACAATTGATAAAAGTTATTAGAGAGAGAAAAGAGAAAAAGGTACATTTTTTTATGAAATTATTAAACTTGAGAGAATTCCAAAAAGTTAATGAGAAAAATGGAAAGTTAGAGGAGAGTGAAATTATTTAATGAGGTCAAGAAATAGAATGATAACTAGAAAGATCAAAAGAAAAAAATAATTTAATATGAGAGAAATTCTTAAATTGAAAGAAGTGAATGAACAATTAGTAGCATGCAATTGAAGTCTACGGTCAAAGACTCAAAACCATTGGTTTGTGATGTTTCATGTGGAAGAGAAGATTTATGGTCTTCGTCTGGTAATTGTGATTCTGCTGAAGCTCTGAGTGAGTTAATGATAATTTATGTGATTACGTCAATGTTGCAATTTGTTTTGAAGATAATGTTGGTTTAAAAATTATGAAAAGAAAGGGATATAAAGGTTAAGAATCAGACAGTCATGAACAGGGAATGAGAGCCAATTGAACCAACAATGGGGCCAAAGCATGCATGCCTAGAGTATGCCATAGGTCACAGAAATAATGTTACAGATGTTGCAAGTTCCAACAAATTTATTCAAGAAAGTCAATGTTCTTATTGTAACAAGAAACGGCATATAGAAGAAAAGTATTCTGATTTAAATCTTTGTACCTTATGTGGGTTGAAAAACCATTGTGAAAAGATACGTTGGAGTAAAGCACTGAAGAATGATCTTATTTTAGGATGTATTAAAATGGATTGCAGATGGAGTTTTGGATCAAGTTGGTACAAGATGGCAGGTATGATCAATAATTTATTCAAGCATAAATGTTGCTATAAGACCAAAAAAAAAATCATTGTTTTGCGAGAGTGAAATTGGAGGTAGTATTTTGTATGATTTGTTTTAATCATATTATGAGATTGCAAATTCTAGAGTTTTGAGAATTGTAGATAGAGAAGATAAGGTCATGTGTGGTCATGATTGGAGTGAGCATGAGCCACGAACAGAGTGACTCACGATGGTCAACTGCAGATTGATCATCTTTGATTGGAGGTTTTCTTTGAATGTTCATTATGGAGGAGAAATAAATAATGGAATAATGAATAAACATTCTTTAATATAGTTAGTTATTAGTTTATTAACAGTTAGAGTTTTCGGTTATATTCGGAAATCTATATATGCAGAAAATTGTATTATGAGAATGAATACGATGTAATATTTATCAAATTGATATATTTTCTGTGTTTTATATATTTTTCAGTTTATTTTGATATTCCTTCAGTATTGTAGAAGCAACAAAAGAACAGCTAGCTGAACCACTACATAAACATGGTATGCTGAAATATGATTGTAGCTATAGGATTACCATTTCAATTGAGGATTATCAGTTTAAAACTTTAAACACTCGTCTCCCAGCTATTTAGAAAAGGAATAGTATGCAGAAATAATTGTAGCTATAGGAGTATGGTTCCAGTTATTTATAGATACTTTCGAAACCATGTTGTTTCTTTCTTTCAAGATATTCCATATAACGAATCCGGAGAGAGATTATGCTACTTGTTGCTAATAGTTACACCTGTATCAAGCATTATTCATTTGAATCAAACGCCAGAAAGATTATGGGAGTTGGGATGTCCTACGTTAAATTTTTCTGCAAGCATTTTCCAAAGTTTTTAGAGTATTCACATTCAATAAATAGGTTCATATCTTGTGTACAGCTTGAACAGATATTGAAGCCTATTATCCTTCTCCTTTGAAAGTTATAGATCATGAGAATTTGATTGTCCAAACCAGGAAAGGAAGACACTTTTTTTTTGCCATATTCAGTTCTAAGGTTTATCCAGGTTCTAGATCTGACCTGTGCCTTCATCAGAGCTTGGTACACAAATGCAATCATAGAGTATTGTTTAAAATTTGAAATATATATATATATATATATATGCCAAAAAGCCTATACCTGTTAGTTAAATATGAACGGTTTTCAGGACAGCTATACATGCATAAAGGAAATATCAAACACAGATGGCAGCGTAAAGCATGCTCCATGAGAGTGTGTGTCTATATATATATATGCCAAAAAGCCTATACCTGTTAGTTAAATATGAATAGTTCTCAGGACAGCTATACATGTATAAAGGCAATATCAAATACAGATGGCAGCGTAAAGCATGCTCCATGAGAGCAAAAATAGCAGCTATTTCAACAGTGCATTGAAAATAGCTTGCAAATAAGGTGTAATGCCTCGCCCGGGAATCCTTGGGAACAAGGATGAGTCAAGACTAACATATTTTTTTTTGAAGAATAGGTTTAACCATCACATATAACATAACGCAAGCGGAAGACATAACACAACACCAAAGACTCCCAAGCCTTAACTACGTTCATCATTAAATTACCATCTACATGATTAGCATACAAGGTTCATCCAGATTACTATGTTAACATACAATCGATGTTCTTTTTAAACCCAAAATGCAATTCCTATGTGATTAATTGTACAAGTTCAGTTACCAAGTTAAAACACATAGACTAACATGAATTTGGATCTAGCTACCCCAAAAAGGTGATTGATATCCAATCTGTTCTGAATTAGAAGGATGCATCTCCAAGGGTATCCGAAAAGTCAACTTGTGATTTCCGTTCAAGGGCGGAAGTGCCCACTATTTGGGAAATGATAATCTCAAGTAGATTATTGTACGATGAAACTCCAGAAGGAATACGATGAAACTCTAGAAGGAATACGATAAATCTCTAGAACGAATACGATGAAACTCTAGAAGGAATATGATAAAAATCTAGAACGAATATGATAAACTACATTTCAAGAGTTTGGTCGTACAAAATTCTACCCAGTAACAAATGGTGTATGTTCCAGAAGCCATACTTTCACATCCGTAGTCCGATTGACTCCGTTCAAAAAGCGCCGGAAATCTCTTGACGAGCTCTACAACATGATGAACCTAAAACCATCTTAAGACATCAACATTTTTGACACCACACAAAGGAATCAAACATAGCCTAAAACAAGCAGTCATGGTTGCCAAAACATGCAATGGGTAAGATGCTCTGAACAACAAAAGAGAAGGCATGCCGACACCAATAGACGGCATGAAATGAAAGCTAACTCCGCACCGGGGAGTATCAGAAACACACATATCGAGGACGTAGACACTCAAATGCATCAAAAGCATAAAATACATCTAAATCAACATCTAGATTATCTAACATCTCAGTTACATGTTCTGATCATCATAAGAACAACGTAAAGAGCATAAACATACATCATCAAGTGTAAACATGATCAAAGGTAAATATACCTACATATACAATGCAAAAAGAGAAATGAGCTCTCAAGCTTTAAGTGTTGAGGTTGGAGGGAGTTCGTCTCTGTACACCGGTCCCCAATAGTGGTATTTGTTAGCAATGCCTCCCAACCACATGCAACCCGTAGGCCCACCTCGTCGTGCTCATGGAGATAATGACCCGACCACCGTCATATAGGACACACACATGCAAGAGGCTACACACAGGCCAACCAATGCATGACTCAAAGTACACATATGATCATGAATCCAATGTAGTACTTCAGGCCACTACTCAGAACAATCTATAGGATAACTATGTAGGGACTCTAGTGGAGTGTAGTCACTTGGCTTGTACTAGCCCAAGCTATATGTGGGTATGGTAACTCAACTCCCTCGGGAGGCCTCATATCGTGTCGTCGCACTAGCTCGTGTAGGAGATTGCCTACCGTACAGACACCACATCCTCGCATTGGCTCCCTCGGGACACTCAACTATCGTACAGGTGTTCTCTTATCTTACATTAAGTTATTACCCATGTGTTTATTTGGTTCACTTTATTAAAACCTCTTCATGTTACCTTGTCGGCCACTTCTGGGCTGGGGTACCTGTGAGAAGCCTCCACATGTCTACCCGTACATACCCTTTTTCGCCATATGACGAGTGCCATAAGGCAATGCAAGTTCCCAACCCAACCCCTAAATGAACAAACACTCAACTAGCCTAAATCTAGGAGTTCGGGTCTCACAAGATCCCGCCATAGGCATACTCACATGCATGTGCGTGGGCACAACCAACTTCACATAAAACAATGATGTACAATAAGCAAGGGGCAAGATTAGGGAATTGCAATCAAAGAAGCAAGCATGAAAATACACTCAACCTGGCACTTTGCTGGGAGTACAGATTCACCTACAAATCTGAAAGCCATAAAGTAAAAACATGAGATGAATGGAACACATGGAGAACAATCCATTTCCATCATCCAAAATCACACCACAGAATTCCAGCTCAAATCTGAGGGGCACGCAAAATGAGGCACAAGAAAAATGCCCAAAAATCAAACATCTCGAAATTTGATGAAATAAAAAACCCACTTCTGAAATATACTCAAACTCCCCAAAAATCAAATAAAATTCAACTTCCGGGCACACATGCAGAATCCGGCAGCATAACTAGGTAAAATTTTACATTTTAAACCACAAATTCATACAAATGTTCATACCCGTCCAACCGGATTATGTAATTGCATAAAAATGGAGACGAACACTAGTTCTCAACCCCCAACCATTTGGCAATCAAAAAAATATATTAAATCGAAGTAAAACATTTAAAATGAGAGAGCCCTACCTCACTTCAAAAGCTAGAAACTGGGAACGAAGAGAATATTACAAATATGTCACCCATACAGGGACGACATTGGCTCAACATGAAAGGTCAAGGTCACTATCTCCTGGTGCCACTACCAGGGATATAGGTACACACTCAAATCCTGTAACTGAGGATGAATGTACCTAGTACCTGTTTAGTAAACAGGAAAACATCAAGTGTAGATGCTCAACATATAAATAGCCGAAGCACAAACAAACATAGTCACGTTGAAGAAGAACGGGACATCGTGTAGATCTTGCAAGCAAGTGACTACGACTCTGTCTCACTTTGTACTAGCACCAACAAGCAAAATGTATAGCAGTGGTGCAGTATAACATAACAATATAAAATCACATGATATAACATTTAAATTAAATTATTTAAATAATCATTTACAACCATTTGAGCATATATCTACTAAAGATAAAAGGTAGATATCCATAGCATAAAAGCACTATAATAATGAGTCCAATAACATCCATTAGATATAAATATAATCCTCAATCCAAGTCTGAATACAAAATAAACCAGTCATCATCATAAAGCATCAAGTCACATCACTAGCATCATCATGTCGATATGGTCAAATTGAATAGCAACATCATCTAGCATCTAACAACTATGATACTGGTAATCAGAACAATGTATAGTCATCAGAGCATCTCATCACACAAATAATCCAGTCATAATAATCAAAGTGTCTCTCAGGTCAAAGTAGCCATAGAATAGAATGCAAACATGGGAGGCACTACATAAGGATATGGAGATGAGGGAAATGTGAACAAGGTAAGCGTACCGTTGTGAGCTCAAGGCCGTCAATCTCAGTCAGCAAAGTAGATAACAGCTTCTCTCCCACTGTGGCAGAGTTTCCATCTTCTCTCCCTCTGTAACATACACAAGCTACAGTTCTTAAATGAAACGGTGCAAACTGTTAGAAATCGTGACAACTTATTTTCCTGTACACGTATCTTTGTTACAGAGATCATTCAAAACTGAATGTTAACATGATATAAACTAAACCAGATAAAAAAGGATTGGAACGTTTTGAATTCTGGGAGTATAAGGATTCGTGTTATTGTTTATCATAGAATATGAATCACTGAAGCTCTTAGAGCAGATATCATTCTGCTACTTTGATTTTGAAGAAAAAACTGAGATAAACAATTTACCGTAGTCCACACAGTTTAACATTCCAAGAAGATTGATTCTTAGAGGCCTTGACTAGCTTCTTTTCAGAAGAGGGTTCTATGGTATGTTTTCATGTAGATAAGGAATCAATTTGCTGGAAAATGGAAGATTATGCTGAAATGGAAGAGCAAAACAAACAAAACCGGATCACACCATTGCTGCACAGTACTATAAAAACATAAAATCAGATATTAATTTTTGGATAGAATGGGCTTTATAAAAACCATGATATTGTTCAACCACCCAAACTTACCCAACAACTAAAATTTGATGTATTTACTACCATTAAACAAACCTATTTATTTGCTAACATTCTAACTCAACATTTATTTATTTATTAAATAACAAGGCTGTCAAATAGGAATCGAATGGGATAAAAGCAAGGGTGAAAATAACTATCCACTAGAGGGGAAAAAATGTAGAAGCAAAAAGAAAATTAATCAAAAGATCAAAAATTATAATAGTACAAAATAATTATAAAATATTTAGAAAATATATTCTACAAATAAAAAATTAATACTAAAAATGTGTTTAGTAGTAAAAAATAAAATAAAATTATTTGAGAAAATTAAAATTATCATTTTTTATTATTTCTTTTTCATTTTCAAATTTTCAATTGAATGTAAATTATAACAAATAAACTTGAAATTTTATTATAAATATGATCATTAAAAAATATTTATCAAAATTATTTTGAATAATTTATATTTAATGACTATTTAATAAATTGGAATATCTTAATCATATTTGATTATCCATAATATTAAATACATAATATATTAAAATATTAAATACACTCAAAAAAATGAAGTCTGTATATATGTGTAATAACCATTATATAATATTAAGCTTGATAGATAACGGATTTAATAATAATTAATATAAACAAAGTATATTATATATTTAACAAATATTTTATATAGCAATAAATAAAGTTTAGGAAATAATAAATCTTCATCTCAAATAATTAATAAATGTTAAAAAAGATATTAAATTCAATAAATTCAAATAAATTAAATTTGATATTAAATAAAAAACTACCTATAAATTATCTTTGATTAAATGAACTTTGAATAAATTAAAAAGCATCTAAATATTATTTCCCATTACCCTAGAGTAATATTAAATTAAAAATCTCAAATCAAAAGCGGGAAGCTCCAAGGCTAGGTAAAGATAAACTTTGATGGCACTTCCAAGGTTAATCTAGGTCTGAGTGTAGCTAGGTGTGTAGCTCCAGATCACAATGAGAAAATGCTTAAGCAAGAACTCAATACCTTTGGGGATGACAATAAACAACAATGCCTAATTCATATAGAATTGAATGCGAATTACAAAAGTGGCTCAGTTTAATTTGGGACTTAATAGGCAAGTTTGAAGACTTTAAAATTACATGTGTTCTAGGAGAGCAATGACATGGCTGATGAGATGGCCAAGCTAGCGGCAGGTTAGCCAAGTGAGGTCTTGCTAGCAAAGTGGCAGGGTGGGGGCAGTCTAGTGTCAAAGTGATGTAAGAAGTTGGATTGATGGCAGTTGGATATGAGGGAGGAAACTTGGTAAATCTGTGATGGACGATTGATATGACAAACATTTTGTAATCATTATTTCTTGGCTTTGGGGAGTTGTGATTGTTTCTCTCAGGTTAGGCAATGAAAAAATCATACATGATTGTGTGATTGAGGGGTGTTGGGAGTTTGCATGGTTGGGGAGTATGTTGAGTTGGTTGTTCATCTGGCCAACTTAGGTCATTTTCCTTGCCAAGTACAATGTGGGTGGCATTATCTCCTAATTTTACTGTGGGTGAAAGTGTTTGTGTTTATGATGATGGATGGTGTTTTCAGAAGGGGAGGAAAAAATATTGATTACTTTGGATGAAATTTTGAGTCGCGAGCGTGTTAAACTAGGATTTATTCACCACGAAGTGCTTGATGGTTAAGCCTTGTGCCTTTGGATTGTTGAACTGGTGATTTTAGATGTTGACAAATATGGATACTCCGCTGAGGCTTGTAAGTAAAAAGAGACAAATGGCTTTATCGAGGAAGGTCTCTAACATAAGACTTAGGAAGATATTTAGGATTGATCATTGTTTGATAATGCATGCCATTACAATGGTGTTGGGTGTGGATTATTTGTGGGTTGATCATCATCATATGGTTAATAGAGACGTTTTAGTGATGTTTCTAGCGGTTATGCTTGATGTAGGAAAATCAAAGGCTATGTTGAGGACAATTTGCAAGAGGTTGGTCAATGGCAGTTTTTTAGGGGAGTTGGATGACGTTCTTGAGAATGAGGATCCAGACCTGGGTGTCCCACTTGTGAAGGATTATTATGTCTTTCATCGACATAGAAAAGAGGTGGTAAAGTACCTTGTGATTCACTATCTTGACTCAATGGGGATCCATTGGAGAAGATAGTTGATGAAGAGGACTATGTCCTTTTTGAAACTATTAATGGGACTGGAACATTAAGAGGGCTGGTTGCAAAAGTGTATCCAGGAGGAGAGTCTGATGGGATTTGAGAAAAACAAAGGCTTCTAAGAAGGATAGTGTAGAGGATGAAGCAAATGGGAAGGAAGATCCTGAGTCAAGGGTGGAGGTGGCGGTTGAGACCAATGTGCCTAAGGAGCATGCTAATTGCGGTTAGGATTGCACCTTTAAGGCATGGATACTAGCAGGAAAGTGTGGTCAAAACAATTAAATGTAGTGTTGTCTGGTTTGGTATGGCTTAGTTGGGAATGGGTTTGTACATAGTATTGTATTTAGATTATTATCTACTTTTGCATTGCTCCATTTTGTGGTGGGAGCCCCTAGTTGTAGGATTCACTGTAGGGTAGTGTTGTATTTTTTTGGTCTCATTGGTGTTTCATCTTGGGGGTGGTTCTTTGGGCCTATAGTTAGTTGATGGGGATGGTAGAATGCTGTCCATTTTGGACATTTTACAAGGACAAAAGACGTACTATTTCAATAATTTTAATATAATTGGGTGCAGCCCCAGAAGCTTCTATTTGTCTATCAAAATAAAAGTATTGCAAAGTTAATAGCGAAAAAGTTGTGAAAATATTTTCTTTCGATTATGTGTGAAGTATGTATAAAGGATAATGCTAAATTAAAATAATTTTTTTAGAATTATAGGGTTGAACTATGCATGGTTCGGGAGAAGTCCTGCTTCTCTTCCCTCACTCAAAACTCCTTAAACAAATTGGAAAGGTAGATGATTCAGATGCTTCTCCCTCTTGAAACCAATTTCCAACAATGAGTCCTAAGGCGATGATGAGAATTGAGGCAATAATGTTCATGGAGAAAAATAAACCCTTCAAATATTTGTTTGTAGTTGAAACACTTAGCATTTGGGGTAATTAATCCCATTTTGCCAGTTGGAATTAGTCAAATTTGACATGTTAAACTAAAAAAAATTGTGAGCAAAGAAAATTTGTACCCTGGTTGAATGCATTGGCAATTTGAACCAAGATCCGAGACAATTCGTACGAGACAATTCGTACCCGGCCAATAATCTACTTTAAAACTACTATTATCTAACTATTGATGTATCACCCCTTTATCACATCAATCCAAACAAAGGACCAAACATGCAAGGACTAAACATAGTAGTCCTTCTTGAAGCTTTGATGAAGCATGTCCAATTCTCCTCACTCACCCAAGAAAACACCAAATGAACACATTAGTGCATCCTCTAATTGTCAAACTTGCAAAATATTGGTGAATTGAGACATATGCCATTATGCACAAATATATAACTACGCTTGTGAAACAAAACAAACTTCATTATCCACAAGAAAAACACCAACCGAATATGAATTGAACCTTACTCAATTATTCATGGTAATACAACCACTAACCAATTATCAATTGAGACTAACTCAATTACTCACAATAGCACTCCTCCATTTGTGGATCATGAGTTACTCAATTATCCATAATACAAACCTACAAAACTATGGATCAAGGAAAACTCAATCATCCATAGTCACCACTCGCCAAGACAAACTCAATTATCTATCAAACAGAGAACCCCTTCCATGACCCATTGGTCCATGAAGGGACTCAAGAAAAAATTGATGTTGCTTCTCATGCAATGTATCTTCTTTGAGCGAGATGCTAACCCAATATGATATTGGACCTCCCAACTCCAATGCCTCTAGTCTCCAATGAGATTTGCTATATACTCTAGCCAATAGAAGTAGCATGAGTTTGCAAAGATTTTGTAACTTTTGTTGAGTATAGCACATATGGCCTCGAGAGGACAAGCATAAGGTGACATGATAAAATCTTCATTTTTTAGTGTTGTACTCAACTGATAATAAACCAAAAAAATAAACCTAAAAATCAATATTCACGTACTTCAAATAGAAAACAATTGTATATTTGTCACCACCATAAATAAATCCTACCAATGCAAAATCTCCATACCAAAAAATATAAGAAATCATTAACTATATTAATCATACACTGAAAGGCTAACCTGTAGTCTTCATTTGTCAACCAAATTCAATTTCCAACATACTTTATTCTATCAATGCATAGCATATGATATCTTTGTGCAGCGAAAGAAATATTCACGACAATCTTCATCACATTTGATTGAAGGGGTCTTCAATTATTTGTATCACACACTGTAAAACGGTAAAAAATGAAAGCAATTTTCCATGCGTAAACTTCTACTTCAAACTGCTCACTAAATACTAATAATATGTTCAAACAATCTCAAGGTTTTATTGTCCCCTTTATCAGCTTTCTAAAACATATTGAATTTTAAAAATTTCATTGAGAAATGTGAAAGATGTTGCAATTTTATTCTCCTCCTTACCAACTTTCCAAAACATCAAGTATTTCATTTTTGTCAAGTTTTTGAGCTTCCTTGTCCCATCATGCCTTTTTATCTTTCCCCACTAGATTGTTGAAGTTACCTTTCCCCCTATGTTACCAAGCAACGTGTTTCCACCCCTAATGGGCAAGTTTCGGGATCCGGAATAGTTTCGAGGATGGGGGGACGATTGGAGAAGTTTCCAAGCCCTCCCGGATGAAGCAATTTTTTTGGAAACCGTCCCAAAAAATAAAGGATGGTCAACGGAAGTTTCAGAAACTTTTGACCATCCTCAGAACGGCTAGGGACTGCTAAGCCGTCCCCTAAACGTCCCGGGGACTGCTGGCCATTTCCAGCAGTAAGAGGTAAAAAGTAAGATTATTTTATAAAATATTTGCAATTGTTTTTAATCTTGTGTGGGCCCCACACCTCGAGGCAGCCCTTAATATTAAAATATGTTATTAGTAATATCAAATCTTAAGCATATGATCAAAAATATTAAATCGTGTATTCCTTGCAAGTTGTGCATAGATTGGCTTGAGTGAACAAAGTTATGGCCGAGTGAATAATCATTTGTTGTTGCTACTGTTAGAATGTGAACAAAGTTATCTATGAATTCTGGAAGTCTTTGGTGAAAATCTGCAGATTGAGAGTGTAAATCTGAGCAATATTTAGTATTCTTAGAGCAAATTTAAAGGGCAGTAACATACTATCTTTGTTTTCATTTTGACTTTGAAGTTTGAGACTTTGAGTCTTCTGACACTATATGATGCATTGATGCAATGATAATTGAATCTTGATATATGATATGAAACTTTAAGTTTTTAACTATGCATTTTGTTGAAACTTGCAGCCTTTGTGCATTTAATATATGATATGGTACGTTTCATTGTTTCAATGAATTATATCTATGAATGTATGAAATTGAATTTGAACTCTCATTTGATGCTATCCTATGTTCTTATTCTATGATGATTCAATTTGATTTATTTGATGCTACGTTCGATGATAATTCGATGAATGATCATTGATTTTAGATTTATCTATGTTATTATGTATAATATCTAATATCCCAGTACGGATATTTTACCAAATTTCTCACACATATTTTCAGAAATACAAACAGCTAATTCATGCAATAGCTTTCAGATTTAACCAATAGAATACCAAAAATTATAATCTTAGAATTATTATTTCTTTCCAATTTTCAGTAGTACACATAAAATAACCAGCAGCGATATGATTTCCCAAATGAATATTACAATCAACTCATCAACAAAGTAATAATCAGGTCCAATCGTAAACATACGAATAATAGTCAGATTGGATATAAGATGATAAAGTTTCAAGCACAAGTGAGACACCTGATATGACGTTTTCCACGGACAATGGGTTTTCGTCCACTGTCTTCCGGCTTGAGGGTTTCCACCCTCAAATTGGCTGAAGCTGAGCTTCCAAATCTTCAAGAGAAGAAGTCTGAAATCAACAAATATCCAAGCATGAATGAAATGAATCTAGCTTTCTTCTTTTAATGCCCAATGTTGTGACTCTTCAGTTTCCCCTTTCTGTCTTTTGTCTTCTTCCTCTTTGTCACCTTTTTATCCTCTTCTTAATATTAAAATGGCTTTTTAGTAATTTGCATTCAGCTTCAAATAAGTCACTTTTAATATTTTATGAAGTTGGCTTTAAATTTTCTAATGTCCGAAAAAGGGGACATTACAGTCTTCCTTCCTTGAGATTGCTTGTCCTCAAGCAATCATGAACCTGTAAACCAATACCGGGATCCCATGTCAATCTACACGCTGCTCAATAGCTCATTCTGGAATCTTCGTATTTAGGACATGCCACATTGTGAAGCCACATGTTAGGATGCAACTCATCTATCCATAAGATCCCTCTCCAAGAGCCATCAAGATGACATTTCTCCATGATAGTTAAGCTGCTGCAAACATCGAGTAATTTTTCTTGATACTTTTTATCCCCACTATGTTTCTACTGCTCCACTCTGATACAATATCTGCTATCCCATGAAGCCAACCTATCAATCATGTGTGTTCTTGTATCTCCTATGTTCAATTCATTAGGGACACTCCATTCGAAATGAGAGAAACCAACAAACATAATCATATGCAAATTCTGAAGGTTGTTGGAATGGATGATAACAACAATATAAAGTTTGAAATCTTATTTTTATCCACCTTAAGAATGCATATGCTATCATAAATTGGTAGTCTCATTAATGTTTAATTCCCAAATGCTATAGTGACTATCTTGTGCATAACAAACAATGCAATCAGCTGTTATCATTGCTGTAGCATCCAAAAGTTTCATGATCACTATCATAGAACAACCTGCAAACATTTAAGTGTAAGATGGAGACAAAGCAACCAAGTTCGAAAATCCATTCACAAATTGGAGCACATCACAACTAGGATGATCGTTGCCTTTGACAAACCATTGTAATGTCCCCTTTTTGGGATGATATTGTTTTTGTCAGTTTAGCCTATAACTGGCCCTTGTAGGCTAGAGAAGATGGATAAAGGGTTCCTTTTTGGCAGAGATCAGTGTGTTCTTTCCTCCAGAGCTCAGTATAAGTTCGGGATTGGCCTATGTTGGACTCAATTTGGCTCACTTACTATTTATAGTTACCATTTCAGGGAGTTAGCATTTCTATTTATAGCAGGGCACCTGAACAGGCTATGATTTGCAATGTGCAGTTGGTTTAATTAGATAAAAAGGGATTTACTATTTATAGTAAGTCAATGGTTAATAGAGAGGGACCCTTACTATTTTTATTGAAGCAATTGGGTGCATAGTGGACACAATGGTTAACTCCCAGGTTCAGACGGAATTGAGAAATAATGATTATTTGTGGAGTTATGTTATTTTAATTATTAATAAAGTGATTACTTTAGTAATATTTATTTATAAAGTGCAATTATAATGTTTTAGGTTCACTTGATGCACAATGGGGCCATGACCCTCAATTAAAATCACTTAGAGTACATTTTATGAGTTGAGGTCCAAGTTGAATACATAATATAAAGTGTAAGAACCCCAACAGGTTCTCCTATATTTGTCCTAAAATGTCCAATATGTCTTGGAGGAATTTTGTCAAACTGTTGGCAAGCAAGTCTGTTCTATTTTTTGAATTCTTGTCTCACCGAAAACACCACACAAATTACAAGTACTTTGCATAAGAATTATGTCAAACACTTGTACAACAATAGTAATCTGATATATTTACTTGCAATATGAAGGCATAAAGTCAACACTTAGCACTCGAGCTTAACTCCACCAAATAATAATTCTTTATACTTCAGCGTTTTAACAAACATTTGGCATGTAAGCTGACTTTACTAGAATAGCAAAGCTTCAAACACCTAGAAATGTAAATCAGACTTGAAGCAACCACAACTTATAAATGGACATTTTAACAAACACTTGTCTCCCTTACAAACTGAAAATGAACCAGATTCCAAAGAGACTTTTCGACACACATTTTGCATGCAAACGACTGGTTGGTATTCACTTGTTGCTTGAAGATATAAAGGACTGCCTGCTGCTACAGAATTGAAAGTCAAACTTGACAGAGAGAAACAAAGCTTACTTTGCATTATAATCTCAGAACATGTCGCAGCCTTCATACAGTGATAAGAAACCCCTAAACGTTGGAGTTGGAGACCCAAACGCAGCCCTTTTTCATCATGCTTTCACTTAGATGCTGGGAACAACTGCCTTAATGGCACCACAAACAATGTCTAAAATGCATCGTTTCTAATCTGCCATTTCTCAATTTCAATCTCTGCAATTTCAAACCCTTGTATTGCTGAAATTCAATTGAATTCTCTTCGCAATTAGGCACAAATGGTAACCCTGGAATGAGTCACCCAATTAGCAAATATCAGTGCTTCTTTCAGCATCTCAAATGCATGTAAACTCTGAAGAATCCACCTTCTCCAAAGCATGGAGTTCTGAAACCCTTGTCACCACTTCTCTTCACAAAATTCAATAAAACACTAATGCATAAGTGGTTCGATTTTCAGCTTGGCTTTATATATTTCTTCTCACCAAGAACCTTCTCCATCACATCTCACATAACTTTAAATCATATTTGCGTTTGTTACTCATGCATTGACTTGGGAAAAACATTTAATGAGCCACTTAATAAAATATTCGTTTAATGCACATTATAATCATTAAATGTCTTTCTATAATAAAGTCAAATAAAGTCATTAAATGCTCTCATTTTATAAATTGACTTTATAATATTAATCCTCTTTAATTATAAAGTCACCTGAAGTCAATATAATATTGCCTTAAAATAATCAATTATTATTAAAGTAACACTTTAATAATAATTAAATGTCATATCTCCACTAATAACCATTATTTAATGATTCTGACTTCATCACTGGCTAACCCACTGCTCCCACTGTCAATCTAGATGCCTTACTAAAAATAGTAAGGGTCCCTCTCTAAAATCCACTAACTTATTATAAATAGTAAGTCTCTCAAAATAGAACCAGAAATCTCTGAATATCAATGCCTCAGAACAATGGAAAGATCTGGTGAGATAAACACTTACAATGGCCACTTGAAGAGTTCCAAAACTGGACCCTCTAATCCACCATACTATCCTACAAGGGCCACTGATAGGCTAATCCAAATCACCAACCATGGTGAGCTAAAATGGGGACATTAAATAAAGTTCTTATTTAAAAACCTAATTAAATCTTAAAAGTTCATTAATTACTCTCAATGAGGTTGACTTGCTTGGAAAAACTATTAAAAAGGCCAAAAAGCAAATAGAATTCATTATTGATGATATTTGACTTATGCTTTTTTGGAGTTCTTGCTTGCAGATTGAACTAGCTAGGGTTTTATCCATATTTGATCATTGGGAGAAAAAACTCTCATTGATTCCAGCTATTGGGATTTGTGAAAAATAGCTAAAGATTGCGTGAAGGGTTGGCTACATACGATGGTTATATTTGAGCTTAATTGGTGAAGTTTTGAAGATTTTGGACGAGGGTTTGAGCATGCGTTTGAAGGCTTATAAGCTGCAGATCCTAAATATATTATTGTTGCAATTATAAGTCAAATTACAAGCATTTGTTACCAGAAAATAGTTCCAACAGCCTACGCGTGCCAATTGTAGGCGAAAAGCCCCTCTTCTAATGTCCAACTCATCACCATTTGGAATGCCCAACATTCTTAAGGCATTAGATACACTTTTCGAAGTGGAGAATACAAGTATAGCAACAAAATGTCATCAAGTTACTTTATATTGCTGTTATGATTTCTGAATTCAATGCCATATTTTGTAATCATTAGGACTTATAAAAAAATTAATAAATTTTTATATGCTGCTGTCGTCATTCAATTACCAACCTATTTGCATGATTAATTTTTAGTCGCAGTCATTAGTTACTTCCAAAATTTAGTCTATGCTTTGCATTTGCATTCTATATATTGGAAAATGCAAAAAGATTATATTTTTGCAAGGCAAAACCCAAAGAACTACAGTAGTTTTTCAATTGGGCAAAGTTAGAACTCGAAGGGGTTCTTACAATGGTATCAGAGCGGTTTCCTGCCATACTAATGGAGCTTGATTTAAAAACTCATGGAGCTCACATAGCTGATTTTTGAGTATCCAACACTCATAAGTTCCAGTCATGGGTTACTATAGTATTGTAGGGAAATCTAGGAAAGAATAGGATGCCATCAAGATGGGGGAAAGATGTGAACATGAAGCTCCTTGACTCCTTGAGGACTATCAAAATATGTTGGATACTTTTAAAGCAGAGTACTCTCTTAAAAAATTTCTAAACCTTCTTGTTATCTTGAGGCCTAATAGGATTTGGTTGGTAATATACATTAGGAGGGTGTATAAGGAGGCAATTTCATCTAAAGGGAAAACATTCAGTCATGGGCACATTGTGAGCAAGTATGGTAGAGCTACTAAATCAAATTATGAAGGTGGTTCTACTTCCAAACTCAATGATCAGGTTGTAGGAACTCCCATAATGAGCAGGAATGAAATGAGAAGACAAGATCTATGCTTCGCTTGCAAAGGTTTTCAGGAGCCTAACCACCAATGCACAAATAATGAGGTAAAGGAGCTTGAGAAAGACCTTGGATGCATTGAAGAGGAAGCCATGAAGGAGGCAGTTTCGGAGATGCACATGTTGCAAGAAGATGATGGGATTCATGAGTCACAACATTCGGAAGGACAAAGAGGATCCCATGATGAAGCCATTATGATTAAGGAATTTTATACACATGCTGATTTACATTGAAGCCAAACTATTGAGCTTAATCATGATGTGGATGTGTTAGTAAATGACGAAAAATATTGTGGAAGGATCTACCAATGTTGGCATGCAAGTTGAAGTGTCAAAGATGAGGAATGTGTAGAGGATACAAGCCCTAACAGTTCTGGTTTTTGTAGCAGCAGTCAGAATTCTTTGCACTATCATGAGGTAACAGCCACTCCATGTGTGGAAGAGGGTTGTATGAAGATTCCTAGCAATGTCACTCAAGATTTGGGTGTTAAAAATGATTTATGTGTTGATATTTCAAGTCACAGCAAGTTTGAATTTATATATCAGACCTTGGAAGATGTGAACAAGACACAAGTCTTGTGTGATGGATAGTTGCAAAGGGCTAAAAAGGAAAGGTTATTGGCTGTCCAAGCAAAACAAGGTTTGCAAGAGGTTAAAGAATGTTGCAACCAGGTAGATCAAGCAAAGAAACAAAGGGAATCACATCATGTGGAGGTTCACAATACAAATGATGAGCCCTTTGTGATGAGAAGGCAAGAGGAATGTGATGATATGCATAAGACTAGGCCTACTACACTAGGGGTACAAATGTGACGGATTGGGAGCAACTTAGGAGTCAATTCAGAGATATGACCATCCCTTTGCTTGCATCAGATGTCACATTGCCAGACGACACTTTGCTTCTTGATGTTGATTTTGATCATTTTCTTGACTCCAGTTCAGAGTTGGACATTGATTGTAGTGTTTGGGATCCTTTTGGTGCATCGAGATTTCAGACAGGGCTCACAGAGGATCTTTTGGGTGTGTACATGGTGTCGACAACATACAGTTTTACTTTTGACCCTCATGAGCATGACCTCTTTTAGATATACAGTTTAGTGGCGCATGTGTTAGATAACGTGTATGACAGTTCACCTTGCGTAGTTTTGGCAAGTAAACTTTGTCAACCTTTCAAGTTGCTTCCTTTTGAGTTGTTTCCTCCTGCAACACCTGTTATTGGTATTGATTGGGTTCAATAGGTACTATCAATTATTTTGGTGTTGGTGTTACAGGAGATGGTTGGTATCAGTAGGAGCATTACACAATTCTTCCCTTGGGATCTGAGTAGACCAGTGTGTTATTTTGCTTTAGAGATTGCTTGGGGACAAGCAATTTTAGGGAGGGTGGACTGTAATGTCCCCTTTTTGGGATGATATTGTTTTTGTTAGTTTAGCCTATCACTTGTCCTTGTAGGCTAGAGTAGATGGATAGAGGGTTCCTTTTTGGCAAAGATCAGTGTTATTTCTTCTGGAGTTCAGTATAAGTTCAAGTTTGGCCTTTGTCGGACTTAGTTTTGCTCACTTACTATTTATAATAAGTTACTATTTTAGGGAGTCAGGGTTTCTATTTATAGAAGGGCACCTAAACAGGCTATGATTTGCAATGCATAGTTAGTTTGATCAGATAATGAAGGATTTACTATTTATAGTAAGTCAGTGGTTGATAGAGAGGGACGCTTACTATTTTTAGTAAGACAGTTGGGTGGACAGTGGACACAATGTTAATTCCCCAATTTAGAAGGAATTGAGAAATAATGATTATTTGTGGAGTTATGTTATTTTAATTATTAATAAAGTGATTACTTTATTAATAATTATTTATTAAGTGCAATTATGATGTTTTAAGTTCACTTGATGCACAATGGGGCTATGACCCTCAATTAAAATCACTTAAAGTACATTTTATGAGTTGAGTGCCCAAGTTGAAGACATATAAAGTTCTTGTTAAAAAATCGAAGTGGATATCAAAAGTTTATTAAGTACTCCCTATGAAGTCGACCTACTTGGAGAAACTATAAAAAATGCCAAAAAGCAAATATAATTCATTTTAGATAATGTTTGACTTACACTTTTTTAGAGTTCTTGCTTGGAGAAGGAACCAGCTAGGGTTTCATCCATATTTGATCATTGGGAACAAAAACTCTCATTGATTCCAACTATCAGAGGTTGTGGAAAATCAGTTGAAGATTGCTTAAAGGGTTGGCTACATACAGTGGTCATATTTGAGCTTAATTGGTGAAGTTTTGAAGATTTTGGACGACGGTTTGAGCATGTGTTTGAAGGTTTATCAGCTGCAAACCCTAAATATATTATTGCTGCAATTATTATTAGATTATAAGCATTTGTTACCAGAAAACAGTTGCAGCAACCTAGGCGTGCCAATTGGAGGCCAAAACACCTCTCTTCTAGTGGCCAGCTCATCACCATTTGGAATACCCAACATTGTTAAGGCATTAGATACACTTTTCGAAATGGACACTACAAGTATAGCAGCAAAAACATGATCATCGGGTTACTTTATATTACTGTTATGATTTCTGAATTCAGTGCCATATCTTGTAATCATTGGGACTTGTAAAAAAATTAATAAAGTTTTATATGCTACTGCTGTCATTCAATTACCAACCTATTTAGTCTATGCTTTGCAATTGCATTCTATATATTGGAAAATACAAAAAGGTTATATTTTTGCAAGGCAAAAACCAAAGAACTACATCAGTTTTTCAGTTGAGCAGAGTTAAAAATCGCAGGGGTTCTTACAACCACACATTATCAAATTGCATTATCTTCCTTGTAGGTAATCTCATAGTTTGCATAATCAGCTCTACAATTTCATGACTCCCATGCTCATTCAAACTTCTTACTACATCATGTTGGCAAAACATTTACTTACCATATGTGAATATCTTCAAGTAACAAGAAAAATTAATAACTTGTGAAAAACTTGAAACAATAAACACGTCCTCATGCTTAGACCTAAAATCTTAAGCATTAGCAAAGTGATTTGCCAAACCCATGGCAACTTGAAAGTTCATATCTGATATCTTATGACAAAGAAGAGGATAAAAACTATTGTTCACCATCATTAAATCATTGTTTGCTCCAAATCCTTTCATGATAACTTCATAGTTCTCATGCTCTCTTGCATTGTAGAATGGTTATACAGACAAAGGATATAAAGTAGAACTTAGTATCGATGATACCAACAACACATTAAACATCAATGTCAAAGCAACATAATACCATACCAATATACCACAATACTAGAATACCAAGATGGCGAGGAAATGTTATTTCTTTATTGATAGCAAAAGCCAATAGTTTTACATCAAAGACCAAAGAGCTTATATGATAGTCGGTTGGTTGGGAAAACCAACGGACGCACCTCCTCACTTCCTAACTACCCTCCCAACAAAACATAACTAGAACTAATGCAATATTACTTTATTTGTACTACATTTATCTCCCCCAAAAAAGTAAATTCTTGTAGGAGGATTAGCCATCTGCTTACTCTCCCTTGGATTACAGGTTTATTCACAATATACATGAGTGCTTGATGATCCACAAAAAATTTGAAGGGAGTGGCTAATAAGTAATGTCTAAATTTCTGTACTGCGTAAACCATACCTATTGCCTCCCGCTCGGTGGTACTGTAATTCCGCTCTACTTTGGAGAGTAGCCGACTGGCGAAGTACACTGGATGGTCCAGTCCTTCCTTCCCCATTTGTGTCAGGGTGGCTCCTATTGCATAGTTGGAAGCATCCACATGGACGTGGAATTCTTTGTCCCAATTTGGGTATATGAGTATTGGAGCATTTATTAGTCTCTCCTTTAGTTCCTGGAATGCCTCCTCTTGTTCCTTCTCCCAGCAAAACTTTTCCCCTTTCCTGGTTAGCTTTTCTAAGGGCAGAGATACACCGGCAAATCCTTTTATGAACCTTCTATAGTAACCCACATGTCCGAGGAAGGACTTCACCCCGGTGATGTCTGACGGAGCTTCCATTTCTAGTATTACCCTGATCTTGTCAGGGTCTATTTTCAGGCCCTCCTTGCATACTATGTGGCCCAAGAGTCTGCCTTGAGGTACCATGAATCTGCATTTTTTTGGATTCAAGGCTAGTTTGGCTCTTCTGCATCGATCCATGCATTCACCTATCATCTTAAGGTGGTGCTCCTTTCCACTATAAACCGACCAGTCGTCGAGGAAAGCTCTGAAATTGCCCACAGACATACCTTGAAAGATATGTAATATGATTTTTTGGAAGGTGGCTGGTGCATTGCACAGCCCAAATGGCATTCTATTATAAGCATACAACCCATCTTCTACTACAAATGTAGTTTTCAGTTTATCCTCCTCAGCAATGCTGATTTGGTTATAGCCTGAAAACCCATCCATAAAGGAGTATATTTCATGGCCTACTACCTCTTCAAGGATACTATCTGTGAAAGGAATTGGGAAGGGGTCTTTTATAGTTACCGCATTCAAGCACCTGAAGTCCACACATATCCAAATTTCTACGCCGTCCTTCAAAGATATGACTATGGGGGACACCCAATCACTAGTTTGTACCTTAAATATGATCCCTGCTTCTAGCATCTTTGTGATTTCCTCCTGTACCTTGGTGGCATAATTCTTGTTCATCTGATATGGTCACTTACGCACCGGCTTTGCATCTGGTATCAATGGTATTCGATGGACACACAGTTCAGGTGGAACTCCCTTTAAGTCCTGATATGTCTATGCAAATACATCCTTGTATTCTAGAAAGATTTTGAAGGCTGCTGCCTTCAATACCGGGTCCCAATCGTCCCCTATTAGGATTTCCTTGTGTTCATCCTTTTCTCCCAGGTTCACAATTTGCAATTTGGCTTCCTTGTACTCCACCTTTTCCTCAAATATGTGTGCAGGTTTATCATTGATGGTTGTCGTACCCTCCTTGTATTCCTTGTACCCCTCCGGGTAACTTTCTTCTGCTTCTTGAACTTGCAGCATATTGCACTCTGGTTGGAATACCTCATAGTCTCCCATCTGCCAATGAAATAGCCAGTTGAGGGAGCTAGTTTCGTCTTCAGAGCATTCTCCCAACCGGAGTACTCCTTCATCTGGTTCTACTCCTTGGTCCTCTTCCTCCAAGTCAAATGCCAGATCCTGACTCACACACTGATTTCTTAAATCTATTATATATTTTCTCCCATCTACCTCTATGGATAGGGTGTTTCTTTTCCAATTGTGGGTGGCCTTTGCTGCGATCAGCCAACCCCTCCTGAGCAAGGCATTGTACCCCTTCTTTTCCAAGGTAATCACCACAAAATCAAGGAAGAACTCTTGTGTACCAATTATTACCTTTTGTCCCACCAAGGTTCCTATCGGCTTGATTCCATGTTGGTCTGCTCCAACTAACTGGAATGTGGGTGGCCAGAGTGTGGGTTTCCCTAGAGCCTTCCAAGTCTCCTCTGGTAAGACGTTCACACCAAACCCTCCATCCACAATAGTGTTAGATAGTTTACATCCCATTATCTCCATTTCCACTACTGTGGGTGTCCTGCCTGTCCCAATAGTGAATAGGGTATCCATTTTCTCCACTAGTTCCTCTTCTGGTTTCTCTGTTTTCTCTTCCTTCCTGAGATTTTCCTCTTGATTCCTTAGTCCTTGTGATATTGCTACCCGAAGTTGAGGTACCATTTCCAACAGATCCATAATTTTTACTGGGATGGTAGTTTCCAGTACTTGTTTCATGATGTTCGGTACTGGCCCCTTGTTTGGGGTTTTAGCCATACTTCCTCGCCTTTCCTTTGTGTTATGTCTAATGTCTTTTGTGGCTTCTTGAAATCTTTCTCTTTCTGTAGCCATGTCAGGGTATTCAAGTTTCCTTGCCTGCATTCTTGTGATGGCCAATACTTCCCTCTTAGAGTCTGCAATGTCCAGCCTGTTTACCCCCTTTTGTTTAGGGCAATTGGCCTCCTCATGGTTGCCTGGTCCACACCATTTACACAACATTCCTTCATTCTATCCTCCCCCGTTCTGACAATCTCGTGCGAAGTGTCCCCATTGGTTACATCGCCTACATTGGATCATGGGTCTTCCTTTAGAGTCGTACTGGATTGCTCTCCGAGGTGTGTTGTTATTACTGTTGTTATTGCTTCCCCGTTTATTGTTTCGGTACCCTCCTAGTGATGCTTCCGTATTAGTGTTACATAGAGGCATGACGTGTGGTGTGGATTGTTCTCCATGTGTGAAAAATACTTGAGCATTCCGTGCTTTCAAGTTGTAAGGGCAGTCTTTGATTGCGTGTCCTAAAACCTGACAGATGTCACAGAAGGCTTTGTGCGGGTAAGTCCCTTTTGTATGTCCCTCCTTTTCACAATCTGTGCACCAGAGTTCCCTACCCTCTTTCTTTTCTTCCTTGCTTCCTGCCACTTCCTTCATTAGCCGCATCATGTCTTTCCTCAGGACTTGGATGGTCTTGGATTCATCCCCACTTTCTTCTGAACTTTCACTTCCGCTTCCCTGTCTCTTAGCCTTGGAAGTTTTATTCTCACTTTCTATGTCCATTGCTCGGGTGCATGCTTCTTTAAAAGATGCTGGTGGCACTATCTTCATTTTCCGTTTTAGGGATGGGGCTAATCCTTCAATGAACCATCTTTTTTTTAATCCGTCGACAGGTTTTTTATCCAACTTCCCTATCAATTCTCTGAGTTTCCTTGTATAACTTCTAATTGACTCATTTTTTCCTTGTCTGGTGTTATAGATTTTTGTGACTATCTCGTCATCATCCTGTAAGAGTCTGAATTCCTCCTCGATTGCAGTATAGAGGTCCTTCCAGGTGGCTCTCTGACTGGCCTCCAAGTCTGTATACCAATCAATAGCAATCCCTCTTAGGGTGGCCAAGAAGGCTTGTAACCATTGATCTGCATCATTTTCTCCATTGGCCTACCATATGGTGATGCAAGTTTTACAGTGCCATGCAGGGTCCTCCGACCCATCTCCAGTGAATCTGGGAAGTTTTTGCTTAACTCTTGCCATTCTCTTCCCTCCTATCGGGATGCTCCCTCCTACCAGGACGCTCCCTCATGCCGAGACGCTCCCTCCTGCCAGAATGCTCCTTCCTGCCAGGACGCTCCCTCCTGCTGGAATGCTCCGTCCTACCAGAACGCTCCCTCTTGCTGGGATGCTCCCTCTTGCGAAAATGCTCCCTCCTACTGGGACGCTCCCTCCTGCCGGGGCACTCCCTCCTGCTGAACTAGTATTCTCAATTTCCCCTTGCGATTCTTCTTACCCACTTCGTGGTTGTTCTCGGTGTGCCGAGGTTTCAAGATTCTTCCCCCCTTCTTTCCTGAAGTTTCTGAAATGGCTAATTTGGCTAGACCTTCTATTGTGTGTTCAATAAGCTTTTCCTCAGTTTGGCTTGTACTTTGAGATTGATTCGCCAAGCCTCTCAAATAGCGACGCCTCTCTTCCTCTTGGTGTAACCCTAGGATCCACCTCGCAGCTTCCCCTTCAGTTTCTTCTACCAATCGTCATTTGGGATACTTATTTGGAAGCAGGGGCATGAATTATTTTAGTACCTCATTGTCTTCCTTGGTTTGTCATGCTCCCCTACTTCCCGTGTACTTTTAGCTGACTGGTGGAGTACTTGTTGTCTCCTCTTCTCCCTTCCAGTCTCCTCTCTTTCTTCCTCCACGTGTACTAGATTTCTTGCCAATAGTCAAGGGATTTGTCCAAGTAGATCGTACACTACTAGTGGCACTGAAAGCTCATCTCGTACTATGCTCTCTGGAACCGCTCTCTCTCGGGCTTCCCTTTGCACGTATTGGTCAATTGAGACTTTCCAGGCCGACACCAGATCTTGTGTCACTTGATCTTCCCTTGATATTTCCTCCTCTTTTCCGTCACTATTCGTTATGAGTACATGTGGTAGGAAGGGTCTTCCCATTACTCCATCCTGCCCAAGCCGAGACCTCCAGGTTCGAACTTAGGCAACGACGCCAAAATGTAGAATGGTTATACAGACAAAGGATACAAAGTAGAACTTAGTATCGATGATACCAACAGCACATTAAACATCAATGTCAAAGCAACATAATACCATACCAATATACCAAGTACGAGAATGCCAAGATGGCAAGGAAATGCTATTTCTTTATTGATACCAAAAACCAACAGTTTTACATCAAAGACCAAAGAGCTTATATGATAGTCGGTTGGTTGGGAAAACCAACAGACGCACCTCCTCACTTCCTAACTACCCTCCCGACAAGACATAACTAGAACTAATGCAATATTACTTTATTTGTACTACATGCATCCTGATGATGGATCATGTAGTATGATCTGAAACGTTGATGACAAAAAATTCTACTCAATCGAATCCAGAAATTGATATAGCATATGTATGGATTGTGGAAATCTAATAGATTTGAGTTCTCATGCTATTCAACCCCTATTTTTGGTTTCTCGTCAAGAGTGATTGTTCTATCAGGTATACTCCTTGGAAAAGCAAAAACTGTTATAACAACACTTTCATGATTGCAAATATCACCTTCCTTTGAGACTTCCTCATCCAATCTCAAGAATTCATACTCTTGATGTTCTTCCCAATCCTTATCAACATATGGAATCATTTCAGTATCGGAAATTGTAAAGAGCCTGCCTGGCTCTTAGGTCAAGATATTTTTTTTTTTGAATTTGCTTGCCAAATTTGTGTTTTTCTCTTAACAATAATTAACTTATTGAAATTTTCCAGAATTGAGTAATATAGAAAATAATTAATTTCAAATTTCTACACTTCACCGTAATGATCACATTCATCAAATTTATTTTAATTCAATTGTCATACATTATAACAATTAACCAAAAAGAATGAGCACCTTTTTGTGACAAAATAATCAGCTGGAGTTGAAATGCAACCTCCTAGGAATGCACGTTGGCTGTCAAGGAGTAAACACAACCCTCTAAACATGTGCGTGGGCTGCCAGGAAGAAACGCAGCCACCTAAAGATGATGCATAGGCTGCTAAGGAAGTCACGCAACCACTTCATGAAGCACAAGCTGGCTGAAAAGAATTGCGCCAACCTCCAAATACAAAACACAGCTTCCTTTGAATTAAAATCTGCAACTTTAATACCTTGCGCTGCCTTCTCTTTAAATCAGTAATTGTTTCAAATTTCCTCAAATTTGATATACTTCAGCATCAAATTTGAATTCATAGAGCCAACAATGAAATTTCCAGAATTCAAAAGCAAAATTCATCATCAATCAGTGATGATTCAAATTGCAAAAAATGAGGAATCAGTCCTCAAACCCTAGCCATATTTTTCCACTTCCAATTTTCACAAAAAAACAAGTCCATGAATGAATTTCTTTTTGCCCAAAGCATTGCTTTTATAATAAAAGATATCTTCTTTCGCACACTTTTCACTTACAAAAGACTTTTCTTTATGTGCACATTTGAAATATAATAAACTATTATATTTCTCCACTTTAATGCTGAAAATGACCCTTTTATTAAAATAATGCTATTCTAACACATAGGGTCCTTGTTTTATGAGCTCAAGATTTAAAATTTCTCAACCCGGTTCCAACGAGCTATAACACTAAGATACTCAGAATACATTCCCAATACAAATGGCAACCTTATCCGATTTAATTAAATAATAATCATAATTCACCCATCTTGCGAAAACAACTTAGGAAGCATCAGAATCAAAATCTGACAGCACAAGAGTGGTCCTGATGATGAATGAACTTGATGGGGTGACTTAAAAATAGATGCTCCCTCCAAGAATCTTGGAGTCCAAACCGGAAGCCGAAAATAAAATCTGAAAGCATCATATAACTCCTCTAAATCCTCTGAGCTCAGTAGAACCATAAGTTGACTTACTATAAATAGTAAATCCCTCAGAAAGGGGCCAAAACCCACAACAGGGTCCTCTAATCACCAGTATTAGCCTACAAGGACCCAATGATAGGCTAAATCCACTAACTCCAATGCTAGCTCAAAATGGGGACATTACAGTCCTCCCTCCCTGAAATTGCTTGTCCCCAAATGATCTCAGAAAACAAAACACAGAAGTCCACCTGGATCCCAAGGATAGAATGGAGTAATGTCCCTGTAATCACCTGCAAACTTTTGTGGAGAAATTATCATCCACTGAGCGAACTCGAACACACTGTCACCATGCGAACCATAGTGACCCACACATCCCGTAGTGCTGAACCTGTCACTACCTGCACACCCTGCCAATCTGCTCTGAAGATGAAGCCCATCTGTGCAATAGGGACAAGAAATCCCCAAAACAATTGTACCTAAACTCAGATATCCATCCTCTGCAAAACCGTCATGGATATGCTGATCTTGCAAGTGCCCCCCTGCAAACTTGGAGTAACTAACCCCATCAATTGCAGATGGAGTAAACCCATCCCATAAAGGATGATACAACCTAGGAGCCAACCCACATCGATGTGCAACCAAATCCTCAACCGGTGGATCAAAAGAAAAATGATGAACGCTCCTCACTATGTAATCACGGTGAAATGTTCCAATCTCTGATAGAGGCTCATCAGCAACAATCTGAGAATCACCAGATGACTCCAATCTCTGACTCTGAACAACTGATTGGTTAGGATCCTGGGATACCCTCTCAGCAAACCCAACCACAAAATCCTTGTGGGGAAGCATTGCAGTCAAGGTATCTACAATCTTTCCCACTAACAGCTGAATATTGCGAGAACCACGGATGAGAGTACCCTCAGAAGCTCCAAATGGTTCGTCCTGCAATTCCAGACTCTCAAGCAGATACTCCATAAATGACTCTGTGCAATAAAAATTATATGAAGAAGCATCAACCTGTTCCCCTGCAACCCACAACTGATCCCTCTGAAAATCTGGCACTACCAAATATCTATCGCTATCAGCTGTATGAGATGAAGTAATAGATTTGCTTCCGGCAGAAGGAAAAAAATCCCCATGAAAGCTCATCTCCAAATTAGATGATACCTTGGCCAGGTCTTGTGAAGAAGAGAGAGTAGTGTCAGAAAATGACACACCACTCTCTGAAGAATCTACTACTATCACATCAGGACTCTCAATAACCTGTTCTACATCATCTGTCAGTGTGCTAATTACTAGAGGACCTAATACAACAAGAAGCTCTCTACTGTCCTCCACTGATGTACTCATCTCATCTGTAACTATTGCAACTGTATCAAGGATGGATGTAATTGTGTCCCCAACACATCCATCACTGCTAACTGTGGAAGCTGACTCACCACCAACTACTACTCTATGCAACTGAACTAGATCTATGGCTAGTAAAGATTGTATCCGCTCCAACTCCACAATCACCTCTCCCAACTACAACTGCAACTCCTGAACAGCCCACTGAGTGCCCTCTAAAGCCTCAGAAGTCGCTGTGAGCTCCTGAGTAAGCTCACTCACCTCCTCCTCTCTATCCATCAGTGCCTCATATGTCGTACTCCCCCACTCAACTAGGTGATCTCAGTCGGCAACCAACTGTAAATAATCCTGTCTCAAAATCCTGACAACCTCACGCAAAGAATGAATCTCTGTCAAGGAAAGGTAACCACCACTCTGCTCATCTGTCATAGGAGCACCCCAACCATAAACAGCCAACAGCTAACAAGTGGCATCAAAATGCTGGAGAATAGAAGTAATATCTCTCTCACCAACTCTCAACTGGCTAGTCACATGATGACTCTGCACAATGGGCCTCCTATGTACAATCTCAACTGCACTGTCCACACTATGGAAGGAAGATGCATCGAACAAACTCCCCTCAAGATCACTGTATCTCTGTGTGCTTTCATTCGAGCACACATCTACGAATTGAGTACTGACATCGGACTCGTCCTCATCTACCTCTGAGGAAGCTGCTGCTAAAACTGTCTCATCACAATCCTCAACTGCCTCGTCCTCTGCAACCACATGACAATCCAGATCCTGGGACCCATCAACACTAGATGACAATGTTGAGTCCACACCCAAGGTCTGATATAAAAAACTAGAAACACTCCAGCACCCATCATCCTCACTCTCAACATTAGAGATATTCGTGATGCTAGTGTCCACATCGTCTATTTGAGACCCCTTTGCTAACTCTGGCTGCATACATGACTCAATGTCATCATGTGAATCATCTACATTGTGGCATGAATCTATGTCACCCAACTCAACTGCAACACTCCCATCATGAGTGTCATCACTGGATAGCTCCATCCTAACATCCTCAATATAGGAAAAGACTATTGTCTCCTGCACTGACTCCACACTGCGACTGTTGTCATAAACATCAGAGCTGTCAGAGCTCATATACTCCTCACAGTCCTCAAAGATAACACCATCATCTATGGTGTAAGAATCCCTAGTGGTATCTACAACATCCTCCCCTCTCACCCTATCCACAACATCAACAACAGGCTCAGGATTCTGAAACTCAGTACCACTCTTTGTCAACAAGATAGGCACATCCACGCCCCTGTAAGAAGTCTCCAACATCATGTGTGCCAACAGGACTAGTGGTTGTCCTACTAAGAACATGATCATCTCCACAATGATGAGTAGCTGCTGAAAAATCATCATGAAGATTTCTAGATGTCTCACCTACGAGAACATTCTGTTTCTCTTCTTGCAGTCTTTGTGAGGAAGACTTCCTGAAGAAGGAAACCATAAAACTAGTTGCACTGTCAACAGTGGCCGGATTTGCAAGTTGGGCTTTAAGCCTTTCCTGTGTTTTCCTCAATTTCTCCATTTCATTTTCCAAGGCACTTGTTTGTTTCCTATAACATGACACATTGCTAGATTGGTTCTCATATTTACTTGGTTTTTTGTATTTATCCATGACTGAAATAAAACCAGAGTGTTGATCACTCACAAATCAAACGTGGGAACTCAAGATTTCCAAACCCCACAAGATGGCAGGAAACATGCTCTGACACCACTGTAAGAGCTTGCCTAGCTCTTAGCTGAAGATATTATTTTTTCTGAATTTGCTTGCCAAATTTGTGTTTTTTCTCTTAACAATAATTAACTTATTGAAATTTTCCAAAATTGAGTAATATAAAAAATAATTAATTTCAAATTTAAACACTTCACCGTAATGATCACATTCATCAAATTTATTTTAATTCAATTGTCATACATCATAACAATTAACCAAAAAGAATGAGCACCTTTTTGTGACAAAATAATCAGTTCGAGTTGAAACGCAGCCTCCTAGGAATGCACGTTGGTTGTCAAGGAGTAAACACAACCCTCTAAACATGTGCGTGGGCTGTCAAGAAGAAATGCAGCCACCTAAAGATGATGCACAGGCTGCTAAGGAAGTCACGCAACAACTTGATGAAGCACAAGCTAGCTGAAAAAAATTACGCCAACCTCCAAATACAAAACGCAACTTCCTTTGAATTAAAATCTGCAACTTTAATACCTTGCGTTGCCTTCTCTTTAAATTAGTAATTGTTCAAATCTTCTCAAATTTGATATACTTCAGCATCAAATTTGAATTCACAGAGCCAACAATGAAATTTCCAAAATTTAGAAGCAAAATTCATCATCAATCAATGATGATTCAAATTGCAAAAAATGAGAAATCAGTCTTCAAACCGTAGCCATATTTCTCCATTTCCAATTTTCACAAAAAAAACAACTCCATGAATGAATTCCTTTTTGACCAAAGCATTGTTTTTATAATAAAAGATATCTTCTCTTACACACTTTTCACTTACAAAAGACTTTTCTTTATGTGCACATTTGAAATATAATAAACTATTATATTTCTCTTCACTTTAATGCTGAAAATGACCCTTTTATTAAAGTAATGTTATTCTGACACATAGGGTCCCTTTTTTATGAGCTTGGGATTTAAAACTTCTCAACCCGGTTCCAACGAGCTATAACACTAAGATGCCTAGAATACATTCCCAATAAAAATGATAACCTTATTCGATTTAATTAAATAATAATCATAATTCACCCATCTTGCGAAAACAACTGAGGAAGCATTAGAATCAAAATCTGACAGCACAAGAGTGATCTTGATAATGAAAGATGATGAACGAACCTGACGGGGTGACTTAGTAAAAATAGACACTCCCTCCATGAATCTTGGAGTCCAAACCGGAAGCTGGAAATAAAATCTGAAAGCATCATATAACTCCTCTAAATCCTCTGAGCTCAGTAGAACCATAAGTTGACTTACTATAAATAGTAAGTCCCTCAAAAAGGGGCCAAAACCCACAATAGGGTCCTTTAATCACTAGTATTAGCCTACAAGGACCCAATGATAGGCTAAATCCACTAACTCCAATGCTAGCTCAAAATGGGGACATTATAGATGACAAAAAATTCTACACAATCGAATCTAGAAACTGATATAGCATATGTATGGATTGTGGAAATCTAATAGGTTTGAGTTCTCATGCTATTCACCCCTATTTTTGGTTTCTTGTCAAGAGTGATTGTTCTATCAGGTATACTCTTTTGAAAAGCAGAAATGTTATAACAACACTTTCATGATTGCAAATATCACCTTCCTTAGAGACTTCTTCCTCCTATCTCAAGAATTCATACTCTTGATGTTCTTCCCAATCCTTATCAACATATGGAATCATTTCAATATCGGAAATGCAAGAACCTTTATCTGACTCGAAGGGTGGATTTTCATAAGACACATCAGCATCTACCTCAAACAAAGGATTGTCAACCAACTAAAGATTATACTTTACTCAAAAGTCCACACTCATACTAGGGTACCGACTAGTCCAAATTTTTATTACTTAATCTTTTGGGACAATTGTCCAAATCACAAACCTCCTATATGTTATCAAGTTCCTTAATCACCTCCTTGATCTCCTCATTCCTCCTTTGTTCTCTTGCTCCTTGAAATGATTAGTGACAACAATATAATATTCTACTTCTATCAATTTAGATTTTGTTTCTTTGTACATATCTATGGCCTCATTTGCAATCTTTGTAGCCAATATTTTGTCATGGATCACATGCAAGTAGTCTGTCTTGATTTCTTTCATAGGGTTCATTGTTTTCAAATCAGCAAGGGTAACGTGAAACTCATCCTGACCACTTGGCACATTTTGTATTATACTTTACACATGCCGATATGTGCTATCCAAAATAGATAAAATTTTCACTTCATGTTCAACAGAAACTAAGAAATGACTTTCCCAGTCTTGATCACACCAAGATGAGTTGTTGTTATGCTGCATGACGAAATCAGAATTTCTTTCAACTATACTTCCAAGGCTGCCACAATCTTTTTGTGCCTCTTCCCTTTCCTCTTCAATAGAAAATTAAGAAGTCAAGTCATCAAGCACATAAAATTTGATTTATGCTCAATAGAATTATTTCTTTCAATGTCATCCTCAATACACGACTCTTGAGACAAGGTAATAGCAATATTAGAACCAAAAGGAATTTCATAAACCTTTTTACCCACAAACTTTTTCTGTAAGTCAAACCAAATGTCAATGAAATGAAAGAAAGAACCATCAACCTTAGCCAATTTGAAACCATTATCCTTTTTGCTTTCAAAATGCCCAGTATTAGGTGTATTCAAAGTTGTTTTACTTACTCCTCATATATCGACTCAGTGTCGCTAGCTCCCTAAAACTCTATCTCAAACACCTCATGAGTCAAGGCACCATTCTCAAATGTATCTTTGTCCTCAACACCACTTGGCTGAAATAAATCTTTATCCTTAACTCAAAAAATGTGATTAGGTGTCCAAGCCTCCTAACATGTGAAACAAATCTACCATCTTCTTATTTGGTTTTTACTCCTTTTGGGAGACCCTGTAACTTGTAAACCCAATGAAATTAGTTCATCAATCAATTGTTCTTTGAACTTCTCAATTTTCTTCTCAACCAATCTTTTTGAGAACTCATAAGCTGAGAACATTTGAAGAATCAAATTGTCACACTTAAGGTCAATCATAATGACACATGACCTGAATTTTAAGTAGTCAAAGTATACTAAATTCAATGACAAATTAATTTGATTATTTAATTAAGCACTTAGTTGCCGGATTCGCCCTGGCAAGGCCGGATCCGATCCGGGTCCGGATTTGCGTCGGATCCGGGCAGGGTCTGGACCAAACCCTGTGCATCCGTCCGGATCCACGGGCTCGCGGATCTGGACGGATCCACAGGGTTTGGTCCGGACCCTGCCCGGATCCGTCACGGACCCGGGAGGATCTGAGCGGATCCAAGAGGATCTCGCGCGGATCCGCGCGAATCCTCAAGGACCCGCGGCTTTTGCAACTTGAAAAGTCAAACAATGACTTCAAAAAGACATTTTTATATTATTTTTTTTACTTCTAACCCTAAAACGACCCCTTTTATGAGTCTCCAAACACATTTTATTTCTCATTGTGCTCTCTATTATTCTCTCTCATTTTGCTCTCTCATTCATGCAAGCTTGAAGTGAGGTGATTGAATTCGAAGGAGCTCGATTGTGGAGTGGCAAACACCTTCCAAGAAGCACTATTCAGTCTATTTGAGTGACTAAGGTATGCATTTGAACCATATTCTCAAGTTTTTTTGATAAGTTTTGATTCTTGAAGTATAAGTTTTTCATTTTGTATAAGTTTTGAAGTTTTCTTTTTTCATTTTTGTTATAGATTGCAACAATGAGTAGTCAAGGTTCAGTGGGTGGGGAGGGATCTCAAAGATTTAAAATTGATAAAGGGTCTCCTTTGTGGAGACACACTACAAGAATTTCTCAACGTGTTGGAGGTGGGGGGTATGTATGGAAATGTAATTTTTGCGAAATACAATATAGAAGCTACTACTCCTGGGTAAAATATCATCTTTTAGGCCCTGCGGGTCAAGGGATTAACATGTGTGAGGGGGAAGATAAGAAGGGATTGCCAGCTGCACAAATAGCAGCTTTGGTAAAAGAACAAGAAGCTGACAGAATATGTGCAAAAGGGAAACAAGTTTCTTATACCAGTAAACAGAAAACAATGCAGCCACCCACTCAAATGCAATCTAGATCACATCCATTCTTGCCTATGCCTTCTAGGGATGAAGATGTAGATCAACCACACAACACCCCCCGCAAGAGAGGCCCATTAGAGAGGGGATTTCAAATTGAATTAAGAGAAATTGCTGATGCCAAAGTTGGACGTTGCCTCTTTGCAAATGGTATTCCATTCAACTTTGTGAGATCACCTTATTTTAGAGACATGTGTGAAGGAATAAATGAAGCACCTTCTGGTTACCGTGGCCCTAAATATGAAAAGTTGCGCACCACCATATTACAAAATGAGAGAAAAAATGTAGAGCATCTACTACAACCAATAAGAGATTCTTGGATTCAATCAGGTGTGTCTATTGTTTCAGATGGATGGAAAGATTGTAAAAACCGTCCTTTAATTAATGTAATTGTTGTATCCTCCAAGGGGTCAATGTTTTTGAAGGTGGTTGACTGTGAAGGCGAACTTAAAAATGCAGAGTTCATTGCCCAGATTCTCATTGAATCCATAGAGTCCGTGGGTCATCACAATGTTGTCCAAGTAATTACGGACAATGCAAAAGTTTGCAAGGCTGCAGGTGCTTTGATAGAGGCTAGATATGATCACATCTTTTGGAAACCGTGCACCGTCCATTCTCTCAATCTAGTGATGAAGGCAATTGGCACCGAAATAGACTGGGTGAAACAAGTGTATGAGGAGGGTGAGGAGATTCAAATGTTTGTGACAAATCACCATATGTCACAAGCAATTTTCAGAACTTACTCAAAATTGGAATTGTTGAAGGTAAATTTTAAAATTTAATTTGTAACTTATTTAGTTTCATTTATCATTTTATAATTTTTATGTCATGTTTTAACTTTCTACTAACATGTTTTAGGTGGCTGAAACCCGGTTTGCCTCTCACACAATTGTGTTGAGACGGCTTGTCAAGGTGAAGGAGGCCTTATCACAAATGGTTATTAGTAACCAATGGAGCATCTGGAAGCAGTCCAGTACAGTCAGGGCCCAAAAGGTGAAGGCATTGATATTAGATGATGATTGGTGGACTCGTGTGGAGTATGTCTTGGAATTCACTGATCCCATCATGTCTATGCTTTGATTTGCCGACACTGATTTACCATGCTTGGGGGATATCTATGATAGCATGGACACAATGTTGGAGAAGATAAAAATGGTAAGTTATAAATTTAATACATTCCTTTATCTTTGTTTATTGAGAGTTATTTAAATTCAAAATTGACATAATGATAACTTACATGAACTTCATTTGATATCCCAGGTCATACATAGGAGAGAGAATGATCCTGAGGACACCTTATACAAAAAGGTGGAAGCAATGGTTCTTCATCGTTGGAACAAGATGACCACACCATTGCACCTCCTAGCATATGCTCTTTCTCCTAGGTACTATAGCACACAAGTACTTGGTATTCCAGGTAGAGTGGCACCATATAGAGATGCTGAGGTTGCCAGTGGGTATAAGAAGGCATTTGATAAAATCTTCCGCGATCCAGATATTGGGGTAAGTGTTAGGAGAGAATTTGGATCATTTATCTCAGGAAGAGATCTCCACCCTACTGCTATCAATGACCAAAGCAAAATGGATGCTGTTACATGGTGGTATCTTCATGGGCAAGATTATCTATACCTCCAACCTCTTGCGATTAAGATTCTATCACAAGTAAGTTTTTAAGGTTTAACTTTTCTTTTTTTTTTGTTTTGTCACTTGCATTGTAGAATTTAATACTTAACGCTCTTCAATTTATCTTGTATTTTTTTAATTTTGTTGGTTTTCTCTCTAGGTTGCAAGCTCTTCTGCCGCTGAGCGGAATTGGAGTACTTACTCCTTTATCCACTCAGTCAAGCGTAACCGGTTGGCTGCAAAAAAAGCAGAAGATTTGGTGTATGTTCACAACAACTTGCGTCTCCTGTCACGGAAGGATCCAAAGTACAAGAAGGGGCCAACGAAGCTTTGGGATGTAGCACCCGAATCTGCTGACCTAGATATGACCATTCACGATCTTGCTAGAAGCACTTTGGCTGATGTGGATTATGATGGTGATGATGATGATGATGAGACAGCACCCTCTAGTGCTAGTGGAACTTTGGGTTTCATTAATGATGATTTTGATCAAACACTTGCAGCTATTGGAGACCCCATTGATCCAGATTTTTTTGATAATCCATTTGATTGATGAACCATTGAACATTGAATCATGTCTCAAACTTTAATGAACAATATTTTGAAATGTCATTTTGTAATTCAGTAATATAATTCAATGTGCTGATTTTCTTTAGAATTGTCAACATAGAATCATAGATCAATGATCAAGTATGCTATTTGAAGTTTTAATGATCAAGCATCATAGATTCATACTCATAGTATGAAATGATTTAGTTTTAGAATTATGTATATTTCTCTTATATTTTTTGATATATAAATTTATAATGCATATATATATATATATACTCACGAATCCTCACGAATCCAAAACGGGAAATTTTTTTTTCACGAATCCACGAACTGGATTCGTGAACCCGAATCCGTCCCCGAACCCGAATCGGCAACTAAGATTAAGCATTAAAATGACTTCAATGAGCTAAGTAAGAAATTAATAAAGTCATTTTATTATTATTTCTCAATTTTCAAATTAAGGGAGGGGGGATAAAGAGACAAAGAAAAGGAATATCAACAGACAAGCAGAGGGAAAACGCAGAGTCACAAGGATATTAAAGAACATTGAGAGGCTCATTTTGAATATGCTTGGTTTATTATTTTCTCTTGGAGATTTTGGGACCTTCTAGCTTTCAACTTTGAAATCTGAGAACAAAAACCTTTAGGATTTCTTGGTGGATTGAATGGAAACCCAATTCATTCTTTGGTGGATTCGTGACAAAGTTCACAATTGGGCAAATTTGTGAAGACTTCTTCTGAAGACAAACTTGCAGTAACAGAGCTATTTCATATCTGTTTGGAAAACAAGGATGTAATGATTTATCTATTTTAATGGCAATATTCAGATTTAATTTCATATATCTATTTCAGTTTGATATTATATGTTTTTTAGTATAATCTATTGGATAAATGGAAATCAGTTTGCATGCAAATTGTATGTTTTAATTCTTGTGGAACAGCTGGTAAAATCTAGAGCAAATATCTATAGGGGGATATTTTAGTGGTATTTGAAATGGTTTTCCTACCAACCTATGAGGTTTCATGAGTAATAAGATAAAGATAAAATGTATTAATGTCTAACAAGAGACCACAAAGGGCGAAGGGGACTACCAAGAATAACAAAAGTGGGCTAGCACGCAGCAAGGACACCAAACGGTGCCCGAAGAAAGAAAGCAACAACAACCGAAACAAAAATAGAAAGAGGGGCCCAAAGGAAAAGGAACACCCCCGAACCCTATTAAGGGTTCTGAACAACTGTGAAGAACTTTCAAATGGAAGGATAAGAAATAGGACTAGTTGGGGCCCTAGTCTGCTACGAAGTCGAAGTGATCTTGGAAGTGGAAGGTCGTTGCTGATAGAAGCCCGTCCTGGGCTTCATAGATCTGGAATAAGGGACGAGACCAAGCTGACACTTGGTGTCATGTGCTGAGTGATAACCAGTGAAAAAGCAAGTAATGAGTTGAAAGGGTGGAGGCGTTGAAGGATGTCGGTGCTAGCATGTGTGGTCCCGACTCCCGAAGCCTAGTGGCTTCCTGAAGATAAAGGGAAAGGCACTATTGCTTCGTATATCTGAAGGTGGAGAGCGCCCACACCTCCCTGAAGAGGTTATAGAACCTCCCTCTGATCTCGTAGTATAAAGGGCAGTGAAAGATGAAGTGATCCTCCAACTCAACCTCCCCAATGCTCTAAAGCTAACAAATCTTGTGCAATTTGTCAATATGATGGTCGGTCTCACATCAAAGTCGATGCGAACCTACTTTGAAAGAACCAAGGGGAATCTTGAGGGAATGAGACCAATTATGGGATAAGTAGGAAGGGCGCATAATGAGTCCGTCCTTTAGCTCCAGAAAGTTCTTCACATAAAAGGTCATCGTTTGAATGAACTGCTTGTAAATCTCATCTTTGATGCATCTATTCAACTCGTGGTGAGGAGGAAGATTGGGGGGCGCATCGAGGGAATACCAGAAGGGTGGGAGGTGATCTATCTTAATCCCAATAGACTCAAGAAGGGTCAAAGTCTCAGCGATCCATTCACAAGCCCGACCAGAGGAGACAATAGAAGTAACGATAGACTCCGAAGAACAACAGGCAAGGTAACGGTTCTTGTGACACCCATCACCCAAATCAGAAAATCTCTGAAGGCAATGAAGGTACAAGATCATATCAAAGATGGCCTCAAATTTGAAGGGACAAGCCCCAAACTCTGCAAGAATAATGTTGGGCGAGATGGTGTACTTGCACTGAATGATGCATCGGAGGAGGAGAATTTGGACCCACTCGACAGTAGCCCAATCAAAATCCAGCAATGAAGGACCCCACACCATCGAACCATAGAGAATAGTAGGTCTGATAAGTGTGTCCATAAGTGTTATCTCGAACATAGTGTCCTAGAAGTGGTGCCAGAAACACTATCACTCGAGGAGGACCAACGAACCATACCTCTTATTTATTCGTGGCTGAAGAGTGGGTCTCATAGTGAAGTGGGGGCCAAAGGACTTAACCCCCAAGTATGTGTACGAGGAAGAAATCTCCACTTCCAAACCACTAAGGAAGAAATGGAGGTATGGTCTTAAGTGCATTAAAGACCATCACCTTGGGCTTCCTCAAATTAACTCTCAAATGCCGCAACTTGCAAAAGGGCGGAAGGTCGTCTAGCTGTCTTTGCAGACCCTCCGGAGAGGATGCTGAAAGAACATCATTCACGAAAAGCAGAAAGGAGATCAAAACTTGGTGAAGAAGGAAACCATCCCCAAGAAAAGTATGGTCCAAAAGATACCTCTCTAGCTTGTCAATGTAGACACTGAAAAGAGTAGGCGACAAGGGGCATCCCTGCTTGGCCCCAATAGTACTCCTAATGAAGTCTGATAACCTAGAAGGGGACTTGAGACAACCCAAAGCCATCTCATAGAGTCTCATGATTGTTGCTAAAAGAGTCTCTGAAATATCAATATCTCGAAGCCTCTAGAAAAGGGTTGTCTTAGGGATAGAATCAAAGGCTTTGTAGAAGTCCAAAAAGAAACAATACATCTTCGAGGAGTGATGGTGTAACATCCCTCTAAAGGAACTTTCCGAAACAGTGGTTTCTGATTACTTGTGCCCTAAATGGTTTTCATTTCTGAAACAGTGGTTTTTGAATACTTGTGCCCTAAATGGTTTTCATTTCTGAAACAGTGGTTTTTGAATACTTGTGCCCTAAATGGTTTTCATTTCTGAAACAGTGGTTTCTGAATACTTGTGCCCTAAATGGTTTTCATTTTTGAAACAGTGGTTTCTGATTACTTGTGCCCTAAATGGTTTTCATTTCTGAAACAGTGGTTTTTGAATACTTGTGCCCTAAATGGTTTTTATTTCTGAAACAGTGGTTTCTGATTATTTGTGCCCTAAATGGTTTCCAAGGTTTTCACGTGGTTGTTCATTGCACGTGTATTTTGATCTTGTTCATGTGATATCAGTAGGTGTGATAAATAATTTGTCATGCGATTGTGTTATTAATGTGGAATTGGATTAAATGTTTTATAACATATCTAACGGAAGCAAAGTAATTATAATCGGACTAACTACCTTTGTGTGGGAGGTGGATGTAGGAATGACTAGAACTTCGAGAGAGGGGGGAGAAGGTAACACCAGGTCAGAGGGAAAGAATAGTGAAGGATCAAATAGGGATCTGGAACTTTGAGAATTGGAAAGAAACCCTGAATAACCACTTGGCCAAACTCCAGGAGTCAATAGGGAGTTACCTTGTACTAAGTCAACTGCCAATGTATTTTGTATCGAGGAATCTCGTTGCTAGGAATGGATATGTTGGGATAAGGTTATCTATATTTGTAATTTTGCCTAGGATTCAGTTTATTATTTTCACGCATAAATATTTAGTCGGAAATTAGAAAACTATTTATAAATCCACAATATTTTAAGTATACTTTCACTCATGTGGCGTGAAGCCAATCTTATTATATTGAGCTTTTGGATTATGTATAGTCATGGGTTGGCAAATACTTTGATATATAATATTCTATACTTCAAATTTTTTATTCCGATCCCTTTTGATGTTTTAAATTCAGCCGAGAATGGGTAATCATTTAACGTCTATAGTTATCATTTGTTAAATTCTTTTTAAGATAATAAGTTATCGGGTGGAGCCGGAATAGAGTATTTTGTTTTACTCAAACTTTAGTGGAAGCTAGGATCTATCTATTTATTTTATTTATATCTGGGAACCACGAGAGGGTGGCGGATTTTCTGTATCGTGTCATCCTTGCCATGGGTGCAAGAATCAGTTAGATTTTATTGTCATCAAAAAGAAGATCGTGGGGAAAAAAAAAGGGATTCATTCTCTTGGAAGAGGAAGAAAAGAAAGTAGAGAACAGGAAGAAGGGACGGTAGTAGGAGTGAAGTGTTTCAGCTGCAACGTAAGCACCCGAGAGTCACTTCTTTTCTTTTAGCAAGTCGTCTACTTTTGCCAGGCATGCTTCTATTTCCTTCTCGAGTACTCCTTGTTAAACAAAAAGCTCATTGATATTAAGTTAGCTGTGCATTGGGTTCGTTGTTAATGAAACGAAGGTTTAGAAAGGGAAGAGACTATGATGCATCGAGCTGTGCAATGTTATAATGCTTAGTAATTGTTATTTCTTTCCCTGTCACGTATGTTATTCTTCTAAGCTGTGATTTTTGTTAAAAGATTGTAGTATTGACTGAGACGTGTTGTGATTTAGATCATTTCCGGTCAACTGCATGTATCATTACCTTATACAATTGTTTACTATTTGTTTTAATAAACACGATAGTATTTTATGCTGTGCTTTCAAACACTAGGAACAAACCGAGTCTAGCAATGTTGAAGACGTAGGCAAGTTAATAGTTTGTCCATGTCTGTTCTGTAAGGATTTCTGCTAAGAGACAGTTCGAGCACTATTACTGTAGCTATATTTATTAAAAAAAAACAAGAAGTGGCAGAGTCAGAGTAAAGCATTGAGACTTAGCTTGTTATATATCTTTTTTCTATCTGCGAAAACTTACTACCACAGTTACGAAAAATGCAGCGGTGTAGTATTGAAAGAGACTGTTGCTTTCGTCTTGGTTGTTAGTTGCATGGTGTAAGTTTGTAGAATAGAAGACATCTAAACTAAGAATTTGACAATGATTACTCCAATATCCTTCCAGTGAACAATGTGCCCAAAACAATGAAATTTTAACATTCTTGGCCAGTTCAAACTCGTTTCGAATTAGACCATATCCTTATCAGTAAGAACTGTGGGGTCAAATTACAGTCAGGTAGGACTTAGTTCCCACGACAGCCTGGCCCCAGTTTATCTTTAAGACAAGTTGGATAGGGTGGGGATTGGGACTATACTCAGTAGAGTAGTCAAAGACCTTGGCCAAGGGACCTCCAAATTAAGGAGTTACCAATTCCTTGTACTCGGATACTTCCTTAAGCCAAGAGTTAACTAAGGTGGCTATAGCTACAGAGTTAATCGGATAAGGAAGTAGGGTCCACCAGTTCCAGATGGCTTGATTCTCTTCCTTTAATCTATTCTTTCCTTTGCAGAGGGCCAGGTCCATTCTAGTGGGAATTGGACAAGGGGCGAGATGCCCTGTTTCGTTGGTTGGGTGGTTAAATGCCCCGGTGTTACCTTTTCCTCCAAACGACATCCATGGTTCTCCTGTCAACTTCTTTTCAGACTTGTATCAGTGAGTAGCATCTGTCTTCTCTTTACTTTCCTTGAATGATTATGAAAAAAATGTTGAATAGAATTCATGTTACTTGTAATGTTAATTTAATTTTACGTTCCAACAAGAAAAGTTATATTCCAGTTTCTCAGCATACTTGTTACTCTTTTAGGTTACATTAATGATAGCAGTTATTGTTTAGCTGTGATATTCAACAAAAAGAAAAAATATATGTATCTCAAGCACTTTGTTTCTTCTATTATGTTTCTTGGAAAATTTTGCAAATCAATTTGGAAGGTTCTTACATATGGTATCCGAGCTCTGGGTTCAACACTGGACCTGGGCTCACATACACAGACAATTTAGTAGTAGAAATTGATCAAGGCATTTTGGTACGTGCTTGGACACCGGCGATTAGGGCTGAAGTTAAAGCAGCCCTATCGGCCAAACAATTTTGGTTTGATATTGTAAAAAAAACAAAACAACCATTTTGGTTTGATATTGTAAAAAAATGATAATGTAAAAGAACCTTTTTGGCTGGCATAAAAGAAAGCAATGTGTGTAGTGAAATTTTGGGCATTACATATTTACATTATGGAAGTTGTATCCTCTAGGAAACAAACATGTTATATTTTATTTTTGTAATAAAAGAAAAACTTGGTCCACTTCAGGATTCTTAAGCAATGGGGGACTCACAAGAAGAAAACCGTGTGGAAGCACCTGGATCCCCAAACGGAAAGTTGGATCAACTTTTGCAGATGATGCGAGAAACTTAGAGTCGTATAGGGCATCTTGAACAGAAGATTCAGGATAGGGATGAGACTGAGGGTAAAAGAACTGAGTACAAATCTGAGGATAGGGAAAATCAATATTAGCAATCTAGTGCTGAAAAGGAAACACAATCTGAAAACAGCACTCAACACCTAGAAAACCCTGGGGTAGGAATCATTCCTGAGGACATGAAGAAGATAAAACCTCCCCAGTATGACGGTACCATTCTAGGAGAGGCTTCAGAAGCTTGGCTGACAGGGATGGAAAAGTATTTTAACATCCGAAACTACTCCGAAACACAAAAAACTGTGTGGGGATCTTATCAACTGATAGGGGAAGCTGCACGTTGGTGGGAAAGTAAAATGACCGAATTACAGCTACAGCCGACCAGGGTAACCTAGAATCAGTTTGTCGAATTATTCCGACAGAGGTGGCTGCCACAATTCTTCTATGAACAGAAATTGGCAGAATTCCAGGCTCTGAGGCAAGGTGATATGACCGTGAATGAGTATTCAGAAAAGTTCACTCGCCTACTAAAGTATGTACGCCAGTTGCAGACTAATAAAAAGTTCTGCCTAAGGAAATATCTGATGGGACTGAATAACCGAATAGGAGGACTAGTAGATGTCCTCGCACCGGCTAATGTCACAAAGGCATATGAGAAGGCCGTACGTTAGGAATCAAAACTTAAGAAAGATGATTCTATCCGTGACAAGAAACGGAAGAGAGGGGAATGGACTTCAACCTGTCAGGCGATCAAACCCAGAAATGATAGAGAAGTAAGTAACTTCAATGGGAACAAGAAGTTTAAGGGAAATAGGCCAGATTTCCGAGAGAATGAGAAAGATGTTACTACCATCCAGAGAGGAAACGACAATCAGGGAAAGGCAAATGAGAAAAAAGGACCACTGGGAGGATGTTTCACCTGTGGAGGGGAACATTATGCTAATCAATGCCCAACCAGGACACCAGGTGGACAGACGCTGATGAATCCCCTTTCAAATCAGCAAACAACTTTGCAGCAGAGAATACATGCTGTAGTGGATAATAGACAGGCTGACTTCCAAATTACTCCCATCGAGGTGACAGATGCAAGACCCAGGGGTGGTCATGGTCGAGCCCATCAGGGAGCTCGAGGTTCGTAAACTCCGGTTATGAAACAAGGTCATCAAGCAATGTAAGGTTCAATGGAACCAGTATTCTGAAGACAATGCCGCGTGGGAAGATTATGATGAAATTCATCAACAATTTCCTTACCTATTTAATGCATATAACCAATTGATGAGTAAACAATGCTTTTATTATCAATGTATATATTTGTTACTATTGACTCATGATCATCGAGGACGATGATTCATAAGGGGTAGAATATGTAACATCCCTCTAAAGCAACTTTCCGAAACAGTGGTTTCTGATTACTTGTGCCCTAAATGGTTTTCATTTCTGAAACAGTGGTTTTTGAATACTTGTGCCCTAAATGGTTTTCATTTTTGAAACAGTGGTTTCTGATTACTTGTGCCCTAAATGGTTTTCATTTCTGAAACAGTGGTTTCTGAATACTTGTGCCCTAAATGGTTTTCATTTCTGAAACAGTGGTTTCTGATTACTTGTGCCCTAAATGGTTTTCATTTCTAAAACAGTGGTTTCTGATTACTTGTGCCCTAAATGGTTTTCATTTCTGAAACAGTGGTTTCTGAATACTTGTGCCCTAAATGGTATTTATTTCTGAAATAGTGGTTTCTGATTATTTGTGCCCTAAATGGTTTCCAAGGTTTTCACGTGGTTGTTCATTGCACATGTGTATTTTGATCTTGTTCATGTGATATCAGTAGGTGTGATAAATAATTTGTCATGCGATTGTGTTATTAATATGGAATTGGATTAAATGTTTTATAACATATCTAATGGAAGCAAAGTAATTATAATCGAACTAACTACCTTTGTGTGGGAGGTGGATGCAGGAATGACTAGAACTCCGAGAGAGGGGGGAGAAGGTAACACCAGGTTAGAGGGAAAGAATAGTGAAGGATCAGACAAGGATCTGGAACTTTGAGAATTGGAAAGAAACCCAGAATAACCACTTGGCCAAACTCCAGAAGGAGTCAGTAGGGAGTTACCTTGTAGTAAGTCAACTGCCAATGTATTTTGTATCGAGGAATCTCGTTGCTAGGAATGGATACATTGGGATAAGGTTATCTATATTTGTAATTTTGCCTAGGATTCGGTTTATTATTTTCACGCATAAATATTTAGTCGGAAATTAGAAAACCATTTATAAATCCACAATATTTTAAGTATACTTTCACTCATGTGGCGTAAAGCCAATCTTATAATATTGAGCTTTTGGATTATGTATAGTCGTGGGTTGGCAAATACTTTGATATATAATATTCTATACTTAGAATTTTTCTTTAGTCCGATCCCTTTTGATGTTTTAAATTCTGCCGAGAATGGGTAATCATTTAGCGTCTATAGTTATCACTTGTTAAATTCTTTTAAGATAATAAGTTATCGGGTGGAGCCGGAATAGAGTATTTTATTTTACTCGAACCTTAGTGGAAGCTAGGATCTATCTATTTATTTTATTTATATCTGGGAACCATGAGAGGGTGGCGGATTTTCTGTATCATGTCATCCTTGCCATGGGTGCAAGAATTAGTTAGGTTTTATTGTCATCAAAAAGAAGATCGTGGGGAAAAAAAAAGGGATTCATTCTCTCGAAAGAGGAAGAAAAGAAAGTAGAGAACAGGAAGAAGGGACGGTAGTAGGAGTAAAGTGTTTCAGCTGCAACGTAAGCACCCAAGAGTCACTTCCTTTCTCTTAGCAACTCGTCAACTTTTGCCAGGCATGCTTCTGTTTCCTTCTCGAATACTCCTTGTTAAAAAAACAGCTCATTGATATTAAGTTAGCTGTGCATTGGGTTCGTTGTTAATGAAACAAAGGTTTAGAAAGGGAAGAGACTATGATGCATCGAGCTGTGCAATGTGTTAATGCTTAGTAATTGTTATTTCTTTCCCTGTCACGTATGTTATTCTTCTAAGCTGTGATTTTTGTTAAAAGATTGTAGTATTGACTGAGACGTGCTGTGATTTAGATCATTTCCGGTCAACTGCATGTATCATTACCTTATACGATTGTTTACTGTTTATTTTCATAAACACGGCAGTATTTTATGCTGTGCTTTCAAACACTAAGGACAAACCGAGTTTAGCAATGTCGAAGATGTAGGCAAGTTAATAGTTTGTCCAGGTCTGTTCTGTAAGGATTTCTGCTAAGAGACAGTTCGAGCACTATTACTGTAGCTATATTTATTAAAAAAAAACAAGAAGTGGCAGAGTCAGAGTAAAGCATTTAGACTTAGCTTGTTATATATCTTTTTTCTATTTGCGAAAACTTACTACCACAGTTACGAAAAATGCAGCGGTGTAGTATTGAAAGAGACTGTTGCTTTCGTCTTGGTTGTTAGTTGCATGGTGTAAGTCTATAGAATAGAAGACATCTAAACTAAGAATTTGACAATGATTACTCCAATATCCTTCCAGTGAACAATGTGCCCGAAACAATGAAATTTTAACATTCTTGGCCAGTTCAAACTCGTTTCGAATTTGACCATATCCTTATCAGTAAGAACTGCAGGGTCAAATTATAGTCAGGTAGGACTCAGTTCCTACGACAGCCCGGCCCCAGTTTATCTTTAAGACAAGTCAGATAGGGTGGGGATTGGGACTATACTTAGTAGAGTAGTCAAAGACCTTGGCCAAGGGACCTCCAGATTAAGGAGTTACCAATTCCTTGTACCCGAATACTTCCTTAAGCCAGGAGTTAACTAAGGTGGCTGTAGCTACAGAGTTAATCGGATAAGGAAGTAAGGCCCACCAGTTCCAGATGGCTTGATTCTCTTCCTTTAATCTATTCTTTCCTTTGTGGAGGGATGGGTCCATTCCAGTGGGAATTGGACAAGGGGCAAGACGCCTTGTTTCGTTGGTTGGGTGGTTAAACGCCCTGGTGTTACCTGTTCCTCCAAATGACGTCCATGGTTCTCCTGTCAACTTCTTTTAAGACTTGTATCAATGAGTAGCATCTGTCTTCTCTTTACTTTCCTTGAATGATTACTAAAAAAATGTTGAATAGAATTCATGTTACTTGTAATGTTAATTTAATTTTACGTTCCATCAAGAAAAGTTATATTCCAGTTTCTCAGCATACTTGTTATTCTTTTAGGTTACATTAATGATAGCAATTATTGTTCAGCTGTGATATTCAACAAAAAAAATATATATATGTATCTCAAGCACTTTGTTTCTTCTATTATGTTAACTGAAAAATTTTGCAAATCAGTTTGGAAGGTTCTTACAGATGGCGCACCTTCTCAATAATGCCCCAAAGAGTCAAGATATGATCCATGGTCTGATAGTTTGTTCTGAAACCGGCTTGCCCCTTGGCATAGATGTGACGGTGATCCAATACTCTCGACAGATGAAATTGAAGAGTCGTGGTGTACAACTTGGAGAAGGTGTGCCCAACCATGATGGTCCTGTAATTATTGGGGTCTGAGGCAAGACCCGCCTTTTGAATCGAATGGATGATGTGGTGCGACCAAGAAGAGGGGAAACCTATACAAACATGGTTGAAGAGATCGGCTAAATAGGACCCCCAAAACCGTGATGTCGTGTATAAAGAGCTCGGCTTAAAAATCTTCTTCATCAACTACCCTGCTAGAGCTCATTGTTTTGACTACCTCCCAGATGGTGGTGTAGGAAAAAAGGTGAAAATGAGGGGGGGATGTGACGTGGAAAGGGTGTTGACAAGGGATGTCATAGAGTGCGGAGATATGGGAGACTGGTAAACTATGGTCAAGCTTAGAGGGGAGGTGTGTAGGCCAGGGGAAAAGGGTATGACAAAAGGACTTCAAGGAGCGGTGGAGGGAGGCACGAAGGGTACATCTGCGATGTGAAATGTGAAGATGTTTCTTATGGTGGAGGAGATGGTAGTAGGAGGCTTTGAGGGAGGCGTAAGAAGGGTGGTGGAGCATGAAGGCCAATTGTAGGGTCCGATGAGAGGCCTTATAGTCATTATTGTACCATTTGTTCATAGGACATGTGTCCGACCCGCTCGTACGTGTGTGTGTGTGTGTGTGTACGCGCGCTTAGGCCTCGGCGAGGGGAGCTGGAGGAGGAGAAATGAGGGAAGGAAGACATGGTGGCTTCCCAAATGGCTGTGGACAGATGGAAGAACTTGGTAGCGATGCCCCCCAAAGTAGAGAATAGGGGGTAAGGGGGGAGTTTTCTGAGATGGTGGGTGAAGATGTTAGGATCACCCTCATCAAAGCGAACTACAATACAATGAGGGAGGGTTGGGGGAGCGGGAGCGGGAGGGGGGCAAGGAGTGAAGGCATGTAAGGGATGGAGAGACGAAGCAAAGCATGGTCTACCAGGGGGAGAGGGGTAACAAAGAAGTGGCTGATGTAAAGGATAAAGGAATGTCGAGAGAGAGAGCGTAATCCACAATGCTAACACCACCACCATGAGGCTTGCACGTGAATAAGTGTGATCCAGGAAAACAAGATAGCCCATTGAGTACCACTAGGTCTAAAGACTCATTGAGTTGTATAAGAAATCTCCCATATTTGGTCAAGGGACCATGTGCACCCTTGGACAACCTATGGAGCCCCAAATAGGTCGAGTCCACATCCTTAATGCATAGAGAGTCGAACCCCCTGTTGTGAACAGTAGACTGTGCCATCTAAGTCCTAGGATTGAAGTCCCTGAGGAAGAGAACTTCCCCAATCGTAGAGAACTGGGTGCTATTGTCATTAATGTCAAAAAAAAGGGGCCCTCATCAAGGCCACATTGGATAGCATAGGGGGGATGTCGAAGGAAAGTAGCAAACCCCAAAGATGACTTTTCCACAAGCGGTAGTGCGACATAATCGGACCCACATGAATCTAGCAGATGCGTCCAATAAGACAAAAGAAATCAAACCACAAAGCCGGTCATTAACAAGGCAAGCAACCCCACTGGAACTCCTAGTCTCATTCTTGAAGGCTGACATTCAGTGAAAACTAGCGAATGTGGGAAGAGGTCGAACAAGGCTCTCATGTTTCTTAGTGAAGAATAACTTATCTGAGGAATCCAAAACATCCTGTAGAAGACCAGGTGAGGACCAAACCAAACCACTGCAGTTCCAACATCTAACTTGCAAAGCTTGAATCTCCAGAGCACCCGCTACAACCCGACGCTTGGAGCATCATTTGGCAGTCATAGCCGCGGGCTTGGTCTTCCAACCAAGACGAAAGGTGTCTCTAATCATTGCCCTAAGATTCCTGATCATGGCCCACTTGGCGTCTCACCATGCAGTAGCCACAAGAGATCTAGCATACTCAAGTTCTATGACCTAAGATTTAGTGAGATCCTCAGCTAAATTAGTCTTAGTTGGCAAAGGGAAAACTTTCCTAGGTGCCTTCAGCACGCGCAGCCTGTCTGAGGGGTTAAGGAACAACAAAAATAGGGTGGAGTCATACCCAACCCAAGCCCTGTCAAGAGAGATATCTAGAAGATTAAGCTGATCTCTAACGAATGCATATGCAGCATCTAAAGGATCGGTGGTAATGTATAGGCCACAAACCTCTAGGTTGAGTTCTTGTGTTCTTATGCATTCCTCTGCTACTTTAGAGTGGACCAATTCCTCAACACTCAGGAGAGGACCACCATTGATGGTGATAATGTTCCTACAATTGAGAATAGATTAGAAAGTTCAATGTGTGACAACTCATGTATCCTAGATGAAATTGAACAAACGGCTCTAGCATTGCTAGAGTTGAAGGACAAATTATTGGTTACAAAGGAGAAGGTTATGCAAGTATTAACAAGGGTAGATGAATCTCATAGATACATTGAAGATCTTTTTTGGAAAACTCAATTTGAGAAGAGACAAAGGGGAGTTGCAAGTGGAGTCACTAGTACTCAATTGCACGCAATCAAAGAAGCATTTGAAAAGGTGAAATCAAATTACTTGCAACTATTAAGGGATAAGGATCTTGCTATCAAATTTGTAGAAAATAAGAAAAGAGAGGTGGATGAGCTTTGTCTACAACTGAGCATGTCTCATTACTCATTATACAAGGCTGAAAACCAGACTTCTATTGCAGCCACTAACAAGAAAGATGATATTAATTCTAAGGTCGGGAAGATCATGTAGATTGTTGAAGGAATCAATACCCTTTGTGAGAATGAAAGTAAGTACAATGAAAGTAAGGTCAATCATATCAGACATTGAGTGATGACTCGGAGTTGTCATGGGATGATGATAACTCCTAGGATCATGGTTTACAGGGACTTATTGTGGAGGGGGAAGTAGAAACATGCGAGGAGTTTGATATAGTTGTGGCTTCCACTTCTTCAGATGAGATATTTGTAGAGGTACCCAGTAGCAGTACCTCATTGATGGACATGTGCAAAGTTGTTAGCGCACATGATGTTAGTGACCATGTGGTGAGCAGTGAGGATGCAGCTTCCTATCACAGTGTAGTTAGTGAGTCAGGGAGCGTACATGGGAGCCAAGGCATGCAGAGACATCATGTGACCAGTCAGCTGAAGGTGAACGATAGTGATATTTCTTAAGCTCTTGAGCATTATGATGCTATCCAGTAGATGTTGGTTGTATATGATTGGGGTGCTCCTTTGTTAGATGAGCATGGTGGTAGTTGCCTTTCCCTAGAAGAGATTCAGTCACTTCGAGAGGCTATCAGGATCTTGAAGCATAATTATTTATAGTTGGTAGCTGACAGGGATTACCTTCATGAGTGGGGTAGCTCTTGTTACAAGGCATTGTTAGGGAAAGAGGAGGTGGTTGAGCTCACCATGAGCTTGAGGCAACTTCTAAGGGGTTGGAGAGGACCCAGTTGGCTCTCCAGGAGTTGCAGCTGCAGTTAAGTGAGGTGACAGTGGAGTTGGAGAGAGTACAGTCTACGCAAGCCACAGATCCAGTTCAGCTACAAATAGTGGTGGTTGGGGGTGAGTTGATTTCCATAGATGGTGGTGGTGGATGTGATGAAGGTGCAATTACATCCACCCATGATACGAGTGCAGTAGTTACATATGAGATGAACACTTTAGTGGAGGATTGTAGAGAGTTTCTTGTTGTACCAGGTCCTCTCGTAGTTAGCACGATGACATATGATATAGAATAGGTTATTAAGAGTCCTGGTGTAGTAGTAGTGGATTCATCAAAGACTTTTGTGCCAGTTCATGGCACTACTCTATCTTCACAGGATATGGGCAGCGTATCATTTGGGTTGGTTGTTAGCTCCATTACTGATTTGTTGTAATGTCCCCTTATTGAGACCTTACTTAATTAAATGAAAATACCATTAAATAGAATTAATGTTCACTTTAAGCCTGGATGGATGATCCCGGGTCTTAACTAATTACCCGGTCAAATTGATTAGGATGATTTTGGATGTGATTGAGGCGCTTGGAGACCATTCCCAATAGGCTCCCTCAAAGTTTACAGGTCCAAGCCCAAACTATTGGGACGCTGACCCCCACCTTATTTTGGGACAGAAAGCTATTGGCGGGATTTACACCAGCTTTCCTCGAAGACACCTTTCTCTTCCTTCCAATTCGGCTCGTGATAAGAAGCTAGAGTAGGGATATATATATAATCTTGATTATCATTAACAATATATATATAATATAGACTCAGACCTTCCATTCGATTGATAATCAATATATAATATATTTTATAATCTATGATCTGCTATATATAATAAATATACGTCTATAGAATTCTGATTTCATTATTATATATAATATTGTATATATTAGTTCATATATATTTCTTATTCATTATTATATATATATATATCTGATTATTGCCCAGTCATCTATATATATATACTTCAAAGTAATATAATGCCACAATGGAATACAAGAATCTTACAATGCTATGATTGCAGTAGCAGTTCGAATCTTAATATGAATATACGGCTGTCTCTGATATGACAATATAGAATATGCACATACCCTGCAAACCGTCCCTAATAGACAACGAATTATATGCTGCTATGACAGGATGATTAATGGGCAAGATGTCGTCTTTAATATTCTTTATATGATTGTGTGATCTTCTATTCTGGAGCCGTCTCTGATATGCTAATACGAATAATGCTCTGTAGAAGTGTCGTCTCTGATCTATCGTATAATACTTGCACTATCAAATATAGAAGGTTGCGATAGCAACCGGTATGCTCAGTGAGAGAAGTCCACCAAGGAACAATCTATAAAATCCATTCTTATTCTTTCTTTGACCGCCAATTGACTTTGACGTATATAGGTGCCAAAGAGGCACGATGAATAGTTGCCAACCTTCACTATTAATTATCGCCATTTGTTAATGATTAACAATTGCGATTTGTATGTTATCATGAACCGCCAGCCATACAATATTATAGACAATCGTATGTTATTGCAAATTAATTATAGCAATCGATATATGCCCAATAACGATGGAAAATGGATATAGCCATCACACATTTCTATGATAAATCGATTAATCTTAAAAATATCTTTATTGATTGCCTCTTTCAACAGTCGATGATAACTAGGTTCTCTTTATTGATACTAACCCCATAATTGATGACCACTGTGTAAATGATGATCATTTAATAGATTATCGCTGATGCTTGGCGTATTCGTGGTTTCCTTCATAATCATTGTTCATCATAGATATAAATAAATAGATGCCAATTAATATCAGCTTGGCATTTGGTAATCATATTACTCGATTCTTTGATTATATCGATTACCATATGTTAATATATATATTTATTAATATTATTATTTATTTACTTTGTAGTTATAATTATCTTATTATTGTTTATTATATGACGGATAGGGGATATCACATTTGTTTCCTTCTTTCGAAGGCAAATCTGGTACTGCATCTCACACAGCTAGCAGTGATAGACGGTTGTGCTCTAGTATCAGAGGGAGCAATTGTGGATTGCAAGAGAGCAGTTTGATTCTACTTTGTATAATTTCTACTGCATAGAGTCATTTATGGAGTATCTGCTTGAGAGTCCGAGATTTCAGGAGGGACCTTTCGGAATCTCTGAGGGTACTCTCATCCGGGGTTCTTGCGCAATTCGGCTTTTGGTGGGAAAGATTGTACAGACTTTGACTACAATGCTTCCCCACAAGGATTTTGTGGTTGGGTTTTCTAATAGGGTTACCCAGGATCCTGCCCAACTAGTTGTTCGGAGACAAAGATTGGAGTCATCTCTTGGTTCTCAGTTTGATGATGATAAGCCTTTGATGAAGATCAGAGCATTTTATCGCAACGACATAGTAAGTTGTGCTCGTCATTTCTCTTTTAACCCATAGGTAGAGGACTTGGTTTTGCGCAGGTATGGGTTGACTCCAAGTTCATACCATCTTTTATGAGATGGGTTTGCACCATCTGTAGTTGATGGGGTTAGCAGGAGGCTACTTGCAGAGTCAGCATATCCATGACGGTTTTGCAAAGGATGGATATCTGGGTTATGGTACAGGTGCTTTTGGTAGTACTAGTTCCTGTTGCAAAGATAAACTTCATACTCATGGAAGATTGGTAGGGTGTGTAGGGAGTTTTGATCTAGCAGATGATATCGAATATCCATTTTTCTTTGTTATGGATGGATGTGAGTTTTGTCTCTACTGGGATCCAGGTGGACATAGGATTGGCACTGTAGATTGGGTAAGTCACCATTGTTGGTATGGTGACAGTATGTTTAGGATAGCATTTTGGATAGTGTTATCATCACAGGAGTTTGTAGGTGATGCCAGGGACATTATACATATTTATCCTTGACATCCGGGTGGATCATTGTGTTTCTTTGATTCTTGTGATTGCTTGAGGACAAACAATCTTGGGGAGAGACTGTAATGTCCCCATTTTAGTGTGACCGTGAATATGGATGGATTAGCCTATCATGTGACTCCAATAGGCTAATGAGCATGGACAGAGGGTCTCTTTCAGTGGGCATATACTTCAAGAATCAGTATGCTTTTGTTAGGCTTCCATTTGGCGTCATTTGGACTTCATTTGCTATACTTATGCCACATTTACTATTTATAGTAAGCCTGATGTTGTTCGAGGACCCTTTCTATTTTTGGAAAGTGCATTTGGTGACGTGGGGAAATAATATCTGTGACTCCTGTTTCAAACGGCATACTAAAATGATAAGTATTTTGGGAGTTATTATTTTTTTGGTAGCCAAATTATTATTAAATCATTAAATGGCTTATTATTATAAAGTTATAATTTAACTTTATAATTTCACTTCAGTTGAGGGTTGAGTCATCATGGTAAGGGGCCATTTATTTAATTAATTCATGTAAGCCTAAGCCAAGGTATTAATTAAAAGTATTGGACTAAATAAATTATTAAAAAGAAAAGTATATCTATTTATCCCACATTGGCTGGAAAAGTGTGCGAGTTCTCCCACAAAAGTTATAAAAGACTCACAGGAGTTCTTTTTCATGATGTTACTTGTGCATTTGTTATTTTATGAAATTGTGATAAATGTTGGAGCCAAGGGTTTCAACGTTTGAAGGGTGGAAGAATTGGGAATTCTTCTAAGTATTTTGCATGTTGAAATTTTAAGATCGCTGCAAAAGTAATAGCACTGCCTAGATTGTAATGGTATGTGTTTTTCAAATGCAACAATCTCTCTTTCATTTATATTGGGGATGAGGCTAGGAGAGACATGTCCCTTCATGGGACATGTCTATTCATTATAATTTGATTAATCTTATAATGTTTCATCAATCAATTATTAATTTAGAATAATATAATAGATTAATATTGAATATTAAATTTCATGTGATTAATAATAATATAACATATAATATTATTAATCAACTTATATTATATGTATTCTAAATGATCATACGACTGAAGCTACAAACATTAACACTCCCTCTTAGCTTATTTCCACTAAAAACATTACATGCTTGTTTTATTAACATTGCACTTTGAATTGGTTGATCTCTGCCAATGAATTGTTTCAGCGTTAATCTCATCCAGAGGTTAAGATTGTGTTAAAATTGGTGACCAATTTGTGAAGAGGATTAAGAGTTTCATATCAGATATAATTGCAAGGAAAGAGGACTGTATTTTGTGCAGATTACAGCCTTTTAGAGGTTTGCATTTGGGGTTTAGAGAGCCGTCATTCATCAATAGAGCAGTGGCAGTCATTTTAGAGGTTGTGTCTGATTATTTGAGGCAGCGTTTGACATCTATGAGGCACGTTCCTTCTGTTTGGTGCCTTCTTCAGATGTTGTGAGACTTAGAGACAAATCTGAGATCATTAGTAAAGGGCTGCGGTACAATCTGGAGTGTTTATACATGCTTGCAGTCAGTTCCAAGTTTTGATATTTTGCAGTTAATTTGTTTTTTCAAAGCATTGTTCATCATTGTAATTGAATTGCAAAAAGATAGTTCGTTCATAGATATAAGGTTGCATAATAACTGTTTGAGGAGATGCCTTTGCTACAGTTATTCATTTCAGTTAATGTTAAACCATTAGGTTGCATGCCAACTATTTGCTACAATGTCCATTGGTTGTAGGTGCACATTTTAAATGTAGAAATCATATGTATGCATTCAAATGGTCAAAAGAGATTGCATTTGCATTTTAGTTCTTTGTCTGTATGTCTTAATAATCATTTGTTAGCATTTAAACTTCATTTAAAACCATTTCAAGCAAGCAAATACAATCTGAAAATAAAAGACAGAGAAATTGAGGTTTCATGCAAAATGTTTGACAAAATGTCAAACATCCACAAGTGAAGCAAATCCTATGTTGTCAGAGCTAGAACTCGCAGGGGTTTTTTACAGTGGTATCAGGCTTGCATGTAAAGTGTTTGACTAAATGTCAAACATTCAAAATTAACAACCAAAATCAAAATTAAGGCAATATCCTAGTGTGGGATATTACATTAACACACTTGGACAAGATCTTATTGTTACCCTAAAATATACAATGGGTAGTGAGATACAATGTCATACCACAATCATCTGTTCTATCTTCTGAATGTCTGAAGAATTGAAAGACCAATGGGGAATATGAAACAAACCGTTTTGCTGCAATAGCATCAGCTTCATCAAAAAATATTATACTCGGAGCAGCTAGCCGTGCTCTTTGAAAAATCTCACGCAGGAATGCTTCTCCTTCTCCAACATACATTGAGTACAGCTCTGCCCCGCTGCAATCACAATTTAAAATTAGCATCAGAATTAGCAGATAAGTATATATTCAATTCCAAGTCACCTTCATAAATAAGTTTTACTTTATAACTGCATCCATGATCTAATGTGCCAATTCAATGATATGTGCACTTCTCTTGAATCAGCAAACAATACAATTGATCTGAAGCAAAAAATTGGAGCACACAATCCCTTGTTCATGTGGTAAGCCATACATAAGAGAAGTTGGAAGAGCTTTTCAAGCAAGAGTGAATGAGCATTGTGCAGATATAAAGTAAAATTGGGCTCAAACCTCAAAGGTAATCCTTCCCAAAGCATTCCTCTCAAACCAAAAAACATATTTGCATTAACAATTAAAAAATAATTGAGGAAGAAGGCAATGATTTGTTGTGTCAATTTCAATGGAAGCCACTGAAATAGCTAAAAGACCGGATAATTTAAAAAGGGATGGAGGCTTGGCACACAACCATTCTTGGATTCCATTATCCAGACTCTTGGGATTGGACAACATTGGCATGTTAAAGCATTCTATGTTTCACTCATTACTCAAAGAGTTCTAGGAGTAGTCATTATGAAGATGAATTCACTCCATGTACGTATAAAGTTATTCATAAAAGGAGCCCCAAGTTATGCAATCCATGACCATTGCACCACAAAATGCAGTCTAAAATGTTAGTTCTATACAATTTGGCACAGTTTTTCACAAAAAGCATTTTGCAAATATAAAACTATTGTTTTTCCATGAATTAGAACAAGTAGCTAGACCTTTTAAGGATCAGAAAGTAAAATCTAATTTTAATCCTACAAGATTAGTAGAAAACAAGTACCACAATCTCAAACAGGTGTTTTCAAATGTAACAATTATTTCACCATAGGACCACTAGTGTGAAATTAGTATAATACGAATTAAAGGTTGCCTCAGATAGTCACAACCAAATACCTATTGAAAACCATACATCGGAAACTTCACTCATTTCAATTTTATCACCTCACTTGTTGAATATTCATCTTGAAGTAAAATGGATGCATGAGATTAGTTTCTTTCTCGTTCTTGTACTCTCAAGAATTCTTACACCTATTTGGATTTACATCAATTAACCTATCATTATAGCATAATTTAAGGGGAGATGCTTATGTCTATATACGTTGATAGGATATTATAAGAGAAAACTCCCACACATGATTAATGTCCACAAATGATGTGGAGAGTACACCAATTAATTAATATAGAAAACTCTACAAAAAGAAAACCCTCGAATCAAAATAACAAAAAAATACTTAATCCAAAAAAATACACTAAGTTGTTGACTAATAGCAATATAGATAGCAAGGAAGGTAGAACAAGTGCCCCAAAATCATATGCACCATCATCAATAACTGTGAGAGATAATGCTTGTTAGGGAGTATCCAAGGTCGCCCTAGGAGGAATAAAAGCATTTCCTCTAAAAACTCCACTAGCATCTTATGTAAGGGTTACTCCTATAGTAGAAAAGAAGCTCATATTATGAGTCTACCCTTGTGGTCTAGAGGCATCTAACAAGTAGTAGATCCATGTCATTGGAATGGGTCCAAGACATGTCGACAAGAATGTGCATGGACATGATGTTGACAAAGAGAGGATTGGGGAACCCAAGTAACCTAAGCAGTAATGATGCACGAAGAGAAGTGATGCTTAACAACTCTATAAACTATGAAATGTCTAGAATTAGAATCCAAAGGAAAATTCGTATCGTCTATCACCAAGGTGAGGTAGAATGAAGAAATAATGATATTGGTGCGAGTTATATTATTTAATTATTAATAAAGATGACTTTATTAATAATTAATCATTAAAGGTGAATTATAAAGTTATATTGTCACTTTGTGCACAATGGGGTTGTGACCATCAATTTAAGTGTATTAATTGAATATGATTTATGGGGCCAAATATTTAAAGCAATATATAAAGGCAGTGTGAAAACAAAACATATATCATTTAAATGATATTAAAAAGCATTTATTGTGACCTTGACTTTGGGTGCCCATAATGGAGAATTATTATAAAGTTATTACGCAACCCTAAAATGGATTTGAAATGGAATTAAAAAGCACAAAGGGATTGACCTAATTGGGACAAGTATAAAAAGCACATCAAAAGCAAATTAACCTCATAATATTGTTGGTCATTTGACTTATGTTTTTTGAGTTCTTTCTCAGAGAAGTAACCAGCTAGGGTTTCATCCATATTTGATCGTTGGGAACAAAAACTCTCATTGATTCCAGCTATTAGAGGTTGTGGAAAATCGATTGAAGGTTTTCTTTGTGAGAGCTTCATCTAGAAGTTCTAATTCTGAAAAATTGGTGAAGGAATTCAGAGAATATATAAGGGTTTTAAGGCTGAGTTTGAAAGTCAATTTTAGAATTTTGTAGTTGCACTCTTATTTCCAAAATGTTATACGATTAGTATACAGACAATTCCGGATATGCACGTGATTTGATAGAAGTATTGTAAACATTCAATAATCAATATAATATATTGCAGCTCTTCTATACTCTCAGTTTGTTTTTCAATTTACTATATTTTATGCGAAGTTATTATCTTGCTTGACAACACTTAATAAAAATTCAAGGAATTGCATATTTAATCCAAAAATCAGTCATATATATCATTTACATAGCAGAATTAGTGGCTTGGTAGAGTTAGAAATCGCAAGGGTTCTTACAGTGGTATTAGAATGGTTTCCTACCAGCCTATGAGGTTGCATGTCAGATTTTTGAATTGCATGTCAAATTTTTCAGTTGCATGTCATTTTATAAGCAGTTTATGAAGAGGGTTGTCATTGCATGTTATTTCCAAGCACTCCTAGTAGTGGGTTTGTGTTGCATGACAGTTTGGTGAATACCCAGATGGTTGCATGTTATTTTTAAATCAGTTTAATGAAGTGGGTTTCTTTTGCGTGCCATTTACAAGTAGAACAAATTTTGGGGGTTTCATTAAAAATTTCATGGAGCTCACATAGCTGATCTTTTGAGTAACTTGCACTCATAAGTTCAAGATATGGGTTACTAAAGTATTGTCAAGAAATCTAGGGAAGAGATTGAACAAGATGCCTTCGAGATGGGGGAAAGATGTGAACAAGAAGCTCCTCAACTCCTTGAGGGCTATCAGAATATGTCAGATGCTTTTAAAGCACACTACTCCCTTAATATTTTTTTGAACTTTGTTGTTATCTTGAGGCCTGATAGGATTGGGTTGGTAAAGTACATTAGGAGGGTGTATAAGGAAGCAATTTCATCTAAAGGGAAAACATTCAGTTATGAGCACAGTGTGAGCAGGTATGGTAGAGCTACTAAATCAGATTATGAAAGTGGTTCTACTTCTAAACTCAATGATCAAGTTATAGGAACTCCCATCATGAGCAAGAATGAAATGAGAAGACAAGGTCTGTACTTCACTTGCAAAGGTTTTTGGGAGCCTAACCACCAATGCACAGATAATGAAGTAAATGAGTTTGATGAAAACCTCGGATGCATTGAAGAGGAAGCCATGAAGGAGGCAGATTTGGAGAAGCACATGTTGCATAAAGATGATGGGATTTATGAGTCACATCATTTGGAAGGACAAAGAGGATCCCATTATGAAGCCATTGAGATTAAGGAGACTTATACACATGCTGATTTACATTGCAGCCAGACTATTGAGCTTAATCATGATGTAGATCTTAGTAAATGACGAAAAATGTTGTGGAAGAATCTACCAATGTTGGCATGGAAGTTGGAAGTGTCAAAAATGAGGAATGTGCAGAGGATACAAGCTCTAACAGTTCCATTTTTTGCAAAAGCAGTCAGAATTCTTTGTACTTTCATGAGATAATAGCCATTCCACGTGTGGAAGAGGGTTGTATGAAGATTCCTAGCAATGACACTCAAGATTTGGGTGTTAAAAATGATGTATGCATTGAAAATTCAAGTCACAACAAGTCTGATTTTGTAAATCAGACCTTAGAAAACAAGTTGAAAAATTCAGTTAGTGGCATCGAATCCCAAGATCATATGAGTTGGATGGTGATACAATTACATTTGGAGTGGAAGAGTGTGAAGATACTGTTATAGCAACAACTTCTACTTTGCCAGTTGAGCCATCCTTTGAGGCACATAGCAGCAATATCTTAGTTGTTGATGTGTGCACTGATGATTGCACACACGACGTTGCTTATCATGAGGCGAGTGATGTGGATACAATCTCATATCACAGTACAAATTTTGGGTCAGAACACTTGCATGGGAGATATAATTTCAGAGTCCTCATCATTTGGTTGGGCAACTTAAGGTTAACGACAACATGATTCCCATGGCCTTAGAGCATTTTGGCATTGCTCATCGGATGTTGGCTACCTTTGGTTGGAGTATTCCTATGACGGGTGAGCACGGTGATAGTGGCATTTCCTTGGCAGAGTTCCATGCACTTTGAGAAGCCATTGGAACAATGAAACATAATTGTTTACAGTTATTGACTAGTAGAGACTATCTTCTCGAGTGGGGTTGCACTTGCTATGATGCCTTGAAGGGAAAGGAGGAGTTAGACGAGTTCACTCATGAGCTTGATGTGACTATGGACTCCTTAGAAAGCATGCAGTTGGCCCTTCATGAGTCTCAGTCACAAATTGAGGAGGAGCTTACTGTGGAGTTGAGTTTGGCACAGTCTTCACCAGCTTCAGTTACAGTGGCAGTTGGTGATGATCTTATATCCACGGATTATGGTTGAGAGCAGGTTGAGGATATGGCTACACCTATTATAGTTACAAGTGCAGCTGATACAAATGAGATGGGTGCATTTTTTGAAAGTAGAAGAGAACCACAAGTTGCATCAGGTTCTCCTGTGGTTACATCCACCGCAAGTGTTGTCGATGATTAGTCAGATGACAGAGGTTATATTCCGAACTATGATAGTCGACCATTAACCGAGGTGGGAGCTTTTTATCGTGACTGCATAGGGAGGATTACTTATCACTTCTTTTCTAATCCACACACGAAAGATTCGATGATGCCTCGGTGTGGATTGGCTCTGAGTTTTTGACATCCTTTGTGGGATGGGTACTCACCATCTTCATTAGATGGAAACAGTAATTGCAAGTATTCGACTCCATCTTTGGTGGGGAATTTCTAGCAGAGTCAGCACATTCAAGGGAGTCTAGTTGAGGTTGGAGATAGTTGTGGTGTTGTAGATACCATCAGTGATTCATACCTCCACATAGCAGATGGATGTGAGTTCAGTTTACTTTGGGATCCAAGTGATGACAGGGTTAACACTGCATTTTGGGTGGGTCCCATTAATTGGCTTCACCACTTTTGGCACGGTGAAGTTGAGATCAAAGTTGAGAAGCAGAAGTTTGAGGATGTTCTTCTTAGCAGGCTTTCTATCCGGAGTTTGGGATCCTTCCAATGCATCAGGATATCAAACAGGGCTTGCAGAGAAGTTTTGGGGAGTGCACATGGTGCCGAGTACGTACAGTTTTAGTCTTGACCCTCATGTGCATGACCTCTTCAGAGGCACAGTTCAGTGGCACGTGTTAGATAGTGTGTATGACAATTCACCTTGCGTAGTTTTGGGAAGTAAACTTTGTTAGCCTTTTGAGCTGCCTCCTTTTGAGTTGTTTCCTCCTTCAGGTCATTTCCCTCCAAAAATCTCGATAGGTAGTCAAATTCTGCTCAAGTTTAGGGGCATTTCAAGGCAAAATTTGAATTTTAAATTGATGAAAATGGTGGAATTTGAGGATGAAATATGAAGATCAATCAAAATTTGGAGGGAAATGACCTGATTTTGAAACAAAATGGAGAAGAAAATTGGATTTTCAATGAGTTTCAATCAATAAGTGATGAAAATCAGAATTAAAAATAAGTGAAGATAAGCCTCAAAAACAAATTTGAAGTCATGAAGCATGAATTGAGGAGGCTAAATAAATGAATTGTAAATCAAGTTTAGAATTGCAGCAATCCCGACAACATGGTGGAATACGACCTCGTTTCAGGACTTCTGTCCAAACAACAACCAAATTTTCACCATCCAATTTTGGTCCAATTTCGGTTCTATGTTGTTATTTGTAGGGAAATTTGAACATTTCGGGGTATAAATCAGAATTCCTCATCAAAACAAGCGTGATTCAAGTGGGTTGAAAGATCAAAATTCGCATGAAAAATATGAAAATTTGGCCTTGGACTAAAGAAAATTCATGATCAAAGTGTAATTTGCCTCCTTATTTGGTGGAGAATTTTTTATCAAGTTCGTAGAGTAGAAGGAAAAGTAGATTTAAAATAAATCTAGATGCAATTTTATATCATGTAAGATTTTAGATTTCCTCAATATTGTTTATACTTATCATATTGTGAGCCTAATAAAAGTTTTTCTTTGGTTTTGCAAGAAAGGCAAAGATGCTTGTGGACAAAGAAGGATTATGACAAGATCAAGCTCAAGACTTCAAGCAAGAAGATAGTTTGAGGTCGAGGATCAAACTGAGGATGCAAATTCGAAAATCAAGATCAAGATGGAGTTCAAAGAACAAAGAGCAAAGAACAAGGAGGATGAACATTGTAAGTTTACAAGTGGAGAAAGTTATCAAAACTTGAATTTCATTTGGAAATCCAAGTTCATTTTGGTGGTCCAAGTACGTGAGGGACTTCATCACTTCAAGAATATCAAGGTCAAGAAGCCAAAAATGAGAAAATTTCCAAGAACAAGGATGAAATGTTCGTGAAGATGAAACAATTTACATGCCATCACCATCAGGGTAAGGGTTGATAATGATGAATATCAAGAGATATTTTCTCATTATCAAGAGATATTAACCAAGTCTACAAGATAAGAATGTTGAGGTGGCACCCACTCATCTCCAACCAATTAGAAGGCTCCAGTTGCACGTGTTCAAACTCATTCAATCAGATCATGCAAAGTGTACACATGGAGTCCACATCATGTTTCTACCTAACTTATTTTCTCATTGGTTCTCAAGAGCATTGTTATTTTCTTATTGGCTCACAAGGTGGTGCTTTCATATAATTGGTCAAGCATTTAATGCTTTTAGCTATTAGTTGGATTACGGCTTTGTTGGATAAATTTGGGCCCTCGATCTTGAATTGATCTTGGTCATCCATTGTAATTGAACAACTATAAAAGGCTAAGGCTTTCTCATTTGTAACTCATTAGAGATAGAATAGAGTAGAAAGAGAGACTTGTTGAAATTGTTGTCATAATGTTATCAAAGTAATTGATAACTCATAGTTGGTCTTCATGGTGGATTACTTGTGTTTCTTTGAAGTATTGCATGGTTTCTACATTCCCTCACTTAGAGTAGATTTTTTTCAACTTGGTTACAAGTGTAAAGTTGAATGGAAGATATTTTGGATGCATCTTTGGTGAATTGGCTTTAGACCAAACTACTAGCTGCTTGTTGATTGTAAGTTTTCCTTGTGTGGTTGAATGACATATTTATGAGCTTTACTTCGATTATTTCTTGCACGTTGATATGCATTGATGGATGGTGTTAATGGAATAGTGATAGTTTGAACATCTTACATCTACCTTAGGAGATTGCACTAGATTTGTTGATGTCAATAGCTAAACTAAGTCTAGTAGAGTCACAAAGACATTCATCATCTCTTGCATTCTAGGAGAAAAATAGCTTTCTAAACCCTTTCCCTTTGTAGTTTGTTTGGTGGAAAGTAGCTGAAGTAGTTGATATCCATTGTATGAACAACGTAAGTCCCTTTGCGATACACATCATATCACATCATTACAATTGAGTGAAAGTCCACAACTAGAAGGAACCTTGCAATTGTCTCATTTGATTGCACAATCCATAAACATTGTTTAGCATATGAGCTTCCATATTCAAGAGAGGATTTGATATTTGGTGTTTCATCCTGGAACATTGTGTTTCGTTCTACATGTTGTAGTGGCATAAAACTCACATCAACACTACTTTCTTAACACATTTGGGGCATATGTTGTAATGTTGTTTTTAAAATTAATATAATGAGGAAATGGCCCTAATTCCTTATTTATCAAAAGAAATAACATATTCCTATTGTATAGATGGCTGTTGAGATCTGCATTGGCCATTGTATAATAATCAAGCTCCATGGTCAGAATGACATAGAGCTTTGACCTGATCACTGTCAGCATAGTGAATGAGTCCATTGACTCACTCAGTGCAGTCCCTACCCACATGAATGTTGACACACTTGTGTAAGCATCTCATTAGGGGTTTGTGAATGATTGTACTGTAACTCTTCCCCCATCAAATCCTTACAAGGATAACCCATAAAGGTGAAGAGATGAAGCAAGGGAGTTCATTACAGGCACAAAAATGCATCATCTTCCATATGATACATTTTTAGTTTTCTACAACCTCCCAGGAGTAATAATTCAGTGCCGCTTATCATCTAGAGCTTCACATATGCACTTATTCAAATTATTAAAATCATCCTTCATGCATATTAGATATTTGGATGCAATGTAACTACATGATACATAATGCAGCTGTCATCAGTTTGCATTACTCCTATACCCTATTTCAATGATACAACTTTATTTGTGTCATTATTCCCAAAGTCACATATGCTTCCCAATCACAACCACCCACCACATAACATTCAGAGAAGTTGGCCCCTATAGGTCTTCTCCCTGGCAAAAGTTTCAATCTTGGACAACTTTTACTGGCAGTGCAATGTGAGGGAAATCCTGCTGAATTGGTCAATCTTAGTTGACTTTCACTGGCTGTCTGATGCAGGAAGTTAGCTGATATAGTTGATTCAAATATACTTCAACATGGAAGAAATACATACTGAGGCATAATTTTAATTTATCAAGGCTGATAAGGGAAAAGGCGAGAAGTAATTACATAACATACAGATAAATTTCAACAATGTGGGGAAGAGTGCATTCTCCTTTTTTTCAGAAAGATGAAAGAAAATTCAATTAAAATATTTCTCTTTCTTGCAATCATAACTTCTATTAAGATGAGAATAATGAGGATATACTTCATAAGTCAGGTCAACAAACCTCAATGAGAAAAGATTGGCTTGAGCAGCATGGGCAGCAGCCTTAACCAGAGACGTCTTAGAGCAACCTGGAGGGCCATGTAAAAGAACTCCACGAGGAGCAGGGAGCCCTAGTCTTGCAAATGCAGCTGCATGTTTAATAGGCCACTCCACAGCTTGCCGAAGCTTCTTCTGTTTGTGACAGATGTCAGATATTAAGAACACAAATTGCATAGCTCAGAAAGATGGCTGCACATACCAAAAAATGACCTCAAAAACTAACCTTAACATCATGCAATCCTCCAATGTCTTCCCATAAGACCTTTGGCACTTCAGCAACAACACCTCGAACTATGCTTGGACCAACCTTCGACTTCGCAATCTCCCAGTCTTCCATTGTTATACAAGGCAAATCCCCTTCTCCACTAACTGAAAACTTCCGAAGTGCAGCCATTGCAGCCTCACGACATAAAGCTTCCAAATCAGCACCAACATAACCATTACAAGATGAAGCTATAGCATCAAGGTTGACATTTTTATCTAGAGGGAGATTCCTTGCATGTAGCTGTGACATAAGTACCAAACATAATGTAGCTACTGCATTTCAGTTTTCTTCCATGAAAATAATCAAATGAATAGCTAAAGTGAAATAAAGATTACTTAATCACAAAGGGTAACTATTCATTGATAGTCAACAGTTCCTTCTTTGCATAACTCAATATTCAAACAAATTTCATTTATCAGCACTGTATTAAGAACTAAGGAAACCTCAATTCTTAATATGGTAGTGAGTACAAGTTAATTTTGATTCCAAATTAAGATTAGAATACACAACACGAGAGGTTTCTTTGGTCAAAACTGTGCATTACCACAAAAACAAAAAAGGTGAATAATGGCCATAACCCACATATCGTATTCTGTTCATAAACTGAATCATCTATAAGTGAGTGCATCAAGTTTATTGGGTTATGAAGAGCAAATTTTATCAAATAGTTGTCATGCAATCTGATTGCTAAGTTCAAAATTTGTTTCCAAAGGGCAGATGTAAATTTGTTCTCTATTTGTTTGCTAAATATCTCAGATTTTCATTTTATTTTGATGTAGAACAATGCATAACAAACTAATAAAAAATAAGCATGACTAAGACTTGTTTCTGAATTGCAAAAGGTTTTCAGATTTATTTAGAACTCCAACAATTACAAATCAGATATAAAATAACATTAAAAACCATCTTTAATTGATAACATAAAATAACAGTCACTATCTTTAATTGATATTGCGCAATAAGCCCAACAATAGCAAATACAGGCCCTCAACGTCTCTGCCTAGATGTTTGCAGTGCTGTACGACACCCTTCAATACCAGTCTCAGATTTTATAACACAATGCAGACCTGTACGGCACTGTCCCAAGTGATTGCAGACTTAGGCGGCTTGCTGGAAATGTTTTCTAAGTGCTATAACCCTACCCAAACATGTAGGGAAGCCTCCAGATGACTTCCCAATAATATGGCACTCCAACTCAGTCACATATAACCCAGCCACGCTGAATACTAACCACAGTAGAGGTGTCCAGCTAGTAGATATGCACCATCAGATAGAACCTTGAATTTCCTACTTCTGGAACTGAAAATTGAACCTCCTGGCACTGCACAATGACTCTCAAGATTGAATCACAAATTCAGATTTTTACCTTAAATCCCGATCCAAATCTTCCTGGCTGTATAGTCTCAACAGTGAGGAAGATGTAATCCCTGAGAATGAACATCCTCAAGAATCTCAATCAACAACTCCAGCAAAAGACTGTTTCTTTATCCAAGCATGCACATAATTGATTTCTTCATCTCTTTTATATTCTTCCTCAAGGGGTCGACCTCCAGCATACATAATGTGGGATAAACATATCTACATTATTTTATTATTAAAGAGGCCCATGTTTTCTCACATGTACGTCCATGCCTAGGGAGCCCACTTTTTAATTAAATCAACTTAGTAAAGTGACTTTAATAAATAAACTTTATAGTCCCTTTTAAATTAAAAGTCGCATTAGAAATAATATATCAAGTGCTAGTTTCTGGATTCAATTGTGTATTCCTTTGATGGAAAAAAGGAATACACAATTGAATCCAGAAACTAGCACTTAATATTATGGATTGTGGAAATCTAATGGATCTGAATAATATATCAATCAAACTCAAAATCCCATGTGTGATAGCTCATTGGAAAGAGCTCAACAAAATGTACCATGTCCCAATACTGAAAAAGTGAAAGCTCTGAGCCCTTGTTGACTTACTAAAAATAGTAAGGAGCTTCATAACTCCATCAAATGAACTCCATTTGGCCCGAAACTGAATTTGACTAGGCCAAATAATCTCAAGATCCCTCTAAAGTCCTAGTTAACCTCAAGACCATGATGAAACGGGGTAACGACAAGTCATGTCATGACTGGCTAGAAAGGGGACATCACACCCGTAGCATTGGTTGCTATTGCTAGTTTGGTTGTGTTTGCTTTTGGTCCCTTTTCCCCTTTTGCTTTTATGTTTGGAGCTTTCAGCTTTGATGCGAATTGTTCCAGCATTCGTTCTTCCATCATGACTATTTTTGTCTCCTTTTCTGCCTCCTCCAAATCTAAAGCACCGTCCTCCAATAGCTCCTCAACTAGAGGTTGTGCTTCTTCTTTCGGGGTCATTGGGCTCTTAAGTTGTCCATTTGTTTCAGTGAATACAATCTGCTCCAACCCTATAGTTTGTGCTTCAATTGCAGTTCTCTACTCCTGTTCTCCAACTGTCTGCTCCGTCATATTTGTTCATTTAGCCTCTGTATGTTCTTTTGGTTCCTTTTGGATTTTTGTTTCCTTGGTGTGCATGTTTGGAGTTGTTGGTTCTTTATTGTTCATTTCAAAGGGTTGTGTGTTGCCTTTGTTTCTTGTGGCATCAATATTTGGGATCTCTAACTCCTTATTCTGTCTTCATTCACTTCCTCTGGGTCATCCTGACTCCTTTCCTCTGTGGTTTCTACTAACTCCTTGGGTTGGCAAAGGTCATTTTGGCATTCCTTGGATGAGCAAATTGGGCATATTTTCATTCCATCTTCCTTTTCCACTTTATGTTTCCAAATACCCCAATCAGGGTGTAATTAAATTTCATCAGGGAGCTGGGAAGGAGGGAGAACATTGAGGCACATTCTAGCATAATGTCTCAATGTTTTGTCACAGAAAATTCCTTCCATTTGTTTTAGATCCCCCATATTCTTGCCTATTTCAATAAGGATGTCTCTCTCTCAATATTCTACTAGTAAGTTGTATAGTCGACTCCAGATTGGTTTCCCTTTATCCTTCTGTTGTCATGGATTTAAATTGGGTGTCTATTTTTCAATTTGAATTCCTTTTCCCTCCAAAGAACAAAGGGTATGTGCTAAGGCCTCCTGACACATTTTACCTGATGCAAGTATGACCAGGAAGTAATCATTGGGGAGGGCTTGTAATTGAAATTGATCCCCCCAGATTGTCTCACACCAATCAAATATTTTCTTATTGCTAATTTGCTCTCCATCACATTTGATGATTACCCCAACCTCATATTTTTCTACTATTTGCTTAATCTAGCCTTTCTAAAGAAAAATGGAAAAGGAATTTACACTGTTTTTTTTAGGGCTTGCCCAGACGAGTCTCTTGTGTTTTGGTTGCTTCACTAGCCCGTGATTTCGGATTTTTGATCTTCCATATGCTACTTGTTCTCCTTCCTTGGCTGGTGGGATTCTTCCTTTTCCAATCTATTGATGTGTCCGTTGAGTTCCTGTCAAAAGTACCCATACCATTGTCTTCTAAACTTTGAACCTTTTTGATGTTGTCACCGAAGTTTATTGCGGAGGTAGTTCCTTCTCAGTATCCTCTGATCATAAGATCTATACTCTAGTTGCCATTTCCTTGATGTTGTGCCACCTATGTTGTGCTATGATGCAATCTTTTGGATTGTGTTCCCCGTGTTCCAGAGAGGAATACATTTGTCCACCCATTTCCCATTTTCAAATACCCATTGCAAGTTGTCTTTAGGGTTTACTTTCCCTTGATCCTGTGTTTCGCAATAGGCTCGCCACCCATTGTGTATTCTTGCTCTAAATTTTTCCATAAGCACTTCTTTTTCAATTTCTTCTCCCCATCTGTCTATATTGTCTTTTCTCTTCCATGGATCCTACTCCTTCTGTATTCCTTCATTGTCCTCTCTTCTCTTGTGTTCCTCCCACTAGTTCCCGATTTGTGCTCCTTGTCACGCCATTACTCCTCACATCTTCACTCCTCATGTCATTGTTTCCCGCTGATCTTCTCTTCACACCATTGGTTGTCGCACCTTTGCTCCACGTGCACCTTGGAATAATAGCCGTTCGTGTTTGTCTTGGAAATTGTCTTGGAAACTTTGGATGTGACTTAGTCTCCCGCTTGTGCACGATCGTTTGAGGAACATTGGTTGTCTTATCTTGCTTATGCTTATTAGTTATTATTGCACTTGTAGTTGATGTTATGTCTTTATGTTTCAAAATTTTTTTTGTTAAGTGCATATTTGACCCTAAGTTTTCCAAGGGTTCCTTGTGTTAAATTTTTAGAGCCAAAAAAGAAATGAAACAAGTAACAGATAAACAAAACACACGAACAATAGGGATACCCTGGGAAAACCCTCCTCGAGGGAAAAACCTAGCCACACCAAAAGTATACTTTATTTAAATGTTAGAGTCCGAATAAAAAGCTTAACAAGCTTAGTAATACCAGATGCAAATTTATAGGACCTTCAATACACATGTATCATCTCAGATTCCTCTCTTTGCAATGATAGATACTTAATAATGATCACATAAAGAAATAGTATTCTGTTATCACAGAATAAAATGTTGTATTTCCAAACCAATGCTTATGCTAATCTCATAATAGATCATCAACAATGCCCAGTAAATCATCTGCCCTCAATACCTCAGAATGACACATAGAGTATATCTTCACATACAACTCTATAGAAAGATCTATGATGAATAACACAAAATGATTGATAACAGAACACTCACTGCAATCTGTACTTTCAAAGATGTAATACCAAAAATTGCATATCACCGAGAACCCAAAAGCCCAATGCTACAGCCAGCCTTAGAATCTCCAAAGCCTGTGGCACTTGTAGAAGGAATGACTTCAACAGTCACGCAAATATGGATTACAGAGAAGCCAAACTTGACGCTACATAAATCACACTGAATACGCATGGCGGCGACTCTATTATATTTTGATTAGAGACATCAGCCACGAGCACATGTGACACTACAAAGATTATCAGGTATGCAATTGTGCCTCTTTGAATGCTATGCCATAAAGGAAGACTCGACAAAAATTGATCACAAGATGAATACACAGAGAATGTTATACCGCTGAATAATATTAGCCAAACTATCACAGTACGCTGAATAGAATAGAATCACGATAATCCATTCAATCGGATTTCAATCACTTTGCCTTTCCAGAATCAAGACGATGCATGGACATGACACCTAAGCATTTAATTGCCGATCAAGATAACTGAAATGTGAATTACTTGATGAGCTGTAGCCAACCCGAGAGCAAGATCATACAACTCCCATCATTAAGAATGAATGGACAATAACATTAACCACACGACGCTTGTGCTCCGAACGACCTTACAATGGCCGGTGACGGTTACAAAGATGTGTCATTTGATCTTTATGACATCTGAACCATCAAAAGCAAAAACCTCCACAATGAAGTGAAGGAAACGGTGGCATATGTGCTGGCAACGGCAATACAGCTGTTCCATGAACACAAACATGAAGGCAAAATAAAAATCCCATCCAACTACATCATCAAAGGTTGCAGATAATGAAAGCACGGTTCACCATAATCATAGCAGATAACAGAGGATTGAAGAATAGTTCATCATAGCCGTTCTGCAAACACAAGTTGATGACAAAGAACGCCATCAATAGAAAAGAGATTACAATGTTTGATAAGCACAACCATCACAGATAACAATTGTAGCTCCTGTAGCTACCAAAACTCTAACACCTTGGTGGGGCATTATACAACGGAAGCTTGTTATGGATCCGAGATCAGTTTTGGATAGAGTATGCATTGGAGTATTTAGGCTATACAGTATGGAATGGATTTTTATGGTTTGCATTGGTATGATGGCACCTTTGGTATCTTTCACTTTGTTGGTCGAGGTCATAATAGCAATATGAGGTGGATGGATATGATTGATTATGTACCCATGTTGATCTTTCTTCGCGTCCATGATAGCTTATTCCCATTTAGATAGACATTTGGCTTTGCTACACTCCTTGCAGCCAGTGAGAGCAGAGACATCCCTTGGTGGGTTGGTTACAAAGTCATGCTAGTGATTGATCTTCACTTTGGGGATGTTTTGTTGGGTGATGATTGGGTTTGTGCTATACAGCTGAGCAAAGTATTGTTTGGGGTGCCCAGGATCATGATAAGGAGTGAGGTTGGTATGATCTTTTTTGGGATGCTTTGGCAGGAGATGTTCCATGTCATTGATTTCAGTCTTCTTTGGAATTACAGTCTGAGTTTTGATGATGATTGCTTTGCAGAATCCTAGGAGGGGAAAGTGCAGGTTTGGCACGATGGCATTTCAATTATGACCAAAGTGGTGTAGTGTCAACATTATGGATTCATTGCAAGAATGTCATGGGACCCTGAGATCATTCTTGATTTCAGTGTGGATCATCTTTTTGATTGGAAAATGTACTGGTATTGCTTGAGTACAAGAAATCTTTAGGGAAGGCCGACTGTAATGTCCCCATTTTTGCACCTTCCTTAGTGCCAGTGTTTCTAGTAGGGTCGGCCTATCATTTGGTTCCCGTAGGCCAGCAGGTTGTATAGGGGGCCCATTCAAGGGCTTATAGAGACATATCAGGGCTTTTTGAGTAGGTTGGACCAGTCTCCTAGATATTAGGAGGAATCCCTAATTTTTAGAGACGGACTAAGAGTTGGCAGGGTCATACCAGGAGACCTCTGGGATCAGTCTGGAGAGTTCTGGCAAAATTCCTATTTTTTAGGAGAGTTCCTAAATTTTTGGAAGGGACTGCCAATAAGCTTGCAGTGGCCAGACAACATCAGTGGACCGGGAGCATCAGTAAGATATCAGATCGAGGTCCAGATGAGCGAGCTACAAATAATTTGGGAATAATTTAATTATTTCCAATGTTTGGCTTAATTAAATAAGTGAAATTTGAAATGTCTTGGAGGGGAAAAGCAAATCAAATAAAATGGGATTATGGAGGCAAATGAAGGTACCTTACAATCATTTTTGTACCAGCATTTTGTGTGAGAGCTCTACGAAGGGTTTTCAGCAGATCTAACATTTCTGAGAACGAAATCTCTTAGGGAGATAATCACCTACAGGTGTGAGATACCACCCAAGGATGATTCTGATAGGACTTCAATATTGACCAGTTTGGAGGAGAAATACATTGGGTTTTCACAAACAGCAGGGGAGAAGATTCAACAGGAGATTTCAGGATTGTTTTCAGAATTGCAGATTTATCTATCACCAGCCTGATTATAGTCGTACCAATCATACAGAACCAAATTAGTCTAATTTGGCTGCTGAGCGTGAATCTCTTGAGGCGTTTGGACAGAATTTTGCATATTCTTTAACTGCTGCTAGCAGATTGGGCATTGGCAAGGTTTAATTCTTGTCATCTCAGTAATTTAGATTTTAACAGCAAGTCTAAACAAGTCCCATCCTGGACATGGCAAAGGATGGTCAGCAGATAATCACTAAAGGAGGTTTCCTTCTCTAACGTCTACAGTAAACTTGGAAATCTGAAGTCATACATATGTCATTGCTGTCCATCTTATGACTTCATGCTGGATATTCCTGGTACGGACTCTATTAGTTTGGGTTGAATTCAAATAAAATTCATATTTAAATCAGAACTTGGCGTTTAACTTTAGTACTGAGTGTGGTTATTTCTTTAGTAATTGTTATTTGTTTACATATTTGCACATCATTATTCATTCCAAACACGAAAAGAAATTGAAAACCTTAAAAAAAACCAAAAAAAAAATCAGAGAAAACACAAAAACTTAAAAAGTCAGAATTTCCCAACACTGGTCAAATTCAAATTTGTGACAAAGAAAATAAAATTGGGTAAACCCATCCAGGGGTAGCCCATTACAGACTTATGCATGAAAAGGCGCATATATTTCGAAGGTTGCTCCATTTGCAAGTAGACATGTCTTGGCAATCAGGTCGCCCATTTTGAGAAGATATAAGATTTTTTTGAGAGTAGTTGAAGGCAAAAATTTAACAAATATCATTCCTATTTTTAGAGCAGATCTAAATGAGTAAAGATCAAAAATTTGGAGCAGGTCTAATTCATGATTGTACCAGATCTAAAGGCAAGATCATGGCAATCATAGAAGCAGGAATATTGAAGATTATAATTCAGATTTATGTGCAGAAACATTAACGACCTTATTGCAGACTTAAGAAATATTGAGAATTTGTGAGTAGTTATTAAGGCAGATTTTTTATCAAGTCAGAAGAAGATTTGTAAAATAAATTTAATGCTTACCCAAGGAGTTTCAAATAATTGCCATTCTATTCATTTGGATTTTGGTACCTCCTAATTGAAGAGATTGGAAGGTTGGTGCCTCTCATTAAAGGAGAATGGTGTCTCTTACTGAGTTGATGTTGCTCAGCGGTGTCTCCTGTGGGTTGGTGCTTGCAAACCATCAAGAGGGAATTGGTGTCTTGTAATGTCCCCATTCTGATTGAGCATCTAAGTTATTGGATTTAGCCTATTACTGGTTCCTTGTAGGCTAATACTGGTGATTAGAGGACCTTGTTGAGGGTTATGGCTCCGTTTGGTGGGACTTGCTATTTATAGTAAGTCAAGGGATGGTTCCGATGAGCTCGGGTGAGTTAGAGGAGTTGAATGATGCTCTCCATTTATATTTTTGGCTTCCAGTTTGGGCTCCAAGAATCTTGGAGGGAGCGTCTATTTTTAGTAACTCATCTCATCAGGTTTATTCATCATCTTTCTTCATCAGGATCACGTCTATGCTGTCAGATTTCGATTTTGATGCTTCTTCAGTCATTTTCGCAAGATGGGTGAATTATGATTATTATTTAATTAAATTGGCTAAGGTTGCTATTTTTATTGGGATTGCATATTGGACGCCTTGGTGTTATAGCTCGTTGGAACCGGGTTGAGAAGTTTGAAATCTTGAGCACATAAAACAGGGACCCTATGTGTCAGAATATCATTATATTAATGAAAAGGTCATTTTTGGAGCAATAGGGGAGTTTAAATTAATAAAGTGACTTTATTATATGTCATCTTTAAATTATAACATAAATTTGCTTTATGAGAAATGAAAATAAAGTAAATTAAAGGATATGAAGACAAATGAAAATTGAATATTATAAAAGGGGATTCAGATTTCATTTCAATCATTCTTGAATTGTGCATTTGATATAATTCATTTGTGTGAAGAGAAATTTGGAACAAGGGTTTTAGAATTTCAGACTTGGAGAATTGTGAATTCTTCAAAGATTTTACAAGTATTTGAGGTGTTGAAATAAACATTGAGTTTGCTACAATGTGGGCTTCACTCAAAAGTTCAATTTGAGCTTACAGAAGAATTTCGAAATTGTATGAGGAAGAGCTAGAGTTTGAGTGCTTGGTCTTCAATTCTGGAGAGAGCATCGAATTCTTTGCTATATTTACCAAGCTATAATCGAAATTGAAATGGTGTTACAGAAGATTGGTCAAAGCTTGCATTTGAATTGAACCTGTACGGATTTTGCCAGCTGCCATACGGATTTAGCAAAGTCGTACATGTTGTACGGTAAAGGTTGAGAAGGATTTTGGAATTGGTTGTTGTTTGCTGCAGTATAGACTTCCTAGTTGATGGTGTCTTTAGCCGCCAATAGCATGGGAGAAAACATTTAAAGCTGGTGTCATTGGATAGTTGTTGCGTCTTCATTCTTAGGTGTTGCGTTTGATTCCAAGGGAGTGGGGTCATTTGATTTTGAAACTATTCAATAAGGTGTTGCCTCCTTATTTAATATATGTAATATTTTTAATAATTTTCAGCCATGTGAATGAATTAATAATGAACTTTGGAATCAGATTTAAATTGTTGTTGGATGTCAAATTATTTTGTTGTTGAAAAATTGCAAAGGTTATAAATATTTGAAATTCGATAGAAATTTGCAAATAAAATTGAGTTAGAAGCTAGTTGGCAGCTGAGAGCCAGTTGGGTTCTTCACAATGGTATCAGAGCCTTGATCTTGCCAGCCTGGAGGTTATGAGGGTTTAGCTATGACAGACAGGTTTGTGCCTGACTTGCATTATGTCCGTAGGGGTAGAGCTTCACCCCTGCCAGAAGGAAATGAACAGGGCCCACAGGTTGATTGTGCGGGCAACAGGCACAGAGATAATATTGGCAATGATGTTGACAGGGAAGCCAAAGATGCTTTTAGAAATTTAGCAGGAGGTCAGCATCATGTTGCAAATGTATTGCAACAACTTTCAGACACTCTTCAACGTATCGCATTACCAGGTGATCGTGCTAGAGAAAGAGGTGCGCAGAGTGTTTCAATTAGATCACACAGGTCATGAGCAGATATCAGGCGTGATTATAGAGCTGACCATATAGGTATTTATGATAGACCTCTTCGTCCTACTTTCTTGAGGCCTGAGCTGGATGCAGTTAGTTTAGAGACAAAACTGGCACCATTTGTTGATGACATGGTGGCACACTTTGCAGAGTGGGCTGCTCTTCCAAAAGCAATTAAGAGGAATTTGAATTTGGACAGGTACCTGATACAGAAGGGAGAGAATTTCAAAGGCTCTTCTCAGGAGCATGTGGCTATGACAGACTTGCTTGAGGACAGTTGAATTGAGTTTCATCATTTCCATGAGACAGGAGCTCATGATCATGGGAATGCTAATGACATGATAGCCACCATTGATGGCAGCCCTACATCAATGGGTAGCAATGAAATTACTAACAATATAGGTTCTGGATTTTATGATAGCGGTCCTATGTTTGAGCCTATTGATGATGTTGATGACAGGGCAAGTGTAGAGGATGTTGTGGACATCACTATGGATTTTAACTCACATGATGTGAGTGTTAGTTTTCAGGATTGCATGCTCAAAGCGAGTTCTTCTAATTCTGATTTCCATGACATCAATGAGTCACATTGGTAGCAGCATGAGATATCAGAGGTTTTACAGGTTGGTGATATTGGCATTGATGATGTGGACACTACCGATGTTATCTATGAGGATGATTCATGCTACAAGAAGTTTGGGATATCATATCAGATATTGGATGATGACTCAGAGTGGTTATTGGGTGATGATAAGACTCAGGACCATAGTTTACAGAGACTTATTGCAGATAGTGAGGATTTTCAGAGACATGAGTCCATGCAGGTAGAGCAGATTACACATCATGTCTCTCACAATTCGCAGTTTTATGGCTCAGATCAGCAAATGGGTGTTGTTCACTTTGTGAACAATCCCTTATTTGATGTGGATGTTGTTATGACTTATGACAATCCATTGTTTGAGCTCAGTGATGATCCCTTACAAGTGTTGTACGATGATGATGATGATGATGATGATGTTTGGGATCCTATTAGTACACCTGGGTATCAAGAGGTTTTTACAGGAGGCCAGTCAGGCCTAGCTGAGCAGTTTACAGGGTGTACATAGTGAGGAGTGCTTACAGTTTCACTTTCGATCCTCACGTTCAAGACATCTACCAATTGTAGAGTTCTTCAGTGCATCCATTTGATGACTTTTATGTTGGTTTGGTTAGCAAGAAGACTGGGGGCAAGTCCAGTCTGTTGGTTGAGTTACTCCCGTGTGAGTTACTCTCGGTTGAGTTTCTCCCACGTGATATTCCTATTGCAGCATCTTCAGTTTGGGTGTTGAGTGCAGTCTTTCAGATGTTGTTTGTACTATTGATGTTGATGATTTCTTCACAAGAGTATGGTGATGACAGGGACATTACCCATGACCATCCTTGGATCCAGGTGGAATTTTGTGTTTTATTTTCTGAGATTGCTCGGGGACAAGCAATTTCAGGGAGGGAGAACTGTAATGTCCCCATTCTGAGTGAGCATCTGAGTTATTGGATTTTAGCCTATTATCGGGTCCTTGTAGGCTAATACTGGTGATTAGAGGACCTTGTTGAGGGTTATGGCTCCGTTTGGTGGGACTTTTTATTTATAGTAAGTCAAGGGATGGTTCCGATGAGCTCAGGTGAGTAAGAGGAGTTGAATGATCCTCTCCGTTTATATTTTTGACTTCCGGTTTGGGCTCCAAGAATCTTGGAGGGAGCGTCTATTTTTAGTAAGTCACCTCATCAGGTTCATTCATCATCTTTCTTCATCAGGATCACACCTGTGCTGTCAGATTTCAATTCTGATGCTTCTTTAGTCATTTTCGCAAGATGGGTGAATTATGATTATTATTTAATTAAATTGGCTAAGGTTGCTATTTTATTGGGATTGCATATTGGACACCTTGGTGTTATAGCTCATTGGAACTGGGTTGAGAAGTTTTAAATCTTGAGCACATAAAACAGGGACCCTATGTGTCAAAATATCATTATATTAATGAAAAGGTCATTTTTGGAGCAATGGGGGAGTTTAAATTAATAAAGTGACTTTATTATATGTCATCTTTAAATTATAGCATAAAGTTGCTTTATGAGAAATGAAATTAAAGTAAATTAAAGGAGATGAATAGACTGCCAATCATTTTGCACTAGTGAGGTTGTGAGTTTTGTCTCACTGTGGTTTTTTCCTTCTAACCTAGGGTTTCCACGTATACATATGGTGTTGATCTGTGTATTTACATTTATGCTTGTGTATGATTGTTTACATTCTATAGAATATTTAAACAAGTATTGAATTGTAAAGAAATAGTGTTTACTGATTCACCCCCCCCCCCTCTTAGTAACCGCTTAGTAATAACAATTGGTATCAGAGCTTTGGTTCTCTGTTATATAAGGCTTAACCGCTTGAGATAAAGATCATGGAGGGATACCGGTATCAGAAATAGCTTGAGGAAGCCAACGACATCATTGCCTCTCTAGAGAATAGGCCGAGAAAATCACTTGCAAAAAGGAAGGAGTTGGCCCTGCAATTGAATGAGAGCAATGAGACCATTGATGAACTCTCTGGGCAAAGTGGATCTGATGAAGTAGAGGAAGCAGTCTCTGAGCTAATGGAAAGAAACCAAATCCTAAGAGATCAGATCTCCAACCTTAAGAGGGAGCAAGAAAATAATGCCCTAAGGATGACTGAGCTGATTGAGAAAAAGAGAAAAGTTGATGATGAAAGAAACACGGCAGTCAAGTCATTAACAGCCTTGGAAAAAGCAAGGAACCGGGCAGCAGAAGCAATAGGGACAAATGAACTTGTCATTTTGCAACTCCAAGAAGACATGCAAATTGTCACCCAAGAAAACGCCTACATGCAAAAGAGCTATCATGATCGAGATGATGCATGCAAAAGACTGGCAATTGAGCTGTACTAACTGAGAGAGCAAATGAAAGTTCTTGAACAAAGAAACGAAACTCTCAGAAAGTACAATGAAAGTTCTATCAAACTTGATGAGCAACTTAAAGCTCAAAGAAAGCACAAAGATCAAACCGGTCTTGGCTTCACCAGTCAGAGTACCAAGGAAACCAGGAGTCATCTGGAGCCAATATTAGCAAGAAGGAAAAGAAGAAACCACTGGCACAAAAAGGTAAGAAGACCTTCAACACCTCTTGCACTCATTGTGGGAAACTGGGTCATAGAACAAATGACTGCAGGAATGCACCGGTAAAGCTAAACAACAGTTACTGCAAGAACTGTTGCAAGTATGGCCACAAGACCAATGAATGCTAGTCCAGCCCCACAACTGTGTCCAGTGGAAGCAGGGGAAGCTTCAAGGGCTACTACTTTGCATGCAATAAGTTTGGACACAAAGCTGAAGAATGCAGATCAAAGACAATGGCATTCAGATCCCCAAGACCGGTATTCACCAAGAGAAACAAGAACCGGAGCATAGTCAACTGTACAAACTGTGGGACGCACAATGACTCATGGAACAAATCACCCAACACAAGAAGGGTGAACCCATGGAAGGCAACCGGGGTAGTCTGTTATCACTGATATAAAGTTGGACACATAGCAAAAGACTACGGAAACCGGTCAAAGAACAAAAGAAAAGAATCGGTCAAATCGGTAGAAAAGACCTCATCCTCAAATGAGAAGATCAACAAGGAAGAGAAGACCGATAAGGTAGTCAAACAGATATGGTTTATGGAGTCAAAGAGCTCAGCAAAGGAGAAGACAGAGGAAAGGTCATCATCGGTTGATGGTATTATATCTCCTCAGCAAACTGAGCCGTGAAGGCTTAGGGGGGACCAGTAGATCATCTATCGTTCCCGGTAGAATTGGCGAGAAGTGAACTCACTCAGTCTACAAGGATAACCAGACAGGTAAGCAGTAATCAACCGAGGTTTGCCTAACCGAAAAAGCTGGATCACCGGTTGGCAAAAACAGAAAGAAAAGTTAGGTAAGGCATTTATTATTGTAGTCATTTAACAATAGTTACCGTTTGGTATTACCATTATGTCCTAACTCTATAAAAAAAAGGAGAATTACTCATTAGTTTTACTTTGCTTTCTTTGTGATTAACGAATTCTTGTGCTAAGTAATATTCTCGCGCTTTGATCACTGTGAGCTACTGTTTGTAATACCGATCAAGCTACTTTCTGTTTCAACCGGTTATCAAGAAATAGCATCATCATCTTCCACCATGAAGTTGATCAAGGGAAATCAAGTGGACCGACCTTCATATGATATTGTTGCGATTTAGAACAGAGAAATCGACATGGCGGGTGCGCTGTCATCTGTTCCAAATGGTGTCTTCATGACAAAAGATGTGACTGCGTTTATCCACGCCAAGCAGGATGAGCTTGATGAGACATTCATTCAGAGCGAGTATCTCTCGCTGTGTGAAGATGGAAGACTTCAAGAGCGATATGCAAAGCTGGTATCTTCCGGTCTTATTAACGGAGTCACCTATCCAACTATCTTTCGGCCTGACTAGATTCGACTGGTCCTCAGTCAAGTGCACGATCCAGGGCTTTGGCTCCAAAAGGGTGAAGTCACAGAGATAACAAAAGAAGATTTAAATCGTGTGATTGGGTATTGTCAGGAAGGGGAAGCTTTAACCCTACGAACAATCTCCAATGTAATTGTCACAAAATTGACGAAATCAAAATCCGATGGTCGCCTCATGACAGTGAACGACATCGAAGATGAAGGAGTTTGGTTTGCATCCGCGGTAATAGGATACAAAATCTATCAGTCCAGTAATCTGAATAGTGTACTGGGAGGAGCCATACATGCCGCTCACCGGATAATGTATGACAACGCCAAATATGATATTTGAAAACATGAAGAAGCTCAGTATTGTTAAAAAGAAATCTATGAAGTACGGGACCCTACTGGTATGTCTCTACTTCTACTATCAAAGTTTCTTCCCAGGAATTGGCAAAGTGACCTGGAAAACCGACAGACCGGTCATGCACCAAATAGATGAAATGGCCAACCAACTGGGAAACCAGTTTGGTAAGGTAATGACCGAATATTTTGAGGCAATTCCAACTAAGGATGCACGCAAGGGAGTGAGTGCCGTCAACCATTGTTGACTTATACAAGGATGATGTGTGTTTTCTGGTTTCCACCGATCACTGCATCATTCAAGCAGTGGAATCGAGAACAAAATATGCTCCTGAGCTAGGATATGAGATCACTACCAAGATTGCCAAGGCATATGTTGATGCCCTAAATGAAGCAAATCTGGATCTCACTGCAAACCAGTTCGGTACATTCGCAGAGATTCAAGAGAATCTGAAGAAGAGGGCACCGATAAAAATGTCTACACCAAAAGGGCCCCACACCAAAGAAGAAACCGATCACAGAGCAACCCAAGGCTCGAAGGAAGAAAGCAGAACCGGTAACCACCACCCAAGAGGGAGAACAAGAGGAGACAGATTCAGAAGACACAGTTCCTCTAATCAAAAGGAAGAGGGGTTAAAGCAAACCGATAAAGGAGGATCCACCAACAAGGAGGAAGCCCACAATAGATGAATTTGTGGCAGGATTAAAAGAAACAGGAGGAATGGGAGGTTTCAACAGAAGATATGAACTGGCAAAAAATGAAGACAAAAGGAAGATTGAAGAAGCGGTAGTGTATTTCATTCATAAGTATAATCTGCATCCTACCGAAGTTCACAAGATGGTATCGGAGGATCTCCTACAAATTCTTGAAGCTAGATGGAAAGCTTCAATGAACAAGGAGAAGGAGCTGAGAATACAAGCTCTTCTAGAGGTTCAAAACCATCTCACTCTGGAAGAAGCCACCGAGAAGGCTGAACTGCATTAGCAAACTTTCTTAACAAAAAGGAGGATCGGTCTCATGCTTGTTGGAGAAGCTGAGAGAGTGCATGATGGAGTAGTGATGTGGACCAAACTTCTTCAGACCTAGAAGCAAGCAGAGGAAGCATGCCAAAGAACAACAGTTCCACTGGTGCTTGACACCGGAAAAGGAAAAGGAGTGATTGGAGCTGAAGCACCGGTCATCATCGACATCACCGATGACAAGAGCAGCGAGCCAGCACGTCCAACCGTTCTCATCTCTCCAAGAAAAGGTAACACTCGCCCTATGACTGTAAATGAAATTGTTGATGAGGTAATGGACTTCGGAGAAGTAGATAATGCTGCCAAGTGGTACAATGTACTAGAAGAAGAGGACAAACAAGCAGTAATTGTAGCCATAGTGGAAACTTTGATGGATTATCATAAAAGTCCAAGGGACTACAGGTCCAAGTTCCCACCGGAACTCAATTCTAGGCTTTAGCCAAAATGGAGAACCGGTCTAGGCACAAACACAAGGATCAATAGGGAAACATTGTTAAAAGTCAGACCTAGTCTCAGTGAAGATAGAATAAAGCTTCTACTGGAAGAAGCAGCAATGAACTTGGATACCAAGTATAGAGTTACCCAGATACTAAATGGATATGAAAATCAAGTCTATAAAAAGATTCTGGACTTTTGGCAACAGTACAACTTTAGTACACTTGAAAAATTAGGTCCTTGGGATCAAACTGAACAAGTACAGGCACCACCGGTTCAATTCACTGCTCGTGAAGAACCTACAACCGGTAATATAAATGTTCAAGCAGAGGAGTTCACATTTGGTGAACAGATAAACATTGGATAGGAAGAACATGAACTGGGAAATAAAATTCCTATGGGAGAGTTACATACAGCTGAAGAGTAGCACACAGAAGGAGTCCCACCGAAACAACCACTTCAACAAGAACAGGATGTCCAATCAGAAGTTGAAGTGCAACTAGAAGAAGAAGCTCAAAATAAAGAACCTGCTAAAGAAGAGGTACAACCTGAAGATGTAGCTCAAGAAGGAAATGAAGAAAATAAAGAACAGGAGCAAGAACTAATAAAGAGAAAGAAAACAACGTGTTGTGGTCGTGCGTTTGAGGTCAGAAAAGTGTTGTGAATGTTTTAGAAGCAAGAATCGTATTTAATTGGTACACGATATGCATACCGATTTGTCATTTTTAAGAAACCATGGATGGTCGATAATGGTTGTGTTAGCAATTTAAGTTGTCATTAGTGAAATTCACAAACACCATTCCACTGGTAACTCATGTTACTCTAAAGGCACCGGTAGACTAGAAACAGAGTATATGCACCGATTGACTAAATAGAAAGATACAACGATAGACCGAACCAAGTACATAGTATCGGTCTTGTGTTGCATACAAGGATGAACCGGGTATAAGAGTATACCGGTCAGCTGCATAAAGATCCAATCCGGATTCTGCGGATTAGTTTGAGATAAAAGCCGGATTATACGGAACATCCACCGCTCAGAAGTGGAGTTAACTTTTTAACAAGAGTTGGTTTTATTTTACGGATGCTTTCAAGGTAAACTCCAGATCAAAACGCATAGCTTTTATGTGTTGCATGATTTAAGGTTGAGTTTACACCCTAGCGGTTCTATGAGTTAAGGGTTTCATTAAGGTGAACACTTGTATAAATACAGGTCACAGGACGCAAGAAAAGTTGTTGTTGAGAGTTGTTGAAGATTGTTGAATAGAGAGAGCAGAGAAGAGCAAGATCACAGTCACAAGAGGTGAAAGGCAAAGAGGCAGAAAAGATTCAACAGCCAGCAAATCAGGGAAGAGATCAACAGGTATGATCTAATCAAACAATCAATGTCATATGAGATCATTGCTTTTATAAGGTGTGAAAGCAAATTGAAATCCCTTTATCAGGGTGGACCTAATCGGTTCTTTGCATAAATCCTCTTACTGGGTAACATCTTTGTTGATGTTCAAAGTCCTGTAACCAGGCAACTCTTAACAGGGTTAAGATCTTAACCGGTCTTTTATAAAATCCCTTAACCGGGTAGCACCTTCACCAGTGCTTTGTACGCTCCTAACAGGGCACCTTCATTCTGTAGTAGTGAAGTTGTGAGCTCTGTCTCACCGTGGTTTTTTCCTTCTAAACCGAGGGTTTCCACGTATACATCTGGTGTTGATCTGTGTATTTACATTTATGCTTGTGTATGATTGTTTACATTCTATAGAATATTTAAACAAGTATTGAATTGTAAAGAAATAGTGTTTACTGATTCACCCCCCCTCTTAGTAACTGGTTAGTAATAACAGGTTGTTGGGTGTTATTAAAGGTGTGTGTTTTATTTTTTGTGAGCCTGGGGGGTGTTTTCTGTGTGGACATGATGCAACTAAGTGGAGTACAGATTTGCATATATAAACAGACTAATTTCTGGAGTATATATTGAAGTTGTATGGGTATTGGCTAGGATGCTACGCTGCTGAAGTTTTGAGTGTAAAAAAGAAAGAGTTGTTACCTATTTTAAAAAGCTGGCAGCGTTTTATGTAGATGACGATCCTGCATTCCTTTTGATAGTCGGATGCTATGATGGTGGTTGTTGTGTAAAGGTGACTAATATTTAATATATGTTACATATATCTGATGGTGGAATTTTTGTGTGCAGCGATACTTATCATTGCTATGACTATGCGGAGATAATAGAGTCGAGAAAGTGAAAGGTCAAGTAGTTTTTGTACTGTGTTGGAGTTGAGTGGTTTTTCCTTATTGGAGCTTGAAACTCCTAATTTGAGGATGGAATGTGAGGTTATTGTGTCTAAAGGGGAAGGCATCGAGTTGAAGATGTGTATAGTGTATGAGATAGAGAAGGAGTCAAGGCTGTCATTTCGAAGCAGTGTCAATTTCTGTGTATATACAGAGACAAGATGAATGAAAGGGTCATGAATGTTGTATGTTGTGCATAGAGTTTGGTTGGATTTGATGCACAGAGAAGAGAGTGTTTGATGATAATGGAGTGGATTCACTTTATAGTTGTTGGCTGAGTGTAGCTTTTCAAAACCACAACGTTGGGTGCATAGTTCAAAATATCATTATCAGCAATTTATCGCCGAGGGCAAAAAAAAGTTATCAAAAAATATGGGAGATAAGTCGGGAACTTCTCAGGAAAATATCAGGAACTTAAAAATTGTTTAAATTTAATTAGAAATGCATTTTTTTTGCAAAAATTCAATGAGATGCATCTAATGAGTCATTAAATGAGTAAACAAACCAAACAAGCTGATCTAGATATATATAAATGCAAATAGGATACAAAATCGCATCCTCATGTAGAATGCCGATGGCTCATAGCCATAGTTTGATAGTCTAAACTCTGAAGCAAACTAAAAATAGAAAATTGTCTTTGTAAAACTAAAAGCAAATACAAGTGTCAAGTACATTATCAAAATAGTCTACATCTTCCTCTTCCCCCTCCTAGCAGTTCTATTAAAAATTGGTGGAATGGGAGGGGATCTAGCCGTAGAAGTCCGATGTGGCTGTGACTCGACCTCTATCTTGGATGTAGATGGTGTTAACACTAGCAATGACTCCTCATCATTTGTATCCTCCTCACTCTCAGTCTCAGACTCAGTGCCCTCATCCTCCTCATGAATCTCATCCAATCCCCCTGCGAATCCATTCTCCTCCATAGCCTGCCTCTCTAAATCATAGATGTCATCCTCTGTGAACAATGGAGGTTGCTCATGTGATGTCCAATCACAGTAAGGATCTATGTCATCCAAATCAAGTGGACCAAATGGTGCTAACTCTAGCTTTCTTAAGTGCAAACTAAGGTTATATTGCACAAAGATGAGGTCATTGAGGCGTATCTGTGCTAACTTGTTCCTCTTCTTTGTGTGAATGGCCTCGAATAAGCTCCAATTACGCTCACAACTAGATGAGCTACAAGGCTGACATAAACTACGAAGGGCAAGTTTTCATAGATTTGGGACATTTCCACCCCAATTTCACCACCAAGCATCTGCAAGATAAATATTAAAGAGTTAGAAAGCAAGGTGAAAACATGTTTTAGTAACCTAGTTTTTATCTACTTATCATGCATGTGAAAGACTCTAAAAATCCAAGTATTGTACCTGGGGTTTGATTGTTCTTCCTCTCCTTGCCACATTTGAGGAGAATAGCTTGCTCGTTGCATTATGGTACACTTCCATTTCAGTCACAATGAGGTCTCTCACCTCAACCTCGGGTACCATCCTCTTCATGCAATCAATGAATCCCTCCATGACCTCTCCATTGGGATCCATGTAGGATGGAGAGAAGCGAAAACAAGGGTTGAGGAAATACCCCGTTGTATGAATAGATTGGTGGAGCTGATTGTTCCACCTCCTATCAATAATCTCCCATATGGGGTCAAATTTGAGGTTGTCCCCCTTGTAGTAATTTTTAATAGCCTCTTTGCCTCTATCCATAACCTCATAAAGATACCCCATTGGGGTTTGATCCCCATCTACCAAGCGGAGAACTCTAACCAAGGGCTTTGTCACCTACAATTGAAAAGTAGAAAAAGATTATAATTAATCATTAGAGACTAGAGTTACAAATTAATAATGAAAGACTTGATTCTTGAATACAAAAAAATTAAATATTAAACTTTTGAAGTTTCCAAGTTACCTTAACAATTTCTGTAGCAGCATCAAAAAAGTGGTTGTCAAAAACAATGTATGCAACTCTCTCTCCATCAGGCTTCTTTGAATAAGTTGAGTTTATCCATGGTTGACTCACAAACATTTGCTTCAAAGAAGTAATAACACTTTGCAACGTTAAGAAAATCATTGCAAACCTTGTGACTACAGGTCTAACCAACTCCTTCCCATGAGTGTGTTTTCTCATCAAGCGGAGAACCCAAGGGTGATTGTAGATATATTTTTTTATCTTTCTTGCATCCTCTACAATCAGTTTCACCCAATCCAATTTTCCTATGTCCTCCAAAAGAAGGTCAAGGACATGTGCCGCACAAGGAGAACAAAAAAGTTTGTTATACTTATCTTGGAGGATCCTGCCCGCTACCACATATGCCGCTGCATTGTCAGTTATGATTTGCACCACATTATTAACCCCCACCTCCATTGAAGCTTTCCCTAACATTAAAGCCAAAGTCTCAGTTGTCTTTACCTTGTCCGAGGCATCCAAGGATTTCAAAAAGACCACTTGATCCTTGCAAGAAACCAAAAAGTTGATGATGGTACAATTTCTTCCATCCATCCATCCATCTGAAAGTATGGTGCAACCAAACTGTTTCCATTGTGATCTTTGGTCTTCTACCACATCTCTGGCCCTAGAAACAGCATCTTTGAGCAACCTACAAGCATGAAGAAAAATTAAGTACACAATTTTGATTAAAAGAAACTTACATTCAACAAAAACAAGTAAATTGTAAAACTCTAAAACGTTTAAAAATTAAAACAAGTGAACTAACCTCCCACTCAAGTCTACAGGAGAAGGCGCCTTGTAGCCCTTTCCCGCAATAGTAATCCCGTCACAAAATTCAGCCAATAGGGACTTGCTGCAATATTGAAGGGGACGTTAAAATACCAGAAATCGGCACACTGAATGTCAGATTGTCGATGCACATCATTGTTCCACGCAGTACCCTCCAGTGATGGTTGTGCTCCAGAAGTGTTTCTATGCACAAAAAAAATTTCTATAGAAGATGTGTGTGGCAGTGGTCTACTAGAACCAGCTGAAGTGGATGTCAAGGGGATGGTAGTTTTGCGGATTCGTGGGCCACGAAGAGAGCCCACTATGCCCTCAAGTGTTGTTTCTTCTTCATCAAGGTTGGTTGGGCTACCTGGTCACAACCCACATTATTTCATTATGATCATTTTTTTAGCAAAATCCAAAGTAATAATGGTGATTAGAAAGTAATAAATGATTCTTAAAAAGGAGACAATGTGAGATACCTTGGGATTCAGAAATGGCTGCCCTCTGTTAATATTTTCAGATTTAAGGCAAGGAATATACAATCTATAGAGGTCTTTCAAATACTAAGACACAGGATATAATAAATATTCTCAAGTAAAGAAAGATAATACCCGGATTTGAAGGTCTGAATTTATCCTTTTGTTGACTTCAAATCTGCACATTGTATTCCTCAAATTAGTCTTCCAATGTTGCCCTCAAATTCAATGACTGTTATGAATCAGCTCTTGAAGGGTCTTCAATTCGCTCTTCTAGGGCCGCACAGATCTGCCCTAAATCGCTCTTCTAGGGCTGCACAAATTTGCCTTAAATCTCTCTTCTAGGGTTGCACAAATCTGCCCTAATTCGCTCTTCTAGGGCTGCACAGATCTGCCCTAAATCGCTCTTCTAGGGCTTCTTATTTTCTCTTGAAATCTGCTACACAAATTGCTCATCCAAGATCAAATTCGCTACTCCAAGAGTGAATTCGATTACTCCAAGTATTGATGAAGAGGACATTCACATGTTATGTTTTTGATATGTTTGTCCATCAAAAACTCCAATATATATGAATATTATTAAATAAACTCTTCCACCTCAAGGTGGCCGACTTGGGCCCTCCCATGTAATTTATTTTATTTATAATAAAAATAACAAATGCCTTATTATTTATTATTATAAAATCCCACTTCCACATATATATTAATTAACCAAAGGTGTGATAATAAAAATATATATCCATAATTTATTATTATCAACTTACTTGTCCTAATTGATCTTAGCGGAAAAGGCCATAATATTAACACCCTCATGACCAATTTTGCCCTTTCCCTTTGCAGCTTTTTATCTTCTTGGGCAGTGAGCAAGGCATTCATCTCTCTCATTATTTCATTCGTGGTGAACTCACAAATCCTTGTGTCCTGCTTTTTGATCCCTCCAAGGTGGTATTTCAAATGAGATATGCCTCCACTAATTAGTTTTTCATATTTTATGCATACCACAGTATTATGTTCGGGTCCTTCAAAAGCATATGCCCATACCTTGTCTTTAGCCCCTTTAGGGCGTGTGCCTACATATCCAGATGGACATGCATCTACTGGGCCACTGTAGCTAACCCGATTGTAGAACTAGACCTACTTGCCAGTTTAATGAAGAATCAACCTATACACACAAATTGAAGGCACAAATTTAGAAATTTAATAAACAAATTTAGAAACAAACTAAATTAGTTTAAAAATTTAAATAAGTTTAAACATAGCTGAAACTTGAAAGAAGAAAACAAAAAAATGTGTTAAGTTATGAAATTTTTAAGAAAAATTAAAAATTAAAAAAAAACTATGAAAAAACTTACAAAAATTGCTAAAAAATGGTGTTAGATCTTGTTCATTACGCTCTAAAACGAGTTAGAGCACATTGGAAATGGTATTGTAGAGTTTGTATAAACTTAGATACAATGAATACAAGACAAAATGATTTTTTTTTTTTAAAAAGAAAAAGAATTTTGAAAGCTTACTTGTGAATCCGAATTTGCTTAAAAAATATCTTCGAATCCACTTCAAATCCACAAGAAATCACTCTAGAATGCTGCAAATGACCACCTTTCTCCTCCAAACCCTTTCTCTCCTCTCCAAATCAGCTCTTGCAAACTAAAAAACCAACTTTGCACTTTGTTGGGCCATCACAGTCTTTTTCTGGGCACACAGGCGATAAGTTTTTAAATTATCGTGATAAATTGCCAACTTATCGCCACTTTTCTCTACGATAAGTCGCTACGATAACTTGACGTAGTTTATTGTGAGCCAAAACTTATCGCGATAAGTTCACTTATTTGCGATAAGTCTGCGATATTTTGATCTATGGGTGTATTCCAAAGCTTCACGTGAGTTGACATTTTGCATAGCTATTGAAGCTTGTCTTTGGGCTTGAATTCATTCTGCTATTAAAGAATGATTTGCTACTGCTAGGAAAAATTAATGGAGGTCGTGTAACTTTTGCATGGTGTTTTGAAGTGTTCAATGTTTTTGTTAAGTGTTATTGACTTTTTCTTTTGGGTTGGTGCCTCAGCTGATTGGAGTTGGTGCTTCAGTGTTCGTTGTTGGTGCTTCAAAGAGGGTTGTTGCTCTCTGTGAGTTGGTGCTCACTTTTGTAATTTGGGTTGGTGCCCATTTCTGTTAATAAAAGTTTTGTATGTTGCGGTTTTTTACCTGAAAGAGTTCTCCAAAAGAAACCTAGTGTTAACATTTTTTTATGATTGCTCTCTTTATGATTTATGTGGTTTCTGCATTTAAAAGTTTAGAAGATGTTTTCAAATTTTGATCTCCCTCCCCCTCAATATTTCTTGTGAGCTCTTTCACAAAAGAAGACTAGGAAAGGAAAGTTACACTACTCATCAACAAAATCAAATAGACTTCTCTGAAGAGAAATATATGGTTGCATTTTGCAACAACTTGAAAAGGTATGTAGAGTACTAGAAATCATCCATCAAAAGAACCAACTAAAGATGTCTAACAATGGCCTACGTTAAACTACTAGACAGATTTCTAATCCAAAACAATTCACCAAACTAAGTCCCCACAATAACAATCCATCTTCATGGCTTGTCGTAATATGTTGCTACTTCTCAAGTTTGTGGTACACCAAAGCACCTCCCAAATGCTCCAAAGAACACAAAGATCCATTCCATCTTTCCAACAAACACCATCCATGCTCCTAAAACAGCTCAACACACTATGTAGAGAGAGACATTTCTATGGAAAGCATTCTTCAACCAATCAACTTGTGATTTATTTCAATGCTACACTAGGGTCCGGCACACCTTTTAGCAGGAATAAAACATATAACTCAGGTTTCCTAACCACACCATCCAGTCAGCTTGTAGTTTCTACCAAAGCTCCAATAGAGTCCAACACGTCTTTTAGCAAGACTAGAACATCTAACTTAGATTTTCTCACCACGTCATCCAAAGCATAGATGAAAAACTTGCAGAACTTGTGAGTACTTGCAAATCAAAAATCGAGATTAGTTACTTGCCAAAAACTTGCTAGTCATATTTTTCAAAACTTGGCAAAAAAATTTAATCGCTAAAAACTCACAAAATGCGCATGAATTCGTTTTTTCCACCTAATGTTAAAAAATTTATGAGGCATTTCAGGCCAGCAATTGGTAACATAGAATACAAAAGTGTTCATTGAATTTTTTTTTACTTTCATTTTGAAGTAAAAAAGAAGTGCAATATGTTTTTAGATCCTTCTAATTTTTTCTTTTCCTTGCAAATCAATACAGAGAGAGTCCCTACAAGTTTAAACTTAAAACTTTAATAACATTCAAAGCTAAAACCATTACAGATAAAGCCTTTCTATGGTAAAATTGTCTATTCAAAGAGCAATAGAATGTTGGATGTGGAAATTATATGAGTTTTTATCATCTTTTTCATAATACCTATTGCCTGTTTAAACGACGTGCAAGTTGTAATTTCAAAAATTTAATATCCTTTTATTCCTTTCTATGTTGAAGCCTGATAATGTTGATTTAGAGATCAACAAAATGTCAAATGTGGGAATTATATGAATTTTCAGAATTTTATTCATTATGCAAGTTTAAACAACTTAAATGCTTGAATTTTTATAGTTATGATTCAAGCCTGCAAGTCATTGAAACTTGGAATATGAACAAAATTTCAAATTTTGAAAATTCATAATTTCCACATCCAAAATTCTATTGATCTATGAATCATCAGTTTTAGCATAGAAAGGATTTATTCATTTTGATCTCTTGGCTGCTTCAAAAATAAAAACAAATCACACTTCTTTTTTAGTTCATAATGGAGCACACTAATGTTAATTTGTTGTAGAAATGCAAAGTAAAAATGACATCAAAAAAGTGAAACACTGGTGATCTTATAATGCATCTCTAAACATTTCTAAATAAATGTAGACTTGAATAAAGAAAACACTAGTGCTACTGTAATGCAGTACTCCACGATCTGCAGATTTCCAAATAAATGCAGATGGAATAAGGAAACCTCCTATAAAATTGCAAATATTAGTCAAGTGGGTTGCTATTTCAAGAAGTAATATAAAAACACAAAACAAAAATTCCACCTTCAAATATGTGAAAAAACATAGAACATTTCATTAATAAAACATGAATAAATCAGTAACATGTTCTACAAATTTAGTAGTATGTGTGTTTTTGAAAAATATTTATGTATTTTCAAAGTATGTTGAGTTTTTGCTAAGCCTGTTTATAAAAATTTTGGGCTTGCCAAATAATTGTCAAGTTCAATTTTTCTAACTATCATCCATAGAATGATTCTATAGTCACATGACAACCGAGTTGGCAACCATGAGGCTAACATGCCAAGTCACATGCTAGCTCATTGTGGACACGTCAACATTACATTACACAACTACTGAAGGAGAAACTAGAAGAAATTAATCCACTCCTAAAGACAATTCAATTTTTCAACTTTTGAACTCCATATCATGAATCTTTGTAAAACTATGGATACAAACATTTATAATATAGTTTAGACATCACTATAATCATAAGAACGAGCAATAAATAAACAGCCATATACCTTTCTTAAGGGTATGCCATGTATAGGACACGTAGTTGAATAAATACATTTTGTTTAGATTTATGTCTTTGTCGAGAAAGTTGTCTGTTAGGATTCAAACCTCAAAGATCCAAATTAGTCGTATTAGAGTGATTCTCTTTACATCTTGCATTCCTTCTACATGTAGTCAAGACTCAAAACACATAAGCCCCAAGATCCACCAAACTACTTGCTAATCCCTAGCAAGATGGGCAAACCAACATGCAACAGTGATACAACAATGGTCAAGAGCAAGATTGAAGAAGTGCTTACAGATCCACAAAAGTTCATGTTCAATGAATTTGCAAACATCCTCTTATAGTGACTTCATTGGCCCATTCATGAAGTAGAGAGCAATTGCTCATCAAGTTCACTCCAAGATTCAAGATAACCTAGATGTGCCATTATTTGGCAATAAGATTGATGCAAACACCAATAATGGCATAATGTGATGTTTAAATTATCGTGTTGTGGTTCTTGCCACCACTAGGGTGTTAATGTTGAGTGTTCTTGTTGGGAATGAGGTCCCCCTTTTGTGGCTTCAGTCAAAAGCATTTATATCCAAATTTAGTAGAAAAAAAGATTGATGCAAATCTTGTAGTTAATTATATTGATCAAATCAAATCTCACTTTTCCAAGAATGATTACAACGAGGAAAAGATAAAGATTACCCTCTTGAAAATTTACTCACTTATCAAGATTACAACAATGAGGAAAAGATAAAGATTACCCTCTTGAAGATTTACTCACTTATCAAGAAATGATGGCAAACTTGTGCACATAGGTAAGAGGAACAATCTAATGGAAAATTTAAATCCACATAAGACATGAAGTAATATTTGGAAATACACATAAGGGATGAAGTGTACACACAAGATGTTACGTATAAATACACGTAGGGCATGAATCATACACATAAGGCACAGATACACATAAGGCATGAAGCAATATAAATGCATGTAAGGCATGAAGTATACACATCAAACATGTAAGGCATGAAGCAATATAAATGCATGTAAGGCATGAAGTATACACATCAAACATGTAAGGCATGAAGCAATACATAAAGGCACAAAACATACATATGAAATTTTCTCATGGAGTAAACATGTTGAAGTCCATCAGTCGTGAAGCAAACACAAGGTATACATGTGAAGAGCATGCATATAAAATAAACATGGAGTACGCATGCTGTAATGTGCCCGATTTTCAAGGTGACATTAATTAAATTAATCTTAATTAAGTTGTCAAAAATAAAGGAAATATTTAAATGACAGCTTAATATTAATCAATAATAACTAATAAATAAATTGTGAAAAAAGCCTTCGCAACAAAATAGGGAAAAAGAAAAATCTCAAAAAATAGGGAAAGGAAAAAAAGGGTGCAATTTCGGAAAAAACAACTTCAACAAAAGTGATGGGAAAAGTGATTTTATTTAGTCCCACATGCATTGGTGAAGAGGGTTAAACTTCTTGAGAGTGATAAAAGTAATTTTATCGAGATCATATCTCATGCTTGGATTTGATAAACAGTTTGGAGTTTTTGGAGGCGAAAACCTTCAGGAGTTTAACAGGAGAGCTAGACGAATACTTGGTTCTTCTAGAGAGGTGGATTCGCGATGAAGTCTACATCTGAACCTAATTTGAGAAGTAAGAGATAAATTTCTAGTGATAAAGGGTCTTGCATCCAAGTTAGTTTAGAATATTGCTCTATCTGTCCGTGTCAGGCATGAGGATGAATCACGAGGGCTGCTGTTACAGTTGAAGTGCTGCGGAGATCATAATAATATTGGTGTTTCACTATAAATGTTGTGCTGGCGTTTGAAGCTTATTGTTGCTTTCAAATCTGAGTCACAACTGTTTCTGTAGAAGTTATTCCATTGATTGAGGTTAGAAATTGTATGGTTTCATTTGTGTATTTGGTAGCAGAGACTTCTGTGGTAAATTCAATATTATTTAGATGTCTGGTTCAGTCCGAATTAAATATTTTGCAACAATCAATCAATATATGTTCTCTGAAATGAGGACGACCATAATGTGTAATCCAAACTGCAATCTGAAACTCGAAGCTAGATTTGCAATATATGTTTGACTCTTGCCTTTACAACATAGTTTCAGTCCTTTTCAGTATTCTTGATTAAAAAGTTAAAAACAGAAGTTGCAGACTTCTTTTAGTCTTCAAAATTGGAAGCAAATTCTTTGACAAAATACTCCAAAATAAAATTGGGCAAAATTCTATTTGGGGATATTTCAGTGGTATCAAAGCTGTGCATCCTACCAGCTAGAGGACCATTTCTAGAATTGCAGAAGGTCCTTATTTTCACAAGAAAGACAACGACATCATATGCATGTGTGATAGAATGCTTATCAAAATTGGACTAAACCCTTCAACAGCAAGAAGAGTTGTTGGCGAAATATAGCAAATATCTTTCAGCTAAAAAGAAAGCAAAGGTTGATTCGTTCAGTACAAGGGTTCACAAACACACAAGTTCTAAGCATGATGAATTAGAGGATTATCAAGATCAACGCGGTATAGGGCATAGTTCAAAATATCGTTATCGGCAACTTATCGCCAAGGGCTTAAAAAAAGATATCGGCAAATATCAGAGATAAGTCGGGAACTTCTCGGGAAAATATCAGGAACTTAAAAAATTGTTTAAATTTAATTAGAAATGCATATTTTTTGCAAAATTCAATAAGGAGATGCATCTAATGAGTTAGTAAATGAGTAAACAAACCAAACAAGCTGATCTAGATATATATAAATGCAAATATGATAAAAAATTGCATCCTCATTTGGAATTTTGATGGCTTGTAGCCATAGTCTGATAGTATGAACTCTAAAGAAAACTAAAAATAGCAAATATTAGTTGACCACTGATCACCGCACTACATATATTATTCACCAATATTAATGATGTTGGCTATCTAATTGTATTTCATCACTTCTATAGTTGTGCCATTGATTTAGTAACATAGTCATGGTTAAGATATGTCTTTGTCAATAGACTCCTTTATGATGATTGTCTTCTTCCTTACAATGTTCCTATTACCGAAAGTCCCTGAGTTTATTTCGAACGGTATAGATCACGACTGGCAATAATATTCCTCAGTCAGATAATCGAATGATTGGCATAAAATTGCTAATTATAATATTGTATATGTGAGTATGATTGTTGTATGAATTAGTCCTGCATGATAAGTTCTTTAAATATCATGATAAATTGTCGATATATCGGCGATAAAGCATCAAAATATTGGCGAGAAATTGAAACTTATCCGCCGCGATAACTTTACACAGTTTATCAGGAGCCAAAACTTTTCACAATAAGTTGTCTTATCGGAGAGATATCGGAGATATTTTAATCTATGGTATAGCGTATAGTCTTAAAGACAAGTTGGATGGAGAAACTGAAAAGGAGGAAGAACAGTCAAAACACAAATCAAACAGTGATGAAGTCTTGGTGAAGAAAGAGGAAAAGCCAAGACCGAAAGAAAAATAAGTTGCTAAGGAGATTAATGAGCATGGTCTGTCAAAAGGAGAGCTGTTGCAGCAGGAAATTATTTGCAGAATTACCATGTGAAGGACGATGTCTTAGTTGATTCTAATGCTGATATTACAAGTCACAAGGATGATTGTGTTGGAACGAATCTCCCAAAAGCATCTAACTTGGAAGGAGGTAAGTACTCTCATCATTTCTGCTGAAAATATGAGACTAATAACAGAGGTTTATTTCAGTTTTGCAATCATGAAAAACATATTTATATGGTAAATCTGGAAGGGGATATAAATTCTTTTGTCCAAAGCTGCCAATACATTCTGGTCTGGGATCTACGAGATCATTCATCCTTGATGAGAGATATTCAAAAGCATGATTTTGGACCCTTAACTCTTGCAACATCGAAAGAGGACTTTGTAAAGAGCCTTGCTGGCTCTATGCTGAAGTCTTTGTTTTTTTTTCTGAAATGTTTTGCAATTTTTATTTTTATTTTCAACATATATGTTCTTTTTGAATTTTCAAATAAATATAATTGATAGCCAATACATGAACCAAATTGAAAATGCAATAATTCAAATCTCGGATTTATTTGCAACTCCTATCAATGCTTGCATTTTAATTTAAAACAAATATATAGCTTAATTGACAACTGTCATTTACTATCCATGTGCACCTTAGAAACGTGACTGCTTGACAAAGCTAAACGCAGCACTCTGATTGTTGACGCCAGCAATTAAGTACGGGCTCCCTTGCATTGGAAGAACCTTACGAAGCAATATGGGAGGCCCAGATGGGACAGAAGCCTTCCCAAACACAAATTGCAGCTCAAAAATAAAAGCACTCCACTAAATTGAATGCAGCTCCTTCTTCAATGCCGTACGGACTCTAAATTTAACACATCATGAGCAGAGAAATAAACACAATTCATTGGCATAAAATCCAATTCAGAGTGCAAGAAGAATTTCAAAGAAATCCACCATTTCTTCATATGCAAAATCCAAACCCTTGGAAAGCTTCTCCAATTTCGATTTCCTTCACCAAAATAATATGCATAATAAGATAACTTTCGAAAATCTTAAGGCTTCTTTTATTAAGCAAAAATAATGGCTTCTTCAACACACCAAATGCTCAATACCTTCAAGCTCATACCTTTGACTTAAGAAGTTTCAAGGAAACACCATTCAATTAAAACAATAAAACTCATAAGTCATTAATTAAGCTAAGCTTAATTAATAACTCCATATGCAAATAGCTTAATTAAGCTCCAAGAAAAACTTAATTAAATACTCCTGACACTCAACTTCCTGAGCCTCCACTGCATTGCCAAAAATAGCAACCACCCCAGAATAGACTTACTATAAATAGAAAATCTAACACAGAGACCCTCAAATCCAACTGTCAACTCACAAGGGTTGCAATGATGAACTGACCAAACCATCCCCCTGAACCCTGCTAAAATGGGGACATCACAGAGTCAGTGTATGTTTTTGGAGGAATCAGTTAGCTCAATGCTTTATATTCACTAATCCTGAAAGAGTTCAAGGGTGTTATGAATGTGAAATCATTAGGCTTTCAGCTCCCACTATTCCATACATTGATGATATTATGAAAGAGGTGCTTCAGTCAATTGTGAAAAGCTTCAAAGATTTGGATAATGTCATGAACCCATCCTATGTTAAGAGGGCTACTATATTGGAGACATTTGCAAAAATCAAACTTGCTAGCTTATTGTCTATTTGGAGGACGGAACAGGATATGTCACCAATGGCACACAAGCTGTCATAGAGTTTGGTTGAACAAAATTTGGAAAAATTGAAAGCTCATTTGATGGAAGGGGGATCGGTTTCTTGTCGTTTGCGGCCCACAAGTGCTTCCAAAAAGTGTCAATTGAAGGAAGAGCAACATTGCTTCACATGCCAAGAAGCAAGTACACCTAGTCATATATGTGATGAATCCACGACAAGTTTATTTCAGCAGGGTGATAATTTGAGCAAAGAAGCTGATATTGAGGAAGAAGAATCACATGGTGCATCTACAAGTGAGTTGTACATGAGTCCCTATGACGAAGAAGAATTTGAAGAGTATGTTGATTTGGAGATTGCTAAATCAGCAACTATGTAAACATCATATGTAGGTATGGAATTTTATGATGATAAGTGAATATGAGGAAAAATCAGAATTATATGAATACTTTGACATCATGACAATATTCTCTTTGGTTGACTTCTGGCATGAAATCAAGATAGGTAATGTTTTAAGTTCAGCCAAGGTGTATTTTCATAATGAGGTTTGTTCCATGTTACATCATCCTTGCACGGTGTTTAAACTTTCAAATATGAGCTTACCAAGTAGAAGGAGATACCATCACCATTGGGAGACTAGGTTGAAGCCTTGAGCACCGCTAGAAGATCTCATGATGAAGCACACATGAAATTAGAATAGCACAACATAAGTATGATGGGGCTACTTCTTTCTTGAGTTCTATGCAAGTGATCACCAACATGGATTGGTGGACATTTTTTATGGGAAGTGTATTATAAGGGGAACAATGGAAACAAATTTCAATTTTAATGTTGCTGCTCTGATTTCTACCAGCCATCATATGATTCCTATTGCATACTTACAAGAAGATTGGAAGGAAATTTTAGTCATGAATTGGATCATGTTTCCATTGATCATGTTTGTGAAGGAATTTACAGCAATGGCAGAATTTCCAACAGTTAGAATGCCTACATCTTTTGTTATTTCTAAGGGATTTCAGTACCTGTCCCATTTTCATATTGTCGAAATCAGATTATCAAATCTCAGTTTCAGATTTTAGCAGCAGTCAGGTTATACTTTTTGAGGACTTGGAGCCTTTGGAGAATATTGACAAAAGGTTACAACTGAAGAGCACGTGTATTTCAGCTAACATTGTTTCATCCAAGTTTGAACACCAAGTAATTCGTTGCTGCCTGGAGTTATATTCATATCACGTACAAGTTGATTTGTGCTCACCCTTGGAGGCAACAAACATAACAACTAATGAAGTGCAAGTATGGATCAGTTTAATGACAACTGAGGCAGCTAGGAAGAGATGTACCTTTCAGCTAGACACACCTCATAGACCAGCACCTATGAAAAAGCAACTTACCATTGAAGAAGATGCAATTAAGAACAACAAAGACACTTTAAAGATACATGAACACAATTCTGATTTTCTGAGTTTGACTAGCAGTCTGTTGTCAGCACATGACACTCAAGATTGGATAGATAAGTATGAGGTAAAAGTTGAAATTCGGATTGCTTACGGTCTGACTATGCATCAGCAATTGAAGAAAGGCATGAGCAAAGGACTGATTTCCTGTTTTGGAACAGCAGTCCCTTACCTATGCAGAATCATAAGTTACATCCATAATGCAGATTTGATTGTGACACCTTCTTTTGGGTATGTAGCTATCCTAATGTTACGACTTGAATCAAATAACATAGATACTTTAATGGTGGGCTGCTGTCCTACTTGGCTGGTTATAGCATCTTCAGAATTCTTGTGGCTTACATCAGCTGGTTGGTTGTGTTGGAGTGTGTGGGATCACGATTACATTGTTAACAATTGGAATGAGATGGATGCTAAATCATTACATGGTCTAGGAGACATAATTGGCATCATGTTAGGCCTGATGTTCAGTTGGTATGTGTTTGTGTTGTAAAACACACACGCCTCATTGCAAACTGGTTGTACTTGGGGGAGTTTTGCTACAACTCCACATACCACATGAATATTGGCATGTCGCCATTTCGAGCCCTCTATGGCAGTGAGCCACTTTCTTTCATAGATTTGGCTCTACAAGACAGCAAGGCCCCGATTGCAAGAGATTGGTTATAAGATCACTAGGATATACTCAGATCTCTCAGAGAGAACATTCAAAGGGCACAAAATCAGCAGAAGATGTATGCTGATCGGCATAGGACAAAGCAGAGCTTTGAGACAGGAGACATGGTTTACCTTCGCCTACAGCCCTATAGACAGAGCTCACTGAAGCAAAGTGGGTCAAAGAAGATCAGACCTAGATTCTATGGCCCTTTTCACATCTCGAGAAGAGTTGGCGAAGTGGCTTACGAGCTAGAGCTTCCATTAGACAGCAGAATCCACAATGTTTTTCATGTTTCTTGCCTCAAGAAGGAAATCGGACAGCAAATAGTCGTTTCAGATGGATTACCCCCACTGGATGAGGAGGGTAAATTGGTTTTAGTTCCAGCGGAGGTCATTTAGGTCAGGGAGAGGAAATTGCGAAACAAGGATGTCCGTGAGTACTTGATTCAATGGAGGGACTTACCTTATGAGGATGCCACTTGGGAGGGTGAGTCGATTTTGCAGCACCCGGCATTGAGATTGCTTGAGGACAAGCAATCCCGGGAAGGGAGGATTGTAATGTCCCCTTCCTAGCAATAGGCCATTTAAATGCCTGATTAGTCTATCTATCCATCTGGATAGGCTAATGGCTTTGTTTCGGAGGATGCCAGCCAGTCATAGGTTTGCGTGGGCAAATATTTATTATTTGGGCTCTGTTTCTATAGTCAAAATCACTTTATTTTATAAAGTGTTGTTATAAAGTTACTTTATGTCTTATTATAAAGTCATTTTATGTTTTAAAGTTACTTTATGTTATAAAAGTGACTCAAGTGAGCTTTTATCTCACATGGCTTAGTTTGGTGTGCTTGCACTCACTTCGAGGTTATAAAAGAGAAAAGTACATCTTGGAAAAAGCACCATGAGAAAATATAAAAGAAGAAAAAGAAATTTGGTTACCTTTTTGTGACTGGTTATTCCAAGGACACAAACCCTTAAGAATTTGAGAAGAGATTGGACATAGCCCCAGCTCTCTTCAAGGTGGAAGCATTCAGTTTTCACATTGAGCTTCATTGATTTGGTGAAGGAAATAAATCTTTAGTTGCAGCACCTCTACAGAGAAGAGATTGGATTATCCTCCACAGTTTTGGTAATTTTCTATCCAACATTATCTCAATTTGGAGAATGTATGTACACGAACCTGTAGTTCAACAGTAGCATTCATAGCTGGGAGACACAAGGACACAGACCACATTGGAATCACAACCTATCAGGGCGCACACCTATACCAAGGTCTGTAGATACTCATTAAGGAGCGTGATCAGTCTCCTTGCCCAGCGTCCAGGAGCTTATCAAGAGACCCACAGCCTGTGCTCATACCGGTTCAATGTGTCTGTTGTAGACACGCAAAGCTGAGTGGAGACCAGTCCATTGTGGCCAAAGGAAGCACAGTTACTCCTTCCGCTGGTCAATCATCACACAGTTGGTCCCAACTGGATTGCACACTCGGTTGGCAACAGCCCGCACCTCTGAGCATTGGGCGGAATATGGTAACCGTAAGTTGAGACTCGCACGTCAATACACCCACACCAGTAAATATCCCAAGGGCGTAAAAGAACTACCGGCGGTGATACTAGACTAGAACAATAGCGCACGGGAAGTTTGAAGAGAATAAGGGGTGACTAGTTAGAATTGTACACAGTAGTATTAATACTGTTCGGGTTCCACAGTCATCGACACTAGCAGGGTTGCGCTAGCATTCCCAGGTATATTCACGGGAGGACACAGCACTTACTGGATGTGGTGAAACACATGTACATGCCAAGTCGGCCACAGTTCTCATTACAATCTTTGCATTGTTTCGAAGTTAATAAGTTTTCTGAGTCGTTCTTATCATTGGCTTGTTGTAAAATTAAAGAGTGTATGCCAGCACTAAATTTACTGCCTTCTAGTATTCAGACTTGGTTATCATATCCTTATCTCCTGTTTGATTTGAGCATTTAATGTGATTGAAATCTGGGGGTGCAAACACTCGGTTTCGAATAGAGGTGTCAACTGAAACAAAGATTTTGATACCATTAAGTCATTCATACTCGCGTCCATAATATAAAACTAAGACATTCTTTCAATCAGAGAACAATTTTGAAAACATTCTTATTGGGATCAAAAAATCAGGAGGGACTCACACTCAGGGTATTACAGACCGCCTCTTTTTGCTTGGCAATAGGAATAGGTGCTTTAGTTTTCTTTAGCTAGAGGCAACTTTTGGAAGTCTCCAAGTCAATGAGATGAGTTTGAGCAACTTTAGGTGCAATTCAAGTCCACTTAAGAGTCAAGCCAGTTGAGAGGAGTGGAGTTTTGAGCAAGGAATCCAGCACTTAGTCAAATCCTAGGAAAGGTCGAGCTTGAGATGATTAAATCTAATTACTAAGAGGGAGTGGAAGTTGGAAGGATGAGAAGTGGAAATCAAGAGAGTATGGGGGATTAGAATCAAGATGAAAATGCAAAGCAATATGCAACCACAAGGCGAGGTTTGAGCTTGAAAAATATAGATTTTTTAAGTCTTATTAGGAGTGAATTTACCAAATTACATAAGGAAAGAACATGTTTTTGGAGATGCCACAACTTAGGACAACTCGGATAGTTGTCCGAGGAGAGGTCAGATTTTGACCTCGCCTTGGATAGGGTTGTCCAAGGAGAGGTCAGAATCCGACCTCTTCTTGGACATGCTTGTCCAAGGACCCCCCAATTTCTGCAGTCTTGCCTTGAGGGAATTTCAATTTAACATGACTCCTTGCGTGGAATAATGGAGGTTTCAAGGTATAAATCAGGACCCCTCACCAAAAGAGACCCAATACAAGTGGGTTGAAGAACGACTTTTCAATGGAAACATGAAGATTAGACCTTGGAGGAAGAAGGAAATTCGTGATCAAGCCTTGAAGTTTGAAGTGAAACCATTACACTTTGATTATGAAGAAGTATTGAGGCTGAAATGAAGAATGAAAAGTGAAGTAAAGTCATTTGGGGTTGAGTAGAAGAAAAGACTTAAATATAGGCAACTTGGAGCTTGTCCATGGAGAGGTCAGAATCCGACCTCACCTTGGACAGGGCTGTCCAAGGGGAGGTTGGAACCCAACTCCCTCTTGGACATGCTTGTCCAAGCTACCTCAAAATTCTGCACTCAAATGGAGGCCATATCTCGGCTCTGCATCGATTCCTAGCTAAAGTATGGGCATTTTCAAGCATAATAAGTTTTATCTAGGCTTGTAAAAAGATCAATTTCCCTCCAAGATCAACAAGTTCAGATCTTCAATGCAAAGAATTTATGGCTCAATCTCAAATCTTGAACTCAAACTTAATCAAAACAATCAATAGGAGAAGATTTGAAGTATTGAAATGAGGATAGTAATGCGAGAGGGAGAGATTATTGAGCAAAAAGGGCTAAGAGTTCAAATGATGAAGACATGGATCTTGTCCAAGGAGAGGTCGGAATCTGACCTCACCTTGGACAGGGCTGTCCAAGGGCAGGTCGGATTCTGACCTGGCCTTGGACGAGTTTGTCCAAGCTACCCAAGATCTTCACCAGCTTATGGAGTTCCAATTCAAACTTGGAACTAAGCCACCCACCTACCCTCAAATGCAATGTTTTCTAACAATTACATATTGGGATGATTTAAAATCAGAAATTTCAAGTTAGTTTTAGAATTTGAGGGTCAAAATACAGAGTTTATAAGGGGTTTCCTATCTATTTCATAGTTAATGCAATCCTCTATTTTGTTTTTCCAGGTGTGATGGAGGAAGGAGATGCTTGAAAGCTAAGGAGAACTATGGCAAGATCAAACTCAAGACTTCAAGCAAGTATAACAAAGAGAATTCAAGGATTCAAGTATCTACAAATGATGAGCCATTCATCTAAGGGACAAACAGGATGATGGCTCAAGGTTGAAGATCAAAACAAAGATGTATGCCCAAGTTCACGATTAAGATCAAGATGGAATTCAAAGGGAACAATTTGTGCAAAGAGAACAATCAAGGCTACAAGTAGAGGGAGTTATCGCAAAATGGAATTTCTCTCGGAAATTTAAGTTCTCTTTAAAGGATCTAGCTACATGAAGTACCTCATTATTCAGAATGCCAAGGCCAAGAAATTAAGATTTCAAGTACAAGTTTAAGAGCATGTCATTGGGAAGATTTTCAAAACCAAGAGGAAATAGTAAAAATTCTTGAAGACAAAGCTATGTGAGAATATATGTCATCATAATCAATTGAAGGCTTGATAATGATGAGTATCAAGAGATATTTTCTCATCGCCAAGGGATTGATCAAGTCTATAAGATAAGCATGCAGAGGTGGTGCCCACTCATCTTCAACCAATCAAAAAATTTCAATTCCATGTGTCCAAGATCAACTAATCAAATCATGCCAATGTACATTTGGATTCCACCTATTGTCTCTACTTACCCTATTTTCTCATTGGTCTACAAAAGAAATGTAAATTTTTCATTGGCCCACAAGGTGGTGCTTCATTGTAATTGGTCAAGCATTTAACGCTTGTTGTCATGTCCCCATTTTGGCTGACATCGTTTGGCATGACGGATTTGCCTATCATCGACTCTCGTAGGCAAATGGTTTGAAGAGAGGGTCATTATGTTGATCATTTGATTGCATATTGCTGACAGAGCCTACATTCGGTAGAGCCTACATCCAGTTTGGGCCTACATGCAGTTGTAGTGGAGCCTACATCCAGAGTGAGCCTACATCCAGTTTGAGCCTACATCCAGTTGTAGTAGAGCCTACGTTCAGTCTTGAGCCTACGTTCAGTCATAGTTGGGCCTACATTCAGTTATGAGACATTTGGGCCTACATTGTTATAATTTTGAGTTGAGAAATGTACTTTATTATTATAATGTTATTTTATTATAAAGTACATTATAATTGGATGTTTCTAGAAGTTCTAGCAACTTCTCAAGGAAAAGAATAAATAGAGGGCTTGGGCTTTCATTTGGACATGCTTGGATTTGGGATTTCTTCTACTTCTTCATTGTGAAGCAATTTGTAGTCTTTGGTCTGCAAATTCTATTCGATCTTTGGGAACGATCACTCCCCTAGATTGGCATAACCGAGGTAGTGAAATATCTACTGAAGGGTTGCAAGTTTGGAGTTGGTACTCAGCCATCTCATTGGTACTTCATTGAGAAATTGTTAAAAGGGTTTATTTGTGGTTGGAATAAGGGTTTGAATTCACCTCTTACATTGGTGAATCATTTTGGCAAAGGATTAAAGACAATTTGGCACATTTTCAGACATTCCATATCAGGGTCTAGAATCAGATTTTTGTTCATATCTCCTAATCTACTTGAAGATTAATTTTATGCATTTGGGAGAATCATAATACATCATTGGCGATTCAGAACATATATTTTTGAGGGCACAAAACCCTGCACATTATTTTATACTAGTGCCGTACTGTACGGTCCTGGTACGGCAGGTTGCAGAGGACAGTACTGCAGCATTGTGAGGCAGTTCGGGGTCATCTCCAGTCATCATCACTTCCGCACTTGTCAAGGAGCGATTTCCAGGTTTCATACATGTGTTTTGAATGCATTTGAATTCAAGGAAATTGTATAAAATTGCATGTTCTCAGTCACTGTTACAGCAGTCATACTTAGTCTCTGTTATTATCATCGTGACTGAATTGTCATAGAAATCATAGTGCATTGAGTAGGGAAAAGGGAGTGCATTGTTTGGTAATGGCATTGCCATAATTTTTGATATGTAACAGTCCATGAATCAGAGCTCATATGTAATAGATTGTAACAGTCATACATTGCAATCAGAAATTGAGAAGTACATGATATATTAGTGTTGAGTCTTTGCATTGTTTAGAGATTCATTGTTGCTCATTATATTACATTTCTATATTGGTATTGTTATCTCAATTGTACTTGATGCTCAAAACAACTATCACATTGAAACACTCATTACAAACAAAACAATTCAGTGCATGCCAAGTGTTTGACAAGTTGTCTCAGTTCAGATTTGGGGTTTTTTTAGTGGCCTTTATAGTAAGGGTCATTACACTTGTAGCTAGTAGTTATCCTAGGGCTTTGTTGGCTTAATCTTGGTCATTAATTACAAATCAATCTAAGTCATTCGCTATACTTGAACAACTATAAAAGGCAAGGCCTTATCATTTGTAAAGGGGAGACGTGGAGAGATTGTTGCTATAATACTGCTAAAGTAATTACAGATTCATTGTTGGTTTTCATGGTGGATTACTTGTGTTAGTATGGAGTATTGCATGGTTTTTGCATTTCCTCACTTAGAGTAGGATTTTAATTTATGTTGAGTAAAAGTAGTTGAGTAGATGAATGGAAGATATTTTTGATTGGTGAATCATGGTGAAACTAGTGTAATACCTTTTGATATTTCTTGATTGCAAATATCAATGTAAGGTTAGTTTGGGCCTTATTGCAAGAATTTAACTTACATTGGAGATGTTCATTTGGATTGCATCTCCATTGGGTATTTGAATGAGTATTGACAATATGAAAATCATCCATGCATCCTTAGAAGCAAGCACCCTCCTTTGCGTAGTTGATTAGCCAAAGCAAGGACTGGTTAGAGTCCCACCTCACCATCAACATTGTCTTGCATTGTTAGAGTTAGTGTAGCTTCCTAAACCCATTTATTTTGCAATTTGTTTGAATAGAAGTAATTAAAGAGACATTAGTTCCAAATCATTCGCATTCACAAAGTTGATATCCATTGTGTTAAAACTAGGATCAGATATTTATGTGTTTTAAATGAATTGTATATATATTTATCTTATTGCTGAATGAAGAACACACTATGTTCAAAGATAATATCTTCCTTTATATTCTTAATTATAATGCTTTGAATGACTCAATGTTTTTAATAGATCAAGAATGCTATGAATAGATATTAATAAACATAATATTGTTTCATATTGCAGACATCAATAAGTGACTATAATACTTATGTCTCTGTTTCGATTGTCTTCAGCAATGATCAACTGTGATTATAAGTATGAGAGAGCCTTCCATTGTGGAGGCACCTCCACGATGGGCATGACTCCATGAGGAGTCACGCCCATCGTGGAGGTGCCTCCACAATGGTCGGCCCTTCACTTTGGGTGATGGCAGTTATTTACAATGCTTTAGAAAACACTGTTATGAACCATCACCGTGCATATGGTTTTGTCATTTTACATATTAAATATAATAATATATAATATATATATATAAAAGTATATGTAATCTTGTTTATCCGACAAAAGCTATAATCATTAACACTCCCTCTTAGCTAGGGAGGATAACAAATATTACCTCAAGGTAATATGTGAGTGTAAACAGCCTGCCTGACTCTTAGCTGAATATAATGTTTTTTATTTAAACACTTGCAAATTTTGTCCTTGTGTCTTTGATATTTTTTTGTTTTGTTTGATTTCCACCAGCATTGAATATCATAAATAACTTTTAAACTGAATAATTTATGAATGTCATCACCTATTTATTATATTGATTTAAAATAACTCATAAACAACAAATTGTTTTACAATTTATTGGCACCTGGAAGTCGAATTATGTGATTGAAAGGTTGTGTAGACCATAGATTAAAATATCTCCAATATCTCTCCGATAAGACAACTTATTGTGAGATGTTTTGGCTCCCGATAAACTGTGTAAAGTTATCGCGGCGGATAAGTTTCAATTTCTCGCCAATATTTTGATGCTTTATTGCCGATATATCGACAATTTATCACGATATTTAAAGAACTTATCATGCAGGACCAATTCATACAACAATCATACTCACATATACAATATTATAATTAGCAATTTTATGCCAATCATTTGATTATCTGACTAAGGAATATTATTGCCAGTTGTGGTCTATACCATTCGAAATAAACTCAGGGACTTTCAATAATGGGAACATTGTAAGGAAGAAGACAATCATCATAAAGGAGTCTATCGACAAAGACATATCTTAACCATGACTATGTTACTAAATCAATGGCACAACTATAGAAGCGATGAAATACAATTAGATAGCCAATATCATTAATATTGGTGAATAATATATGTAGTGTGGTGATCAGTGGTCAACTAATTTATGCTATTTTTAGATTTCTTTCGAGTTCAGACTATCAGACTATGGCTATGAGCCATCAACATTCCAAATGAGGATGCGATTTTGTATCATATTTGCATTTATATATATCTAGATCAGCATGTTTGGTTTGTTTACTCATTTACTAACCTATTAGATGCATCTCCTTATTGAATTTTGCAAAAAATATCCATTTCTAATTAAATTTAAGAAATTTTTTAAGTTCCCGATATTTTCCCGAAAAGTTCCCGACTTATCTTTGATATTTGCCAATATCTTTTTTTTAGCCCTTGGCGATAAGTTGCCGATAACGATATTTTGAACTATGGTGTAGACCTCCACATTCATTGGCGTAGCTTGTAGGAATGTACGGCAGCCTCCAGTATGAAAACGCAGTTGTCTCTTGAGGAAATACAGCTTGCTGGGAACTCACGCAAGCTTCAGAATTAATAAACCTGCTTCCCAAAGTGGTCACGTAGCCAGGAGGAAACGTGATGCTGCCTTCCTTGTTCACACGCACCCCTTTCTAAACAATCAAATTGCAGCTTCCTTCCAAAAACAGCATTAGAAATCAAAACGCAGCCACCCAGAATTTTAAATGCTGCACTTGCTATCAAATTCGATAGCCTATAAGGATAATCCAGCCTCTCAAGAAATTGATAGATTGTAGAATTTCGTATTTCAGACTATAATATTTTCCAGCTTGATGTAATTGCTTCAAACTTCACACTCTTGATTTACTTCGGCATCAAGATTGATAATCAGAGATTCATTAAGAATTTTCAGAATTTAATTTGCAAAATTCATCATCAATCAGTGATGATTCAAATTGCCAAGAGAGGAATCAGTCCTCAAATCCTAGCCATTTCTCACAGCCAAGAAACTTCATAAATTTATCAAATGAACAATGGATATCTTAGAATGAGCTCTCAAGTCCCTTTTTATTCTTTCTTGTGAGAGCTCAAACACAATTCTTACCAATGTGGGATAAAAAGATATACTTTTCCTTTCAATAATTCATTTACTCCAATACTTTAAATTAATACCTTGGCTTAGGCTTCCATGAATTAATTAAATAAATGGCCCCTTCCCATAATGGCTCAACCCTCAACTTAAGTGAAATTATAAAGTTAAATTATAACTTTATAATAAGCCATTTAATGATTTAATAATAATTTGGCCACCAAAATAATAATAACTCTCAAAATACTTATCCTTTTAATATGTCATCTGAAATAGGAGTCACACCTATTATTTCCCCATGTGACCAAATGCACTTTCCAAAAATAGAAAGGGTCCTTCTCGAACAACATCAAGCTTATGATAAATAGTAAACATGGCAAAACTATAGCAAATGAAGTCCGAATGACACCAAACGAAAGCCAAACCAAAGCATGCTGAATCCTGAAGTAGATGCCCACTAAAAGAGACCCTCTGTCCATCCTCATTAGCCTACAAGGGTCACATGATAGGCTAATCCCAAGAGCCTGAAAAATGGGGACATTACAGTCCTCCCTTCCCAAGATTGCTTGTCCTCAAGCAATCAGGAAAAACAAGCAACATCACAGTCCACCCGGATCCCAAGGATGGTCATGAGTAATGTCCCGATCCTCACCAAACTCCTGTGAAGAAATCATCAGCATCAACAGTACAAACATCAGCAACTAAGAAACTGCACTCAACACCCAAACAACTGACATCACTGACAACATCATCTGAAGACCAACTGTAGGTGTCGATGGAGGAAACAACTCAGTAGAACTCAACCCAACTGAAACAACTCTATCAATACTCGAGTCCCTGTCTAACTGACACTCACACCCAACTGCACTGTGGATATGATAACAACCATAGATACCTGAGTCACTACCACCAAATCCAACCTCTGATAAACTGTCCTGGGCATGTCGATACTTCAAGTGGTCTAACTTGCAACTGCCAATTCCATCTGCAAAAGATGGTACTAACCCATCCCATAATGGATGGTATGAAATTGGAGCTAGTCCACACCTGCTTGAGACCAAATCCTCTACCCGTGGGTCAAAAGAAAAATGATGAGCATACCCCACCGTTTAATGCCGGTAGAAAGCCCCAATCTCCATCAATGGCTCATCATTACCAAACTGGGAATCATGAGATGGCTCCAATCTCTGACTACGCATAACTGCAGGCTGGGTAGGATCTTGAGTAACCCTCTCAGCAAACCCAACCTCGAAATCCCTGTGGGGAAGCATAGTACATAGAGTCTCTATAATCTTCCCTACCAACCTCTGAATAACACAAGAGCCTCGGATGAGAGTACCCTCAAACACTCTGTATGAATCCTCTCGCACATCTACACTCTCAAGTAAATACTCCACGAATGACTCGGTGCAGTAAAAATTATACGTGGAAGCGTCAACTTGCTCCCCCGCAACCCACAACTAATTCCTCTGAAAATGCTGCACTGCCAACTGTCCCATACTATCAGCTATATGAGATGAAGAAATGGATTCACTTCCAGCAAAAGGAAGCAAATCAACATGAGAGCTTGATTCCACTGATACTCTTACCTCATCTGTACCTACTGCACCCATATCTTGAATAGATGTGCTTGCAACATCATCATGTCGCTCATCCCCAACCATCGAAGCAAAATCACCACCAACCACCTCAATGTGTAGCTGAATTAGGTCTGGGGCTGGTGTGGACCAAATATGCTCCAACTCCTCAGTCACCTCTAACTGAAACTGTGACTCCTGAAGAGCCCGCTTAGTGCCCTCTAAAGCCTCGGAAGTCGTTGTGAGCTCCTGAGTAACCTCACTTACCTCCTCTCTGTCCATCAGTGCCTCATATGTTGTACTCCACAACTCAACTAAGTGATCGCGGTCGGCTACCAACTGTAAATAATCCTATCTCAAAATCCTGACAACCTCACGCAAAGAATGAATCTTTGTCAAGGTAACCACCACTATGCTCATCTGTCATAGGAGCACCCCAATCATAAAAAGCCAACAATTGATGAGCAGCATCAAAATGCTCGAGAGTAGAAGTAATATCTCTCTCACCAACTCTCAACTGGCTAGTCACATGATGACTCTACACAATGGGCCTCCTACGTACAATCTCAACTGCACTGTCCACACTATGGAAAGAGGCTGCATCCAACAAACTCCCCTCAAGATCACCATATCTCTTTGTGCTTTCATCTGAGCACACATCTACAAGCTAAGTACTGACATCAGACTCGTCCTCATCTACCTCCGAGGAAGCTTCTGTTGAATCTGACTCAACACAATCCCCAGCTACCTCGTCTTCTGCAACCACCTGACCATCTAGATCTTGGGATCCATCCTCACTCACTAACAACTCAGAGTCCTCCTCTAGGATCTGATAAATCAAACATGTCTCGCTGCAGGAAGAATCATCCTCATGAGTCACCGAAGAAGTAACCCCCTCTTTAGAAGTGGAAGCCCTAGCTATAACAAACTCTTGCCACTCATATGCTTCCCAATCCTCATCCGTGAGTCCCTGTAACAAAGAATCCTGGAACCCACCACCATCGTATGACAACGCTGAGTCCACACCCAAAGTCTAATATAAAAAGTCAAAAACACTGCAACACCCATCATCCTCACTGTCAACATCAGAGATGTCTGTGATGCTAGTGTCCACATCGCCTATCTGCGACTCCTCAGCTAACTCTGGCTGCATACATGACTCAATATCATCATGTGAATCAACTACAATGTGGCATGAATCCATGTCACCCAACTCAACTGCAACACTCCCATCATGAGTGTCATCACTACATAGCTCCATGCTCACATCCTCAATACAAGAAAAGACCACTGTCTCCTATACAGATTCCACACTGCAACTGCTATCATAAACCTCAAAGCTGTCAAAGCTCATACACTCCTCGCAGTCATCAGCCAACATCTCACAGGAAATGTCATACCTAATGCAGCTCATAGCATCCTCAAATGTATCATCAGATGTGTCTATACTATATGCATCCACATCTCCTACTAAAGCCTCAACTGCTGGCACTTGACTCCGCACACATGACTCAACGTCAGGCTATGCACCAATAATGTTGGAGCATGAACCGCCATCAACTGACTCCGCTGTAACGCCTAGATCACCAACATCACAGCTAGGAGACTCCATACATGCATTGGTCCCATATGAGGAAGCATCTGCCTCCTGCACTGGAGCAACACTACTATAGCTGACATAAAAATCTCCAATAACAACTCCCTCCATGGAAGAGTCTGAACACTCAGTGATAACTACAGCATCAGCTGCCTCTGTACAATCTGTAGCAACTACTCTAGGAGCCTCAACCTGTTGATGCTCAGCGCTACTGTCAACCAATGGTACTGAAACATCCACATGTTCCTATGAAATAAATCCATCATCAGCACTGTAGATGGGACTAGCTGGTGCCATACTAAATATGGGTACATCTGCATCAAGGGCACCTGTCGGGGAAAACTCAAGCTTTCTTCCCTGCAATCTCGATGTCGGCCTCCTAAAAGTAGAGACCATATACCTCGCTACCTTGTCTACTGTCTCTGGATCCAACAAACTCTCCGCTAATCTCTGTTGATGCAGCCTAAGTCTTTCCATACTTTCTACTAAGGCATTTATTTCCTCTCTTGTTCCCATACTGCTACGCCGACTTCCGGAACTAAGCCTCATGTATTTGTCCATAGCTAGGGAAAGAAAGAGTGTTGATCACTTTTAAAATATCATCAGAATATAAAAGAAATCATTCCCCACAGGATGACAGGAAACATGCTCTGATACCACTATAAAGAGCCTGCCTAGCTCTTAGCTGAATATAATGTTTTTTATTTAAACACTTGCAAATTTTGTCCTTGTGTCTTTGATAATTTTTTTGTTTTGTTTGATTTCCACCAGCATTGAATATCATAAATAACTTTTAAACTGAATAATTTCTTAATGTCATCACCTATTTATTTTATTGATTTAAAATAACTCATAAACAACAAATTTTTTTACAATTTATTGGCACTTGGAAGTCGAATTGTGTGATTGAAAGGTTGTGTAGACCTGCACATTCATTGGCATAGCCTGTAGGAATGTACGGCAGCCTCCAGTATGAAAATGCAGCTGTCTCTTGAAGAAATACAGCTTGCTGGGAACTCACGCAAGCTTCAGAATTAATAAACCTGCTTCCCAAAGTGGTCACGCAGCCAGGAGGAAAGGTGATGCAACCTTCCTTGTTCACACGTACCCCTTTCTAAACAATCAAATTGCAGCTTCCTTCCAAACACAACATTAGAAATCAAAATGCAGCCACCCAGAATTTTAAACACTGCACTTGCTATCAAATTCGATAGCCTATAAGGATAATCCAGCCTCTCAAGAAATTGATAGATTGTAAAATTTCGAATTTCAAACTATAATATTTTCCAGCTTGATGTAATTGCTTCAAACTTCACACTCTTGATTTACTTCAGCATCAAGATTGATAATCAGAGATTCATTAAGACTTTTTAGAATTTAATTTGCAAAATTCATCATCAATCAGTGATGATTCTTGCCGAGAGAGGAATCAGTCCTCAAACCCTAGCCATTTCTCACAGCCAAGAAACTTCATAAATTTTATCAAATGAACAATGGATATCTTAGAATGAGCTCTCAAGTCCCTTTTTATTCTTTCTTGTGAGAGCTCAAACACAATTTTTACCAATGTGGGATAAAACGATATACTTTTCCTTTTAATAATTTATTTACTCCAATACTTTAAATTAATACCTTGGCCTAGGCTTCCATGAATTAATTAAATAAATGGCCCCTTCGCATAATGACTCAACCCTCAACTTAAGTGAAATTATAAAGTTAAATTATAACTTTATAATAAGTCATTTAATGATTTAATAATAATTTGGCCACCAAAATAATAATAACTCCCAAAATACTTATCCTTTTAATATGTCGTCTAAAATAGGAGTCACACCTATTATTTCCCCATGTGACCAAATGCACTTTCCAAAAATAGAAAGTCCTTCTCAAACAACATCAAGCTTACTATAAATAGTAAACGTGGCAAAACTATAGCAAATGAAGACCGAATAACGCCAAACCAAAGCATACTGAATCTTGAAGTAGATGCCCACTGAAAGAGACCCTCTGTCCATCCTCATTAGCCTACGAGGGTCACATGATAGGCTAATCCCAAGAGCCTGAAAAATGGGGACATTACAGTGAGTATAGATAATCATTTTATATTTATATCATTTTACTAATATTACGAGTAATGGCCCTCAAGTATCAAGTCCATGATACTTACCAAGTACTTAGAGCAATAGTCTCCAAATATCAACTCACAAGATATCCACCTAAGTGCTCAAAATGCTTATCATGAGTAATGGTCTCCAAGTATCAAATCCATGATACTCACCAAGTACTCAGAGTAATGGTCTCCGAATATCAAGTCCATGATATTCACCAAGTACTCAATGTGAGTATAGATAATCATTTTATATTTATATCATTTTACTGATATTACGAGTAATGGCCCTCAAGTATCAAGTCCATGATACTTACCAAGTACTCAAAGCAATAGTCTTCAAATATCAACTCACAAGATATCCACCTAAGTGCTCAAAATGATTATCATGAGTAATGGTCTCCAAGTATCAAATCCATGCTACTCACCCAAGTACTCAAAGTAATGGTCTCCGAATATCAAGTCCATGATATTCACCAAGTACTCAAAATGTCTAATATAGTATGTGCACTAGTATCACATGTGTAATACTTACCATATAGACATGACTAAGTTATTATAAGATCGTCACCTTATAACAACTTTTACAACAAGTAGAAATCATTTGAAAGTCATCACTTCCAATGATATACACAAGGAACACATGATTCTGAAATATCACTCATAACAAAGAATGTTTTATTAATACAATAAAAATAACTGAGATAAGTTCTCAGATATTACAATCATACAAAGTTTACCTCTAAAGTGCTCTACCTTTATCTTTGCTAGAGCCTTGGTGAGAATGTCTGTCGATTGTTCCTTTGTACGGATATACTTTAACTCAATAATATTCTTTTCCACCATATCTCTAATATAGTGATAAGGTATCTCAATGTGCTTGGACCTGTTGTGAAATACTGGGTTTAAGGAGAGATTTATACAACTCTGATTACTGCAATGTATAATGGTAGGTTTTAGAGATTCTCCAAACAAACCAAAAATAAGTTTTCTCAACCAAACTGCTTCACGTGCTCCCATAGATGTGGCAATGTACTCTACTTCTATGGAGCTTTGAGCAACTGAGGATTGTTTCCTACTAAACCATGATATCATTCCAAAACCCAAATTGAAATAACATCCAGAGGTACTTTTTCGATCCATTGTGCTTCCGGCCCAATCTGAATCAGTAAAACCATGTAGTTGTAATTCTACATCTTCGTACCTTAGTCCAAGACATATTGTTCCTTGAAGATACCTTAGCATGTGCTTAGCTGCTACCATATGAATTTGTTTTGGTTCACACATGAACTAACTGAGAGCATTAACTGCATAACAAATGTCTGGTTTGGTATTTACTAAGTACATCAGAGATCCAATAATCTGCCTGTAAAGAGTGAAATCTGCAGGTTCTGAACTTGATGCTTCTTTTAATTTAAGTAGATTTGCTTCCATGGGAGTGGGCATAGGCTTACAATCCATCATTCCAAACCTTTTTAGAATGTCTAAAGTGTATTTTCCTTGATTTAGAAGAATCTCATTAGCATGTTGCCAAACTTCTAAGCCTAGGAAGTAATGTAGTAGCCCTAAATATTTCATCTCAAATTCAGCTGCAAGATCTTCTTTACACATTGATTAGATAATCTTCACCTGTTATTAACAAATCATCTACATAAAGTATTAACATCAACATATCTCCTTTTACCACTTTAAAGTAGAGGTTCGGGTCGGCATCATTTTTAGAGAAGCCAAGTTTAGATAGATAGTGATCTATTATTTCATACCATGCTCGATGTGCTTGCTTAAGTCCGTATAATGCCTTCTTTAGTTTACAAACATAAGTTTGTTGATTGTGTACTATGAGTCCTTCTGGTTGTTCTAGATATACTTCCTCCTCAATCACACCATTTAGAAAGGTCGTCTTTACATCCATCTAATGGATTTTTCAACCTTTGGCAGCAGCAATGGCAATAACTGTTCTTACTGAGGTATATCTTGCAACTAGAGCAAAAGTCTCTTCATAGTCAATGCCTTCCTTTTGAGAGAAACCTCTTGCAACAAATCTTGCCTTGTATTTATCAATACTTCTGTCTGCAGCATGTTTAATTTTGAATAACCATTTGGAAAAGACAACTGATTTGTTTTTAGGTCTAGGTACAATATCCCATACATCATTTTGTAAGATAGAATTGTATTCTTCTATAATGGCATCCGTCCAATTTTGATGTTGAAGAACTTCTTTTGGATTAGAGGGTTCTGAGTTTAGAAGCTTACTCATAAGTGCAACATAACTGGAGAATTTATGAGGTCTTTTGTTTTCCCTGATAGTCCCATCTGGAGAAGCATATTTCTCACCTTCTTCAATAACTTTTCTAGCCCAAAGAGGCCTCTTCTTTCTTACTTCATGCTCATTAGAAGTATCTAAGAGTTCATTATCTTCAACTCCTTGGTTCTCCCTCTGAATCTCAAGATTATGATCTTCTAGAGAATCATTATAGTCTTCCTTGGATCTTTTGAGTGCAGTGTCCTCTTCAAATATTACATCTCTACTTAGCTCAATATTTCTCTGTCTTGGAATGTAAATTTTGTAGGCTTTGGAATTTTCACTATATTCCACAAAGATTCCTTTCTTTCCTGAAGGTTCTAATTTATTTCTTTTCTCTTTAGGAATGTGAATGTAGACAGGACACCCAAAAGTTCTCAAGTGACTGATATTAGGTTTACTACCTGAGAATGCTTCTTCTGGGGTTATATTTTCAAGATGGGAGTGAGGGCATCTATTTTGAACACATACAGCAATATTAGAGGCTTCAGCCCAAAGATAGGTTTCTAAGTTTTGATCATGCATCATGGCTTTAGCAGATTCTACTATTGTCCTGTTCTTTCTCTCTGCAACTCCATTTTGTTGTGGGTTGTATGGAACAGTGAACTCCCTCTTGATTCCAACATGTTTACAAAAACTTTGGAATATTTCTGAAGTGTATTCTTTACCATTGTCTGTTCTTAATATTTAATACTCTTACCTGATAGATTTTCCACTAGAGCCTTGAACTCTTTGAATTTTAAGAGGATTTCTTCTGACTCTTTACATTTTAGAAAATATATCCAGGTCTTCCTACGGTAATCATCTACAAAGATAATATAATACAAATATCCTCCAATAGAAGGAACAGACATAGGGCCACATAGATCAGAGTGAATAAGTTCTAGAACACTCATAGTTTTACTTTCACTATGATGAAAAGTACTTTTAGTATTCTTTCCTAGTGCACAACCTTTACAACCTCCAATATGATCAAATCTTAGTTTAGGTAGTCCTGTAACCATCTTCTCTAAAGAGGTTAAACCACGAAAGTGAAAGTGTCCTAGTCTCCTATGCCATAGTTCACTTTCATTTGATGTATGAATTAGGGCTTGATGAGAAGGAATACACAATTTATAGAGGGTTCCATCTCTAACTCCAATAGTGTGAGCATTCTTTATGTTTGAGTTCTTAGGCAAAGCTAAAATCTTCCCATTCATGAAGGTGATTCTGTGTCCCTTGTCTTCTAGTGTTGAAATAGAAACTAAGTTTCTTCTTATGCCAGGTACAAATAGAACACCAGTAAGTTGTATAGATATTCCGGATTCAAGATACATGGTGCAGGTCCGAATACCCATAACTGGATAGGCAATATCATCTCCAATCGTAACTTCTTGTGTAGAACATTCTTCTAAGGAGTCTAGATGCTCTTTGAATCCAATGATATGTCGAGAGGCCCCACTATCAACAACCCAGGTGCTCCGATTGTTTGAAATCTGACTTGATAACACAGAGTAGAAAACAAGTTTCTCTGAATTCATATTCTCCTTTGTATCACTTACTTGGGCAAAAGATGCTTGTACTTTATTTCTTTCAGGACACTATTGAGCAAGGTGACCAAATTTGTCACATCTATAACATTGTAATTTTGAGAGGTCTCTATGTCTGAATGTTTGTTTCTTATTTGATTCATATCCTCTTTTCCTTTTAAAGTTAGTCTTCTTTTTCTTTTTGTGTGATTCTATATTGAGTACTTGGGATACTTCTTTTGAAGTATTTGTATTGATCCCTCTGATTGATAATCGAGACTCTTCTTGAATACAATCTGATTTCAATCGATCAAATTTAGGAATTTCGGTTCGAGCACTTATTCCTTGAATGAAGGATTCCCATGAAAAGGGTACTCCATTAAGTGCAATCATTGTTAATTCCTTACTATCAAAAGAGTGACCAATTGTGGAGAGTTAATCTCTTAAATCTGTAATTCTCATGAAGTAGGATGAGATGGTTTCTCCTTGTTTCAGCTTTATCTCATGGAGTTGACTCTTAAGGGTAAGCGCTATGCTTGTGTTGTTAATTTCATACATATCTTTTAGTGCATTAAACATCTCATATGCGGTTTCTAATTTTATGATTATAGGCACTATATGATCTTTAACTCCATCTACTAACAATTTCATTGCCTTGGTATTGTCCTTATCCCATTTGATTTGTTCATCTTTTTCACTTAGTTTAGTCTTGAGTTTTTCCAATGTGGATGTTAGATCATCCTTGTAATGCCCCGCCAGGGAACTTAACCTAAACATGCATCTAAGTTTGCAGAATTTAAAAAAATTTAAATTCTCTAGAAAATTAAAAAAATTCATTAATAAAAGATTATCTAAAAATATATCTATTATATAAATTATATATATATATAAACATTGTTTTAAAATAATAATAATTAAAATTAATTCACGCGGATGGGATCGCGCCATGCAAGGCAGTCTTAACACCGTAAAGTATTTGGGGGCAACTTTAAAAAGATTCCACCCCTTATTCGTATGCTAAGTAGGAAGGGAGAGGGGAGGTGGGGCCACGTACCCCACCCCATGCACTTACTTCTTTTTAAACCTTTTGTTATGCATGTACCTTTTTAGAAGTTAGTGGGCTATGTTAAGTTAGTTTTTTATTTAGGATTTACTTTTTTTTTAAATGTTTTATTTGTTTCTAAAGACATGGATATATTAGTTTATAATTAATATTTGTTAATTTAGTTTTTAATCTATGTTTAAATTAGTTTGTTTAGTTTTATTTTAATATAATTTTAATATTTGTTTTTTTTAATTAATTAAAATTTAAATGTGTATTTTAATTAAGGATTTTATGTAATCTGTTTTAGTGACGTTACTAGAGACATGGGGTGAATTTATTTAATAAATTTTGTGTGTGCCTGTTTTTTAGTAGACCTATATTTTATGTTTAATTATCAATATAGGTGGAATGACACATTTCATTTACGAATTGTTTCTACATCTAACTATATCGCATGGATTATTCGGGGATCAATTATTCTAGTTTACATGATATTTTATTAATGATAGAGATTTACTTTGCATGTGATTTTATGAAGATGATTTCTTTCTTGAATTCTAATGTGAGTGTTTTAACCATGTGACTAATTGTTAAGTAAATCTAAGTGTTTGATTTAGTAAAGTTTTCTTCATGATGGCGTCCTTTTAATTCAAATCAAATGTGGATGTATTTGGTCTATTTTATCGAGTTTAGTCTTTTATTACCCTATGTGGTGGTTTAAGGGGTTAGCATTGTCAGCCAATGGGTTGTTTCCAGAGGCGGGATTTGGATGTTTTGATTATCATGATTGTTTGCCTTGTTAACTCTCTTGTATTCGATTGGTTTAACCCAACCTTATGTGATCTTTTCTCTATGATTCTCTTCTGTGATGTTTTTGTATAATTGAGTTTTGCTTCATATTTTATAGAGGAGAATATGGTATTGACTTTTTATGTTCGATCCACAGGATCATGTGTATATTCTTTTGTGAACACTTTGAGAGTGTTTTGTGATATTATGGTTATGTGAGAACTAGTGTGTTCTTATTATTTTGCGGAGCAGTCCTGAGGGACATGATTATCATCTTGTGATCTATGTGAGATCTGTGAGCCTAGGGTAGTTTACCTAGATATGTAGTAGGAGGTGGCTTGCAATAAGCGTCGGGGCCCACAAGTGGCTGCCAGGATCACTTATTGTTAAGTATTTATAATCAAGTGATAACATAATATAACATTGAGAGATATTAAAATGAATCTAACAAGATATGTTTCCTTGCCCTGGCTTAGTGCTAGTACAGACTAAGGTGGGAATGGAGAAGATGCTTGCCGCCTTGAGAGGTGTGTCTAGCATAGTTAATGGCTTTGTCTGTATGAGAAGTCATTGATCCATGTATGGTCACTTGAGTGTCGGGATCCAGAGTGATTACCAGGATGAGACTCAAGGGTTAGACGTACATGATGACACCTGTCTATGCATAGTCTAGTTATTCTACAAGTGTCAGTTGCCTCTGGAATAGTAAATCGTACCTTGCTATCTTTTGTACACCTTGAGTTAGAGAGTTTTCAGGATCCTTTCCTTAGCTTGATCTGTTTGGTGTTTGTTATCTGAGTGGGATCTGTTGTTATCTCCTCGACACGGTGGGAGTGGACCATTTAGGTTCACGAGGTCGGGTGGTAGTGATTCTTTTACCATTTGAGATTCTGACATTCATGTACCAGTGCTGGATGATCCTTGTGGCAGTTGTTCCTTCTTGATCTTCTTTGATGGAGTTGTATTCTTTCTCTTCTTCTTCTTCTTTGTGATCATGTATCTTTGTATCAGTTATTCAGAGATATCATGTGTACTTTTCGGTTATTGTATTACATACCCTGCAACATGTGCAATGGATGTAGATTATTATGGATACCTTATGGTACCAGTTGTATTTATGTTATCTTATGTGATGTTGCTTTTATCTTTTATTGAGTTTTGTATTGAACCTAATCTAATTTAATTAATTAATGTTAATGTAATCTTTGTCAAGGAACCCTTGAGAGTTGTAACCTGTGTTGGTTGTTTGTATTAATGTGAGTAAATGGTTATTGCTTCCGCACTGATGTTTTTCTTGTATGTTAACTTTTTAAAAAAAATTATTCTGCAAACTTAGATGCATGTTTAGGTTAAGTTCTCCTGGGTTCCTTGGCGGGGCATTACAATCCTCTTTTAATGTGAGCATCATTCGTAATTTCCACGCCACATAATTTGACGCTCCTTCAAGACGATCTTCTAATCTCATTGCATTCACCATTTTGAATATGGTAATCGGATATATATTATATATATATCTAAGGAGTCTTTATATATAAATCTGATCTGGATCTTTTTATGCCTTCTCTAATACCATGTTAAAACTAAAATCAAATATTTATGTGTTTTAAATGAATTATATATATTTATCTTATTGCTGAATGAAGAACACACTATGTTCAAAGATAATATCTTCCTTTATATACTTAATTATAATGCTTTGAATGACTAAATGTTTTTAATAAATCAAGAATGCTGTGAATAGATATTAATAAACATAATACTGTTTCATGCTGCAGACATCAACAAGTGACTGTAATACTTATGTCTCTATTTCGATTGTCTTCACCAATGATCGATTGTGATTATAACTATGGGAGAGCCTTTCATTGTGGAGGCATCTCCACCATGGTCGTGACTCCTCATGGAATCACGCCCATCATGGAGGTGCCTCCACAATGATCGGCCCTCCACTTTGGGTGATGGCAGTTATTTACAATGCTTTAGGAAACACTGTTATGAACCATCACCGTGCATATGCTTTTGTCATTTTACATATATATATATATATATATATATATTCTTGTTTATCCGACAAAAGCTATAATCATTAACACATTGAATGAATAATGTAAGTCCCTTTGTGATACCCAGCATATCACATCAACTAAGGTAAGTCCACAATAAGAAAGAACCTGGAGGTTGTCTTAGTTGATCACACAATCATATACATTGTTTAGCATCCAAGATTCCTTATTCAAGAGAGGATATGATATTTGGTGTTTCATCCCAGAATACTAAGTGTTATATCCTGCATGTTGAAGTGGGCACAAAACTCGCATCAACAATATGTTGCTGACTTGATTTATAACAGCAGTGTTAGATCAGCTAATATGCTTCTTAATGCAAGTGTGAAGAGTACTTTTCACATCATTTTGATAATCTACCAATTTAAATGGAGGATTGTTGGTGTATCCATAGCAAGAGACATCTATCTCTTTACATTCAACTTGGAGGGTAGAGGGATTTGGGATCGAGGAACTGGTGTGTTGTATGCATTGTCACATATTGATCTTGGTGAGTTAATTCATGATTTATGGCATTGTTGTGTGTATATCACAGTAGTGCAGCGGAGTTTTCGTAAGACCGAGGATTGTGTTGGCAAGTTTGCTGATGTTATTCAAAGGGTCTTTTAGCTTGGGTCCAAGAGAGTTAAGGAGGAAGTACTTGCAATCATGGTGCAGCATAGAGCTTTCAGCAAGTATTCATACGGGCATTCACGATGGGTTTGGGATCCTGGTGGTGTAGAAGAATTGCTTGAGGACAAGCAATGTTTGGGCCAAGAGGCCTGTAATGTCCCCGATTTCCAAGGTGACATTAATTAAATTAATTTTTATTAAGTTGTCAAAAATAAAGGAAATATTTAAATGACAACTTAATATTAATCAATAATAATTAATAAATAAATAAATAGCAGAAAAAAATTCCCCAAAATATAGGGAAAGATGAAAAATCCCGAAAAAATAGGGAAAGGCAAAAAAGGGTGCAATTTCAAAAAAAACAGCTTAAAAAAGTGATTTTATTTACTCCCACATTCATTGGCGAAGAGGGTTGAACTTCTTGGAAGTGATGTAAAAGCAATTTTGTGGAGCTCATTTCTCATGCTTGGATTTGATAAACAGTTTGGAATTTCTAGAGACGGAAACCTTCAAGAGTTTGACTAGAGAGTTAATCAAATAATTGGTTCTTCTAGAGAGGTGGATTCGCGATGGAGTTTAAATCTGAGCCTAATTTTAGAAGTCTCTAATAGAGATAAATTTGCAATGTTAAAGGGTTTTGCATTCGGGTTAGTTTAGAATATTGTTATATTTGTTTGTGTCAAGCATGAGGATGAATTGTGGGGGTTATTGTTACAATTGAAGTGTTGCGGAGATCATAACAATATTGGTGACTCACTACAAATGTTGTGTTGGTGTTTGAAGCTTACTACTGCTTTCAAATCAGAGTCATAATTGTTTCTGCAGAAGTTATTCCACTGATTGAGGTTAGAAATTGTATGGTTACATTTGTGTATATGGTAGCAGAGACTTCTGTTGTCAATTCAATATTATTTAGATGCTTAGTTCAGTTTGAATTAAATATTCTGCCACAATCAATCAATCAATATATATAAGGATATATACTCTTCAAAATGAGGACAAATATACTAAGTTACTCGGTTCGCACCCTGGACCCTCGAACCGGGTCCGAGCATGAACTGGATTCAGGTTTGCATGGGGGTCCACACGGGGTCTGGATAGGGTCCATGATCAAACTTGTGGCCCAAAAAAATATTAAAAACACATTTTTTATTTTTTTTTACCTTTCTAACCCTAAAACGGCCCCATATGAAGCCTCCAAACACATTTCATTTCACAATTCTGTATATTTCTCTTATTTTTTTGTATATATAATGCATATATATATTTATATATATATATAATAATATATACACACACACGAACCCATACGAACCATAATGAAAAAAAAATCACGAACCCACATATCGGGTTCTCGTACCCAAACCCTTCCCCAAACCTGAAGCGGTAACTTAGCAAATATAATATGTAACCCAAACTACAGTCTGAAACTTCAAGTTAGATTTGAAATATATGTTTGACTCGTGCCTTTACAGCATAGTTTCAATGGTTTTCAGTATTCTTGATTAAAAAAAGGAAGTTGCAAACTTCTTTGAGCCTTCAAGATAGGAAGCAAACTGTTTGACAAAATACTCCAAAATTAAATTGGGCAAAATTCTATTTGGGGATATTTCACATGCTTATATTAGACACGAAGCAGTTAAAGGCACATACATATAGAAATGCAATGTTGGCCTACTTGATTTTATTTTTGACCTACTTAAGAAGAGGGTTGAATAGTTAACCCTAATCAAACAGTGGTTAAAGTAGGTTTGTCTTGCGGGCTAGAAGGACTACCACTCTAATATCACTGGTAATGTCCCCTTTGTTAAACGCCCTAGTTTTTGCCCTAAATCAAAAAGTCCAAGTAGCATATAATTAGTAAGATCATGTACTTGGTTGAGATCCTGCTACATGTTAGGAAATCATTGAAACATAACCCACAAAATAGATTTTCCTTATTAGAGACATTAAAAGTAGAGAACTTTCCTACTAGAGTCAGAAACATTAATTTCGTCATGAGATATTATTTAATTTATTGATGGAGTTGAAACATAGGAGAGCTAGGATAAGGAAAATATTAGCGTGCCTTAAACAATCCCCTACCTTAGGCCCAAATGTGGATATTGTCCCTCTTGGCCATCATGACGCCCTTTGCCATCCATGAGAGGGTGTACCTAGTGAGGAATCCCAAAGTATTTCCCCTCTTCCATTGTCACCCTTGTCCTCCTCCTTATGATTAGAGCTCCTTAACTTAAATGTCAACCATGGTAAGGATTTGGGTAAACTACAATAGGGTGTCTAGAACATCCTTCCCTTCTAAGCCCAAGGACAAGGCACTCCTTGCACCCCCTTGGCCTCATGGGACTATTCGTACCACCATGAGGTGGTGTGCTAGAAGACGTTCTCATTAATGTTTCCCCTCCTTGCATTCCCCTATTATCCCTACCATGATTGATTACAGCAAACATATAAAGAATTACACATTATTGCTTATATTCTACATTTTAGGGTAAAACAAGTAAAGTCCTAGTTGGGGACATTATAGAAACTAACAAAGAAAATCATCAAAAAACACCAATTTTCACAGCGGGCTTTAGATTGAATGATTTTTTAATATTTTTAAAAATAGAGCAACATTGGTGTACAGAAAATAATATTAGTTTTACAACAAAAAGGTTAGTTTACATCATTGGAGTTCAAAATGAAATTTCTAGCATGGGCATCTTTGACATCTCAACTATTCTACTGAAATTCTGAAAAGAAATTGACTTGAGACTCGTACTATATAGCATCTCAATTTTCTATAAACAAAAGCATAATGTATTTAGTATATTCAGATTAGACAATGGCAAGTAACAGACAACACTAGCTCATGCAATGATGTCCTTTGTATAGGACTTCCGTTGTTTCTTAATCAACCATCCCCCTTAACAACTTTCTTCCATTACTATCACCATGCGTTTCAGGAACTCTTTCAGTAAACCATAAGATGAAGTGCCATAGGATGCGTGGAAGTCCAGTCTTATCACCTATTTTGTTAGTTACAAGCAATTTTGAGCTTTCTTACAGCAGTCTCTGTCTGTATATTTACATTAATAGTAATAAACAAATTAACAGAACTTTCAAAATAAGGAAAACAATAAAAGCAACAACCAACCTATTTGTTGATGCAACCACAACCACTCTCTCCAAAGACCCTGCTGAAGTTTTGGCACCATCCATGAGAGTAAGAAGTTGGGCAACTATGCGGGACTCTTGTTCTCGCCTGTAATATTCAGTTACAAGTTGCACATAGAAGACACCAACTTTAGTTCAAAATCGAACTCAAAATTCTGAGACAATTCAAATTAGTTCTTAAAAGACCAGATTGAACCAGCCTATCTACTTCATATAAGTCTGAAACCAAAGGTCACTATCCATACCTGGAATTGCGATGAGGACAAAGGGCATCAATCTCATCAATAAATATAATGGCTGGTCTACCTGCCGCCACTTGAGATGATGCTTCAGAAAATGCATTCCGCAAATTTTTTTCACTTTCTCCAGCATATGCCCTGTGAATGAGACCTGCGCTGTAAATGCAATTGCCAATTCCATTAGTAAAACTCTTCTCATAATAAAAGAAATGCATTTAAATGAATATAAAATGGATGGAAATCAAATGACAGTATGGCAGATATAAAATTTGAATGGACCAAAATGTAGGGCAGCTGATTACAAGTTTCATAAAATGTAAAGTCAAAAAAGTTACTGTGCAAATAGCTGCTAAGCTACAATATTTAAGCGTCATAGTTTTCTCTAATGTAAAAGGAAAAAAACCTTTTTCCCTGACAAATGAACAATTTGCACCCACAATATATTTTAAGAAAAAACATATGCACCCCATTCTTTTCTAGACCAACAAGATTTAACATTCTCTCCATGAATGAACACTGTTTATTCTAACTGACAGCATGAACTTTGTTGGGTTGATTGACGTCTAAGTATCCCATAGTTTCATAAAAATGATAATGCACAATGAAATTATATACTTGACCTTTCCACACACACTAAACTCGAAACATATCATGATGAGGTTTGTTTCTCAATCTGGGTGAGTCTCTTGAATGCTACAACAGTGTTTGTTTGTCAACCCTACCATAGAAACAAAAATGAACTGAGGTGTAATATGGATATCAAAGGACTCTTCAAAGAGGTAGGTAATGGTAAACACCTGATTTTGCACATCCTCATAAACCATCCACTCAATTATGCTGAAACTCCCATAAGCCGTAATGCAAACACGAGATCAGCACAAACAATTGCAGATTGCTCCCACATAGTAGACCAATAGTATGACCTCCTTTTCCTAGAGTTCAAGATGACCTCCATGTTGCAGAAACCCAGAATGGTCTCCATGATAAATGTAAAGAATATAAATGATTATGTTAGAGAATGAGTGCAGTTTATAGCTTTTAGCTACAGAGGCGCCCACGAACACCTCCAGGAAACATGCTTTGACTGACAATCTTCTAATAGATATCCACAATACCGTGCAATATGAAGTGATATCATGTGCCAGTTACAAGCTGCATGAATGTGTCATTGTATGCATCAACTCGCAAATATTTGGCAGCAGTATGTTACACTTGTCTGTATGCCTTAGGTCCTGAGAGATTTTCTATAATAGATGTTTGGTACTCTTTGTAAGATTGCCTTTATCATGTTTAGCAGCATAGGAGACTCTGGAAATATATCAGAAGCCCTAGAGGCATTGCTACTTGTTTCTTCTATAATGCTGGTACTGTTTCAAGGCTTCAAAAGTTCGTCACCCACCTAGCGCTCACTCTCCTGATGATTTTGGTTATTAAATTTTCTCATGGATGCCAATGATCAACATTATTTTACCTTTTCTTCCAACAATTTGGCTTTTAAAGCTCAAAAAAATAATTGCTTATGTCAGTGCGTTTGAAGAACTTAGATATTTCTTGATTTTCTTTTCACCTTGGGATTTTCTTTGGATTTTGTTTGACCACTGCTTCCCAGTCATGTGCACCAAGGGGTTTCTCTAACTAACCGTCCATGGTTATTTATTCATCTATATATTCACCCAGAGGTGTTAACCACATCCTGCTCCTACTTACTTCAAATGTTCTGAGGCCTAAGTCTTATATTATTATTTTACTAAAAGTTCATTAAACACATTTTCTGTAACTGGTAATTTTTATTTTGAATTTTCATAAAAATGTTAATTTCTAACATTTGTTCTCTCTATTATTGGCCTTTAGTATCATAGTATGTTTACAAAGTTTTAACACAATTTCTTTAAAAAGTTGGTTTCAAGGAATTGTTGGAGACATGACGAATGGTACAGCCCTTCAGCAACAACCACCGCCAAAAATAATTTTGTAGAGCAAACTAATTTATAAATAACTTGCAAGACAGGCTTATCAAAGATGCAGAAAGGAAAAGAAAAGGCCAATTACCATATATAATGAATTTACCTTATCAAAGTCAGATGAGCGTGGCATTCTCGTACAATTGCATGAACCAAGCTTGTCTGAAACAAATTCACACTGCCATATCAAATTAAGAATAGTTCAATTAAAAAATACAGGTATGAATAAGTTTAGGAAGGGTTTATACCTTGCCAGTTCCTGGTGGTCCATACAAAAGCAAACCTTTTGGCCACTGTGTGGGAAGAACATTTGACATCAATTATGAAATTTGCTCAAGTATATTCAAATCTTCGTATGAAACATAAGCATAAAGAGAAAACAGTAAAATACTAATGATATATACAATAATTACTAAAATAATTATTTACCCTAAGTCCCAGAATATTGGCTTCCTTTGAGAATAGAATAGGCCATAACAAAAGCTCCCTCAAAGCTTGCAATGCTCTGCGATTTCCTGCAATCACTTGTTCTGCCTTCCATTCAGCATCATCTCCTGCTATTGTCATTTCACATACACTAAACCAATGGAAACGTTCAGTCACATTACAACCTGTTCTTGACTAGAAGAAATGAATAAAAATAAGAAGATAACAGAAATGTATCTTGCAGATTAGTTACCCAATAAGAATGTCAGCTTGCAAAAGTTTATTTCTTCTCAGCCACTTCCAATGCAAGAGCTCAAATGAAATTATGAGGCTGGCTTTTGGGGGTTGGACTCTACAGCTAATTTAACTACCACTTGCACCCAAACGAGGTGCAATGGTTATGTCGATAGAAAACTACATGCGTGCTAATATATTAGAGAGTACAATCTGATATGTGCATAGAACAAAAGAGTGGACAAGAGAGCAAGAGGGTAAAATATTAAGGTTTAATTTGCACAATCTTGTCACGTATTAAATTATATTGAAATATACATGTATCAAAACATTCCCTTCAAATAAACACGAAACTAAATACAAATAAAATAGATATACAAATTTCACCATTACACCGGCCTGTTAATCCGCCTCACTGGGCTAATCCAGTTTCTCTTGATCACAAGTCAGTGGATTGGGTCAAACTAGAGGAGGGGTGTATCAAAGTGAATTTTGATGAAAGGCAATCCGGGCCCATCTAGCACTGAATGTGGCAAGGAATAGTTCAAGCAATAGGTGACAAAAGACTTCAAAAGGTGACCAATAATGAAGAGGAAGCACACGCAGCACTAAAGATGGTTTCATGGCCAAAAAATTGTTGGTTCCAAAACTCCATTTAGAAGGTGATTCATTAGTAATTATAAATGCATTAATTAAAGGCAAAGCTTTGTGCAAGGATCTGCTTGTCAAACTGAACTTATGGTTTGGTTTTAATGACAGCAACGGCGAGCAGGGCAACGGTAGCGGCAGCAACGAGCAGGGCACGGTGACCACAGCAGCAACGGCGAGCAGGGCACAGTGCGCAAACACGCAACAACCAGCGACTCAAGGCTCTAGGGTTTACCAGAGCAACAAGGTGTGATCCACGAGTTTCCCTCACCTTTTCCTTTGCTTGTTCTTTACCCTTCCATCTCTTGTTTCCTGTTGTGGAAATATTTAACTGTAAAGGAATACAGAAACCCTCTACACTTTATGTGTGCTTCCCTACACAAAAACCAAACCCACATAAACAGTAAACAGTAAACCCTATATTGTCGGATATGGAGGGAAAGGATGGAGAAGGCAGGACAGAATCTAAGGATTCCCAGACAGTTGAACAGGTTTCCAAGCATATCACACCTGGTGATCAATCAGAGATAGAGGAATCTCAACCAGATGAGCAGGTCTTTAGACATATCACACCAGGTGATCACCCAGAGATAAAGGTATTACAACCAATCATAGACACATCGCACATCTCTCAATCAGTGGAACAAGTATTCAGGCTTATCACACCAGGTGATCAATCAGAGATAAATATATCACAACCCGTCATAGATACACTGCACATCTCTCAACCAGCTGAACGGTCTTCAGGCATATCACACCAGGTGATCATCCAGAGATAAAGATATCACAACCAGTCATAGACACACTGTACATCTCTCAATCAGTTGAACAAGTACTCAGGCATATCACACCAGGTGATCAATCAGAGAAAAAGGAATCACAATCAGTCATAGACACATTGCACAGTTTGGGGCCTGATAGTAACTCAGTTCTAGCTCAAGGAAATAATCTTCTGCAAAACCCTATCTTAGGGATGACTTAGCAAGGGGGCTTTCTGATACTCCCAAGAATGTTCTCCTCTGTTGGGTTTGGGAACTCATTCAACTCTGGAACAACAACAAGCAATCTGTCACAGGGTTTATTGGGCTTCCCCCAACTCAATGCATTGCCCACGGGAGGAAACTATATCTATGTGAACGCAAAACAATACAAAGGCATAATCAGAAAGGAATGCTAGAAAGACCAAATATGCAAAGAAGGGCAAGTTGACAATTATTTTGCCAAAACTAGTAACAAAAAAAGCAGTCACTGAGGTCCCACAAATGAGACAAAGGAAACAAATTGGAAATGACAAGAGTACAGTAGAGGTATCTCACCAAGCAAACGTAGTAGAGGATGAGATGTTAAACATCTACAATCCCACAAAAATGCCTATGTCTTCGTACCTAGACATGTACATCAACGACCTAGTATTCGTGAAAGAAAGAATGCTGGCATTAGAAGCGAAGAGTCATATGGAAGACATTAAAGTGAGAGATCAGCGAAAGTAATTGGAAGTTAACGAAAGAGGTCAATATACTTAGAGAGCGAGTTAAAAAACTACAATTCAATCTAGAAAAAGGGGAGTACGAGCTGACTCTATTGAGGAAAGAATTAAGAGAGACAAAAACAACAGCAAGAGACATAGGAGGAGGAAATGGCGGAGGCAGAGATGAGAATCCGCAAATTAAAGAAATGCAATCTACCATGGCCACAATGGAACAAAAAGGGAATCAAATAACAGTAAAAATAGAAAAAGTCAAGTCATGGACCAACATAGTAAGGGGGACTGCGAATATGCCCAGCGAAGTCATAGGAAAGCAAATAAGGTGTCAGATTAGGGAAGAAAAAGGGATAAGCGAGAGGGCAGCAAACCTCATCATCAAAGGGTTAAGAGACTACGGGGAACAAGAAACCACAAAAGAACTAATAAAGGACTTACTTAGAGACCAACTAGAGTGGAATGGAGCGGTTATGCAAACACAAAGAATTGGAGAGTGGACAAAGGGTTGTAAGGATAGACATGTAAGGGTGACGTTGAAGAATGTAGAAGACAAAAACAATATTATGAGAAATAGGAGGTTTCTCAAAGGAACACATATCTACCTTGATGATGAGCTTACCATAACCCAACAAAAGGAAAGGAGGAAAGAATGCGAAAAAGTCAAAACAGCAAGAGAAAGTGGAAAATGGGCGTGGCTACAAAACGGGAAGGCCCATATTAGTGACAAAATAACACATGATAAATAGGAACTCGGGCCCACCCAGGAATTCTTAATTGTAGTTAGCTAGAATTGTAGAGGCTACGCATGGAGAAGAGGACCTGGGTTAGGGCCCATAGCTGGAGGCAAAGACATTATCCTGCTCACAGAGACACATGAACATGACGGTTGCAAGGTCCCAGAATTTGAGGGTTACAGGAAAATCTCACTGTGGAACGAAAGGACGGAAAATGGCAAAGGACACAGAGGTATCACCATCTTGATTAAGGAAACATGGGGCAGATTTATCAATATGGAGAAAGAAGATGCAAACAACCAATACATCTGGATAAAAATAACATAAAATCAGGTTTCTATTTGGGTGGCAGCATGCTACTTTGCTCCTAAAGGATCAAAATTTCATAAGAAGAAGCACCTAGACCATGAAGATCCATTTGCCTCGCTCAAAAAGGACATTTCTACGTTTAGCACCTTACGCGAAAATCTGCTCATAGGTGACTTTAATGTCAGGACAGCAAATAATCAGACTCTCAATCTTGAAAGAGGGTACAAAGAAAGCAGTGATCCGATATGGTTAGAGGAAGAGGGGGCCAAACATTGGGAGAGATCATCGCAGGACGACAAAGGCAAGGTCAATCATTTCGGGGCAGAATTACTGGGTGTCTGCTGCCTTTACAACATGGTCATTTGCAATAGAGTGAAGAAATGACCCAATTTAGGAAACATCACTTGCAAAACTTACAACGGGCAAAGTGTAGTGGATTACGTCATTTGCTCTCAAAACTACACCTCAAAGATATTGGAGTTTGAGATAAGGGAATACCCAATCGGTCTAAACTCAAAAGAGACACTAAGAATACATTCCCGGCCAACCCGTGGTTTGATGATGAATGCAAGAGGGCAAAAAGCAATATGAAAGGACAAAAGAAAAATGAAAAAAATAAGGAGTATAACAAGTTGCTAAGACGGAAGAACGAACAATATGTGATCTGAGAAGACTTGAGTTGATTAATCTTGGGAAAAACAGCCCTAAAATGTTTTGGAACAAACTCAGACATAACAAGAAGAAAGTAGAGAATAACATAACTGGCACTCAATGGCTGGAATATGCCAAAGCGCTTTATGAATGCAAGCTAGGTGAACATGGTACTCCGATAACTAAGCACATAGAGGAGCTATTCAACAATGACGATATCACTCAACGCATAAGGAGGTTAGCAGCAAGTAAAGCACAGGATATTGATGGGCTCCAAGCTGAATACCTGAAATGGGGTGCTGATTTTCTTGCACCTCATATCAACCGTATCTTTAACAGTACCAATGATAAGGATTTCCCTAAAAATTGGATGACTAGTGTGGTGGTTCCGATCTACAAAAGTGGAGACACAAACAACCCCTCTAACTATCGGACCGTCACGATCAACCCCCTTTTCGGCAAGCTATTTGTAAGCATGGTAGAACGAAAAATCAGTAAATGGGCTGAAACAAAGGAGAAAAGAGCAAAGGGACAAGCAGGTTTTAGACCGAAACACTCCACCATCGATCATAGAGCGACTCTTAGATACTTAGTTGAGAAAATATGGGACACTCTGAGGGATGAGGCTTTTTGCTGTTTTGTGGACTTCAAAAAAGCCTTTGACACAGTACCCCATCACAAACTTTGGAAAAGAATGGAAGAGTTGGGAATCCCTATGGTGCTAAGGACAGCAGTACACAGACTATATGAACAGGTTAAGGCCAAAATCAGAACTACGAATGGGTTATCGGAGTCCTTTGACAGTGACATAGGGGTCAAACAAGGGTGCTGTAATGACCCTTACTATAAAGGCCACTAAAACCCCCGAATCGAATTGAGTCAATTTGTCAAACACTTGGCATGCACTGAATTATTTCGTTTGTAATGTAGTGTTTCAAGGTTGTAAATGTTAAGCAACAAATCCACAGTATATAATTGAGATAACAATGCCAAATGCAATGAAATGTAACAACACCAATGCTGACTCCTATAATAATTTTCAGAATATCAAAGAGTTGGCACCAAGAGATTACAAAGACCAAGATAGAGTTCTAATGACCGGCAGTGTCTATTGATTATGATTCTCCCAAAACTAATTAAACTATAACAGTGACTGAAAGTCTGAGAATATAAAGGGCTGTTACACATTACACATGAACATTGTCAAGTCCCTATCAATGCTATCTCATTCACCATACCAATCCACCTTTCTTGCAATGTCAATGCAGTAACAAATGCTGGAAAACAGTGACTGATTTTCTGATTACGTATGACTGTTTACAATATATCAATGACAGATTTTATGGACTGTTTATGACCAGAACTGGACTGTGGTAACAAGTCTGAATATATGCAAAATTATACAATGAACTTGCAATGCACCTTCTTTCAGTCCACACACTACTGTTTTATTGCTATGACAATTACAATTGATAATAACAGTGACATACTAGGGACTGTTTTGATAGTGATTGGATAAATGCAACTTTTACACAATTCCTTGACATTCAAACATCATCCAAACTACATTAAAAGAACCTGGAAATCGCTCCTTATTGTCTGATTGAAAACACTGTTGAGACACCTCCGAATGCACCCAGATTTGACCCAGATTGCTGCTGTTGTATCAGACCTGTACCTGTCGTACCAGGGCTGTACAGTACGGCACCTGCAGAAAATAAATGGCAGAGTTTTGTGCCTCCAAATTGGTATCAATAGGACCGCCAATGAAGTATTAGTCTTCTCACCAAAACATAAAAATTATCTCCAAGTATGTTGAGAGATATGAACAAATTTCTGGTTCCACACCCTAATATTGACTGAACTGAAAACGTACCAAAATGATATCCAAATCTTCACCAAATGATTCACCAATGCAATGATAATTTCAGAACCCTTATTCAATCAGATGCAAACCCTCAATATCAATTTTTTCAGGTCTGCTTTTTCGGACTGCTTTTTCGGGTCTGCTTTTTCGGATTGCTTTTTTCGGATTTGCTTTTTCGGACTGCTTTTTCGGACTGCTTTTTCGGATCCGCTTTTTCTTCCTCTTGCAACCAAAACTCAAACCCTCAGGTAAATCTGAGGATTCCAAATAAGCTCAACATGAAATGGCTGAATACCACTTCCAATGTGCAACCCTTCAGAAGATATCTCACTTCCTCAGTTATGCAAATCCAAGGGAGTTATCGTTCCCAAAGATCTAATGAAAATTTGCAGACCAAATGACTACAAATTGCTCCAATATGGAAAAGTAGAAGAATCCTCAAATCAGCTTTTCCAAATGAATGCCCAAGCCCCCTATTTATTCACTTTTTGAGAAGTTACTAAGAACTTCTAGAAGCATCCATTATAAAATCCCATTATAATGCACTTTTATAATAATATAACTTTATAAAATAAAAAGTGCAACTCAACTTAAAATTATAACATGTGGGGCCCGCATAACTCATAATAATAAAAATAAGCTCTAAATCACTTCTCCAAGAGCAAATACGACCACTGATCTACAAAATGACTCTCTCCACATCGCCACCAGTCTACGAGAGCCTGTGATAGACTGATTCGGCACGCTAAACAATGTCAGCCAGAATGGGGACATGACAATCCACCCTTCCTGAAATTGCTTGTCCCCAAGCAATGATTGAGCAATAAATCAATCAATCCACCTGGATCCCAAATGTAGTCATGAACTGTACTGCTGTCAACCAACGCAAGCTCCTGCAATATCCTCTGCAATATAACCAAGAGGAATCCATGAATGAATCGTGAACCACTGCTCAACTGAACTCCAACTCCATGACTGCCACAGTCAAGAACCCACGAGACACCAATTCTGAAAATATCAGAACCCAAGTAAAAACAACTCAAACTGCCAACACAGTAAATACCATCAACGCATCCCACTAGCCTACGCAGAGCGCACAATCCAACTCTGCAACAGTGGTGAACACTCCCGAATGAAACTGCACCAAGTATGGAAAATCCACACACTGTACAACTCCTGCAGTCAACACAACTCTGCAGATCACCGGCCACTGTCCCATAACTATAACTCCCATGCACCGCTGATGGCGAATAGTCATCACTTGATAGATAGCAAGAACTAGAACCCAAACCAAATCTGACGGCCATCAACTCCTCAACGCAAGGATCAAATGCAAACTGATGAACATACCCTGCAGTATAATGCTGATAAAAAGAACCACCCTCGGTCAACAGCTCACCATGCACAGGTGATACAACCCACTGCGACTGATCACCAGCTAAGTCAAGAGTTGTCATAGCCAAAGGAGTAGAATCAATAACAACCACTGAAGCAACACTCCCAAACTCCTGCTCAAAGTCATGTACTCTCAAGCTATCGACCGCATAACCTATCGCCATGTTATGCCCATCACAACTCTCATCTCGTGGCGTCAAACCATCCCATAACTGATGACAAACACTAGAGCCCAAAGTACATCTCTGTATCATCATCTCATCAACATATGGATCAAAAGTAAACTGATGAGCATACCTCACAGTGTAAGGCCGATAGAATGTGTCAATCTCAGTCAGTGGCTCAGACTGCAATCCAGATGAAACTAACTGCAACTGATCACTAACCAAGCCCGAACCAACTACTACCTCCGAAGACACCTCCAAAGGAGTAGTATCACAAACAGGAACCAAGCCAACGGCCGGCTCACCAACATCAAACATGATCCCTAGTACAACATCACTAGTCTCCGTGCCATCAGTAGTAGAGACCACCACCAAGTCAAACATACCACAATGCTCAGCACCCAACTCCACTGAACCTGACTGTAGTGGAAATGAACTCGATGTGCCAATGCTAGTATCGAGGACAAATATATCCTCATCCCCACTGCCTCTATCAATCTCGACCATGGACATCCTCGAATCACTAGACACCACAACCCGTGATTGTACAGAATCTGGTAAAGACTATAGTCGCTCTAACTCCATGGTCACCTCAGCCAAATGAAACTGTGACTCCTCGAAAGCCAACTGTGTACTCTCAAGAATCTCAGAAGTTACCTCGAGCTGCTGAGTAAGCTCACTCACCTCATCTTCCTTGACTAGTAATGCATCATATGTTGTACTGCCCCACTCCATAAGATAATCTCTATCAGCTACCAACTGCATATAATTTTGTCTCAAAATCCGGATAGCCTCCCATAAAGAGTGGATCTCTGTCAAGGAAAGATAACTGCCTCCCTGCTCGTCACTAGTAGGAGAACCCCATCCGTAAACTGCTAACAACTGACGAGCAGCATCGAAATGCTGGCAAGCGATAGCAATGTCTCGCTCACTAACTCTCAGCTGACTAGACACGTGATGGCGCTGGCTAGACTGTCTCCTACAATCCTCCTCTGACGCATTGTCCAAGGGAGTATTCTCAAAACCACTGATCTCTGGAGTACTACTATCCATACTCTGCGAATCAACTCCAAAGCTCATACCAACATACGGAGCATCAAAAACTGTAGCATCACTGCCCAACTCCGCTGTAACAAATGAATCTGCCGAGGAAGCTAAATCCCCAAAACTGTCCGCAGTAGACTCCTGGATGTCATCAAGGCCAGTGCGATCCTGGGACTCATCTGTAATCACTAACACCTCAGATGTGCCTAAATTATCACAAACCCATTGCACCCTGAGTGGTCGACTAGAAATGTACACTACTCCTAACATCGGTGTATAAAGACTAATACCAACATCTCACAAGCTGCTGGTATGAATGAGAACAACACCGTGTAATCTGCTAATCAAATCCATGATAGCACTCAAACAATCACTGCTACCAATAGATGATAAAGATCTCCAGTCAACAGAATCCCAAACGCCAATGTAACAATCCTGAGTCCTCATCCGTAAACTGGAACCGACTGACACCTCAAGCAAAATCTGTACCTGAGTAGCCTGCTCAATCCCAATATCAGCTGATCCCACATCCATGTCTGCCATAATTGACACTATCCCTGAATCCTGGATGCAAGGTGAACTCTCACAACTATCGACAACCACATGTGATCCGCATGTCGCAAAAAGCTGAGTATCAGGTGTGTAAGATGAAGCTGAACTCAACTCCACGCCATACCCATCCACATGTCTCTTTGAGTCCTGTAATGCCAATGGAGTACTCAACAAAGAGGCTCGAGTGTCCTCGAACTCTCGAGAAAGCCTGCCAACTTCCTCCTCCTTCCTCCTCAAGGCATCTAAATGATCTCTGGCAAGGCTAAAAAGATGGTCACGATCTGAAAGAAGATGTAAATAACTCATCTTCATCGCTCCCATTCTTTCCTTGATCGCCTGTAAGTCAACACAAGAAGACTCTGCCTGAACTCCCTTATGTCTGTCCTGTAACTGAATCATCCGGATGTGATCCTCTATCATCTCCCGCATCCTATCATGATGAGATAATGAAGTCACAATCCCATCCTCGCTTACCCTAAGCTGACTGGACAAAACATGTGAAGTACTATGTGCCTCAACCTCGTGTGATGTAGCATCTAACTGTGCCTGATACTCTCTATCAGCAAAGTCCTGAATACTCAATGTCTGCTCATTGCTGATAGGTATCTCATCATCATGCACAACAACCTCCTCACAATCATCATCTGAATCCATTGTGCTGTAGTTACTATTTTGAGCACCTGTGACATCATCAAGACCAACTGTACCACAATCACTGTCAGTGTCACTCATGCCATCCGGTGTGCCTGTGATATCACCTTCTGATGCAACTAGCTCAACCTGTACAACATCTGTAACCACTTCTGCCTATGAAGATGATGCAAATAAATCATTACGTGAAGATGTGCTAACATCTCCCAATACCGGATCAGCATGTCTGTCAAACTCATCATACAAGTTTCTGCCTGACATAGGGAAGGTACTTCGATCCTTAGGCCTATTAATCAGGCTCTTTAACCACGTACATGCCATAGGTGACACATTCCTCTCTTTTGTCCAAACATGCCATAAATCTTCTGCCAAAAGTTTAGAAATTTCATCCTTCTCCTCAAACAAGATTGTGAACATGGAGTGCATTGATGCTAATACATCGCTAGAATGAAACTCATCCAAAATATTCCAAAATATGTTAAACATTCTGCGAATGTCATCAATACAACCTATTGACAACATAATGTTTTCAAACCTACACCATGCAAATACTTCAAGTAATCTTGCCCTCTTTGTGAAATGAGGGTCCCTGATGTCATCCAACCTTTCGAAGCTTTTCACCATGGCATGAAGTACCTCTCTCATAATCTGATCATCATAAGAATTAAAGCCAGCTATTATCCTCATGATTTCACTAATGCAAGAGAGAGCTGCAAGTCTTACCACCTCATCATGATGTCTCAATAATCCGGGCTTCACCAAAGAACCAAATACTGGAGATAAAGTTGTTTGCATAGCATAGGAATCTGACTGATCAACCTTGCCTAAATAAGTTTCCAACTCCTCCAAAGTTCTTAGGAGGTCCTTTGTTCGCTGAAATGGACGATCTAGTTTCTTCAATGCAGTGTGCATTCTCTCTTTCAATTCCTTGTCTTCTGTTAAAGCCATGCTGATAGTTGAATTCAATCCGAAATAACCCAATCAGGTTGGCAGGAAACCGCTCTGATACCACTGTAATGACCCTTACTATAAAGGCCACTAAAACCCCCGAATCGAATTGAGTCAATTTGTCAAACACTTGGCATGCACTGAATTATTTCGTTTGTAATGTAGTGTTTCAAGGTTGTAAATGTTAAGCAACAAATCCACAGTATATAATTGAGATAACAATGCCAAATGCAATGAAATGTAACAACACCAATGCTGACTCCTATAATAATTTTCAGAATATCAAAGAGTTGGCACCAAGAGATTACAAAGACCAAGATAGAGTTCTAATGACCGGCAGTGTCTATTGATTATGATTCTCCCAAAACTGATTAAACTATAACAGTGACTGAAAGTCTGAGAATATAAAGGGCTGTTACACATTACACATGAACATTGTCAAGTCCCTATCAATGCTATCTCATTCACCATACCAATCCACCTTTCTTGCAATGTCAATGCAGTAACAAATGCTGGAAAACAGTGACTGATTTTCTGATTACGTATGACTGTTTACAATATATCAATGACAGATTTTATGGACTGTTTATGACCAGAACTGGACTGTGGTAACAAGTCTGAATATATGCAAAATTATACAATGAACTTGCAATGCACCTTCTTTCAGTCCACACACTACTGTCTTATTGCTATGACAATTACAATTGATAATAACAGTGACATACTAGGGACTGTTTTGATAGTGACTGGATAAATGCAACTTTTACACAATTCCTTGACATTCAAACATCATCCAAACTACATTAAAAGAACCTGGAAATCGCTCCTTATTGTCTGATTGAAAACACTATTGAGACACCTCCGAATGCACCCAGATTTGACCCAGATTGCTGCTGTTGTATCAGACCTGTACCTGCCGTACCAGGGCTGTACAGTACGGCACCTGCAGAAAATAAATGGCAGAGTTTTGTGCCTCCAAATTGGTATCAATAGGACCGCCAATGAAGTATTAGTCTTCTCACCAAAACATAAAAATTATCTCCAAGTATGTTGAGAGATATGAACAAATTTCTGGTTCCACACCCTGATATTGACTGAACTGAAAACGTACCAAAATGATATCCAAATCTTCACCAAATGATTCACCAATGCAATGATAATTTCAGAACCCTTATTCAATCAGATGCAAACCCTCAATATCAATTTTTTCAGGTCTACTTTTTCGGACTGCTTTTTCGGGTCTGCTTTTTCGGATTGCTTTTTTCGGATTTGCTTTTTCGGACTGCTTTTTTGGACTGCTTTTTCGGATCCGCTTTTTCTTCCTCTTGCAACCAAAACTCAAACCCTCAGGTAAATTTGAGGATTCCAAATAAGCTCAACATGAAATGGCTGAATACCACTTCCAATGTGCAACCCTTCAGAAGATATCTCACTTCCTCAGTTATGCAAATCCAAGGGAGTTATCATTCCCAAAGATCTAATGAAAATTTGCAGACCAAATGACTACAAATTGCTCCAATATGGAAAAGTAGAAGAATCCTCAAATCAGCTTCTCCAAATGAATGCCCAAGCCCCCTATTTATTCACTTTTTGAGAAGCTACTAAGAACTTCTAGAAGCATCCATTATAAAATCCCATTATAATGCACTTTTATAATAATATAACTTTATAAAATAAAAAGTGCAACTCAACTTAAAATTATAACATGTGGGGCCCGCATAGCTCATAATAATAAAAATAAGCTCTAAATCACTTCTCCAAGAGCAAATACGACCACTGATCTACAAAATGACTCTCTCCACATCGCCACCAGTCTACGAGAGCCTGTGATAGACTGATCCGGCACGCTAAACGATGTCAGCCAGAATGGGGACATGACAGGTGCCCGCTATCTCCAACCTAGTTTGGGCTTTACATTGACAAGTTAGAAGCATGGTTAAATAGAGTCAATGGTGAGGGGGTTCAGCTGGCTAGTTATGTGATAAAACTATTGTTATATGTGGATGATCTCATCATTATCGCCAAGACGGCTAATGATTTGAGAGAGCACTTGAAGGCGTTGGAAAGCTTTTGTCAGGAGGTGGGTATGGAAGTTAACACTAGCAAAACCAAAGTTATGATCTTCTCGTTGAAGAGAAACAAGAGACCCCTGGACACTTTTCTCTTTGAGGGCAACCCTCTAGAGATTGTGAGCCAATACAAATACTTGGGAATAGAATTCCAGAATAAACTCAGCTGGGAAACATACAGATCTAAAAGAATTCAAGGGGGCTAGAAGGCGTTGTATTCTTTACAGAATAAGTGTAGGAACGCTGAACTCTAGGATTGGAAGACAAAGAAAATGCTATTTGGGCTGCTTGTCACACCTGTGGTTTTGTATGGGTGTGAAATTTGGGGCAGCAGCTTGTCGGATTAGAAATGGAAATAGGTAGAAAGAATACAGAAACACCTTATCATCAGCAGCCTTAAAATCAAAACAATGGTGCCTTATGAGATCTTATTGGTAGAAGTGGGTGCCTTTCCCTTAGAAGCTGTTGCAATGGTCCGGCTGATATGCTACTTAAAGAAAACCCAGAATATGGGAAGCTATCACTGGCCTAGGCTAGTCACTGAAGAAAAGCTAGAAAGGAGAAAAAACACATGGATGAAGCAAAACAACAAATGGATACAAAAGTGGGACATCAACATCCATAGCTACTTAGATAGTACTGAAGAAATTAAGAAGTTAGTTCACGAAGATTCTGTAACATCATGTGGACAAGGCACATGGGGAGGAAAAAATCGTACTATGTTAAGGAATTTAACCCCAACACTTGCCACAAGAAAAAAGCGTATTTAGGAGCGGCTATTAAGGGGAAAGCCAAAATGCTTATAGCCCAGCTTAGAACTAGCTCTCACCAGTTGAGATGCGAGACGAGTAGATGGAAAGTACCAAAAGAGTAATGGGAAAATAGGACCTGTCTATTCTGTGACACAGGAGCCATTGAAACAGAACATCACTTTGTCATGGAATGCCCAACATATAGCAACATCAGATCCGAGTACTTAGAGATGTTAGAAAACAGCAGTATGAGCCACCTCTTCAAAGAAAAGCAGCTGGACAAAACTGCAAACTTGATCATCAAAATGCACCGAAGAATAGAAGAATTAGTCAAAAGGTTACAGCTAGATTAGGCTAGTTGTCAGCAGGCGGGTCCCATAGGATGCTTTGGCCTCGTGGACGTTATTAAAATCCTTCATTCATTAATTCAAAGGTTTGACATTTTGTCAAACACTTTGCACGCAAGGTCCGTTTACTAATTTTCTGATATTTGAGGGTTTTTTTATTGATTGCTAATGAATTTTCAATGCCAACATATTGCAAAACTATGTATAGAAATATCTTCCTCAAACACAATATCAGTACAACTTGAAAACAAGATTCATACTCCAGAGCAGCACAATATTTTGATAGCGGATTTAAATTGAAATAATCAACCTAGTCATTACACTTCAGATTTATATGGAGAATAGTCGAAGTTTGTCTAACCTCTTTGCAGCCCAAAAATAAGATTAACAGTCTTCGATCCCAAATAGTTGGCATCAAAGTAGACAAACTCGCCGATTAATCGCCGAGTTGGAAAAACTCGCCGAGTTTTCCAGCTCGGCAGTTTAATCGGCCAAAAACTCGCCACCCCAAGCTGCCGAGTTTTTGACAAAAACTCACCAAAAACTCAGCGAGTTTTTGCTAAAAACTCGCCCGCGTGAGTATTATACAGCCGCTAGTTAAAAAAAGGGCATTCTATTGTTTCATTTGGATTTTTGCTCTCTCATTGGCAACTAGGGAATAGGTGGATTGACTTTCCAAGTCATTTTAAGGTGTGTTCAAGTAGATTGAAGGCGGATTTGAGTGGATTGAAGGCAGATTTCAACCATTTTTCAAGAAAAAACACATTTCTAGATAGGGTTTTGCTGAGATTGTTTTTATTTCTTTTGAAACATTCTATTTTTCTTTTGTTGAATCTAAATGAATGTAAAATCATTTCTAAGTAGTTAGAAATGATTTTGAATCATTAGAACAAGATTCAACCGAGTTTTGGACAAATTTTTAAGAAAATAATGAATCTATCAATGTTTTTTTTGAAGAATATCTTTTTTTTTTAAAATATCAAACCCTACCATTTTGTTTTTGTTTTTTTTCAACTTTGAATGATGTCTAAAAAGATTGAAACTAATTTAGATAGTTTCTAACTTTGTTTATTTTATTTCCTAAAATATTTATTAATTTATTTTATGTTTTGAATTTCTATGTGTAGGGCAGCAATTAACCATTAAATCAGCATGGCAAATTTAGGAGAAGAGTGGCCACAAACACCATGCCCTTCTGGATTTATAGGCACCCAGCCTATAAATGCTAGAGATAAAGGATGGAGGTATGCCTATGAAGCATCGAATGAGCCCGGGAAAGTAATTTGCATAAGGTGTGAGAAAGTAATTTCTAGAGGCATAAACCGCCTCACATACCATCTTGCAGGCATTAGCAAGCATGATACAAATCCATGCAAAAAAAATACAGAGGAGATAAAAAGATTTGTTAATGCCCTACTTGCAGCCGGGGAAGAGAAAAAATTACAAAGGGAGAGGGAAAAATTAGCTGTGAGGGCAGCCATAGCTGAAACTGAAGGTGTTCCCATAGACATTGAGGAAGAAGAAGAAGCACTTGAGAGCACGGTGGGCTCTTTTCATGGCCCACGCATCCGCAAAAATAGGGCCTCTTTTACTGCTTCTGCTTCCTCTAGTAGAGTGCCACCAGCAACATCAGCATCAGGGATAGACAATTTTTTTGTGCACAGGAATACACTTGGTGCACAACCATCATTAGAGGCCACTAGATGGAACAAGGAGGCACATGACAAAACTGATATTGCATGTGCTGATTTTTGGTTTTTCAACAATATCCCATGGAGAGTGATTGAGAGCCCCTATTGGCTCAATTTGGTGACCGCAATGACAGTTTCGGGAAAAGGGTACAAGACCCCTTCTCGTAGGGATTTGAGTGGGAAGTAAGTAAATAATCGGAATCTACTTGGTTTCATTTTGAAATTTTAATTGTTATTTCTTGTTTATTAAATCAAAATTGAGTACTAAGACTTGATTTGACTTTGATTTTGTAGGTTGCTTCTAAATGCTGTTGATAGGGGCAAAACTAGTGGTGGAGGAGCAAAAAAAAGAGTGGAGTGAGTATGGCTGCACCATTCTTTCTGATGGGTGGACAGATGGAAAAAACCGAACCATCATTAATTTTTTGGTTGCTTGTAAGGATGATGTTGTATTTTGGAAATCAGTTGATGCCTCGAGCAAAGTAAAAAATGCACAAACTTTGGCTTTAATGTTGGAGAATGTTATCATGGAGGTGGGAGTAGAGAATGTGGTGCAAATCATCACAGATAATGCAGCAGCATATGTGGCAGTAGGTAATTTTAAATTTTAATATTTATGTTGCTGCTTGCACATGATATTTAATTTAGTTTTTAGGTAAAATATGGAAATTGGAAACTAATTATTGCATTGAATCTTGATACTAATATGCTAGGTAGAATCCTCCAAGACAAGCACCCCACTCTTTTTTGGACACCTTGCGCAACACATGTCCTTGACCTTCTTTTGGAGGACATAAGAAAACTTGATTGGGTGACTCCAATTGTGGAAGATGCAAGGCGGATAACAAAGTATATCTACAATCACCCTTGGGTTCTAAATTTGATGAGACAATTCAGCAAAGGGAAAGATTTGGTGAGACCTGCAACCACAAGATTTGCAACGGTTTTCTTGACATTGCAAAGTATTCTTGAGGGCTTGAATTCTTTGAAACAAATGTTTGTGAGTCCACCATGGATTCAATCACCTTATTCAGAGAAGCCCAAAGGACAATTTGTTGCGCAGATTGTCTTTGATGAACCTTTTTGGGTAAAGGCTAAAGACATTGTGGAGGTAACTTCAAGAATCAAAACTTTAATTTTTAATTATTCTTGATTCAAGTCTATCATTATTAATTAATCTTGTTGTAAACTAATTTGTATTTTTTAAATTTCAATTGCAGGTATCTGAGCCCTTGGTGAGAGTTCTGCGCATGGTTGATGGGAACCAAACCCCAATGGGGTCTTTGTATGAGGCCATGGATAGGGCCAAAGAGTCTATCAAGAATCACTACAAGGGGGATAGACTTAGTTATGACCCCATTTGGGAGATTGTTGATAGGTGGAACAATCAGCTCCACCAACCCATTCATGCAGCAGGATACTTCCTAAACCCTCGTTTCAAGTATGGTGATTGAGATTCTTCTTCAGATTTTACTAAGACTTGATTTCACTTTGTTTTTGTAGGTTGTGTACTAAGACATGGTTTCACTTTGTTTTTGTTTTAGATGTGATGATTCCTTTTCAGATCCTAATGGCGAGGTCATGGAGGGCCTCACTACATGCATTCAGAGGATGATACCTGATGTTGCTAAGAGAGACCATGTTGTGACCGAACAACAAATGTATGTAGAATCAAAGGGTAAATTATTCTCTTCAGAGTTAGCAAAGAGAGCAAGAGGCACTCAAACCCCAAGTAAAAGTAGAACATTTGCAATTTTGCCATTTGGTAAATTATGTTTTGCTTGTCACTTTTCTTTCTAACTTCTCAATATTTTAATTTGCAGAGGCTTGGTGGCAAAGTTGGGGTGGGAATACTCCACATCTAAAGAAATTCGCTCTCAGAATCTTATGTCAGCCTTGTATCTCATCCCATTGTGAGCGAAATTGGAGCTTATTTGAGTCCATCCACACAAAGAAGAGAAACAAGTTAGCTCAAAAATGCCTCAATGACCTTGTTTATGTGCAATACAATCTTAAGTTGCGCATGAAGAGGGCAACAGAAGAACCAGCTGGTCCAACTGATTTGGACGATATAGATCCTTACTCTAATTGGACAGCACAGGAGCAGCCTCCTTTGTTTACAGAGGATGACATCGCTGATTTGGAGAGGGAGGCTATGGAGGGGGAGTAGGGTGCATTTGGTTTCACATTGGATGACATTGAGGAGGAGGATGCGGAGGAGGATGAGGATTCAGACAAGGAGTCATTACCAGTGCCAGTGCCAGAGGTAGGAGATACATCAGGAGGGATACCGAGCGAGGAGGCACAGTCACACTTACTGCAGGCTTCTACTTCTAGGACTAGGCCCACTACTTCTAGTTCCTCTCCCAGTCCCTTCTTTGGTCGTAGACTTGGGAAGAGGAAGATGTAATTCAAATTGTAATTTGTAATGATGTATAACTTTACTATTTTGCTTCCAGACTTCCAGTCATCAGCATTCCACATGAGAATGCGAGTTTGTACCCACTATGCATTTATATATATCTAAACTTAGCTTGTTTCTTTTGTTTGCTCATTAATTAACTCATTGGATGCATCTTCTCATAGAATTTTTCAAAAAAAATGCATTTTTAATTAAATTTTATACTATTTTTAAGTTGCCGAGTTTTTCCAAAAACTGGCCGAGTTTTCCCGAATAATCTTTTCCAGGGCTTGGCGAGTTTTAGGTGAGTGAGAGTTTGTCAACTTTGGTTGGCATTAACTCATTGTTGGAAGTATGCAGTAATTGAGTTTAATCCCATACAGCTTATGATGTCAATCTTCTACACACAACAACTATGCTTTCCCAACTTCTTTCAAGATATTCGAACCCTGTTGATGTTGATACTCTCTTTTTTGCAGTTAACTTGAAATAACTAGAGATGAGATTGAACCACCAAATATGAACAGTAATAAAAAAATGCAAAGGTAGAGCCACTTGTTTTGTGTCGAATTGCAGAGAAACCAACACATGAGCTGAAGTAATCTATACTCCCTAAATATTGTAAGCAAGTGGCTGAAACTGGTAATTCACACAGTCATGGGTTACCTTGTCCAAACTCCTCACGGCAGATTTACAACCTCTCACTAATTGTACATGGCTTGCCACTACACAATGGAAACCTTTCAAAATGAAATGTCGACTCTAATCACCAGTACAGAAGTCGCTCAAGATTCTGGTAACCACAGTTGCCCAGGACATGAGATAATTCACAGAAATATTAATCCGAACCTTGGAATTGTCTGAATATAACAGCACCAACGATACAATTCACCCAAGTCGACAATTTCTTGAATAGTCCTTTGGCAAATATTTTTTGTGTTTCCTAAATCTCCAGCCCAAATAGTAGCCACGACACTCACGGCAATAGGAACTTAAGCCTTCACATATTTCATCTTCGGTTTATAATAAATATATTGCAAACAATAATGAGAGCCTTAAATAATCACTGCGATTTTTCTCCAGTAACGATGACATTTTTGCATTTATTAGTTCCTGCTAGAGGCTGTAGAACTATAGGCATCGACATGTATTTAATAGACGTTGTAATGATCCCAATCTCTAGGCACTGTCCAAATACATCAAACGGTGCCAGTTAGGAAACTTCTGTTAGGACTATTCCTTATCTTGCATTTCATCCTATATTATCCAAGGTTATGCACAACTTATTTAAAAGAAGATAAACCCGTAATGGTATAAATAAGGAATATAATTTGTATGTGTATGAAATATCTCCTGTAGAGATTATAGGGAAATCCTTCTCTCTCTATCTTCCTAAGGTCATCTAGAGTGAAAGAGTTACAGGGCCTAGGTCGCATGAAACAGACTACAAGTGGCTTCCCTCAAGGCCTAACCCCAATATTGGGATAACCAGCATGTGCCCAAAATTACTCCACCTCTACCATCCACAACCTCCACACTCAAGATGCCTCAGTGAGACAGAAGAGATGAAATTGTATAATCTTTACAGGCTATTTTAGTTTGACATTTTCATCTAGATTTCTATTTGAATTCCGAAGATTATCTATTTACACAGCTTTCTCTGTATATTCATATATTTATGTATACAATGAAAATATATATATATATTCAAATAATTATATGTGTATATATATATATATATATTAATGAGAGAAAAATATCCAGACATTATTTAGCATGATTGATGATAGTTTCAATATACATATATCTGTATATAACCGGTAACCACTTACAGGGAACGTGACAGTCTAATACTGTATAAAATTCGAATGATAATATGACAGTCTAATACACGTACCTTATGGCCTCTGCAGCTTCCCTTAGTATTATGCTCTGGTTGTTTACTTCAACTAAAACCCACGCAACAGACTGTGTTTTGCTACTTGTCGTTGACGTGCGTCTTGCCTGCTGATTCTTTTTTATATTCTATCCTTGTCTAATGTTCTTTTCTGTGTGTCTTCTGTGTGCCGTTTCTCTCCGTGTCTTGGAAGATTTATTTCCCTGGCTTAAGTATCCATCGCGGTGGCCCATGAGGTGCGGTTGTATTCCCGAGCCAAGGGGTGCGACCCATACGTTATTCGTTTCAATGCTAAGTTATCTTCGATTACTAAATTATGTTTGTCGGGTATAGCTTCGGCAATAATACAAATGGAGATATAAATCAATTAATTCGATTAATGGCAATAATTTATATTCGATTACAATTAATTCGAATATAGATATAAATCAAGACTTACATTAATGATTTCGTAAATACTAATTTGATTTATTACTAGCACTTGCACCTTTAGCACTTGCACCAACAAGGTGCAATGTTTACGCCGATAGGAACATATGGTGTATTGTATTTGAGACGTATAGGGCATTAAATTTTGTATACATGATTACCATTTAAAATGTATAGCAAACATGGTATGCCACATAGAAATCAATCACACTAATTACAAGTTATTAAAAAAATCATTGTCCACAATCAATGCAAGCTACAAAACATAATTGAATATTATTGGAGATGATGATGATGATGCAAAAGTTGTTGCTAGTTACACTAGTGAGAAATCTACTGATATTGTTGATGTTGGTGGTGGTGGTAAGGCCTTTGATCTCTGATTTTTTAAAGGTTAATGACCATGATCTAAAGAAACCTATGATATTGGGAGAGCACTTACCCACCAAGGGTTTCATTGTTGCACTTATACGACGAGCATCTTGAGGCTTCTTGGTGTCCCAGTTTCATAAACCTCTCAGCTTTCAAAGACCGCATGGAAAACATCAAACTTGGATATTCTTAATTAGTGTTGACCCCTAATTGAAGATCTATAAGGCTATTCTACAACTCACCTCAGATATCAAAGACCACATGGCTAAGTTCAATCTTGTAAATATTTCTGTATAAATCAAGTATTTGTATAGTGTAAATATTTGATTATAACCAAGGCCATTTGTAGGATATCCTTACAAAATTAGAAAATGAATATTCTTAATTAGTGTTGACCCCTTTAATTGAAGATCTATAAGGCTATTCTACAACTCACCTCTGATATCAAAGCAGACACGACCAAGCTTTTTGAGATTTCCTTTGCAATATGCATGGGTGAAGTGATCCTATGCAAAGGATTCAATAATTGCAGTTAATATTTCTAGTTGCTCAAATAAAAAATACACTCTTAATGATCCATTCTAAGATTAAGAATATCATGTAAATGTCAAATATTAAACATGCGATTGAAAATGAGACATGGGAAAATCATAACCTTTAGAAACAAAAATTCAATGGGTCAAGGTGCTTGAGAACTCTCAGGCCCAAAAATCCATTTCTAAAAGCATATTTCATCTTATCCTCTTTTTAATTTTTAGATATACTAAAAAATCTCAAGAAATTATCTCTCAAGCTACTCAATATGATGACATTTATAATCTCACCACCTCTTTCTTCAAATTTCATTACTATAAAAAATAAATGTAGCCTACCCTAGATATATAGAAATAAGATTTTCAAAAGATTTCCACATAGTAATATCTCTTCCATATGATTCATGCTTCTCAAACTTTGATTTTTTTAAGTGTGTACCAGTACAACTTCTTCAAATTAGACCCTAATTAATATTCCAATCCATTGACTATCCAAAAATCCCTTAATCATTTTCAAACCATCTTAGCACCCACATATGAACTCTCAATTCAATTACATCACTATGTATAGTACATTATATACCATCATTTTTAGATGAATATTAATAATTTTCAAACCATCTTAGCACCCACATATGAGCTCTCAATTGTGTTACATCATGATACTACTAGAAATAGTTCAAATTTTTAATTATCTAAATAAATTTATTAAAGGATGCAATTTTAAATTTGATTAGATTTTAAGATAACTAATTACAAACTATTATGAATTGACTTACTAATCACTATTTAATTAATTTCTATATTTGAATAATTTTGCACACACTCATATTCTTTCCTTTATTATTTTAGGTGGACTTTCAATTGGAAATTGCAAATGTAAAATTTAGAATTATCAATCACACAAGAGTAAATTAACTTCTCAATCTCAATTGACCTAAATTTTATGCATAATTAAAAAAAGCTCTTATTAAACTTAATTATAAAACTAAGTCAATCATTAATCATAAATTATTTGCTCAAAACTATCAACTTATTCTCTTATTAGAAATCAAACCAAAATAGTTTTTCAACCATTTTTCAATTAAAACTTTGTGCAACCAATCTTCTCATACTAAGATTGTCTACGGCAAACATAATAGACTAATAACTGAAGACAAACTGAAATTTGACATATAGAAGTCATAATATATTTCAAACAGCTTGTAATTAAACTCAAATATAATATTGATGTTTATAAACTCAAATATAATATTTGACGAAACATCATTTTGACATTGAACTAAGCCTTAAACATTCCATATTAACAAACAAATACGAATACATAGCGGGAGATTTCAATGTCTTTCAACTTAGGCAAAGGCTTATAATCAGGCTATTTGGGCCCTATCACAGTGAGCACTCCATTCTCCATGTCTTTGCCCGCTGGCAATAATGTGAACGGTTATAAGAAAACTAAGGATGAACTTTCGATTATGCCACCCTCAGCTCAGCGAAACTCGCCTATCCTTTGTCCTGCTAGAAAAAAATAAAAGAGCAATATTCAAATTCATAATTCAGAGCGCCTTTTGTTTCATGCAACACATTATTATCTCAGGATACTTGATATTAACGAACTAAACCACAATGCCTGCAGATATAAGACATTTTTTCACAATGCAGGCGGTATATTGCTTGATATTCTACTTGCTTCTAATGGATTTTAAGTTTCGACCAGGATAATAATAGGAATGTAGAAAAGGAATACAAATTTTGTTTAACAAAAAGCTAGCCAAAATTTAATTGGGATTCTGCTACAATAACAAGCTGTAAACTCCCACCTTCAACAGGATTTTCTCAGACAAAAATCTTCAACTTCACTGATACAAGTACCAACAGAATAATAAATCTTGAAACAAGCTGAGTCATGATTGGTTGTTCCTGGGTAGTTTAATCATGGTTTAAGCTCTGCCCCCTCGGCAATAGTTCCATGCATGGCAGAAACTAAAAATAGCAATAAATATGTCATTGCCACCATTACAACAATTAAAAGACACTCTCCTGAATTTAAGCCCTGGTTGGCCTGATCTGACTGTAACCCCTGCTTTTACAGTTCCTTGCTGTGGAGAGATTTTCCATTTCCTTTACGAATTAATCTCCTTGCACAAATGTCATTCATTCTCTTGCAGGCATTCATTCTCTTGTTTTAGAAGTATCTTGTCATGAAACAACTCAACAAAATCTACCTCTTTATTGGGTACTAATGTATGATGAAAATATTTCAAAACAGTGTCGTCCTCTATGGATAAGATCTTCAGAGGAATAATGCTTCCACAAGCAGTTCTTTTTTATATTAAGAGCATTATATCAGAAGTGATCTTTCTTTCTAATACTTTATCAGTTGATGATACTACTCTCACAGCAAGTTCTTCTGTGCCTGGTACCTGATAAAGATCAACAAACAAAATGCATATTTAGTTTGTAGTTACGAAATGAAAGCTTATATAAAGATTGACAAATGTAGTCAAAGATTCATTTGTAGATTTCAAATTTCAGATGAACTTTCAATTCTATTAATCCATTTTGAAAGTAAATAGTATTCAAATCTATTAATCCATTTTGCGTTCTTCAAAAAATTTCAACCTTAATGACCAAGTAAGATAAAAGGTACCTGAGCATCATACATGGTAATCCCTCCAATCACAACGGAAAATCCAAACAAAGAATCTGATAACCCCTAGATTGGAAACAACAGATCTTAGAGACGCACAACTTACTGCTTTTATGCTTTTATTCTGAAACAGTAAAATATATAGATATATAACTTACCTCTCTAAACCAATGGCGTTTGCAGCCGCCACAACACTCTGCAATTCACAAACCCATATCTCAAATCAAGACCTTTTGAAGCAATAAATATTGAAAATCACAGAAAACAACTTATAGTATTCTTATATAAATAATTGTGAACAGAAGAATGTCTGGAAGGAATGACCTTTCCTGTCTATTACCAGCGATTACGAACTTTTGTTGGAGTTCATGCCTCTAAGTTCAGAATTAATCAGTTATATTTTTTTTTTCTTTTGTCTTTTTGTTTGGTTATATTTTTTCCCCATTTTCCGGTTCCGTCTAGACCATGCCCATAAAATTCCCCTTTTTCTTTTTGTTCCAGTTATATTTTTTCTCCATTTTACAATCAGCTGACACTTTCCCAATGACACTTTTCCGTCAATGGGCTATACCCATAAAAAGCCTATCGGCTTAATTATTTTTATACTAATATTATATAATATTAGATATATTTAATGTGACATTTATTATTTTTTTTAAAGAATATTAATTAATGATTTATATATATATATATATATCATTTAAATATTATTTATTTCTAAGTTCATTTGAATTAATTAATGTAATATAAATATTATTGAATTTAACACAAAATTGAATAAGTGTATATATAAATAAATTTAAAGGTATACATCATTTGTGGTCCATGACAGTCCACCCCTCCCAATTTTGCTTGTCCTCAAGCAAGTTCAGGTGAGACATAATCTCTTCTCCCATCCATGTAGCATCCTCTTTTGGTAGATTTTTCCATCTTACCAAGTATTCTGAAATGATTCGATTTCTCAGTCTCTTCTCATGTTTATCCAAGATGACCTCGGGTTCCAAGATGAGTTTTCCTTCATCATCTAGGGGTGGTAGTTCTACACAAGGGTTGACTTGCTGCCCAAAGACCTTTTTAAGTCTGGATACATGAAAAATGTTGTGAATCCTGTTGTTCTCAGGTAGATCTAGATCTCATAGGCTACTTCACCTATTCTCCTTAAGACTTTGTATGGTCCATAGAATCGTGGTTTCAATTTTTCTGCACCGCTTACCTTAAGTGAGGATTGCTTGTAGGGTTGTAGTCTTAAGAATACTAGATCACCAATCTCGAATGTTCTTTCAATGCGCTTTCGATTGGCATATTTTTTTGTTGGTTTTGAGCATGGTGGAGATTATCTTTTAGAGTGTTCATAATGTCAATGTTTTGCTGAATAAAATCCCTAGCTCTTGGTACCTTGCTTTGAGCGATCAAATCTCCAAATGTGGTAGCCTCATATCCATATAAGGCCTTAAAAGGACTCATCTTGATGGATATGTGATGAGAGGTGGGTAAAAGCACAATTGAGTGTCACCTTTTCGGCTAACTCAAATGACTCGGCCCAGTTAGACTCGGTCGAGTCTAACTGGGCCGAGTACATGTACGCGCCATGCGACGCCAAATGGTGTCTACGTGGCCTAGTAGACTGGGCCGAGTCTAAATGACATTTTTAATATAAAAAATCATCTCAAGCCCCTCATTTGCACACTATTTTGGCTATTTGTGTGGGGCCGACCCCATGGGGACTCGACCTAGTCGGACTCGGCTGAGTCTACCTAGGTGGCATGCCAATGTGGCAGCCAAACCTCCAAAAACACAAAAAAATTAGAATTTTGCACTTCTACTATAATTTTCTCTAATCAAAATAGAAAATCTTAAAAAACTAAAAGTACCCTTTTGTAGATCTCGGAAGTACGATTTTGGATATATAAATTTTATATTGTTTCAACTACAAAACTTTAAACAAATTTGCTAAAAACTACATGTAGGTATATTAAACTTTGAAAAGACGATTCAGAAAATATAGAAAAATGCTAAATCAATTCAGAAAAATTTTAAAATCATATACAACACTGGAGGAGAGAGTCCTCTTCAAGAATATGTAATTTATTTGGTTTTTGGCATAGTTTTGATAGGGAAAAAGTGACAGGAGAAACAAACTGTTGATTTCATGTAAGTTCGACTTTGAATGCTTATAACGGGTAAACTATAGATCGAAAACACTTTTTTTTTTTTCTGCACTAGATATACATGTCATCTAAAACATATCCTGCAATTAGAGGGAAAAAAAATGTTTTACTTATAATGATTTGACGGGAAGTAAACTTCCTGATTTGTAGTATTTTTCAGGATATGAAGATTACACCTAAAAAATTAAGAAAACATATTAATTTTTACTCAAATTAATTTTTAAAAATTATAGGCATAAAATTCATCCTATTTTACACATTTCATCAGTTTACACCATCTTCAAATTCTCAACAGAAATGTGACTTTTATGCCCTTGAATTTTTTCAGTTTTGGTGTTGTTAGCCTCTTCCTTTGTAAAAGGGTGATAGCTTATTGTGCTTTTACCCAGGTATTGTAACAATACTCCCCTAAATGTAACCATTTGATCCATGTGCTTTGTTGTCCTGTGACATAGTTCCTGAGATATCCCTCAATCCATTTGTTAACAATTTCTATTTTCCCATATGTCTGGGGATGGTAACTTGTGCTGGGTGTCAAATCGGTCCCTACTAATCAGAAGAGCTCTTGTCAGAATAAGTTGAGGAACTTGCTATCTTTGTCACTGATAATGTTCTTGGGTAATCCATGCAACTTAAAGATCTCCTTGAAAAATATTTCTGCTATTTGGGGTGCCTTATAATGGGTGGATATTGTGACGAAGTGTGCATATTTTGTTAACCTATCCACTACTACAAAGATGCAATCTTTTTCACATATCTTTGGTAGCCCTATGATGAAATCCATTGAAATACTTTCCCATTTTTGGTTTGGGATGGCCAGTAAACGCTACAATAAACCAGCTAGGTAATTTTGTTTTGTCTTATTCATCTGACAAGTCATACATTCTTGGACATACTTCTTAATATCCTTTTTGAGACCTTTCCATGAGAATCTTTCCCTTATCTTCTTGTAAGTTTTATAGAATCCCGAGTGCCCTAATAAAGGATTATCGTGGTATTCTTTCATAATTATGTTCTTGATTTTGGAGTCTGATGTGAGAAATATCCTTCCCTTATACATAATAAGTTCTTGAATTATTTTATATTCATCACTTGGTGATTTCCCTTCTATTATTTCATTTGCAAATGTATTTTTTGCATACTCAGCAGTGATATCCCTTTTCCATTCTTCTGTGACTATTGTTATGGTGCCCATGTGAAATTGGTGAGATAATGCGTTGGCTACCACATTGTTGGCTCCTTTAACGTATTCAATGTCAAAATTGTAGGCCTGGATTTTGCTTACCCACTTTTGTTGTCGATCATTGAGGTCTTTTTGATTCATAAAAAACCTTAGGCTATTGTGGTCAGTCTTAATATTGAACCTGCCACATACCAGATATTGTCTAAACTTGGCTAAGGCATGCATGATTGCTAGCATTTCCTTGTCATAAATAGAGTAGCGTCGTTCATTTTCTGTGAGCTTACGACTTTCAAAGGTGATGGGATGTTTGTTCTGCATGAGCACTGCTCCAATTCCTTCTCCTAAGGCATCACATTGTAATTCAAATGGCTATAAAAAAATTGGAATAGCTTATCGGGTATAGCTTCGATTACTAAATTATGTTTGATTATTAAATTATGTTTGTCGGGTATTGTAATACCCCAAAAATGGGCTATAGGTTCATTAACCTTTTACATCAATAATTCGATCGAAATCAACATCAAAGTCCTAACCTAAGGCACATCTACACATTATCGAATCCTAATTAATTTTATCTTAAATCTGCATAGAGAATATTCTTTGAATATTTCCTTTATCCTAATTATCTTTAATTTAATAATTATTTGGCGATAAATCCTATTTATCCTAAAGTTTGATTAATTGAATATGATGAATATTTAATTAATTAGATTTAATACTACCACTTAATTATTTAATTAAATTTAATTCTATTTATTCTTAAATTATATTATTTTTATTTTGACAATAAATTAAAATTCCTACAAACAATCAATTTAATATTTATTTAATTGATTTAAAAGCAAGTGTCAATATTTAATTGTATAGTTTTTGAATAAAAGTTTGATTTAATAATTGATTAACCCATAAATCAATTGTTTTAATTTTAAAATCAGTTAAGTTGAGAATAAATCACTTTATTTTTAATTAATTCATATTAAATCATGCACAATCAGAAAAACAGTCAACTTTAAAACAACTATTAAATTTCAATTTGTTAACTTTATAATCTCAACCTCTGATGATGAGTTGAAAAATAAAATTAAACTCTATTTTAAGATAAAAACTGCTTTTGCATGATTTTATGAGTTTATTTATTTTTAATTTCTTGTTAACTCAAAAATCAACCTGAGTTTATCAAGAGTGATTTATGACTTTTCTCAATGCATCTTCAAACCCTAGATTTCTATAAAAACAAGGCTCAACTCTCTAAATCCCTCGAAGCTATCAATCTCACATCTCTCAAATTTGCACAATTACTCTAGCGAATTTACAACTAAAGAGCAAAGATTTTGCGACAGGCAATTTTGTGAGATTAATTCATAGTTTTTCATAGCTTTTCATATCAATTCATATAATTCTTAGATTAATTTGCATATCATTTCAATTTCATTCTAGATTAATTTTATACAGTTTTCATCCTATTGCATTAAAAAAATAAAAAATAGATTAATTTGCATTCATATTTCATTGCTTTCATCATTTTAAATCCTTCGTTTAGGGGTTGCATTGTCACTGATCTTGATTTCAATATGAGAACATCATACTCGCACCTACTAGAAGGCAATAAATCGTCTGGTTAGCATAGTTTCATTTATTTGTCAGATTTTGATTTTTGCTAACCTCTAATGTTTTACTGAAGTGTTGTGTCTACAGCTAGGTACAAAATTCACACACACATTTTTGGCGCCCACCATGGGGCCTTGAAACGGGTTTCCATTCAATTTCTATCAATTTCTTGTCATTTTCTAGTTAAAACTATGATTTTTATTTTCTATCCATACATTTTTCATATGACTTTTGTCAGAAAGTCATGCCAGGAGGTACCCACTATCATACGATGGGTTCAGATTTCAAGGCTCGTATTAGAAAGTACACACTATCATTTGGAAGCTCGATTGTCGTATGAGAAGACACCCACAATCGTACGAGTTTCTAAACTGTCATCTGGGAGGTAACCCACTGTCGTATGAGTTTTAACTCCAGAATTCAATTGTCGTTTCAACATCTTTGGCAGTTTTTCTGATTTGATTTTTAGATTTGGACTAACAGCTAACCCTAACAATTGAAATCTTCTATTTTTGACTAATACTTGTTGAATCTGATTGGAAAAAGTGCAACTAAATTGCTAAAATAGGTAAAAATCTACTAAGCGCATTGCGAGGAATTCAAGTATTCTTCTCAAGCTAATAACATTTCGATTTGGATTAAAACGAACTCTCACGTGTCAAGCTTGTATGACTTTTCTTGCTTTCATATCACAGACTTCATTTTGGGCTATAAAATGAACATAGATTTGCTTTCTGCATATCTGTTACACATAGTAAATAGGCCCTATGAACACTATTTGCGGATGATCTTGAGAGATTGAGCTTCTTTCACTTGTTTATTCATGCGAAGCTCTTCTTGATGAAAGATCCCCTTGTAGGTAGGGAAGGTACTGAGAGCGTCTCACGTTCTACTAGATTTGTGCATCTTCAACTTTTGATTGATACATTCTCTCTTCGAAGAGGTTGATAAATCATAAGCGGTTGACATCATAGATCTTTGTGAGATAATCTTGGTCTTAGTGTGTCGGATTAATCTGTTTGCTTTGTTTTGGTGAAGTGAAGAGGCTAGGGGATTATGCTCTAATTCCTTTTTGGATAGTACCGGAAACCCAAATCCTTGAATCTAATCTAGTCCCCCTATGGTATCTTTTGTGAGTCACCTTTAGAGAGGGTTAACCGTAGTGGACATTCCCTTAATTAGGTCAACCACGTGGATGAAACCTCAAGTAGTAATAGCCTTTTTCGCCATGGTAGAAACAACCGCTATATAAATATCCTTATGGAGGAAATCTTCACAGGTGTGGTCTCTTGTTGGGCTGTCAGATCTCCCTAGCAGCTCTTGATTGATTAAATTCTCAGACTATGTCAAAACCTCGGTGCGCCTAGATTGGAGTTCACCCTCTTGAGAACATAAAAGTTGCAAAGTCAAACCATTACTACAAACCCTAGTGAGGCCAAATTTTCATTTTTTTGGAATATGTGCGTTATTGAAAAACTTTCTAGAACATACACAATTAGCACTCCTAGGGATTAGTACATTCAATCACTTGATTGTTCATGTGCAGGGTTTCTTTGTCCCCTGTTCATTATTTTCAAATGTGCTTGGAATCACTTGCTTTCTATTTTGTGTGCTTGTTTATCTATTTGGTTACTGAAAATGAACAATCTCAGAATAATCTTCAAACTTGGATAGAAAAATTTGTGAACAATCTGAAATTGAAAACCAAAAATTTGCAAAATCTGAAATAAAAATCCTTTCTGGAGTCAAAAGTCATCCCATCAGGTCAGAAAGTCATACGAGTTTTGGCAATTATCGTTTCAGAACCCTTGTATTGTCATATGAAAGCTTGTATAGTGTCGTACAAGTTTTTCCACTAGTCAAAAGCAAAAAAGTCAAAATTCTGCTATCAACTATCATGTGAGCTTTGCAATTTTCGTACGAGTTTGTCAATTGTCATTTCATAGCATACCCACTGTCGTACGATCCTGCAGAAAGTCATTTGAGAAATTTCATTGCCAGAAAGTTGTCAAAATTGTCAGAGATCCAGATTTTACAGCCTATTTCCAGAATATGTTGAACAAATCACTGTGTTAGGAACAGAGTAGAAACTAGAACAAATTCATTCATTTTCCTCAAGTGAGCCTTTGAGTCTGATTTATTGATTTGAGTCTTTTTCATCTTGTGTCAAAACCTTGTCAAAATTACCTTCAAATTCAATCTTTTTACTAAACAGCTAAGTGTTGTGAGCTCGTGCCCGCCATTTGTTGGGGGTCTACCCACACTACTGTGGCACAGTATCCTTCATTTATGTCTGATCTAATCTTTAATCACTTCAAATCTTGACAAGGTTGCATCATTCGATCTTCTTGAATCAAGTCATTCTTCAGTTGTCTTCATCTTGCCTTCTTGCTTCACCCAAGGTTAATGGTGGAAACTAGAGCTTCCTCACACAATAAATTTGGAGAAGTATCTCATACAATACCTCTAAATACTCTCCAGGCCCCAACTCTTGAGCAAATCTATAATTCTGGTCTTTACGAAGACAACGGTCTTGACAATTTTTGATTGAAAACTGGTTACATACCCCCTCCATCAACTCACGGAGGTACTCAACAAACTCCACCTCAATCTAATCTAGGAAGCCCTAAAACTCCTAACATGTCTCACAGAGGGACACATCACGGGTCCCAAGGACATCAATCTCAACATGGTATGGATCAAGAACCTACACCTTCTGAAGTTGCCCAATATCAAAATGATGATAACTTCAAAAGGATGATGAAACATTTCTTGAAAGAAGATAGAGAAGCATACTTTCTAGAGTTAGCTCATCAAGGAGCTAAACTTCCTCCAAACTTTAATGTTGAAAATATCATTACACATGAGGAAGAAACTCCAATCACGGCTATGATGAAATAGATGCATGCCATGCAAGTCAAACTTAACAAACTTGAGAAAGAAAAAGAACCTAAGGAGTTCTCCATGGAAGCTCTATGCCCTTTTCCATTTGATAAAGACTTGTACATGCCGCCATTCCCTAAAAGAGTGGAGATGCCTAAGTATGATAAGTATGATGGAAACTCTAACCATCAAGATCATGTCAGAGAATTATGTACTCAATCTATGGAGTTTATGCATGAACCAACCTACTTAATGCGTCTCTTCTCTCGATCTCTGGAATGCCTCCTACTATCAAAATTTTTGAGGAGTTAATCAAACTGTTCTATCAACAATACTCCTACAATATTCAACATTTGGTCACCATGATCGACATCTACAATATGAAATAGTATCCAGGAGAACCATTCTTGACATTTCTCAAGAGGTGGAGGAAGAAATTTTCTCTATATGCTAGACCCATTCCCAAAACTAAGAAGTTAGAAATCTTCATCAACAATCTTGTTCCAAAAATCAACTACCCTTTACAAATGCAAAATCATACATATTTTGACAAGATGGTAGATAATGTGATCAAAATTGAGAAAGTACTTGTGAAAAAAGGAGACATCACACTTCAAAAAGACAAGTATGAATTTGGATCTAGTTCTAAGGACAAGAACAAAAATTGGAACAAGAATAAAGGCATTGTCACAGATGGCATTGTTGATAAATATATCCGTGCCCCATATAAGGCACCTACTTTCAATCTCACTATTGGTACCTAGGCCATCAAAGCTTCCAAAGCTAAAGCAACAGAGTCCAACAAAAAGTCATCTGATTACAAACCTTGGGCTACAGATCCTAATCGCAAATTCACTCCTCTTGGAGAATCCTTAGAATCTACCATGAAAACTCTATTGGCAAACAAAATAATCTACTTTCCTAAGATGAAAGTCTTTGATCCTGAACCTAAACAGAAATGGTGGAGAGAGAACGATTTCTATGAATTCCATTGCAATAAAGGTCATAAGACTAATAACTACGTCTGCTTGAAGCACATCATACAAGACAAAATTGATAATGGATATATCACGATTGACAATCATAAGAGCAATAATGATCATACAACATTCACATAACCATTTCCTAAACATGGTAAAGAAGATTCTTCTTCTCAACCTAATATGGGTGCTAAAGTCAATTATGCATACTCTAGAAACAATGCTATCATCAATATGGTTGAACCATGTCTATCTATGCGTTGCAATGTCATCACAATTGTAAGAAGAGATAGAGAAAATCAATCAGCTAATGTAGTTACTCAATCACAAGCTCAGGCACACCTACAAGGACAAATACCAGATTCATCCAATGTCCCTAAGGTGCCTTTCAATCTTTCATCTGCTTCTAAATAGAAGGCTACATCTAAATCTTTAAATCCTAAAGACACGAGGCCTACTTCATATAGTATTGTTCAAAAACTCCAGCACACAAATGCTAAGATCTCAATGTTTGAGTTTCTTCGGATATCTCCAACTCATAAAGCCATTCTAGACAAAGCTCTGCTTGGATCCAATGTTCCTGATGACCTTGATTTAGACAGATTCTAGTCTATGGTTGGTCATCTTACATCTCTACATTATATTTCCTTTTCAGAGGAAGATGATAACTCCTTGAGTCATCCGCATAACCAACCCTTGCACATCGAAGTCTTGATTCAAAATCATCGTGTGAAATGTGTGTTGATAGATGGGGGTGCTGGTCTAAATATTTGTTCTTTTAGCTTGATTACACAATTGAGATTTTCAGAAATGGCCATTGATCCTAGAAAGAAGATAACTATCAAAGAATATGATGAGCAAGAGAGATCTTCCAAAGGAACAATTGTCTTACCTATTAGAGTAGGTCCTGTCATCAGAGATACTATATGTCAAGTTCTTGATCTACCTTTGGCTTACAACATCCTTCTAAGGAGACCATGGATACATGAGATGAAAGCTATTCCTTCTACATATCATCAATGTTTGAAATTTCCTTATGAAGGAGTAGAAGTGACTATTCTAGTTGATCTATATACAACTTGCAATACATTGAAAGAAAGTGTTGATAAACTTGTTCCTAATAATAGAGAATCTTCCGCTAAGCAGCTAGATGTTGCTTCAACATCCCAGATGGAAGACATTGTTAAAGAGGTTAAAATCAAAGAAAATGGTATGGGAGAATATACTATAGAGCCAATCTTATCTTTGAAATCTCTCCCTATCTCGCCTAAATCTTATGGGCAAACTCTGAAACAATCCAAACTAGAGTCTAAAGAACCTCTTGAAGCATATAAAGGAAAATTTGTGGTAGAACAAGTATCTAAACAAGAGTTTAAAGAATATGAAGTTGTGCTTGCATGGCTATACAAAGATGAACCTGAATCTCAAGTTGTTCAAAAATGTGATGCTAAAACTCCTAAGATCCCTTCTAAGTCATATGGCCCAGGAGACAAATTGATCACAAAAATGGGATATAAAGGAAAAGGACCTCTAGGACTATAGGGTAAAGGTCTTCTATCACCTCTTGACCCTCATGGAAGACCAAATGAGAATACAACAGGTCTAGGATATAATAAGAAGCCTTTCTGTCTTAGTAAGAACTCCCCACATGTATTAGAACAGATTGGGCCCTCCGTAGAAAATCAATTAAAGGGAGAAATAACTGAACAATCTGATAGTGATGATTCAGACACCACTGATGAGCTCATTCCTTATGAGTATTTTCCTAAAGAAATCAAAGACCTCCTTGACGCTGAAGATGATCCAATAAAAAGAATTAATGCAGTAGAAACACAAGAACCTACTATAGAGCAAGAGATAGTTGCACCACAAGAACCAGCTAATCTCTAAGACAATCAAATAGATGAAGAGGAAGGTGGTAGTTATTCTAAGACAGATTCCCATGAGTATGAATTCAAATTAGAATCTGAGGGAAACCCTTCTTGGGGTATTCATCCTGACTTTACTCATGTTATTAAATTTCCTAGAGGTATGGATGAATAATCTAATGACTATGAATGGGGAGCCATTCCAGAGGAAGATGAGCTTATTACAAAAAAACATGTTGATGTTATTCACCAATATGCACCTAAACCCAACGTGAGTCTAGAGCAAAATGATGAACTTATCGAGTCTAGTCCACCAATGGCTGAAGTGGATTTCCACAATGACATTGAGCCTATTCACGAATTGAATGTCTTAAGTTGTAATATCACCTTTGAGCTTGAGTGTCGGGTTAGGACCAATGATGACATATCCATATCTGTAAACACTATCTCCCAATCTTTTCCCACTTTGACTATCCAACACCCTGACCTTCTTGACCAAACCTCTACAAATATGAGCCAAGGTATTTATACCTTTCCCAATGACTATGCCCTTTCTTTCTACCTTAATTTAGTTGAGCCTATGAGGACTTCCATTAGTGAACCGAGCGTTAGCATGATGGAGTCGGACATCAAGTATCTTAGTCAGAAAAATAAGAATAAGAATAAAAAGAAAAGGAATTCTGAGGGTGAAAACCACTTTGTGGCAGTCTCAGAACCTACAAAAGTAAAAATAAAAGATGTATCTGAAGGTGAAAACCTCTCTGAGGCACCTAAGGATGAGATATTTGATGTCCTTCCGAGTCATTTACAAGAAAGAACTCCAGTTCTAATTGAGCCCACTCAATCCATCAACTTGGGAACAACAAAAGAACCCCAGTTGATCCATGTAGCACAATCTTTATCAGAAGAAGAGAAACAAAAATTTACAACATTCTTAACAGAAAAGAAGATCAACTTTGCATGGAAATATTTAGATATGCCAAGGTTGGATTCTGATCTCATAATGCACCATTTATCTATAGCTCTAAACATCAAACCTGTTAAGCAAAAATTGAGAAAGATGCATCCACATGTTGCACTCTTGGTAAAAGTTGAATTAGAGAAGCTACTAAAAGCTGGATTCATCTGTGTTATTGATTATGCTAAATGGATCTCTAATATTGTACCTATTTCTAAACCAGGCAAATCTATAAGAGTGTGCACAGATTTCAGAGATGTGAACAAAGCATGCCCTAAGGATGATTTTCCACTACCTAACATTGGTATGATAGTGGACATGACTGTGAGTTTTGAGATGTATTCTTTAATGGATAGTTTTTCTGGATATAGTCAAATAAAAATTACTCTAGAAGATCAAGAGAAAACTGCTTTCACATGTGCGTGGGGTACCTTCTATTGGAATGTCATGCCATTTGGGCTTTAAAATGTTGGTGCTACATATCAGAGAGCTATGCATTCTATTTTTCATGACATGATGCATAGGACTATGGAGGATTATGTTTATGATACCTTAGCAAAATCTATGATTAGAGATGAACATCTAAATGACTTGAGCAAGATACTAGACAAAATGGAAAAATTAGTCTTAGACTAAATCCTAAGAAGTGTGCTTTTGGTGTCACTTTTGGAAGGCTTTTAGGCTACATTGTTTCAAAGAAAGGAATTGAAGTAGATCTAGCTAAAGTTAAAGCTATCATGGAGATGCAACCTCCCAAGAACATCAGTCAAATGAGAACATTGCAAGGGAGAGTTCAATCTATTAGACACTTCATATCTCAGCTAGCAGACATATCACAGCCTTTTACAAAGACATTACATAAAGGTGTGACCTTTGCATGGAGTGAGGAATGTGAGAACAACATTAACCATATCAAGAAATATCTATCAAATCCTCCTATCGTGATGCCTCCTATTCAAGGGAAGCCATTGATCTTATATGTCTCTGCCACAGATACATCACTGGGGGCATTTAGTAGCTAAGATTTATCCACTAAAGTACCTATTAAGCAAGGCTTCCCTCATGGGTAGGTTAGCCAAGTGGGTCATGCTCTTAAGTGAATTTGACATTGAATATGTTGAAAGAAAAGCTATTAAAGGCTAAGTTATTGTTGATCAATTAGTAGATGCACCTTTGTTTGATGACACACCAATGCAAATGGAATTTCTAGATTCCTCTATCATGAATCTTTCTTCTAGAGAATGGCATTTGTTCTTTGATGGCTCCTATAGACAGAATGGATTTGGAGCGGGCATTTTTTTTATCACTCCTCAGGGATACTCCATTCCTAAAGCATTCAGATTAAAGTTCCCTTGTACAAACAATATTGCTGAATATGAAGCCCTTTTAAATGGTATGAAAATAGAAATTGAGTGGAGAGTAACAAAACTACACATCCAGGGAGACTCACAACTTGTAATCCATCAAGTCAATGATGTATACCAAATGAAGGATGAAAATCTCATTCCATACAAGAGAATGGTGGATGATCTAAAGAAATATTTCATATCTATCACATTTGAGCAAATACCTAGAACAGAGAATAAGGATGTCGATGCAATGGCAACATTAGCTACTTTATTACAACGGCTTGAACATGGGCTATGCTACAAGTTCCTAGTGGAAGCACTATCTTATCCTGCATATGACTCCTTTGATACCCGTATGATCTGCATTATTGTGGGTCATGATTCATTTTGATATAAAAACCTATTCTCCTATCTCAAAGACCAAATCATTCCTGATACCTTTAACCATCATGAAAAGAGATACCTTATCCATAATGCCTCCCGATATGTCACCATTGGTCACAATCTGTACAAATGAGGTCTAGATGGTACGCTACTTAGATATTTAGAGCGGGAAGAGTCTCAATGTGCATTAGAGGAAGTCCATGATGGTATTTGTGGGTCGCACTTGAATGGTTTAGCACTAGCATAAAAACTTATTAGGGTTGGGTAGTATTGGCCAGAAATGGAGAAAGAGTCTATCAAGTTTGCTAAGAATTTTCAAAAGTGCCAAGTACATGGTAACTTAATTCATGCTCTAGGAAGAGATCTAATTCCCTTCACTACACAATGGCCTTTTCACCAATGGGCATTTGATCTTATCGGAGCCATACATCCTCATTCTTCTAATGGGCATACCCACATTATTACAGCTACAGATTATTTCATGAAATGGGTAGAAGCAGTCCCTTTGACTCAAGCAACTGAAAAACAAATATCTATGTTCATCTTGAACTACATCATATGTCGGTATGGTATTCCACATTCTATAATCACAGATAATGGTGGACAATTCAAGAACAAAGACTTAGATGATCTATGTGCCAAATTCAAGATTACACAACATTGGTCATCTATCTACTAACCTCAAGGGAATGGACAAGTAGAGGCTTCAAACAAGAATCTATTGAAAATATTGCACCATACAGTTAATAAAATAGGAAGAGACTGGCATCTCATGATCAATTTAGCTCTCTGGGCCTATAGAACAAGTATCAGAATGCCCATTGGGGCTACTCCTTTCACTTTAGTTTTATGGGTCTGAAGTAGTACTACCTATTGAGGTTGAAATCCTATCACTAAGAATCAAAATGCATGGTCTAGTAACTAATGATGACTACAGAGTGTCTAGGTTGCAAGAACTTGAACTACTAGATGAGCGCAGACAAGAAGCGTATGATCATCTTAGAGTGTATTAGAAAAGAATGTCTAGAGGCTACAACAAAAAAATCAAACATGAAGAATTTCAGGTTGGTGATCTAGTCTTGAGAGAGAATCCTAAAAATCAATCACATAGAGAGCGCAAGGGGAAGTTTGAACCCAACTGGCTGGGTCCCTTTGTAATCACTTTTACTTTTGGCTCTGGTGCCTATCAACTCTCAACAACTGAAGGAGAACAGCTCTGAGAACCAATCAACATTCTCCATCTAAAGAAATTCTATGCCTAAGGCATTCAATATATGGTAAAATGTCTTGAAAAAATCTTAAAAATTTGAAAAAGTCCTAAAAAAATGAACATCTTGGTGAAAACCTAGCAATAGGCGCCTTGGTGAAAAAATGAAAAATACAAAAAAATGAGAAAAATAAAAAGTGCCTTGGTGAAAACCTGGAAACAGGCGCCTTCATAGCAAAAATAGAATCTCTACCAAGATGGTGAAAACCCAACAAATGGGTGCCACTTGTTCAAAATGCTTCATCTATCAGTGCAATCTTGGTCTTTCCCAGCTTTTAGTTTGCTTTAGTCTATATATATCCTTTTTTCAATAAAGTCGGTCTGTACACCAATCGACTCAAGCGTCTATATCCTATCAATGCTTAACACTTGGGGGAAATCAATGTCATATCCTATGGCCTCCAGTACATCTTAGATGAGTCATATCTAGTTAGAGTCCTTTGAAGCTTCATCCGAGTCAGTCAGTCAGTCTCCTCTCCAGAAAGGATTTTGCATCTACAACAATGCAATCAAACATCAAACTAAAAACAATCTATGCTTCACATGCTTTTATCTCCTTGTATGCTTACTGATTCGCATTGAGATTTTTGCATATTGTGTCCCTTCGAGCTCTTTGATGATGTCCTTTATAGGATTTAGAGAGTGATGACTGGGGGCATAATATTTTCTTTATCTACTACTTGTATGTGAAAATCTAACAACTTTGGAAATGGTGTCTGTCTGTAAGAGCCTTTATCTCGAATTGGATGGCCATGAGTACCTCGACCATTGATACCCAGAAAATTCAAGGAAGTTTGATCTCACTGTTGTCTTTTTGAGTGAGTTCTTTCTCCTATTGTGAAATGCAATCTTGCCTAAGGATGTGAACAATAAAGGGTCACTACGGGTAATTCACACTAGACTTAGAATGATCTCTTGACTATTTGATGTTTTTGTAACACAAGGCGTATTCTGGTCATCACGACGTTTATGTTTTGATGCTTATACAAATTGCTATATCAAAATAGATATGATATTCAGGTCATTCTGACGTTTGTGCCTTGGTGCTTATATCTAATCCAACATTCTGAAAACAAAATCAATATTCATATGTCCATGGTTGCCTAACCATTGGGTGTTGTATTGATTCCTGTGCATACAAATTGATATTCATATGTCTATGGTTTCATGACTAGTGGGCATTGTATTGATTTATCAGGTTACCTAAAAACTCAATGATGACAAATGACCGACACATGATCAGTGACTAAGTCCTAGGTCTTGGGTTGCATTTCATTTTGCATGTCATTTTACACTTTGCACTTTGCATGATCTCACAAATTGCTTGAAAATCTTCAAATAATCCTTCTAAAAACTATACTTAAACTGAAAATGAAGAGCTGAATCTCATACAAAGATCTTCTCATGGGAATGCAAGTTGTCACAATCCTGGGTTAAACATCCTTTTTGACATAAGACTGAGTACTTGTCTTCATCAATACCTGCAAAACATATCATGTGTATCATTGCATTTTCATTACATATTCATAATCATTCATTCCATCTATTGCATTACATACATTTCCATACATACACTTTCCATAATCAAGTACATTTGCATCACATTCATACATTTGAAAGAAATTATTGCATTGCATGAATCCATACATACATTCTACTCTACTCATAGCATAAGCATCACATGATATCATCATACATCAAAAACATGACAAGTACAAATGAAGTCACAACCAAAAGTCTCAATCTCATATATATATATATATATCATAAAACTCAAAATAGTCAGGGGTGCACTACTGGCACAGTGTACAAAAGAATGAGCTCATGTGAGCTATCAGAAGTCAGAATAGTATCAAAATAGAAAAAAATATCAGAATATCATGACAGATCAGTTGTCGGCCTGATCCTCTCCATCTGGTGGAGGTGGTGGTGGTGCATCTAGTACTACCTCGGCTCTAGGTTCTCTCGCTCCCTCTGATGCTAGCATATACTGAGAATATGAAGGAACTCTCTGAGCAAGTGGTACTGCAACATAGTATGCTGAAACATAATAGGTAGATCTAGAGGTCTGATGAATAACCTCTACCTGTAATCTCTGAACCTCACCACAAAGCTCAGCGCATTGTCTATCTGCCTCTAGAAACCTCTCCACCCAGCAAGCACTATGCACCTTCAGGTCCCTGACCTATAATATAAGTCTCCTCACAATCTCCTATGTAGTCAGTGGAACACTAGGATCAGCGTCTGCTGCTAGCATATTAGTATCTATAGCAGGCTACTCTGTAGTCTCTACTCTCTGTGCCTTACGGTGTCTCACCTCTGCACCAAGATCAAAACTGATATCCTCCTGTAAGGGATCAGAATCACCACCTACAACCTACTCCACTACAAGTACCTCCTCAATAGTACCAACACTATCTAAAGTACTGCCCTCTCCCCTAGTCCGTCTCTGTGAACCTGTAGGCCTACCTACTATAGAACTAGTGGGATGAGGGGGCCTCATCTGTCCTAATGGTCTATGTGGGGAAGTCATCGCTCTCGGTCTCAGAGGTGTGGGGTGCATAATCAGAACCTGTGTGGGTCTCGGACCCTGTCTCATTGGAGCTCCAATAACATCCATCACCTCCTCCATGGAAGGTATCAGCTCTATGGGGTCAGAGAATCTATAGACCAGATGATCAGCAAGCCATGTGATAAAACCATCTGTCACTCTGGCATCAACAACCTATGGTCTATACTCCCAGTCTCTACCAATAATACCACTGTACTCCTGTGAACAAAAGGCATAAGAAAGCCTCAAGGTCCATCCAAGTCTGAGCTCACGGGCTATTCGAGCATAAGTGGCATAATCCTAAGGTGCATTCTGCACTCATCCATACTATCGCCACACCCTAGTAATGATAAATCTCTCCAATATAGAGGACGATCATCCTATCAACACATGGCTCTGGAAGAAGAAACTAAACTACTCTCATGCAGTAGGCCAAGGCTCAATATCTACATAGGGCCTCCATTGTACAAATGTCATGTCATCAAGGCACTGTCTCTAGTACTCTACATGACCCATGCGACCTTGTATGACATATCCAGCATAAATATAAATCACGGGCTCCTGCGATTGTCGCTGTGACTAGCACACTGGTCTCAAAACTGAGATATGCTCCCATGCCCAGATCTATAGAACTAGAGCACCAACAACAAAATTTTTTCTCTCCTGATACACTACCTCATGCATCTTAGAGAACATATGGGCTAATAAACACTGACCCCAGGCTAACTTAGAAGGAGTCGCCATCAAACGTGCTACCATCGGTGCCCAACCCATCAATAGACCATTCTGCTGACGGTCAGACATGATAATACCTCCTATCATCCCAGCAAGGATGCACTCTAATCTATGAGACTAACCATAGTGCTATACCAAGGTCTCCTAGGAAATAGAACCAGTCAGTTATGTATCATCTCTAAAAAGATGTTTGAATGCTAGTAATCCAAAGTTCCTCGAACTCATATAAGCTAAACACTGACCTAAATGGAAGGGAATGCGCAGTATACGGTATACATCCTCTGGTGTCACTGTGATCTCCCCAGTCAGTAAGTGGAATGTTTGGGTCTCAGAATGAAATCTCTCTATCAATGCAGTCAAGAGTCCATGATTTACCCTAATCTCTAGTAAATGAATCAGATACTCAAATCTGCATGAAGCAAGATGAACTCTCATAGGATCAGGCAATGAAACATAGAGTCTCTAAGTGGCTGGATGTGAGATGCGTACATGAACATCAGGATATGTGACCTACACAACACAAAAATAGGGAACCCTATTAGTACTTTGGTTGAAAAATAGGCTACAAATATAGGAATTGAACAGTTTGCTATTTCAGAAGGTAGACCAAGGACTCAGTAATCAGGCTAAAAGATCAGAAAACTCAAAATTTTGACCTAGAAATGAGTTTTGGGCTCATTGTTTTCCAAACAAAAAAGCAGACTGGTATTAAAAATTGTATGAGTTTTCACCAGTTACCATATGACAAACAATGTTGATACGACACTGTATATCTCCCCGTATGAGTTATGAGGGACCTGATGAAACATCGTACGACTCTTGGGTCCCTCTCATATGAGTCTTGGGGGATAATGATACGAAAACCTAACTAGAATTGAAAAGTCATACAAGCCCAAAAGGATAGTCATACGAGTTTCCATGCATGCAAAAATTCAAACTTGAAAACGTATGAAAAATATGCTAAAAATGCTATAAACAAAGAAAAATTGAAGTTGCAGAGAGGCACAGAGGTCCACCTACCGGATGTCCATACTGTCAAGGTCTCTGATGCCTCCGATTGTGCTCAAAATGGTGAGAAGACACAAGTACCTTCATTTTTGCCATTTTCTCAGTTAGAGGGCTCCTCAAGGTTTTCAACAGTCAATGGTGAAAATGAATTGAAAATGACCCTTCTAGCCTTTATATAGCTTCTGACCTAATTTTCAAAAGTGCTTCATTTTTCATGAAAATTGCACCCCTGGCTAATTTCGACATTTTGAACTCATTTTCGAGATCAAAATTGAAATTCAAGATCGTTTACTATGTCAAAATCATGATTTAAAATTTTTAGACCCAGGATGTCTGACTAGCATATTCGATCTTCGATCATCACAGAAATCTAGTATTCAACTTAATTGATTATCTTACATCAAACTATCAAAATTTCAACTTGGTCAACTCATGGTCAAACCTAGTCAAACTTGGTCTCCAAGACCTCCAAACGATGCAGAATGCATTCTCGAACATGTATAACCACTGCTCAAATCAATTAACATACTTCTAAACCATTCAATGCTGACTTTTCTTGTCAGATTTCAATTTTCATCCTGAAGGGGGCATGGTATTGCATATCATTCAAGTCTGTAAATCTAAATCTGAAAATCAAACTTCTTTCCTCAGTGATCAAGACAACAACCACGTCTAGTTACTGGTTCATCAAAAGTCCGCGTCTCTTGGGGCAAACTCTATCATCTCTTTAGGCATATTAGATTCATCGAGATCCATATCAATCTGGTATCCTAAATCTATCTTGTAAACTGTATCAAATTTTTGTAACCAACGATTCATTTGCGTCATTTCCTTGTTTCTTCGTAACTGATGGGTTTAGGATGTGATATCAATATGATTCATAAAAGGACATTCAGGTCTGGAATCAGTCACTCACTTCTTTGCAATCATAAGGTTCAGAATCAGGCATTTTGGCACTTTTTCATAATCACCGGTTCATTGTTGATATAGCTAGCATCATCTTGATTCTTGGTCATCCTAGGCTTGGTTCGATATCTATCTTTCCAATATTTCAATTGATTTATGTCTCGAAATCGGTTCATCTTTCAAATCAATTTCATACATATATCATACATAGACTATTCTTTGAATCACTGCGCTTCGCACAATGATTCAAAGAGGGGCAAAATGTAATACCCCAAAAATGGGCTATAGGTTCATTAACCTCTTACATCAATAATTCAATCAAAATTGACATCAAAGTCCTAACCTAAGGCACATCTACACATTATCAAATCCTAATTGATTTTATCTTAAATCTACATCAGAGAATATTCTTTGAATATTTCCTTTATCCTAATTATCTTTAATTTAATAATTATTTGGCGATAAATCCTATTTATCCTAAAGTTTGATTAATTGAATATGATGAATATTTAATTAATTAGATTTAATACTGCCACTTAATTATTTAATTAAATTTAATTCTATTTATTCTTAAATTTTATTATTTTTATTTTGACAATAAATCAAAATTCCTACAAACAATCAATTGAATATTTATTTAATTGATTTAAAAGCAAGTTGTCAATATTTAATGATATAGTTTTTAAATAAAAGTTTGATTTAATAATTGATTAACCCATAAATCAATTGCTTTAATTTTAAAATTAGTTAAGTTGAGAATAAATCACTTTATTTTTAATTAATTCATATTAAATCATGCACAATCAGAAAAGCAGTCAACTTTAAAACAACTATTAAATTTCAATTTGTTAACTTTCTAATCTCAACATCTGATGATGAGTTGAAAAATAAAACTAAACTCTATTTTAAGATAAAAATTACTTTTGCATGATTTTATGAGTTTATTTATTTTTAATTTCTTGTTAACTCAAAAATCAACTTGAGTTTATCAAGAGTGATTTATGGCTTTTCTCAATGCATCTTCAAACCCTGGATTTCTATAAAAACAAGGCTCATCTCTCTAAATCCCTTGAAGCTATCAATCTCACATCTCTAGAATTTGCACAATTACTCTGGTGAATTTACAACTAAAGAACAAAGATTTTGCGACAGGCAATTTTGTGAGATCAATTCATAGTTTTTCATAGCTTTGCATATCAATTCATATAATTCTTAGATTAATTTGCATATCATTTCAATTTCATTCTAGATTAATTTCATATAGTTTTTCATCCTATTGCATTAAAAATCCAAAAAAGTAGATTAATTTGCATTCATATTTCATTGCTTTCATCATTTTAAATCCTTCGTTTAGGTGTTGCATTGTCACTGATCTCGATTTCAATCTGAGAACATCATACTCACACCTACTAGAAGGCAATAAATCGCCTAGTTAGCATAGTTTCATTTATTTGTCAGATTTTGATTTTTGCTAACCTCTAATGTTTTACTAAGTGTTGTGTCTACAACTAGGTACAAAATTCACACACATAGGTATAGCTTCGGCAATAATACAAATGGAGATATAAATGAATTAATTCGATTAATGGCAATAATTTATATTTGATTACAATTAATTCGAATATAGATATAAATCAAGACTTACATTAATGATTTCGTAAATACTAATTTGATTTATTATTTTTATACTAATATTATATAATAATATTAGATATATTTAATGTGACATTTATTATTATTTTTAAATAATATTAATTAATGATTTATATATTGATGATATATATATAAATATATATCATTTAAATATTATTTATTTCTAAGCTCATTTGAATTAATTAATGTAATATAAATATTATTGAATTTAACACAAACTTGAATAAGTGTATATAAAAATAAATTTAAAGGTATACATCATTTGTGGTCCATGACAGATGTCATGTTGATGCCTATAGTTCTACAGCCTACAACAAGAACTAATAAATGCAAAAATGCCATCATTACCGCAGAAAAATCATAGTGATTATTTAAGACTCTCATTATTGTTTGAAATATATTTATTATAAACGGAAGATGAAATATGTGAAGGCTTAAGTTCCTATTGTCGTGAGTGTCATGGCTACTATTTGGGGTGGAGACTTAGGAAACGCAAAAAATATTTTCCAAAGGACTATTCAAGAAATTGTCGACTTGGGTGAATTGTATCACTGGTGATGTTATATACAGACAATTCCAAGGTTCAGATTAATATTTCTGTGAATTATCTCATGTCCTAGGCAACTGTGGTTACCAGAATCTTGAACAACTTCTATACTGGTGATTAGAGTCAACATTTCATATTGAAAGGTTCCTATTGTGTAGTGGCAAGCCATGTACAATTAGTGAGAGGTTGTAAATCTGTCATGAGGAGTTTGGCCAAGGTAACCTATGACTGTGTGAATTACTAGTTTTAGCCACTTTCTTACAATATTTAGGGAGTATAGATTACTTTAGCTCATGTGTTGGTTTCTCTGCAATTCGACACAGAACAAGTGGCTCTACCTCTGCATTTTTTTATCACTTTTTATATTTGGTCGTTCAATCTCATCTCTAGTTATTTCAAGTTAACTGCAAAAAAGAGAGTATCAACATCAGAAGGGTTCGAATATCTTGAAAGAAGTTGGGAAAGCATAGTTGTTGTGTGTAGAAGATTGGCATCATAAGTTGTATGGGATTAAAATCAATTATTGCATACTTCCAACAATGAGTTAATGCCAACTATCTGGCATCAGAGACTGTTAATCTTATTTTTGGGCTGCAAAGAGGTTAGACAAAATATAAATTTGAAGTGTGTAATGACTAGGTTGATTATTTCAATTTAAATCCACTATCAAAATATTGTGCTACTCTGGAGTATGAATCCTGTTTTCAAGTTGTACTGATATTGTGTTTGAGGAACATATTTCTATACTTAGTTTTGCAATATATTGGCATTGAAAATTCATTAGGAACCAATAAAAAAACCCTCAAATATCATAAAATTAGTAAATGGACCTTGCGTGCAAAGTGTTTGACAAAATGTCAAACCTTTTAATGAATGAGTGAAGGATTTTAATAATGTCCACGAGGCCAAAACATCCTATGGGACCTGCCTGTTGACAACTAGCCTAATCTAGATGTAACCCTTTGACTAATTCTTCTCTTCTTTGGTGCATTTTGATGATCAAGTTTGTGGTCTTGTCCAGTTGCTTTTCTTTGAAGAGGTGGCTCATACTACTATTTTCTAACATCTCTGAGTACCCAGATCTGATGTTGTTGTATGTTGGGCATTCCATGACAAAGTGATGTTTTGTTTCAATGGCTCCCATGTCATAGAATAGATAGGTCCAATTTTCCCATTCCTCTTTTGGTACTTTCCATCTACCTATCTCGCATCTCAACTGGTGAGAGCTAGTTCTAAGCTAGGCTATAAGCATTTTGGCTTTCCCCTTAATAGCCGCTCCTAAATATGCTTTTTCCTCATGGAAAGTGTTGGGGTTAAATTCCTTAACATAGTATGATTTTTTCCTCCCCATGTGCCTTGTCCACATGATGTTATGGAATCTTTTGCGAACAAACTTCTTAATTTCTTCAGTACTATCTGAGAAGCTATGGATGTTGACATCCCACTTTTGTATCCATTTGTTGTTTTGCTTCATCCATGTGTTTTTTCTCCTTTCTAGCTTTTCTTCAGTGACTAGCCTAGGCCAGTGATAGCTTCCCATATTCTAGGTTTTCTTTAAGTAGCATATCAGCCATACCATTGCAATAGCTTTTAAGGGAAAGGCACCCACTTCTACCAATAAGATCTCATACGGCACCGTGGTTTTTATTTTAAGGTTGCTGACGATAAGGTGTTTCTGTATTCTTTCTACCTGTTTCCATTTCTGATCCGACAAGCTGCTACCCCAAATTTCACACCCATAAAAAACCACAGGTGTGACAAACAACCCAAATAGCATTTTCTTTGTCTTCCAATCCCATAGTTCAGTGTTCCTACACTTATTCTGTAAAGAATATAGTGCCTTCTAGCCCCCTTGAATTCTTTTAGATCTGTATGTTTCCCACCTAATTTTATTCTGGAATTCTATTCCCAAGTATTTGTATTGGCTCACAATCTCTAGAGGGTTGCCCTCAAAGAGAAAAGTGTTTGAGGGTCTCTTGTTTCTCTTCAACAAGAAGATCATAACTTTAGTTTTTCTAGTGTTAACTTCCATACCCACCTCCTGACAAAATCTTTTCAACGCCTTCAAGTGCTCTCTCAAACCATTAGCCGTCTTGGCGATAATGATGAGATCATCCACATATAACAATAGTTTTATCATATAACTAGCTAGATGAACCCCCTCACCACTGAATCTATTTAACCATGCTTCTAACTTGTCAATGTAAAGCCCAAACTAGGTTGGAGATAATGAGCACCCCTGTTTGACCCCTATGTCACTGCCAAAGCACTCTGATAACCCATCCGTAGTTCTAATTTTGGCCTTCACCTGTTCATATAGTATGTGTACTGTTGTCCTTAGCACCACAGGGATTCCAAACTCTTCCATTAGTTTCCAAATTTTGTGATGGGGTACTGTGTCAAAGGCTTTTTTGAAGTCCACAAAATAGAAAAAGGCCTCATCCCCCGGAGTGTCCCATATTTTCTCAACTAAGTATCTAAGAGTCGCTCTATGATTGATGGAGTGTTTTGGTCTAAAACCTGCTTGTCCCTTTGTTCTTTTCTCCTTTGTTTCAGCCCCTTTACTAATTTTTGTTCTACCATGCTTCCAAATAGCTTGTCGAGAAGGGGGTTGATCATGACGATCTGATAGTTAGAGCAGTTTTTTGTGTCTCTGCTTTTGTAGATTGAAACCACCACACTAGTCGTCCATTTTTTAGGGAAATCATCCTCATTGGTACTGTTAAAGATATGGTTGATATGAAGTGCAAGCAAATCAGCACCCCATTTCAGGTATTCAGCTAGGAGCCCATCAATATCCCGTGCTTTACTTGCTGCTAACCTCCTTATGTCTTGAGTGATATTGTCATTGTTGAATAGCTCCCCTATGTGCTTGGTTATCGGAGTACCATGTTCACCTAGCTTGCATTCATAAAGCACTTTGGCATATTCCAGCCATTGAGTGCCAGTTATGTTATTCTCTACTTTCTTCTTTTTATGTTTGAGTTCGTTCCAAAACTTTTTAGGGCTATTTTTCTCGAGATTAATCAGCTCAAGTCTTCCCAAGATCACATATTGTTCATTCTTCCATCTTAGCAACTTGTTATACTCCTTATTTTTTTCATTATTCTTTTGTCCTTTCATATTGATTTTTGCCCTCTTGCATTCATCATCAAACCACGGGTTAGCCGACAATGCATTCTTAGTGTCTCTTTCGAGTTTAGATTGATTGGATATTCCCTTATCTCAAACTCCAATATCTTTGAGGTGTAGTTTTGAGAGCAAGTGACGTAATCCACTACACTTTTCCTGTTGTAAGTTTTGCAAGTGATGTTTCCTAAATTGGGTCATTTCTTCACTCTATTGCAAATGACCATGTTGTAAAGGTAGCAGACACCCAGTAATTCTACCCCAAAATGATTGACCTTTCCTTTGTCATCCTGCGATGATCTCTCCAATTGTTGGGCCCCCTCTTCCTCTAACCATATCAGATCACTGCTTTCTTTGTACCCTCTTTCAAGATTGAAAGTCTGATTATTTGTTGTTCTGACATTAAAGTCACCTATGAGTAGATTTTTGCGTAAGGCGCTAAACATAGAAATGTCCTTTTTGAGCAAGGCAAATGGATCTTCATGGTCTAGATGCTTCTTCTTATAAATTTTTGATCCTTTAGGAGCAAAGTAGCATGATGCCACCTAAATAGAAACCTGATTTTCTGTTATTTTTATCCAAATGTATTGGTTGTTTGCATCTTCTTTCTCCATATTTATAAATCTACCCCATGTTTCCTTAATCAAGATGGTGATACCTCTGTGTCCTTTGCCATTTTCCATCCTTTCATTCCACACTGAGATTTTCCTGTAACTCTCAAACTCTAGGACCTTGCAACCATCATGTTCATGTGTCTTTGTGAGCAGGATAATGTCTTTGCCTCCAACTATGGGCCCTAACCCAGGTCCTCTTCTCCATGGGTAGCCTCTACAATTCCAGCTAACTACAGTTAAGAATTCTTGGGCGGGCCCGAGTTCCTATTTATCATGTGTTATTTTGTCACTAATATGGGCCTTCCCATTTTGCAGCCACGCCCATTTTCCACTTTCTCTTGTTGTTTTGACTTTTTCGCATTCTTTCCTCCTTTCCTCTTGTTGGGTTATGGTAAGATCATCATCAAGGTAGATATGTGTTCCTTTGAGAAACCTCCTATTTCTCATAATATTATTTTTGTCTTCTACATTCTTCAACGTCACCCTTACGTGTCTATCCTTGCAGCCCTTTGTCCACTTTCCAATTCTTTGTGTTTGCATAACCACTCCATTCCACTCTAGTTGGTCTATAAGGAAGTCCTTTATTAGTTCTTTTATGGTTTCTTGTTCCCCGTAGTCTCTTAACCCTTTGATGATGAGGTTTTCTCCCCTCTCGCTTATCCCCTTTTCTACCCTAATCTGACACCTTATTTGCTTTTCTATGACTTTGCTGGGCGTATTCGCAGTACTGTTTACTATGTTTGTCCATGACTTGACTTTTTCTATTTGTACTCTTATCTGATTCCCTTTTTGTTCCATACATCTGTATAAATTGTATATGTATGTATATATATACACATATGTATGTGTGTATATATATATAGATATATACACATAATATTCAAAGAAATTAAAATTCCTTATGCATCTTCTCAATCATCTTTTGGGTAAACCAAATGGAATATCCCATATTTTGGAAATCATTTTTAGGATTTCTATCTTCCAGAATTACAACATCTTCCAGAATTGACTATATCCAACATTTGGTATTCCAGCACGCAAACAAACTGTAGGAGAAGAAAAGTAAACAATGATAGATTGATAACATACTTTTTAATTATAAACAAATATTGTTTTAGTTCTCATAATATATTTCAATGATCTTGAACATTTTACTGGATAAGAAATCAAACATTATTTTAAGTTGTTCAATAGTTTTATAGGTCGTCATTTGTCTACTTTGAGCTTCTTTCAAGGAATAATTTTTTTTACTATTGTAAGTTTGTTCTTTCAAGACCCTGCAAAATTAGTACACATTAGTAGTCATCACCCAAAAGATACATTGTATTGCAAGAAAACAAACAAGAATCTTGTCCTTTGAGATTAACTTATGTTTGTTAGTCATATGTAACTTGTATCTAGAAAAACCCAAAATCAATGACAATGACAACTTTGTTATTGTTCTTAATGAAAGACACAATAGTGTATATAGAAAGGAGGTTGATGGTGAGGTTCCTATTCAGAAAAAATAATGTTGACTTGAAAAATAAAAATACCGACTGTATAATATCTACTCTAAGGGAAAGAAATTAGATTGAGTAAATCATAGTGAGGAACAATATCATAGAACTATAAAAGTGACTTGGGAAATCAATGAAGAAAATAAAATTTTATAGTTTCTAAGGAAAGTATAATATAGAAGAGAGTCCAGATGGAAGAAGTTTATTTGGAAGTAAAGATGATAAAGCAAATGAGGATGTTTCTAACTTTGGTGAATGTCATGTCCCCACAAAAATAAGAAATAATTTAATTTAAGGAAAATTATAATCAAAATAATAGACAACTTTCCTAAAATAAATGATATCTTTGTGCAAACAATAAACAACAAGAAGTGCATACATTCAAAACATTCTAATTTGCATATTAAAATATTCTTATCTATACAAATAAAGTATAGTTTATGTCAATGATCTTCCTTACAAAAAAGAATAGGACCCATGTTGAGAGGCTAAAGTTGATTGTGCATGTGCTCTGGAAGCATTATCAGATTCTTTCATGACTTTTAAGCACAAGAAATAAATAGAAATTGTTGACACTATGGCACTATAAAAGAATATTTAAGTGTAAATGCCAAAGTCAAATAGAGCTATGGTATTGTGGGGAGGACTCCATAAATGTATGATTAAATGGATATGTGGATATCTAATACATGAATATTTTTATGAGAAAATGTATGTATTGGAAATGATCAATGTCCTTATACTAGAGTTTACTCGTGACTATTGTGGATGAAAATTATACAATAAAATAGAATATGTGAAAGGAGAGCACATTAAGGCCCCTAAAGATATAACTGATGTATGTTGCAAATAGTGAAAATGTTTAAGAAAAAATTATTGTTTAACTATTCTATTCTTGTGGAAGATGCCTCTCTAGACAAGCTAGAGAACGAAGTAGTTGGCTGACTTATAGCATTGTCCAGGTGAATAAAGGTTGGTGGATCATTTAAATTTTTTGATTACTTAAGTGAAAAGAGTTTCTTTTGAAAAATTATGACAAACTCATGCATCCAAGCCATATTCCCATACAAGCTAGCAACACCCACAAATTGCTAATCATGTTATTTTAGTGGATGATTATGTACCAATATGATGACTTATAATTATTTAGAAAACACTTTCTTTGTGATGAATCATGATACATTTGTATTAGGAGGTGAAACTAAAAAGACCATCATCAACATAAGAAGAAGATGGATTAAAAATAACATGAATATTATAACGTCGTAATAAAATTTCAAACAAGTGACCAAGGTGTAGACAACGAGATGAAACTTTAAATGTGACAAGGTCAAACCTATCGAATCAAATCCGTCAATCTCGGGTCAATATATCGACATGTATTATTTCCATTGATTTGTTTTTGGCACCCAAACTTTTGAAGTTGAATCTTTATCATCTATTCTCACTATGCAATTTTTAAGTTGTAGGTGTGCATGGTGACTGACATGCTCTATTTGTGCAGGATATAAGAGACTAAATGTTTTTGTTGAAGACCATCATCTATAGTTAACCAACATTTACAATTATGCAAAGAAATACAACACTTACTCAAAATAGCTAAAGGGAGAACTTTTATATACAATATCCTCAACTTCAACTTCAGAACAACCCGACAAAAACCAGACACTAGTCAAAAAATTGTATAATAGTTTGATTAGTAAAATAATGAATGACCTCTTAAAAATGTAGCTCTTACTGAAAATAGTAGATGGAACTTGTATATGCTAAATCTTCACCCCCAACTTAATCATGATCCTACAAAAATCAAGGATATTTGTTTCAACATAAATTAAATGATAGGATAAAGAAAAGGAATTCTCAAGCTTAAAAGACAAGGGCCTCAATTGTTATTTAAAAAAAATATTGAATGGGATATTATGGATGAGAACTTTACCTATTTGTTGTAATAATAGAGGAAGTATCATCTATGTTGTAATGATGTGAAATAAATCTTGAGGAATCGATTACTGTGCTTATGAAGCTAACAAGTTATATTTTAGAAATAGAAACATTTACAATTGTATAAATGAAATGAAACACTTACCCAAAATAGTAGAAGAGAGTACTATTATATGCGAAATCCTGAACATTAGCTTTAGAACACCCCAAATAGCAGAATATATAACTTTAATATGTAAAATCTTCAACTTTAGCTTTATAACAACCTACAAAAACCAAACACTAGTCAACAAGGATTAGTTAGAACAAGAACACTCGCCATACTCTCATTAAAGAAGATTAAGAAGTATGAAATGAAGATCCTCTTGTAGAAACAATGAGATTGTTTAGTTTTTAAAATTATATAATAGAGCCTTTAAGGTTTACTAATGCATATTGTTTGAATAACTAAGCTTGTGGGAGTAAAATTGTGATTGAGAAACTATTTTCTAAAGCTTATGAATCTATTCTTGGCATGACAAGATCCCTTTTTAGGAGGAAGAGGAGGAAGAGGATATAGTAGAGAATTTGTATCTTCCACAATTCATAATGTTTAAATAACACAAGTTCTTTTTATTTTTTGAGAAAGTTTGTCTAAAACATATTTACAAAAATGTGGTCCCAAGTTGCAAATTTTGTATTTTTTATTTGTGATTTTTGTTGATGACTTTTTCCTAGACTTAGTATTGCATTCATCTTATCTGTTTATATTTCATTGTCATTGTGAATGATAGGGATGTTCTTCTCACTCATTATTATAGCTACATCTCCATGTGTCAACAAACAGGGTGGCTTAAAATGTCCAAAACAAGCACAAGTTTTGTCAATAGGATGCTTGGATGAAGAGGTATTTATATCACATAACTAAATTTTCTCTTACAGGCTTACATTATTTAGCTAAATGCCTATATATTATTTTGGAAAGATAAATATCTCATAGGTATATTAATATTTTGATATTAAAAAAATGAATCTGTTAACAACCAATACATTTTGGTTTTGGTTCTTCCCTAGTTTGATGTCTCAATTGTAATTTTATCCTGGTGATTATAGTAATTGCCAACACTCTTCTCTTTATCTTTTGTAGGCATTTTCTATAAAGGGTGAATGAGTTGGGAAGGAATTGTTTTCAATTACCTACAAAACTTTTAAAGCTAAACAAAATGTGCAGTTAAATTGGTAAATTTAATCTCAACAGAAAATAACATAATCTTTAGCAATAGACTTAAGGTGGCATAAATTGACGTGTTACACTGAGTAAATATGCCTTCACAAGCAAAAATAACTATAATATAATTTTTCCAAATCTTCAAATAAATAAGTGTAAAACACTTGAATTAATTTCTTTAAAAAAATGTAATATCATTTTTACAAGGAAAAAAACACAATTTAAATAAACTTAAATGTGAAAGCACAATTTAACTCATTGAATGAGTAAATTTACATCTAACTGCTAAACAAAACAATTTTCTGGGATAATCATTCTAAATATTCAATTAAGAATGCTAAATTTAACTTGACACTCATGTTTCCCAAATGAAAGTTTCATTTATAGCACATGCAAAGAAATTCCAAGTATTCCACCTATAAAATTAACAAGAAAAATAATGAATTTCGCACATGCACTAAGAAATTCCAGCTGTTCAAAAGATAATAAGGAAAATACACACCAATTTCACACAGCTATAAAGATTGACAAAGAAAATAAATGACAAAACCAAATGCGCTCTCAATGTCGTCCCTTGATATTCATTGAGCATGAGAAGAAATTAGCTACTAAATAATCGGTATTAGGAAAATTCTGAATAAACTATAAAATTCGATAACCTAGGTGCTGTGCAGAGATAAAATCTTTCATGGAAAATAAGAAAAGGTAGATGTAATGAAGAAGGAAAATATTCAACCTAAAAATCTTACCCCGTTTGTGGAGTGTAGGAAAGTCCATTATTAAGTTAAAGTTTTCCATACATGTAATTATGTTAAAGTTCATACCAGTGTTTTGGCCCTTGAATTTGATGCCCTAAAACCATCAAGGATAGGCTTAACATTAATAATACACCCAGGAATGTAGATTCAGAAAGAAATAATAAGAAGAGGGTTTGAATCTCATATCTCTATAAACAACACACTAATTCGCATGCATGCAAAATGTACACTAATTCACATGCATGCAAAATGTTGTAAAATTCACAGAGGACAAGAACAGTTTGACAAAATGTCACATCCTAATGTGATGTCTTGGACAACCATGAATACATGATATTTCTATAATGGATTGATTGATAAAGCCACATTTTTTTAAAGGAAATGTCTTGATAGGATATGGCCGAACAAGTAATGTAATTATTGTAGAATATACACAAAATGTGCTTGTTGATGAAGGTTTGCAACTTTTTGAGGAAATGCATCAACCAAGCACCTAGAATGTTGTAATTGTAGGTTACATTCATAGTGAGCATAGTGTGAAAGACCTAAACAATGTTATGCATAGTCTAGGGTTTGAATCCAAAATAAAATTGATAGGGATGACAATTGCAACATCAAAAGTAGTGCTTTGCTTTGCAAATGTCACTTACCTATGCACTAGAACCTTCCAAAGGAAACATTGGCCAATGTTTTATATTTTTTAGAATATTTTTCTTTCCAAATTTTAATAAAAAATAAAAATAAACTACAGGAAAAATATGAAGAATTAATCAGCAAAAAAGATATATTGGCAAAAATTGTATTTTTAAAATTCACTTGCTCAAGACGTTAGGGAAAACAATTATCGCAATATTGGCTAAAATTGTATTTTTTAAATTCACTTGCTCCAGACGTTAGGGAAAGTGATTATCGCAGCTCTAGACATTAGGGAAAGCGATTATTTTATACTTCTACCCTTATCGAGAAGAAATTAATAGTGAAGGGAGTGACTTTGAAAACATTAGTCTTCTACTTAAGCTAGGGACTAATAAAATAAAAAAGCTTGCAAATAAATAAATAATTTTAAAAAAATTATATGAATCATTTGAAATTGAAGGATATGAAAATTTCTCATCTCTCATCGAAAAATAGCGATAAATCATGCACAAACTATCCTTAAATTGATTATCATTTGTTTGTAGAAAAATCACAAAATCTGCATTTCGAATAGAGCTTGATGACTTACATTGAGCTTTGCACCAAGATTCTATGGTCTAAACATGGTGGGATATTTGTTTCCTTCAGTCGCTATGCCTCAACTGCATGCCAAAATGCTTGTAAAAATACAGAATTAGAGAAAAAAATGTTGGATGAATTATGTTGAGAGTTTGCCATCAGAGAAATGGTTGCAGGCTTATTTTCTACTTCAATTTCTTTGTCTGTATAGATGTATACACAAAGTATGGAAAATGTATGATCAAACATCTCTATTTGGCTTCACACTTGCTAGTTTTAAAATGTGATATAAGGCGACGCTTTCAAGGGTGGCGCCCACTATAAGTAATTCCATTTATTGTTTACATTCAATGTAGTCCTTTACCAGTACCGAGGTAAAAAAAATGTAGTCCTTTAGCAGTGTTTTTGGCGATAATTTTGTGGCTCTTGATGACATCCAGCTCACACACATGAAATGAAAGTGACATTTGCCAACATCAGCATGAGCAGTACACGATATTTGACAACAGCTAAAGATTTTTTGGCAATAAATTTCTCGGTGTGAGACATCATATTTTAAGTCTAATTTCAACCTGCCATAGCCAGCTAAACATATGTATTTTCCAAAACTAATATTGATTTAGTAAGCCAAAAACATTAGGGAATGTTTTAAATTTTTCTCCCCCTCACGTTCATTGGTTGAAGATTTTTCTTCACAAATTTTAATAGAAAAAATAAAAAAACACCAGCAAAATTAGCGCTGACAAATCAGAAAAAGTAAAAAACTCAATAAAATATTAAATTTGAAATATGGGAGCGCTAAAACCATAGCATAAACATTTATTTGTGTTGGTGGCACAATTATCGAAATAAGAATAATTGTTTTTGTGCAGGTGAAAACATAAGTCTTTGCCTATACGGCAGGGACTAATAAAGTAAAATGCACAATATTTAAATTTTCTAATTTATTAAATTATTTATCTTTCATTTTATTGGTTAAAACAAATGGAGCGATAAGAGCGGATTTTAAGGAAAAGAGGGTGGGCACAACCTTAATAAAACTAAATAGATTTTTAATAATGTGACGTGTCATCTTTTCTCTTGTTACAAACGAGCTCTCCTTAACATGTTGTTGATGTTTTTTATTTTAACCAATCAATTTATTGAATTATCTTATGTCCAATTTATTTTTTATTATTACTAAAGTTTAGATGCAAGTTTTTTAACAATATATATTACAAAGTGTAATTATCTTCATTTCTATTAGTCAAAATATTTGAGGTGATAAGAGCTAATTTATAGAAAACCCTCTTATAAAATTAAATAGAAATCAAAATCAGCTCGATTAATAATAACAAGAGCTGTGTTATAGCATTAGTCTAGCCTGATAGGAAAGAAAATCATGATTAAGAAAAAAATTAAAAGACAAATTGAGCAGTTGTAAGATAGAGTTACTTGACAAGAGGCATATTTACAACTTAACACCTACAATAAAATAGCTTGTGTAATCACACAAAATGTTGCTAAATTATGTGGCTAGTTTGAAATAGAGGTTAAAATATTACTTTCCACTAATTACTAAATCTTTCAATACAAAACTTTGATACTTATTGTTTACAATGCAAATAACTTATTATAATTTGATTTACTTAATCCTATTACTCTATTGTCTGCAAAATGGGAAGGCCCATATTAGTGACGAAATAACACATGATAAATAAGAACTCAGGCCCACCCAAGAATTCTTAACTATAATTAGCTGGAATTGTAGAGGCTACCCATGGAGAAGAGGACCTGGGTTAGGGACCATAGCTAAAGGAAAAGACATTATCCTGCTCACAGAGACACATGAACATGACAGTTGCAAGGTCCCAGAGTTTGAGGGTTACATGACGTCTGTTAAATACATGTCGATGCCTATAGTTCTACAGCCTAGAGCAAGAACTAATAAATGCAAAAATGACATCGTTATCGGAGGAAAATCGTAGTGATTATTTAAGGCTCTCATTATTGTTTGCAATATATTTATTATAAACCAAAGATGAAATATGTGAAGGCTTAAGTTCCTATTGTCGTGAATGTCATGGCTACTAGTTGGGGTGGAGACTTAGGAAACACAAAAAATATTTGCCAAAGGACTATTCAAGAAATTGTCAACTTGGGTGAATTGTATCACTGGTGCTATTATATTCAGACAATTCCAAGGTTTGGATTAATATTTCCGTGCATTATCTCATGTCCTGGGCAACCATGGTTACCAGAATCTTGAACGACTTATGTACTGGTGATTAGAGTCGACATTTCATTTTGAAAGGTTCCCATTGTGTAGTGGCAAGCCGTGTGCAATTAGTGAGAGGTTGTAAATTTGTCGTGAGGAGTTTGACCAAGGTAACCCGTGACTGTGTGAATTACCAATTTTAGCCACTTGCTTACAATATTTAGGGAGTATAGATTACTTCAGCTCATGTGTTGGTTTCTCTGCAATTTGACATAGAACAAGTGGCTCTACCTCTACATTTTTTATTACTGTTCATATTTGGTGGTTCAATCTCATCTCTAATTATTTCAAGTTAACTGTAAAAAAGAGAGTATCAACATCAGAAGGGTTCGAATATCTTGAAAGAAGTTGGGAAAGCATAGTTGTTGTGTGTAGAATATTGACATCATAAGCTGTATGGGATTAAACTCAATTACTGCATACTTCTAACAATGAGTTAATGCCAACTATCTAGGATCAGAGACTGTTAATCTTATTTTTGAGCTGCAAAGAGGTTAGAAAAACTTTGATTGTTTTCTATATAAATTTGAAGTGTGTAATGACTAGGTTGATTATTTCAATTTAAATCCGCTATCAAAATATTGTGCCACTCTGGAGTATGAATCCTGTTTTCAAGTTGTAATGATATTGTGTTTGAGGAAGATATCTCTATACTTGTTTTGCAATATATTGGCATTGAAAATTCATCAGCAACCAATAAAAAAACCCTCAAATATCAGAAAATTAGTAAACAGACCTTGCGTGCAAAGTGTTTGACAAAATGTCAAACCTTTGAATGAATGAATGAAGGATTTTAATAATGTCCATGAGGCCAAAGCATCCTATGGGACCCACTAGCTAACAACTATCCTAATCTAGTTGTAACCCTTTGACTAATTCTTCTCTTCTTTGGTGCATTTTGATGATCAAGTTTGCAGACTTGTTCAACTGCTTTTCTTTGAAGAGGTGGCTCATACTATTGTTTTCTAACATCTATGAGTACTCGAATCTGATGTTGTTGTATGTTGGGCATTCCATGACAAAGTGATGTTCTATTTCAATGACTCCTGTGTCACAGAATAGACAGGTTGTATTTTCCCATTCCTCTTTTGGTACTTTCCATCTACCCATCTCACATCTCAATTGGTGAGAGCTAGTTCTAAGCTAGGCTATAATCATTTTGGCTTTCCCCTTAATAGATGCTCCTAAATATGCTTTTTCCTCATGGAAAGTGTTGGCGTTAAATTCCTTAACATAGTACAATTTTTTCCTCCCCATGTGCCTTGTCCACATGATGTTACAGAATCTTTCGCGAACAAACTTCCTAATTTCTTCAGTACTATCCAAGCAACTATGGATGTTGACATCCCACTTTTGTATCCATTTGTTGTTTTTCTTCATCCATGTGTTTTTTCTCCTTTCTATCTTTTCTTCAATGACTAGCCTAGGCCAGCGATAGCTTCCCACATTCTAGGTTTTCTTTAAGTAGCATATCAGCCAGAGCATTGCAACAGCTTCTAAGGGAAAGGCACCCACTTTTGCTAATAAGATCTCATAAGGCATCCATTTCTGATTTGACAAGCTGCTCCCCCAAATTTCACACCCATACAAAACCATAGGTGTGACAAGCAACACAAATAGGATTTTCTTTGTCTTCCAATCCCAGAGTTCAACGTTCCTATACTTATTTTGTAAAGAATACATTTCCTTCTAGCCCCCTTGAATTCTTTTAGATCTGTATGTTTCCCAGCTGAGTTTATTCTGGAATTCTATTCCCAAGTATTTGTATTGGCTCACAATCTCTAGAGGGTTTCCCTCAAAGAGAAAAGTGTCCAGGGGTCTCTTGTTTCTCTTCAACGAGAAGATCATAACTTTGGTTTTGTTGGTTTTAACTTCCATATCCACCTCCTAACAAAATCTTTCCAATGCCTTCAAGTGCTCTCTCAAACCATTAGCCATCTTGGTGATAATGATGAGATCATCCACATATAACAATAGTTTTTTGACATAACTAGCCAGCTGAACCCCCTCACCACTGACTCTATTTAACCATGCTTCTAACTTGTCAATGTAAAGCCCAAACTAGGTTGGAGATAATGGGCACCCTTGTTTGACCCCTATGTCACTGCCAAAGCACTCTAATAACCCATATGTAGTTCTGATTTTGGCCTTAACCTATTCATATAGTCTGTGTACTGCTATCTTAACACCATAGGGATTCCCAACTCTTCCATTCTTTTCTAAAGTTTGTGATGGGGTACTGTGTCAAAGGATTTTTTGAAGTCCACAAAACAGAAAAAAGCCTCATCCCCTGGAGTGTCCCATATTTTCTCAACTAAGTATCTAAGAGTCACTCTATGATCGATGGCAGAGTGTTTTGGTCTAAAACCTGCTTGTCCCTTTTCTCTTTTCTCCTTTGTTTCAGCCCATGTACTAATTTTTCATTCTACCATGCTTCCAAATAGCTCATCGAGAAGGGGGTTGATCATGATGGTCTGATAGTTAGAGGGGTTGTTTGTGTCTCCACTTTTGTAGATCAAAACCACCACACTAGTCGTCTAGTTTTTAGGGAAATCCTCCTCATTGGTATTGTTAAAGGTACGGTTGATATGAGGTGCAAGCAAATCAGCACCCCATTTCAGGTATTCAACTTGGAGCCCATCAATATCCTATGCTTTACTTGCTGCTAACCTCCTTATGCCTTTAGTGATATTGTCACTGTTGAATAGCTCCCCTATGTGCTTAGTTATCGGAGTACCGTGTTCACCTAGCTTGTGTTCATAAAGCACTTTTCATATTCCAGCCATTGAGTGCTAGTTATTTTATTCTCTACTTTCTTCTTTTTATGTCTGAGTTCATTCCAAAGCTTTTTAGGGTTATTTTTACCTAGATTAATCAGCTCAAGTCTTCTCAAGATCACATATTGTTCGTTCTTCCATCTTAGCAACTTGTTATACTCCTTATTTTTTTCATTATTATTTTTTACTTTCATATTGCTTTTTTCCCTCTTGCATTCATCATCAAACCATGGGTTAACTGAGAATGTATTCTGAGTGTCTCTTTTGAGTTTAGACCGATTTGATATTCCCTTATCTCAAACTCCAATATCTTTGAGGTGTAGTTTTGAGAGAAAATGATGTAATCCACTACACTTTTCCCGTTGTAAGTTTTGCAAGTGATGTTTCCTAAATTGGGTCATTTCTTCACTCTATTGCAAATGACCATGTTGTAAAGGCAGCAGACACCCATTAATTTTGCCCCGAAATGATTGACCTTGCCTTTGTCATCCTGCGATGATCTCTCCCAATGTTTGGCCCCCTCTTCCTCTAGCCATATCAGATCACTACTTTCTTTGTACCCTCTTTCAAGATTGAGAATTTGATTATTTGTTGTCCTGACATTAAAGTCACCTATGAGTAGATTTTCACGTAAGGCGCTAAACATAGAAATGTCATTTTTGAGCGAGGCAAATGGATCTTCATGGTCTAGATGCTTCTTCTTATAAAATTTTGATCCTTTAGGAGCAAAGTAGCATGCTTCCACCAGAATAGAAACTTGATTTTCTGTTATTTTTATCCAGATGTATTGGTTGTTTGCATCTTCTTTCTCCATATTGATAAATCTGCCCCATGTTTCCTTAATCAAGATGGTGATACTTTCGTGTCCCTTTCCATTTTACATCCTTTCGTTCCACACTGATATTTTCTTGTAACCCTCAAACTCTAGGACCTTGCAACAGTCATGTTCATGTGTCTCTATGAGCAGGATAATGTATTTGCCTCAAACTATGGGCCCTAACCCTAGTCCTCTTCTCCATGGGTAGCCTCTATAATTCTAGCTAACTACAGTTAATAATTCTTGGGTGGGCCCAAGTTCCTATTTATCATGTGTTATTTTGTCACTAATATGGGCCTTCCCATTTTGTAGCCACACCCATTTTCCACTTTCTCTTGTTATTTTGAATTTTTCGCATTCTTTCCTCCTTTCCTCTTGTTGGGTTATGGTAAGATCATCATCAAGGTAGATATGTGTTCCTTTGAGAAACCTCCTATTTCTCATAATATTGTTTTTGTCTTCTACATTCTTCAACATCACCCTTATGTGTCTATCCTTGCAGCCCTTTGTCCACTTTCCAATTCTTTGTGTTTGCATAACCGCTCCATTCCACTCTAGTTGGTCTCTAAGGAAGTCCTTTATTAGTTCTTTTGTGGTTTCTTGTTCCCCATAGTCTCTTAACCCTTTGATGATGAGGTTTGTTGCCCTCTCTCTTATCCCTTTTTATTCCCTAATCTGGCACCTTATTTTCTTTTCTATGACTTCGTTGGGCGTATTTGCAGTCCCCCTTACTATGTTGGTCCATGACTTGACTTTTTCTATTGTACTCTTATCTGATTCCCTTTTTGTTCCATACATCTTTATAAATTGTATATGTCTATATATATATACACATGTATGTGTGTATATATATACAGACATATACACACCATATTCAAAAAAATTGAAATAGAGAATTAAAATTCCTTATGCATCTTCTCAATCATCTTTCGAGTAAACCAAACGGGTTATCCCATATTTTGGAAATCATTTTTTGGATTTGTATCTTCTAGAATTGCAACATCTTCTAGAATTGACTATATCTAGCATTTGGTATTCCAACACCCAAATAGACCGTAAGAGAATATGATGCATCTAGGTGTGATAGTGTTGTATACACAATGAAAATGGGTAAAAGACTATATATAATAATAAATACTCCGTTGGGACAAAAAGCACAAGAGAAGAATAGTAAACAATGATAGATTGATAACATATTTTTTATGTATAAACAAATATTGTCTTAGTTCTCATAATATATTTCAATGATCTTGAACATTTTACTGGATAAGAAATCAAACATTCTTTTAAGTTGTTCAATAGTTGTATAGGTCATCATTTGTTTACTTTGAGCTTCTTTCAAGGAACAATTTTTTTTTACTATTGTAAGTTTGTTCTTTCAAGACACTACAAAATTAGTACATGTTAGTAGTCATCACCCAAAAGATACATTGTATTGTAAGAAAACAAACAAGAATCTTGTCCTTTGAGATTAACTTATGTTTGTTAGTCATATGCAACTTGTATCTAGAAAAACCCAAAATCAATGACAGTGACAACTTTGTTATTGTTCTTAATGAAAGACACAATAGTGTATATAGAAAGGAGGTTGATGGTGTGGTTCCTATTCAGAAAAAATAATGTTGACTTAAAAAATAAAACTACCAACTGTATAATATCTAATCTAAGGGAAAGAAATTAGATCGAGTAAATCATAGTGAGGAACAATATCATAGAACTATAAAAGTGACTTGGGAAATCAATAAAGAAAATAAAATTTTATAGTTTCCAAGGAAATTACAATATAGAAGAGAGTCCAGATGGAAGAAGTTTATTTGGAAGTAAAGATGATAAAGCAAATGAGGATGTTTCTAACTTTGGTGAATGTCATGTCCTCACAAAAATAAGAAATAATTTAATTTAAGGAAAATTATTATCAAAATAATAGACAACTTTCCTAAAATAAATGATATCTTTGTGCAGACAATAAACAACAAGAAGTGCATACATTCAAAACATTCTAATTTGCATATTAAAATATTCTTATCTATACGAATAAATTGTAGCTTATGTCAATGATCTTCCTTAGGAAAAAACATAGGACCAATGTTGAGAGGCTAAAGTTGATTGTGCATGTGCCCTGGAAGCATTATCAGATTCTTTCATGACTTTTTAGCACTAGAAATAAATAGAAATTGTTGACACTATGGCACTATAAAAGAATATTTAAGTGTAAATGCCAAAGTCAAATAGAGCTATAGGTATTGTGGGGAGGACTCGATAAATGTATGATTAAATGGATATGCGGATATCTAATATATGAATATTTTTATGAGAAAATGTATGTATTAGACATGATCAATGTCCTTATACTAGAGTTTACTCGTGACTATTATGGATGAAAAGTCTAGAATAAAATAGAATATGTGAAAGTAAAGCACAGTAAGGACCCTAAAGATATAACTGATGTATGTTGCAAATAGTGAAAATGTTTAAGAAAACATTATTGTTTAACTATTCTATTCTTGTGGAAGATGCCTCTCTAGACAAGCTAGAGAATGAAGTAGTTGGCTGACTTATAGCATTGTCTAGGTGAATAAAGGTTGGTGGATCGTTTAAATTTTTTGATTACTTAAGTGAAAAGAGTTTCTTTTGAAAAATTATGACAAACTCATGCATCCAAGCCATATTCCCATATAAGCTAGCAACACCCATAGATTGCTAATCATGTTATTTTAGTATATGATCATGTACCAATATGATGACTTATAATTATTTAGAAACACTTTCTTTGTGATGAATCATGATACTTTTGTATTAGGAGGTGAAACTAAAAAGACCATCATCAACATAAGAGGAAGATGGATTAAAAATAACATGAATATTATAATGTCGTAATAAAATTTCAAATAAGTGACCAAGGTGTAGACAACGAGATGAAACTTTAAATGTGACAAGGTCAAACCTATTGAATCAAATCCATCAATCTTGAGTCAATATATTGACATGTATTATTTTCATTGATTTTTTTTTGGCACCCTAACTTTCAAAGTTGAATCTTTATCATCTATTCTTGTAGTACCTACATAGTTTGCTTTCAATTTTTCAGCGCCATACTCTTTTAGGCCACATTGTATGTGTGAAGATCTTATTGTTTCAGTGGATGTAGATGATTTGGATTATGATTATGTTATGATGTCATATGATCTCATATTTAGATGTTAATATTATTATGATGTGATGGTTATGTTTCAGTTGGATTATGATGTACTTACCCCATACTTGCATGTATGGTGTTCATATGTATGTACCTATTTTATGTGTCTGTATGGTAGAGGGCGGAGGTATAGTTACTTTCCTTGTTGAGATCCACACATCCAACCGTACCCTATCATTGTCTACTATATATCTTATGTACATGCTTTTGTTTTGTGATGATAGGTTTTTAGGTATAGGGCATTGTCTTCCCTGAATTGGCAGGAGTGAGCGTGCCCATAAATACTCATCTTAATGGTAAAGAGGGGAGGTAACAGATAGACCCAAAACCCTAACCTAAGCCTATTTATCCTAGGTATTGGATAAGTATCTGATGACTACCTTACCCAAATTTTTCAGGTTGACATAGTTCGTGGATCCCCTCCTTGAGCATGTTTGATTTGTTTGCTGATCTCCATTTATTGCTTTTTGAGTGTGAGATTTTTTTGTAGTCATGGTATTTAATAATATAGTTGGAAAATAATATTAAATTTAATTCCTATGCTTATCTATGATTATTAAGTAATTAAAAATCAAATATTTATATATTTGGATTTAATTAATTAATTGTGTGAAATTAGGATTGATAATGTTCCATTAAATTATTAAGTATTTAATTGCATGTTTTAATTGTGCTTTGAGTATTAAATTTATTTAATGAGAAATTATAATATTTACATGTGCTTTTATTAAGTTGAATGTGAATTATTTTCAAGGTAGCAACTTGTCTTTAGGAGTCTAAGTTGTGTTGTGCATAAAAATATATATTTAATTATTAATTAAGAATTTCTTTCAACTTGAGAGTTGGAGTTTGAATAAGAGATCTCTAATGAGTCATCTAGGGTTTTCTTGTAAGGTGGAGTCTAATCCCTAATAGGGGTAAAGACATTCATTTTGGTTTTTACACACATACAGGTTTTGGAGAATTGGAGAGAGCTGGATTTTGGTATTTTTGTGATTTCTTGAGCTTTGTGTGTGCTTGGGAATTTGGTGAAGATTGCTGTGAATTTGGAATTGGCTTGGCTTGCATTGTTGATTCAAATCTGCAAGGTTGAGTTCTTCATTGAAAGATTTGGGAGTTTCATCATCTCACATGTATTCTCTTACAGTTTCTTGCATTGGATTTGAGGTAGGGTTTGAGGAAAACCTTCTTGTAAATTTGTCTATGAATTTCTAGTATTTTATTATGCCTGAATAGATTTATTGATTTAAATCTGTATTTAGTTTTGCTTGTGATTTGGGTTTTAGAAAACCCTTAGAATTATGGTTTTTAGTTTATTTTCAGACTTGGCATAGTGTTGGCTAAATATTTTGTAGGTAGTCGTAGACAAACTACTTGCAAAATGGGATATTTAGACATAGTGTATGAAAAATAATCTCTCCTCTCAAATTAGGGGAGGCACCCTTCTTATTGTGACTAATTCAACTAAAACTTAACAAGAAACTCAAATGTAATCTAAATTGGGTGTTTCACGTATCACTTCTATTGGAGCTCTAAATTTTGGGCAAAATTTAGAGTCCTATATAGTGATAAAACCCTAAAAAATGGCCTCTTAAACTCCATGCCCAATAATTAATGATGGAGTACATGAAATGGGATAAAATATTACATTAATTTTCAATTAAAAAGTTGAGATATTATGGAAGGAAGCTCTATGACAAGAACAATCAAAATTCTATGATCAAAGCCTTCAGAAAATGCTGGAATTTCGACCTGCTGCAAAGATGATGCCGAAAGAGGATGAAGATGGTCCAATTTTAAAAACCTAAAAATGACCTAGTTCGGGAAATCAAATTTTCTATCTCTAATAAAAATATTAGCTTTCCACAATGTGTTTTGTTTTTTCAACCATGCCCAAATCCGAAAGTTAGATAGTTATTTTTTAGTTAGTTTATCATTTTTTCAAAACAATTTGTAAGAAGGGTGTGTCTTTTCACCCTAAAGAGGTGTGAAAGCCACTCAAACATGTATATATACATAATGTAAAGTGTAAAGAGGGATAATACAATACAAGATATATTTTCATAGGATATAATTCGATCAAAACTACAATATGAACTCTAATGTACTATTTTTTCAATATTAATAAAGATAAGTGCTCTTCTTTTTTATTTGTGGTTATAAGTTATATGTTTTTAATTAGTCTTTCAGATTACTCTATGAACCAGGGTATCCTACTATGTTTTTCTATTTGATGCATTCATTTATGACTAATTTGTACAATTTGAATAATGGTAGCATGGTTTGAGAACCTATTACTGTTTCCTTTCGGGCTCTTAAGTTGGGTTAAAAACCATAGGACCTATTGTATAAGTTGTTTTAAATTTTGTTTCAATAGAAGTGTGTAGGGTGATGGTCTCACTTTATAGGAGTGAATTACCTTAAAATCATCTCTGATTGTATGTAGGATTGAAAGTTTTATTACTCTATAGCCCAAGTATTTAGAAGGCACTGATCTAACTATAATTTGGAAATTGTCATTTGGTTCATACTTTGTGGTTTGTAGATTATATAATCATTATTTTAAAAATATTACTTTTGAGTCTTTAGTTTAATCCACTTTAGTCAAGATTTATAGAATAGAGATTATTAGAGGATTTGTTTCTTTCCTCCAAGGATCATTCACCACCTTGGGAGGAACTTTGTTTATTTATGTACGCAGTTGTGCAACATAGAGAATTTGATAGTTTAAAGTGAATTTAGGCCTACCAGCCTTGGCTTGATTAAGCCAGAATTGCAGAGGTATTAGTGTGTACCTATCAGTTAGCCAAAAGTGATCCATCATTTTTGGGCACCGACAACTTCCTCTTTCTTTAGGAAGGATTTCACTTTCACAAGGATACACTTCTGCAAACTGAAAACTTTTCTAATTTCACCTCTAAGTACTAGTTGGAGCAATAATACCAATAAACTCAAAATTAACCAAAAGATTAATTATTAAGCATACTAGTTGACTATAAACTAAGGAATATATATAAGCTCACAAACTTATACACTATCCTGAAGAGAGTTTAACTTTAAACTATGAAGCAACAATATGCTAAGCACAAAGACTTGAACACATGAAACTTCTTTTCTATTCTTAATATTGGTATGAACCACAACTCAAAGACTATGCATTCACGTTCAACTAATTCAAATTGACAATTATGGCACAAAGTCTACACAATCAGATTTAAGGGTCTCTTTATATAAACACAAATAATTCCACAAGTCTCCTCAACTCAAAGATTGAAAAACACTTGCTTTTTATTCACTCCAAAAATTAGCTTGCACAAATTAAAACAAAGTTTGAACTATTGGAATTAGGAGAGATAGGAATTGAGAGGGGAGGGGTGAATCAGTGCCTTCAAAACTTCACTTGTAAACCTTTCAGATCTATAACTCTAAACAGTGATAACAGACCAAAATAACTTGAATCTAATTGCATGAATCAATAATCCATTTAACTTAAATAAGTAAACAACATGGCATCAATATCACAATCACATAACACAAGTATTTTGGTAATGTAGAAACCCTTGTTAGAAGGTAAAAACTACGGTGGGGATGACACCCACAAATTCTTCACTACTACAGATAAAAAAGGTTTGCCTATTAGGGCTACAAGTTTTGATCACTTCTGGTGATCTCACCCTATTAGGAGTGACATATTAGATCGGCTAGATCTACCTAGTTATAGGATTTTAAAAACACTAAAGAAGTTTGCACTCGGTTAAGAGATTTACATAAGACTGTTAAGTCTACTCTGTTAAGATATTTTATCCATAACTCTATTACAATTGTTAGAAAGCAATAGGTAGTTATCTGCTATTTGACAACTCAATTGTTTGATACAGATCTATAAGCTCTGATAAAATATCACCTTACTTGTGATGAATCTCTGCTTTGAATCTACTCGGTAGCCTTCTCTGATTCTGCTAATCTGATAATCTCTGTACTTTGTTCTGCTCTGTTAACTGATAGACTTGAAGTTAGGCAATTGCTTCAAGTGCTTCATGATTCATATATCAGCTCACACCAAAAATGATGCGAACACACAAATATATAGTGTTCTATTTTTGCCGCTTTAACAAAATTAGGTTACACAATAGTTATAACCCTAAGATCTATGGTGTACAATAATAACCTAGATCAACTATTACAAAAGATATACATTGCATTTAATGAATATCATCACATTAAATGTTCCTCGATCTTGGTAAAACATTTTATGAACTGTTGTAACCATTTGTAGAAAAGAATGTGCCATTTCTAATTACTATGCCATTTCCTGTGATCCTCGGTAAACACTGTATAAAATTCTCAGTGTATACTATGATGCTTGGTGTTTACTGTCTATTGGTGTCAGTGTCTGCTGGTGCTCGGTAAACTGTCTGCTGCTCGGTATATAAGCTTTACTGACTAGTCTGTTCTACTTCATGTTACCGATTAGCTCAATGTAAGTGACTGAATGATATCTTTACAAACCTTTGGTACTAATGACAACCTTAAAAGCTCAATAGAGATAAAAATCTCCCCCTTTGGCATTAGTATCAAAATTTTGAATGTATATAGAAATTTTTTTCTATATAACTTATATCTCCACCATATACATATAAACATAAAAAATGTTCTAAGTACTAAGTACTCCCCCATGGTGCATGCTCCCGGTAATATGTAGTATACGTAGCATCTATGTAGGTATTTGGCATAACAGCTGATACATTATTTTCCCCCTTTTTGATAGTAATGCCAAATACAAAAATTAAGTAGTATACTCACATCTTGTAAAAAATATGCTGATGGGTTTTCTTCACTAACTCCAAGAGGTTGTCCCATTCCTCTTTCAAGTTGGTGAGAGCAATGTGCTCAAGACTGACTTGTGCATGCATGTCAAAAATGTTATGTAACACCAAAATTTTTGGTGTTACAATGAGTAGCTCGACTTTGACAATATGAACTTAAAATTTTTTTAGGTATGGAATGAGTTCGGTTTGCAACTCAGTAACTTGATCTGTTATGTGCTTTTCTTGTCTCTTCAAATCTGCTATCAACCGCCAGAGTTCCTAAACTCGGTGAATGTGCTTTAAGAAAGCATGAGGCTCGGTTATAGCTGCATTTGTACTCAACTATATTTCTACTTCCAATCCTTTGATCTTTTCACCGACTTCAACAATGAAGGTGTTTGTAGTACAAAGCTTCAATAAATATTGACAAATTTTTTGGGTGATAGATTTCATTTCAGTAATTACCTCAGATAATTTGACCTTCTGTAATGCCACTTCTAGGATGATTTTCTCTACTAATTTGTGATGTATCCTAGATTCTACCCTTTCTTCAATTCTTTTATTTGCATCAATATTTGGGTTATTGATCTTCTCAGCAAGTGTAGCAAGTTGATCTATAATAGGAGTATCCTCATCAATGTTCACCTCAGGTACAACCTATTGTAGGATATCCCACACATCGGTTAATACTTCCTTTCATTTGTGTTCTTGCTTCAACTTCTCTTGTGTTTCCTTCCTTGAACATAATTCCCCATATTTACTCAATTCTTCAAGGCTTAGGGTCCTTGGGTCACACTCATGGATAATGATCACTTCATCTAGGGTAACCAGCCCTTTTCCTTTCTTCTTCTTCTTCGGTGCTATAGGTGATTTCTTCTTAATAATAGCAATAATTTTATCTCTAGATTTCAGAGTATCCTTCCCGTTTAACACACGTTCTTCCTTCTTTTTCTCCTTGGTAGTTGTAGTCTCAGTTGATATAGTAGGAGTCTTGAATGTGGTGTCAAGTGGGATCACCTCTATTGCCTTTGTTTCTACTTTTTCCTTTGCTTCTTATGTTTCCTTTGCTTTGGTGGAAGGTGCCTTTGTATGTGTAGGCTCATCTATTTCTACAGGTTTCTTTGTGTCTTGATCTCTTGTGATGTCTTTGTTTTGCTTGGGATTTGAGCCTTCGGGTTGTACTTGTGAAATGATCTTAGCTGCTTTTGCAATTACATGAAGCTTACCCAGTAGTGATGTAAATAGACATTTAGTGTCTAGTGCTTCATCTTTATTTGGTAAAATATTTACATCTTCATCATCTTGGTCATCAGGATCACCATTTGTGATGTCCTCAACGAGTACATCATGATTGGTTTTCTTCTCCAATTGAACTTCAACTTTATCCAGTGCATCCTGTGAAATACTTATTTCTTCCTTGTCCTCGGTGATATCAATTGCCTCGGTAACTGATATACTGGTATTCTTTGATTTCTTTGTAGTTCCCTCATTAATGCAAATACCTTTGCCTTTGGAATTGTGTCTCTTCTTAGACAGGTTCAAGAATGCTTCTTTCTCAGCTTTTTCTTCGGCCTTCAAAATTTATGTCCACACAGAATTAGTTGTGGTATCCATATCTGCTACATTTTCATCCATGATCATCAAGGTTCTATTCTTGATCATAAAGTTTGCTTGGTATTTGGTCAAGTATTCACTAACTTCTCCAAAGCTTAAATGTGAGGTTGCCCGAACTAGAGAGTGTTCTCTCTTTCTCTTCTCGGTGTCTAGTGTGATAGCCCATTTTTTAGTAATTTTGTCATCCAACTTTTTCAGTAATGCACAAGAAAATTCCATTGGAACTTTCTTGAATTTTATCATCATTTGGATGACAACATCTTCTATCTTGGTTTGATCTTCTTTTGACATCTTGTCAAATCTCTCTAGTAAGGGATTAGTGAGATCTCCATGTTCAATTATGTCTTCAATGATTTCATCTATTGTTTTTGTCTTGTTACTGACCACTTTGAATTGATTGACATCATCTTCTGTCTCAGTTTCCTCAAGATCTTCTTTATTTCTTATGAATTTTCTCCTTTTCTTTGGTGCCTCAGCTACAGCCTTGTTCTTTCTCTTAATGTATTTCCTTGTTGGTGTAGTTGCTCTCCTTTTTGTTACTTTCTCTGCTTCCTCCTTATTGGTTGGTGGTGCTGTAGTTGATGATTATGTCTTCATACCTTCATGTATAGGTGACTGCTTCTTTATAGGAATTTCAGGTGGAGGAACCGATGTGGGATCTTCTTCTTTGTTAGACTTGGTTTCCTCACTATCATATGGTTTGTCAGCTAACTGTAACTAACCTTCACTTTCCTGTTCAACTGGTATCTCTTCAGATGTCTCAGACCCATCTCCATATTTAGTAGTGAGATTTTTCTTCATCTTCTTCTTTTCTAGTTATTTTGCCGATCTCAATATTTGTTGAAATTCTAGATTTGGCCTCTTCATATACTCTAAACCTAGTGGCAATGGGATCTTTTGGAAGTGCAAGCAGTGCATTAATAGATTTTAGTGAGAAATCATGGTTTATTTCATATCCCATTGGTGCCAACCATTTTATCCTAGGTTCAACTACTTTTATCAAAGTATAATCTGTGTTGACTACAAAACGTATATCATTCTCAAATCTCTGAACTAATTCCTTCAGAATTCTGCTTCTTTTATGCATTTTAGACTGAAACTCTTTGAAGTATGCATTAAACTCTATATTCAATGTATCTCCTAACTTATTCATCATTTCACTAATATGTTTTGTTATCGGTATATCCAGTATCCAATTTACTTTACCGGTGCCAGGTACATACTTTTGTAGATAGAAAAATATGCATGCAAGTAGAGATCTGAACTTACATGCGTTATATTTCTTTTTCTTTATGGTCTTCATATTCTCCTAAAGTTGATGAAATAGTACCTTAGCAAGATCAACCTGGTGACCTTTTACCACAATTTTGTGCACCATGTCTACTATGCTGCAGGGTATGCTATTGAGTCTGCTTGATTGAAATAACTTGTACCCGATCACATGTGCCGCAAATTTGACTATTGGGTCCTTGATTGTCAAAATCTTTAGTGCTCGATAGTCCCATTGTGCTCCAGCAAATTTCTCAACATTCAGTCATGATGAACTATGGAAGGCCTTAGCCTTGTCGGTTGTAGGGAGCCCAGTAACCCTACTGATCATTTTCTTGTTGACCTCAATCAGTTTATCTAGCCAGAATTTGTCATCGTGATACCTGCTCAAAATGATTCTGATCCAATCTGATTTAAATGATTGTGGAAAGTGTATAAAACATGATAACCCTAATTCCTCAATCTTCTTGTAATCTGATTTCATTTTTCCATCGGGGCCACAAAGTTGTTGATATGCTGCAATAGTTTCAAAATCTCCAACTTCTCTGATTTTGCAATGAATATATGATCTTACGTCTTCTGTCAATAAAACCCTTTCTGGTATGCTCGAAAAAGCACCCATGGTATCTATTTGTGCTGCGACCTTGGGATGTGGCTTAAACTTAGGTTCGTCAAAATTTTCCCTAACAATTAGATTAACTTCCTCCTCAACACTTTTTGATTTGCTTGCAGATGATGTTGATTCCATAAATTGATTCTAGGGTTTTGGCAAGTAGCAGGATAAAAAGTGTTTGATAGAAAATGAAATTACTCGATATTGTGAAGAGTGATGTCGGTTCGATCTAACGTAGCCTTGAATCCTTCTAAAAATCTTTTAGCTTCAACTCTAATCTTTGAATTCTTTGCTCTTCGAAGTCGCAATGTAAAAATAAACTCAATTCCCATGTATTTATAGATCTTTCGATATTCTCGCTCAAAATTTCATGCAATAAATGCTTGATCTAACTTTTGGTGTGAAACAACTATCAGCTCGGTGACAACTAAATTTTTCATCCGCTTGGTTAACATAGAATTTCTTCATCGGTTGATGCATGTGCTTAGTTAACCTTAGATAGTGATTACCGACAAGTAACCAACTCTTGGTCTCTCTTTTACCGACTGTATAATCATTGTTAGCTCATGACAACTAAACCATAGTGCATCTTTATCCATGCTGATTTGGTATAAGAACATTATGCATAAGGAACTATATGTAAAATGTGATCATTTGAAATGTCATTCCCATACATACCTATTTCACCTTAAGTGGAGGTACTGATGTCACCCAATCTAGTGGATGAGGTTTCACCGACAACATTACTTGACTCAACATTCTCATTAGATGCCTTCTTCCACATAGTATTCCTTAACTTTGTGATATCTATGATAGTATATCCACTTTCAAATGTATGGTTTTCATCTAGTGCTCAGTCTCTACAGTTCTTGCTTAAATGACTGACCCTATGATAGTGCATACATGCCATTCTGGTGCTTGTCCAACTTCTTGATTGTCCAATCCGACTCTTTCTATAACAGTTTGCTGCAATGTGTCCATATCTACCACAAGTAGTGCAGTTAGCCCATGTATTATAATCCCAAACATAAGAGTTACCTTGTCTCTTCGGTTGATATGGCTTGCATTGTGGTTTCTCCTTAGGTGTCCAGACTTGTTTCATTTTCACCTTACATTCATGTGCAGTGTGTCCATGCTTGTTACAAGTATAACATATTTTCTCCATAGTGGTATTATTAGCAAGATCATTTTGCTTAGCTCTACACTCATAAGCAGGATGTCCAAACTTACCATAGTAGTAACAATATCCATTAAACTTAGGAGTGACAAGAGGTTTACCTTGTGCTTTGCTTCTAAACACATTAGATGTATGTCCTAGTTTTCCACAGTGATAACATGCCAACACTTTAGGTTTCTGATTTTGAATAATGTTGACTTGTTCATCTTGTTGTGATGTTTCTCCTTTACCAGTGTAGCCTATACTAGCTTTACTTCCAAATCTTCTTTGATTAGTCAGAAAGTCATCAATCTTCTTAGAGCTGTCCTTAGCAAGTTTCTTCATTTCATTTTGCTGCTGTTGATTTTTCACTTCATTTCTTAGCTTCTCATTCTCTTCTCTGAGACTTGCAACATCTTCTAGTCTTCTTGACAATTTTTCATTCACTCGATTTACCTCTTGATTCATAGTCATCATTTGATTAGTTTCTTGGAAATGTGAGTTAGTGAGTCTTTGTATCTCACTCTCTTTAGCTTGAAGTTTTTTAGTCATCTATCTTCAGTCATCGATAGCCAGATTCCGTTATTGCTCAGCTTGATTTTCTTTGTTCATTGTTTCTACCATTCTCACCATCTGAGATTCTTGACCGATTTGTAGTGCTTTCACTTGATCAGTTAAATATTGATTCTTTTCAGATAGATCATTGATTATGCTTTCAAATCCATTGGAGATGCTTCCAGAACTAGATCCAATATGTTTGAACATTTCATCAATAGGTTCTTCATGGTAACCAATCTCGTTATGTAGAATAGCTAGGTTCTTTCTTTCAACTAGTAATTTCTTCAGTCCTTCGTTGGCTTGCTTATATTGTTCCACAAACATTTTCATTTGTATCTTTTGATTCTCAATAGTCTTGTCAAGCTTGTATCTCTCCATGACTTAGATCTTTACCCTTCAGTGGTTAAACTGTTCAATAAGAGAACTGAGCTTTGATACCAATTGTTGGAATTAGGAGAGATAGGAACTGAGAGGGGAGGGGTGAATCAGTGCCTTCAAAACTTCACTTGTTAACCTTTCAGATCTATAACTGTAAATAGTGATAACCGACCAAAATAACTTGAATCTAATTGCATGAATCAATCATCCATTTAACTTAAGTAAACAACATGACATCAATATCACAATCACATAACACAAGTATTTTGGTAATGCAGAAACCCTTGTTAGAAGGTAAAAACTGCGGTGGGGATAACACCCACAAATTCTTCACTATTACAGATAGAAAAGGTTTTCCTATTAGGGCTACAAGTTTTGTTCACTTCTGGTGTGGTGATCTCACCCTGTTAGGAGTGACATATTAGATCAGCTAGATCTACCTAGTTATAGGATTTTAACAACACTAAAGAAGTGTGCACTCAGTTAAGAGATTTACATAAGACTTTTAAGTCTACTCTGTTAAGATATTTTATCCAAAACTCTATTACAATTGTCAGAAAGCAATAAGAAATTATCTGCTATTTGACAACTTAATTGTTTGATATAGAACTATAAGCTCTGATAAAATATCACCTTACTTGTGATGAATCTTTTCTCTGAATCTGCTCGGTAGCCTTCTCTGATTCTGCTAATCTGATAATCTTTGTACTCTGTTCTGCTTTGTTAACTGATAGACTTGAAGTTAGGCAATTGCTTCAAGTGCTTTGTGATTCATATATCAGCTCACACCAAAAATGATGCGAACACACAAATATATAGTGTTCTATTTTTGCCGCTTTAACAAAATTAGGTTACACAATAGTTATAACCCTAAGATCTACGGTGTACAATAATAACCTAGATCAACTATTACAAAAGATATACATTGCATTTAATGAATATCATCACATTAAATGTTCCTCGATCTTGGTAAAACATTTTATGAACTGTTGTAACCATTTGCATAGAAGAATGTGCCATTTTTGATTACTATGCCATTTCTTGTGATCCTCAGTAAACACTGTATAAACTACTCGGTGTATACTACGATGCTCAATGTTTAATGTCTATCAGTGTTGGTGTCTACTGGTGCTCGATAAACTATTTGCTTCTTGGTATATAAGCTTTACCGACTAGTCTGTTCTGCTTCATGTTACCGATCAGCTCAATGTAAGTGTCTGACCGATATCTTTACAAACCTTTGGTACTAATGACAACCTTAAAAGCTCAATAGAGATAACATGAACTTGCACAATTTCTCCAAAGTTTTCTTGCAATGCATAAAGATAAATATTTACAATGAGTCCTCTTGTATTTATAGGAGAGAGGCTATGAGAAAAATGTGGAAAACTAACTACCTAGGTTTGACTTATTCAACAATATAGTCCTTTGTAATGAGATTACATGTAGCAAAGTATGTAATTGCAAATTTTTACTTTACATGTTTCATTACATATGTAATTGCAATTTTATGCTTTACATGTAACTTGTTAAAATGCATGATGAAAAATAAACTAAGTGTCTGACAAAACATGACTCCTATTACAGTAACCTCTATTGCAGAGGTTTTCCTATCACCAAAATACCAAGTGCTCGAAATCTCCAAATTTGTACATGAGTGGGAACATCTGTAGAAAATAACATTTTGACCTCTGCTTTTGGTGGTATCAACCAATCACTGATTTTTGTTATCACCCATAAGTGGAAAACTGTTCACAATCCCTCTTATTGATCTTGCTATCACCTGCTTAGAATCAGTCTTGAAAGCATTCTAATATTTATGAAACTTTGAGTTTCATCTTTTTCTCATTCGTGATGGTTGGCCCTTCTGACTTTGGATGAACACTTGTAGCACCGAGATGTTGGTGGCTCATGTCTACAAGCTATGCTTCAATCAATGCTGAAAAAATGTTGCATTAGTGATCCATGGATGCAATTCGGGGAGTTTGGGGTGCACTACAGATTTGACTGCATGTAGTTCAACTTGCAATATTTTACGTAGTTAGACCAAAAAGTTCCTACTACAAGGGAAAAACATAGGACTTTAAGTGAAATCGGGGTTTTTGGACCCAACTGCACTTAGGATTGCATGTGTAGTTACATATGTAGTTCATTTTGCAATCAGGTTAAAAATCCCCAATTTGCACTTGGAATTGCTTTTTTCAACTTGGGTATTATAGGAGATTTTAGATGCGATTGTGCATTTGACTGCATGTAACAGTACATGCAGTTGGTGTAAAAATCTCCGATTTGGGTAAACTTAGGGTGGATATTTCTGGGGTAGTTTCACTTTTGATTACATGTAACAGTACATGTAATGGGTCTCAAAAATCTTGATTTTGGAATTATAATGGATTTGGGCAAAAATGTAATCGGGGATTTTTGAGGTGATTACATATTGCATTACATGTAAAATGACATGCAATGAAATATGCAATGGGTATGAAAAATCCCAAAAAGCAAACATAAAATGGAACTTTTCAGAGGAATTACACTTTGAACTTCGGGAAATGCTACATAATAAATATGAGGTATACTGATTTTTTACAAGGTATATATATGCAAGTTTCTCAAATATTGTATTTCATGGAAATGAAAGGAAATTTTAGTTTTCTCAAGATACTGATATAAATACAAAATTTTCGGGCATGGCTGCAAATGAATGAAGGATTTCAAACTTTCAACATTATTTTGGAAATGCTAGCATATGCATTGGAAATATTCTTCAACACCATGCTGAATGCAAGCTGGAAGGAATTCACAAAAGAGAAACCCCCAAATATGGCTTCCAAAGAACCAAAGATGAATGCAAATCCTATTTTTGACAGAAAATTTATTCATAAAACCCTGGCTGTAGCTGAAAAATGATATCTAACACAAAAAATATCTAGCATTATACATCCAAAACATATGGGAAGGCAAAAATGACCATGTAAAAGTAAAAAATAACAATAAAAAGAGCATCTACAACCACGTTTTATTAAAAATGACCAAGAAAAACACAATACATTGTAAATGTATCATGTTTTTGACTAAAAACGTCCCTGAATATACAAGAAAAACATGTTTTTTTCACAAAAATGACCATTAAAAGTGCAAATATAAGCCATTTTTGAGAAAAATGACCCATAAAAATATCATTAAAATGGAAGATATACCTGTTTTGAAGAACAAAAGTTTGAAGAAAAACTAAAAATGTGACTCCACGATGCTCATTCACGATTTGTAGGTGTTTGCAGGAGTTAAAACACAAACCGGCATTGAAAAAATGTCTTCAACATCATGCTGTATACAAATGCAAACTTAATGACACTTCAACATGAACTTGGACTTCGATTAATGGAAGTTTAGTGTTCTGGCAACTAAACTCCATATTTTCTCCTCCACATCTGGCAAGGAAGTGAAGCTCGGCGTATTGACTTGATGCAGAGTTTTCATTGCATATAACACTGATGTAAAATACAATATCAATGGAAATCCCCGACTCCTCTTTTTCCCGATGACAGACATTTTAATGTGTAAAACATTTTAAATGTCATTGCATATAAAATGCAATGTCAATCAAAAAGTTCGATATAGTGCATTTAGCGGGAGTTTTTATTTTTAATGTATTTTGCACTTTATAATTGTATGTAGAATAAAGTGTAATGACCTTTAAAAGGTCCGACCAAGAGGTAACTTAGGAGTTTTAATAATATACCATTAATATATTATTAAATACTAATCAACAATAAAAAAAATTTAAAAAGAAACATTAAACAACTTTAAACCTTTAAATAAATAAATAAATTTATTTATTTAATAAAGATACTTAGAGTTTAAAAACCAAATTTAATATAATCAAAATTATGATTAAATTTTTGTATAGTTGACATAAATTTTACAAAAACAAAATTTACGACAACACATAGTAGGATTATGCTACCAAAATTTTGTGAGAAAATTCACTATAGAACCCTTAGAAAATAGAAAATTAATTTAGCTACAGTATGATCTATTGAGTTGCTAAATTAAATTAATGGGTTTGTGTCAAAATTCCAATTTGTCTTAAAAAAATCATTCTAGAAAAAAAATTATTCTCTGTGAAAAAATGATAGTTAAAATTAATTACTAGAATAAGACAAAAATTAACATTGAAGCCAATAGGAAAAAGAAAATCAACACATGTGCATGAGACAAAAGATTTATAAGCATGCTTAGGTGCTAAAAGTTTTATATTTCCAATTCTGGAAATAAAATCTAGGACCTATACATTTCCATTTTCAGAAATTGCCCTATTGTTAAAAAAAAAAGATTCTGTGTAAAAATATGTATTTCTTTGATATTAATAAAGGCATTTAATTTCGTTGTAAAAAGATACAACCTTTTTAAAAATGCATTATAAACTATTTTTGTTTTAAAGCAAATCTTAAAAATTAATTTAAAAATAAAAATAAAAAATGACTTTAAGGGGGGGGGAGAGGGGCGGGACCACCAACCCCCTACCCCCCCCTATCTCTACCATGTGTTGGCAGGCACGGGCCTGCAGAGCCATGCGTGCACGGTGCTGCAGTCTATGCAGAGCACGACACTGCAAACCGTGTAGCGCACGACACTATAGCGGCACTGCACGCGCCCATGGGGACACGGGCCATGGGCCCCCCTCACATGACACTTGTTAAAAGTGTTTTTATTTATTATTATTAAATTTTTATTTTATAATTAATAATTTTATTTCTTATTAATAATTTTTATTAATAATTTTGTTTTATGTTAGTAATTTTTATAAATAGTTTTATATGATGATATTAATATGTTGTTTAATATTAAATTTTAAATAAATATTATTTAATCTCTAGTATTTTTAAATAAGAGTTTATTAAATTTAGATAAATTTTATTTAATTACTAGGGTTTAGAATAAAGGTTTACCTATTGTTTAAAGTGTTAAGTCTAATTATGCTTTATATTCTAAAATTGGTATTTAGTTTAATTGGAGCTAAAGTACTTGTTGGATTTTAGAATTAATTCTTTATTCTAGTTTGGACATAGATTACTCAATGGATGTTTGGGTCAATTATTTGATTTAATGGACCTAGAAACCGATTGGCAGATTAGATTAGACTTAGATGAATTGTTTGATTTTGGGATGATCATATAGATTTAGTTAAGATTCGATATATATAAGATGCATAATTTTATCATAGATGTGCTTTTTATTAAATGTGTTTTTGGTCATTAGCATAATGTTGAATATGCGTGATCTATCTTGTATATGGTTATACACTTATGTATACTGAAATTGGTTGTTATATGTAATGTGATTTTATCTTTCCTAATTGTTGGGTTTATCTATTTTATGGGCATTAGATGACCTAGGGAAAGTACATAGGTTGGGAAATGGATTTCAATGTTTGTGCTTTCTATTTATGTTCTGCGTGAGTATACTGTGGTCTATTTTCCCTATCTGACTGTATAGGCTCATGTAGTACTAATTTTCTGTGGTTATGTATTTATAGTCTTTCCTGATCCCTGAGATGATTCTGGGAGTGTGACTATCTGATTTTATCTATGTTAGATCTAGGATAGATCTATGATCCTAGGGTAGTATTACCTAGATATGTGTTAGGGGGTGGCTTGCAATAAGCACCGAGGCCCACAAGTGGCTGCCAGGATCACTTATTGTAAGTATTTGTAATCAAGTGATAACCTAATGTAACATTGAGAGATATTAAAATGAACCTAATAATATAAGTTCCTCGCCCATGCTTGAGTGCTAGTACAGACTAAGATGGGAATGGAGATGATGTTGGCCTCCTTAAGAGGTGTGTCTAGCATAGTTAATGGCTTCGTCTATACAAGAAGTCATTGATCCGTATATGGTCACTTGAGTGTCAGGATCCAGAGTGATTACCAGGATGAGAATCAAGGGTTAGACATACATGATGACACCTGCCTATGCATAGTCTAGTTATTCTACATGTGTCAGTTGCCTTTGGATTAGGGAGTCATACCTATCATTATACTTATTGACCTTGAGTTAGTAAGCTTTCAAGATTCCCTTACCTAGTGGTGTATCTTGATTTGGCTTGATTATTTGAGTGGGGTCTAATGTTATCTCCTCAGCGTGGTGGGGTAGACCTTTGTGGATCTACATGGATGGGTGGTAGTGATTCTTAACCATTTGAGATTTGATGTCCTAGTGCTAGTGCTTGATGGTGCTTCTGCAGTTGGACTCCTTATGATACTTCATTGTTGTTCTTTTCTTATATTCTTTTGTTGTAAATCTTGTATTAGAGTATCGCATGTGATACCTAATTTGGATATTGTAATATAGATGTTAGAGTGATTACTACATACCCTGCGACATGTGCAACAGATGTGAGTTTATTAGGATTCATGGATGTTTGTAAGAATGTAATTATTATGATGTAATTATTAAATTTAATTTATGGAATCTTTTGTTGATGTTATCAAATGAGTTATGTTAGTAAGTAATTCTACATCATAGGACCCATTAGATTTGTAACCTATGTTAATGATGTGTGTTATGTGAGTAAATGGTTATTGCTTTCGCATGAATGTTTATCTTGAATGTAAACTTTAGGAAAAATAAATTATTCACCAAACATAGTATTTTGTTCTAGGTTAATTTCTTTTGGGTTCCCTGGCGGGGCGTTACAATTCTCACTATTCAATTTTTAAGTTGTAGATGTGCATGGTGACTAACATGCTCTATTTGTGCAAGATATAAGAGACTAAATTTTTTTGTTGAAGTCCACCATCTATAGTTAACCAACATTTACAATTATGCAAAGAAATACAACACTTACTCAAAATAGCTAGAGAGAGAACTTTTATATACAATATCCTCAACTTCAACTTTAGAACAACCCGACAAAAACAAGACACTAGTCAACAAATTGTATAATAGTTTGATTAGTCAAATAATGAATGACCTCTTAAAAATGTAGCTCTTACTGAAAGTAGTAGATGGAACTTGTATATGCTAAATCTTCACCCCCAACTTAATCACGATCCTACAAAAATCAAGGATATTTGTTTCAACATAAATTAAATGATAGGGTAAAGAAAAGGAATTCTCAAGCTTAAAAGCCAAGTGCCTAAATTGTTATTTTTAAAAAATATTGAATGGGATATTATGGCATGAGAACTTTACCTATCTGTCGTAATAATAGAGGAAGTATGGTCTATGTTGTAATGATGTGAAATAAATCTTGAGGAATAAATTACTGTGCTTATGAAGCTAACAAGTTATATTTTAGAAAGAGAAACATTTACAATTGTATAAATGAAATAAAACACTTACCCAAAATAGTAGAAGAGAGTACTATTATATGCCAAATCCTTAACATTAGCTCTAGAACACCCAAAATAGTAGAATATAGAACTTTAATATGTAAAATCTTCCACTTTAGCTTTATAACAACCTACAAAAACCAATCACTAGTCAACAAGGATTAGTTAGAACAAGAACACTCCCCATACTATCATTAAAGAAGATTAAGAAGTATGAAATGAAGATCCTCTTGTAGAAACAATGGGATTGTTTAGTTTATAAAATTATATAACACAACCTTTAAGGTTTACTAATGCATATTGTTTGAATAACTAAGCTTGTGGGAGTAAAATTGTGATTGAGAAACTATTTTCTAAAGCTTATGAATCTATTCTTGGCATGACAAGATCCCTTTTCAGGAGGAAGAGGATATAGTAGAGAATTTGTATCTTCCACAATTCCTAATGTTTAAAGAACACAAGTTCTTTTTATTTTTTGAGAAAGTTTGTCTAAAACATAATTACAAAAATGTGGTCCCAAGTTGCAAATTTTGTATTTTTTATTTGTGATTTTTGTTGATGACTTTTTCCTAGACTTACTATTGCATTCATCTTATCTGTGTATATTTCATTATCATTGTGAATGATAGGGATGATCTTCTCACTCATTATTATAGCTACATCTGCATGTGTCAACAAACAAGATGGCTTAAAATGGCCAAAACAAGCACAAGTTTTGTCAATAGGATGCTTGGATGAAGAGGTATTTATATCACATAACTAAATTTTCTCTTACAGGCTTGCATTACTTAGCTAAATGCATGTATATTATTTTGGAAAGATACATATCTCATAGGTATATTAATATTTTGATATTAAAAAAATGAATCTGTTAACAACCAATACATTTTGGTTTTGGTTCTTCCCTAGTTTGATGTCTCAATTGTAATTTTATCCTGGTGACTATAGTAATTGCCAACACTCTTCTCTTTATCTTTTGTAGGCATTTTCTATAAAGGGTGAATGAGTTGGGAAGGAATTATTTTCAATTACCTATAAAAAATTTAAAGCTAAACAAAATGTGCAGTTAAATTGGTAAATTTAATCTCAACAGAAAATTACATAATCTTTAGCAATAGACTTAAGGTGGCATAAATTGACTTGTTACACTGAGTAAATATGCCTTCATAAGCGAAAATAACTATAAGATAATTTTCCCAAATCTTAAAATAAATAAGTGTAAAACACTTGAATTAATTTCTTTAAAAAAATGTAATATCATTTTTACAAGGAAAAAAACACAATTTAAATAAACTTAAATCTGATAGCACAATTTAACTTATTGAATGAGTAAATTTACATCTAAATGCTAAACAAAACAATTTTTTGGGATAATCATTCTAAATATTTAGTTAAGAATGCTAAATTTAACTTGACACTCCTGTTTCCCAAATGAAAGTTTCATTTATAGAACATGCAAAGAAATTCCAAGTATTCCACCTATAAAATTAATAAGAAGAATAACAAATTTCCCACAAGCACTAAGAAATTTGAGCTGTTCAAAAGATAATAAGGAAAATACACACCAATTTCACACAGCTATAAAGATTGACAAAGAAAATAAATGACAAAACCAAATGCACTCTCAATGTAGTCCCTTGATATTAATTGAGCATGACATGAAATTAGATACTAAATAATCGGTATTAGGAAAATCTTGAATAAACTATAAAATTCGATAACCTGGGTGCTGTCCAGAGATAAAATCTTTCATGGCAAAGAAGAAAAGGTAGATGCAATGAAGAAGGAAAATATTCAACCTAAAAATCTTACCCCGTTTGTGGAGTGCAAGAAAGTCCATTATTAAGTTAAAGTTTTCCATACATGGAATTATGTTAAAGTTCATACCAGTGTTTTGGCCCTTGAATTTGATGCCCTAAAACCATCAAGGAGAGGCTTAATGTTAATAATACACCCAGAAATGTAGATTTAGAAAGAAATAAAAAGAAGAGGGTTTGAATCTCATATCTCTATAAACAACACACTAATTCGCATGCATGCAAAATGTACACTAATTCACATGCATGCAAATTGTTGTAAAATTAACAAAGCACAACAATAGTTTGACAAAATGTCACAACCTAATGTGATGACTTGGACAACCATGAATACATGATATTTTTGTAATGGATTGACTAATAAAGCCACATTTTTTTAAGGAAAATGCCTTGATAGGATATGGCTGAACAAGGAATGTAATTATTGTAGAATATACACAAAATGTGCTTGTTGATGAAGGTTTGCAACTTTTTGAGGAAATGCATCAACTAAGTGCCTAAAATGTTGTAATTGTAGGTTACATTCATAGTGAGCGTAGTGTGAAAGACCTAAACGATGTTATGCACAGTCTAGGGTTTGAAGCCAAAATAAAATTGACGAGGATGACAATTGCAACATCGAAAGTAGTGCTTTGCTTTGCAAATGTCACTTACCTATGCACTAGAACCTTCCAAAGGCAACATTGGCCAATGTTTTATATTTTTTAGAATATTTTTCTTTCCAAATTTTAATAAAAAATCAAAATAAACTGTAGGAAAAATATGAAGAATTAATTAGCAAAAAAGAAATATTGGCTAAAACTATATTTTATAAATTCACTTGCTCCAGACATTAGGGAAAGCGATTATCACAGCTCTAGATGTTAGGGAAAGTGATTATTTTATACTTCTACCCTTATCGAGAATAAATTAATAGTGAAGGGAGCGACTTTGAAAACATTAGTCTTCTGCTTAAGGCAAGGACTAATAAAATAAAAAAGCCTGCAAATAAATAATTTTTTTTAAAAAAAATGATATGAATCATTTGAAATTGAAGGATATGAAAATTTCTCATCTCTCATCGACAAACAACGATAAATCACGCACAAACTATCCTTAAATTGATTATCATTTGTTTGTAGAAAAATTACAAAATCTGCATTTCAAATAGAGCTTGATGACTTACACTGAGCTTTACACCAAGATTCCATGGTCTAAACATGGTGAGATATTTGTCTCCTTCAGTCGCTATGCCTCAACTGCATGCCAAAATGCTTGTAAAAATATAGAATTAGAGAAAAAAAATGTTGGATGAATTATGTTGAGAGTTTTCCATCAGAGAAATGGTTGCGGGCTTATTTTCTACATCAATTTCTTTGTTTGTATAGATGTATACACAAAGTATGGAAAACATATGATCAAACATCTCTGTTTGGCTTCACACCTACTAGTTTTAAAATGTGATACAAGGCGATGCTTTCAAGGGCATCGCCCACTATAAATAATTCCATTTATTGTTTACATCCAATGTAGTCCTTTACTAGCACTGAGGTAAAAAAAAATGTAGTCCTTTAGCAGTGTTTTTGGCGATAATTTTGTGGCTCTTGATGACATCCAGCTCACACACATGAAACAAAAGTGACATTTGCCAACATCAGCATGAGCAGTACACGATATTTGACAGTAGCTAAAGATTTTTTGGCAATAAATTTCTTGGTGTGAGACATCATATTTTAAGTCTAATTTCAACCTGCCATAGCCAGCTAAACAGATATATTCTCCAAAACTAATATCGATTTAGTAAGCCAAAAACATTAGGGAATGTTTTAAATTTTTCTCCCCCTCACATTCATTGGTTGAAGATTTTTCTTCACAAATTTTAATAGAAAATATTAAAAAACACCAGCAAAATTAGTGCTGACAAATCAGAAAAAGGAAAAAACTCAATAAAATATTAAATTTAAAATATGAGAGGGCTAAAACCATAGGATAAACATTTATTTGCGTTGGTGGCACAATTATTGAAATAAGAATAATTGTTTTTTGTGCAGGTGAAAACATAAGTCTCTGCCTATACGACATGGACTAATAAAGTAAAATGCACAATATTTAACTTCTCTAATTTATTAAATTATTTATCTTTCATTTTATTGGTTAAAGCAAATGGAGTGATAAGAGCAAATTTCAAGGAAAAGAGGGTGGGCACAACCTTAATAAAACTAATTAGATTTTTAATAATGTGACTTGTCATCTTTTCTCTTGTTACAAATGAGCTCTCCTTAACATGTTGTTGATGTTTTTTATTTTAACCAATCAATTTATTGAATTATCTTATGTCCAATTTATTTTTTATTATTACTAAAGTTTAGATGCAAGTTTTTTAACAATATATATTACAAAGTGTAATTATCTTCATTTCTATTAGTCAAAATATTTGAGGTGATAGGAGCCGATTTATAGAAAACCCTCTTATAAAATTAAATAGAAATCAAAATCAGCTTCATTAATAATAACAAGAGCTATGTTACAACATGAGTCCAGCCTAATAGGAAAGAAAATCATGATTAAGAAAAAAATTAAAAGACAAATTGAGCAGTTGTAAGATAGAGTTACTTGACAAGAGGCATATTTACAACTTAACACCTACAATAAAATAGCTTTTGCAATCACACAAAATGTTGCTAAATTATGTGTCTAGTTTGAAATAGAGGTTAAAATATTACTTTCCACTAATTACTAAATCTTTCAGTACAAATCTTTGATACTTATTATTTACAATGCAAATAACTTATTATAATTTGATTTACTTAATCCTATTACTCTATTGTCTTTGAGGTTGAAAGTATCTATTGAAATAATGTTTATCTCAATGGTTGCACTACAGATTTTCTATTTCAAGAATCTGTTGGATACATGAGACAAATTTAATACTCAATTCATGAGTTAAGGGTCCAACGCCGCATATTATAATTTTTCAAAAATTAAATTCATGGTTACATGCCTGATTTCTATTTATTTAGAATAATTAAGGCCCAGCCATTCAATGAAGTTTTCTTTCTTTTGGCATGTGCACAATTGTGGTAGGTATGACCGAATCTGCGATAACAAAGATGCCAAAATTAGAATCATTAACTCAAGATGAACAAATTTCATGTTCTCCTTGATATTTAGCTCTTGATGAAAAAAATCCTGAAATGGTCAAAGCCTATGAATTCACTTAGCACTCAATATCTAGAGAAAGAGATAAAAATGGGCATTGTATATAAAGAGGAAGAAGAACACACCTTTGCATAGTCAAAATTTGGCATACATTATTTCAGAGAGAATAAGAAACATAGAGATATGGAGGGGGGGGGGGGATAGAGATAAAATATAGAGTGAAACATTGAAAGAGAGAGAGAGAGAGAGAGAGAGAGAGAGAGAGAGAGAGAGAGAGAGAGAGAGAGAGAGAGAGAGAGAGATGTATGAAGTGATATATGAGAGGTATTTAAGTGGGATTATATATATAAGGAGTTAAAATCTTAATATTTTACAATAATTCAAATTTTTATGGAATAAAATAATTATAAATTGAAATATTAATGACTTTTGTTTGTCAGTAATTTTTAGATCTATATTAGATTAAAAAATCTAGAAAAAAATAATCGAAATATAAAAATGTAAATGTTAAAAATAACAATAATTTAAAATATATAATATTAATAATAAATAATATAATCTAAGTATATCATTAGCTTATTAAATTATTTTTAAATACTTAAATAAGTGTTAGATAATATAGATGATAAAGACAAGTGGGTGCAAGATAAATAATTCAAACTTAATTAGAAGAAAAATAATTATAAATTAAATTATTTATAATAGCTTTTATTTATGATTGTGATAACATAAATAATTAGAATAATTTTAAATTTAAATAAAAATAAAAATAAAAATAGAAATAAACAATAATGTGTATCAATAAAAATAATAATTAATAATAAAACATAGTTTAATAAATAATTTGTTTAATAAGATAATAAATATTTAGATAAAATTGGTTTATTAGATTAAATGTAAATGAATCATGTATAAAAAGTATAATAAATATTAAAGAATAGTAACATTATTAGTACTTGTACTAATGAATAAATATTAATCTAAATGTAAAGGAATCATGTATAAAAATATAATTAATATTAAAGAATAGTAACATTATTAGTACTTGTACTAGTAAATAAATATTCGTTTCTCCTACTTTTTAATTGATTAGACAAATTTTTTTAATTTTCAAAATGAAAAAATAATTAAACCCCACAAAAAATAGAAGCAGCCAATAAGAAAAAAGAAATACTTTACAAAAAATTCAAAATTCAAAATAAGACATTTCAAACATTGAAAATCATGTTTAATATTTGCACATGCACTATTTTTTAGGCAAAGTAATAGCAAAAAATCAATTGAAAACATAAGTCTCAGCCTATAGATAGGCTAGACTAATAATTCATTAACATTAACAAGAGCTGTGTTACAACAGGAGTCCAGCCTAATAGTTAAGAAAATCATGATTAAGAAAAAAATTAAAAGACAAATTGACCAGTTGCAAGATAGAGTTACTTGACAAGAGGCATATTTACAACTTAACACCTAAAATAAAATAGCTTGTGTAATCACAAATGTTGCTAAACTATGTGGCTAGTTTGAAATAGAGGTTAAAATATTACTTTCCACTAATTACTAAATCTTCAATACAAATCTTTGATACTTATTGTTTACAATGCAAATAACTTATTATAATTTGATTTACTTAATCCTATTGCTCTATTGTCTTTGAGGTTGAAAGTATCTATTGAAATAATATTTATCTCAATGGCTGCACTACGGATTTTCTATTTCAAGAATCTGTTGGATACATGAGACAAATTTAATACTCAATTCATGAGTTAAGGATCCAGCGTCGCATATTATAATTTTTCAAAAATTAAATTCATGGTTACATGCCTGATTTCTATTTATTTAGAATAATTAAGGCCTAGCCATTCAATGAAGTTTTCTTTCTTTTGGCATGTGCACAATTGTGGTAGGTATAGTCTAGACTAGTATGACCAAATCTGCGATAACAAAGATGTCAAAATTAGAATCATTAACTCAAGATGAACAAATTTCATGTTCTCCTTGATATTTAGCTCTTGATGAACAAATTCTTGAAATGGTCGAAGCCTATGAATTCATTTAGCACTCAATATCTAGAGAAAGAGATAAAGATGGGCATTGTATACAAAGAGGAAGAAGAACAGACCTTTGCATAGTCAAAATTTGCTTTGACACATGGTAAAACATTACTAGGAAGAGACCTAGATGTATTAGTCCATGCGAAAAGAGCTCCACCATCCATGTCACATTTTAGAGGGAAAGAAACTTTTATTGCTAGATTTGATACATCATACCCAAAAATATGCATACATTCTTTCAGAGAGAATAAGAAACATAGAGATATGGAGGGGGGAATAGAGATAAAATATAGAGTGAAACATTGGAAGGGAGAACAAGAGAGAGAGACTGAGACATAGAGGTAGAAAGAGGGAAAGATAGAAAGATAAAGATGTATGAAGTGATATATGAGAGGTATTTAAGAGGGATTATATATATAAGGAGTTAAAAATATAAATATTTTACAATAATTCAAATTTTAATGGAATAAAATAATTGTAAATTGAACTATTAATGACTTTTGTTTGTCATAGTAATTTTTAGATCTATATTAGATTAAAAAAGCTAGAAAAAATAGTCAAAATATAAAAATGTAATTGTTAAAAATAACAATAATTTAAAATATATAATATTAATAATAAATAATATAATCTAAGTATATCATTAGCTTATGAAATTATTTTTAAATGGTTAAATAAGTGATAGATAATAAAGGTGATAAAGACAAGTGGGTGCAAGATAAATAATTCAAACTTAAATAGAAGAAAAATAATTATAAATTAAATTATTTATAATAGCTTTTATTTATGATTGTGATAACATAAATAATTAGAATAATTTTAAATTTAAATAAAAATAAAAAATAAAAATAGAATAAACAATAATGTGTATCAATAAAAATTATAATTAAAAATAAATAAAATTAATAATAAAACATAGTTTAATATATAATTTGTTTAATAAGATAATAAATATTTAGATAAAATTGATTTATTAGATTAAATGTAAAGGAATCATGTATAAAAAGTATAATAAATATTAAAGAATAGTAACATTATTAGTACTTGTACTAATAAATAAATATTAATTTAAAAGAATCATGTATAAAAATGTATAATTAATATTAAAGAATAATAACATTATTAGTACTTGTACTAGTAAATAAATATTCCTTCCTCCTACTTTTTAATTGATTAGACAATTTTTTTAATTTTGAGAATGAAAAAATAATTAAACTCCCAGCAAAAATAGGAGCAGCCAATAAGAAAAAAGAAATACTTTTCCAAAAATTCAAAATAAAAAACAAGATAACATTGAAAACCATGTTTAATATTTTGCACAAGCACTATTTTTTAGACAAAGTAATAGCAAAAAATTAATTGAAAATATAAGTCTGAGTCTATAGATAGGCTAGACTAATAATAGGGCTTCCCTTAATAATAATAATAATAATTCATTAACACTGTCAATAATTTACATGGAGTTAAAGTTACACGCCCACAAATTTTTGAGTTTAAAGTTACATGCCCACGAAATTTTTCTTCCATTTGTTTTTGCTATTTTTTAGGATAATGGGAGCCATGATGTTCCTCATTATTTTTCTCTATTGAGACTCTTGTAGATTTCATTGAAATATCATTTGACGTCAGTAATAAAAAGTGTAAGAATTTTTTCTAAATTTTTCTTTCATTCTGATTTTCCACATTTTCTAGTTTCTAGAATTGCTATGAAGCTTTGTAATTACAATGAGATTTTTCATTATATGTAACATGTCACTGATGGCTAATAAGAGTTCATCCTCAGTGTGTAGATTTTTAATCTATTATGTGTTTAGTATGTGCTTTTCATATTTGTCATTTATCATAGCTGTAGTTGTTTAACTTTGTAACATAAACTAAAATTTGTGTTCAAATATAGTATTATATATGTAACAATGACGAGAATATCTATTAACTTTGGGTAAAACAACTAACTTGTAAATCATTTAAATTCAGTTTATAAACATTTTCATTTTTTATAAATTTTTAGATTTAATTATTTCTATTTTTACTTATGATACTTAAGTATTGAAAAGTATCAACTGTATTATAAATTTTTTTCTTAATTGATATGATTAATTACTGTAAAATATAAGCATAAATATTTCTGTAAAATAAAGTAATATGATATGACTTCATCATCATGTATGTATATGAATTATAAAGATAAACAATAATAATATATATTTCTATAATTGCATTGTCCATAATCATCCCTTACATAGCATGTTAAAATGGAGGTCAAATTCTTTTTTAAAAACATGTTTTTTCAATATGTTGTGTGACACATTTACATTTTCAATAGTTTCATAATAGTCTGCCCACACCAAAATTGTCCTGCCAATTTTTTGGCAGGAACTTTGCTACATTGCAGCCTTGTTTTTATGGGTAATTATATCTATCTATTGAAAACATTTACACTTTTATGTAATACCTCTCTTACAGTGTATTTTTTAGTTTATTTGGCCATACTTTTTTAGGCCACTTTTCATGTGTATAAATTTTCATATATATTTGATGTGTATGGTTGGCATATACATTTTATACTTTTGTTTGATGTGCCTGATATGGTTGAAGGATGAATTTGTAGTTACTTGCTTGGGAGATCCATACGATCAGTCTATTTTCATCATTATCTGTCATATATTTATACATGCATGTACATGCTCATCTTTTATGTTGAATTTCAAGTATTAGGCATCGACTTCTGTGAATTATCAGGATGAGCATGTCCTATCACAATATCTCAATGGTAAGAAAAGAGAGATAATATACAGAGCCAAATCCCAACTCAAGCCATTGATTGTCCTGAAATAATAGACAAGTTGTAATCACCTAAAATTGGGCTAATAGAAATTAAGGCCCTATTTGTTTTAATTCGGGATAAAATCCTAGTTATGTTAACTTGATATCTGATTATTAACATAATTTGTGAAAAGCAATAAAAATCCTAATTCAAGCATTTATCATCAATAATTGAGTAAAAGTCACTTTGATTACCTCTAAGCCTAATTAATTAATCAAACCCATTAAATGCATGGCTAGAGTAATTAACTAAAAGAAATGAATAAAACAACTCTAGAATGACATGTCACCTTAAAGGGGACAACAAAGACTATTTGAACCAATCAAAGCTCATCACATGGATCACTCACATGGATCACTCAGATGGATTAAGCAAGGGCGAATCTCAACCACTCTTCATGGATGCATCTTGACCATTCAAAATCTCAAGATTCTATAAAAGAGGAATTTTCAAATCTCCAATGGCTCCTAACTTTTTGAATTGGCTCCAACTCTTTTTTAATTTGCTAATTGATAATTGAATTTATGCTTTCATATGCTCACTTGATTTCATAGCTAATTAGGTAACATTTCAATTTGGATAATAGTAATGAATTGATGAATCAATGGCTTTCATGCATAGTTTGAATGAATCTAGTTGTTTAAATGCATTATTTGTTTGAATCTCTCATTCTAACATGCATTGTCACTATTTAAGATTATAATCTAAGAGAAAATTTCAATTCCTTTTCATACTTGTGTTAGTTAAAGAGCAATATGATGATTTCAATTGTTATTTGCTTTGATTGATTGATTATTCTAACAATTGATATAATGTCCTATTGAAGTGTTGCATTGTAGTTTTACAGGTCCACAATTCACACACACATTCCTGGCACCCACCATGGGGCCAAGCCCCGAATTTCTTCATTTTAAAACTGATTTTTGTCATGTTTATGTCAACAAGGGATCACACTTGGGAAATTGAATCACATTTGGGAAGAAGGCTCGCACCCCAAATTTCCTGGATCGCATTCAGAATTTCCTGGATCACATCCAATCAGATATCGCTTTTGGCTAATTTTAGGATTGCATCTAGGGTCCTTTGTCATTTTTGGGAAATTGGATCGCTTGTGGGAAATGGGATTGCATTAAGTCAAATTTAGGATCGCATATGGGGTTATTTGATTAAATTTTGATTTTTCTAACACCTAATGGATTGATTTGATATTTTATGTGGATTTTAACAGCCTAACAGTGGTTTGCAGGATGAATTGACATAGACTTTATCATGACAAACTACTAATGAATGTGTGCAGGTTGCCTTGGAAGAAACAATCAAATATTATGTTTTTAATTCCAGGAATTTAACACAATTTGAGGTCAATTTGTAAATTAACCAAAGGATTATGCTATTTTCCCTTGAGGAAAATTAGAAACTCAAAAGTTACTTTACAATTTGGGGTCAAATTGGTGAAATTTACCTTAAAGTTTGCATGATGTGTTTGGGATTCATGATTTGAGATAGGAGATTATGTTCTTATCCTTCATGGAGATAAAAAATCTAGACCTCACAATCATTGATCTACTTTCTTTATTACATTACCTTTAGAGGGCTTGCCGGTTGAGGAAAAAAACTCCCAAGAACAACCCAAGTGGGGACAAGTCTTAAGCTGACTCTTCCACTCCACTATAAAATTTGATGCTTCCTTGAGGTGAAAGCCTCAAAAGACATAATTTATTTTGGCCTTGGAATCTTAATGATCTTTTTCCAAGGACATGCTTGACATTTGTGTAGAGCAGAGCCGCTTAAATCTTACTTGTGAGACTACACAATTTAGAGTACTCATAGGGCTATAGGCCTAAATGCTTCTTATGAAACTATGGGGGATGGTTATGAACGAATGCCCTCATTAAAATCCATAAGATAGATGCTACCCAGTTCACCCCTGAAAGATTGGTAAGACTTGTGCAAGGTAAATAGTAATTACCCCAAGAGATTCACCATATTGAGCCCTCCTTGACACCTGAACTCGGCTAATATGGAATCCAATATTCATTGTGTGTTATTGGACCGTCATATTCTGAGGAGTCATTGAGTGTGTTCCTAAGCTAGTGAACATGTGTTTCCAATCTCTACCTAGCATAAGGAAGGTTAGGTGTGTTTGCATAATATGGTTACTTGATGTATTTTAATTGCAAATCTCCTATAAATCCCCCCAAATGAACAAACACCAAGCATATTTAAACACCTACAAGCCCATGGAATCAGACATAAAAGACCCATTTTCATGAAATTCACTAAAACTTGCATCAGACTGTTTGTCATAGAATCACATCTGGTATCCTATGTCACACCTTGAATTTCAAGTCGCATCTAGTGTACACAACATTTCCTGGGTCACATCTAGGACCAAAGCTACGTTTAGGGCCACATACCATATTTCCTAGGTTGTATCTGGGGCCAAACCATTATTAGACGCATCTCATGTGTCACATCAAGGATAAAGAGCAGTTATGTACCTATCAAAAATTGGATTTTTACATTTTTCAGATACCCATTTTGGCCTTTAGTCAGGTTCTAATGTCAAAACAAATCTACCTGCAAGCCTAAAAGAGTTATTGATGAGAAAGTCTTGTCATCCTATTTGGTCTATCCCGCATTTTTTAAACTATGGAGTCTCCTTATCACATTAGCTACAATCAAGTTCCTAGCTCACTATTAGGGCACTTTGACACCCTTTGACGTTGGAGCTTTCAAAATCAATCACAAGTCCACTTGCATTTTAGTTCCCAACTCACTATCAGGGCACTTTAACACCCTTTGACGTTGGATCCATAAGACCCATTCAAATCCACTTTTGCATCCTTGGAGATCACAATTGGACATTTTCAAACCTTTAGAGGCACTTTAATACAAGACACTCAAAATTCCTTAATCTAAGCTTTCATGGTTAATACAAGAAACAAATATTATAAATTTGAAAGAAATCCATTTTCAAGCAAGGTACCATTAATCACATTTGAAAGAGGAGAAACTTCCAAAATTAATCCTCTATTTGGAACAACACCAAGCACTACCCATACAACAACACCTAACATGACAAACATGAATAACCAAGAAGACTTCCTTTGGGATGAAAGACATACTGAACAAGATAACCAAGATGGTCACAATAACCAAGAAGAACAAAATAATCAAGAAGAAGCAAGACACCATGGAGCACGATATGACTATGATGATGATGAAGACCCTATAGAACTCGAATATCAAAGGCTTGTGAAAAGAAAATGATTCAACAAAATCCTTGAGAGAACTTTGAAAGAAAATAAGGAGAAGTATTTCCTATAACTCACCTCTCAAGGAGTGAAACTACCAAAGGACTATGATGTAAACCAACTCAAATAGAAAGAAGATCTTATTCCTATGTCTATCTTAACAAGACAATTACTTGCTATGCAAGTAGAAATGCAAGAACTCAAGAAAGAAAAGGACAAACCAACGAAACAATACTCTTTGGAGCAGATATCTCCTTTCCCCTTTGACAAGGGATTAAAGATGATTCCATTTCCTCAACATGTTACAATTCCCAAATATGAAAAATATACTGGAAATTATGATCCACAAGACCATGTAAGGGAATTTTGCCCAACTAGAATGGAATTCATGCACAAACAAATGTACCTTATGAGATTATTTCCATAGAGTTTATGTGGAAAAGCTATGGACTGATTCTTGAAATTGCCTACAAGAATCAAAATATTTGATGAACTAGTGCAAAATTTCATACAACAATACTCCTATAATATCCAACACACCATGATGATGTTGGATTTATGTAGTACCAAATAGAAAATGGGAGAATCATTCTTGACTTTCTTGCAAAGGTAGAGGAAAATATTTGCACTATATGCTCGACAGATACTTGAAATTGAAAAGATGGACATCTTCATTAATAACTTGGTACCAAAAATGAACTTTCCTATACAACTACAAGGTCCACCAATTTTTGATAAGATGATAGATAGTGCCATCAAGATTGAAGAGGTCTTGATCAAGAAGGGGGAAATCACTATGAACAAAGAAAATAAAGACAAATATCTTCCCTCCAAAGAAAAGTACAAATATGGGAACAAGAATAAGAATGTCATTAACAATGGAGTGGTGGATACCCCTAATTCAAAACCAAAGTCTAATGTCTTTAATCTCATGATGAGTCTTCAAGAAAATAAGAATTTGAATTCTACAGTGACCCCAATGGCTAACAAGACTTTCAATAAACCTCCTACTCGAATAGAGCCTTGGTTAGCAAGACCTAAGAGAATATTCACACCATTAGGAGATACATTGGAAGTGGTCTTGAAGTCACTATTGGATAATAAAATCATTATGATTCTGCACTGCAAACCTTGGGAACTAGAAGTAAAACCAAGGTGGTGGAATTACAATGACTACTGTGATTCTCATCGTAATAAGGACATAAGACCAATAATTATATGAAATTAAGACATGTTATTCAAGACCTAATTGAAGAAGGTAAAGTTAAGGTGAATGGGCATCATACTAATAACAATCTAGTGCAGGGCACCTCCCACATTGATGAGTTAGTAAACTTTTAGGGTTGTGTTATGTGATTGGAACCATGTTTGTGAATGTAAGAGCCACGTGAGCTCAAGAAGAGTTAGTGATCCATTTGGTCTAAATGGCCTCAAGAGTCTCTAGGTAATGGATTGGTTAGAAATGATCTAAATAAGGTCTTAGAACCTTAAATGTCTTTGTTTAGGACTTAGGAGTCATTCCTAGTCTTTGAATAGATCTAATAAGCCAAATGGTACTCTTGGATAAAAGTTGCTAAGCAACTTTGTAAAGTTTCTCAAGCAACTTTTGCAACTTTTTGACAAGTTGATCAAATGGAGGTTAAGGTGGTTGTAACCACCCATGCTTGGTATATGAGCATGAGGATGGTGGATTTCAAAGGCTAATGAATTTTTGGATTGATTTCAATAATTTAGACTTTCCTGTATGGATGTAATGTACTAGATCTTACTATTTGCAGGCTTTCTTTATGCTTAGTATAGCCTGTACGGATTGAATAGGGTGATCAAAACTCATGATAGTTTAGAGTAATATTATATCTCCATTATGCATTGATTGTCTTGTTCCTAGGTTAGATTAATAATGTTTGGCAAGCAATTCAAGCCACTGGTTTGTAAAACCAATTTGCAGGACCTCCATGCTTGCCATGGCTCTAACTTGAGCATCCACCAGTGGAAATGGATGAAAAAATAGGGGATGTAAGGTTAGAGTCTATAGATATTGTTTATGTTTTCATTTTTGTGGAGGCACCAATATTTCATGGTTAGAACAGAAGCCCTATGGAAGACTGTTGAAGACGGGTGAGTCAGGATAGGGAATAGAAGGAGTTGACACACGCACCCATGACTTTGAGGAAATAACTTAGAGGAACTTATGAAAATCCATAAGAGTACCCTTGAAGATTCAAGAGGTTGGAGTAAGTGATTAGAGGTTTGGAGACCAATTTGAAGGTCTTTTATGCAGACAGGTCCAGAGGCCTAATTAATAGGCTTAAAACTAGGGCCTGCTAGTAAATGGGGTTGGGGGTGCATCTAGAAGCTTAAAATTTGGATTTGGAAAGGGTTAGTGGACACCTTGAATATTTTAAAGGTATTTTGTGAGTTTTTTTGGGGGTTTTGGAAGCTTGAAGCCAAAATAAGTGAAAATAGGCCTAATAGGAATTGAGCCAATTAGGCCTCCTATTGAGTTTGATACTTATTGACTTGGTAGTCTATCCATAAGTGTATGGAAGGGTTCCAAATGATGTTTGAAGAGTCTAGGACTCAGTGGAGAGTAGAAGTAATGTGTGGGAGGATCCTAAGAAAGGGGTTGGGGTTCTAGAGGGGAATTCTAGTGGAGAAGCCTAGGGAGTTGAAGGCCTAATTGGTCTTGGAAGTAGTGTATCTTCTAGATACCAACTATACCTTGTAGGAGAAGTTGATAGAGAGGGACTTGGAGATCCAAAATGAGGAAGATAACACAAGGACTAACCATTGGATGGTTATAAGGAGATAGAAGCTTGGAGAAAAGACTAGGACCCAAACCCTCTGCATCAGAGTGGTATTAGAGCGGGAATTTCTTGAAGGTTGTGCATGTCTAAAGGGGAGGAGAGTCAAGAGGTTGAAAACATGCCTCCAAAGGAAATGAGTAGAGGTGCCATAGTGGACTTGGTCTAAGAGTTGTTGGCCAAGGCCAATTTGATAGAATCAAAAGGGAAGAGAATCACTGAATGGGGTGATGAGAGTGAAGATGAAAATGAAAGTCAAATAGGGGAGACATCTAGCAAGGGTAAAGAAATAGTTGATGAAAAAGACAAGGTGTTCTTGGATGCATTCAAATCCATCAACAAGGATAGCATGGAACATATACCTTATTATAGTGGCAATTTGAATGGTGAGGAATTATTGGATTGGTTAGAGGCCATTGATAACCAATTTGATTACAAAGAAGTGGCAGAGGAGAAGAAAGTCAGCTATGCCAAAGCTAGGCTCAAGGAATCTGCATTAGTATGGTGGAACATGATGCATGATGATAGGATAGCTAATGGGAAGAAGAAGGTAGTTTCATGGGAAAGGATGAAAATAAAGTTAAGGGCACAATTCTTGCCCACTGATTATGAGATATAAATGTATCAAAGGTTGCAAAATCTGAGACAAAGGGAGTTATCACTTAGTACCTACATTGAGGAATTCAATAAGCTAGTCTAAGAGCAAGAAGGTGGGAAGAAGAGGTAGAAAAGGTAGGAAGGTACCTTAATGGATTGAGACAAGGGATCCAAGATGAAATCAATATGATGGCTCCTAATAACATGCACAAGCTCTTTTAGTTGGCCTTAAGAGTAGAGGAGAAAGCTAGGAGGAAGAATGGTAATGACTTCCAATCAAGAGGCAAGGGTAACAATAATAATAGAGGATTTAGGGGCAGGAACACTTTTGGTAGAGGAAAAAACCCCAAGTAGGATGGAAGAAACACCATCTAATGACAATAATGGAAGCAATTAGTATAGGGGTTCATTCCAAAGAGGAGGATATAGAGGAAGAGGGACACCAAGAGGTAGGTTTTAGATACAAGAGAGGACCAATTCAATCTTCACCGGTAGATGCTATAATTGCAATCAAGTGGGGAATACCATGGGTAGATGTCTTGCAAAAGGTTCTTCATCATTAATGGGAGAGAGGAGGAACCAATTGGTACAAGAAGAGGACACCCAAAGTGTCACTTCACCTTTGTCCAAGGAAGGGCCAGTATTGGATGGAGAGAATCTCATGTTGAGAAGGATATTGTTGAAGGTTCCTAACACCATGGAACCACCTCAAAGAAAGAGCCTATTCAAAACTACTTGCAGGTCACATGGTAAGATATGCAAGGTGATAGTGGACTCTGGATCCACTAAAAACATAGTGTCCACAGAGATGGTTGATAATCTAAAGCTTAGGAGGATACCTCATACCACTCCATACAAGGTATCATGGCTCAATAAAGGACAATAGATAGTTGTTGACCAAACTATGGTAGAGTTTGAGATTGGAGACTACAAGGACAAGGTCCTATGTGACATATTTCCCATGGATGCATGTCACCTACTTCTAGGATGCCCATGGAAATATGATGTGAAGTCCATGCATGATAGTGAAAGGAATAGTCACTTAATTACCAAGCTAGGAAAGAAGTTTCAAATGGATCCATTGCAAGAACCTAATGAGGAGAAGTATGTGGGAACTAGTGCTATGATTTTGAGTGGGAAAGAGTTCCTTAAGGTTATGAAGAAGGTGAAATAACTCTATTGTGCAGTGGTAGTGAAGCCAAAAGAGGAGGCTAAGGAGAAGGTTAGCATACCCTTAGAGGTACAAAAATTGTTGGACAAGTATCATGAGATAGTGGATAATGGGTTTCCAAGTGCATTACCACCCATGAGATAGATAAGCCATCAAATAGACTTCATCCTTGGAGAAAATTTGCCAAACAAAGCAGCATACAAGATGACACCAAGCCAAAATGTAGAGATAGCCAAGTAAATTCAGGATTTGTTGGATAAGGAGTTGATAAGGAAGATTTTGAGCCCTTGTGCTTTACCTACTATCCTTGAACCAAAGAAGGGAGTTACATGGAGGATGTGCACTGATTCTAGGGCCATCAATAAGATTACAATTAGGTACATATTTCCAATGCCAAGAATTAAAGACTTGTTGGACAATTTGGGAGGTTCATGTTATTTCTCCAAGGTGGATTTGAAATTAGGCTACCATCAAATCAGAGTTAGGCCTGGTGATGAATGGAAGAGAACCTTCAAAAAAAATGAAGGGTTGTATGAATGGCTTGTGATGCCATTTGGCCTAACTAATTCTCCTAGCACATTCATGAAACTCATGAATGAAGTATTGGCAGACTTCATAGGTAAGTTTGTAATAGTTTATCTTGATGACATTATGATTTTTAGTAGGTCTAAGGAGGAGCATATGGAGCATTTGGAACAACTATTGAGGAGGCTGCATAAAGAGAAATTGATGATCAATCAGGACAAGTGTGAGTTCTTGAAAACTGAATTAGTTTACCTTGGTTTTGTGGTTGCTAATGACTGCATGAAGATGGACCTTGATAAAGTTAAGGAAATATTGGATTGGCCTACACCCAAGTCCATAGGGGATGTTAGAAGCTTTAATGGTTTGGCATCATATTATAGGAAGTTTGTGAGGAATTTCAATCATGTGTGTGCACCTATCCTCAACACCATTAAAGGTGGAATCAAATGTCAATTCAAATAGACTGAGGTAGCTTATAAAGGGTTTAAAATGTTGAAGAAGAGAATTACAGAGATACCTACCTTGAGGTTCCCTGATTTCAATCAACTATTTGTGGTTGAATGTGATGCTAGCAAGCTAGCCATTGGAGCAATGTTAAGACAAGAGGGAAATCCTATGGCATTCTTCTCTAAGAAGTTGAATGAAGCCAAACAAAAATAATCCACCTATGATTTGGAGTTTTATGCAATGGTGCATGCACTCAAAAAGTGGAGACATTACCTCCTACCAAGAGAGTTTATGGTCTATACAGACAATCATGCTCTTAGCTTCTTGAATAGGAAAGACAAGTTAAACCAAAGACATCTTAAATGGGTTGAATCCTTACAAGCCTACACCTTTGTAATCAAGCACAAGAAGAGAGTTAGTAATAAGGTTGTTGATGTTCTTAGCAGAAGAGTGTTAACTATTTGGGAAATTTAGTTACAAAGTGTGAGTATGGAAGATTTGAAAGGCCTCTACAAGGAGGAAAGAGACTTCAAGGATGTCTATAAGGCATGTGAAAGGTTGAGACATGGATTCAAGGTAGAATTCAGTGATTATATACTACAGGAAGGACTATTATTCAAGGGACACCTCATGTGTATACCTCAATGCTCAATGAGGGAAAACATAGTAAAGGAGAAGCACCAAGGAAGTTTGGGAGGCCACTTTAGAGTGGATAAAACATTAGAGCAGGTGAATATGCACTACTATTGGCCTAAAATGCAATCAGATGTTAGGAAGTTTGTGGAGAAATGTCAAATCTATCTTAGGGATAAAGGACAGAGCAGCAATAGTGGACTGTACCACCCTTATCCATACCTCAAAGATAGGTTGGGAGTGCTTAAGTATGGACTTTTTTTTGGGGTTTCCAAAGACACCTAGGGGACATGACAATGTATTTATGGTGGTGGAATATTTTAGCAAGAGGACACACTTCATACCATGCAAAAAAACCAATGATTCTTCACAAATTGCAAGACTATTTTTTAGAGACATTGTTAGGATCCATGGATTGCCACTAAACATAGTAAGTGACGAAGATAACAAGTTTGTGGACCAATTTTGGAGGACCCTATGGAAGATACTAGGTACAAACCTATCATTATCTTCAACCTACCATCCACAATCAGATGGCCAAATAGAGGCAGTGAATAGGTCATTAGGCAATTTACTAAGATGCTTGACTAAGAAACATGGACAGTCATGGGATCATATCATTGGAAAGGCAAAATTTGCCTATAAGGAATCCATTAATAGGAGTACAGGTAAAATCCCCTTTGAGATAGTCTATGGGACTCATCCTAGGGGAATCCTAGAGTTGAGAGATCTCAATTTGTAGGATAAGAGGAGTGCTCAAGGTGAGACATTTGTAGAACAAATGAAGGAGTTACATGAACAGGTCAAAAGGACCTTGCAAAAATAGGGAGAGAAGTACAAAGCTAAGGCAGATCAGTCTAGAAAGGATTTGCAATTCAAAGTAGGGGATCTAGTCCTTGCCTATCTTAGGAAGGAAAGATTACCCAAGGGTCAACCTACCAGGCTACTCATGAAGAAGATAGGACCCTTGAAGATCTTACACAAGTACGGTAAAAATGCTTATGAAGTGGAATTGCCACCTGATTTGGGAATTTCACCCATCTTCAATGTGTGTGTTTTGTACCCCTACAAGGGACCAGCTCTTGACACAGGTCCAACTATACTTTCAAATTTGGGAGATGATGATTGGGTTAAGGATTTTCCAAGCCCAATCCGACTGAAGTTGGGGAGTATCTTGGATACTAAGGTAATAAAAAAAACTAGGAAAGGTACCTATATGGAGTATGTTGTTACATGGTAGGGGTTACCTGATGCTGAAGCTATATGGATGATAGAGCTAGACATCTCAAAGCATGGAGTTACCATTGTAGACCTCCTAACTCAAGTGACTTGAGTTCTTTTTCCCAGGGGAGTATGGTGCAGGGAACCTCCCACATTAATGAGTTAGTGAATGTTTAGGGTTGTGTTAGGTGTTTGGTGTGAGTTAGAATAAGGTCCATTTGATTGGAACCATGTTTGTGAATGTAAGAGCCACATGAGATCAGGAAGAGTTAGTGATCCATTTGGTCTAAATGGCCTCAAGAGTCTCTAGGTAATGGATTTGGTTAGAAATGGTCTAAATAAGGTCTTAGAACCTTAAATGTCTTTGTTTAGGACTTATGAGTCATTCCTAGTCTTTGAATAGGTCTAATAAGCCAAATGGTACTCTTGGCAAAAAGTTGCTCAAGCAACTTTTGCAAATTTTTGACAAGTTGCTCAAATGGAGGTTAAGGTGGTTATAACCACCCATGCTCAGTATATGAGCATGAGGATGATGGATTTTGAAGGCTAATGAATTTTTGGATTGATTTCAATAATTTATACTTTCTTGTATAGATGTAATGTAATAGATCTTATTGTTTGCATGCTTTCTTTATGATTAGTACGGCCTGTACGGATTGAATAGGGTGATAAAAACTCATGATAGTTTAGAGTAATATTATATCTCCATTCTACATTGATTGTCTTGTTCCTAGGTTAGATTAATAAAGTTTGGCAAGCAATTCAAGCCACTGGTCTGTAAAACCAATTTGTAGGACCTCCATGCTTGCCATGTCTCTAACTCGAGCATCCACCACTGGAAATGGCTCAAACCATACGGGATGTAAGGTTACAGTCTTTAGATATTTTTTATGTTTTCATTTTTTTGGAGGCACCAATATTTCATGGTTAGAACGGAAGCCCTAGGGCTGACTGTTGAAGACAGGTGAGCTAGGACAGGGAATAGAAGGAGTTGGCACTCGCACCCATGACTTTGAGGGAAGAAAGTAGAGGAACTTATGAAAATCACTAAGAGTCCCCTTTAATATTCAAGAGGTTGGAGGAAGTGGTCAAAGGTTTGGAGACCAATTTGAAGGTCTTTTGTGTAGACATGTCTAGAGGCCTAATTAATAGGCTTAAAACTAGGGCCTTTTGGTAAATGGGATTGTCGGTGCATCTAGAAGCTTAAACTTTGGATTTGGAAAGGGTTAGTGGACACCTTGAATATTTTCAAGGTCTTATATGAGGTTTTTTGGGGGTTTTGGAAGCTTGAAGCCAAAATCAGTGAAAATAGGCCTAATAGGAATTGAGCCAATTAGGCCTCCTATTGAGTTTGATAATTATTGACTTGGTAGTCTATCCAGAAGTGTATGGAAGGGTTCCAAATGATGTTTGAAGAGTCTAGGACTTAGTGGAGATTATAATTAATGTGTGGGAGGATCCTAAGCAAGGGGTTGGGGTTCTAGAGGGGAATTCTAGTGGAGAAGCCTAGGGAGTTGAAGGCCTAATTGGTCTTGGAAGTAGTTTATCTTCTAGATACCAACTATACCTTGGAGGAGAAGTTGGTAGAGAGGGTCTTGGAGATCTAAAGTGAGGAAGATAACATAAGGACTAACCATTGGATGGTTAGAAGGATCTAGAAGCTTGGAGAAAAGAATAGGACCCAAAGCCTCTACATCACGATCACAAATCATTTCTAACTTCATTGCCTAGCTATGAAAAAGGAGAATCTTCTAAGAATAACAAGATTAATCATGCATACACTGATAATGACAATGTAATTCATATGGTGAAACCATAAAAATCCTCCATTCATATGATCAATTTAAAAGGAGTACAAAACAAAACTGAGTCTTGTAATGTTGTAACAAGAAATCAACCTAAGCTCACTCTCGAAGGAGCTTCAACATTGAATACACCACCAACAACAACCAAATATAAGCAATTGGTATTAACTCAAAAGTTTAATCTTGTAGACTAGTTGCAACACATGCCAACTCAAATCTCTATTCTAGATATGCTAAGAATTTCTCCTAGTCATAGGGAGGTCCTTGATCAAGCTTTGCTTAATACTAATGTACCCAAGGATCTAGATGTGGACAGATTCCAAGCTATGGTTGGTCATCTCAATTCTCCACATTACCTATATTTCTTCGAGGAAGATGAAAAATCATTGAACCAACCACATAACCAACCCCTACATTTAGAAGTCCTTATTCATAAGCATCGGGTAAAGCATGTCTTGATAGATGGAGGCGCTGGTTTGAATATTTGTACCTACAACTTGGTAAAATAATTGGGCTTCTCTAAGCACATGATTGATCCATGAAGCTTCTAACCATCAAGGCATATGATGAGGAATAAAGATCTAAGGGATTGGTTGTCTTTTGCTTCAGAGTTGGACCCATAGAAAGAGGTGTCATATATCATATTCTTGATTTACTTCTTGCTTACAACATTCTTCTTGGAAGGTCATGGATCCATGCAATGCAATTCATTCCTTCTACTTACCACCAGTGTATAAAATTTACTCATAATGGAGTGGAGGTGACTATACCAGCTGACATGACATATCCTTGCAATGCTCTTAAGAAAATAGAGAGCATGGTTCCACATAACAAAGAAAGCTCTAATAAACCAGAAACATGAAAGGAGATGGTCATATGAAGCTTTGCTAAGAAGGTCAATATCCAAGAAACAAGCATTGGAGAATATAAAATAGACTCTGCAATGTCTCTAACAATTCATGAGGGAATTAGAATGGTCAAGGAAAAGATGTCCTTAGAAGAAGAAAACAAAGAGAAAGTTGTCTTGCAATGACTCTATAAAGAAAATGAAGAATATGGAAATATCAATAATGTTGAGATAGCTACAAAAAAATATGGAAATGGATATGAGATCATGAAACAAATGGGTTACAAAGGCAAAAGACCCCTGGGAAAAATAAACAAGGACTTGTGGAACCTATACATATGGATTTCTTAAAAGATAAAACTGGATTAGGAGTCAAAGAAGCGTCATCTCATCCCATGGAAGAAAATGGTCATGTATTTGATAGATCAGGAGACTCAGATGATGAAGAAGTGGAAGGACAACCTATTTCCTATGAAAGGTTGCTGCTCTTACAATGAGACCCATTGTTAGAAATTGGTATAAATCTTGAACAAGAACCAAAAGAAGAACAAGTAGAAGAACCCAAAGAAGAACAAGAACAAGGGCTTCCCATTCTTTATGCACCTCATTTTAATGAAGAACTAGACATGATAACTTCATAAGAATCATTGCAAGAAGAGGAAAATAATGCTAATGAAAAAGATGAAATACTGATGACTATTGCCCACTTCTTGGGAGTTTTCAATGATAGTCAGGTAGAATCACATGAATATGAATGAGATATCCTTTCTGATGCTACTATGGATATAGAGGTGGATGTGATACATAAGTATGCTCCTAGAGTCTTAATTGAAGAAGGAGAGAGTTCTAATGCTAGATTGCTAGAGTTATACTTGCATAACACTAGCATGAACTCTAATAATAATGATAATGACTATGATAATCTTAACATCATAGAAGAAAACTTAATGGACAACATCTTGCAAGTTAATGACATTGATAATAATATGGTGACATCTCTTGAATCCAATAAATATTTTTCCTTAATACATCCTGACTTGATAGACTGGAATGAGCCTACAAACACAAGCCTATTATCTTTTGACAATGACTATTCCCTAGCCTATTATCTAAATGCTTGTAAACCTTTCCTTTCTTCCACCGGCGTAAAGAGAAAAACCATGACTGAGGAGAATATCAAGTTTCTCAATGTCAAAAAAAAAAAAAGAACAAGAAATTTGATGGTAAAAACCACCTAGTGGTAGTGTCAAGTTCTAAAAGAGAAAAAGAAAAAGATGAATCTGATGGTGAAAACCTCCTATAGGTGCCTAAGGATGGGATTCTTGATATCCTCCTAGATCATTTTTAGGAAAGATCCTCACGAGTGCTGATTGAACCAACACAACTTGTCAACTTGGGAATGATAGAAGCTCCTCAACTCATTCACATTGCTCAGTCCTTGACAGAAGAAGAAAAGATCCAATTTACCAGTTTCTTCAAAGAAAAGAAGATCAATTTTTGCTTGGTCTTATTTAGATATATGCCTGGATTGGATACATAATTTATTATGCATCACTTGTCCATTTCACCTGATGTGAAACTAGTGAAACAAAAGATGAGGAAAATGAACCCACATGTGGCATTGCTAGTCAAGGCAGAAGTAGAAAAACTATTGAAAGCTGGATTCATTAGAGCCATTGACTACGCAGCGTAGATTTCAAACATAGTTTTTATTTCTAAGGAAGATAAGTCCATAAGATTTTACATGGATTTCAAGGATTTAAACAAGGCTTTCCCAAAGGATGACTTTCCACTCCCCAATATAGACATGATTGTAGATTTGACGGCAGGCTATGAGATGTACTCACTAATGGATGGATTTTCTAGATATAATCAAATCAAAATTGCTCTTTAAGATCAAGAGAAGACCACATTCACATATGTATGGGAAATATACTATTGGAATGTGATGTCATTTGGTCTTAAAAATGTAGGTGCAACTTATCAAAGAGTAATGACCACAATATTCCATGACATGATGCATAGAAACATGGAGGACTATTTAGATGATACATTGGAAAAATCAAAGATAATAATAACACATATAGAAGATATAAGGAAAATCTTTAATAGAATGGAAAAGTTTCAATTAAGGGTTAATCCTAGAAAGTGTGCATTTGGGGTATCATTTGGAAAGCTACTAGGATTCGTAGTCTCAGCAAAAGGAATTGAAGTGGATCCAGCAATGGTGAAAGCTATTCTTGATATGCAACCACCTAGAAATATCAGTAAAATGAGGATGCTTCAAGGCAAGATATAATCCAAAAGAAGGTTTATATCTCAATTATCAGATAAGGCACAACCTTTCACAAAGTTAATGTGCAAAGGAACTACATTCACTTGGGATGAACAATGTGAAGAAAATTTTGCACAAGTCAAGAAATATCTGATGAATCCTCCAATCTAATGGAACCAATCTATAGAAAGCCTATATTTCTCTACATATCAACAACAAATACATCATTAGGAGTGTTTCTTGCACAAGAGGATGAGGCTAAAAAGGAGAGAGGTATATACTACATTAGTAGAACATTGGTCACATATGAGTTGAACTATTCTATGATTGAGAAAGCATGCTTAGCAGTTGTGTTTGCATCCCAAAAGCTTAGGCATTACATGTTGGACATAAGGTGAAACTAGTGGCTAATATAGATCCACTCAAATATATGTTAAGTAAAGCAACATTGACAGGAAGATTGGCAAAGTGGGTCTTAGTCCTAAGTGAATTTTACATTGAATATGTTGAAAGAAAAGCCATTAAAGGACAAGTGATTGTTGATCAACTTTAAGAAATACCATTAATAGATGATACACCATTACATGTTGAATTCCATGATGAAGCCATTATGCACTTAACAGAACACCCTTGGAAAATGTATTTCGATGGCTCCTTCACACAACAAGGATTAGGAGCTAGATGCTTATTCATCACACTACAAGGGTATAAAATTCCAAAAGCTTATAAGATTATTTTTCCATGTACCAATAACATAGAAGAGTATGAAGCTCTTGTGAATGGATTGAAACTTGCAATAGATTGGAAAATTATTTAGTTACACATCTATGGAGATTCACAACTTGTTATCAATCAAGTGAATGGTGACTATCAGACAATAGATGACAAGTTCATGCCTTATAAAAGAATGGTGGATGACTTGAAGAAATACTTTTTCTTCATAACATTTTAGAAAATTCCAAGATCTAAAAACAAAGAAGCTGGCATGATGGCTACTTTAGCATCCATGTTACAAGTTGAAGAACATCAATTTCTCTATGACTTTTGGGTGGAAGAACTCCCATTTCCCGCCTATGACTCACCCAAATCCCAGATTTTTTGTACCATTGAAACCCAAGTTTTATCCTGATATGCCCATATCTATTCTTACTTAAAAAACCAAACAATCCTTGAAGGCTATTCCAGAAATGAAAAGAGATCCCTTATAAGAACATCATCATGTTATATAATCATCACTAATGACTTGTATAGATGTGGTCTAGATGGTATGCTTCTTAGGTGTTTAGAAAATGGTGATTCTAATCGTGCATTAAAGGAAGTTCATGAAGGTGTGTGTGGATCATAATCGAATAGTTTTTCATTAGCTAAGAAACTCTTAAGGGTTGGATACTATTGGCCCACAATGGAAAATGATGTTGTACAATACTCTAAAACATGTAAAAAATGCCAGATCCATGGTAATCTAATTCATGCTCCAACTAGGGAATTGATTCCTTTTATAACACATTGGCCATTTTAGAAATGGTCCTTTGATTTAGTTGTACAAATCTACCCAAACTCATCAAACAGACACAAATACATCATCATTGCAACTGATTATTTCACAAAGTGGGTAGAAGTTGTGCCACTGTCTAATGCAACTAGAAAACAAATCACAATGTTCATCTTGAACTATATTATCTGTTAGTATGGAATTCCCTCGTTGATTGTGACTGACCATGGGGGCCAATTTAAAAAAAAAGACATGGATGAATTATGTCTTCAATTCAAAATCACTCAGAACTATTCCTTAATCTATTACCCTCAAGGTAACGGACAGGCTGAAGCATCAAACAAAACTATCTTAAAAATCTTACATAGGACAGTGAGTAAATCAGGAAGGGATTGGAATTTGTAAATCAATCCAACATTATGGGCTTGCAAAACTAGTGTTAGAATACCAATTGGCGCAACTCTTTTTGAACTAGTTTATGGATCAGAGGTAGTATTACCAGTTGAAGTAGATATTCCATCACTGAGGGTATCATTGAAACATCTAGTCACTGATGAGGTCTACATAATCTCTAGATTACAAGAGCTAGAATTGCTAGATGAGCATAGGAAACAAAAGTTTGATCATTTGAAAGTCTATCAGAAGAGAATGTCAAGAGGATACAACAAGAAGGTAAAACCAAGAATTGTTTAGGTAGGAGATCTAGTCATAAGAGATAATCCTAAAAATTAGCAGAATAGAGAACAAAAAGAGAAGTTTGAACCCAACTGGCTGGGTCCCTTTGTCATTACAACAACATTTGGATCAAGAGCCTATCAATTGGCTACACCTGAAGGAGATATTTTACTAGATCCAATAAATACTCTACACCTGAAAAGGCTTTATGCCTGACATTCTAGAGATAGCACCTATACAGTGAAAAGAGTTCATGTAAAAAGTATCAAAAACAACAAATATGGATCCTGAAAAAAATAAAAAACAATAGAAAAAGTCTTGAAAAAATGACCATCTCAGTGAAAACCTAGAAAATAGGTGCCTTGGTGAGTCCAAAAAAAATATAGAAAAGATAAAAAGTACAAAAAAATTGGAAAAGAGAAAAATTGTCTTGGTGAAAACCTGGTAACAGGTGCCATGATAGAAAAAATAGAAAAGTTTGGCCAAGTGGTGAAAACCTAGTAAATAGGTGCTACTTGTAATCAACACTCTATCTATCAAGACATCACTTCAATTCTTGGCTGATGTAACTTTCAATTTGTAGATATTCACCAAATTCTAAGAGCCTATTATTAGAAAATCGTATCTTCCTAAGGATGGAATCTGTCTACATTGAGGTCCTAGGTAAACTAGTTTCCCTAGGAGGTAGTGATCAAGGTCACACATATTGCTAAGTTACTGTTAGGAATTTTTTCTAGGGTGTAGATTATGCCTAGTCCACAATAGACATTAAACTATGAAAACAAAGGTATTTCTCAATACCACCAACACTAGTAGTCTTCAATACTTAGACCTAAAAAGTGTTCCTAAAGACTATGTCATGATGATAATAGTGTTTTTAGACACTAAATAGGTGAGCTATTCATTTGATTAAATAAAATTAATAATTGATAATAATATCTATGTGTGTTTGTAAATGAATCAATAGTGTTCCTAAACACTATAATCACAACTATCTGTTATTGAAAGCAAACACATTGATAAAGGTAAAATTACCTTTTTCTTATTATCAATGTTTGATTGTTATGTTTCCTTGAGTAACTCGATGATGTCTAGAATGGACTAGAGAAATAAGGATTGGGGGCATAACATTTTCTTTGTCTTTTGTTTATGGTAATAAATCTAATGATCTAAGGTGATCATAGGAAATGGGTGTCTACTATAAGTGTCTCCATCACGATTGGAACGCCATGTATACCTCGACCTATTTCCTATGAAGGCTTTAGTGAGGTCGGATTTATTTCCTTGCCTATTTTGAACTACAATGAAAACTACTTCCTAGTAAGGTGCATAATAAATCATTAAAATACCCAAGGATATGAATAAAAAATAAAAGGTCATTATGGGTATACTTATACATTTTGCATCTGAAAAGAAAAGGGTTTATATCGAACAAGAAGTAACTGACAAAATATTTTAGGCTATATGCTTTGATGTTTAGGTTAAATTTCAACATGACAAATGAGATGGATGTATTCATATTTTCATGATTGCTAAATCTATCAGTGAAAATTGTACTATCCTATGAAGTGTCACTAAGAAACACTCTATAATGATAATTGATCCACTTTGAATAAACAATGACTGTCCTAGGTGTCTTAGTCTAGGTGCATTTTATTTTTTAATTTCATTAGATTCATTTTAGTTGCATTGCTTGGCCAAATAATGGTATTAGAAACCCATAGTAATGGACTGCCTATTTCAGGATTGGACACCCTAAATGCTTGCTAAATGGATTATTCAGAATCATTTAATTATCGACCAGGGACGTAAACTTGGAATGTCATTCGCGAAGTATATGCTTCAAAATCTCTCAATCCTATGACTACTCTACGAAATTCAAGTTCTTTAAGCTTTAGAAATGTGAGGCCTCACCCCGACCCATCATAGCACCATTGACACATTCGCATTTTGATACTTTATGATTTGATACTTTGATACACTTTCTGATCATTCTAACAGAGACTCATGATATTATGTTTTATGATGATGATTATATTGTGTGGATTATGTTTTGATGTGGATCAAGACCTAGAACATATTGTTGATTTTGGTTATACATGCTTAGATATGTGATTTGATGAGAAAGATGTAATCATGATTAGATGTGATTATTTCATGGATTATGCTCTAAGTTAGGAAATAGCATCGATAATATGTTATGATGATTTATGAAGGTACTATGTTTGAACATTACTTTAATGAAAAGTGAAATTAGGAATAGAATTTTGCATATTGACTAATGTTGCCAATTATGAATTTTATATATATTTTTATGTGATTTTATTGCTTTGGACTACTGATGCTCGAGTTTAGTGTGCAGGAAAGTAAACCATGGAATTTTTTTTGGAAAATCAGGCCTAAACATATGTGAAATTGAGTAAGCCAAGGTTTAATCTAATGAAGAGATTAAAACCTTGTTGTAATGTGATTCTATTTGTAAACATAATTTGTATGTATGTTAATAGATCAATTCATGTTATTAATTGGACATGTCATTTGTGAATGTGATGTATATTTTATGGTGTCACTTGACACTTGTAATATCCATGTGGATAGTGACATGTCAATTAGGGGTTGGCAAGGATCACCCAACCTAATAGGATATTATAATAATCCCACTTGTATGTAAATGTCTTGTAGGGATCACATCAAGTTGGAATTCGGATTTGAACTTTAGAGGTACTTTAGAGGGGTTAAACATGATCCTAGAGTGTATTTTTGGTCAAATTAGCTAGCCCTAGGGGGGTACCTTGAGTTGGGGGCTAGTTTTTACCTATGGGAATGTCTAGATCACCATTATGGCCCTCCAAAAAAGCTACTCTTCAAGAGTGGCGAAAATAGAGATGGCCACATGCATTTTAACTTGTTCCACACTCCTTGCTAAACTCACCATTAAGAGGGGGGGGGGGGAAGGTAAGGCCAAGGACTAGGGATCATGTCTCATTTATTGCTTGATGATGAGTAAGATTTTGGAGGTCTTTTTAGAGGGCTTGGAGAGACTTAGTGGGTGTTCACCCACTCTCTAATTTTAGAGACACTAAGGGTTGGAGAAAGGGAAAAGACAAGGGATAAGGTCTCTACTCAACCTCATTCTTCCATTTGCATTGGAACAAGGTTGGTGGTCTTTCCATGAAGATGCTTTCTTTATTTTGTAAATTCATGTTGAAGACAATTTTGTGTAGAATGTATGTGTAGAAATGCATGTTTTTCCTTACTCTATAAATGTTTTGTTGTTGATTGTTGTTGGGTATGAGTGACTATGGATTGAATCTCCTTTTTTGTTTTTCTTTGTGTTGATATGCTTGTTCATGGGAGTTTAAGGCATCACTCACCCTTTTGGGAAGGGAAGTAGTAGTCTTGGGTGAAGGGGTTAGTTGGGCTCTCCATTGTAGTGAGAGTCTCTTCTCTTGGAGCAGAGGGATAATTTCATGGTGTATGGGCTCCATGAAGCCATCTAGTAAATCCTTGTATTTTGGGAATGGAAATGACAAAAAATGTATATGATAATAATGATAATGTAGCCTTGGAAAGGCATGGAAACACTTTTGTGTAGTTGTGTATTGAAAGTTTATCATGATGCATTCATTCCATCAAGATATTCAATCAGTTGTAGGTTATCATATTCAACTCAGTATCTATTCTCTCAGATCCCATATCCCTTTGTTGCTTAGAAATGAGAGATAGGATTATTAGCTTAACTCTTGAAAATATCTGAAATGATGAATTGTAAAAACCCCACAATAGAATATAAGAATGAACTAAGAATTATGTTGTGTACCTTGTAACTTTAATTGAAGATTATTCTAATAAAATAGATTGAGAACTTGATAAGCTTTTGGATCTAGATTCTCAAAGACTGTTGGCAAGTTGGATGTGTTGGTATTATTGTCGAAATGTTTGTTATACAATTTAGCTAGTGGAGTAGTATGTTCAAAGGTAAATGGTGAGGTTCATTTATTGATGATGAGTATTTTCTCACCTTATGGGATGTTGTAGAGTTTGTCTACTTGGTCCATGTCAAGTTTTAGGAGTTGACATGATGATTTGAGCAGGTTATGAGATAATAGATGGTGACTGGTTATTTTCCTATCTGCTAGTGCATAAGATTTGCAAAGATTGGCTTTACGCACGTACACATGATGTTATATCTAGTTGCATAGTTATGAATATGTTTAATACTTGCTGATATTTCTACCTTTCAAAATTTTCATCATCCTGAGGGTTTGCAAGGCATTTTCAAGTAGTACAAAGGAAGGTAACAATGTTCTTGAGTTTCAACAAGAACAATATTAGTGAATCCAATGATTGGGATAGTCTTGGATGTTTTTGTTTTATTAATGATGCCTAAGGATGTTCCTGAATTATTTTCCTGATGATTTGATGATCTACATCGATCAAGGTGATGAGATTTGAAGGGAATTTCAAGTTGGTGATAAGTTTTCTTGTGTTCTTGGCCGACTTGATCAATAAAACATTTTATGGGCGATCACTAAAATATTTTGTGGAAGATTTATGATCTTAAGGTAGTTATGAAGGACCTAAGCTATATTTATCCAACATGCTTTGATCATGGTCATAGATTTTGGCGTGGTGAGATGAAAATTGAAAGTTAGGTTTTTGCCGACTATGGTTGATGAATTACCTAAGGAATGAGGGAAAAATCCTTAATATGGATGCAGAGAGGATGTGTGTCTTTCTTGTAGAGATAGAGTGTAGATATGTTGGAGGTTGAATCTGATGTGTGTCTTTCTTGTAGAGATAGAGTGTAGATATGTTGGAGGTTGAATCTCTCAAAGAAAAAATTGAATAGAGATCTAGTTGTACTTTAATAAAACTGATCCAGGCATGTGATAGATGCTACTATACAATTCAAAGAATTTCTAATTGTAGTTAGATCAACTATTGTAGTGGTCATGTAAGGTGAAAGCCTTACTTAGGGTTGTATCCCAAGTCATTTTGAGAAATGATCTCTAGGTAGTGTTCCTGAATGCATGTGCATTCCATATTTGTAATAAGCTTGTACTTCTAACAAGGTATTAGTCTTATTATGGTTTCAAGCCCCGCTATGGTTTTTCCCATTTGGGTTTCCATGATAACATCTTATGGAAAATTTTCTTATGCAAATCTCAAGGCAATTGAAATTGCATCCTTTGGCCTATGCACATTGCTTAGTGTTTCTAATGTAGTGAAGAAGTCATGGGAAAAGGAAATAGAGAGCCTGAAAGTTAATTTTGCAGATTGTGTTGTAAGCCTTCCAACCTTGCAATATTGAAATCATGAGGTAAAAAAATTTTGTTAAATCATTTTTTAGTACTATGAGTATTTTTTCTAGATTTTGATCCAGGTTTATTTTATTCAGATACTTGCATTTTTGCAGTCTGGTGGATATCTTGGTTGTTTTAGGTCCTGGGATCTCATTTTTTACATGGGATAGCTCATATTTATTTGTAGTTCATGCTGATACAGATTTCTATCTTCTTTGAGCAGTGTATACTTCACTTTTGTAGCATTCTTTTATGCACACGCACTGAGATAAAGTGCCATTCTCTTGCTTTGATGGGATCTTGCACATGTTCGTGCTCTTTGTACTCGCACTCCATTATAAAGTGCCAGGGGGGTTTGATGTTTGCCTTTGTTTGCCATCTTCTTTTATCATGTGAGCATTCCTCCAATGACATTAGCCTTAGGTATCTTTATATGTGTTTGTACTCTCTTTGCACATTCGATGTTTCAGATTCATCTTCATCATGCAGTTCATATTGAATGATCTTTTCAGTGTACCTGTCATTACTCCCCTGTCAGCAGTATGGGGGGGTTTCTACTGTTGGTTCTACTGCTTCCTTGGTTTGATAGTGTGAGCTATGTATTCAGTATTTGATCCTATGTACTAGGCGGTTGCAGTGGCTGGGTACCTATGCATTCCGGTGAGATGGATCACTTACCATATTGACACTCTTTTCTTTCCTATTTTTGGATGCACTCTTCCAGATTTGATTGATCAGCTCTTCAGGCTTGTGGTGTTATGCCATCTGTATCTTTGAGTTCAAGTGTTTGCCTTTGTTTGCCTCTTGATTCAAGTAGTGTTATTTGAGGGCACTCATACAGATTACAGTCTTCTCTACCTAGTCATATTTCTGTGGACGGTCTTCTAATCATCAGTTTCTTCTTGACAGAGTTTGCAGTTTCATGCTTCAGTGATGTTGTACATGTTCATCTTTGTTCCTATTTTCTGGAACATTCCTAGTTTTGGAGGCTTCTTCAGTCTTTCAGACTAGGCTTTGTCTCTTTTTGGAGTAGAGTTTTTCCCATGTGGTTTTCTCTATTTATCCACTTTGTAGAGACTCTTTTTTGTACTTGGGTACCTGATCAGGCCTTTGTTGCCGGGACCCATTTGCTTTTAGTAGTTCTTTCTAGGTTTTTAGCTTCTCCCAAAGTTTATCTTAAGGGGGGGTGTTAGAGTAATAAAGTGTTTATTGATTAATTAAATCATATTGATTTAATTATTCAGTCACTTATTACCTCTTTCGACTTAAGCTAAACTTTAGGCATATAATAATTAATTATCTTTATTAATTATTATCATGCAACCTAGGGTTTTACCTTTTTAGGTTTTCTGATCTCCTTCATAAGGATTGATCTCATAATACTTTGGAACCTTTTCTGACATTTCATTATTGATTGCAACTTTTGTTTTTGCACATCAAGGATTTCTCCTCTCTCGTGGATCAATGCGTTCAGGCCTCCATAGCTGTTTGCTTCTCTCTCTTTCTATGACAGGTGTTTGCGTGCAGGTGTTCTTGGGAGCTGTGGGTTGTTTTTCATCAACTCCAACAATATTTTTTGGAGATATGTATAGATATGCAGTATAGTATGAAGTACATGTTGGAGATTTTCCAGTAGGCCAGTACTGACTATATGTTTGTAATTGATGACAACATATGGAAAGTAGCATGCATGGAAGTCTTATGTAGTAAGCTTTCAATATATGTAGCATGGACATTATATTAGCATGATATCATGGGTGCAGAGGTTAACTCTTAGTACAGACAGTTATATAGAAACTTGTGTCAGCAGTGTTCCTGACAGAGTAACAGATAGTGTTTTGTGTATGGTTGTCTGTATAGTTATCATGGAGCCTTGTGTGCTTGGATATATTTTGTAGACATATCAATGATATTTTAATTATGGATGCATAGTCAGATATTTAGTAGAAGTAAAGTTATGCAATCGCTATTCGCCAATAGTAGTTTCCTGTGTTTATTTAGAAGAGCCAACAGAGATTTAATTGGCTCTAGAGTTGCACCTATCATGTGGGTATGTGCCCTTGGATTTAAGCTTAGAGAAGAGTTATTGATGTTTGGTTAAGAGCGCATGAAGTAATTTAGCATGAGGAGAAAGATACAAACCCTAGTGGGAATTAGTGTTGGCAAGTTGGCTATACTGGTGTATATGACTTGATATAGTGTTGTCATTATGGTAACAAAGTCTTATAGTAGTTTGGAGCTAGGGCACTTGATGAGAAGATCATAAATTGGCTAAGTATTGAAGACTAGATAGTGTACAGAGTACTTGAAACTTAGAGCATTAACGCACGTGCGTATGACCGAGTTATGGTATGCACCCTAGAAGATAAGTTGGTTAGAGTATACTCATGCTTAGTCTATGAGTGCATGATAAGATATGAAAGTATGAAAAAGTTACAGATAGTTGAAGTTACACAGCCAGTGTGTGCCAGAGAAGAATAGAGTAAGCAGTCGACTGTTGGCATTTTGATTTGTGGTTATATTCTTATATTGTAAAGGCTATGCACCTATTGTAATTAGGTTTTCAACATGTAATTATGTTTTTTTGTAAACACGCTTGAGCCAATTCAATTAGAAGCGTTGTATGTAATTGGTTAAAGGGCTGACCTAGTTATTTGTTTTGTATGTGCATATAAATATGAGATGTGCCCATTGTAATTAGTATGTGAGTTGTTATAGAGTTGAGATAAGCAGAGAAGAAGTGTGCGAAGAGTTGATAAGATGTATTAGAGCTTTGCATGAGGTCAAAGTATCAGTGCATCAAAGGAACTGATCAGACAAATAGTGTCATAGTGACAGTTCATCCAACAGATATAGTCTGTATTTGAGATCAGAAGGCTTCAACCTTCACCACTTGAGAAGTGAGCTCTAGGACAGTGCATCCACCCCTAAAAGGATTTATTGTAAAAGATTCCTAATAGGGTCTGACCCTTGACAAGGTCTACTGTACTTAATACATTTTAAAGAAACTCCTAACAGGGTTAAGGATCTTCTAACAAGGATCATAAAACACTAGTACAAAATATTAGTGGGTGTCAATTCCCACCGGGGTTTTTACCTATTTGGGTTTCCCCGTAACCATATTGGTGTTATGTGTTGATTTCATGTTTCATGTTTATGTGGATGTTCATTTCAGTACTTAAGTATTTAAGTTCAGTTTAAGATTAATTAAAAAGATAAAATACAGTGAACACTGATTCACCCCCCCTCTCAGTGTTCCCATTCCTAACAATTGGTATCAGATCTCTAGTCCTTAGCAAATAAGTTTAACCACTTGAGGTGATCATGGACAAAGAAAAAATGAAACATCTGAAAAAGAAATCTTGAAGCTACTCTTGAAGACCTGGACAGATCTGAAAAAGAAGTTGAAGAACTAAAGGAAAAATTCAGTGATGCTCAATTAGTCATCAAAAGGCTAAGAAAGGATTTGAAAGAATTCTCTACCAATTATTTAGGGATAATGATCAAAAAGATGAATGAAGAAAATTCATCCCTAAAAGAGATGAATAAAGAATTGGATGATAAACTGACTAACAATCAAGAAGTCTATGATGAACAGATCAAAGAGAACCTTCAACTCAATGAAGAATTGAGGAAAGAAAACATGGAAATCTTGGAGCTAAGGAACAACAAAGAAAGATTGGAATCTAAATTGAAAGAGGCAAAGAATCACATTGATAAATTTCACATCAGTTCTGATTTGATAGAATCTCAGTTGTATGCTAGAAGACTTAAAGGAGATACTAGCTGCATTGGATTCAATGAAGCACAAAATTAGATTGACAACATGCAAGCAAGAATGAAAGCACCAGAAGACACCACAGATGCTAAAGAGACTAGAAGTTAGACTAAAGATCATATTGAACCACCTAAGAATGAGTGCACACTAGTAGATCACACTTGTTATGCATGTAACAAGCATGGAAACATAGCAAGAAACTGTACAGAGGTAAGACCTTTCAATGGTTATTGTTATTCATACAATAAATTTGGTCATAGAGCTATGAATTGTAAGACAAGTCAAAAAAAAAGACTTAGTATAATCAGAGAAATCAGAATCAATCAAATGTAAGAAGTTCTCATAATGTTACATGTCAGATATGTAACTATAATGGTCACTCATCTAGACAATGTAAAATGGTGACCCATGTCAATGCACCAAGGAATATAAGGCCTCTAGTCATTTGTCAATCTTGTAACAAAGCTGGACACTTCTCAAAGTTTTGTAGATCAAGGATGCAAGGTCAGGAAAGCCCTAAAAAGCCTAAAGAACTAGTATTGGATCTTGAAGGTGAAGTCAAGTTTGTGAAAGCTTCAGAGGATGTGAGCTTGATTTGGTTAGAAGCAAAGAAGGATAAGGTTGATGAGAATGTATTGGATGCATCCATAATGGATGCACCCTCTATATCTAGATGAATGCCCCTCAGGGTCATAAGGGGAGCTAATTTAGCTCTAGACCCCTGCGCAAGTAGTATACTCACTCTCAGAGTATGCACCTTTGGACTTAAGATTTTGGCGACTAGAAAACTAGCTGATTGTTTGCAGAATGAAAGTTAGAAATTTCTTAATGACAACCTAGTTTACGCGGCAAGCATTAATGGTAGAATTTCTACTTAAAAGTACACAAAGGTTTGTAGATCTCTCATTGCATTCGAATTCAGAGTGATTAGATAGAAGAAGAGCCCTAGCATTTGATTGTGAAGGATTACAGATTGATTCATCAGTGATTAGCTATGAATTTGATCAATTGTGGAAACCCTAGTTCATCATGTTGATTCAGAAGATCTTGGAAACCATTAAAAAAGTGTTATACAAGTAAGTGATGGTTACTCCTATTGTATTTGACATTGCAAAGAAGAAAAGATATGTATTTAAGAGGCACCCATTCGAATCCACATTGGATGACCTAGAAGGGGCATTCTCCCACATGCCTATGGGTGTTATGCATGTGGAAGGCATTAGGGGATACATATATTGTAAGAAAGAACTAGTAGGATTGGATAGAATAAGGGCGCACATGGAAATAATGATGAAACCTGATAAAAACTTCATGGATAAGTATGCGCAATGGAATAATACCCCTATAGTGGAGTATGCTATGGCATATTAGTTCTAGGAATCAAAATGGATCAAGATTCTACTTAGCAGGATTCATGATGACCTATTTTGGATAGGTGAAGTGCCGGTTAGGATTAAAGGTGACCTAATTCATGAGATGACAGGCTTCTCAAAGATAGGTGTCATTCTTCCAGTGCGCAAGGATGTAAGAAAACTTGCTGAGCCAACATGTAGGTCAAGAAGTGTTAGGCACAAAATGACTATAGAGTCTATTGAGCAAGATGACATCAAATTGATGTCCATGATATTGGGATACATGTTCCAACACACCAACGGGGTGAATAGTGTATCTGCGGCCATAATTCTTGCAACAATAAGACTTGTGAAAGAGAATGGAGATTTTAATCTGTGTGAGATCTTGTGCGCATAGCTAATATACAACAATAAGGCCATCAAGTATGACAAGACCAAGATATTCAAATTTGGGTCTTTGATCATTTACATGTACTTCCATATTGTTGGAAAAGTGTCTAATTTGTATCTAGACAAATCTATTCCCACAATGCCCCACATATCTCTCAAGGCATGTATTGGGAGTACATTGAAGGAATAAATGACACTAGAGTTGAAGACATTTAGAGCCAATATGTAGATGAGATACATAATTCCAAAGAAGATAGATGAAAAATAAAAGGATACTATTTGTTTCATGGTTGATACTGACACAACATTTATGGAGATAGTTGAACCAAGGATAAAGTGGATCCATCCACTTGGATATGAGGTTGATGAAAAAGTCCTAAAAGCATACGCACAAGTATTGCTTTCAGCTCCTAAAGACCCTAATGAGCCAAGATGGGGAACCTATGAAGAGAAAATAAGAGAAGTTGATGTAGTTTTGAACAACGCAGTAACAAAAAGGAAGGTTGCCAAGGTTACCTCAGAGATCTTGAGAATATATGGTGTATCACAAGAAGACTTGGACAAAGCAAGGGAAGAGAAGATTGCCTTGGAAATAAAGAGCGCAGCTGTAGCAAAGGCATAATTAGATGACCCAAAGATGAAGAAGGTAAAAATTGAGAAATCTAATGTTTAGAAGGGTAAAAGTGATGTTATTCCTTCTGCGCCCAAGGAAACCATTAACCTTACTACTCCTCCTGAGTATAAGGAAATGCCTAAGAAGAAGAAAGAGATTAGCATCAGTCATCCATCCTTGCGAGTAACAAGAAACATGGAGAACACTCAAGCACCTCCAGAAGTAAGTTTCAAACCTAGTCTCAGTGTGTTAAGTACAAGGATTGTTGATGAAGGTAGAATTGATCAAGTAGGAAAGTTCTATGAGAAATACAGTGAGATTGACAAATCATAGATTCATGGAATGGTTGTTAAACATATGCTGAAGTTTAAGAAAACAATCTTAGAACTAAAGACTATGATTTTAGACAATGTATGGAATATCTTAGAATTCCAAAAGAGACAGGCTATTAAAGAGGATCTAAGGATAAGAGAAAAGATTCTAGATGAAACCCTTCTAGTATGTTCTCTAGAGGAGAAAAAGTTATTGTTAGATCTGGTGAAACCACACCTTAGAACAAAAATAAGAACTTTACTCATAATGGACAAAAACTTTGAGTTGGTTGCAAAGGAAACAAAGAAAGCCTTTGAGAAGGTTTTCATAAATAGGCACATGTTCCCATCCACTACGCCTATAGATCAAGTGCCCAAAAAGGTTCCAAAAGAGTCAAAGACCACTAATGTACCATCTACAAGTCCATAGGATTCAACACATGTAGTTGATACATCCACAAAGGCAGAAAAGTCTGTGCCCATGTCAGAAGCACACAAGGAAGAAACAATTTTCATTGACAATGTTGAGATTGCAATGATGGCCTTAGATACTAATTTGGATCAAAGACATTCTTCCAACTGACTCTCTACAATACTTATTTTTTGTGATACATGCTCTTTGAGTAGAGTGAATCTCTTCAATTTCTTCTCCTTCTCATCATTTAGAAGTCTCATATCATCAAAAAAATTTCTAGTTTTCCTCTCAATTTCTGAGATCTTTGCATTAGGGCTATGCAAAACATTTACTGCCACTTGTAGTTCTACTTCTTTGATCTTTAACTTCTCTCATATTTCAGATGTGTGACTATGGGATTGTGTAAATTGAATGTACAATGCTTTCCCTCTCTCTAAGCATCTTCTCAATTCTTTTATGAATACATCCAAGTTGTCTAGATCATTTATGATATTCTTCCATACAACTTGAAATACTTGTGCATTGTGGGCTTCTTAGGCTTTGACTATTGCAATATCAGATAGGTTTGTGAATTCCATGTCAAAAGCTTTCATAACCTCTTTGTCTTTTTCTTGGGGATCAACCTCACTAACTTGACTTGATATAACACTTTGAATTTTACTTGTTACCTCAAGTAGTGCTCCCTCCAAGCTTTTTACCTTCTTATTCTTTCCAATAATCTTGTTCAGAGATGAGATCAACTCTATTTGATCATCATCATCCACTTCTTGTCCTAAGGTTGCAAACACTAATTCAAAATGTGGTTTTTGTGATGCTTCTGCTGTGTCCTTGGGTTTATGAATAATCACTAACTATTCTTGTAGCACTACATGCTCTTCTTCTATTGTATTAGTCTAAAATTCCTCTTTTTCTTCTTCCTTTCTTGTTTCAACCTCTTCTTCCTTATTCTCTATTATGTCTTGTTTCTCATCAATCTCTGTCAAATTGCCAACATCGGCTCCTTGATCATTGAAATGATTTTCTTCATTGTCTAGGGTGATATTTGTTCCTTCAATGTTCATAGATTCATCTATAATGTTGATGGATGATGGTGGAGCTGGTGATGATTTAGTCTGATATTTAGCTTCAACTTCTTGATTAGATTCTTTTGTCTTACAATAGATGGTGGAATCCTTGATCTATTCTTCATTTCATTCTGAAAAGTCTTAATCACTAAAGTAGCACTTTCCTTCACTTTGTCAATAGGGTGTCTTAGGTACACTTTGTTTATTCTATCCATAGAGTTTTTGTTATCATTCTAGTCAACTCCTATAGTGTATGGGAATCTTCTCAACAAATGAAAAAACATGTATTTGATTAGAGATGAAAATCTAAATTATGAATTCTTGGTCTTTTTGATCTTCTCAAGATTTTTAGTCAACTGAATCCTCAAAATTTCACACATATCTACATGTACTTTCTCTACACACATAAGATAAGCTTCATGTACCATGCCAGCTTCCATATCATCTTCTCTTGAGCTTACACAAAACTTTCTAGTCAATATTTTACGCACATATCTAAAATCATCTTGTTCAATCTTACTTGTAACAATTCCTCTTCTATTGTATGAAGACTTGGTGTTGTCTTACATTGTTTTCTTGACATTCTTCTCATTCAAAGGAATTAATCCTGACTTAGATAATCCAGTTACCTCATGAATAAGGTCTACGATGATGTCTATGACTCTATCATCTAAGAAAAATTTTCCAATATGAATTCTACTCAATATTATCTTGGTCCATTCATCATTCTGAAATTCATAGTGAAGTGTATACTTGATAACATCAATTTCACTCAAATGTCCAAACTCTTCTTTGTATAACATGTCCTTTTTATAAATCTTATCATATTCCATGATTGGGCTATCATATCTATTGGAAAGTTGGCTATACTAGTGTATATGACTTAGTATAGTGTTTTCATTATGGAAACAAAGTAATATAGTAGAAAGGAGTTAGGGCACTTGATGAAAAGATCAGAAATTGGCTGAGTGTTGAAGACTGGATAGTGTATAGAGTACCTGAAGCTTAGAGCATCAGTGCACATGCATACAACCAAGTTATGGTATACATCCTAGAAGATAAGTTTGTTAGAGTATATGCATGCTTAGTCTATGAGCGCATGATTAGATATGCAAGTATGACAAAGTTACAGACAGTTGAAGTTACATAGCTAGTGTGTTCCAGAGAAGAACAGAGTAAGTAGCTGACTGTTGGCATTTTGATTTGCGATTATTTTATTATGATGTAAAGGCCATGCACCTATTGTAATTAGGTTTCTAAAATGTAATTATGTTTGTTTGTAAACATGCTTGAGCCAATTCAATTGGAAGCATTGTATGTAATTGGTTAAAGGGCCGACCTAGTTATTTGTTTTGTATGTGCATATAAATATGAGATGTGCCCATTGTAATTAGTATGAGAGTTGTTATAGAGTTGAGATAAGTAGAGAAAAAGTGTGCAAAGAGTTGATAAGATGTATTAGAGCTTTGCAAGAGGTTAAAGCATCAACGCATCAAAGGAATTGATCAGATAAGCACTATCACAGTAATAGTTCATCCAATGGATATAGTGTGTATCTGAGATCAGAAGGTTGCAGCCTTCACCACTTGAGAAGTGAGCTCTAGGATAGTACATTCACACCCCTAACAAGGTTTATTGTAAAAGACTCCTAACAAGGTCCGACCCTTGACAAGGTCTACTATACTTAATACACTGTAAAGCAACTCCTAACAGGGTTAAGGATCTTCTAACAAGGATCATAAAACACTAGTACAAAATATTAGTGGGTGTTAAATCCCATCGGGGTATTCATTTGGGTTTCCCCGTAACCATATTGGTGTTATGTGTTGATTTCATGTTTCATGTTTATGTGGATGTTCATTTCAGTACTTAAATATTTAATTTCAATTTGAGATTAAGAAAAAATATAAAATATAGTGAACACTAATTCACCCCCCCTCTTAGTGTTCCCATTCATAACAATTGGTATCAAAGCTTTGGTCCTCAGCAAAGAAGTTTAACCACTTGAGGAGATCATGGAAAAAGAAGAAATGAAACATCTGAAAAGAAATCTTGAAGCTTCTCTTGAAGACCTAGACAGATCTGAAAAAGAAATTGAAGAACTAAAAGAAAAATTCAGTGATGCTCAAATAGTCATCAAAACGCTAAGAAAGGATTTGAAAGAATGCTCTACCAGTGATTTAGGGATAATGATCAAGAAGCTGAATGCAGAAAATTCATCCTTGAAAGAAAAAATTGAAGAATTGGATGACAAGCTGATCAACAATCAAGATGTCTATAATGAACAGATCAAAGGGAACCTTCAACTAAATGAAGAATTCAGGCAAGCAAACATGGAAATTTTGGAGCTAAGAAACAACAAAGAAAGCTTAGAATCTGAATTGAAAGAGGCAAAGAATCACATTGATAAATTACACACTAGTTCTGATTTGATAGAATCTCAGTTGTATGCAAGAAGAGCTAAAGGAGATACTAGTTGCATTGGATACAATGAAGCACAAAATTAGATTGACAACATGTGAGCAAGAATGAAAGCACCAGAAGACACCTCAGATGATAAGGATACTGGAAGTTAGACTAAAGTTCATATTGAACCACCTAAGAATGAGTGCAAGTGAGTAGACCACACTTTTTATGCATGTAACAAGCATGGACATATAGCAAAGAACTGTACAGAGTTAAGACCTTTTAATGGTTACTATTATTCATGCAATAAATTTGGTCATAGAGCTATGAATTGTAAGACAAGTCAAAAAAACAAGACTCAATATAATCAAAGAAATAAAAATCAGTCAAATGTAAGAAGTTATCAGAATGTTACATGTCAGATATGTAACTATAATGGTCACTCAGCTAGACAATGTAAAATGGTGACCCATGTCAATGCGGCAAGGAATATAAGGCCTCCAGTCATTTGTCACTCCTGTAACAAGGATAGACACATATAAAAGTTTTGTAGATCAAGGATGCAAGGTTAGGAAAGCCCTAAAAATCCTGAAGAACCAGTATTGGATCCTGAAGGAGAAGTCAAGTTTGTGAAAGCTTCAAAGAATGCAAACTTGATTTGGTTAGAAGAAAAGAAGGATAAGGTTGATGAGAATGTATTGGATGCACCCTCTACATCAGGATGAATGGCCCTCAAGGTCATAGTGGGAGCTAATTTAGCTCTAGACCCCTACGCGGCTGGTATACTCACTCTTAGAGTATGCCCCTTTGGACTTAAGCTTCTAGAGACTAGCAAATCCTATGTGCAAGAGCACACTAGCTGATTGTTTGCAGAATGAAAGTTAGAAATTTTCAATGACAGCTTGGTTTACGCATCTAGCATTAATGGTAGAATTTCTACTTTAAAGTACACAAAATTTTGTATATCTCGCATTGTATTTGAATTAAGAGCGATTGGAGAGCAGAAGAGTCCTGGCATTCGATTGTGGAGGATTGTAGATTGACTCATCAGTGATTAGCTATGCATTTGATTGGTTGCAGAAACCCTAGTTCATCATGCCGATTCAGAAGATCTTGGAAACCATTAAGAAAATATTATACAACTAAGTGATGGCTACTCCTATTATATTTGATGTTGTAGAGAAGAAAAGATATTTATTTAAGAGGCACCCATTCAAATCCACTTTAGATGACCTAGAAGGGGCATTCTCCCACATGCCTATGGGTGTTATGCATGTCAAGGATATTAGGGCATACATATATTGTAAGAAAGAACTAGTAGGATTGGACAGAATAAGGGCGCACATGGAAATAATGATGAAACTTGATAAAACCTTCATGGATGAGTATGTGCAGTGGAATAATCACCCTATAGTGGAGTATGCTATAGCATATGATTTCTATGAATCAAAATGCATCAAGATTCTACTTAGCAGAATTCATGATAACCTATTTTGGATAGGTGAAGTGTCGGTAAGGATTACAGGTGACCTAATTCATGAGATGATAGGCCTCTCAAAGATAGGTGTCGTTCTTCCAGCTAGAAAGGATGTAAAAAAACTTGTTGAACAAACATGCAAGTCAAGAAGTGGTAGGTACAGAATGACTATAGAGCCTATTGAGCAAGATGACATCAAATTGATGTCCATGATATTAGGTTACATGTTCCGACACACCAGTAGGGTGAACAGTGTGTCTGTGGCCACAATTCTTGCAACAATAAGACTTGTGAAAGAGATTGGACAGTTTAATCTATGTGAGATCTTGTGCACATAGTTAATAGACAACATTAAGGCCATCAAGCATGAAAAGACCAAGATATTCAGATTTGGGTCTTTGATCATTTACATGTACTTCCATATTGTTGGAAAAGTGTCTAATTTGTATCTAGACAAATCTATTCCCACAATGCCACATATATCTCTGAAGGCATGTACTAAGAGTACATTGAAGGACTACATGACACTGGAGTTGAAGACATTTAGAGCCATGATACAGATGAGATACAAAATTCCAAAGAAGATAGTTGAAAAATACAAGGATACTATTTCTTTCATGGTTGAGACTAACACAACATGCATGGAGGTAGTTGAACCAAGGAAAAAGTGGATCCATCCACTTGGATATGAGGTTGATGAACAAGTCCTAGAAGCATATGCACAAGTATTTATTTCAGCCCCAAAAGACCCTAATGAGCCAAGATCGGGAGCCTATGAAGAGAAAAAAAGAGAAGTTGATGCAGTTTTGAATAGCGCTGCAACAAAAAGGAAGGTTCCCAAGGTTACCCAAAAGATCTTGAGAATCCATGGTGTATCAAAAGAAAACTTAGACAAAGCAAGGGAAGAGAAGATTGCCTTGGAAATAGAGAGTGCAGCTGCAGCAAAGATAGAATTAGATGACCCAAAGATGAAGAAGGTAAAAATTAAGAAATCTGATGTTACTCCTTCTGCACCCAAGGAAACCATTGACCTTACTACTCCTCTTGAGTATAAGGAAATGCCTAAGAGGAAGAAAGAGATTATCATTGGTCATCCATCCTCATGAGTAACAAGGAACAAAAAGAATACACAAGCACCTCCTGAAGTAAGTTTCAAACCTAGTCTTAGTGTGCTAAGTACAAGAATCATTGATGAAGGTAGAATTGATCAAGTAGGAAAGTTCTATGAGAAATATAGTGAGATTGACAAATTAGAGCTACATGGAATGATTGTCAAACATATGTTGAAGTTTAAGAAGATAATCCTAGAATTGAAGACTATGATTCTTGATAATGTGTGGAACATCTTAGAATTATAAAAGAGATAGGCTATTGAAGAGGATCTAAGGATAAGAGAAAAGATTCTAGATGAAAACCTTCCAGTATGTTCTATAGAGGAGAAATCTCTCTTACTAGATATAGTGAAGCCACATCTTAGAACCAAGTCAAGAACCCTACACATAATGGACAAGAATTATGAATTGGTTGCTAAAGAAATAGAGAAGGCATTTGAGAAGGTCTTCATGAATAGGCACATGTATCCAACTAATGCACTCATAGCTCAAGTACCCATAATGGTTGCAAAAGAGTTAGAGACTACTAATGTACCATATATAGGTCCACAAGATTTAGTGGATGAAATTGATGCATCCACAGAGGCAGAGAATTCTACGCCCATAACAAAGACACTCAAGGATGATTCAATCTTTATTGACAATGTAAAAGTTACTATGACGGCCACAGACACAGATCTGGATAAGTTTGAAGAAGCATTTGTAAGCACATAAGAGGTTGAAACTCTTTGTAGTAACACTCCTCCAAATCAACAAGAAGAAGTATTGATTGAGGATATACCAGATGAAAAAGAAGAAAAGATGATAGATAAAACAAAAAAATAAATAGAAAAAGAAGAAGAAAAAAAAAAGGAAGCAAAAAAACAAAAAGAAGAAGAAGAAATAAAAGAAAGTGAGCAAACAGATGAGCCATCTATTGAAATTCTAAGCAAAGTAAAACTATAATTGATGGATAACACTCCTATCACTCCCTCAGTAGCATTGTTGACAAGTTTGACACTTGGCACAACCAGTTTGGATTTATGGGGATAAGAAGACCTGATCAAGTTTAGCATCTTAGCTATGGAGAAAGTAGGGGAGAAATAGGTAATGAGGAATCCCCTCCTTGTAGAATCAGTAAACATCTTAAAAAAATTGTTACCAGGAGACAAGAAAGTGTCCAAGGTACACTCTGTTGATGATGTGAGTGCAGTTATTTCATAGTTCAAGAGTAATTTATCTAGCCTGGAAGAATCTGCATCCCTAGTTGTAGAGGAGAAGTATGTGAAGAAAAGGCTTAGTGAATTGGTTAGCAAATTTTCACTTGACCTAAGTTCACTAAAGACTGGTCAAGCATCCTTGAAGGATTTTGCAGCAAAGGGTAGAAAGATTATTGCTAACTGTATGAACCAGGACAAGTTGACTAGTGCTCTATACAATAAGATACAAGAGGCAGAAGCTATGATAGATAGCATAAGGAAATTAGTGGAAGATCCATCCATCGATATGAACATGTGTAATAATGTCTACCAAGGATAGATAGATAAGATTGAAAAAGCTAAGAAAGAGATGTCAAAGATAAGGGCAAGGCAAACACAGCTTAGGAATGCTCTTGCGCCCTCACTAGATATACTCAATCAGAATATCAAGGAGATTAATGCCACCATGGTGACATATGATCAAGGTCCTAGCATAGATTTGGAGAAGATTGAGAAGCTATAGTATGCACTATGTGCCCATCTCCAGATTGTAAATTCATTGATCACATTTTGGAAGAAGGAGATCCAAAACTTGCAGATAGCATATCTAGATGTTCTCTCATAATAAGTAGTTGTAGATATAGTTTTGAAGCACTTTTGTCATTAATGTCAAAGGGGGAGTATGTATAGAATATGGGTTATGGATATGTATAAGGAGATATAAGATAGAAGTTTATGTATAAGGGAGATATAAGACAAAAGTTTTTTGTATTATAGAACAGTTAGCAACTTGGCCATATTCCTTTGTTGCCATCAATGACAAAGGGGGATATTGTTGGAAAGTTGGATATAATAGTGTATATGACTTAGTATAGTGTTTTCATTATGGAAACAAAGTCATATAGTAGTTTGGAGTCAGCTCACTTGATGAAAAGATCAGAAATTGGCTGAGTGTTGAAGACTGGACATCGTATAGAGTACCTAAAGCTCAGAGCATCAATGCATGTGCATACGATCAAGTTATGGTATGCACCCTAGAAGATAAGTTTGTTAGAGTATATTCATGCTTAGTATATGAGTGCATGATTAGATATGCAAGTATGAAAAAGTTATAAATAGTTGAAGTTACACGGCCAATGTGTGCTAGAGAAGAATAGAGTAAGCAACCAACTATTGGCATTTTGATTTGTGGTTATATTATTATGATGTAAAGGCCATACACCTATTTTAATTAGGTTTACGACATGTAATTATGTTTTTTTGTAAACACGCTTGAGCCAATTCAATTGGAAGCGTTGTATGTAATCGGTTAAAGGGCCAACCTAGTTATTTATTTTGCATGCGCATATAAATATGAGATGCACCCATTGTAATAGGTATGAGAGTTGTTATAGAGTTGAGATAAGAAAAGAAGAAGTGTGCAAAGAGTTGATAAGATGTATTAGATCTTTGCAATAGTTCAAAGCATTAGCGCATGAAAGGAACTAATCAGACAAGTAGTGTCATAGTAACAGTTCATCTAGTAGATATAGTGTGCATCTAAGATCAGAAGGTTGCAACCTTCACCACTTGAGCAGTGAGCTCTAGGATAGTGCATTGACACCCCTAATAGGGTTTATTGTAAAAGAATCCTATTAGGGTCCAACCCTTGATAAGGTCTACTATACTTAATACATTGTAAAGAAACTCCTAACAGGGTTAAGGATCTTCTAACATGGATCATAAAATACTAGTATAGAATATTAGTGGGTGTCAATTCCCACCAATTTTTTTACCTATTTGGGTTTCCTCATAACCGTATTGGTGTTATGTGTTGATTTTATGTTTCATGTTTATGTGGATGTTCATTTTAGTACTTAAGTATTTAAGTTTAGTTTGAGATTAAGTAAAAGATAAAATACAATGAACATTGATTCACCCCCCCCTCTCAGTGTTCCCATTCCTAACAATATCCTATAGTCTCAAACTTACATTTTAAGATAACCTTTCACATCTTCCAAATGCAAAAATCCTTCTAGAATGATTGATAAGGCTAAACTAGGGTCTTCTTCCAAATGTTCTATAGGTTCCTTCTTCATTCTAGGTTGATTAAATCTTTGATGTGGTGAACTAGTGATGCATCCATGATTCTATAATATACAACTACTTTTGATATGAATACTTACTAAAATACCTTGGAATTGCGATTAGGGCTTTGCATAGATCTGGCAAGAAATCCATCTCCAAATCCTGCAAACTACTCTTAATCTCCACTAGCTAGCTCTCTATGTCACTTGTAATTGCTTGAATGATCAACTAATACCAATCATCGAATTTTATCCTTCAAATCTTTCAAGATACTGACATCACATTAAATTTCTTTACTCTTCATGCCAAAAAGTTATTCCTGGTTACCTGCAAAACTTTGTTCTTTTCATGTACTCGCATACATATTCATAAATTCATCCTCTCTTAACCATAGCTTCATTATGTCATATACTAGCTCCTATTAACTTCGCAAGACTTAATTCAATCTATTCTAACTTCTACACCATTTTGATACTTTACTCTAATACATAATTCATGAAATAAATACTTAAGTGCTTTGAGATGAATTAGGAAATGACTCACACTTACTCTCAAGTACTTCACCTGTCTAGTTTCCTAGTATACTGAGTGTCATTGCTTGATCTGTGGCTTTAACAAACTCAACTTATTCCAAGTTACTACAACATTCTCTCTGACTGTTGTTGGTGCTCATATTTCTCCTTGTATAGTTTCTAGGATTACGGTTTCTCATGTTGTTCATTTTGCAAAATATCACTGTGTGACCAAAATTGTTGCATATCTGACAAACTAATCTATTGTTTCCATATCTTAGTCCTGTTTGACTGATTTGTGATCTATAATTTTTGGCAATATGTCCAATCTTGTTGCATCTATAACCATTCCTTTTGTTCATGTCTCCAATAGGTCTCTTATCTACAGGGTTAGTATCTCCAAACATTCTACTACTATTGTTATCATTAGATCTAGGTTTCTTAGAATCAATAGCTCTATGTCCAAAACCATGACAATTATAAAAATAACCAGAGATAGGTTTGAAATTCTTACTTGTACAATCTCTTTTCATGTGTCCAAAAGAATTGCATGAAAAACATCTACCTTTGAATTCTCTTCACATATCTTTAGGTGTTTCATCTTCTTTAGGTGGATTAGCTATATTAATGTAGGGAGGATGGGGAGAGGGTCCAAAGGCACACCCTAACCAGATCCACCTTGCAGAGATCACACATGAAAGCAACAACACACAACAGTGAGAGAGAGAATGCAAATCTTTCATATATTTACTTCAATTGATTCATACATGTTGGGCTATAAGGCCTTCCTAGTTTAGGCTAGATATTAAAATCAAGTACATAAGTCCTCCAACATGAAAGGATTTGCCAAAAATCTGTAATTTTCTATCTTCTATCTTCTATCCCAAAAATTGACTCCCTAAACTCTAACCAAACAACTATATTTATACAAGAGGATACCAAATCAATTCGGCCTTTAGATCCATAATCAATGGAAGGAATGACTAGATCTAGGTCCACATGATTCCCACTGATGGATACCTACATTAAATCTATGACCAAAATTAATTGCAAGAGTCAGCCTCAAAAGAACTCCAAAATAAACAACTCGGTAAGCAGGGAAAAACTGAGCACCAGAAAAGCATCATCGAGAGCCAAGAAATTAACCAAGTGCCAAAGAGATAACTGACCAACACTGGTGAAGAAAGGAAACTGAGAAACACCAAACCAACTTGGTCAAAGAAGGAACCAAACTATTAGGAATAGTCCCAAGAGATAACTAGGAGGGGGGGTGAATCAATTATCTACATGTTTCAATTCTTTATCCAGTTAAGTATACTTAAACATAAATCATAAACACAATTAAATAAAACTTGAACACAACACCAATATTTTGGTTACGGGGAAACCCAAATAGGTAAAAACCCTGGTGGGAATTGACACCCACTAATATTCTATACTAGTGTATTATGATTCTTGTTAGAAGATCCTTAACCCCGTTAGGAGTTTCTTTACAATATATTTAGTACAGTAGACCTGGTCAAGGGTTAGACCCTATTAGGGGTCTTTTACAATTAACCCTATTAGGGGTGAGGATGCACTGTCCAAGAGCACACTACTCAAATGGGTGAAGGCTACAACCTTCTAAATAATAGATACACACTATATCTGGATCTTGGTGAACTATGCTTTGACCTACTATTTGGATCAGTTACAATGTATAGCAAAAATACTTTACTTGGTCACATAGACCTTTTTTTGATGGCTTAACACTTTGCACACTCTGCTCTACTCTTTTCAATCAACTATGAACCACACTCAAGCAATCACAAATGACTGCCTATAAATATCTTTCCTCTAAATGATATAATCAAGTTGGCCTATTAGAACCACCTTGAAATCATATTAGAGAATCCATAACAAACTCCACTAATAATTTAGTCAGCTCTTCTAAGCACACAACACATGCTAGGACTTGTCCAATAAGATAATTGTAGAGGCACGCTACATACTACCGGCTCTACCAAAATAATTGGATCTTTCTCCTTAAGCTAAATTACTTCATGTGCTCTTAACCAAAAATTACTAACTCTTCTCCAAGCTCTAATCCAAGGGCACATACCGAAATGATAGGTGCAACTCCAGAACCAATATAATCTCTGTCGGCTCTTCTGAATAAACATAGGAAACTACTAATGGTGAATAGTGACTACATAACTTCACTTCTACTGATCATTAGACTCTACTTGCATGAATTTAACATCACTAATATGTGTCCATCACATATCCAAAGGTGCAAGGCTCCATGATAACTATACAGACAATCATACACAAAACACTGCCTATTACTTTGTCAAGAACACTGCTGACACAAGCTGCTATATAACTGTCTATACTAATAGTTAACCTCTGCGTCCATGATATCATGTTGATAACATGCCCATGCTACATATACTTAAAGCTTACTACATAAGTATTCCATGCATGCTACTTACCATATGTTGTCATCAATGACAAACATACAGTCAGCACTGGCCTGCTTGCAAATCTCCAACAATCTCCCCCTTTGGCATTGATGAAAACATATGGAATGAAAAACTCCACCAATCCAAATGAACATTTATTTTATAACATTCTCCATTTCCTCTTCAAAACTCCCCCAAAGATGAGTCCTCCATCTGCTGCAATATTCTTTCACATTCTCCATTTCCTCAACTAAACTATTTCCATAACTGAATACTATTCCCCCTTAGTGTATTACTCCTCCTTTTACTTCTATTTTTCATGACTATATATTACTCCCCCTTTGACATCAATGGAAAAGGGTACCAATCATTTTAAGCACCAATACTACTCTAGAAGTAGAGTAGTCAACCATCCATCAGTCCTTGAGGACTGATGCTTTTTCTTCTTTCTTCGAAGTAGAATCAAGGAAGGAAATTACTCCCAACTTCTCCCTGAGATACTCAAAAGTATCCTTAGGCAAGGGCTTTGTGAATATGTCTGCTAACTGATCTTTAGTACTTACATAGTCCATCTTGACTTCTTTCTCTGCCACTTTCTCTCTTAGGAAGTGATACTTGATCTCAACGTGTTTTGTCTTTGCATGCATCATAGAGTTCTTTGACATGTTGATAGTGCTAGTGTTATCACAATGAATAACAATAGGATAATCAATCTGAATTCCAAAATCCTTTATCATCTGCTTGATCCAAAAAATTGTAGAATAATTCAAGGTTGCTACAACATACTCCACTTCTCCTGTTGACTGAGAAATACAATTCTATTTCTTTCTTGTCCATGTGACAAGTCTATCACTAAGAAACACTGCTCCACCTGATGTACTCTTTTTGTCATCAACACATCCTACCCAATCTGCATCAATGTACACATGAAGCTCAACATTTTCTAAATTAGGATACCATAGACCATAATCTATAATGCCTTGCAAGTATCTGAATATCATTTTTACTGCCATGAAGTGACTTTGTTTAGGCTCTGCTGCAAATCTTCCAACTATGCCAACTGCATTGGAAATATCAGGTCTAGTTTGAGTAAGATAAATGAGTTTGCCAATCATAGACTTGTACAATGTTATATCTACTACTAGTGAGTCATCTTCTTTTTTAAGCTTGCATCCAATTATCATAGGTGTCTCTACTGGATTACAATCATCCATATTGAGTTTCTTCAATATCTCTTTTACATACTTTGACTGATTAATGAAAATTCCTTTCTCTGTTTGTTGCACATTCAATCCCATAAAGTATTTGATAGGTCTAATCATGCTCATCTCAAATTCACTTTGCATCTCTTTAGCAAATTCAACACTGAGTTTGTCATTATCTCCAAAGATAATGTCATCAACAAATATAGCTACAAGTAGTAGTCCTTCAGATGTCTCTCTTATGAATAGGTTACAATCTACTACTCCTTTCTTGAATCCAATCTTTGTTAGATATCCATAAAATCTCTCATACCAAGCTCTAGGGGCTTGCTTAAGTCCATAGAGGGCTTTCTTCAATCTGCATACCATATTAGGTCTGTCTGATAGGGTACATCCTTTTGGCTGCTCAATATATACTTCTTTTAATTCACCATTCAAGAATGCTGACTTAACATCCATTTGATAAAATTTGAAGTTTTTGAATGTTGGATAAGCTAGAAACAACTTAATAGCTTCTAATCTACTCACTAGTGCAAATGTGTTTGAATAATCAATGCCTTCACTACTACATTTTGCACCATTTTTTGACACACTATTGGTCGAAGTTTCTACCCAACTCAGTCAAATGGTTGACCAAATGGTTCATCGCTATTATGTGCGTCAAAATATCGACCTACTACTAAAATTGTCGAATGACCGACTCCACTGTTGGTCGAAAATGAGGGCAAATTAGGCTGAAAATAACATTGGCAAGTGTTTGCATAGTGGTCGATCTTTTGACCAATATAAATTAATATTGGTCAAAAACTTTGGTCGCTCCGACCAGGATGCCAAATTCACGACGGTTAGATTTTGACCAAATGTGTTCGAAATATTTAGCGGCTCCAACTAGGATGCCAAATCCACAACGCCACATTTCAACATAGAATCATCAAATTTAGGCCAGTATTTTGATGCATTGTGGTCAAAAGTTTGACAACACGTGGAGTGTTTAAAAAAAATTAAAGATAAATATCCAGACTAATCACCAACATAATCCTGATTGGTGATTAGTCTAGATATTTATCTTTAGGTGTCCACACTCATTCTACTGCTTGTTTCCAGCGGGTCCCTACTCGTTCTATTTTCTAGACTCCTTTGGGCTCTAGCAATCCATCTGCTCTGCGTGAAACTGTGGGGTTTTTCATTTTGTTTGAACTATTTGAGAGATAGGCTTTGACTGGTGATCTGTGAATTGGTAGAGCTTCCTCTTAGACACCCACAACTCTTCAAATCTATTGGTGTGAAGCCCCCAAAGGGTATTCTACTCTATGGGCCTCCTGGTTCAGGGAAAACTTTAATTGCTAGGGCAGTGGAAAATGAAACCGGTGCCTTCTTTTTCTGTATCAATGGAGCTAAGATCATGTCAAAGTTGGATGGAGAAATTAAAATCAATCTTTGGAAGGATTTTGAGGAGGCTCAGAAGAATGCCCCATCCATTATATTTATTGATGAGATATTACAGAGATTTGTTAGCAGGCTTGCAAGTATTCTATTAGAGAAAATATTGAGAAGGTGAGTTTCAATTGTGGCGGATTTTGCAAACTAGATTTGGTTATGAATTTCTTAATGGTTTTTTTTGAATTGGTTTGTTATAATTTTATATTTTTTGATTCAATTTTCCTCAACTTGTATCTTATTATTTCAATTTGTCATGTTGTCTTTCCTCTGCACTTTTACAGGATAATATTGAACGTGAAAGAAAAAGAAGTGAGAACCTCGAGGCAATGGATGAGGATGATAGTGATGAGGTAGCTGAAATAAAGGCTGCTCATTTTGAGGAGTCAATGAAATATGCCCAATGAATTGTTAGTGATGCTGATATTTAGAAGTATCAAGACTTTGCACAAACACTACAACAATCTCAAGGATTTGGTTCTGAATTTTGATTTCATGGTGCTTCTTCTGGTGCTTCAGATGTATTCGCTACAAAAGATAATAAAGATGATGATGACTTATATAGTTAGGAAACTTAGTATACAATTGTCATCTTAATGAAGTGACAAATGTGTCTATTCTAGTAGGGACCTTCCGCTGACAAATAGCCAATGCTATTCAATTTGGCTCTGACTTTTGCTTGTATGAGTTTTATCTGTTCATATGTTTGAAACTTTATTTAGTTTATCAACCCTTTAGCTAAGGACTTACTAACTTGTAAGTCTTTAGAGAAATATCAACTGTGGCAAGGAAATTTTTCTATGGAAACATTTTCTCAAGTGGTAGATAATGCTATGAAAACCTTGCTTTTAAAAAAAAAATCCTACTAGAAAATATTCTATACTAAATCAATTCTACAACAAAGAAAGTCTATTTCATCTAATTCTAACTGGTGATCCGTGAATTGGTAGAGCTTCCTCTTAGATGCCCAAAACTCTTCAAATCTATTGGTGTGAAGCCCCCAAAGGGTATTTTTCTCTATGGGCCTCCTGGTTCTGGGAAAAATTTAATTGCTAGGGCAGTGGCAAATGAAACTGGTGCCTTCTTTTTCTATATCAATGGACTTGAGATCATGTCAAAGTTGGTTGGAGAAAGTGAAAGCAATCTATGGAAGGCTTTTGAGGAGTCTGAGAAGAATGCCCCATCCATTATATTTATTGATGAGATATTATAGAGATTTGTCAATGGGCTCTAGCAATCCATCTGCTCTACTCTATGTGAAACTATGGGTTTTTTCATTTTTTTTGAACTATTTGAGAGATAGGCTCTTAATAGTGATGCATAATTGGTTTGCATGTTTGCAGTGTGGAAGCAGTGTTGGGGATGCTAGTGGTGCTGTAGATAGAGTCCTTAACCAGTTGTTGACAGAGATGGTTGGTATGACAACCAAGAAAACAATTTTCATTATACCTAATGGCATTGGCCTATTATACCCAAGGATTCAATGGAGCTGATATTACAGATATTTGCTAGTGGGCTTGCAAGTATGCTATTAGAAAAAATATTGAGAAGGTGAGTTTCAATTTTGGCGGCTTTGCAAACTAGATTTGGTTATGAATTTCTTAATGGTTTTTTTTGAACTGGTTTGTTAGAAGTTTACATTTTTTGATTCAATTTTCCTCAACTTGTATCTTATTATTTCAATTTGTCATGTTCTCTTTCCTCTGCACTTTTACATGATATTATACGTGAAAGAAAAAGAAGTGAGAACCCCAAGGAAATGGATGGGGATGATAGTGATTAGGTAGCTGAAATAAAGGCTGCTCATTTTGAGGAGTCAATGAAATATGCCCAAAAAGTATCAGTGATGTATGTGTTGCTGCTGCTACTTCAGATGTATTTGCTAAGATGATTTCCCCCACCAAGATGATGTGCATCCATTTTATGGAGATCTATTAAATGTTTTATATGATAAAGATCACTACAAGTTGGCCCTTGGATAGATCAATATTGCTCACAATCTCATTGCCAAAGTGGCCAAAGACTATGTTAGGCTAATAAAATATGGGGATTCTCTTTACCGCTGCAAATCTTTGAAGGTTGCTACACTTGGATGGATATGTACCATTGTTAAGATAATTGGACCAAGTTTGGCTTACCTCAAACAGGTGAGGTAGCATATGGTTATGTTCTTTTTTCTATCTATCTAGTTTTCACTACCTATCGTTCCTTGGGATATCTTGCAAGGGTTCTATAAATTGATGGTCTATATTTTGGTGGGTGTCTTGTATGGGCCTATGAACTTTTTTATCTTGTCTTTTTTTTCAATCCTACAACTAGATTTTGATATGTGGATTGCTTGTAAGGAACTTTGATACTGCCATTTCAGTAGTTCTTCATATGATAGTTTTCTATGCAGTCCCCAGTCTAGGCTTTATTTGTACATTTTTTTATCTCAATATTAAAAGAATTAATTTAGTTAAATAAAGCTTTATGTCCCAAACACAATGACAACTAGGATGTGAATTTAATCTTTCTGACAACTAAAGAGTCAAAAAAGATAAAAGATGGTTCAATATAACCTACAACTTTGTCCATGTAAGAGTTGAACTCTGAAATTTATGGTATGAAGACTTGCAACTTGCAGCTAAGAATATGATACTGAATAATTATGACTTGTTTTTAAAATTCAGGAAACCTTAACCATTTCTCTAGTGATTACTTAAAAAAAGTATACCTGATCGATGACTCAATATTTGTAACTTCTTAGAAAATTTTCCTTTCCACTTCAATATCTTTCCTTGATAATTCTTGATCTCCTTAGAACCACTAGAAAAAAAACAATGACAACAAAACTTGCTACTTTAGAAAATTGCATCAATACTTAACTTAAACATTACAGTCATGAAGGGTGTAACAAAATCTGATATACTAATAGACAAACTCATTTTGCACAAAATGGCATTAAGCATGGATTTTAGTCTACATGTGGTACATCAATTCCTTGATCGAAGACATTATCTATTACATTTATAATTGTTTATTTAGGTTCCATAGCACTAGCATATACACAAAAAGAATTTGTATTAAAAAAAAACATGGACACTACATATATATAAAAATACCTGTTAAAAAAAAAAGAGGCCATTGAGGACAATTACACAAGTCTCCAGAAATAACATGATCCAACTCTTTCTCTCAAGCCAAAGACTCGGTGTGTTCAATTGCCCAAACTAGCAGTCAATTCTATGTTGAGTATATCTGTCAGGCCCTCCTGCAGTTTGAACAAATTAAGAATAGAAGATAGGAACTGATTTAACATTTCACCTACCCAAAAACACAAACCAATGAAATAATCCACATTAGGCCAAGACAGGTTGATGCATTCAATATGAGAATAAATACACAAAATGAAGCCGAATCATGCCAGACAATGACAATGAGAAGTTGACTATTGGCCCTTCTAGTTTTTTATTTGATAGTTGCCTGACAATGACACCTTCAAAATGCACTTATGATAAAAGACCTAGAATGAATGAAATTGATTAAATAATGAAGGTATGTTAGTTTGAGCTTCACTTGGTTTCAAGAATACTTTAATATTCTCTACTTAACAAGGCCAACCACGTGAAGGTGGAAGCTCATCTGGCCTCACCCCCCCTCCCCCTAACATCAATCTAAATTCCCCATTAACACATAACAATATTCATTAACATGACATATAATTCAATATTAATACACAATATTCATAGATATTTACTTAAAAAAATGTTCATGGAGTTATTATGATAGTCTTACTGTTATTTTTGTCACAATTTGATGTTCAGGATAGGGGAAAAGCACCTGCAACAACATAGGCAATAACTGTAGATACAAATGATGATATCCCAGAAATCCCTAATATAATAAATATGGTGAAGAAAAAACTAAAAAGAGTCAATGCATAAATTATTACTATTTTGCATGATGCTACTACCGGCATCACTGCAATGTCCATGACCAGGTAATTGAGCAAGCAAAAAATCCTGTAACAAGAACAAATACATATTTTAGTTTATGACATAAAAGAGTATAAAATATAAAACTTTATTGAACTTTTGTTATAACTAAAGATTCATTACTGCTTACTTCAAAATGATGTGCTTGCACCATCAATTCATCTATCCTCTTCAGCATCTCCTCAGTTGGATTTGCATCTTCCAAAATAGTAATAATTTCTACATTACTCTTTTTCTTCACCATATTTATTATATTAGGGATTTGGAATATCCTCATCTATATCTACAACTATTGCCTTTGTTGTTGCAGGTACTTTTCCCTTATCTGATATTTATTTTCAGGTGTCCACACTCATTCTATTGCTTGTTGCCAATGGGTCATAGTAAGTGATTGGGAGAGCCTTGTTTTGGCACTAGTCATGTAGTACAAGCACTAGAATTGAGTTTTTCAGCACGGCTGGGAAATTTTTGTATATCAACATGCGATAGAGTTTGGGCAGAAAACTCTATCGCATGTTGATATACAAAAATTTCCCAGCCCGTGCCAAAAAACTCAATTCTAGTGCTTATACTAAGACCTTAAACTATTGAGCTTCTCTTTGTTTCGAGAATAGTTTAACATTCTCTACTTAATAGGGCCAACCACTCGAAGGTGGAAGCTCATCTGGCCCCTCCTAGGAGCCTCTTATGACCCTTTACAACTTTTTAAGACATCTAAGATGTATTCTTAGGGATCGTAAATGGTCATAAAGGGTCATAAGGGGCCTGGGGACACAAAAACTAAGAAACATAATTGTAGGCATCATGGTCACATTTGTTTGGAGACAACATAATTGAGTGGTATACCTAGATGATGGAGAGAAACTTTTGCACCTCTGGTTCCAAGTTGTTCTCCATCCCGTAGTGTCAACTTGGAATTGGAGGTGCAAAAGTTGCACTCTGTCTCGGTATAAAACTCAATTATGTTGTCTCCAAAAAAATGTGACCATGATGCCTCCAATTATGTTTATTAGCTATTGTGAAATTCTCGTCACCCTTAGTTTCCATCCTAAGCCCTTCTTCCCTCTCTAGTTCTTCAAGCCTCTGCAAGATATCTGGATTAATAAAGTCTGTAACATTGTGTCCATCCATGATCTCAGGAATATCATCTTCTTTGCACTCTTCATTTGCCAAAATATACTGCTTCTTCAAGCTTGTAGAGTAGTCTCTAGTGGTTGCAAATCAATCTTGTTACAAACTACAATAAGAGGCTTAGTAAGTCTAATTTAATTTGTTCATGGACTGAGACCTTAAATTATTGAGCTTCTCTTTGTTTTGAGAATAGTTTAATTAACATTCTCTACTTAACAAGGCCAACCACGTGAAGGTGGAAGCTCATTTGGCCCCTCCTAGGAGCCTCTTATGACCCTTTACAACATTTTAAGACCTCTAAGATGTATTTGTAGAGGTTGTAAATGGTCGTAAAGGGTCATAAGGGGTCCTGGGACACAACATATGAGAAACATAATTGTAGGCATGTCATGGTCACATTTTTTGGAGACAACGTAATTGAGTGGTATACGTAGACAATGAAGAGCAACTTATGCTCCTCCGATTCCAAGTTGACACTGTGGGATCCCAAGACCATAGATAAGGAATAAATTTAGAGAGCGGAGGAGGGCCATAATGACAAAAAAATATAGGATGAACCTCAAGTTAAATAAGGCAACTGCAAACATTTTAATAGAATTTTATTATTAAATAATGAAATTTTCATAGACGGGGCTTAGAACACTATAATATGAAAATTTCATTATTTAATAATAAAAATGTATTAAAATGTTTGTAGTTGCCTCATTTAACTTGAGGTTCATCCTATATTATTTTGGTCATTATGGCCTTCCTCCACTCTCTAAATTTATTCCTTATCTATGGTCTTTGGATCCCGTAGTGTCAACTTGGAATCAGAGGAGCGGAAGTTTCTCTCCATCGTCTAGGTATACAACTTAATTACATTGTCTCCAAAAAATTGTGACCATGATGCCTACAATTATGTTTGTCAGCTATTGTGAAATATTTTGCAGTCTGGCCTTTTTTGCCTTTGATGTGTCTTACAACCTATGAAAAATTTGAAATATGTTACATGATATAGATATAAAGATCACTAATGGGTGGGAGGAGTATCCCTGCGGCCTCTATCATGTGGGGGATCCATGTCACCTGCTCTTTTATTTCAAACTTCAACGAGAATTCATAAAACACAGTGTTCGTAGATTACGTCCAATGCGTTATTTATGCTTGCCTTGGTGGGAAAACTCTTGAAAATGTGCAAAAGAGATTACATTCAACCATGTTGTTTACATGACACATGTAGTTTACCTCCAGGCTAAATCAACATTGCGTACAAATCTATGCACAATGCATGGTACAAAGCCTCACTGAAGCTTGAAAATGATCCATGATCTTAGTAATATCATCTTCTTTCCACTCGTCTTGCCTCTCTTTTCCCATCTTGCAGCTTGGGCATTGCAACATGAATCCCATTTTCCACAACTACTGATGAATCCTTAGGTGTAGTTGAAATTACCAAATGGCCTTCAAAGGTCAAGGAACAAATGGAATAACCAAGAAAATACTATATGTTAAATCATGTGATTGATAGCAGATTGGGGCTCATATGAGCCATAAACATGAAGAATTATTCTAAAAAAAGATGTAAACCATATATATACGCACTTGAGGCAAAGAGAAGTTACATCATATCCATATTAAAATATTAGTTACAATATGAAAACACTAAACTAACTAATTCCTGAGTTCATCTCTGCATATGGTCGCAACAAAGATATGTGATTACAATACAAAGAAGGCATCGTAAAAATATAATTTCAGAATTTTCCCTAGCCTGACACGTTTTGCACTCAAATCCTTCATCGTGGATAAGTGGAGATGGGTGGATAGATGCAGATGAGTTGTCATCAACCCAACTAAAGTATCCACAACCATTATTTCCTTGTGATGCCCAATCTACATTAGTTCTTATAATATAATGAATAGTATTTACATTAGAAACATTAAATATATACACATTAGCAACCTTTTTTCTATTTGGATAGCACTAAAAATTTTGTCCATGGTTGCTTTGTGTCCGTGAAGTCTTCAACACACACTGCCCACCACCACATTGCCAGTTTGGCACATTGACAAGAGCCATCAAGCCTATATCAATAATGCACCACACCATCGTTACTACATTTATTACATAAATATTATAACATATAATCATACATTCACCACTATTGTTCTATTGTAGATTCAAGTACTTAAAAAATGTTTGCAATCAATGGTTTGAACAAAGATGTCATTCTAGGGCAGCAAGAACAATTTAACTATACCTGAGCTAGAATTAGTCAACTTCAATACTTTCAATACTTTCAAAACTGAATATGAAATAGGGATATAAACAAGAACTATCCACACAGGTTATAGAGACTAAAACCTTGCCATTGATCCATATGGGTATAACACAAAACAGATTTACATAAACCAATTAACTCAAAACACAAACCCTTTTTTGAATAATTTAATTTTAACTTTGTTTGTGTTAAAGGAACTATGTTGACTTTATTTTGTAGTTTTTTAACATGAGAGTTTGTAGATTAATAGGAGTTCACATTTTTATGGGAACGTATCATTCAATTGAGCATTAATGCCCATCTATATCTAGTGAGATGAACATAACTCATGTACCTCATGCTACTGTGTTCCTAATTCCTGATTCCCTTCAGGATCATAATCTTTCTCTGGTTTTAAGCCTACAACTGTGTTCCTCCCTTCAATCAGTTATTGGATTTGGGTCAAGGCCATTCTGCATAGAATTCACTATCTTCAAACTAAATCTTCTAACTAACTTTAACCACTCCAGCACTATCGACTGTCATAGAGACACTATAATCTAGTTGATCAAGTTAGATTAGGGTCATCTGGAATGGTCTAACAGTGGGTCCTTACAATGGTTATTGTCATTTAGTTACATAAACCAATTAACTCAAAAAACAAACCCTTTTTCGAATAATTTAATTTTTACTTTGGTTGTGTTAAAGGAACTATGTTGACTTTATTTTGTAGTTGTTTAACATTAGAGTTTGTAGATTAATAGGAGTTCACATTTTTATGGGAACGTATCATTCAATTGAGCATTAATGCCCATATATATCTAGTGAGATGAACATAACTCATGTACCTCATGCTAGTGTGCTTGGATTAGACTAGACATTATCTAATTGCCTATGAGGGTTGTCACTATTATTAATTGGTGTAAAAGGAGGACCGTCTATGTGTTATAGCACTTTATATAAATACTCACTATTTGGATAATGTCTAGTCTAATGAAATATAGTGTATACAAGGTATCCAAGCACACTAGCATGAGGTACATGAGTTATGTGCATCTCACTAGTTATAGATGGGAAACTATGGCACACTAGTATCTGTGAACTCCTATTAATCTACAAACTCTCATGTTAAACAACTACAAAATAAAGTCAACATAGTTCTGTTAACACAATTAAAGTTAAAATTAAATTATCTAACTATGTTGACTTTATTTTATAGTTGTTACAATAAGAAGACATTGACATATCATGCCTTCTATCATAACAAATCACAATAAGAAGATGGAACAACCATAAGGTACAAGCATGTGCAAGTCATTGTAATCATTGGAGATATGTTAAAGGTTAAGTACAATAGTAGAGCATGACCATGATACAATTAATGAAAGTGTCATAAAACACCATGATATTTATAATCAATCATAGAGAAAAGAAACAGTGCCACAAATGATTTGTATTTTAGTGCCACCAAATACTTTCCAAATAGTTATCAATGTATTAAAGAATTCCAAAGTATAGGATAGCAAGGTGCTTCAATACATAGCAGTAGTGATCAAAATAGTATTTTACAATATCATGAAGTAAACAAATACAATGTTTCAAAATAAGGCAAACTAAAACAACAAATGACAAGCATTGTCATTAAACACAACATAAAAGGCATCTTTGACATTGAACCCTCAAAGAATAGGTTTGATGTTTTCATGTTTTGAAAGTTAACAAGGTTTATATTTTCATCATGAATACATGAAAACAAACACAAAGGATCACAATAAGTAATCTCTAATATAAAGAAACACAATGACTATCAACATCAAAGCAGTGGTGTAGAAACTCAAACATCATCTAAAGATAATTTGTCATGTTCTCTTTCCTCTTCACTTTTATAGGATATTGAACGTGAAAGAAAAAAGAAGTGAGAACCCCAAGGCAATGGATGAGGATGATAGTGATGAGGTAGTTGAAATAAAGGCTGCTCAATTTGAGGAGTCAATGAAATATGCTTGAAGAAGTGTCAGTGATGTTGATATTCAGAAGTATCAAGCCTTTTCACAAACACTACAAAAATCTCAAGGCTTTGGTTATGAATTTTGATTTCTATATAGACTTGATGGTGCTTCTGCTAGTGCTTTGGATGTATTTTCTATAGAAAATAATAAAGATTACGATGACTTATACAAGTTGCACATCCACATCCACATCTAATATAAAATTTATTATTATAAAGTCTTTTTATGGAAATCTATTTTACATTAGTCTATATTATTCTGAAGCCTTGTTATAGAAATCTATTTTATATTAATCCTCAGAATTAGTTAGAAAATCTTCTTCTTTATTTCTAAATTCATGAATGATTCTATTTTTCTGCAGTAAATAGCATACGTAACATATAAACATGAAATCAGCAACAAATATCTACCTTATGCTTTTATTACTAAGTCTTTGTTTGTTAGGCATAATGATTATAAGTACTTGAGGTATCAGGTTATTGATACATCCCTGGTATTTTCATGCATTTAATCTTATATAATCATGAATTCTTAAGCATTAAGCATAGTAATAGATCAATCTTCATTTAATTGAAAAAATGAAACACCAATGAAGAAAATAATGAGCAGCAAATAATAGATATTATTAACATAGGTTGAAGCCAATCTCATCCTTCGATTATAAGAAGGATTTCCAAGCTCCTATTTGAAAACAATAGATATTATTGAAATAAGTGGAAGCCAATCTCATCCTTTCTCTTGTGATCTTATATCACAGGATTTCAAAGCTCCTATTTGAGAATAATAGACATTATAGACACATAAGTTGAAGCTAGTTCTTCCTTGCTCTTGTGATCTTATATCAAGGATTTCCTAATCTACTTTATTCAAATTGGATAGTATTATCACTTGATATTCATACCTTCTCGATAAAAAGAAGTGTATCGCTAGATACCTAGTGACAAAATTCACCCTCTCCTAGTTTTAGATTGAGGCCAAGCAGTGCCAGGCTTTTAGTGGGATAAGGTTTAGTATCCATATGGCATTCAACAACCACACTATGCTTAAATCCATTTTTCTCATCCTTCAATGTTACCAAATACATATTTGTACTCTTCACATAGTGACAATAATAAACTTTAAAAGGAAATAACATAGAGTGACAAGCCACATGCTTGATGGAGGAGGGAGCCAAGAGTTTTGCTCCCTTTACTATAACCAAATAAATAAACATCATTGTAACACGGAGGAGCGAAAATCTCAAACCTTTTTATCAAAGCATAAAAGATAAAGAAATTTTGTCAGATGTTGTAGTTGCAACTGCCCTAGTAGACATGTATGCAAAATGTGGAGCTATAGACAAGGCACGTGAAGTCTTTGACAAAATGCATCAAAGACATGTGGTACCATAGAATGCCATGATTATGGGCTATGTAAACAATGGATTTTTTGAAAAGGCTTTAGAAATTTTCAAGCAAATGCAAATGGCAGGTGTAAAGCTAAATTCCAAAACCTTTGCCAACATCCTCACTGCCTGTGCCAAAATGGGAGCTTTGGAATAGGGTAATTAACCAGTCACTGTTAATATATTATCTAGTCACATTATATATATTATGCAGTCACTGTAAGATATTTTAAATATGATAGCAAAATAAGCTAAAATGAAAAAAATTATTAGTAAAATAACTCTTAAATATTATCTTAAGATAGTCTTCTATCTTTTTAAAATTATTTAAATACTTTTTAAATCATTCTATGTTTTATTTTATTTTTTCAAATATAATAATTTTCATACATTTTGTATGTATTCTTCAAATTAACTTTGAATGTTGTGAAGGAATACAAAAGTTCAGGTAGATGAATTATAACTATTTATGAAATGAAAATGCCATTGTATAATTTGTAGAGGAGATTGATTGTTTAACAATAAAATCCACATAATCTATAGTAGCAGAGAAACTAGAGGCTAGCTATAATTATAGTGAGAAGGTTTGGAAGTATAGTTAGTAGGCATTAAGTTTGTCTTAATAGTTGGAAATTGGAGTATATGATTTTAATGATCTTCTCTGTTAGATGTGCAAGGGAGCATTTTTAATGTCTTTGTGTGTGCGAAACCTAAGTCATTGAATGTCCTAAACTATTTTGTTAACCTTTGCCAGCATCCTCCCTACCTATGCCAAAATGAGAGCTTTGGAACAGGGTAATTAACCAATCACTATTAATATATTATGCAGTCACATTATATATATTATGCAATCACTGTTAATATTGAATTAGTCGATTGCTTGATCATATGATAACCAATAATTAATGGTTATTGTAACACATTGTTAATGTGTTATGATAACCACTAATTAGTGGTTATTCGTATCACTATGTAAGATAATGAAATGATGCCAGCCATTTCTATTCATATTGGTATTAATAACCATTGTGTGGGCTAGGAAAGACTTACCAACACCATATAATTGATAGGAAATAATCAATGATACCCTAGCTTGTATAAATGGATGCCCTAGCTCGTGGGTAACTAGAGAATCTAATAAACACACATTAGAATGATGCCCTAGTTCACTAACATAGAAAATGCCATAATCAAATCATCGAAAGAAATGAACTCAATGCCATGGATACAACAGAGCATGGAATAATGAATATCATAGTAAGATGTGTCATCAAAATACATGATGGTATTCAATCAAATGATCAATTACAATTTATTCTATCAGAATATAGAGGAGATAATGAAACAATCCCTACCTCAATGAGCTTCCATTTGATAAGGAGAGTAAAAGCCAATTTTCCAAAACTAAGCTCGAAGATCAAAGGCCCAAGTCCAGATAAAAACTATAAACCCTTTACAAAGTGTTGAATCCGCCTTGGTCAATGAGGTTTCGCATGCTACCCCTTCAAAAAATTCATCGTGGTGATAATGATCAAATGAGAAATTAATTCTACTGCAACCCCTATACACCGTGCCAAATCCGCCCTAGCCGATGAGGTTTCGCATGCTACCCCTTCAAACAATTCATCATGGTGATAATGAAATTAGAAATGAGTTCTTTTTTTTTTAAAGTTATGCCCGTGTTCGTTGAACTTTCGATGTACATGGTAGTGGTCAAAATTTTGACTAACATGGGCATGGATTAAAAAAAATGAAATTTTTCCTTCTATTATCCGACCAACCAAAACCTTTTTATTTCATGGTCAAAAATTTTGGTAGAAAAATGGTACAAAATGTACTAGTGCTTCTCTTTGTGCATATCCCTTACATACTAACCTTGCTTTATTTCTTACTACTATACCATCTTCATTCATCTTGTTTCTAAATATCCACTTTGTTCCAATCACATTCTTATCATCATTCCAATCTAAATCATTACATGCATCTTCAACACTTAAAGGTTCAATTTGAGATAGTAAACATACTGCCTCATTGCTAGCTGAGTTCTTTTCTTGTGATCTTACTAAGACTTTGCCACTCTGATCTCCAATGATGTTTTTCTTGGAATGGTTTCTAGATATAAACTTTGGAACTTTAGGTGATACTATCTCATCTTCCTTAGGAGTTTCTTCTTCACTTCTCTCAAGGTCATTGAATAATACATCAAAACTATCAAACATTTCTTCAATAACTGTCTCACTAGTGGAGGGTATGGGTTCTTCTTCAATCATGGGTGAGTAGTCATGATATCTTTCTTGAACCATAAACTTTTCATCAATCTTAACATGATCACTTTAAATGATCTTTTCCAATCTTAAATTGAAAAATCTATAAGCTTTACTTTTAGTAGAGTAACCAAGGAAAATACCTTCATCGCTTCTTGCATGAAAATTGCCAACTGCTTCATCTCTCTTGATGTAGCACTTTCTTCCAAAGATTTTGAAGTATTTTATTGTGGGAACATTACCAAACCATAGCTCATATGGTGTTTTGTCTGTGCCAGGCCTCAATTGGATTCTATTGATGGTATAGATTGTTGTATTGACTGCATCTATCCAATAGGTGTGTGAAATTTTTCCTTCAATCATGATGGTGAGCGCTGTATCAATGAGGATCCTATTCCTTCTCTCTGTAATTCCATTCTACTGAGGGGCTCTGGGTGCACTCAACTACCTCTTGATATCATGTTCTTCGCAGTACTCATAGAATCTATCAGAGGTGCATTCTCCTCCTCTATCTGATCTCAAACATTTTATCTTTAGTACAGATTCATTCTCAACCTTAGCTTTGAATATTTTGAACTTCTCAAATGCTTATGACTTATCTTTCAAGAACACAACCACATCATTCTAGTATGTTCATAAAAAAAAAATGAAATACCTTTCACCATAGTATGATCTTGTTTGAGTTGGTCCACATAGGTCTGTATGAATTAGATCCAGCTTGTTCTTTGCTGAATTGAGCTTGCTCCTGAATGAGTTTCTCACATGCTTTCGCATCACACATTCCCTCCATATAGTATCAACTGGCTTTGCTATTCTAGGTAGATCTCTTACTGCCTTTACATTTCTTATCTTTACTATGTTATCAAAATTGATATGATAGTCTTTTATGCCACAACCAACTGTCATCTACTTTAGCAACAAAACAACTTGCTTCTAGATTAAGCTAAAAAACATTACCTTTAGTCTTTGATCTTGATGCAATTATTTATCCTTCTTTATTGTTAATGATGCACTTGTTTCCATTGAATTCTAATCTATAACCTTTTTCAAGTAACTTCCCAACACTTAGTAGGTTATGTTTCAAACCATCAACATAAAGAACATCATCAGTACTATTTTTTCCATCCGGGGTGATGGTTCCTCTACCAATGATGGGTTTAGGAGTGTTATCTCCAAATCTAACCATGCCACCATTATATTTGTCCAGATGAACAAATTTGTCTTTATCACTTGTCATGTGATGTGAACAACCACTATCTATAATCTAGTCTATCCTTATATCAACTTGTGAAATTAATGCTAGCTCTTGATTCTCTTTCTCATCTTCATGATCTGTCTTATTCTTCATTTTCTCTATGATAGCAATAAATCCAATTTCTTCTTCAGCTGAATCATCATCTAAAACTCCATCTCCAGCATAGTAACATTCCTTAGAGTATTTAGGCTTGTAGTCATTTTTAAATTTTCTAGCTCTTGAAGGACATTTAGATGCAATGTGACCAATCTTATTACATGAAAAGCATTTAAATGGAAATTGACCTTCATATTTTCCTTTTCCTTTCTTTTCTCTTTTGGCAATCATAGCAATGAAATCATCTAGTGTTTTCTCTTCATTATCATCATCAAAATTACCATAAGTGTTTGCAGATTTATTACCATGAACTGTTGCTTTGAAGGCTGTCTCACTTTTAGGTTTTGTCTTCAATCTTTAAATCTCAAAAGTTGAGATTTTTCTAATCAAGGTATCTCTCTTAAAATTTTATGTAAGCTGCATGGCCTCATCAAGGATATTGATCTTTTTTTCATAGTCTGGAGTGAGGGTAGTCATCAATTTGTCCATAATATCTTCCTCTAAGATCTCTCCACCATTGTTCCTGATTCCAACAATTGCTTCATTGATCCTTTGATTGTAAGATCTGATGTTTTCTTCAGGTAGAATCTCTAATGCATTGTATCTTTTCTTGCATGTTTTTCTACGTGCATCCTTTGCTTGTTTGTCTCCCTCAAATATGCCTTCTAGGTACTTCCATATTTTGTGGGTTATATCTACTTTCTTTATTTCTGAAAACTCACTATTAGATAGGGCACTGATAAGGGATTCTTTGGCTATTGCATTCTGATGAAATATTTCCTTTTTCTTATCAGTAGCATCATCCTTTGCAAGGTCTTCTAAAGTAAGGATATTGACTACTTTGATAGTTACATCAAAAAATTCAAAAGCAATGCATTGTAAATGAGTCACCATCTTGTTCTTCCAATAAAGATAATTGTCTCCATCAAACTTAGGACTTTCTTTTCTGAAGAATGCCATCTAATCAACCTCAAGCTATTAAACTTTCTATTCGAGGCACTCAGCTCTGATACCAATTGTTAGGAATAGTCCCAAGAAATAACTGAGAGGGGGGAGGGTGAATCAATTATCTACAAGTTTCAATTCTTTATCCAATTAAGTATACTTAAACATAAAGCATAAACAAAATGAAAGAACACTTGAACACAACACCAATATTTTGGTTATGGGGAAACCCAAATAGGTAAAAACCCTGGTGGGAATTGACACCCACTAATATTCTATACTAGTATATTATGATCCTTGTTAGAAGATCCTTAACCCTGTTAGGAGTTTCTTTACAATATATTTAGTATAGTAGACCTAGTCAAGGGTTGGACCCTATTAGGAGTCTTTTAAAATTAACCTTGTTAGGGGTGAGGATGCACTGTCTGAGAGCACACTGCTCAAATGGGTGAAGGCTACAACCTTCTGAATAACAGATACACACTATATCTAGATCTTGGTGAGCTACGCTTTGACCTGCTATCTGGATTAGTTCCAATGTATAGCACAAATACTTTACTTGGTCACATAGACCTTCTTCTGATGGCTCAGCACTTCGCACACTCTGCTCTACTCTTTTCAATCAACTATGAGCCACACTCAAGCAATCACAAATGACTGCCTATAAATATCTTTCCTCTAAATGATATAATCAAGTTGGCCTATTAGAACCACCTTGAAATAATATTAGAGAAGCCATTAAAAACTCCAATAATAATTTAGTCAGCTCTTCTAAGCACGCAACATATTCTGGGACATGTCCAATAAGATAATTGTAGATGCACGCTACATATTGTTGGCTCTACCAAAATAACTGGATCTTTCTCCTCAAGCTGAATTACCTCATGCACTCTTAACCAAACATTACTAACTCTTCTCAAAGCTCTAATCCAAAGGCACATATTGAAATGATAGGCACAACTCTAGAACCAATATAATCTCTGCCGGCTCTTCTGAATAAACGTAGGAAACTGCTACTGGTGAATAGCGACTACATAACTTCACTTCTACTGATCATTAGACTCTACATCCATGAATGTAACATCACTAACATGTCTCCATCACATATCCAAAGGTTCAAGGCTCCATGATAATTGTACGGACAATCATACACAAAACACTACCTATTACTCTGTCAGGAACACTACTGACACAAGCTACTATATAATTGTTTGTACTAATAGTTAACCTCTACATCCATGATATCATGTTGATAACATGTCCATGCTACATATACATAAAGCTTACTACATAAGTCTTCCACACATGCTACTTACCATATGTTGTCATCAATGACAAACATATAGTCAGCACTAGCCTACTGGAAAATCTCCAACTCAGTCAAAGAAGGAACCGAACAACATAGAAAACTTCAAACATCTTATTGGTGACACAAGATTTCCAAGGACCTGAGATGCTCCTGCATCAGATACATGGGGTTATTTGGAAATGCTTCTCTGAATCATGAAATAGGTATGATCCGAGTTGCATCCAACTCAAATTGTGAAATCCATGAACTGTGTTCAATTGGTCTATTCTTCCACTTTACCAGATATTCCATATACTATTTTCATCTTGTACTTCTACCAATTCTTTGCTCCAAAATATGCTCAACTTCTTCAGTCTGCTTCTTAGGATAATCCATTAGTACTATCGTGTCTTCATCAAGTTCATGGTACTCATACAAATCAGCAATGTTGAATGTGGGTGATATGTCCATCTCATTAGGTAACTCAATCTCATATGCATTCCCATTGTCAAATTTCTTCACAATCTTCCTAGGTCCAAACTTCTTCATTTTCAGCTTCCCATATGTTCCAACAGGAAATTTGCCTTTCTTCAAATGAACCATTACTTCATCACTGACTGCAAAAGTCTTATGTCTTCTTGATCTATCAACTCTGTCTTTGTATTTCTGATTAATTTTCTCTAGCTTATGTTTCACATCTTCATGCAATGTCTTCATGTACTCAACAAACTTTACTCCTTTAGTATTTATCTTTCTTTCATCAGCAATATCCCTCAAATCAGATATACCTCTCGGTTGTATGCCATTTACAATCTCAAAGGGTGTTTTTCTAGTACTCCTATTCACTGAATTATTGTATTAAAACTCTTCTTGTGCCAACATAGAATCCCAATTACTCAGTGTGTCTCCAACTAAACATCTCAAAAGATTTCCCAAACTTCTATTCACAACTTCTATTTGTCCATCGATGTGTGGGTGAAATGTAGAACTATATTTCAACTCGGTGCCAAACTTTCTCCAAAGGGTCTTCCAAAAATATCCAACAAATTTACTATCTTGGTCAGAGATAATACTCCTCGGTAATCCATGCAATCTAAAAATTTCCTTAAAGAAAAGATCTGCTATATGTATTGCATCTGATGTCTTTCTACAAGATATAAAATGTGCCATCCTAGAAAATCTATCTACAACCACAAATACAGAATCATTACCTCTTACTGTCTTCGGTAAGCCAAGAACAAAATCCACACTGATATCAATCCAAGGTTTCTCAGGAACAACAATCGGTGTATACAATCTAGTATTCTGACTTACTCCTTTTGTAACTTGACAAATTCCACAACTTTTCACAAATTTCTGAACATCTTTATACAACTGTGGCCAAAAGTATTTCTCCTTAAGCAAACTAAATGTTTTATCAACACCAAAATGTCCAACCAAACCACTACTATGTTTCTCTTTTATCAAATTAGCTCTCATTGGTCCTCTTGGTATACACAACTAAATACTTTTAAACAACATACCTTCTTAAATAAAATATTCTTCCCATTTAGTACTCAGTTGATCTTGAATAGGTGCTTTGCACTTTCTCCATAGATCAAAAAAATTAGGATCAAATTCATAAGAATCTCTCATGTCATCAAATCCAAGAACTTCAATTTTCATCTCGGTCATCAAAGATCTCCTTCTAGTCAATGCATCAACAACTCAGTTAGTGACTCCACTCTTATGCTTTATCACAAATGTATAACTCTGCAAATACTCAACCCATTTCATATGTCTCTGATTCAACTTATTCTAACTACCCAAATACTATAAAGCCTTATGATCGGTATATAATACAAATTCACTTGGTATCAAACAATGTCTCCATTTCTTTAGTGCTTGAACAATAGCATAGAATTCTTGATCATACACAAAATATTTCCTTCTTGCATCATTAACTTTTCACTAAAGAAAGAAACATGTTTACCTTCTTGACTCAATACAACCCCTATTGCACTTCCACTTGCATCACATTCCACTTGAAATACCTTATTGAAATTAGACAATGCCAAAATAGGCAATTCAACAACCTTCTGCTTTAGAGTCTCAAAACTTTTATCAGCTCCATGTGTCCACTTGAATTCTCTTTTATCTCCTCTCATAGTCTCATTCATAGCATTACAAATTGAACTAAAATTCCTAATGAACTTTCAATAAAAACTTGCCAAACCATGAAATGATCTTACCTCTCTAGAATTCTTAGGTGTTGGCCAATTCAAAATAGCTTCAACCTTTTCAGGATCCATCTTCAAACCATCAGCTGAAATCCCAAATCCCAAATACACAATCTCCTCTTTCATGAATGAACACTTTTTCAGATTTATCAGCAACTTTTCTTCTTTCAACCTCTACAATACTTGTTTTACATGCAACAAATGTTATTCTCTAGTCTTACTGAATATCAAAATATCATCAAGATATACAATCACAAACTTACCCAAGAATTTCTTCAAAACTTCATTCATCAATCTCATAAAAGTACTTGGTGCATTAGTTAAACCAAAAGGCATAACCAACCACTCATACAAACCTTCTTTTGTCTTGAAAGAAGTCTTCCATTCATCACCTTCTCTGATTTTGATCTAATGATACCCTTTTTTAAAATCAATTTTGGTAAAATACTTTTCTCCATTCAAACTATCCATTATATCATCCATTCTCAGTATAGGAAACCTATATTTCACTGTTATCTTATTGATTGTTGTGGAATCAGTACACATTTTCCATTCTCCATTCTTCTTAGGTGCCAATATAGTAGGTATTGCACAAGGACTCAAACTTTCTCTGATCAAACCTTTCTCCAACAATTCTTGAATCTATCAGTTCAATTCATGATTCTCGGTAGGTGCCAACCAATGTGGTGTCTTATTCGGTAAACTAGCTCCAGGGGTTAGATCCATGTAATTATCAATGCTTCTCTTCAGTGGAAAACCATCAGGTACATTATTAGAAATGATTTCACTATACTCAGTGAGTACCTTATCATCTCCTTAGGGACACTATCGTCTATTTTCTTACTCGGTTTGTTAGGAATCACAACAAAACATACATCATTATTTTTCAAATCCTTAACAAACTTTCTTCCTTCCATCAAGAAAACTTTCACATATGTGCAAACGTTACTAATAGGTTTTTCCATCAAAGTTAACAAGATTTTTCTTCTCCCATCAGCCCAAACAGTATATTTATGCAATCTCCCATCATATATAGCATGTCTATCATATTGCCAAGGTCTACCCAATAAAATATGATAACAATCCATATGCATGATATCACATAACAGCTTATCATAGAACTTTCCAATTTTCAAATTCACATAACATTGTTCACTTACCAAGAGTGTATGCTCATCTTTGGTCCATGAAATCTGATAGGGCTACTATTGTCAATAATTACCTTCCAAACTTTGTTAGAAACTCTACATCTGGTCTTAAACAAACTTTTCCATACTGAATCTTCCTTATTACTTTCACTCCAAAGTGCTCTCCTTACCATAAAGTTATTTTTCTTCTCAGGTTCATTCAGCGACTCTTCTTGCACCAAAACATTTCTGCTACTACTGACCTTCTTACTTGCATGTGTACACTCAAATGATATATGTCCTTCTTCTCCACAATTGTAACAAGTTCCTTAGAAACCACCTCCATTATAACCACCTTGGTAGTTACTGCCTCTGCCTCTAGATGAACTTTCACCTTTCCACTTAGTCTTGCCTTTATCCAGAGTTATCTTTTCAAGTTCAGATCTACTATTTTCACCATGAGATCTACCTATTCCTCTAGGGAATCTACCACCTCTACCTCTTTGTCTTTGTTCATGTCTCTTATTCAATTTCTCCCTAGCTTTCAATGCAAATTGATAAGCCTCTTCAATGTTTGCCGACTTGACCAAACTGATTTCTTCTTGGATGAAAACTCTCAAACCATTTAGGTATCTAGCAATTCTTTCCACATTATCTTCATCATGTCCAAATCTGATATCTAATCTATAGAATTCGTTAGTATATTCTTTTACCAAGCTATCTTTCTACCTCAAAATTTGCATTTGCCTAACTAGGTTAATCTGATAATCACAAGGTAAGAACTTTCCTTTCAATTTATTCACCATTTTATTCCATACCTTGATTTTGTCTTTTCCCTTCCTCTTTTTGTCCAACTGCAGATGTTCCCACCATAAGGATGCATGACTTTTCAACTTTGTGCTTGCAATTTTCACCTTCTTTTCCTCAGGTTCATTCTCATATTCAAAATACTTTCCCATTTTGGTGATCTAGTCCACCAATTCATTAGAATCCAATTTTACACTATACTCAGGAGGATTAAAGTGTGGTGTAGACTTTAGATTTGTCAAAGCATTCAAGAATGTTTCTTCACCTTGATCCATCATAGGTGCAGGTTCTACGTCACCTTGTTCTACCTCAATTTCATCATCACTAACATCTTCAAGATGTCTTCCTCTTCTATGGGCTATTTCAATAGCTTCTAATCTAGCATCAAGTTGTCTCAACATGTCTTCCAATCCTGGATCCATATCTCACCTCCCATGAATCATCTTGAAACCATGTGCAATTGTAGGTCAGATCAAAATCCGCTACCCTACAACAAATCAACTAGGGTTTTACAAGAAGGAACCCTCAAACCTAGATTTGCAAACCTAGATCCAGATCTCAACTTAGCTCTGATACCACCTGACACAAGGGAGGATGGGGAGAGGGGCCAAAGGCACACCCTAACTAGATCCACCCTACAGAGATCACACGTGAAAGAAACAACACACAACAATGAGAGAGAGAATGAAGATCTTTCATATATCTACTTCAATTGATTCATACATGCCGGGCTGTAAGGCCTTCCTAATTTAGGCTAGATGTTACAATCAAGTACATAAGTCCTCCAACATGTGAGCATCTACCAACAATCTCTAATTTTTTATCTTCTATCTTCTATCCAGAAAATTGACTCCCTAAACTCTAACGAAACAACTACATTTATACAAGAGGCTATTGAATCAAGTCATCCTCCAGATCCATAATCAATAGAAGGAATGACTAGATCTAGGTCCAAATGCTTCCCAATGATGGATACTGGTATTAAATCTGTGACCAAAATTAATTGTAAGAGTCAGCCTCAAAAGAACTCCAAAACAAACAACTCGGTAAGAAAGGAAAAAATGAGCACTAGACAAGAATCACCGAGCACTAGGAAATTAACCGAGCACTGGAGAGATAACAGACCAACACTGGTAAATAAAGGAAACTGAGAAACACCAAACCAACTCGATCAAAGAAGGAACCGAACAACACAGAAAACTTCAAACATCTTTTTGGTGACACAGTATTGCCAAGGACCTGAGATGCTTTTGCATCATATATCTTTAGATTTGTTAGCTTCATCCAGATTCTTTTCATCTTTTCTTTCAAAGTGTTCCAGATCTAGTTCTTTACATTCCTCAATCTTCTTAGGGAAATTATCTTCAAGGTATCCAAGACCAATTTTATCATAAGATGGATTCTGATAAGACATTTGTTCATCAATCTTTTCACTACTGGAATATAGTTTCTCAAGATGTTTTTTAGACTTGAGTTATTTCTCCTTTCAAAATTGTATTGTACTTCTCAAGTTCAGCATAGTGTAATTTTGTTTTCTCAAATTCAGATGTCACTTTGCTAAGTTCAGATTTCAGATTAGCATTCTCAGATTTCAAATTTGATTCATCTTTGCAATTTTCATCTTTCAAGCTTAACTTCAAATCTACAATCTTTAACTCATGTTTAAAGATCTCATTTTCTTTCTTCAGTTTTGAAACTTCATCACAGTCCTTGACTTGAATTGTAGGTTCTTTCTTTGATTTTAGATCTTACATCTTTTCTTTTAGTTTTTCAATGTATTTTTTTGCATCATAATATTTATCTTTTAGAGTATCTCTTTCTTCAGTAAGAATATCAATCTATTCAAGAGGTTCTTCAAGATTCTTTTGCAATTGGTCCATACCCATAGAGATCTTACTCAAGCTGTTAGTCTTTCTCTAAATAACTTTTTTCTAAGTAACTAATCTCTAATACCAATTGTTAGAAATAGGAAATATTGAGAGGGGGCGTGAATCAGTATTTCACAAACTTTTACTTTTGCCCAATTATGGATATAAGAAATTAACTTGAAGCTTGCATAAGAAACTAAACTAAGTAAAATGAATAACAAGCATAGAAATAAAACAAATGAACTCATAACACCATGTTTTTTCTCGAGGAAACCCTGGCCAAGGGAAAACCCTGATGGGGATGATACCCACAACTAATCCACTAATCAAAAGTATCTGGTTAGGGATGTTGACCCTGTTAGGAGTCTGTTACATACATATAGTGTCTCTATCTTGATTAAAGGAATCTAGGCCTTGTTAGAAGCCTCAACCCTATTAGGAGTTTCTATTAAAAAAACAAATATTTGCAAGATGAGCTCACTACCCAAATATGCAATATACAATAATAGCTTCTGATACAAAGGTAAAATATAAAACCTCTTTCTTACTGCCAAATAGATTTCCTCTTCTGATTTAGCTTTGTAGGCTCTTCTCTTTCACATACAGCTATTACTTCCTTTCTTCTTACAATATACAACTTTGCATCATATGTCAACTTATTACAATTGCTATGTGTAACTTGTGTTCATTTCACATTACATAATTCTTACATATATACAAGTTATTACAATAAATAACTTCATGTCGACTTACAATTCTTATAATCTTCACAAAATATAAAATCAATTCATGATGCCTTAGGTTAACATCTAGGTTATCATCCCTACATGGTTAATTCATTATTTTGATAAACAAAACAATCACTTAACTTAATGTTATCATATTCTATCTTTTGCTATGTTCAGGTCGACTCAACACTCTCTCTGTAAATCTTTAATATCTTATTTCGTACATGATGTAAAAACTTGCACTCTCATATGTGGCTTTGATATACATAGAATGATCCATGTTCAAGTGTGCATGCAATGAAACTTCTTCTGTGAACAACACTAATAAAAAAATGTCTCCGATTAGATTAGAAAATATTGTTGTACTTAGACAATTTTCTAATGCACTCATACAAGACTGCTTCCTTCGATTATGCTATCTTCATGTTGAGTATATGTTTCCATAATGACAACATTCTGATATCCTACTTAGCCAAATTTTCCAATAAAGATTTCCCTCTACACTTTTGGTTCTACAAAACCAAGGTGGGTATACATGATCCATCTTGACACACAACATAATACAATTCCTTTTCTAGATTCTACAAAGAATTAGATGATGATAAGAGAATACTAAATGATAACTATTCATTCATCAATCCTCTATTATTATGTAAGATATACAACAAAAACCATAATATGGTAAAATTTCAATATGGTATTTGTTTAAAATAAAAGAATGGAACCCTACTTCACCAGACATACATCAGTATATAAAATACTTGCTTTTGATTAGTGCCTTATCCTCTAGGAAATATCCTAATGCATAAGTACAATAGAGGAATAAACTTCTATCAAAGATTGAAAGCCATAAATACAACCACGAAAACTCTCACTACTTACAAATATCCCTATGTAAATCTTAAGATTCTATGCCCTATCCAAAGTCTATTAATTTGATCCTAGATCAAAGCTAAGGAATAACAACATATACATACATACTTTGTGCAATGAATTAGAAAATTCATAGCTCAGAAAATCAACACAATGGAGAGACAAGAATTTGTATACTTATATTAAGTATGAAGAATCATGTTATGTATGTACACTCTACTTCAAATATCTACCACTCCAGTATAGCTAAAGAATTTAAAGCTTTCTACTTCTATAAAAACTAATGCCTAGTTACAGTTTGCTACAATCTTGATTGAAAATAGTATGCAATAACTTGCTCTCAATTTTCCATCCCTTTCTAAATTATCTTGGAAATCCTTTTATAGAATAAGGATTACACAAGCTTTAGATCATTTAGGAATATGACAAAAGGTGTCACATTAGATAAGACAAAAGACCGTCAGTACAAAATAACTGAATTGTTGCAACTTTACAAAGATATCCTTTGATTTTCTTGCCAAGCTCTTGCAACTATTCTAAAATAAGTTCAGCTCCTGCCACGTGGTGTCTCTATCTTCATCATTCTTTTGTACAAAATTTTCCTTTTGAAAATTTTTCCTTTTAAGAACCTAGGGAAGTGCCACCTATTGCAGCATGAGTGGGGATTTCATCTTTCCTTGTTTCTTTTGAGGTATACTTGTCTTCCCAAGATTTTAAAATTTCATCATTTGGCCAAGGAAAAGCAAAAACCTCATCCCTCTGGAACAACAAGAAGTAAATGAAAATAGGATGGCCTAAAAACCCAGAAAGATCAGATCAAATATGATTTATAATTTTGGTTTTTCCCACCATAGGATAACTACCATTATTAGATGAAAAATATTCTTGTTGTAACTAGAAAATTTAATGTCAGAACCATCTCAACAACCTTTCATGTACTAGGGCATGAAAATCATTGACAACCATCATATCCTAGCCACCTTCTTCAAAATATCAATCCTCTGGATTAAACTAAAATGACGCTCTACGAAAACAAATCAAATCATAGTATCCACCTTAACATCTTGTTCATAAATTCTTACCTGCAACCCTCCTTGGAACAAATCAAAATCAATTTTGATTCATCATTTATAGCGTGCCAACTTCAATCCTATTGAAAAAAACCTTCTCAACAATTCAAATAATCAACTGAAAATGGATAATACTCAAGTTTAAAACATGGCCATCATTCTCCAATCTTCCCGGCACATCGAGCGGTTCTCATGAAATCAAACAAAACCTTTATTATATTTAAAACTTAACTTTCCACATCACTTCCTTGGAAACCAATCATAAAATAACATATTAGCATTACCTGGCACTGAGGATCCACGCTTTACTTTTTTCATCATGCTAGACACGTGGCAGCAAGGTGTGATCTTGCGATCACTAACAACCTTGCAAATTTTCATTGAGGCAACATGCCCACCACATGATAATATTTAATCTATCTCTACATTAACTTCCTTTAGCCCAGGGACCTAACATCAGTAGGTACATGTGTCATACAATGACTGGCTATTTTCATATCCCTTTTTGCCTTTTGTAGAATCCTCATTTACTCACCAACATTTTTCATCATTCCTTCTTAACCATAGCAAGTCTATGACTAGAATTTTCTACCATTTTCACCAAGTCACCAACATTTTCTCTTAACCACCTTCTTACCTGTGACTTGGTAAGAAATTTTTTTTATTTTACCTTTTTTCTTCTATCGCCCACTCACGAACTATTTCACTTAACCGCTACTACATCTGGCAAGCTAGCAACAAGCATCAAACTTAACACTCACCATGTCATGAAGGATTTCACTAATTGCCAAACAAGTCTATGATCTGGCGACTGAAGGAAGAACATAAACTGTCGGTGGATCGCCAAGGTTAGTGACAAGGTTCTTAAACAATTTGTGACCAAGCAACAAAGGGTTTGGACTAGGCACTCCCGGGGTCGCAATGGTTATCCTCTAAACTTTTAAACTGCCAGTGAGCTAGTGTTAAGGGGAAACTTAACTACTCGCCCACTCATGGGGGTTAACAAGACTTTAACAAATGATTTTTTTGAAACCCTAGCAATAGCAAAGACCTAATTCCTTCATACCTTAGACAATTTTCATTAGATTTTTGTAGGAAAAGGCCATTTTCAACATATGTTTTCTATGAAAGGAAAATGGGCTAAGAAGATGACAGTAAAAAAGAATATTGAGATATCTGAAAGGGATAATAGATTTTAGCTTGTGGCATCCTAATGATAGTAATCTCACATTGCATTCATTTATTGATGCTAATTAGGAAAGAGATATTGATAATAGAAAAAGTATGAGTGGTGGAGCATTTTTGTTGGGAAATAGACTAGTCTCATGGATGATCCAAATACATAATTGTACCTCTTAATCTATATTTGGGCTTGAGTATGTTGTTGCTATAGTAAAGTGCACACAATTAGTATGGATGAAACAAATATTGTTTGACATTGGGATTTTCCTTGATGAATCTATCACTATCTAATATGATAACTCAAGTGTAATAAATATCCCTAAGAATATAGTAAAACACTAAAAAATAAAGCATATCTCAATCAAGTTTCATTTTTTAAGGGAGAAGGAAAATGAGAAAGAAGTAAGGGTAGAATTCATACCCACTAAAGAATAGGTTGTTGATATCTTTACAAAACCCTTTCCTAAGGAGATATTTGTGTTGATCCCTAACTGGACATGGTAAATCAGCTATTACTTGCTAATCAAGAGTTGGGTAGGAAAGATGTGGAAATTATAAATATGAGATCAGAAAACAACCAACTGAAGAATGAACTAAGATCTAAAAAAAGAACTCAATGAAAGGATGAAAAAGCCTAATGAAGCTATAAGATAGTTTGAAGAACTATTGAGGTCACCTAAAAGATCTAGTGATACATCTGGACTTGGACATGATGAGCACCTGTCATCCACTAAGGAAGGAGAATCATCAAAGAGAGGAGAATAGAGGAACACAAAGCCAAAGAACAACAAACCTACATGCCATCACTATGGGAAGCTAGGACACACAACTAACATTTGTAGAAGAAAACATGGTAAGTCTAATATGAAACCAAAGTTCAATGGATATTTTTTCAACTATAAGAAACTTGGACATCAGGCACATGAATAAAGGACAAAGGTCAGTAATCCACCTACCTCACCTAGATTTCAAGGACATTGTTTAAACTATTAGAAATATGGACATAAAGCACACGAGTGTAGATCCAAAGCTAAGTGGACATACAATCAATAGACTAAGGCACCTTAGAAAGGTAAGACATACAATTGGGACTATAATACATGGTATAGTTGTCATTACTATGGAAAGTATGGTCATATTGGTGAAAACTATTTAAAGACACATTTTAGAGGGAAATCCAAGAGTTGGATGAGTGGAAGTATAGTTTGTTACAAATGCAATAAGATTGGTCACTTAAAGAAAGACTATAGAGCACATATACCAAGAAATGAACAATTCAAGAATGAAGAAACTATTGAGCATATAAGAAATCAGATGAATAAGACATGGAAGAAGAAAGAGGAAGAAAGTAGTAGTGGAGCCAGTGAACCTGAGGTCACCCAATTTGATGGATCAGGTGATCATACTACTTCAAACTAAGAAAAAAGGTATATGAGGAATTGAATTCTATAATGCTTTATTTTACATCAGTTCCTAACATTTGATAAAATAAAATCCATATCTACATAGATTAAGATACATTAGGATAGATTTGAGAAAGGAGCTACATTGTATATTTGATGCCGAGCATCATTATTTTACCCTATAGGGACCGAGTCACTAGTGTATGTCTGGCACCTGTGGTAGCTGAGATGTGATGAATAGCGAGTTGAAACCAAATGTTTGTATCGACCGAGCTTGTGTTAACTGAGTTGACATGAGATTGTTGAGACAAGTGTATCTTACCTAGAAAGTGTACATATCATTAAATGAAGCCCTAATCTAACCATTTGAAGTCTATAAAGTGGGAAGTTACCATTTATTCTCACTTCACCAACAATTTGATAACTTTTTAGAGTGATCTTAGAGCGATTAACTAGAACGATTTGTGCTAAGTGTGATTTGCAAAAATCTTAATAGCGTGCCATTGACAAACATCTAAGAACCATTTGTACAAGGTATTTATCAAGTTATCTAATTTTGTAATTGAACCCTAAACTTTGAAAATGATATCTTCATCATCTACCACATCTAAGAAGCAAGGGAAGGAAGTGTTGAATGTACCACTTGTGAGGAATGATGCATGTAAACCACATAAATTCCAAGCCATTCCTGAGAGTGTGATTATGGGAGATCTCATAGAAGCCCTATCGTCAATCCCTCCTAAGGTTATAATGATCAATGATGTACGTGCATGTTATATGTGCAAGATTGGAGAGATTGGAGACTATGAGCTCAGAAAAGCTTATGATAAATTGTGTAGCAATGGGGTGTTGAAGGCTGAACACCAGAAGGTTGCCAAGTGAGGGTTGGTGCATGCTCTTGACTTTCCTCAAAATTTTAAGGTAGAATGGATCAAGATTATACTGAGTTGAGTACATTACATGAAAATTTGGTTGGAGGATGAACCAATAAAGATCACTAAGGAGATGATAAACCAAGTTACTGGGTACCCTAGCCTTATAGGGAAGAAGACTATGAGATGTCAAAGTAAGGAGGATATTCAAGCTAACACTAAGGTTGTATGGAACAAATGGAGAATGACAATTTCAACCATCACAGACGTAGAGATTGATTTTGTAGTGAGGGTAATTGCACATAAGTTTTATCAATCCATTCAATTGGATAGTGTTCCGTGTGTAACAGCAGACCAATCTTGGAAGATGGTAAAGAAGGATCATACCTATGATCTTGTTGAGCTATAGCTGACACAACTAGTCAAGAACCTCACTTCGGTTAGGAAAGAAAATAATTCTATGTGTAAGTTTAGTTCTCTGCTCATTTGTCTATTTTTTAATGTGAATAATAGTTTTCCTACTATTGGGGATGTTGCATGGTATAAGAAATGACCTATCACCATTCAGATAAATGAATTTATTAATAAGATAGGAGACAATTTTGAAAGTGTGATGGATAGATACTTTGTGGAGTTTAAGAAGAAAATGAGAAAAATAAGGAGGATCTCAATATCACTAGTGGAAAAATATTACAAAGACATATGTTTCCTAGTTGATACCAACTTCACTTATGCACAAGCAGTTACACCAAGGGTATCATGGCTAAGGCCATTACCTTATGAAATGAATATAGATGAGATAAAAGAAGCAATCATAACCCTATCAGTTGAAGAATTTGACAAGAAGGCTACATATTTTGGAACATATGAGGAAGTAAAATCTAAAGTAACCATGAATCTAAAAAATGCAACCATGGAGAGGAAAAGAAAGAAGAGAGTGAAAAACCAAGAGAAGATGTTAGGAGAAGGTGAAGAGACAGATGCACCTCTAGCATTGACACAAGGGTTAGGTGAAGAACATTCTAGTGAGTCAGAAGAAAGTGAAGAGGAGGATACTATAGTTGTTAAGAAAGGCAAGAAGGCATTAGTTGTCGATCCCATTAAGAAACTAGTACAAAAATATAATCCTATTGCCTCCCCGGTACTTAGACCTAGAACTAGAGAAACATCTATTGTTACAAATGCCAAGCCACAAAAGAAGACTCCTACATCAAGGAAAAGAAAACTAGTTCAGGCTAAGGCTGTGCCGAGCCATATAAGGAAGAAACCAAGAAGAAAGATTATCTTGGAAAAGGATGATGAGGAAACTGATAGTGATGAGGATGTGAAGAAGAAGGCACCATCACAAAAGATATCATTGACTATGGATGAAATATGCCACAACATCAAGAGAACTGTTGACCTAGAAGTCTTTAAACAAATTAAATTTGAAAAACTAAGAATTGAGGAAAAAGAGAGAGTAGAACAAGCTATGCTTGAGATGCTCTTTACATTTAAGATGACACCACTTCAAATGGGGAACATGATTCCTGATAACTTGTATAAAATGATAGCTCAAAAATGGGAGTATGCCTTGATGACTAAGAATTAGATCAGGGAGAGTACATTTTCTCAAGTCATGCCTAACTTATCCCTTGATTATATCAAACAGTATATGGAGAAGTATAGGAATAGATTTGTCCCTAAACTCCAAGCATACTCCATACTACAACACAAGGTTGAAGAGATTGTGAAACATAGCACAAGACTATGGGAAATTAGTTTTTGTTTTATAGTTGACAAGAATGTACAATTGAGTGTAGGTACATCCAATGGAGTAGAATTAGACAATAAGAAAGATATTGTTGAGCCACTGAATGAGGAGAAGGAAGCAGAAAATAAAGATGGAATAAGTGAGTCATAGGATGTGATCACAATTTTTGATATCACTGAGGATACTCCAATGAAGATAAATGTATTGACCGAGGAAGACATATAGAAACAAATACAAGCCAAGGCAGTATCATATAAGTTTCTACCGTGCAGTATTCCTATATTAATTCAAGTTCAAGATTATATGCCAATTGAGAGTATACCAACTATTGACCCAACACCAATTAGCCCCCATCATGTCACAGTTGAAACACAAGCCACACAAAGTACTAGTGTCGATAAACAAGATAAGTTAGCAATTACACTAGATACTACACTTGCCGAGGAGAAATAGAAAGAACAAGAGCAACAAGATCAATCTTCATTAGTAGTGATAAGCCCTTGTGTGGGAGTTAAGGATAAGGAAAAGACTGAGGAAGAGAAATAAAAAGATAAACCAGAGCCTAAGGAGAAAGAGGAAATAAAAGATTTAATACAAATGCTGAGTGGAAACACACCTAGGAAGAAGTCACAAAAGAAGATTGATAAATCTCCTACCACATAGGTGACAATCAAAGAAGTTATAGTGATTCCTAAGTGGGAAATTGATAGCTTGACCTACGAACAAATGCAAATTTTGCAGGATCTCTTGAACAGGAAGAGTAAACAAGAAGAGATGAGAAGGGAACATCAACAAAAGTAGGTTTTACATGAAATTAAAGTTATTTTAATTGATGCTTTTGAGATGGATGATGTCAATGAATCTTCACCTACTCTAGAGAAACTTGTACATATAGTCAAGAAGGTAACTGATGATGACAAATAGGCTAATGAAAAGTTGTTACAGTGGTCAAAAAGGAATTTCGAGACCAAGGTACTCAATAAGGTCTCTAAAGACATTGCAGTCAAGTAGGTAGAACTCTCTAACTTAATAACAAACCTAGAAGAAATTTTACAGAATGCACATTCTTTGTACAAAAAATTTATGCAATATCAAAGAATTTACAAAGGATAATCAGGATCTGATAGAAAAACTACAACTACATCTAAAGTCTGTAGGTCACTCATTGAGCATGGATGAAAGTTACAGCTCTATTCATTTTACTAGGTTACTACATGCCCAAGGTAGATTAGTCAAGTTGGTGGCTAATGATGGTAAAATAAGGGCTAAACTAATCTCTATACAAACAGTGTTAACACCTCATCTCGAGGTTATGCAGAGGGAGTTAGTCACAGAAAATGAGTTAATACATAAAGACCCTCATCTTTCTATTGTTTAAAGCCTAGTTGAGCTAGCTACCGAGCTAGAAATAAAGTCTGAGGTTTTGAAGTTTGTAAGGTCTGGTTGGGACAATGCATTAGCGATGGTAATGCAACTTCACAAACCTTTCTTGGACAAATATTTCAAAACCCCACTCCCTAGGAGCTTCAAGTGACAAAAACAAGGGGGAAATGAAATGACGTGACAAGATAATAAAGGGGGAAATGTTAACAATAAAAAGGGAAAATGAAAATGACAGCATTCAGAAGAGTAGAAAAGAGAAGAAACAGGTAACTGAACACAGTGAAAATGGTATGACATACTAGTTTTGAAAATGTATATACTTGATTGTATGTCAAAAAGGAGCCTTATGTATATATTTGTAAAATATTTTTGAAGACCGAGTCAAAGTCTTAGGGGAAGTATTAATATAGAAGTTTTTTCATATTACTAAAGTACTCATGTAAATATAATGTAAAATGTCATGACAAAAGTGTTTTTGCCACTAATATCAAAGGGGGAGATTGTTGATCCCTAAGTTTTGTTGTCTATTAGTGTCTTACACTTAGTCATTTTCTAGGCAATGATGGTCGGTCATTACTGCGACCAAGTCATCATGTATAGGCTGAGTCATGTATATTGTACATTTACCGAAAAGTAGTCATTGCCGAGAAAGTCATAGGTCACCGAGTACTTCAGTATTAGCCTAGCCATTTTATGCCAAGTTGTGTAGATATGTTAGTGTTGAGCACCAGTAAAGGAGAATAGTAAGTGCCGAGTGCTAGAGATATCAAATGCTGAGTAAGCCAGATTTGAAATATGTGTTTGTAATGGCACAAACACTTAGGTAAACTATTTTGGCCAACATCTACATGATATTTATTATTTATTGACGAAATCATGGAGTTGATTATGCCTAAGAATTGTGATCATTAATCCCTATGTAATCCATGTAACCAATTAGAATTAGGGAATGGTTAAGCGGCATAAGTAGACAATCTAGATCGTAGATCTGAATTCAAGGAATTGATCTATTGTTTATATAAGATGAGAATCAAACCCTAAAACATATCAAGGGAGCGTAGAAGAAGAGCATGAGAATGAAGAAGATCTCATACATGCAAAATAAAGAAGTGTTTTGATAATCATAAACATAGATCAGTGACCAAGCTAAGCAGTGAAAGACATAACTGAGACATATTTGATAGAGAAGATCAAATCTACACTAGAAGGAGAAGATATGTTATTAGCATTGCAGTGAAAACCCAAGGATCAGGTACTGAGACATTCTAACAAGTGAATCAGGGTAAATCTCTCAACATAGTGGTTTTAGAAGACCTAAGTAAATCTCTTAATTGAGTGCTTACTTTGTTGTAAGTTTAAATCCTTTTGTAAGGTAGATTGTATAAGTCTAAAATCTCTTAACAGGTCAGACCCCTCACAGGATAGATCATTATTTTATTGTCAAACTTGTAGCCCTAACATGAAAACTTTAATACTACAGTAGTAAAGATTTGTGGGTGTCATCCCCACCCCAGTTTTACCTTTCAAGGGTTTCTAGGTAACCAAAATCATTGTGTTATGTTTTACTTTCATGGATGATGATTAGATTGTTAGATCTTTTATAGTATTGAATTTGATGTTTTGTATGATGCAAGTAAGTTTATGATAAAGTGGAACAATTGTTAGATATCGGATTCACCCCCCCTCTCAGTATATCACTTTTCCATAGTAGATTTCCAACAATTTGAGTATCTCAGACGAAAATTAGTGGTGCTGGACCCTCCTATTGAAAACTAATATAAATACAAATGCATCAATATAGAAGATTTTATGGAAATTTCATTCAAGTTGAATTGATGTAAGGAGGCTACTAGTCACCTGGGGAGTAGTAAGCGTGGTAAAGTAAGTCTGAATAGTTTTTGAAATAAGGTAGATGTAAACATATGCATGATTTTTCAAGAGTAAACGAGCTAGGACCTTGATGTGAAATCAATGTTTGGATGGCTCAGAGGTGTGTAAGAAAGAAGGAAAAAGAGTTGGACAAGATAACTAAAGAAAATGAAGGATAATGAAGAGGACATTGATATGACATAGCATGTTGGATAAGAAAAGATGGTAGACATTTTTCATTGATGTCTTCAAGGGGGAGAGAATTAGATGTGGAAAATAATAGAAGAACTACTAAGTCTAGTGAAGAAGAGATTAGATGAAGAGAACAAATTAAGAAGAATGAAGCAAGAAAGAGGAAGTTGAGTTGCATACATCCTAGGGGGAGAAATTGATGGACAAAAGAGTTTGTAATTAGATTGGAACCAAAGGAAGATGGATTCAAAGTGGAGATAATTGGTGAAGAGGTTGGTTCAGAGTGACTCTAGTAGATAACATGATTGGTTAGTTTCGTGGGGAGACTATTATTTTCTAATTTCATTACTATGTTTTTCCCATTACATATTTCCATCAATTCCAAATGGGAAGATTGTTGGAAATTGGCATGTTGGATGTGTTTTCATTGATGTCAACATATAAGAGGAATTAGAGGGATGTAAAAATGTAAGAAGGTTGAGAAGAATTGACTAGAAGATTTATTTATTGAATGCTAAGAAATCTATTATAGGATAGCTAGGAGAAAAAGTTGTTTAGAGGTCTCGTGAGGTCCTAATATTGAATATATCAAGTTGTGCACATGGGAGATAGTTAATGAAGATAAATACTTAGTTCACTCCAAGTTTAACAGGATGACATGAATATTTGGATATGTTTAAAGATTAGAATTGGTAACTGATGCAGTGGCATTCTTGGGTATTTAGCAAATCTGCATGGTGGTGAGTTGAAATGGTTCTATGTTACTCAATTGCAGATTTAATCGATGATCTCAGTTATTGAAGGGATCAGTCACTGAAGTAACTTGGTAAAACCTCTAGTTCTTGGTGGAACATGTGCTCGGTGATGCTTGTGGTTCTCGGTCCACATGCTTTCTTAGTGATGCCTAGCGTGCTCAGTTGTTTTACTGGTGCTCAGTAGTTCTGGTTTACTGACTGGAGTTCTTGGAGTTTTGGTTGGCTTACTTGGTGTATTTAATGTTGGTAGCTTATGTTGTATTCTCCTATGTGGATCTTGAGGCTGACATGGAGAATTAATTGTTTGTAAAGCTATTTGTGAGCCGACTGTTGTTGCATTTAATATTGGTTTGTAGTAGAAGATGACTTGGCTTAGGAGTTAATTGTTTCTTCCAGCTGACTTGTGGTTGAGGAAATGTATTTAAGGAGTGTTTGGGTAGTTGTTTAGAGGGCATATGAGGGAGTTAGTTAGGAAGTAGATTGTCAAGGATAAAAATTGGATCTTGTGAGATCATGAAGATCAGATTGTTTATCTGATAATTGTGATAACAAAGCTAGTGGTTTACATGCTTGGGGACAAAGAGATTTCTTGGTGGCTTGTGAGCTCAAGTTTAGATCTGCCTTAGTGTTTCCATCAGTTGTTGATGTGCTTCAGAGCTAGACTAGCTTGGAGATTGCAGAAATACTATTTTAAGTGATTGTATTTGGCCCTAACTCGGAAGGCCTTACAACCGGGCATGTTGAATGAAATTATATTTGAAGCATTATATTGTTGTATTCCGCTATGGTTTTTGTTATTGTTATTTTTGGTGTAGACTTGGACTATCTATTTTGGGATTATCTAGGCCTATCGTGTGTTGGGTGGTATTAGAGCTTGAAGTTCTTGAGTGTGTAAACCGATCGCTGAGTTGAGGTAGTTTGTACCAAGACCTTGAGTTCAAGATTTGTTTCCTTGGGTTTTTTAAGATCTTGAAGGATTCCTCTGAGAAGATTGGACCCTAGGGTGATTGTAGATCTCTGTGATGTTTTGGAATCAAAGATTAAAAAGAAAGTTAAAGTAGATTTCAGATCTGAGATGGAACTAATGAAGAATGACATGATCGCTGAGGTCATGAGGGCTATTGTTGGTATGCCAAGGAATCTTGATACTGAAGATGGTTATGAGGAAGTTGTTGAAGACTTTGAAGCTACTGGATTTAATGGAGATGACCAGAGGGATAAATTTGGTGAAGATAGAAGTGGTCGGTTACATAGATCTAGAGCTTGGTTAAGTAATATTTACCGAATGGAAGTTTCTACTTTCTCTGGTACTTTGAGACATGAGGATTTGATTGATTGGATTAGTGAATTAGAAGGTTTCTTTGAGCTTGAAGAAATTGAAGATCCTCTTAGAGTAAGATTGGCATAGACTAAGTTGAAAGGACATGCTGCTCTTTGGTGGAAAGAATTGCAAAGAGATAGAGAAGATGAAGGTGAAATGAAGATCAATCAGTGGAGGTTGATGGTGACTAAATTGAAAGCTAAGTTCATACCTACTAACTATGAGCTTGACTTGTTTAAGAAGTTGCAGAATTTGAAGCAAAAAGATTTGACTATGGAGAACTATACCAAGGATTTCTATAAGTTGACTATTTGGTCTGGACACAGAGAACTTGGTAAAGAAAAGGTAGCTCGGTATGTGAATGGTTTGAGATTCAATATTTAGGATGAGCTTGGTATGCTGAAGATTGATTTAGTTGAGGATACTTATCAGTATGATTTGAAGGAAGAAGATAAGTGAAAGAGGAGACAACATGGCAATTCCCAAGGGAAGGAGAAGCTTGATCACTCAGTGAAGGATAAACCAGTTGTTGAAGATGAACCAAAATCTATGGAGTAGAAAAAGAAGAAAGGTAGGGTTATCTTTAAGGGTAATTGTTATAATTGTGGTGAAGGACACTGGTCTTTTGAGTGTACACAAAATAATATTGGTGATCGAAGGAATGCTTTGGTGAATGAGAATATTCTGAATAAACCTAAATTAGAGAACTTGCTGGTTTGAAGAACATTGCTCGGTGCAAAGGTCAAACCTTGTTAGAGGAGTAATTTTTTCAGAACTCGGTGCAAGTCAGGAGGTAAAATTTATAATGTAATTATGGATAGTGGTAGTACTGATAACCTTGTAGCTGAGGAGATGGTTCAAAAACTTGGTTTGAAGAGAGTAAGACATCCTTACCCTTATAGGATTGGTTGGTTGCAAGATGTTCATGCTCTAGAAGTGAGGGAGCAATGTCTTGTTGATTTTTAGATTCCAATATAAGGATCAAGTGTTGTGTGATATTGTGGATATGAGTAGTTGTTACATATTACTCAGTAGACCTTGGTAGTATGATTGCAGATCTATGCATGACTGTGTCAAGAATGTATTTAGTGTTGAGAAGAATGCCAGGAAGTTTTCCTTGATGCCTTTTCTAGATACAACACTCCGTAGGAGAAACTTGAGCTTTGGTAGCCAAGATGAGTTGAAGGATTCTAAAAGGATTGATCAGTATGGATAATAGACTTGTGTGTTGTCAAGGAAAGACTTGAAAAGATAGAGGAAGTAGAAATGGAAGAGTATGCAAGGTGGAGACTCAAAGGACTTGTATGTGAAGAACCAGTTTGGGGTTTATGTGCCAAATCTGAGAAGATGTTCTTCCAACCTATGAGAACATCTTTTCAAACCCAGGGTGTTTGATGCAGTCGCATTCTTGGGTATTCAGTAAATCTGCATGGTGGTGTGTTGAAATGGTTCTGTGTTACTCGGTTGTAGCTTTAACCAACTATATCAGTTATTGAAGGGGCTCGTTTGGTGAAGGAACTTGGTAAAACCTCTGGTACTCAGTGGAACATGTTCTCAGTGATGCTTGCGGTGCTCAGTTGACGTGCTTTTTTGGCGATTCCTAGCATGCTCAGTTGTTTTACTAGTGTTCAGTAGTTATGGTTTACCGACTGGAGTTCTTGGAGTTTTGGTTGGCCGACTTGGTGTATTTAATGTTGGTAGCTTGTGTTGTATTCTCCTATGTAGATCTTGAGGCTGACATGGAGAATTAATTATTTGTAAGGCTATTTGTGAGCCGATTGTTGTTGCATTTAATATTTATTTGTAGTAGAAGCCGACTTGGCTTAGGAGTTAATTATTTCTTCCAGCTGACTTGTGGTTGAGGAAATATATTTAAGGAGTGTTTGGGTAGTTTTTTAGAGGGTAGATGAGGGAGTCAGTCAGGAAGTATATTGTCAAGGATAACAATTGGATCATGTGAGATCTTGAAGATCAGATTATTTATCTGATAGTTGTGATAGCAAAGCTAGTGGTTTGCATGCTTGGAGACAAGGATATTGCTTGGTGGATTGTGAGCTCAATTTTAGATCTGCCTTAGTGTTTCCATAAGTTGCTGGTGTGCTTCAGAGCTGGACTAGCTAGGAGATTGCAGAAATACTATTGTAAGTGATTCTATTTGGCCCTAACCCGGAAGGCCTTATAGCCGGTCATGTTGAATGAAATTCTATTTGAAGCATTATATTGTTGTATTCTATTAACGTAGTAGTAGTTTTTGTTGTTATTGCTAGTGTAGACTTGGACTATCCATTCTAGGATTATCCAGGCCTGCCCTGCGTCAGTAACAGACAGAAAAAGTGACAGATTGTGTTGATAGGAAGTTAGAAAAGGGTTCGGTGTGCTGAGCCAAGATTGAATCTATTGGAGCACACTTAGGAGTGTGTTTGGTACATAATCAGGTGTCCTCAACTCAAAGGGTTATTAATTCATAGGTTTTCATGGCATAATTATATTGGCTTAGAGGTTAGATTCAATGCTCATGAGGAATAGGTAAAAAAGGGCTCGTAAATCCAATGGTTGTGATGGATTTGTATAGATGAGTGTGTTTAATGATGCTACTAGATGTTCTTGAAGTATGTGCTTGGTGAGTTAGTGACATTCTTGGATCAAAAGTATTAGACTAGTGGAATTCTTGGTCAATAGTAATATTTTTATTAATATTCTTATTCTTGGCCGACTAGGTTTGTAAATCATGTTGTGCAAGTGGTAAATTGTGAAATTTGAGCGATTTATGATTTTTAGGTGATTGCTAAATGTTATTATATAGATTTTACAGTTAGAGATGAATTTAAACATGAGATTTGGCACGGTGATTTGGAAGGAAGATGAGCTAGGATTTTAGGCCTAATTCTTGATATAAGAAGATGAATTAGGGTAAATCTAGTTGTGGATCATGTGTGTAGATGCTACACGGTGCTAGCAAAGTAAGAGTCTGATTGAGAGATGATCAAAAGAGGTTCAACAAGAAGTTGAATAGTGATCGACATTGTGATACATTGGAGTTGTATTAGACATGAGGCAGATGTCATTTACATAGTTCACAAAAGTTTCAGATCATTGTAGTGATCGGATTGTAAGGTAGTGAGCTTTCCTCAAGGTTGGAGCTTGAGGGTGTTTGTTTGAGAAGTGAGCTCTAAGAAGGGAGCCTAAATGCAAGTGTATTCCCCATATATTAAAATAAGTTTATATTTATAACAAGTTATTTACTTATTATGGGTAATCAACCCCACCATGTTTTTTCCCTTAGCAAGGTTTCCACAATAAAAATCTTGTGTTAACTTGTGTGCATGTGTTTATGTTTTATTTATTTATGCATGTTTTACATTCTATTTATTCAAATCATATTTAAGGATTCACAAGGTTAAGGTTTTTGGGGTTTAATGTATTGGAAACAACTAATTCACCCTGCTCCTCCCCCCCCCCCCTTAGTTGTTTACTGTCATATTATCAACAATCCTTGGATTGGTGAACTTTTGAACTTCAATCGTGAGGTTCAATCAGAAGATTTGAAATTACATATTTTGGTATACATAGAGACAAGATTTACTCAAAAAAATTAAATAGGGGCTAAAATTTGGGCAACAATCTTAAAGCCATACAAAAGTGTATGAGAATTAAATGTACACCAACAATAGATATCTCAAAGAAGATTCAATTCATTGCAAGTTTTCTTGATATTAAGAACTAGAGGATGAAACTCTAATTGCAATTGCAAAGATTGATCATGAATCTAGAGTATATAATTGTTATCAAATTATGAAATATATATCTTTCACTACATTTGTTATTAACATTGTCATTACGAATGAGCTCTAGCATGAGAACAAGTGTCATCTTTGACATATATATGAATAAGATATATTAGATAACTTTCAATAGTCAAAATGTTTACAAATATTTTAAAGATATACATGATGAGGAAACATTTTGAGAGGTTGGAAAAAATGTCAATAGATTTATTTTAGTTCAAAAGCCTTTGTAAAATGGTTGATAACATCTTTCTAAATACTCATTATTAAATTTCAATTAAAGTCATTTTAGATTCAATTAATATTATAATTGAATTTCCTTGCTTCAATAATTAGATTCTCAACAATGAAATTATTAGATTTTTTAATCAACCTTTTTAAATTACATGTAACAAATTTTAAATTTTAATATTGATACATACACTAAACTTTCACATCACTAGAAAAAATCACATCAATTAAATCAAAATAGTATAAAATTAAGTCAAAGAAGATAACCTTTCTAAGAAAAGACCAAATAACCACATCAATTAAATAAATATAATATGATGAAAAATGATAAAAATAGATAATATTTCAAAAAATAATCAAATAATCACATCAATTGAATCAAAATATTATAAAAATAGAAAAAAGACAATATTTCAAAGAAATTATGTTCAAATAGTCACATCAGTTACACCAATATAATACAATAAATATAACTTAAAAGAAGGTAACGTGTTTCAAAAGGAAAATTGTTCAAGTACAATAACGGTAAAATTCTTAGAATTGAAATCGAAAGCAGTTTTGTAAATTTGCTTATCATATATTAATAAAATAAACTATTAAAAATATTTGAATAGATGAAGGAAAAAGGAACCAAATAATCTCAATAAACATATAATAAAAACAGCTCATTGCATCGTCATAATCGTTAGTTTTTAGTCTAGTTCGATAGCTAAATTCTCTTCCCAACAAGCTGGATGACGAGTCTGTTCTCTTTGGTTATATGTTCTAGAATTCATTTGAAAAACTTCGTTTCATTAACCTTTTTTAATATTAGATAAATTTATTTTTTATTTTAAAGGCATTGTATTTAAAATTCATTTACAAATATGGTAAAAGAATATTCTTTAGAACTTCTTTTGTCACTTCTTTTATTATTATTTATTGTTTCAAGTAAATTAATATATAGAATATGTAAATAATTAATGTTTAAGAATATTTATGATTATATGTGTTGTTAATTTAAATTGGTTTATAATATGTATTTTTTAATAATATTGAGTACGTATACTATTAATAAAAAATTAAATTGATTCTGATAAATCAAGATACTTTAATATGATACAATTACAAAATAACAAAGCTCTCAATAGAATATATAATAAGACTTACACAAAAGTTTAGCTCTCAACATGAAGTTCTCAAAGCATAGAACTATATCATAAAGATGGACAATTATTATGTGTATGTCATTGTATGATATTGTGGTCAATTATTGTTATATGTCATTGTATGATACTGTATGTCATTATATGATATTGTATGTCATTATATGATAATGTATGTCATTACTATTGATACAAACTAGAAATATCCTATAATTATTTAGAGCTATACTTTTTTGTTGTAAAAGTCATATTCATTAATGCCACCTTCTTCATCCTCTACTTGGATGATTTCATTTTTCATGCCATGTTTAATCCCCTAACTTATATAGCATGGTGCATGGTACTCAAGTCTGTTAAACCTTGCCAATGTCAAGAATCTTTATTGTTTCACGTTCCTTTTAAGTGGCATGAGCAAAACCATGGTGTCTCTTTTGGCTTGTATAATTTAGCCTACTTGTGAGGAACTCTTAAATCACTACAACCTTTTCACTATAGACACCAAATGGTCCTTGACCTCCAATGCCATGTCCATTGAGGCAAGACCTTGAAACCCTTTATGCATGATAAGTTGAGGATAGAGTACCCGGTTATCAAGTTATTGAACATAGCATTTATTTATTTTTCTCTATTATTTCTTTTAAATATAACACTTTCAAATAGTCTTTATTTTATATATTTTTATCATTAAAATATTTGTGACAAAAATTAAATTAAATTAAAGGTACAAAGTACAAAATTGTTCATAAGCTTGCAACTTTAACATCGTGTATATTTATTGCTCAAAAATGTATTATAAGCAGCTTTAAAAGAATAAAAAATACAAAATAATCGAATGTATTATCTTAGATTAACTATATATAATTAAATCCAACTAGTTATAAATTGTTATTAAACAAACAAACGTAAACATAAACATTTCAATCAATTATTACAATTGAAATCTCAATAAAATGACTAAAATGCAATTTAGAGTTGATTTAGAATTAGTTTGATTTGACCCTCAATATGCATGTCAAAGAAATTCCTAACATGTTCCCCCTTGAAAATGAAAGCATGATTTATATATTTACATTCCACTTTGCTAGTCTTTAGAGAAGATTTTACATCTTAAATGAAATAGTGTTTGTAGGACACAATTATCTTAGGAGAATATTTTACATCTCAATATGATTCATCATCAAGAGAGGAAAACCATTTCTTAATGATGGATTAAGGAATATGATCCGAAATGTTTATTTCAAACTCTCACAAGTCCCCCAAAACTTCATATTTTATTTGTAATTGATTGAATGAATTTAATATCTCTTAGAGTTTATATATGTTTAATAATATCATAGAATATTATATTTCCATGGATCACATGATTTAATGACTAGCTTACCCATCTTTAAGAAAATAAATCTAAAAGATGATTACAAGTATCATTCTTGAAGCACATATTTTTTATTAGATTTTTATTTATTTAAGTGGAATAAGTACTTTGAGAATATTATCTCTTTGTATGTTTTACATATTTTTTCTAAAGTAGATATGTTAGTATATATGTATTTATATAAATGTTGCGTAGCATACTTATATCAAATGATCATATATAATTACATCGCAATGCATATGAGTGTTGTGTGATGAAGATAATCACCTTCATGAAATTAAGATCTATTTAGCTACAATTCTAAAGTAAATACAAAGCCAATCTATTTAAAAATGAAACTAAGATCTATATCATCTCATGGCTCTCTAGAAAGATGTGGTAAGTGAAGCTCTTAGCTCAAATCTCCACTAGTGACACTTCTAAAATGAGAATGTATGTTGTTCTATGCTTCTACAATGCTTCTAGCTCAAATTGACACAATTATAATGCTAAATGCTCTAAATGCTCTTAAATGCTCTTAGAATGCTCTTTAATTGCCTATAGTAACAATGCTTTGCAAATGAATTTCTAAGATATCAATTGCTCTCAAAATGCTCCATATTTATAGTAAATTCCCAAGGGTAGGGGGTGGAGTGAAGTAATCATGATTAACCCTTGGTTGAGTCAAATACTTTGCTTTGTTCATAAATGGGGGGACAATTTAAAGGTTTGTCTTAAAGCTTTGGACAAAAGGACAAGATTGAGTGGATGAGATTGAAACTTTAGAATGAGTGATTGAGATTCATCCTTTTTGAGTGATTTATGTCTTTTTGTCCTCAATTCTCATTGGTTGCTCAACTTTGTTGAAAGGTATTAGGAATTATTAAATTCAATTAATTAATTAAATTTAGCCATGTAAGGGTAATAGGTTCATTTTGATTTTTGATTTAAACAACTATACAATTAATTGATTAAAATCAATTACATAGTGTTTTGCACCCCTTTAAGCTTTGATTTAATTATTTAACATCATTATTTGGTTTTTCCTTTGCTTTAATTGATTTTGTCCAACTTTATTTAATTATGTCCATTTTTATTGATTTGATCCCTTTTTGATTGATTTAGTGCATTTTGATGATTTTAAGTCATTTTATTAATTTTTGCAATTTAAAAGCACTTGTCCATTTTTGCGTGTCTACAAATGCCCCTCTTTGAATTGATGTGTGAAGAACATTGATTCAAAGATTCTTTTGAGTCCTGATCGCTTTTAGGTCTTGATTGTTGATTCACTGATTCCCTGATATGCCTCTGATATGGTACTGATGTGATACTGATATGCTGCCCGATACTGATATGTTTGTTGCCTCTGATACTGATATGATGATACGCCTCTAATAATAATACAATTTTTTTTGATGCCCCACTGATTCCAATGATGTTTGGTTTCAATTTGAATTTGATACCCTGATGCCCCCTCAGAAATAAAACATATTGATAGTTTGAACAATTTGATAATGTTTTGATAGTTTGATTTGATTGAATATGTTTTCAATTCTGATAAATCCTGATGATATGCCATGATTGAATTATATGCCCCGGTTGATTTGAGATGTCAATATAGGTCTAAGCCAAATTTTCACCCCTAAAATTAGGTCAAATTAGTTTAAATAGGTTGAAAAAACTTGATTTACTATTCATTTGCACTTTTTGACTTTGGTAATTTTGCTCTGATCTTGCGGTGAATTTCAAGATGGTTGTCCCGATCCAAGAGCATCGATTCGAGAGGTGTCAGAGATATGCAAGGCCACTTGACTATGGACCTTCGGTAAGTCATTTCAAACTCCCTCATTGCATTTATTGCTCATTTATTAGCATTTATTGCAATTTTTGAATTTCATCGTTGCCTTGAATATGCAAAATCACACCTAGGAAGATTTCATTATTGCCTAGACCTTTTCACTGTTGCATCCATTCTTTTTACTCACGTAGCCGTGTAGTAAACTATCACCTAAGAAAATTTTGTTCTCGCTTGAGAACATAATGTTCACACGTAGAGTTAGGGCAAAAATGATAATTTGAACATGTTTTATCATGTAGGAAACCCTAGTAATTCACTGTCACCTAGGCAGATTTTGTTGTCGCTTAGCACTTAGATTATCGTGTAACACGGACAAAGTATCGTGTGACAATGTTTCGATACCGCCTTGGTTAAAATGTCACTTGGTATGATTAAAATCATGCCTGTAGACTTTGGAAAAAATTTACACTTGTACTTGATTGTGTCTGATGAAAAATTTGATAACTTTTGATGCTCTATTCGAATGATTAGATTAGGTCTATTTCTTTTCAACAAAACAAGTGGATTAGGATATCAGGATAGTGGTACCAATGAATGTGATTTATCAATCCAATTAGGATAAGATAAGATAGGATAAATCAATCAGTGTGAAAATTGATATGATTTGATACTACTGCTTCATTCTCAGGATACAGAGACACGAACAAATGGTACTGGGTGTGATTGCTTGATACTTTTGATAGAATTGATTGACTTGAGATAATTCCTTGTTATGGTATACTGATATGATTCCTTTGTTTTTCCAACAGGCAAACTTTCCTACACTGTACACCGGGTCAGTTGCATCTTGGGTCATTGATTTGGGTTAGACACTTACAGATGCTGAGTTCCATGTGATCGAGTTGTGTGGATTGAGTTTCCTTCTTGACCTTCCACGGTTCCAGTTGAACCATGGTTTATTGATTGTAGTGGCAGAGTGATGGAACTCTGACCATAATACATTCCATCTTCCATTTGGAGAGATGACTATCATGCCTGAGGACATGTATAGGTTGCTACGTATCCCATGCAGAGGAGAGTTCATTTATTATGATTCTATATATGATTCCACTATCTACCGATGAGTGTTCGGGGACAACTCTATTGATGATAACACTATCACCTGGCCTCAGTTTCCTTCATTTCCTACCTTGCCAATGGTTCTTGGTGCATTGATCGGTGGTTTACTTCTTCCCAACTGGCAAGGTCATGGTTTTTCAGTCGGTTGGGGTAGGATTCTGGAGGATTTGCTTGCTCATTCTCAACACTTTGATTGGGGTTCATGCATCCTTGCATAGCTCTACCATGATTTGCATGAGGTAGTTTATAAACAGAGTGCTTCCTTTTCAGCCAGTGTCGTTGTTCTACAATTGTGGATATGGGAGCATCTTCCCATTACTAGGCCCATTTCTGACAGGATTCATCAGCGTGGTTTCCCCTATGTTTTCCTCTATAGTGGTATGGTTGTTTAGCACCATTTGGGTCATCTTGATTACTAGCGGCATCAGATTGATGATCTCGATCAGGTTCAGTGGTGGTCGTACATTGGTTGTGAGCATTGGTGGGAGGACGATGATGAGTTACCTTACATGTTTTCCCCTCACTGGATGATTGGTCATATTACTACCACTATTGAGCACTTCTATTTTGGCAGAGTTTCTAGACAGTATGGTCAGATACAGGATATGCCTCAGGGTGCAACGCTATATGCTCGGGTATAGGCAAAGAGATCTATGTGGGGTCCTCTTATTGATTATCAATTTTCCTTGGATCATTTTACTGGTTTAACTTATTATAGATGGGAGATGCATCCTGGGATGGAAGATGCAGGTATGTCTCATGAGTATGTAGATTGGTGGGCTCGTAACAGGTTTCCTCATTTCATTGATCTAGCAGAGCCTATCCCGGGCTGGGGTGATGGTGGCGGTGGTGATGGAGGAGGTGGTGGTAGACGATAGAGATGACAAGGACAAAGAGATCCTCTAGCTATTGTGGGTCGAGTTCGGGTGAGAGGTGGACATGATAGAGATAGAGATCAAGCTAGAGGACATGATGATGTAGTTGATGTACATCCTAGAGCAATAGATAGACAACATAGAGCTTAGAGATAGCAGAGACAAGAGAGACAAGCTTAGGTTGATGCTGCTAGGTAGATTCCAAGTAGTTTAGATCCTTTGGTTCAGTTGCAGAGAGTTGCCTTGGCTCAGTAGGATGATGTTCCAACACAACAAGATGAGGTTCCTTCCATGTTTAGTAGCCACAAGATAGAGGAGAGAGTTCACAAGATGATCCTACTATTGGTACTTTAGCACGGGATGTGCAGTCACCGTAGATAGATGTATCCACTATTGTTGGGCATCTAGATCAGGTTGCCACCTTGATGCAGTAGTTTATGTCAGCTATGGTTCAGAGATAGAATAGAGTGACTACTTCTCAGGCTCCTCCTCCACAGGATGGTAGAGGTCCAGATGGATCTGGTGCTGCACAATCTTGATTGATTGATGATAGATTCACTCATTGTTGATTTTCTTGTGGAACATTTCATGTTATTTGATTGATCGGAACACTTGATGTATCACTTTGTATGGCATTTCCTCTTGATGTACTGATTTGATGGATCATTGATGAACACTTTTTATGATGATATATGATGACATACTCCTTCATTTCTCCTAGATGAGTTGTTATGAGATTATCTTTTATGCAACTATATGATGTTTTCTTGATACATTTACTTTGATGTATGCTATGGATGTAGTTATCTTATTTTATGATATAGATAGATGAATGCAATGATGTATGGATTTTGGCATGTTTTTCTAGTTTTTCCAATGTATGGATGCAAAATGTTTTATGGAATGCATGTGAATGCCCCTATGTTTTTGGAATTTTTTCAATGTATGCAAGTCTATTTTTAACTACATGTATGCAAATGATGTATGATTCTTTTTCTTTCTTTTTTGATGTATAAATAATGATTAATGCTTAATGCTATGCATGAATGCAAAATATAATCTCATTTTCTTTATTTGTTTATATCAAGAGTAAGACATTTGATTGAACCCCTCATTTCTTTGATGTTTCAACTAACCAAGATTATAAGTGTACCCCCTTGTCCTTGGAAAATTAGCTACAAACAAATGCAATTAATATAACATGATAATGCAATTAATCTAACATGATAAATGCAATGCAATACAACCTAAGTGTCACTAGCTTTTTAGCAAAGAAATGCCATGGAGATAAATTTTCATCATTGACCATTTTGGGACTGAAAAGAAAGTACAACCATCACTGACCACATCATGATGATATGAATACTACTTTTTATCTCATTTGGTAACCTCCTTTTTGAACCTAGTACAACCCTCACTAGCTGGATGACCAAACTATGAGAGTCTGAATACCAGTGTCAATGGATTCAATGTTGCAAGTGGATTTTTGGTATTAAGATATTGAAGATCTAAATAGCCAAGGGATCCATTTGCGTAAACAAGTAGAGGTCAATCCTTCCTCTTATGGGATAGTCCTCGATGGTTCTTTGATGACCATGTCGTTAGATGAACTCTCATAAGTTGATGAATCTTCCTCAAAACAATCACTCAAAGGCAAGAAAATATCATGTCTCTATCATGGCCAATCTAGTCAAAACATCATCGATTAGCTCAAAATATGTGATAAAGTCAATTCCATAAAGATTATCAAAAGAAAGCTTCAAGTGTTTTGCCATGTTTCATGATTTTCAAAAAGTATTTCCAAGTATTTTGATCTTTAAGGTGTTTTTGTCAATTTTTAATCCTGAATAATAAAGTCAATGAAGGCTCAAGGATCAAGTTGTAGGATCAAATACTTGGGTTTGAACAATGATATCCATCAAAGGTTCAACAAATTTTCCACTCTTCTGAAACTCTGATAAATCTCTCTCTAATGTGATTGATTGTAGCACTTATTGAATCCATTTGGTACCAAATTTCCAATCCTTTCCTACCCCCAAGTCATAAATGTGATTGTGTGACAAACTTAGGGCTGTAGGAAATGCAACAATGCGACCGAAAGGCTTTATTATGACTTATGCAAAAATGACGGATGCAATGACAGTTTTACAAGTGGGATGTTGGAAATGCAATATGTACACATGTGACTTGAAAAGATAGACTTAAGGGAACAAAAGGTGCTTGTTTACCAAGTTTTCACCTTTTGGATTTTTTTTCTTTTTTTCTCTTTTTCACTTTTTTTTTTTGGCTACCAAGTTGCCTATTGCTAGGTTTTCACCAAGGCACTTTTTTTTTTGTATTTTTTTTTTTTCATTTTTTTTGTATTTTCAAGATCTCTTTGACTTTGTACAATAAATATGATGCTCCTCATCTGATACTCTTTATACTCTTTCATCTACCTCATGTATAGAACCTCTTTAGATGAATGCTATTGATAGGCTCTTGGAGTTCATCTCCTTCACAATCTACTAACTTATAGGTTCCTGTTCCAAATGAAGAAACAATGATGAATGGACCAAGCCAATTTGCCTCCCATTTTCCTTTCTTTTCTCTATCAGCTTAATTCTTTGGGTTTTCTCTTAACACTAAGTCTCCAATTTGAAAGACTCTTGGTTTGATATGCTTAATGTAGTTCCTTGAGATTCTATTCTGATACACCTTCAAGTGTTCATAGGCTTGGGTTTGGTGCTCTTCTAACAATTCCAATTGTTGAAGTCGGGCAACTCTGTAATCCTCATATGTTATTAGGCCTTGCAATGATACTCGTAAAGATGGGATCTCAACCTCTAAAGGTAGAATGGCTTCGGCTCCATAGACTAGAGAAAATGGTGTAGCTCCCGTAGGTGTTCTTATGCTAGTTCTATAGGCCCATAATGCTGGATTGATTTGCACATGCCAATCTCTTCCTGATTTATTCACCGATCTTTTCAAAATTTTGAGGATGTTCTTGTTCGTAGCTTTAGCTTGTCCATTTCCTTGAGGATAGTAAATGGATGAAGAGTGATGAGTGATGTGAAATGTAGCACAAAGTTCATCCATGTCCTTGTTTTTGAATTGTTTTCCATTGTCTGTTATGATGGCATAATGAATACCATATTTGCAAATGATGTGGTTCAAGATGAACATGGAAATTTGTTTTCCCGTGGCCGTAATCAAAGGAACCACTTTTACCCACTTAGTGAAATACTCCGTTACGATTATGATGTATTTGTGCCCATTTGAAGAAGGTGGATAGATTACTCCAATCAAGTCAAATCCCCATTGATAGAATGGCCATGGTGTAACAAAGGGATGTAATTCTTGTGCCAGTACATGTATTGTGTCTCCATGATATTGACATTTGCTGCATATTTTGACAAAGTGACAAGCATCTTTCTCTAATGTCTTCCAAAAATACCCTAAGAAAAGGATTTTCTTGGCTAGGTTTAAACCGCTAGAGTGTGACCTGCAAATGCCTTTGTGAACCTCATGTAAAGCTAACTTAGAATCTTCTTCCTCTAGACATCTAAGTAACGTCCCATCAAGACCCTTACGATACAATGTGTCTGAAAGGATTATGTAATGACCTGCTTGGCATATAAAATTTTATTTTTGGGCTCAAGAGTGGTCTAAAGGTAGCACTTGGTCTTTGAGATATGTATATATGGGGCCATACAAAGATGAGTCACGTCCATGAAGTAGGGAAACAATTTGGGTTTCAAGAAGGTTGAATGCCAGTTTCACCAACTCTTCCACCAAGAACTCGTACTTCTCATTTTGATATGGTTTTTGTAACAAGGAAGCCAAGGTGGCCATTGCATCAGCTGCTCAAAAGTGATCAAGGCAAAGTATTTTTTCCATCCATCAATCATAGTCTTATAAGGTATTAGCTTTTCATCTTCGGTATTGTATTCATTGTTGACTTGATTGATTATGAGTTGAGAGTCTCCATAGATTTTTAGCTCAGTGATTTTCCATTCTAAAGCCATTTTGATGCCAATGACTAGTGCCTCATATTCTGCTATATTGTTTGTGCATGGGAAAAAGAGTTTGTAGGACTTGGGAATGGTGTACCCTTGAGGAGTAACCAATAAAATGATGGCCCCAGAACCTCCTTGAGTATATGAGCCGTCAAAGTACAACTTCCACATTTTAGCCTCTATGTTGACAATTGCAGAATCCAAAAATTCCACTTGAATGGTTTGTGTAGAAGTCAATGGATTTTCAGCTACGTGATATGCTATGACTTGTCCTTTTATTGCTTTTCTATCAACATACTCAATGTCAAACTCACTCAATATCATGACCCATTTTGGTATCCTACCGTTAAGGCAATTTTACTTAGCAAGTACTTTAGAGGATTAATTTTTGCAATTAGTTTCACCTTATGCATCAACATGTAATGTCTCAATTTTTGTGATGCAAAGACAATTGCTAGACATGCTATCTCCATGAATGTATAGTTAACTTCGTATTTGATCAATGTTCTACTCAAATAATAGATTTCTCTTTCCTTTCCTTGTTCATCTTCTTGCGCCAAGAGAACTCCTAGAGACCTTTCGGTAGCAGATATGTACAACAACTATTTTCCCTTGATTGGTGGCATTAGGATTGGTGGATTGATTAGATAATTCTTCAATAGACTGAAGGCTTGATCACATTCTTCATCCCACATGAAAATGGTATCCTTGTGTAGTAACCTTGTGAAGGAATGACATTTTTTGGCCAATTGAGAGATGAATCTTCTTATGGATTGTATCTTGCCTTGTAGAGATCTCATTTGGCTTATATTCTTTGGCATCTCCATGTCTATTATTGCTTGTACCTTTTTCGGATCCACTTCAATTCCTTTTGCTGAAACTATGTAGCCTAACAATTTGTTGGATTGGACACCAAAAGCACATTTCTTTGGGTTTAGTCTCACTTTGAATTGTTCCAACCAAATGAATATTTTTTTTAGAATTTGTAGGTGTTCCTCTCTTTTGTGGGACTTTGCTAATATATCATCCACATAATCCTCTAGAAAGGCCGTGTGCATCATGTCATGGAAGATACTAGTCATTGCCCTTTGATATGTGGCTCCGACATTTTTAAGACTGAAGGGCATGATGTTCCAACAAAAGGTACCCCAAGGGCATGTAAAGGCTATCTTCTCTTGGTCTTCGGGTGTAATTTTTATTTGATTGTAGCTGCTAAAACCATCCATCAATGAGTACATGGAGTGACCCACTGTCAATTCCACTATGGCATGTATGCTCAGAAGTGAAAAGTTGTCCTTAGGACATGCAAGATTCAAGTCTCTAAAATCCGTGCATACACAAATAGATTTGTCATGCTTTGTGACTGGTACAATGTTGGATATCCATTCAACATATGCTATTGCTCTTATGAATCCAACCTTCAAAAAATTGTCTAACTCTGGTTTGACTAGAAGAGCCACATGTGGGTGCATTTTTCTCAACTTTTTCTTGACGGGCTTAACCCCTGGTCTTACATTCAAATGATGCATTATAAAGTCAGGATCCAATCCGGACATATTAGCATATGACCATGCAAAGTTCACTTGTTGTTCTAGGAAGAACTTGGTAAAATCCTCTCTTTCTAGAGGTGTAAGTGATGCTACCAAGTGTATAAATTTCAGATCTAATTATGTCCCAATGTTGACCTTTTCTGTTAGCTCTATGAGAATAGGTGACATTTCATCTTCATGTTCTAGTAGGGTATCCAATCTCTCTTCCTTTGGTGCCACAGTTGGGTTTTCACCATAGGAAACATCTTTTATCTTTACTTTTTTTGGTTCTAGTGCTGCCACATAGTGGTTTTCATCACTAGAACTTTTCATTTTTTTATTTTTTTTCATTTTTTTCTTTTGACTAAGAGATTGGACCCCCACTGTTCTCATCATGTTTGTATCAAATTCATTGGTGAAAGAGGGTTCAACCACATTAAGGTATTAAGTAAGTAAAGAGTATCTAGGAGAGGAAAATTGATAAAACTTAAAGAGATTATCAACATCTAATTTAGCATCAGCAACTATCTGATTAGTGTTAGGATCAATGATATGACAATTATTTTTATGAAACTCAACCTTATAATCTTGACATAATTCAGGAACATAAATAAGGTTAGCTTTCAAATCAAGAACATAAAGCACATCATGTAATTTACCATTTGGGACAGAAACATTACCAGTTCCTTCAACTTGACAGAAATGATTATTAGCTAAAGAAACAAGAATATTCATAGAATCAGGTTGCAAAGAATCAAAAACTTCCTTATGAGAAGTAACATGTTGAGATGCACCACTATCAATAATCCATTCAAGTGGTTTAGAAGCATTAAAACAAACAGTAAAAGCATAACGAGATTGATTTCCATTAGGTTGGCCATTTGAGTAATTTTGAGAATTACGTTGGTCATCTTTTTGTTTCTTAAAACAGTTATGAACTAAGTGACCATCTTTACCACAATAGGTGTAGTGAGGCCTATTTGACTGATTATTATTTTGATAGTTATTGGAAGGCCTAGAATTGTACTGATTATTAAATTGATGGCCTGTATTATTATTTGAATTAATAGTGTTGTTAGATTGTTGATAGTTTTGGTTATTTTGATTAGTATTAGAAGATCTATTGCTATTTTGATTAGTGTTAGAAGATCTATTGTTAGAGACATAAGCATGTTCGTGAGTTTTAAGTATGCCAGACTGAATTAATTTATCTTCTTCTTGACGCAACGTATTTTGAAAAATAACATAAGTTAGTTGAGATGCTAAAGAAGGAATAGCTAACTAAGAATAAATGTTAGTCATGAACTGTTGGAATTGTCTAGGCAAACATTTACGAATAATAATATGAATTTTTCTTAAATCAGAAAGAGGAACTTGTAAACCAGTTAGCAAAACTTTAATGGAATCAAACTTAAGTAGAAAGTCATCAACAGAGTTGAAATCAATATACTTGAGGTCTTCAAGTTGGTCTTGAAGCTGAATTTTTTGAGTTTCATCTACACTATCATAGGTATTTTTTAGGATGCCCCAAGCTTGATGGGCTTCTGTACAGGTGGAAATGAGGACATACAATTTGGGACTTAGGAAAATTTCAATTAAGCCAAGTGCTTCCTCATTTTTTAGTTGTCAAGTAGTTTTCTCAGTTTGAGGAGCATAGGCTGCTAGTTTGGAGCTGGCATCAGTGGCAATATCTAAAATGTGTCTAAATCTAAATATGAAGGTCATGTGAGTTTTCCATGCATGGTAGTTGGTACTAGTTAATTTAATTTCTGGCATCAGGGTAGTCATGATAAAATACAAAATTTAGAGAAAAGAAAACTAATAGGGAATGAAAAACTTATCAGAACCTTGAAAATAACTTAGATCAACTATATGCACTTGCATGCAATAGCAGAAAGCTATAAAAGCTTACGCCAAAGAGGCATGCAAGGAAAAAAAGCAACAGGTAGAGAAAAACAACTGAAACTAAAATGACTAAAAGGAAAACTAATGGATCTTGGTTATGCTGTTATTGATTAACAGATAACACAAGGATCGCTGGTGAGCAAAGCTAAAAAAAACTAATAAAGGAACAGCACAACCCTGCAAAGCAGATGTTAGAAATTTTTTTTTAGCTAAAATTTCAACTATAACATCTAAGAGAAGTTGAATATAATAAAGCACCAAGGAAAAGATTAACCAAAATACAAATACAGCCTGAAACTTTACAACTAAAAAAATTATGAACAACCTAAGAAAAATAAAAAAATGATATGACCTGCAAGAAAGGTTAGAAAATTGATATTAACCGAATAAATGTACTGCTAGATAAGAATCTAGAAAAAAAGGATGAATAGAATCTAAAAAAAATTATCACTTGAATCTAACTACTATAAGATCTTTTATAAAGAAAACAAATTCAAATTATTAAAGATGCAATAAAATAATGAGATCATGCATGAAGAAAATAGAAAACATGTAAAGACTATAACCTAAAAAAAGAATGAACAATATCTAAGGTTAGCTGAATTGAATAAAATAGATGGAATATATTTTTAAAAAAAATTTGAAATAAACAACTAAGATCTAAACACTAAAAAACTAAGATCGGATTTAAAAATCTTGGAGGAAAACAGAATAAAAAAACTTACGCTTCACCGTTGTTGACTACCGCTGTGATCTTGATAAGATAGAAACCACAAAATAACTTTCCCGAGGGTATTATCAATCAAGATGAGCAGAGAACTGGAAACCGAGGAGAGTGAAAGCAAAAAGACAACTAGAATAACAAAAAATAGCGCATCCCTCTTTGGAAATTAGAATGACAAAAATAACAAAAGGGAATACGCCTCCAATGAACCAAACAAATGCTCTAAACTTTAATCACATAGAACACTGCGATAAGGAATGGCAAGAGCTACCAGCAAGCAAGAAAAAAAATAACACAAGGGATCGAAATCCCAAACATGAAGAGAAGAAAGAGCCAATACAATGCCAAGCATGTTGACAAAAAGAACAAGGTTAAGGGCACTCACATAGCAGAAAAAAGAATCGAAATGCAAAAAAAAATTAAATGCAATAGCTGGGATACGATCTCTGACACAACAAAATGAAAAAAACTATTTTGATCATACATGCATTGAGCAGGAAACACGGCAAGCAACAACAAAACAACAGGAAAAAAGGCAAGTGCGAGGAGAAGCAGATGCAGAGGGGTGGGGGTGATGGGAGGAGAAGCGGTGGTTACTGAGGAGAAGTAGATAAAGGAAAACAATGACAAAGCCCTAACTTCCTTTAAAAGGAAGAACTAAGTAAGAAAAAAAATAACACTGATAGCAAAACAAGCAAAGCAAGTAAAGGAACAAAACACAGAAGAAACTAAACACAACAAGGGGAAATCAAAAGAACACAGACCAAATGAAGCACAATAAACAACGTGAAAGAACAAAGAAATAATACAAGGTGAGTTTCAAACTCGCGACGTCTATAGAGATCTAGCCGAAAAAATTAGGCTAAAAATGATAAATAACAGCTAACAAAGGAAATAGTTTAAGAAGAATGGACAGTCCTATTTGAAATCACCTGAATAGTGACTAAGCTTGCTTTGACGGGCTTTGAATAGCAACTAAATGGCACCGCGAACACCAGTGCTCTGTTATTGAGCAGAGAACCAGAAGGAACAAAAAAACTTTAAAGTCAAGAATTTAACACCAGGCAATGTCTTAAATCTACAAATTACAAATTACAAAAACAATAATCACATCCAACTGCAACAAAATGTCTCTATTGCTCTATTATGAGATCAGAAACATGTCATAATACGTCCGCCAGTGCTTCAAATCCAAAATACGATTCCTCTTTCCAATATTTAATATCGCCTAATACTCAACAGGCTATTTATATGTGAAAGCAGCGATATTTTCCAACCGTGAAAATGCTGAATAAAAAACATGCAATACACAAATTAGACAAAATAACATGCATTTGGAATTTCCAGCCAAATTAAACTTGGTTTTTAACATTTTCCAAGTGGCCTCTCTACAAGGCAGCCACTATCGAACAAGTGATAGAAATACTAAGAGCTATAATAAACATGCAATGATTTTTTTTAACAGAACGGTCCTAAAATGCATGTAAAAAAGGTAATAAAAGAAAACCGCTATGCTAATGAAGGCAGAGAATAAAAGATAAAAGAAAAAAATGGTACTTGCAAAGAAAAGATTCAATTGAACGTACACATAATTATTGCAAAAATAATTAGATTCTATTCATGGTGCAACCAGAATTAGAAACTACTAATTTGCAGTTTGAAAAAAAACTTAATCAAGTAAGAACCGAAATTAAAATTTAAAAAATGAATAAACTTGTAATACTTGAAAACTTTTAATATTATAATATAATAATAAAAGTTTTAAAGTATTATAATATTACAATATTATAATAGTATAATAGTATTATAATATTATAAGAAGCTTTAAATACTTTAATTCTTTTTGGTATTAAAAAAAATTATAATATTAAAACAAAATTTAATATTATAAACAAAATTTAATATGATGAAACGAAGATTTTGAAAAAAAATAAATTTGTATAATATTCTGAATCGAAACCTGCACAAGTTAGAACAAACAAGAGACCAAAAGTTAAACGGATTTTGGCGGTAAACCAGCCAAAACTATTTTTATTTTTTATTTTACTCTCTTAATCAGATTAGTACAAAAAACTAGCAAAGAACTCTCTCAAGAGTCTCCGATTTGGAGTGCTCCAAGATATGGTAGCTCCTTCACCTATACACTCAATAAACGATTAAACCAACCTGCTTTGATACCATGTTAAAATAATGATAACAAAATATAGAGATAGGAAATTGTTTAATCAATGAGCAAGGAAAATAGAGTTTACCATGAATCAACACAAAGCTAGGAGCATTCACCAAAGCACAATGAAACAAGGAGACAAGATTTTGAAGGGGGAAAAGCATTAAAAAACCCCCGTGATATTAATAAAAGTGGCAACAAATGCCTAAGAATGAGAGAGAGAGAGAGAGAGAAAAGCTCATACAATAATCAAGAAGAAGAAGAATCTCATGAGATGAGAGAAAGAGAGCCATCTCTTAATAGAGATGTGAGAAAGGAGTTACATTGTAATTCCCATTTCTGTGAATGCCACATTTCACTAGTGTGTGAGACAAGCGTAGGATTCCTCATAAGGAGGAATATCTATTTTTCTTAATAAAGGAAATTACAAAATGACATGTCCTCCCACTTGGACTAGAGGACAAAATACATTAGGATACCTTGATTTATCCTATTAAATACATAAATAACCAAGGAAAGATTAAATTCTAACAAATCCGGGCATGTCGGCATATGACCATGCAAAGTTCACTTGTTGTTCTTGGAAGAACTTGATAAAATCCTCTCTTTCTAGAGGTGTAAGTGATGCTACCAAGTGTATAAATTTCAAATCTAATTCCATCCCAATGTTGACCTTTTCTGTCAGCTCTATGAGAATAGGTGACCTTTCATCTTCATGTTCTGGTAGCTAGGGTATCCAATCTCTCTTCCTTTGGTGCCACAATTGGGTTTTCACCATAGGAAACATCTTTTATCTTTACTTTTTTTTGTTCTAGTGCTGCCACATAGTGGTTTTCATCACTAGAACTTTTCATTTTTTCATTTTTTTTCATTTTTTTCTTTTGACTAAGAGATTGGACCCCCACTGTTCTCATCATGTTTGTATCGAATTCATTGGTGAAAGAGGGTTCAACTACATTAAGGTATTGGCTCTTTTCTTGGTCATTTGGGAAGTAGAGTAAGTCACTTGGCTCAGTTTGGTCCCAATCAATAAGGTCGAGATGTATCAAGGATAATGAGTCATTAGGAAAGGTGTCATCAATTGGATTTATGGACATGACTTCATTTGAGGGTTCATACATTGTATCATTTAGATCCATGACGTGAGCTTCCTCAAGATGGTCCATGGAAGAAGGATCAAAATCCCCTTCACTTGAGTCCTCGTCAACCTCTAAGGGAAATAGCATGGGAAAAATCACGAGTGGATAAAAACTAACATTTGAATCTCCCTCCTCCAAAGGCATCCAAAATGTATCTATCCATGGTGGATTAGTAGGTGCTTGCCCTATGTTAAGATCTTGTATATTAGGCTCTTCATTGACTTGAGTTTCTTGCCTTGGAATTTTTGCATAAGTATGTATCGTGACCACCTCCTTGTCATGACATGATTCATCAGATAGAGTATCCCACTCATAATCTTGAGAATCATCACTATCACCATCGGATTCCACCGTGTTCACTTGAGGATAAAAATCATGCATTGGGCTAGAGCTTTCTCCTTTGAATTGGTAACCTACCCTGTATATTTTTCTTTTTCCCTCCAACAAGGTTCAATGGGTTCTAGCAAACCTCTATTTCTTCGGCCTAAGGGTCCTCTTCCCTTGTACTCCATTTTCTGCATCATCTCAAATCCTTTCCCATATTGCTCGGTTTGGATGTTAATATGCTGGATTCTTTCTATGGGAATATTTGAGGTGTCTTCTTCATCTTGATAAAGCCATTGAAGGACTTCATCCTCTTCCTTATCAAATTCTGCTTTGTCACTTTCTTTTACAAAGTAAGAGTTATACTTATGAGGAAGGTGTTCTTTTGATGGTTTTCCATGTGATCTTGGAGATGTGGGTAAGTTGAATAAGGAAACAAAATATTCCCCTACTCCTTTAGAACTGATTTTGCATTGTTTTTAAAAGGTGTTCATCATCTCACTCATGTGTTAGTAGTGATCCTCCTTAGCTTTTTATTTTTCTTCTTTGGTAGGTTTGTAAAGTACTATCTCTAATTTAGGTGCTTGATAAAAAATTTCTGCTGGAGTTGGACCATCGTAGCTCACTTTTTCCTTTCCCTTAGTTGATATCATTGAGCTAGCTTGAGGAGGGTTTGATGTAGCATCTAGTGCTAGCTTAGGATTATCTTCTTTGATGTCTTCAATAGTGGCTCTTTGGATAATGCCTTCTCGGTTATGTGGAATAAATAGCTCATGAAGGGGTTTGAGTGCATTACAATATTGGAATGGTGAATCCCCTCCAATCGTGATTTCTTCACCCATGTACAGAAATTTTATGCATTGGTGGTATGTGGATGGAACCTCTTGCATTTCATGTATCCACGGTCTCCCCCAAAAAATATTATAAGTTAACTTCATATCCAATACTTGGCATTTGGTGTCCTTTTTAACAAGTCCCACTTGGATGGGCAATATAATCATGCCTTTTGAGGCTCTTTCAGCTTCATCGTAGGCCTTTATGGTGATTCTCTTCATGGGATCAATGCATGACTCTAACAATCCCAAGGATTTAACAAGGTTCAACGTACAAATGTTAAGGCCAGCTCCTCCATCTATGAGGGCTCTTTTGACTCCATGCCTTTCAATTAAGACCTCTATATGCAAGGGTAGATTTTGAGGATGGGTTATAGACATGTCATCTTGGTCAAAAAATGAGAGGCAATGAGGTGCTATGAGATGCCCTACCATGTTCTAAAACTTTTCCTCATCTAAGTTAGTAGGGACGTTAGTCTCTACTAGAGCTTTCTCTAGAATTTCTTTATGATTTGGAGATAGCTTTAATAGCTCCAAGATAGAGATTTGTGCTGGAGTCTTTTGGAGTTGATCTACCAAGCTGTACGGTTTTATTGTTGTGGAAGGTTCCTTGATCACAATGTTGGATTGTGAGGGACCAATTGGTTTAGGATCAATCCCTTGTAAGGTAATCCATGAGGTCTGCTCCCTAGTGATAATGTTTGATGTCTCTTTTTGGAACTGCTCTTTAATTACTATAGCATTCACAACATTATCATAAGGTGGTGCAAAGTTGATGTTATTTCTACTTTGTTTCTTGCCCTTAGATGATTCACCCTTGTCATGACTATAAAAGGGATGTTTTAATGCTGTATGAGCTTCATTAGTTGGGGCCCTTCAATTGTGATCATGCCACTATCAATCATATCTTGCATGACATTCTTCAGTTGTAGGCAATTGTTGGTACTATGCCCTCAAATTCTATGGTATTCACAATGGTCATGTTCACTCCACTAGCTGGGTTTATTATTGGGTTCATAGGGCTGAATACTTGGTAGACTAATGAAGTTTTTGGCAAGGAGAATCTTTAAGGCCTTCTCAAGAGGTTCCCCCAAAGGCATAAAGTTCCTTTTGGGAGTTGGTACTAAGTACTTATAAAAATTTGCTACTCCTTTGATTATTTCCTTGATTGCCATTATTTGCATTGTTGTTGGAAGATGCCTTTGAGGCCTGATTAGCATTATTCACTTGATTAGGTGTCCTTGTAAGAGAAAATGGGGTCACCTTCAAGTTTCTAGAATCAACAACCCCATCATTAATGATTCCCTTATTGTTGTTCTTATACCAATTATTTCTATTGAACCAATTCTTGTTCTGATTGTTGCCATTGTTAGAGTTGTTCTTATTATCTTTATACAATTTTAGTTCTCCGCTTTTGACCAACACTTCCTCCGTTGTCAGTCCATTTTCAATGAGATCTTGGAACTTTCTTTGGGCATTGCATTCATAATCGGTAGTTCATCTCATTGCTTAAGATGTTTATGAAGATATCCATCTTATCTTTTTTGGGCACGCTCCTAGGATATCTTGCAAACACTATCCTCCATCTTTGTAGAAAAGTGAGGAATGCTTCTCCATCCTTTTGTTTAGTATTACATAATATTATCATTGTGACCTCATGCTTGATGTTATATGAGTAATGGGCCATAAATTTCAAAGCTATTTTTTTGAAGGTCTTAATGCCAGAGGGTAGTTTGGAAAAAACACTCCATAGCCATGCCTGCCTAAGCTCTGTGGGAATAGTCTCATTAAATATGCAGTATCGTGCATGAACTCCAAGCTCAATGCACAAAATTCCCGTAAGTGGTCTTGGGGATCTGATGTTCCTTCATACTTGTCGTACTTGGGAAACACTACATTGATTGGGAATGGAACCATGACCAAGCTCTTATCAAATGGGAACATACACAATGCTTCTATAGAAAAGGGCTTGGGAGCCCCACTTTGCTTAATGGTATCCAATTGCATTTGAAAAATTTTGAACTGCTTGTTCATGATGTCTAGGGGACTCTCTTCAACTTTCGGTGGTTTGAGTTGGTTGACGTCATAGTCATGGGGAAGCTTCAGACCTTTCTAGGCTAAGTCCATAAAGTACTTTTCTCTATCCCTATCCATTGCTTTCTCCATGAGCTTTAGGAAATAGGGACATTGGATTGCCTCACTAACCTTTTCATCTGTGGCATCTTTTTTCCATTGATTCGGTGTTAGTTCTATTGTGAGTGTTGTCAATCCCTTGGGTATTTTGGTCCATCCCCCCGTTATTAGTATTGCCTTGATTATTGGGGTATCAATACCTCTATTATTGTTATTACCCAAGCCACCAATATAAAACATGTTGGTCTCCTTCTCTTGAACGAGCTCTTTGGGTATTCTTGGAGAAGTAAAAGTGTCATCCGAGAAGGGAAGTTCTTGCCTAAGGTAGGTTCCATTTACTTGTAAAGTCTTCTTAACGTAATAGGATCTGGTAAAAGTGGGCATGAACAAACCACTTGAAAAAGAAGCTTCAATTGGTCTCGTGGTCAAATCCTTGTAGAATTTCTCAAAGTTGTGTAGAACCAAAATTTTGACTGGGTTGAATGTTGGAGCAATAAAAACACAGAAAAGGGTATTCAAATATATGATCAAAATTTTTTGATCCCCTCTATTTTCCCTTTTAGATTTTGGGTGTCCACTAGCCTGAGTGTAGGTGTGACTGAAATTTATGTACGCGTAAACTGGTATATTGTTAGGTGGCACATTACAGGTATGCAGGTGGCACTTTGCTATCGATAAGAGACTTTCCAGTTTTTAGCAGGTGTGCTTCAATATTTTCTGGGTGTGACTTCTCTATTGATACACATTTTCATACAAGTCACAGGCGTGACTGAGCCTCTGATAGGCGGGATTATTTTGTGCACAGGCACACTTCTCTAACTAGGTTGTAAGATTTTGAATTTTTTAAACTTTTAAGATCAGTTTTTTTTTTTGAAAATTTATTGTCTAAAAAATAAAAACAATCGCAACACACACATCAATTTTTCATTGTGTCCCTAAAACACTCTAATGTGTATATTCTTGAATGTTTTCACAAGTATAACACACGAAGAAATTCCAAGGAGCCTACCTAAAGTCAAATTTGGCTTTTATCATTTTGGCTCTATAAGGTGGTCTTGCTACTTTATCAGGATTTATTTTGGATTCCGCTCAAAATGGATCTTAAATCTTTATCCCCCAAGTATGTTAAGGGGTTTCCCCACACACACCGAAGTATGATTTTGTGTAATCCATGAGGAGTACTAGAGGAAATTCAAAAACTTAAAACCTTTTTGTCACACACCCCATTAAGGATGCATGCGTTTCATTTTATAGTGGGTTGGATCCTCGCAGCAAAAGCAAGCATATCCCACTTTGGGTTGTCCCTATCACTAGCCTTGTTAAGGAAAACTTGGGAGGTGAGCCCACTATTGCTCTAGCATGTATATAGAAAGCAATAAAATGAACTTAGGCCGACAAGTTTGGGAGTTTGATTCACTTAAAAAGTGAAGAGCATATCCCTATTGTCTTTCTTTGTTCCAAACACTCAAACATAAATTTGTTCTTTCCCAATCTCTTGACAAGGAGATTCTTAAAATTGAAGTATTTGGTTCATTTCTTGTTTTACTTAAGCTATGTTCAAAAGAATGCCATAATTTAATCAAGTGCAAGCTTGAATAGATGAATACCTTTCCTTTTGTAGCTAGCCTAAGGTAGGGGCATTTTTTTAAGGTTTTTTTGTCATTTTTTCACCTTACCTTAGCAATAGCTCCCTCCAAATATGCTTGTCCACCAGCAAGTTAGTCAACACTAACAAACACTATGAGGGGAAACCAAAATAAAAAATTGAGGAAGCAACAATTATGTATGAATTTTATAGAACTTATTTGCAAATTTCCAAAGAAAACTTGATCTAAGGACTAAAAATCCAATTTAGAGAGATAAATTTTTCTTTGTATGCTTCAACAATTGTAAGATAGTGCTGGAATACCTGATTCTCCTCTTCTTGTGTGGTCTCAAGTACAACCTTGATGTGTGCTATATTTTCCTTCTTAATCTTCTTTGCTAGTGCCTTTCCTTCTTGGTTGAATCTGCTTTCTGGTTTCTAACCCTTTCTGTGATTGCTTCATTTACTGTCAAATCATGCAAATAGAGAGTTAGACAAATGATTTAATCAATTTAACAACAAATAAAGATAATAGATAGCAGGCAACATCGTCCAGCCCAATAGGCGTGAACAAATTGTCAGTAGGTGTAACTTTAGTGATAGCAAGTGACACTTTGCAGTGACACAGGCGACACTTAAAATTCCACAAGCGTGAACAACTTATTATCGAGCATGAACATAATTTAAAATTGTGGAAAATGATCAATGCTAAGCAAAAATTTAATAACAGTAAGCGTGAATTAAAAGATTTGAAGCGTGACTGTTATTTAAAATTGCAAAGCAAAGCATAAAGATCTAGACGACAACAAATTGTAGTAAAGCGATACTCCCTAAGTCACAGGCGTGACTTTAAGCACAAAAGGCTGAATGCTTTGATCTCGTAGGTGTAAGCTTCTGATCCTTAGGCGACTGTAAAGAACTTAAGACAGAATATAAGTTGTATGCCAGGCATGAATCTTCAGCTAACAAGCGTCAGGACAGAGATCACAAGCGACAGTAAACTAAATGTAGGCATGATTGAATCTTATGTAAGTGTGAGTTTACCTATTTCCTGCAAAATTCTCATGGAAAATAGACAATACAAGCATGCAAAGTATGATCTAAATGATAAAATGAGGCCTAATGCCCCATAGTGGGTGCCATTTGTGTGATGAAGATAATCACCTTAATGAAATTAAGATCTATTTAGCTAAAATTCTAAGTAAATACAATGCTAATCTATTTAAAAATGAAACTAAGATCTATATCATCTCATGGCTCTCTAGAAAGATGTGGTAAGTGAATCTCTCAGCTCAAATCTCCATTAGTGACACTTCTAAAATGAGAATGTATGCTGTTCTATGCTTCTACAATGCTTCTATGATGCTTCTACAATGCTTTTAGCTCAAATTGACACAATTATAATGCTAAATGCTCTAAATGCTCTTAAATGCTCTTAGAATGCTCTTCAATTGTCTATAGT